>CP136060.1:69007894-70257894 GCA_032464435.1 Aegilops umbellulata | reverse complement strand
CTGCCCTGTCGCTCTGCCACAAAGTAACTATCGGGGTCCGTCGGGAACCCAGGCCCACCACTACCTGGGTGGAACCACCTGCCCCTTCAGTCCCCATCTCCGGTCAGTATCACAGGTAATGTAAAAGTGTAAAGTATATAGTATATGCCCGTGATCACCTCCCGAAGTGATCACGGCCCAGTAGTATAGCATGGCAGACAGACAAGATTGAAGGGCCACTAATGGAACACTAGCATCCTATACTAAGCAGTAGGATAGCAGGTAAAGGTAACAATAGTAGTAGCAAGGATAGGCTATACAGCAGTATAGGTTAACTGAAAGCAGTAACATGCTACACTACTCTAATGCAAGCAGTATAGAGAGGAATAGGCGATATCTGGTGATCAAGGGGGGGGCTTGCCTGGTTGCTCTGGAAAGAGAGAGGGGTCGTCAACTCCGTAGTCGTACTGGATAGCAGCGGCGTCGGTCTCGGTGTCTAGCGAGAGAAG
Organism: Aegilops umbellulata; assembly: GCA_032464435.1. NCBI lineage: Eukaryota > Viridiplantae > Streptophyta > Magnoliopsida > Poales > Poaceae > Aegilops > Aegilops umbellulata. The sequence continues at coordinate 70,257,406 of CP136060.1, read as the reverse complement.
AGGGGGGAAGAAACAATAAATATTTAAGCAAGCAGCTGCATAGCGATGCATGACATGACAAGTATCGGTGCTAGAGGTGCCCTAACGCGGTATGAGGTGATACCGGTGAAGGGGGGAAACATCCGGGAAAGTATCCCCGGTGTTTCGCGTTTTTGGGCAGAGGAGCCGCAGGGGGAAAGTTGTGAGTTGGATATGTTAGGGGTGTGTGGCGGACGAACGGGCTGCGTATCCGGATTCGTCTCGTCGTTCTGAGCAACTTTCATATTAAAAATAATTTAATCCGAGTTACGGATTAAAAGATATGATTTTCTAAAGATTTTATTAATTTCTGGAATTTAATTAATTATTTAATTTAATTCAAAATTGGATTTATGACATCAGCATGATGTCATGCTGACGTCAGCAATCAACACGGGTTGACTGGTCAACCTGACCAGTTGGTCCCACTGGTCAGTGACACATTTCAATTGAACATTTTAATTAACCTAATTAGTATTAATTATGGGATGGGCCCCCCGTCATTGACTACTTAATTAACTAATTAACAGATCAGGTTAATTAGATAACTAATGTGTAATTAGTTTAATTAGTTGCTTAATTTAATTAATCCAAATTATTTCTTTAATTAATTAATTAATTAATTTTATTTTTATTTTTACTTTTTTGTAAATATGTTCTGGGGGGCGTGGGCCCCGTTTGGCAGTGGCCCAGAGGGCCTTAGCGGTTACGGGCGCGGGGGGTGCGAGCGCCCAAACGGACGGGTGCCCAAGGGACATCGAGCAGGCCCGACGCATGCCGGCGCCGGCGCCGGCCGGAGCCAGGGGAGGCGGCGGAGGGGGAATGACCGCGGCGGCGGAGGTGGCTACGGCAGGGAGCCGCAGGGCGGTGGCGGGGCAACGCGGGGTCCAAGGTGACCAACAGGGACGCAACCACGGTGGGCGCGCACGGGAAGGAGGACGCGGGCGTGCCCGCAGGCAACGCGCATCGCAGCCGAGCGCGGCCACGCGGGGAGGAGGCCGCGGTGCAAAAGTGCGCGGGCGCGCGCGCGAGGGACAGAAGCGTGCAGCGGCACACGGGCGGCTCGCCGCGGCTGCAGGTGGTGGTGGCGGTTTCACTAGCAGGATCAGCAGAGAGTGAGGGGGCGCAGTAGGAGAGGGCGGTGGTGGTCGGAGCGCGCGGGCGCGGCCAAGGGAAGACGGGCGTGCGGACATGGCCGCGGCCGCAGGCAACGGCGGGCGTCGCCGGGGCGTGCGACGAGGAGGCCAGGAGCGCAGGTGGCAGCAGGCGAGGCGGGACTCGCGTCGTCCGGAGCTCGGGCGTACGGGGAAGGGGAGGAGGCGTGTAAGTGCATCTAGTGCCACCCCTAGTTGGTTTTGGAGTATTGACGACAAATTTGGTTGAGGGACTAATGTGTTTGTGAGAATTGCAGGATAACACAGGTAGTGTCCCTCATTGATTCGGTTTACCTACCGGAGATGACCCCTAAAAATGCATGAAGACATTGACGACAATGGTGGTATATGAAGATATTCATATTGCAGACTATGATATGAGAAGACATTTTGTGAAGACTATGGAACGCGAAGACTTAGTTGTTTCGTTGTTTCTTTTTCTTCTTTGTTGAGTCATAGGAACCACCGTACTGTTAAATGGGGTCCAAGTGAACATAGTCAGAGTGACTGAAGTGATGCTCAACCCAAATCCTATGTCTTCGAGCGAAGACAATGAGAGCAAATCTTATCCAGAGCTGGATAAGTCAGCTTTGCTTGTAGCCCAAGTAAAGTTGTCGTGTGTGTTTAAAATCTGACCGTTGGAACACGTGTTAGTTCCTTAGTGACCCAGGGTCACTTCGGACATATCAGGTCGGGTTGCCTAGTGGCTATAAATATCCCACCCTCTGCACCATAAATTGGTGGCTGCTCAGAGTTAGTGCACGGCTTTTGTCGTTTGAGAGCAACCCACCTCGAAGCCTGTGAGAGAGAAATATCCTTGCGAGGACAAAGCCCAAACACCTAGAGCCAAAGAGTGTTAGGCATCATTGAAGTCTTTGTGTCTGTGTGACCTGAAGACTTATAACACTTGAGGACTGTGAGTCCTCCAGCCGGTTAGGCGTCGCGTTCTGAGCATCCAAGAGCCATTGTGGATCGCCAGTGAACGAAGTCTGTGAAGGTTTGGAAGTCTACCTTGAAGACTTACCAGAGTGATTGGGCGAGGACTGTGTGTCCTTAGCTCAAGGGGAATAAGGTGAAGACGCGGTCTTCTGAGTTGAATCTCAGCCTCCCTAACCAGATGTATAGTTGTCACAGCAACTGGAACTGGTCAAACAAATCATGTGTCTTCAACAAGTGACTGGTTCTATCCTCTCCTCCCTTTACTAACAGTTAGTCTTCATGAAGTCATTGCCTGCCTGTCATATCTGATTGACTTCATTGCTTGACTACTATTGTTGTTTGGCTTCATACCATCTTCCATTCCGATCCTTACTACCTAGCTGCTATTAGTCTTCATACTCTCACAATTATTGCATACTTGACTATGGCTAGCTTTGTGTAGTTTATATTCCGCTGCATATCAATAGGTTAATTTCTACTGTTTGTCTTCGAAACTTCCATGTTTTGAAGACTTTCATAAAAATCGCCTATTCACCCCCCCCCCCTCTAGTCGATAACTAGCACTTTCAATTGGTATCAGAGAAAGGTACTCCCTTGTTCTGTGTGATTCAGTTTAACCACCTGGAGTTTTAGCTATGTCGACTACAGGGATAATCAAAGTCTCCGATGCTTGCCCCGTCTTCAATGGAACTGAATATCCCTACTGGAAGAATAAGATGCGCATGCATCTTGAAGCCATTGATGTCGACCTCTGGTATGTGGTCAAGAACGGCGTTCCCAAGACTGGTGAAGGAGTCACCCCTGCTGATGTCAGGAAGTTCATTCAACTGGACTCTACTGCCAAGAACATCATCTGTGGTCATCTGACCAAAGGACAGTATGGCCTTGTGAGTGCTCTGGAGACGTCAAAGCTAGTCTGGAACTGGCTATCTAAGGTCAACGAAGGCGTCTCAACTCAGAGAGATCAAAGGATCAGTGTTCTTCGCAACCTCTTCAACCGCTTCAAGAGAAATGACAATGAGAATGTCTAGCTCACGTTTGATCGCCTCACTGACATCACAAATGAGCTTCAAGCCCTTGGCGCCACTGAGATTACAAAGCATGAAATCGTCAAGACACTGCTGAGATCACTTGACAGCTCCTTTGACACCCTTACCCTCATGATACAAGAACGTCCTGACTTCAAGACACTCGATCCGTCTGATATACTTTAGAGGCTCAACACACATGAGTTCCAGCTTTCTGAGAAAAGAGATATCTATGGTCCCAACTATGGCCGAACTCGCGCTTTGAAAGCAAAAGTTGTTTCCTCATCTGAAGAAGAATCTGACTGCAGTTCTGATGATCTTGAAGACATTGGAAAGGAACTTGCTATGCTTGTGAAGAAGTTCCAGAAGTTCACCAAGAAGAAGGGCTTCAAAAAGTCGTCACGATCCATCTCAAGAAATGATGAAGCTTCCATTCATGACTACAAGAAGAGAACATGTCACAAGTGCAAGAAACCTGGACACTACATCTCTGAGTGTCCACTATGGGACAATGAGAAGAAGAAGAAGAAGAAGAGCAAGGAATATGATTCTGATGACAAGAAGAAGAAGAAATCTTCAAAGTCTTCTTCCAAGTCCTCACCAAAGTCTTCATCTCATAAGAAGAGCTCATCTGGCAAGGCTCGTGCTTTTGTTGGGAAGGAAATGGATTCAAAGGAGGAGTCTGCTTCTGAGGAGGCGGAAGTGGAGTCTGAGGAGGAGTCCGATTCTTGTGTCGCGAGTCTGGCTCTAGCCACTGCCTATGTTGCCAAGTCCATCTTCAACACTGAAGACAATGACTTCCATACGAACACTGAAGCTGATAACAAGGACGACCCTACTCCCACCTACTGCTTCATGGCACGTGGTGCCAAGGTAAAATCACGCGATGCTTACTTCCAAACATCCAGTGAAGATGACTCTGATTGTGAATCCAAGCCCAGCTATAAAACACTTGCTAAAATTGCAACTGAACAACAAAAGGCTATGGAACATACTCAAAAACTGTTAGACAAAAGTGATGACCTGTTGGACGCGGAAATGACTGGTTCACAGTCCTTAGTTGAAGACATAAAAAATCTTCATACTAAGTACCAAGAACTTGAAAGTCGTCATGAAACGCTCTCAACCACTCATGAAAAGCTCTCCTGCAATTATCTTCAAAGGAAGCAAGAGCTTGAGAAATTGAGAGCGGCTCATGAAGATCTTCAAAAAGAGAATGAGTCACTTCGCACCCAACAGATCAGTCCCGCTCAGGATGGATTTGAACCACCATGTCTAAAATGCCTTGAGCGTGATAACGCTACCTCTATTGCTGGATGTTCCACTACTGCTACTGTTGCAATATCTTCAACTACTAATGTGGTAACTAACCCCTCTACGGAGGATACCACTACTATTGCTAATGAAAATGCTAGGTTGAAGACATTACTTGAAACAAGGATGTATAACAGCCTGAAAGGGCATCAGACACTTTGCGATGTGCTCAAAAAGCAGATTCTGAACCGAAACCCTAGGAAAGAGGGTGTTGGATTCGAAAGGAAAATGAATGTTGATGGCTCTTACTGGAAGCCTGAGCAGTATCCCAAAACCACATGGGTTGCTGCAAAGGGACCTTCAGTGGATCCATCCACCTTATCTGGCTTTACCTGTGCTAACCCTATTGTCATTGATGAATCCTTTGATACAAACTATAAACTGTTCAAGAATCACAATGGTGAAGTGGTTGCTAGATATATTGGTACTAACTGCAGGAATGGGCCACCTATGAGGAAGATCTGGGTCCCTAAAAACTGTCTTGAGAAGCTTCAAGTGAATGTCATCATGACACCACCTGGGAAGGAGACAAACCCCAGACCTAAGGCTTCATGTGGTCCAAAGGCTTCATACAAACAGAGGACTCACCTGAGTCACCCTAACGCCAATGTTTTGCAGGGAAACCATACTCAGATTTATGAATATGAGCGTGTGTCTTCAAACCGCTATGTTCATAGAACTAAGAACTTTTCTGCTTATTCATACGAGTATCATGCATCTCCTGCAAGGCTATTTGCTAGGGCTCCAAAGCCAAAGTTCTCACATGCTGAACTTAGACTCATTGCTTCTAAGCCACCCCTGAAGATGTGGGTGGTTAAGAAGAATTAACTTTCTCTTGCAGGGAAAGGTCTCCAGCCGAAAATCTAAGGCGTCTGATGCTATTGCTGGGGACCTAAAACATCTTGTAGGGCGCAAGATCAAATGCCCAAATGGTCTCACTATGTATTTTGTTCCTGAATCACTTGCCATTCATCCCATCAGTCCTAATCTTGATCTGAGCTTCCGTAATCCTCTTGCCCATCAAATGTTTATGCTTCACAATACTCTTGGTGAAGCCTATCCCCCTAACTGTAATGCAGAGTATGACACCTCGTGCTTCAGAATGGATTATGGACAGCGGATGCACTAATCACATGGCTGGTGATCGAAGTCTTCTCATGGACTCAACTCTACGTCCATCTGATAAAAGTCACATCACGTTTGCTGACACTGGTAAAAGCAAGGTATTGGGTCTAGGTAGAGATGCAATCTCAAGGGATCAGCACATGGATAAAGTGATGATTGTTGAATCCCTTGGTTTCAACTTAATGTCTGTCTCGATGCTTTGTGACTTGAACATGATTGTGCTATTCGGAAAATATCGTTGCCTTGTACTAATGGAATCTGACAAGTCTCTAGTCTTTGAAGGGTATCGGAAAGATGATCTGTACATGGTAGATTTCTCAGCAGGACCATAGCTTGCCGTATGCCTTCTCACAAAAGCTTCAGAATGTTGGCTACGGCATCGAAGGCTGGGACATGCTGGCATGCGGAACTTACACACTCTCGCCAAGTAGAAGCATGTCATAGGCATCGAGGACGTCAAGTTCAAGAAGGATCATCTGTGCGGTGCCTGCGAAGCTGGAAATATGACAAGGGCCAAGCATCCTTCGAAGACAATCATGACTACTTCTCAACCCTTCGAGCTGCTACACATGGACTTATTTGGCCCCACTCACTACTCTACCCTTACTACGACTGCATGTCTCTATGGCTTCGTCATTGTTGATGATTACTCAAGATACACATGGGTGCACATAATTCTCTACAAGACTGAAGTGCAAGATGTTTTCAGACGCTTTGCCAATCGAGCGATGAACAATTATGGCGTCAAGATCAAGCATGTCAGAAGTGACAACGGCACTGAGTTCAAGAACACCGGACTTGATCTTTATCTGGATACAATGGGAATAACTCATGAGTTCTTTGCTGCTTACACACCTCAGCAAAATGGCATCATAGAGCGCAAGAACAGAACCCTCATTGAGATGGCTTGAACGATGCTCGACGAATACAAGACACCAAGAAAGTTCTGGCCTGAAGCTATTGATACAGCATGCCACGCAATAAACCGTGTTTACATCCATAAGCTTCTGAACAAAACATCCTATGAGTTCCTCACTGGCAAGAAGCCAAATGTCAGCTACTTCAGAGTATTTGGAGCAAGGTGCTGGATCAAGGATCCCCATCACAAGTCAAAATTTGCACCAAAATCTCACGAAGGCTTCATGCTCGGTTACGGAAAGGATTCACACTCTTACAGAGTCTTCAACCTCTATCTCTATAAAATCGCCGAAACTGTAGATGTGCGGTTTCATGGAACCAATGGTTCACAAAGAGAGCTCCTGCCAAGTACTCTTGAAGAAGCTCCACCCAGCGAGTCTATCAAGCTAATGGGAACTGGTGAAATCATGCCTACTGAAGCATAGCCTGAAGAGGAACTTATCATTTCTGCACCAAACCAACCTAAAGACAATGCTCAGCCTGAAGACAATGCTTCCAATGATGACAATGATGAGCAAGAGCAAAGTCTTCGCCCAGTTCATCCTCGTGTTGCAAATGAAGTACAGATTGAGAAGATAATTGATAGCATCAATGCACCTGGTCCACTTACTCGCTCAAGAGCAGCGCGGTTAGCAAATTTCTATGGGCATTTTCCTTTTGTGTCAATATCAGAACCCAAGAAAGTTGTTGAAGCCTTTATGGAACCTGAATGGATTCAAGCAATGCAAGAAGAGCTTCAACAGTTCATGCTGAACAATGTTTGGGAACTCGTCAAGCGTCCAGACCCTCGCAAGCATAACATTATTGGCACAAAATGGATATATCTAAACAAGCAAGATGAGCATGGCCAAGTCGTCAGAAGCAAAGCACGACTCATTGCACAAGGATATACTCAGGTTGAAGGGATTGACTTCGATGAAACATTTGCTCCTGTGGCTAGGCTTGAAGCTATTCGCATATTGCTAGGCTACGCTAACCACAACAACATCTTGATATATCAAATGGATGTGAAGAGTGCCTTTCTCAATGGCAAGATTGAAGAAGAAGTATATGTCGCACAAGCACCTGGCTTTGAAGATCCAAAACATCCTGATATGGTGTACAAACTAAACAAAGCACTGTATGGCCTCAAACAAGCTCCTCCCGCCTGGTATGATATGATCAAAGACTTCCTGAAGAGAAAAGGCTTCAAACTTGGATCCCTTGATCCCACACTCTTCATGAATACATATGATGGTGAACTGTTTGTGTGCCAAATCTATGTGGATGACATTATCTTCGGATGCACCAACCAGAAGTATAGTGATGAGTTTGGATACATGATGCAAGAGCAATATCAGATGTCCATGATGGGTGAGCTGAAGTTCTTCCTTGGTCTTCAAATTCGTCAACAAAGGAATGGCATCTTCATATCTCAAGAGAAATACCTCAAAGACTTCCTGAAGAAGTTTGGAATGCAAGATTGCAAAGGTTACACGATGCCAATGCCAGCCAAACATCATCTGGGTCCCGATGAAAATGGTAAAGAGTTCGATCAACAGGTATACCGCTCCATGATTGGTTCTTTACTTTACCTATGTGCATCTAGGCCAGATATTATGCTTAGTGTTTGCATGTGTGCTCGATTCCAAGCGGCACCAAAGGAATCACATCACTTAGCTGTGAAGCGATTTCTTCGATATCTGGCTCACACCCCAACACTAGGATTATGGTATCCAAAGGGCTCAGAGTTTGATCTGGTTCGATTTTCGGATGCTGATTATGCTGGTGACAAGGTGGATCGCAAGTCTACATCAGGCACATGTCACTTTCTGGGATGATCACTTGTATGTTGGTCTTCAAAGAAGTAGAACTGTGTGTCACTCTCAACTGCTGAATCTGAATAAATTGTTGCTGGATCTTGCTGTGCTCAGCTACTATGGATGAAGCAAACACTCAAAGACTATGGCATCAATCTGACACAAGTACCTCTCTTCTGCGACAACGAAAGCGCCATCAAGATTGCCAACAACCCAGTCCAGCACTCGAAGACAAAGCACATTGAAATTCGTCATCACTTTCTCAGAGATCATGTCATGAAGAAAGATATTGATATCATTCACGTCAACACTGAAGAGCAATTGGCAGATATCTTCACAAAGCCCTTGGACGAGAAAAGGTTTTGCAAGTTACGGTGTGAGCTAAATATCTTGGAATCCTCAAATGTCCTGTGATCAAGCACACATCCTAACACTTATGCATTTTGATGACTTAGATGTGCAACACACGAAGTAAAGTATATCTTGAATCAATGAAGACTTACATTTTGAGTGTGAATACATTAACGTGGAATTTGACTTCGGAGCGCCACGATAATTGTGCGCCGTGTCTGGGTCTAATACTTCCTATACGGTGGGTAGCGCCACCACCAAACTTTTCTGTTTGAAGTGTTTCACTCATGGCGTTACATTTGAATGTCTTTGCATTTGGTTTGTCTTAAAATTCAATTCATCTTCATCTTCACTATGTTGCTTTAATTGCTTTCTGATATATATACTAGTGTTCTGTCCTCTACAACATTCACTTATAGCTATGTCTTCCTAGTTGAATCTTTTGAACTAAGTGAATCTGATCGGACCTTAATCTCTCTATGCTTTCTATCTCAAACTCTATCTGTCCAAATCATATGCATTCTATTGAAACTGTCGAGTGTCTTCTATCCGTCCTTGTCAGCAGAAGACACAGAGACAAACATTAAGTCAATTTTAATGCTCTATCGTTATTGCCTGAAATCTGGAGAAGCCGGAACGACCATCTGACAAACCTGGCGGGCGTGGGAACGTGGGACAACTCTAAGTATGTTGCATGCTTGCCATGTGCCCGTCAGATGTGAATCGCCAGGGGCACCTGCGTAATTGCGCTGTGTCGCCCACTTCCTTATAAATACCTGTCCCCTGCGGTAAAGGAAACTTCTTCCACCTCTCCACCTCGTCAAAACCCTAGCGCCACCGCTAGCTCTCGACGACACCGGCGACGAAGCGCTTAGCTGTCGCGACTTCTCCGACGCCGTCCTCACGCCGACCGCGGACATCGTCCTCTCCGCCACCACCGTAGGTGTCCTCCGACGCCAAGTTAGGGCACGGTGGATTGAACTGCTCGGTCTCCTACTCTTCCCATCTTGCAATTCTTCGTGTGGTAAATAAATCTCTCTTTTTACCATCTTTTTGATCTTCAAAGATTCATCATGTCTACAAAAATAGGTTTCTGCCTATATAAGTTAGATCTCTTCTGTCTACATCTCAAACTGCCTAGTATATTCACTTAAGCTTCACAACAAGTTAGATTCCTCACTTGTACTTATTCGCGGATTCGTACAAATCTGGAAGCAACTCTCAACATATAAGTGAATGTCTTCGCATCATGAGGTCAATGTCTTCAAACTGATTTATCTTCAAAATCTTTTGAGAATGCATATGACCTCTTCCCCTTCCCTCGCATCTCTAATGCTGTCACAGGTACATGTCCGTGGGAGAATCCCTTGGTTCTCATAGTCTGCATTCGTTTGCAGAATTTTTACAGCATCACATAAACTCTCCCGAAGCCAGTTCCTGTTTGTCCAGCAAGCGGAAGCTTTCGAAGCCTTTGAACATATTGAAACCTTTCAGTTTGAAGTTCATGGCTGTAGAGAAATCAGTCAGAAAGGGTGGCAGACAGCGTCGAGGAGGAACATAAAGAGATTTGCCTGATGACCTCTCTGAGCTTTACAAGACAGATCCTGAGGAGGATTACAATCAGCGCAAGACACGAATCCAATGGATTCGAAGATATTGGGCCGAACAATGGTTCAAGTACAATTTCGTCACCCAAGAATACGCTGAGAAGAATGCTATCAAAAGTCCTTGGGGTGATATTCTCTTTCGAGGCCTTCCACCCAAGAACAGAACTGAAGCTATTGCACAGGGCTTCTATCCCTGTATGGTCCGTGGACCTCAGCGAAAAATGCCGACCCATCATCATTGCTCTAGTGTCGTGAAGATAATATCTTCAAGCGCAACTTCCAGCACGCAAAGGCATCAGCCAAGGAAAACAAGAAGTCATTGGGATTAGATTTCAATCCTGGTCCTCCTGCTCCCCGTGCTGATGGCTCACGTGATGCAGAACCCAATGTCGTCGGTCCCTTCTACAACCTTGATGGCCTCATCGCTCACATCACAGTTCAAGGTGCCAAAGTGGACCATTCTGATGACAATGCTGACTGTCATGAAGCCCCTGCTCCCACTTTAAAGCCGCAGAAGCCAAAGAAGGCTAAGGCTTCAAGATCAGCTGTTCCTCCAAAAGCTTCACGTGCGAAGCCACTGGCAACTGCACCTCCTGAAGAAAGTGTGCAGTTTGAAGATTTGTCATGCATCTCCAAGAAGACGGAGAAGAAGAAGAAACTTGTCAAGCATACTGATCAGGCACTGACCCCTGCTGCCATTCTGCGTGAAGAGCACATTGATCTGTCCAGTGATGAAGATCTTGCAGATGATGCCCTTGAGCAACTGATCAAGAGCAAGGAAGAAGCAGAGATCTTCAATGATTTGCCTCTCTTTGATGTGGCAATCATTCACAACTTCATTGATGGGTGGTTTGACTCACCAAATCTCAGCTTTGATGATCTGCAACTTCCCATTGGCCTCAGCGTTTCTTTCAATGGAGCCATCGCTTCTGAGCTGGCTCTCGCTCAGCACATCGTTGAGTTGAAGCACAAGATCGACCATGAGAAAGCCCAATTCAAGAAGCATGTGGCTAAGCTCAACATGCAAGATGTCAAAAAGTTCAAGATCATGCTACACGATCTTAAGGAAGCCTTTCTCAAGAAGAGGGAAGAAGCCAAAGGTTCTCGAGAGCGCATGAAGAGACTGGCTGACAAATGTGTGCAAGCCTACAATGAGGCTGAGAAGCGCAAGGCTCTTGGTCGTCCTGGCATTGATCCCAGAATGGTTGCAAAGAAAAGAGCCGCGCATTGTCTTCGCAACTAGCATGACCGGCTCGAAGCCAAAGGTCAGATCAACCGCTTCTGAGCTGAAGAAGACGAGAACTGTCGAGGCTGAAGCTAAGAAAAGGAAAAATACTGAAGTCTCTGACATCTTTGGTCTGAAGTTCTATGCTCCTTGGATCATGCGACTAATCAAGCTTCACTCTGCCTTCAACTATCAACCTTCTGCACGCAATCATATCATATTTATGCCAGATGTTGATTTGTCTATTGAAGCCATATACCCAAAGTCTGCAAAGGAGCCTCTTAGTCTTCAGAATGCTGACCATCAAAGTTTCACCCAAGACGATGAAGGAATTCGAGCTGTTGCTCGTGTCTATCCATTGGCTGGGATTACTCGTATGCCTCATCGTGCGCAAACAGAAGCCACTGAGAGCACAATTGCCCAAAGGCCTAAGAAGCGCTCCCGCATTCTCAATGGCCGAGAGCTTCTGGCTGCCCTTCATCAGAAACACGATAAGCATCATGACTGGCTGAAGCGCCAAATGCAAAGCCTATTGGTCGGCATCAATCGCATTCGCAATCTTGCTACCAAGAATGCCTTTGTCACACATGAAACATGTCGGCGATCATGGAAGAGTTTGACGCTGCTAAGTGCTGAAGCGGATCTTCAAGACGATGGCTTCACTGAAAAGTTCAAGTTCGACTCCACTCCTCCATGAAATGATGTTATTCGTCGAACTCCATCTCTTGAAGACTCTGAATATTCCTCTTCTGCTGCAACTGTGAATGCCAAAGTGATCGATGAAGAAGACGATGCTACTTCACCGACACCTTCTGCAAGAATCAACACTGCACCAAGCTCGTCTGCACCGCCAAACGACAACACCAACCCTGCTGCTTCATCTACTCCTCATGGGGACGAGTAGATGCTCTATGTCTTCAAACCTTCTTGGTCATTACTGACAAAAGGGGGAGAAGCATATGAGCTTGATAGTCTTCAAGCGGGTTCATATGGGCGGTCGCACAGATTAGGGAAGGCATTGGTTCAACCCATCGGGGCTTCTTAGGAACATATACCACAAGCTTCAAGAGTAGATATCTCCAACTTGAAAGTAGAGCATGGTTGGCAAAAAGGAGAGGATACAATTTACCAAAGGCATTATGTATCGGAGAAAGAACTCACAAGGTGATTAATTATGAAAGACACTGTCGGACAATAATCCAACGATGGATATGGCGATCCACAATGGAGCTGATGTGAGTATCGATACCCAATCAGAGGAAGAAAGAATGCAAATGCATCGGTTTATAGAACATCTGAATAATTCAACGTTTAAATAGCAAAGGAATTATGATTTTTAAATCAAGAGATCAGGAGCAAATGCTCTGATCAAGGGTGGATAAGTTGAATAGACTTAGGGGTACAATCGATGGCAATCTGATTGGCCGAGAACCAGCTCATGTTCGAAAGACGTCTGAGCCGAAAAGATAATTTATAAGGATCAACTAATGATTGCGTGCATTCGCACACATATAGAATCGACGGACTTAAATGATAGTGACAAAGGATGCCAATAAGATTACTAGACTTATGGTATTAACCAAAATGTAAGCAAGCAAGAATTTCAAGAGCAATAGGCTCCTGAGGATTTTTGGAAGATCGAATGGTATTTTGAAGATTGGTGACATACATGAATCAACTGGGGATGAGTGGATACTCGGAAAGTGCGACAAATTATCCGTAGGGTTATTAATGTGGCGAGAACTGCAGGGCAGTAGGCACAACGTATTCTCGAAACATTAGAGAGAATTTCGAGGTATCTTGTAATAACAAGATCAACGAGGAATGATTGTATGAATGGCAAGTGTATGTGGTTACCCATAGGGGTTTGGACGGAAATTGCAAAAGCGATCGCACATTGTCTCGAGAGAACATCAAAGGGTATCTTTGGAATCTTCTGGTGCAGCAGGCGATCATCTATAATAAGGGGCTCTCCGGGAGAAAGTTGTTACGAGAACCTAGAGTTAGAGTTAGCAAAATCATTTAACCCGAACAGAAGAGAGATCAGAGTCCCAGAGTATAGACAAGGAGTAAAAGATCCTAGTACCACCCAATGGCGAGGTGGGCCCGTAAGGCACACAGCCATGTTAGTAAAAGTTTTGCAATGTCTAGACTCGACTTCGGCCAAGGAGTGTGGAAGGGGGATTCCTACAGGCAGTCGGCTCTGATACCAACTTGTGACGCCCCCGATTCAATCGTACACTAATCATACACGCAAACATGTACGATCAAGATCAGGGACTCACGAGAAGATATCACAACACAACTCTAAAAATAAAATAAGTCATACAAGCATCATAATACAAGCCAGGGGCCTCGAGGGCTCGAATACAAGCGCTCGATCATAGACGCGTCAGCAGAAGCAACAAAATCTGAGTACAGACATAAGTTAAACAAGTTTGCCTTAAGAAGGCTATCACAAACTGGGATACAGATCGAACGAGGCGCAGGCCTCCTGCCTGGGATCCTCCTAACTACTCCTGGTCGTCGTCAGCGGGCTGCACGTAGTAGTAGGCACCTCCGGTGTAGACGGAGTCGTCGTCGACGGTGGCGTCTGGATCCTGGGGCTCCATCGTCTGGTCGAAGCAATCGAGTAGAGAAATGGGGGAAAGGGGGAAACAAGGCAACCGTGAGTACTCATCCAAAGTACTCGCAAGCAAGGAGCTACACTACATATGCATGGATATATGTGTAAAGGGGAATATCAGTGGACTGAACTGCAGAATGCCAGAATAAGAGGGGGATAGCTAATCCTGTCGAAGACTACGCTTCGGGTAGCCTCCGTCTTGCAGCATATAGAAGAGAGTAGACTGAAGTCCTCCAAGTAGCATCGCATAGCATAATCCTACCCGGCGATCCCCTCCTCGATGCCCTGTTACAGAGCGATCACCGGGTTGTATCTGGCACTTGGAAGGGTGTGTTTTATTAAGTAATCGGTTCTAGTTGTTATAAGGTCAAGGTACAACTCAGGGTCGTCCTTTTACCAAGGGACACGGCTATTCGAATAGATAAACTTCCCTGCAGGGGTGCACCACATAACCCAACACTCTTGATCCCATTTGGCCGGACACACTTTCCTGGGTCATGCCCGGCCTCGGAAGATCAACACGTCGCAGCCCCAGCTAGGCACAACAGAGAGGTCAGCATGCTGGTCTAATCCTAAGCGCACAGGGGTCTGGGCCCATCGCCCATAGCACACCTGCACGTTGCGAACGCGGCCGGTGAGCAGACCTAGCAACCTCCATTACAAAGGAAGTCACGTTACGCGGTCCAACCTGGCGCGCGCCGCTCAGTCGCTGACATCACGAAGGCTTTGGCTGATACCACGACGTCGAGTGCCATAACTGTTCCCGCGTAGTTGGTTAGTGTGTATAGACCAAATGGCCAGACTCAGATCAAATACCAAGATCTCGTTATGCGTGTTAAGTATCCGCGAACGCCGACCAGGGCCAGGCCCACCTCTCTCCTAGGTGGTCTCAACCTGCCCTGTCGCTCCGCCACAAAGTAACAGTCGGGGTCCGTCGGGAACCCAGTCCCACCACTACCTGGGTGGAACCACCTGCCCCTTCAGCCCCCATCTCCGGTCAGTATCACATGTAATGTAACAGTGTAAAGTATATAGTATATGCCCGTGATCACCTCCCGAAGTGATCAAGACCCAGTAGTATAGCATGGCAGGCGGACAAGAGTGAAGGGCCACTGATGGAACACTAGCATCCTATACTAAGCAGTAGGATAGCAGGTAAAGGTAACAATAGTAGTAGCAAGGATAGGCTATGCAGCAGTATATGATTAACTGAAAGCAGTAACATGCTACACTACTCTAATGCAGGCAGTATAGAGAGGAATAGGCGATATCTGGTGATCAAGGGGGGGCTTGCCTGGTTGCTCTGGCAAGAGAGAGGGGTCGTCAACTCCGTAGTCGTACTGGATAGCAGCAGCGTCGGTCTCGGTGTCTAGCGAGAGAAGAGGGGGAAGAAAAAATAAATATTTAAGCAAGCAGATGCATAGCGATGCATGACATGACAAGTATATGTGCTAGAGGTGCCCTAACGCGGTATGAGGTGATATCGGTGAAGGGGGAAAACATCCGGGAAAGTATCCCCGGTGTTTCGCGTTTTCAAGCAGAGGAGCCGGGGGGAAAAGTTGCAAGTTGGATATGTTAGGGGTGTGTGGCGGACGAACGGGCTGCGTATCCGGATTCGTCTCATCGTTCTAAGCAACTTTCATATTGAAAATAATTTAATCCGAGTTACGGATTAAAAGATATGATTTTCTAAAGATTTTATTAATTTCTGGAATTTAATTAATTATTTAATTTAATTCAAAATTGGATTTATGACATCAGCATGATGTCATGCTGACGTCAGCATTCAACACGGGTTGACTGGTCAACCTGACCAGTGGGTCCCACTTGGTCAGTGACACATTTCAATTGAACATTTTAATTAACCTAATTAGTATTAATTAGGGGGTGGGCCCCCTATCATTGACTACTTAATTAACTAATTAACAGATTAGGTTAATTAGATAACTAATGTGTAATTAGTTTAATTAGTTGTTTAATTCAATTAATCCAAATTATTTAAGTTAATTATTTTTTTAATTGATTAATTAATTAATTAATTTTATTTTTATTTTTAATTTTTTGTAATTACGTTCTGGGGGCGTGGGCCCCGTTTGGCAGTGGCCCAGAGGGCCTTAACGGTTACGGGCGCGGGGGTGCGAGCGCCCAAACGGACGGGTGCCCAAGGGGGCATCGAGCAGGCACAACGCACGCCGGCGCCGGCGCCGGCCGGAGCCAGGGGAGGCGGCGGAGGGGGAATGACCTCGGCGGCGGAGGTGGCTGCGGCAGGGAGCCGTAGGGCGGTGGCGGGGCAACGCGGGGTCCACAGTGACCAACAGGGGCGCAGCCACGATGGGCGCGCACGGGAAGGAGGACGCGGGCGTGCCCGTAGGCGAGGCGCATCGCAGCCGAGCGCGGCCACGCGGGGAGGAGGCCGCGTTGCAGGAGGGCGCGCGCGCGAGGGACAGAAGCGTGCAGCGGCACACGGGCGGCTCGCCGCAGCTGCAGGTGGTGGTGGCGGCAGCACTAGCAGGAGCAGCAAAGAGTGAGGGGGCGCAGTAGGAGAGGGCGGTGGTGGCCGGAGCACGCGGGCGCGGCCAAGGGAAGACGGGCGTGCGGACATGGCCGCGGCCGCAGGAAACGGCGGGCGTCGCCGGGGCGTGCGATGAGGAGGCCAAGAGCGCAGGCGAGACTCGCGTCGTCCGGAGCTCGGGCGTACGGGGAAGGGGAGGAGGCGTGTAAGTGCATCTAGTGCCACCCCTAGTTGGTTTTGGAGTATTGACGACAAATTTGGTTGAGGGACTAATGTGTTTGTGAGAATTGCAGGATAACACATGTAGTGTCCCTCATTGATTCGGTTTACCTACCGGAGATGACCCCTAAAAATGCATGAAGACATTGACGACAATGGTGGTATATGAAGATATTCATATTGAAGACTATGATATGAGAAGACATTTTGTGAAGACTATGGAGCGCGAAGACTTAGTTGTTTCGTTATTTCTTTTTCTTCTTTGTTGAGTCATAGGAACCACCGTACTGTTAAATGGGGTCCAAGTGAACATAGTCAGAGTGACTGAAGTGATGCTCAACCCAAATCCTATGTCTTCGAGCGAAGACAATGAGAGCAAATCTTATCCAGAGCTGGATAAGTCAGCTTTGCTTGTAGCCCAAGTAAAGTTGTCGTGTGTGTTTAAAATCTGACCGTTGGAACACGTGTTAGTTCCTTAGTGACCCAGGGTCACTTCGGACATATCAGGTCGGGTTGCCTAGTGGCTATAAATAGCCCACCCTCTGCACCATAAATTGGTGGCTGCTCAGAGTTAGTGCACGGCTTTTGTCGTTTGAGAGCAACCCACCTCGAAGCCTGTGAGAGAGAAATATCCTTGCGAGGACAAAGCCCAAACACCTAGAGCCAAAGAGTGTTAGGCATCATTGAAGTCTTTGTGTCTGTGTGACCTGAAGACTTATAACACTTGAGGACTGTGAGTCCTCCAGCCGGTTAGGCGTCGCGTTCTGAGCATCCAAGAGACATTGTGGATCGCCAGTGAACGAAGTCTGTGAAGGTTTGGAAGTCTACCTTGAAGACTTACCAGAGTGATTGGGCGAGGACTGTGTGTCCTTAGCTCAAGGGGAATAAGGTGAAGACGCGGTCTTCTGAGTTGAATCTCAGCCTCCCTAACCAGATGTACAGTTGTCACAGCAACTGGAACTGGTCAAACAAATCCTGTGTCTTCAACAAGTGACTGGTTCTATCCTCTCCTCCCTTTACTTACAGTTTGTGTTCGTGAAGTCATAGCCTGCCTGTCATATCTGAATCACTTCATTGCTTGACTACTATTGTTTTTTGGCTTCATACCATCTTCCATTCCGATCCTTACTACCTAGCTGCTATTAGTCTTCATACTCTCACAATTATTGCATACTTGACTATGGCTAGCTTTGTGTAGTTTATCTTCCGCTGCATATCAATAGGTTCATTTCTACTGTTTGTCTTCGAAACGTCCATGTTTTGAAGACTTTCATAAAAATCGCCTATTCACCCCCCCCCTCTAGTCGATAACTAGCACTTTCAAGGAAAGGCTCACATCAAGGAGCAGGGACGGGGCAGCGGGGCTCGTGGGGGTTGATGGGGACGACCGGGCGACGGGGAGGCAGACCGGTGGGGGAGCGCCGACGAGGTCCAGGCGGGGAGGGGGCGACGCACGGCGACGAGGCGATGGGGACGGCGTCGAGGGGGTTTCGTCCCCGATCCAGATTTGGATCGGGAGAGGGGGAACGTGGGTGCGAGTGGGGGGAAGTGGTGTGTTGGGGATTAGGGTTTGGTCGCCCAGGGGGTTATGGGGGAGTGGGGGGGGGGGGCTGGGCCGGCCTGGCTAGCACCTGGGCCGACTGGCCCAGTGGGGGGGTTCTCTTTCTCTTTTTTTGCTAGTTCTGTTTTTTTTGTTTTTCCTTTTTATTTATCTTATATCTTTTCTGTTTTATCTTGTTCCTCATTTTATTTTAGTTTGTTAAAGTACAAAAATGATCCCCAACTTAGTACTACCACTAAACCCACTGCGATAAAAAGTTTAACGCCTAAATAGAATAGTTTAACATTTTATAAATTATAAAAGGCATTTCTATAATTGTTTTGACTACCGTTTTATTCATTTTAGAGTATTTAAAGATTTTATATAAGTGTGGTTTCTCCATCATAATTATGCATGATTTATTTGTATCTACCCGAACATTTAGTTTTAATATTTGAAAACTTTTATTGTTTGCCTTTATTTTAAATTTGAATTTTGAACTGGGTTTCGAACTGACGCGGGTTTATCAACAGTAACTGAGGTGAGGTGGCATCATTAGCGGAGGTTCACTGTAGCTTAATTATTCGGGCGTCACAGGCCACTGTGATTAACTTATGCTAAGCAGGGGTTAAACTTGCTCTAAGGGGTTAAATAGGGCGTCATTAGAGGCTAATGAAGGAAATATGCCCTAGAGGCAATAATAAAGTTATTCTTTCTTTCCTTATTTCATGATAAATGTTTATTATTCATGCTAGAATTGTATTAACCAAAAACTTGATACATGTGTGAATACATAGACAAACAGAGTGTCACTAGTATGCCTCTACTTGACTAGCTCGTTAATCAAAGATGGTTAAGTTTTCTAACCATAGACATGAGTTGTCATTTGATTAACGGGATCACTTCATTAGGAGAATGATGTGATTGACTTGACCCATTCTGTTAGCTTAGCCCTTGATCGTTTAGTATGTTGCTATTGCTTTCTTCATGACTTATACATGTTCCTATGACTATGAGATTATGCAACTCCCGTTTACCGGAGGAACACTTTGTGTGCTACCAAACGTCACAACGTAACTGGGTGATTATAAAGGTACTCTACAGGTGTCTCCGAAGGTACTTGTTGGGTTGGCGTATTTCGAGATTAGGATTTGTCACTCCGATTGTCGGAGAGGTATCTCTGGGCCCTCTCGGTAATGCACATCACTATAAGCCTTGCAAGAAATGTGACTAATGAGTTAGTTGCGGGCTGATGCATTACAGAACGAGTAAAGAGACTTGTCGGTAACGAGATTGAACTATGTATTGAGATACCGACGATCGAATCTCGGGCAAGTAACATACCGATGACAAAGGGAACAACTTATGTTGTTATGCGGTTTGACCGATAAAGATCTTCGTAGAATATATGGGAGCCAATATGAGCATCCAGGTTCCGCTATTGGTTATTGGCTGGAGACATGTCTCGGTCATGTCTACATGGTTCTCGAACCCGTAAGGTCCGCACGCTGAAAGTTTTGGTGACGATTGTATTATGATTTTATGTGATTTTATGTGATTTGATGTACCCAAGGTAGTTCGGAGTCCCGGATGAGATCGGGGACATGACGAGGAGTCTCGAAATGGTTGAGACGTAAAGATTGATATGTTGTACGACTATATTCGGACATCAGAAAGGTTCCGAGTGATTCAGGTATTTTCGGGGGTACCGGGGAGTTACGGGAATACGAGGAAGAAGCAATGGGCCTCATGGGCCAAGTGGTGGAAGACAGGAGGCAGGGCGCGCGGCCCCCCTAGCCCAAACCGAATTGGACTAGGGGGCCGGCCCCCCTTTCCTCCTTTTCCTCCCTCTCCTTCCTTCTCCTTCTCCTTCCCTTCCTTCCCCTCTCCTACTTGGACTAGGAAAGAGGAGGGAATCCTACTTGGAGTAGGATTGCCCCCCTTGGGCGCGCCTCCTCTCCTTGGCCGGCCCGCTCCTCCTCCCCCCTTTATATACGAAGGAGGGGGGCACCCCATAGACTCTTGATCTCTTAGCCGTGTGCGGTGCCCCCCTCCACCATATTCCACCTCGATCATATCATAGCGGTGCTCAGGCGAAGCCCTGCGTCGGTAGCAACATCATCACCGTCATCACGCCATCATGCTGACGGAACTCTCCCGTGAAGCTCTGTTGGATCGGAGTTCGCGGGGCGTCATCGAGCTGAACGTGTGCTGAACTCGGAGGTGCCGTGCGTTCCATACTTGGATCGGTCGGATCGTGAAGACGTACAACTTCATCAACCGCGTTGTGCTAACGCTTCCGCTTTCGGTCTACGAGGGTACATGGACAACACTCTCCCCTCTCGTTGCTATGCATCACCATGATCCTATGTGCGTAGGAATTTTTTTGAAATTACTACATTCCCCAACAGTGGCATCCGAGCCAGGTTTTATGCGTAGATGTTATATGCACGAGTAGAACACAAGTAAGTTGTGGGCGATATAAGTCATACTGCTTACTAGCATGTCATACTTTGGTTCGGCGGTATTGTTGGATGAAGCGGCCTGGACTGACATTACGCGTACGCTACGCGAGACTGGTTCTACCGACGTGCTTTGCACACAGGTGGCTGGCGGGTGTCAGTTTCTCCAACTTTAGTTGAACCGAGTGTGGCTACACCCGGTCCTTAAGAAGGTTAAACAGCACTAACTTGATGAACTATTGTTGTGGTTTTTGATGCGTAGGTAAGAACGTTTCTTGTTCAGCCCGTAGCTGCCACGTAAAACTTGCAACAACAAAGTAGAGGATGTCTTACTTGTTTTTGCAGGGCATGTTGTGATGTGATATGGTCAAGGCATGATGCTATATTTATTGTATGAGATGATCATGTTTTGTAACCGAGTTACCGGCAACTAGCAGGAGCCATATGGTTGTCGCTTTATTGTATGCAATGCAATCGCCTTGTAATTGCTTTACTTTATCACTAACCGGTAGCGATAGTCGTAGAAGCAATAGTTGGCGATACGACTATGATGCTATGATGGAGATCAAGGTGTCACGCTGGTAACGATGGTGATCGTGACGGTGCTTCGGAGATGGAGATCACAAGCACAAGATGATGATGGCCATATCATATCACTTATATTGATTGCATGTGATGTTTATCTTTTATGCATCTTATTTTGCTTAGGTCGATGGTGGCATTATAATATGATCTCTCACTAAATTTCAAGGTATAAGTGTTCTCCCTGAGTATGCACCGTTGCGTAAGTTCTTCGTGCTGAGACGCCACGTGATGATCGGGTGTGATAAGCTCTACGTTCAAATACAACGGGTGCAAAACAGTTGCACACGCGGAATACTCAGGTTAAACTTGACGAGCCTAGCATATGCAGATATGGCCTCGGAACACTGAGACCAAAAGGTTGAGCGTGAATCATATAGTAGATATGATCAACATAGTGATGTTCACCATTGAAAACTACTCCATCTCACGTGATGATCGGACATGGTTTAGTTGATTTGGATCACGTGATCACCTAGATGATTAGAGGGATATCTATCTAAGTGGGAGTTCTTAAGTAATATGATTAATTGAACTTTAATTTATCATGAACTTGGTCCTGGTATTATTAGCATATCTATGTTGTAGATCAATAGCTCGCGTTTAGCTCCCCTGTTTTTATTTTTGATATGTTCCTAGATAAAAACTATGTTGAAAGATGTTAGTAGCAATGATGCGGACTTGGTCCGTGATCTGAGGATTATCCTCATTGCTGCACAGAAGAATTATGTCCTTGATGCACCGCTAGGTGACAGACCTATTGCAGGAGCATATGCGGACGTTATGAACGTTTGGCTAGCTCAATATGACGACTACTTGATAGTTTAGTGCACCATGCTTAACGGCTTAGAATCGGGACTTCAAAGACGTTTTGAACGTCATGGACCATATGAGATGTTCCAGGAGTTGAAGTTAATATTTCAAGCAAATACCCGAGTTGAGAGATATGAAGTCTCCAACAAGTTCTATAGCTAAAAGATGGAGGAGAATAGCTCAAACAGTGAGCATGTGCTCAGATTGTTTGGGTACTACAATCGCTTGAATCAAGTGGGAGTTAATCTTCCAGATAAGATAGTGATTGACAGAATTCTCTAGTCACCATCACCAAGTTAGTAGAACTTCGTGATGAACTATAATGGAAACGATTCCCAAGCTCTTCGTGATGCTGAAATTGATGAAGGTAGAAATCTAAAAAAATCAAGTGTTGATGGTTGACAAGACCACTAGTTTCAAGAAAAGGGCAAAGGGAAGAAGGGGAACTTCAAGAAGAACGGCAAGCAAGTTGCTGCTCAAGTGAAGAAACCCAAGTCTTGACCTAAGCCTGAGACTGAGTGCTTTTACTGCAAAGGGACTGGTCACTGGAAGCGGAACTGCCCCAAGTATCAGGCGGATAAGAAGGATGGCAAAGTGAACAAAGGTATATTCTATATACATGTTATTGATGTGTACTTTACTAGTGTTTATAGAAACCCCTCAGTATTTGATACTAGTTCAGTTGCTAAGATAAGTAACTCGAAACGGGAGTTGCAAGATGAATAGAGAATAGTTAAGGGTGAAGTGATTATGTGTGTTGGAAGTGGTTCCAAGATTGATATGATCATCACCGCACACTCCCTATATTTTCGGGATTAGTGTTGAGCCTAAATAAGTGTTATTTGATGTTTGTGTTGAGCATGAATATGATTTGATCATGTTTATTGCAATACGGTTATTATTAAGTTGGAGAACAATTGTTGTTCTGTTTACATGAATAAAACCTTCTATGGTCATACACCCAATGAAAATGGTTTGTTGGATCTCGATTGTAGTGATACACATATTCATAATATTGAAACTAAAAGATGCAAAGTTAATAATGATAGTGCAACTTATTTGTGGCACTGTCGTTTAGGTCATATTGGTGTAAAGCGCATGAAGAAACTCCATGTTGATGGGTTTTTGGAATCACTTGGTTATGAATCACTTGATGCTTGCGAACCATGCCTCATGGGCAAGATGACTAAGACTCCGTTCTCCGGAACAATGGAGCGAGCAATTGACTTATTGGAAATAATACATACTAATGTATGCAGTCCGATGAGTGTTGAGGCTCGCGGCGGGTATCATATTTTCTTACCTTCATAGATGATTTGAACAGATATGGGTATATCTACTTGATGAAACATAAGTCTGAAACATTTGAAAAGTTCAAATAATTTCAGAGTGAAGTGGAAAATCATCGTGACAAGAAAATAAAGTTTCTATGATCTGATCGCAGAGACAAATATTTGAGTTACAAGTTTGGTCTTCAATTAAAACAACGTGGAATAGTTTCACAAATTCGTGCCACCTAGAACACCACAGCATAATGGTGTGTCCGAATGTCATAACCGTACTTTATTGGATATAGTGCAATCTATGATGTTTCTTACCGATTTACCACTATAGTTTTGGGGTTATGCATTAGAGACATCTGCATTCACGTTAAAAAGGGCGCCATCTAAATTCGTTGAGACGACACCGTATGAACTGTGGTTTGGAAAGAAACCAAAGTTGTCGTTTATTATAGTTTGGGGTTACGATGCTTATAAGAAAAAGTTTCATCCTGATAAGCTCAAACCCAAATCGGAGAAATGTGTCTTCATAGGATACCCAAAGGAGACAGTTGGGTACACCTTCTATCACAGATCCGAAGGTAAGACATTCGTTGCTAAGAATGGATCCTTTCTAGAGAAGGAGTTTCTCTCGAAAGAAGTAAGTATGAGGAAAGTAGAACTTGATGAGGTAACTGTACCTGCTCCCTTATTGGAAAGTAGTTCATCACAGAAATCTGTTCCTGTGATTCCTACACCAATTAGTGAGGAAGCTAATGATGATAATCATATAAATTCAGATCAAATTACTACCGAACCTCGTAGGTCAACCAGAGTGAGATCCGCACCAGAGTGGTACGGTAATCCTGTTCTGGAGGTCATGTTACTTGACCACGACGAACCTACAAAGTATGAGGAAGCGTTGATGAGCCTAGATTCGGTGAAATGGCTTGAGGCCATGAAATCTGAGATGGGATCCATGTATGAGAACAAAGTGTGGACTTTGGTTAACTTGCCCGATGATCGGCAAGCCATAGAAAATAAATGGATCTATGTTGGTGTCAAAACCGGCAGATCTCGGGTAGGGGGTCCTGAACTGTGCGTCTAGGAGGATGGTAACAGGAGACAAGGGACACAATGTTTTACCCAGGTTCGGGCCCTCTTGATGGAGGTAAAACCCTACGTCCTGCTTGATTAATATTGATGATATGGGTAGTACAAGAGTAGATCTACCACGAGATCGAGGAGGCTAAAACCCTAGAAGCTAGCCTATGGTATGATTGTTGTATGTTGTCCTACGGACTAAAGCCCTCCGGTTTATATAGACACCAGAGAGGGTTAGGGTTACACAAAGTCAGTTACAATGGTAGGAGATCTAAATATCCGCATCGCCAAGCTTGCCTTCCACGCCAAGGAAAGTCCCTTCCGGACACGGGACGAAGTCTTCAATCTTGTATCTTCATAGTCCAGGAGTCCGGCTGGAGGTATAGTCCGGCCATCCGGACACCCCCTAATCCAGGACTCCCTCAGTAGCCCCTGAACCAGGCTTCAATGATGATGAGTTCGGCGCGCAGATTGTCTTCGGCATTGCAAGGCGGGTTCCTCCTCCAAGTACTTCATAGAAGATTTTGAACACAAAGGACAGTGTCCGACCCTGCAAAATAAGTTTCCACATATTGCCATAGAGAGAATAATATTTACACAAATCTAATCTGCTGACGTATTCCGTAGCGTGATATCACACCACGGCCAAGTCTTTATTCGAATCGTTTTTACTCCCCCACCTCAGCGCATTTCGCGAGGCGGTTTCCTTGGCACGTCTTGTCAAAGCAGAGATCATGTCCCCTCATTTACGGGATTCTCATCAATACGGACGTGGGTAACCCAACCGCGCCATTTATCACGGTGCTTGGGAGATAAGCGAGTTTTACCAGGCTGGTGGGGACGCTTAGCCGCATCCGCCCATATAAAGGGATAAGGATCCACCCTTTTACCTACGCCTTCTTCCTCCTTTGCCTATCCATCTTCCGCGCACTCGAGCTCCAACGCCCAAGCCCGCACTTCCCACCTCAACCTTATCCAGCCATGTCCGGAGCGGGAGGCAAGTGGATGGTCTCCTTCGTCACGGAGGGACACGTCAAAAAACTGAAGAAAGCCGGATACTTGTCTAATGACATCGCGCACCGGCTTCCCGAAGAGGGGCAGCTCCTCCCCACCCCAAGGCCCCATGAGAGGGTAGTATTCCTTCCCCATTTCCTCTGCGGACTGGGCTTTCCTCTCCACCCGTTCGTCCGGGGGCTCATGTTCTACTACGGCCTAGATTTCCACGATCTGGCCCCGAACTTTGTCCTCAACATCTCGGCGTTTATCGTCGTGTGTGAGGCTTTCCTCTGCATCCGCCCCCATTTCGGCCTATGGCTCAAGACTTTCAACGTCAAGCCCAAGGTGGTGCGCGGCAACAAGGCGGAGTGCGGAGGTGCCATGGCGGGCAAGATAGCCAACGTCCTATGGCTCGAGGGCTCCTTTGTGGAGACCCTGAAGGGGTGGCAATCGGGGTGGTTTTACATCACCGAGCCGCGCGACCCCGAATGGGTCGCAGCCCCCGAGTTCCGGTCCAGACCCCCTACGCGGCTCACGTCTTGGAAAGAGACGGGCCTGTCGTGGGGTAATAAAGGAGAAGTAACCGGACAGCAAAAACGAAGAGGAGGAAGAAGAAACCTCTCCCCCTCCAGCGGGGAGGAAAGAAAAGGAAGGCCGCCCCGTCCGGGGAGGCCGAAGGGTCCAAGAAGGGGAAGACCCTTCCTCCGGACTACTCCACCGACGCCGACGACGACGAAGAGGAGTGGCCGCGCAGGGCCAAGTGTCCGGCGGAATCGTAAGCATCCGGACACCCGAGTAATTCATAGAATTCCTTTATTGCACAGCCTTTCCTTATGTCGAATGTATCTATGCATTCCACCCAAAGCCGGGCTCGACGAGTCGTCGAGCGGCTCCCTGGATTCGTCGGACGTGAACTCCCTTCCGACGGCCACCTCCCCCCGCCCTACGGACGACGCCGAAGTGTTGTCCCAACAGGTTCCAAGCCAGGAGGAGGTGGTCCTGGAGGCGCCACAAGGCGACCTCCCGGACTCCAGGAGTAAAGGGGATAAAACCCCCCAGGGCTCCAAGTCCAGCTTTGAGCCGGACACCGCCCCGGAATCGTCAACGGTTCCGGGCCGCGGTAGGCGAACTCCTTCAAAGAGGAGCAAGCCTACTGAGCCGGTGGCCCCCGTCCAACCGGAGGCGCCGGACAATCTGCTGGAGGTGCTTAACTGCGCCTCCATCGACGAGGAGCGCCGCACTATTATGAGTGCAGTGATCCAGAAGGTTTAGTCCACCAAGAGCAGACTGACTGAAGCTTGTGCCAGCCTTCTAACAGGCTTCGAGGTAAGTACAGAATATATAAAAAATGTTACCGCATAGACAGTAGCCCCTGATGCTCTGTTTGGCGTTCGGAAAGAAAAGCCGAATAGAGGATCTAATAAAATTCGCAGGAGTCTAACAGAAAAAGAGTCAATATGCGTATGCAGGCTTCGCTGCTGGCGACCGCCGCACTGACTGCGGAGGTGGGCACACTGAAGCAGGGCCTTGAGTGGACCGAGCAAGAGCTCGGCCTTGCCAAACGGCAGCTCGAGGAGAAAGAAGGTAAGAAATACCTTGTAGAAAAAGAAAATATAAAAGTGCAGTTGCAAAAATATGACAGGATTAACATGGCTATTATAGGGGCCACAACTGAGGTGGCGACCCTCAAGCAAGCGCTGGCCGAGGCCGAGAAGAAAGCGGTCGTGGAGCGCACCGAGTGGGAGAAATATGAGGCGCAAGTTGGCGAGGTACGGCAAGAGCTCCAGGTTCTCATGGAAAAACATGAGAGTTTGGAGCTTGACTTAAAGACGCGAGCGTCCGAGCTCGCGACGGCTATTGAAAATGCCAAATCTGCCAAGGCTAAATCCCATAAGGCCCTCCAGGAGTTGGATGCGGTGAAAAAGATAGCGGCAGGTAAGGCATTTTTTATGCAAAGCAAACATGTAAAAGTGAGCTTCTTGTTACTTACCCGAATCCGGAGCTCTCCAGGAGCATTCGCAGATCTTCCCCGTAGCGTGTCTGATGCCGCCGCATTCTACCGAGCCGAAGAGGGCAGCTCGACAGAGAAGGTGTTCTGGTCTCAGTATGCTGAGGCCGGACACCCTGTGCCCCTGAGCGACCAGCTGAAGCAGCTGGTCGAGCTCCACAAGGCGGCCGAACAGGGCATGAAGGGCCTCATAGTTCGGCTGTGGCTTGGAGAGGCTCTGCCTGGGAGCTACTTCAGGCTAGTGCGGCGGCTGGTGGAGGCCTGTCCAAGGCTCGAAGTCATCAAGTGCTTCGTCTGCATCGAAGGTGCCCGTAGGGCCCTTGCCCATGCTAAGGTGCACTGGGGCAAGCTGGATGCTGAGAAGCTTGTGAAGGACGGGCCACCACCGGGGAAAGAGCATCGCAAGCCCGAGAATTATTATAAGGATGTTCTGAAGGGTGCCCGCCTAATGGCGGATGAATGTTCCAGGGATGTAATTTTGGAGTAAACTCGCTCGTTTTATCCTGTGCGCTGAAAACTTGTTCATGTGCGCTTAAGCAATGCGTTTTGAATTTAAAATATTACCTTTTGTGCGGCCGTTTATCAAATTTGAGAGATGGCGAGTCATCGGCTTCTGCCCCCATGCCACTAGTGCTGGGGTGTTCAGGATAAACCTGAGCGCTCTTTTTCCCATGTTTGGGTCCTTCGAGGGAGGCGCTCAGCACAACGAACAAGGCAATCAGACTATAGTGCTTGAACACTCTCACTTAGCCATAGAATTCTATAATTTTAAATTTCGGCGAAGCCCCTAGTGTTCGGAAGACCGAGTTCGGGGCGCTATCCACGCCTTTGGCCGGGCAAAGCCGACTCCTCGCTCTAAGCAGCATAAGTCTTTAGGGACTCGAAAAACCTCTCGAATAGCGACCAGTCTCTCGCTTCATCATGACAGTCAGTTTTAGCTTTCTCTACTGAGGTGCTCCGCCCAGCTCAACTGGGGCACAATCGTAGTAGTTCTCCTAGTGCTACCTTAGCCGATACAACGGAACGTAAGGCACCAAAACATAGGAGCCGGGCAAACCCAACTATTGACCCAAGACATGATTCAGAGCCGATGCATATAATGCTATAAGTTCGGGGTGTCGCACTTGTTAAAGTGTTCGGACATCTCACACCATATTAGTGGGGTACTGAAGCCCCTGGCGTATTGACCGTACCAAAGTGTACGGGTGCAACATGTCGTTAATGAACATATATCTGTAAAAAACAGTAATGCGAAAGTAGACAAAAGCTATGCATTGTTTATAAAAAGGCTGCGATCGAAGCAGAACGATACAAATAGTGTGATAAGCAAAAGCGGGACTATTTAACATGTCCTTTCCAGGGGCAGACTGCGGAATAGTATGCAAAACAGGTATACTGCTCGTGATAGAGACCACCCGGGAGTTCTATAATGCGGCGTAGCTTTTCTGCTTCCCTGGTTCTTGCATCGTTTGAGCGGCAGTTGGATTGCCGAACAGGTCTTCCGAAGTATGGAGTCCTGAAAGTAAGAGAAAATAAAGAAATCGGCAGCCCCTAGTGCGGTTTAAGTCGTGTTTCGGGCGTGCCGTGATGGTGCCCCTCCCCCTGTGCCCATGGTATTTCGAGAGCGTAGTTATGTACGCGAGGCACTGGTTTTGCTAGTTCGCGAGGGCTGGGGTTGGGTCCGCGTTCTTACGCCTGCTCGGAACGTGCCAGGCGGTCTTCTTGTAGGTTACTCCGGGCGCGCTTGACGATGTCCGGAGGTTTAATGGCCGGATTGGAGAGCTGCCTTAAGAGGCTGCTTTGTACTTCTGCTGCGAGGGCCGTCGTGTGCTCCTCCGTTCGGAGGGAGCGTTTGGTGTTTCCATTGACCGTGATTACTCCTTGAGGGCCTGGCATCTTGAGCTTAAGGTATGCGTAGTGCAGCACCGCATTGAACTTAGCGAATGCGGTTCGCCCGAGCAGTGCGTGATAGCCACTGCGGAACGGGACTATGTCGAAGATTAACTCCTCGCTTCAGAAATTATCCGGAGATCCGAAGACCACTTCAAGTGTGAATGAGCCTGTACAGTTGGCCTCTACACCTGGTATGACGCCTTTAAAGGTCGTTTTGGTGGGCTTAATCCTCGAGGGATCTATGCCCATTTTCCGCACTGTATCCTGGTAAAGCAGGTTAAGGTTGCTGCTGCCGTCCATAAGGACTCTTGTGAGATGAAATCCGTCAATAATTGGGTCTAGAACCAATGCGGCGAATCCGCCATGACGGATTCTAGTGGGGTGGTCCCTTCGATCGAAGGTAATCGGACAGGAGGACCATGGGTTGATGTCAGCGTTCTGGGAACGGGGGTCCCCAGACTTACTGTCACATCCCTAGAGTTTGCTTGTAACTTGTGGCATTGCATCTATGCATCATGTCTAAAGTTTATGAAACTTGAAATGGGGATTGCTGAAACCCTAGCACCAAATGAATCCAACTAGGTTCAAACTTAAATGTTTTCAATGATCCCAAAATACCCTTTAGAAATGTTCATCATTTTTAAATTGGTCCAGCACCTCTGACAAAAATGATGCACATATTTTTAGGCCATTTTGGATTTTTGAATTAATTCATATTGTATTTGCATTTGGGCATTTAAATGCTATAAAATATTTTAAATGCTCAAATAATCATAAACTAAAATGTTTACTGTTGGATATATTCTAAACAGTAGCCATGATTAGTTTTATGATTTTTGGAAATGCCCTGGCATTTTTAATAAAGCCCTGAAGTTACAGAAATAATAGAATACCAGAAAATAAAAGAGAGAGAGAGAATTACCTCGCTAACTTACCTATTCGGCCCAGCTCTGCAGCTGGCTGGCCCAGCTGGCGGCCCAGCCCACCAAGCCACCCCCTCCCTGTCGTCTTCCTCCCTGCCAGGAGGACGGGCGCGTGCCCGACGCGCGCGCACCATCGTGCTGCCACCTCCACCCTGCTTGCCTGCGTCCTTGACGCTCTGGACATCTCCAACGACGCCACGCACCCCCTGGAACCCCCTCGCTCACTCTCTCATCCCCATTCCCTCATCTGGCTCCCTCTCTCTCCCACCGAGCGGATCTCATCGCCGCCGCTTGCTGCCACCACGGCCACCGACCACCCCTCGCCCTGCCGATGAGTCCAGGAGCTCCGCCGCGTCGTCCTCGACCTCCTCGCTGAGCTACGCAACACTGGACGCCCTGAAGCCTCGCCAATGCCGCCGTTTCCGACCTCGGTTGCCGGAGATCCCCGTCGTCGTTTCACCGGACCCCGTGCCTCCCCTGCCTCGCCAGAAGCACCAGAAGAACTCCGGTGAGCCGCTGTACCGTTTTCCCCTTTACCCGTCGCCTATTTCACTCCCTAACCGCATCAACCACCGGAGCCGAACGCTCCCCGCCGCCGGCCATGGCGCCGCCGTAGCCAGAGTGCACCCACGGCACATTTGAGCCTACCCCCATGCTCAACGAGTCCGCAGGACTCCGTAGCAACGCGTAGCTCATCCTCCCGTGCACCAAAACGCCGTGTCCGAGCGTGTCATACTCCGGCCGCCGCGGAAGAGCTCGCCGCCATCAACCCCGGCCATCCCAGCTGTTGCCGCTACCACCACTAGACGCGCGAGAACGCCAGGAAGCCGTAGGAGCAAACCCCGCATCAAACCGTGGGCTGTAGCGAGATCCCGACGATCTCTGACGCGCGAAATGGTCGTCGTCAGCGAAACTCCGGCGACTGATGACATGGCTCATCATTAGCCACTAATGACCCACCTAAACCACCTCAAGAGCCACTGCCATGTGGGCCCCTGTGCCAGTTAGGTTAGTTTAATTTTCTGTTTAAAGTTAGTTAAAACCCAGCGGGACCCACACGTCAGCTTTGACCGCGCTGACATGGCTGTTGACTGGCCCCACAAGTTAAGTTGACTTTGCTGACGTGGTCGTTGACCGGACCCACCTGTCAGCGTCACTAACCAGCCCCTGTCACTGACCAGTGGACCCCACTGGTCAGGTTTGACCTGGAGGCGCCCAGTTGACCTGCTGACATCAGGGTGATGTCATGCTGACGCAACATGTATTTTCTGGATTTATTCTAATTCAGGAAATTCCAGAAAATATCCTAAACTTCTAAAAATCATAGAAAATCAACCGTAACTCCAAATGCAAAGATTTTATATATGAAAAATGATCAGAAAAATCCAATCTATCCATCTATACCATTTGCATGCATGTTAGAACACTTTAACCATGTTGTTCTAGTGAAACAAGATAATGCACCATTATGATTATATACATGAGCTCACATTTGAATCTTTGATTCAAATGGGTTCAAATCAACCTGTTCTAGTATGCATTAGCTCAAACACATTCATTTTGCCATGTCATGATCATGCATCATATTGTCGCATTGCATTGATTGTGTTCCCTCTTGTTGCCGGTGGTTGTTCCCTCTCGATAGATGTGTTTCGACGATGAGTTCGATGACACCGATGAAGAGCTATAATATCTTCAGAAGTGCCAGGCAAGCAAAACCCCCTTGTTCATTTCGATACAATCCCACTCTCTCGCTCCTGCTCTCTTTTACTGCATTAGGACAACAACGATTCAACTGTTACATGCTGCGGTAGTTGAACCCCTTATCCTCTGCATGACCTGTCATTTCCACAGTAAATAGATGAAACCCACTAGCATGAGTAGGAGTTGTTTGAGCCCTGATGTGCCTACTCATTCATGCTTGTTTGTCATGCCTGCTATTGCTTAGAGTTGTGTCCGGTCTGGTTCATCGGGGATGAATCGGAGGTGTGTGAACATGTCTTACTGTCGAGAGCTAAGTGTGTGAACACGATTTGGTAAAGGTAGCGGTGAGAGGCCATATAGGAGTACATGGTGGGTTGTCTCATTGTAGCCGTCTTCAGGAACTGAGTTCTGTGTTTGTGATCCACGAAACAGTTACTACCACACATTGGGATCCTTAATTGGCTCTCTCGGCTTCTTAATCACCCTTGTCCTCTGTCCAGGAGTTGCAAGTAGTTTCTGGTGTTTGTAGTATGCTGGGGGCCGCATGAAGCGCTGACCGTAGGGGTGGGCTGTGTTGTGGTAGGCACGTGGCACGGTGTATCGGGCGCCCGTTTGGTGTCTCGGGAACCCTGCTCACATCGTTCGGGGCCGTATGTGGAAACCTCGGCCGGACTCCGTGCGGATGGAACCTGAATAGGTGATAAACCTGGACTAGAGACTTGAGTGTTTAGGTAGGCCGTGGCCGACACCCTCGCTGGGCTTCCGCTTGAAGGTTGCCGAGTACATGTCGTGTAAACGGCGATAAGTGGTGAGAGCGTGTGTGAAGAAGTACACCCCTGCAGGGTTAACATCATCTATTCGAATAGCCGTGTCCACGGTAATGGACTTCTGGGTTGCCTATAACAGTTCATAGACAAGTGGAAGTGGATACTCTAAAATGCGCAAGATAAGCGTGAGTGCTATGGATGGCCTTCTCGTAGGGAGACGGAAGTGGATCCATAGTGGTGTATTGATATGGTGAATATGTGGACTCGTGTGCGCCACCTCAAAGAGTTACTTGCAGTCGTAGTTCAGGATAGCCACCGGGTCAAAGCTGGCTTGCTGCAGTCAAACTCCACCACCCCTTTTGTTGATACCGATGCATATGTAGCTAGTTCTGATGTAAGTCTTGCTGGGTACATTTGTACTCACGTTTGCCTATTTTATGTTTTTGCAGAGAGACTTCAGTCTCGCTAGTATTACCGCTTGGACTTCGATGTTTAGCTTGTTACCTCAGCTACGATCTTGTGCCCTCGGCAGGATCTGGTAGATAGTCAGGCTTCTCCGCCTTTTTCATTTGTAGATGTCTGTACTCAGACATGTTAAGCTTCCGCATGTGCTTGTTGCTTGTATGCTCTGAATGTTGGGTCATGAGACCCATGTTTGTAATATCTTGCTCCTCAGAGCCTAATGAATAAATGCTTGAGTCGTAGAGTCTTGTTGTGATGCCATGTTGTATTTACACATATCGAGCATATTGTGGGTATGATTGAAATGCTTGGTATGTGTGGGATCCGACTATCTAGTTGTTTATCCTTGGCAGCCTGTCATATGGGGAAATGTAGTCTAGTGCTTCTGAGCGATAGTAGTCCGCTACAGCCCGGTTCACCGGAGTCCTGTTAGCCCAGCACTACTGCTTGGAACACTTGACTGGCCGGCATGTGATTCACTTCGTTCCTGTGTCTGTCCCTTCGGGGAAATGTCACGCCGTGACTTCCGGAGTCCTGCCTAGCCTGCTACAGCCCGGGTTACCGGAGTCCTGCCTAGCCTGCTACAGCCCGGGTTACCGGAGTCCTGTTAGCCTAGTGCTACAGCCCGGATTCACACGTTGATGACCGACATGCTCGATGTGATTTAGGTATGCCTGTCCTCATAAGTTAGCGCCGCTTTGGGTTCACGACTAGCCATGTCGGCCCGGGTTCTCTGTCATATGGATGCTAGCGACACTATCATATACGTGAGCCAAAAGGCGCAAACGGTCCCGGGCCAGGTAAGGTGGCACCCGTGGGAATACCGTGCGTGAGGCCGCAAAGTGATATGATGTGTTACCTGCTAGATCGGTGTGACTTAGGATCGGGGTCCTGACAGCGTTGGTATCAGAGCCTGACTGCCTGTAGTATTACCAAGCCAAACTGGTCGAAGTTGAGTCTAGAAATGCTTTAGTTATGTTAGGGAATTGATTGTGGGATGGAACGTAAGGCTCTTTTTACTCCTTATACCTCATGCCCTCTGATCTGAGTCAACCTCTTCTCTTCTACGGGGATTAAGTACTAGGCCTTCTCATCTATCTATCAAGATGACGTGTTACTAACCCATAGACTTATAAGATTGTTGGATTCAAGCCTCTGTTCACTTTCTACTACTTCCATATGTTCTTAGTTGATCTCAGAACATTGATATTGTGATGTTGAGTGGTTATGCCACCATTTTGCAGGATGTCTCAAATCATTTTGAGCATATACAGCCGTTATGCTGTCCGAGTCATCCCAGGTTTCTAAATAGTCTGATGCATTTGCAAGTCCTTTCTTTCCGTTCCCGATGTCCTTTTGGTCAGAATAAGCACACTAATCGGTCTGTTGAGGTACTCCGTTGCCTTGACATATATGTTGGAGTTAGTATTATGACCCTAGGTGTCTTTGAGAGCTACTCAGTAATCTACCAATGTTTGATATTCCTAGTGTGATGAATCTAGCCACCATTCTCGAAAGCATCCCGTGATGCCATTAGTAGTAGGTATTCTACTCCTGGGTTTTCGAACCCGAGATTCACCCTACTTCATGTTGTTAGTATTTGCTAGT
Source organism: Aegilops umbellulata (assembly GCA_032464435.1). Taxonomy (NCBI): domain Eukaryota; kingdom Viridiplantae; phylum Streptophyta; class Magnoliopsida; order Poales; family Poaceae; genus Aegilops; species Aegilops umbellulata. Next base: position 70,222,450 of record CP136060.1, on the reverse strand, counting down.
TCCCTTAAGATATTAGTAACCTTGCGACAGTCCTCGAGGTCCGTGGTATATCCTTCTTCCAATACCATGAACCAATATGACAAAAGTCTTTGAACCAAAAGATCACAATAAGAATGTTCTTGAGGAGTACTCCATTCATATTGTGACTCTGCCAGTTCTATCATTCTGCATGGGTTATCCGGAAGAAATTTGTTGAACTCGTTTGACGTACTAACCCATGAATCCACAACTCAGAAAGTTATATGTTCCTTGAGTTGACCCTCCTCAGCTATATTCCGACCCTAGTCTATCAATTGATAGTCAGGAATAGTTATGCGTTCGTGTTCATCGATGCCTATTATTCTTGTGGTTCGTCAAGCCGTTCTATTTCAGAATGACTAGGAGAAACAAACTCCAGCACCTCATCCATATCCAGGATTGGGTCAAAGCAGTTGTATTCCGCATATCAAAATGCCAATCCAGCTTTTGTTCTGTTCTACCGTGGAGTGTCACCTTCTTTCTTATCAAGAATGTCATGAGAATTGCATCACCTCTTATGAACTCTTGATATAGTGATACTTCTTGCTATCATTATTCATTCCTCGGTCCTGTGTTTTTATAACCGGAATGCCGGCAAGTGAATTGTGATGTGTGAAATCAATACTCCTAGCAACCATGTTGCTTGGTAGTTAATGGACACTATTCTCATTCTTAGCGTGTTGGTTATCAAATCATCATCTTAAGATTGATCGTGCTACCTAGCCCTTATTTCTGGTGCACTCGTCGATCTATGAGTTAGGATTGTGTCGTAGGGGGGGCGAATGGGGTGTCGGCAAGGTCGGGGCGACGACCAGGAGACGATCCACGCAGCGCAACGGCAACCAGGGCGATGCAGAGAGGCTGGGTTGTGCGTGGCGAGCTCGGGCGCGCCATGCTCACCTGCCTGCCTGCTCTGGCAAGGGGAAGCAGCTAGCTGGCGCGGGCCAGCACAGTGCTGGGCCGTCCAGTGGGCTGCCAGGTAAGTCTCTCTCCCTTTTCTTTATTATGTTTTTGTTTTTCTATTTTTCTGTAGGTTTGTGGCTTTTCTAAAAATACCTAGGCACTTTCAAAAATCACCAAACTGCTCATGCCCACTGCTTAGCATATAACCAACATGGAACATTTCAGTTTAGAATTATTTGGACATTTAAAATATTTTATAGCATTGAAATGCCCAAATGCAATTAACATATGATTTAATCCAATGACCCTAGGATGACGTAGAAAATTGTGCACCATTTTTTCAGAGGTTTAAGACCAAGGCAAAGACGATGAACATTTTAGAAGGGCATTTCAGGTTCATTGAAAATGATTTTAGTAAACCCTAGCTGGTTACAGGGGGTGCTGGGGGTTCTGTCCTCCCCATTTCAACTTTCTGTGAAAAGCAAACATGATGCAACACCAGATGCTAGCACTAGACATTGTTAGAACTAGGGATGTGACAGCAGGATCCTTGCCGAGGATACCCACGAGACCCCCCGGCAAGACCCTTGCCGGGGACGCCCACGACGCCGCGGCAAGACCCTTGCCAGGGCCCCGGCAAGACTCGTGCCGAAGACATCTACGGGGCCACAGCCAGGCCCCCACCAGCCAAGACTCCACCGTCGTTTTCCACACAGCTGCCAGCCCAACAACTAGGCGAGCACCTGCATGGCGACGTGCGGCCTTCAGGCCAACTCAGCAAGCACCTGCGTGGTGGCATGCAGATCTTCGTGAAGACTTTGCCACCGCACCAACTTAGCAGCCAGTCAGCCAGCATGGAACTACACGCCTCGTTGGCTTGGACGCACGTCGAAGCCAGGCGAGGTTGCGACAGCTGGGACGAGCTTCCTTGCCGTCCCAATAAAGCATGAAGGACACGTCAGCAGTGCATTAAATGCATTTGTCCTACGGTGCCAGGAGATAGACTCGACTACTGTACAATTTTCCACCTCCTGTGTGCCACCGTGGCAGCCCCTTTTGACTATAAAAGGAGGCCCGCAGCATATTGAGGAAGGATTCGGACTTTTTGGACCCTGCACGCTTTGTAGCTAGTCCAAGAACACCAGATAAACATAAACCAGCAGGAGTAGGTGTTACGCATCACTTGCGGCCCGAACCTGGATAATCCCCCCGTCTTGATCTTCTAATCCCGCTCTTTCCACAGCCCCGCGCCCGCCAACCGTAGCAAAAGGGATTCTACGTGATCCCGTAGGTGTCGTTTCCCCCGACAGCAGGAGAGCCCAGCCAGGTCGAGACCACACCAAGGGCAAGTCCAAGATTACCCCGGCAGGCTTGCCGGGGCTGCCAAGGGCAAAAAATCCTGCCAAAGCACCACCGCTCCACCGGACAGCAACGCCAATCACTTGTCCATGCGGTGTCGAGCCCCCAGGTGATTAAGTGGCTTTCACTAAACACATGGAAGCACGATGGAAAGCGGATCATTTCTAGTTGACGACATCCAGAGGCGTGTCAAGGTGATAAGTTGAGGATGATTAAGCGGCACGTCAGGCTTGCCGGGTTTCACCCTTAGCACGACACCTAGCGATGCATTTAATGCATTTTATCCTAATTATCCGAGTTAGGTATGATAGCACTGTTAGCTATCTAATCATTAGATAATGACTATTTTGCCACTGTGGTTACCCCTTGAGCTATAAAAGGAGGACCAAGGAAAACTAGTAAAGGATCCGGACCCCCTCACACTTGTACGCGCATAGCTGCTCCCCCGAGGCCACCTTGCTGGGTTTGAGCGATGCGTGTTGTTTCATCGTCCACATCCAATCTACCAAAGGCAGGAGTAGGGTTTTACGCCTCACGGCGGCCCGAACCTGGGTAAAATTGCCAGTGTCATCATCATCGTGCTGCTCCATGGCTTCCGCTCTTTGTGCAATGTGACCACCCCCTTTGCCGAACCACAAAGGGGCCCATGATCCCATAGGCGATCGTGCTCTCCCACGACATACATGTACGCGCTTCTCCGTCCCCATGACGATGATCCAAAGTCTGGAACCATGGATGCTTGGTTGGATGTATCTCTACTCCTAATGCCTCAATCCATACGTCGTTCGTTGGTTTCGTTGGTATCCCCCAAGCAATCGATATATGCCCAACCAAGCGATCTCCCTCCCACCGATTTTCCCCCTCCCTTCAAAGACCAACACCGGTTTAATTCATCACCAGGCCCACACGTCCCATGCCAAAAAAACCAAACCAATCATTCCATCTTTCCATCGCACCCTTCCATATAAGACGCCAATCAAATCATATCAAAGGGTGGGTTTAAGACCTTCCATCTAAAACATATCACATCACAAAAAACTTCCATAAACAACACCAATGAAATCACATCGCAATGAAATCTTTTCACTATTTCCATCGCAATCAAACATATACCGATCAAACACAGTCTTTCCATAAATCCACCTTTTTCAAATCTCTCCTAAAGGGGCGGTACGTACCTTGTTTCGTTCGTTCGCTAGCCTCCCTCCCCATCGTTCGATCCACCTCGTCCTCTCGCCACCAATTTTTTGGCCAGTGCTAGGCGTCATCCGGCTGACGCCAAGGCAATTGTAAACCGCCTCGCGAGCCGTTGGATGAGCCGTCACGTGGCCGTCAGATTGCCCCATGTGTAGCCCTTAGATCAGGTCAACACAAAAAAATCGCACGCAGCAGCTCGCCATCAATCCCACCGTGCCTCCTCTGCAGTGAACACAACAATGGTGCTCGCCATCAATCCCACCTCACCGTGGCGCCTGCGTCGGCGACCTCACAGTACGGGAGCCACCGGCAGAGCTCCAACGCAACCGCATCGGAGACAATGGAAAACAAGCTCAAGGCAACGCCGGCGACCACCGGGGAAGCTCCACTGCAGATCCATCGCAGCACCGCGGCACGAAAAAAAAGCTCCGACGCAGCACTGCCGGCGTCCCGGCGAAGCTCTATTGCCGCCCCCGCCGTGCTCCATTGCAGCCGCGGCGGAGCTTCATTGCAGCCACTGGCGCGCGGCGTTCCAACGAAGCTCCATTGCAGCAACCGGCGCGCGGTGCGTTTCGACGAAGCTCCATTGCATCCCCGGCCGCGCTCCACTGCAGCCGCGGCGGAGCTCCATTTACAGCCACCGGCGCGCGGCGTTCCGACGAAGCTCTATTGCAGCCAACGCGGAGCTCCATTGCAGCCACCGGTGCGCGGCGTTCCGACGAAGCTCCATTGCATCCCCGGCCGCGCTCCACTGCAGCCGCGCGGAGCTCCATTGCAGCCACCGGCGCGCGGCGTTCCGACGAAGCTCCATTGCATCCCCGACCACGCTCCACTGCAGCCGCGGCGGGGCTCCATTGCAACTGGCGTGGTCCATTGCAGCCCCCTGGCACGCTCCATTGCAACGCGGCCGGCGGCGGCGGGAGCTGCGATGCAGCTCCGGTGGCACTTCAATGCAACCGCGGCGGAGCTTCAATAACCTCGCTCCCTTGCGGCGGCCATGGCGGGCGCTACGACGTAACGCACGGCGATGACGGCGGAAGCTGCGATGCAGCTCCGGTGGCGCTTCAACGCAACCACGGCAGACCTTCGACAACCTCGCTCGTGCTCTACTGCAGCCCCGGCGTGGTGAGGATGAATCAGGCTGCTCCTGTTGCCTCTCCTCTGCCATTGAACGAGAAAGGGGGGAAAAGAAGGAAGCGATGGGCGGAGAAGATAAGGCTGGAGGGAGAAGATAAGGTGGGAGCGGTGGGCGGGACACGTGGTGAGCGGAGAGAGAGGTTTACATGAGAGAATTTTCATCCGGTTGAAATTAAGCAATTTCCCAATTTTTTCTGGCAAAACCCCACCTCCCCTTTATGTTTTTAGTTATTTATCATTATTCTTTTTCCGAACATACCAAATTAACCGACCATCTCACATATCTCAAACGATCCCGTCCTCAACCGAATCACAACTTTCCATCTTAAAAAAAGAATCGTAACTTTCCTCTCGTGGCGTAGACATTCCCTACCAACGGAACGATGGCGCATGGGGACTTTTTCCGCTCGGGGCTGTTTCTGCACGTAACTTTGACATACCATCACGACAGATTTCTGATCGGGGCTGTCTGTGGATGTAGCAGTTCGGGATTGACTCCCATCGCGCCCCTGCCCAGCCGCCGACCAGCTCCACGGCATACAACACCCCTGCCAGCGAACCAGCTCTACTGCGTACCCCGCGCTCACCACCCGTGCGATATAGCGTCCCACCGTCCTCTGTCTAGTTCGATTTCTGATGGGTCTGGTGCTCTCACGGCACCCCGACCTGCAAGCTCCTTGTCGCAACTGTTTCCTAGCCTCCTACACCTACGTGCAGCTGATGGTGCATCGCTACACGCCTACAGCCCACGAATGATAGGTTGGACACGCAACTCTTGCATCTTTCATCATACGCATACATTACTAATCTGATCGATTTTCCAATTAGATCACGGTTGATTTTTTTCTCAAAATATCTGAACAGCTAGATCTGTCTTGTCTTATAACAATATGCATTAGTCCAAGAACAAGAATGGCGAGTAAATAATACACGCATTTGTAACCATGACACTTGAGGAGAGAAGGGACACAAAGGAATTGGTGGTAGCGCTGATGAATGGACAGTAAGGAATTGGTGTTGTCAACACTAAGGAAGACAAATCATGCACCTTTCATTTTATGAATGAATCGTCCTATATAAAAATATAATACAAGTTTATCTAAATATTGTCCAGGGTAATTTAGCAGATATCAGACAATCACAACCATCGACTTTAATACAGCATGTGGATCCATAAGAAATCCTGGTAGTATTTAGTCATACGTCAAATCAGCTTTGTATTGTTTCTATTGTGCTTCCTTAGCGAAGTGCGGGAAGTGTGTAGTATGCGAATATTACAACATATTAATTAGAGAAAAAAGGTGTGTACACGATTCAATGCAAATACTACAACATAGTAGTTTGAGTACTATCAGGTCAGGTTATATTAGAGTTATAATTTCAGTAATGTCAGGAGATGTTATATTGGTGAGATAAATTGACAATGTTGATTTGTAGACAATTTTGTAGTTTAAGTAGTCCATTGTCTGCTATTATGCGAAGCATGACAAGGCTTGTTTTCTTCAAACCTTTCCTAGACTCTACCAATAGGCCTACTCTCTTTTTTACCTTTTGGTGCAGGCTTCCTTGATTGACATAAGTATGAGCAAAAGCTACTCATGAACACGGTTTAGTTTTAGAGGAAAGATATAAAAGTTCAGACATCCTGTAATGTTATTCACAGTCTGTCCATTCCATTAAAATTTCAGGATGGATCTTAATTCCTCAAGAATGATGTGGTTCTCGAGTCTACCGTTAATCTCTTTTGTCGTAGTTGTTTGACCAACTTACTGGTTGCTCCTTCTCATTTTCTATGATGTTTCTCAGCCCTAAGTATTTGCTTATTCCAAATTGGAGTTACTTTGTTTACACTCATTTTATCGTGTCAGATCACCAATGGTGAAAATAGAGTCATGACGGTGGTGTCAACCGTGATGTTACTGCAGTGGCTGCAGGTGATTGTAGTTCAGCCTGAGACCAAGCAGCACCATCCTGCATGTTTTCATTTTTTTTCCGTTCCAAATATTGTAAGTGCCAAACTAATTTATGTTGTTTTGTACAGATTGGAAGCATAAATATTCAAAGTTGATTGGTTATGTAAAGCAGTAGGAGCACACGCTATAAAAAATACTTCACTCTTTAACACATGTACTAATGAGATTGATTATTTCGTAGATCTTTAAATGACATGATGGCACTTAGGGACTGATAACACTCATATAAAAAAGTTACTTTCAAATAGAGTTGCTGAAAAGTACCCCTAATTAAATTTATTATTATATTCTGATGCAATGTCGCTCATGAAATGTTTGTAGCTAAACATGTACTCCTACCTTGATTGTTTTAGATGATTTGTTAGAAGGCCATACAAGAGAATGTGATTAAGAAAGATATTAATGCCTTCTTTGATACTATATATAGTGTAGCTGAATATATTTGTATCCAAGGCTATGAGTTGTTTACTGATGCATGGTTCTACCTTCCTAGGCATATCTGAATTTTTTCATTCATATAGAACATAAGAAAAGGAATGATCTGAAAGCTATAGGCTATGGCTGTGCCTATTGCTCTCTTAATTTGAAGGTTTGTTAGTTTTCTTGTAGATCTGCAGTGCGGGATACATTAAAACTAGGTTAGATTATCTGACATTCTTATGTTCTTGTAATTTGAAGGAAGTCTTAGTGACCGCAAAAAGGATTTCCCTAATTTTATATTTTGCTAAAACAAATTAGATAGACAAAATCAGAACGATCCTTCTAAATTTTGTTGTATAGTTAAGTTGTTGTCTGTCAGATTCACTAGGCATGCTCTAGCCATATCACTTCTGTCACTGCGATTAATTAATGACATACACATTGAGTTAAAATGAATAATTGGTTTCACCATCTGATTTTATTTTCTTGTTTTTGTCGCGGGAAAGTACATTCACTACTCACACATTTACTGGTTGCTCCTTCAAAATTACATACAGTGATTAGTTGGGCAGGCTCGCTTCCTCTTCCACATGTGCGCGGTCTGTACTTTGATGTACACTCGTGAAAATGACAAATCCGAGAAGGTTCACTGATTTTGTATGAATTGCAGTGTCACTACCCTTCTTACCTGTTGTGTTTATTTGATTGGAGAGTTTCTGGCTGATGAGTTGTGTAGGGTCGACACGAGCAGACAACCTTATTGTGCCTTATAAGGTCCGATGGCGGTGATCGGATAACTCTAGCAAGCGTTGGGCATTCATGTACCGGGAACAACAAGGTATTTATTTCCCTCAAACTCACTTTGTCATGTTCCTGTATATTAACTCATTATTGTAATCTTAATTTGTATGCATGTGCTTATTGTTAAATAATGGGCCGGCCACTTCACAACCATTCGTAAACTGGTGGCCACATAAGGCTCCGAGGCTCTGGGAAAGTTACCGTAAAAGAAGACCATGAGCAAGTTTTAGGGACGGGTCTTTCACAATTTATCATGCATGTAATTCATCCTGATATTTGATGATTGTATGTGTGTGTGCTTAGGCCTTCTCTTTGATTGGTGGTCAAATATGAGGTTTCTTGTCATAGTTTACAGATAATTTGAGAAGACGTATTTCTCTTTGGGACTTACATGAGTTGCTTTGAAGGCTATGCGCGCTGATCCAATATATATTGCATAGACTACTCAAAGTCAGATTGGACGAAGGCTCACAATTTGGTATAGAAATTGGTATGTGTAGCATGTTATTATTTCCATTTCTCCTTTTTTCTGTCAAGAATGAAATATTATGTGGTGTGGCCTCACAACGCATCAGTGTAGAAGCTATCTACAAAGAATTTTGTAATCTGATGTGTTTTATTCTGTCAACATATCAAGTTTCTATGTATGTTTTGTGTGCTATTTAAATTGTCGTTAACATGAAATATCTTCCTATAGGTCAAGGATAAATCTCAAATGTTGTACATTTTGAAAAGTAGCCAACAACATAGATTGCGGTAAGTATGATGGAAAGCACAATATACAGTGACACTTGTCAAGATAGAGTAGGATTAGGACAAGATGCTAGCTAGATGGGGGATATGAATGATAGACATGATCAAGATCTTCATGCCACAACAGGTTGATGTGGAGAGAAGTTGAGGTATGGATGTTGTGGAGAGACACTGCAAGAATAATGAGGAATATATATGGTGGGAAAAAAGAAAGAAATCAGTAGGAAGACATAACAACCAACAGTGGTAGCTATGTTGGTCCCTCTTAACCTTGTTATTAGTTGAATTAGTTATATATGCAGTGTTTGGTTTTAACAGGATGTATGATCTACCCCGCAAAAGAAGGATGTATGATCTAGTTGATTCTTATTACACAAGATATGTGGAATAGTAGAAATCCTTAAGAGCATTAACAACATAATGTGAGGAGCATTAACAAGATGTGTGGAACAGTACAAATCTTTGTTCTTTTTACATGCTTAATGCAACTCTAAACTAATACTCGGTAGGTATGTTTCAAATTTATAATATCACCAAGTGCACAATTTAACAATTTTTATTAGATGATGCCTAACTCATTGGCCTACCGGGTTGTTTTAATATTGGGAAATGAAGGGACTTTGCCATGAGTTATGTTCATTGTGGTCCCTTAAAACTAAAATATTTCTTAACCGTAAAATAATTTCACTGCATGTTACACTAGAAAATGACGGTTGCATCCATCCTAAAAAATGGTCACAATGGATTCTTCATATTATGATTATTTGGCGGACAAATGAATGGGATTGTCCCATTTACTGTCAACAATATGGGGAGCCTGGATTGTCCAGCAAGTTAAATTTTGAGGAGCCCGTTGGGCGCCTGTTTGATGTCCGAACATGCCCGGACGTATGAGTGAGAAATGAGTTTTGATGTTAAATACGATCTTAATCATTTGTTTGATTCATGTAAATGCATTGTAGCCCGTAGCAACGCGCGGGCATTCTGCTAGTGGGGATAATATTCCAGTGTGGTGCCGACAAATGCACATCAATGGAATATGAGGCAGGACGACATGGTATTGTTGTGATGCATGCGTGGGGCACCATCCTCTATACTACGTCGCAGTCGTCGGGCTTGTACTCCCAAGGTCCGTTGTGCCACACACAATACCCTTTCTCTTGTCGCTCCACTAGCGGGATGACAAGGATGTGGCTGGCCTCGTTGGGCTCCTCCTCCTCAGGCCAGTGGGAGACCTGCAAGGTCATGATCTGCGCCAATGGCCCAACCGACGGTGACGTTGGCTGTGGTGGAGACGATCAAGCCTGTGAGTCGTAGATGATTGGCATCCGAGTGTGGCCCATGACGGCGAAAGTTGACGATGTACGACGACATGGCATCAGCGGAGGCGGATCTTGGGAGGCATGAAGGGAGACGATAGTTAAGGGAAAGCGAGGTGTGATAAGATCGACAACAACGCAGCGGCCAAGCACTGGGTTTTGATGTGATGACATGGGAGGGTGATCGCATCTTCTTCTGTCAGGAGTTCTGCGCCCACGGAAGAAAGGATTGTGTCCCAATTTTAATGGGGGAGATGTGCGTTCGTTAACTAAAACTACGGTAGGAGCTACTGCATGTTGATTTTTTTCTTCGCATAATTAAAGGGAGACAGCAAGGTAAGGAATAAATCAGTGGGATGTACCTATTCGATCGATGGGGTGCACAGTAACAAACGAATGAGCGACGACCTACGTACTGAGACTTTAGGAGTAGAGATGATGGATGCACATAAGGCATACACTACCAAAATAAAGTGGTCTATGTGTCCATTTGATTCGAGAGTAGCTTGCATGCTCATATGTACCCTTCATGAGAGAAAACATGAGGGCTTCGATTATTAAGATGGGTAAATATCGTCTAGATCTGCTAGTAAGTTGAGGGAAAGCTTCGTAGTCCTAGTTTTTAGTGCTCTTGTTAGCGTCAGACTCTACTTAAATTGGCTCATGCAGAAAAAAGGCATATGAAGCACCGACGATTACTTTTGCATACAGAACACAATATCCCGGGCTTGGATGGGGAACTGGGAAAAACTAACAGGAAATCAATCCTAGCATTAGTGTTGGCGCTTGCGTTGTGAGCCCTAAGAATCCGTGAACAGACAATCTTCTTAAGCAAGGGACATGCCCGAGGTATCAATAATTAATAGTTTACGGAAGCCTATTGTTCAAATCTAAATAATCAAGTTGCAAAGAATTGTATTAAAAACAATTAGATTGCCCAAAAAGTGTTTTCCAATTATTTAATAACTATTGTTTTAGGAAATTGTATTTTCTCTTCTCCTACAAAACTAACTATCTGAAATAATTAATCCATCTATAACATCAAATTGCACGAACTTAGTAGTAGTTTTTTCTAGGTTAACTGGGTTTGTTCGTACATCCACTTTATGATTAGAACCAGCAAAAAGAGCACTCTCCAAGGAAAGGTTGTCCAGGAAAAATGTTTGACCATTGAAAACCAAAATCGATTCTCTCAGATATGAGAGAGTTGACACATGCACCTAATCTAAAAGGTGAGTTTCCATGCACCTTTCGATTGACGTCCTTGAATGTAAGATTTGAGATCCCATGTTGTGTTCCAAGTCATGTGGCTAAACCTCTACCTCTTCTCCTCCAGCCATCCTCCATTTCCTTCCTCTCGCGGTTCTGCCAGAGTTGGCATCCACGAGCTAGGTCTCCTCCCAGCACAGCTCCCCCTGGGTGAAGGAAATATGCCCTAGAGGCAATAATAACGTTGTTATTTTATATTTCCTTATTCATGATAAATGTTTATTATTCATGCTAGAATTGTATTGATCGAAAACCTAAATACATGTGTGAATACATAGACAAACACTATGTCCCTAGTGAGCCTCTACTTGACTAGCTCGTTGATCAAAGATGGTTAAGGTTTCCTGACCATGGACATGAGTTGTCATTTGATAACGGGGTCACATCATTAGGAGAGTGATGTGATGGACAAGAGCCATCCGTTAGCTTAGCATTATGATCGTTTAGTTTTATTGCTATTGCTTTCTTCATGTCAAATACATATTCCTTCGACTATGAGATTATGCAACTCCCGGATACTAGAGGAATACCTTGTGTGCTATCAAACGTCACAACATAATTGAGTGATTATAAAGATGCTCTACAGGTATCTCCGAAGGTGTTTGTTGAGTTGGCATAGATCGATATTAGGATTTGTCACTCCGAGTATCAGAGAGGTATCTCTAGGCCCTCTCGGTAATACACATCATAAGGTTGCAAGCAAACAACTAAGGAGTTGGTCACGAGGTGATGTATTACGGAACGAGTAAAAAGACTTGCCGATAACGAGATTGAACTAGGTATGAAGATACCAACGATCGAATCTCGGGCAAGTAACATATCAATGGACAAAGGGAATTACATATGTTATAATAACGGTTCGATCGATAAAGATCTTCGTAGAATATGTAGGAGACAATATGAGCATCCTGGTTCTGCTATTGGTTATTGACCAGAGACGTGTCTCGGTCATGTCTACATAGTTCTCGAACCCGTAGGGTCCGCACGCTTAACGTTCGATGACGATATTTTATTATATGAATTGTGTGATTTGGTGACCGAATGTTGTTTGGAGTCCCGGATGAGATCACAGCCATGACGAGGAGTCTCGAAATGGTCGAGAGGTAAAGATTGATATATAGGACGATAGTATTCGGACACAGAAAGTGTTCTGGAGGGTACCGGGTACATATCGGGTCACCGGAAGGGGTTCCGGGCACCCCTGGCAAAAGATATGGGCCTTATGGGCCAAGAGGGGAAACGCACCAGCCACCAGGGACTGGTGCACCGCCCTAGGAGGAACCCAAGTAGGATTCTGGGATCTACCCTGTCCCTCCCACCTATGTATATGTGGGGGGCTCCCCTAGCACACACCCGACAATTGCCTAGGTGTTTGCAGCGCCCCCCTCCATAGTTTACACCCTCAGTCATATCTTCGTGGTTCTTAGGACAAGCCTTGCAAGGATCACTTCACCATCACCGTCACGATGTCGTCGTGCTGACGGAACTCATCTACTACCTCGGCGTCTTCTGGATCAAGAAGGCAAGGGACGTCATCGAACTGAACGTGTGCAGAAATCGGAGGTGTCATGCGTTTGGTACTTGATCGGTCGGAGCTAGAAGAAGATCAACTACATCAACCGCGTTGTCAAACGCTTCCGCTTACGGTCTACGAGGGTACGTAGACACATGATACGTCTCCAACGTATCTATAATTTTTTATTGTTCTATGCTATTATATTATCTGTTTTGGATGTTCATGGGCATTATTAAACACTTTTACATTATTTTTGGGACTAACCTATTAACCTAGAGCCCAGTGCCAGTTTCTATTTTTTCCTTATTTTAGAGTATCGAAGAAAAGGAAAATCAAACGGAGTCCAATTGACCTGAAACTTCACGGAACTTATTTTTGGACCAGAAGAAGCCCATGGAGTATCGGAGATGGACCAGGAGAGTCCCGGGCTGCCCACGAGGGTGGGGGCGCGCCCACCCCCCTGGGCGCGCCCCCCTGCCTCGTGGACAGCCCAGAGATCCATCGACGTACTTCTTCCTCCTATATATATCCATATACCCTAAAAACTTCGGGGAACAGAATAGATCGGGAGTTCCGCCGCCGCAAGCCTCTATAGCCACCAAAAACCAATCGGGACCCTATTCCGGCACCCTGCCGGAGGGGGGATCCATCACCGGTGGCCATCTTCATCATCCCGGCGCTCTCCATGATGAGGAGGGAGTAGTTCACCCTCGGGGCTGAGGGTATGTACCAGTAGTTGTGTGTTTGATCTCTCTCGTGTTCTTGAGGTGATACGATCTTGATGTGTCACGAGCTTTGCTATTATTGTTGGATCTTATGTCGCTACTCCCCCTCTACTCTCTTGTAATGGATTGAGTTTTCCCTTTGAAGTAATCTTATTGGATAGAGTCTATAATGATTTGAGAACACTTGATGTATGTCTTGCCGTGCGTATCTGTGGTGACAATGGGATATCACGTGATTCACTTGATGAATGTTTTGGTGATCAACTTGCGGGTTCCGCCCATGAACCTTGCATAGGGGTTGGCACACGTTTTCGTCTTGATTCTCCGGTAGAAACTTTGGGGCACTCTTTGAGGTTCTATGTGCTGGTTGAATAGATGAATCTGAGATTGTGTGATGCATAACATATAATCATACCCACGGATACTTGAGGTGACATTGGAGTATATAGGTGACATTAGGGTTTTGGTTGATTTGTGTCTTAAGGTGTTATTCTAATACGAACTCTAGGGTTGTTTGTGACACTTATAGGAATAGCCCAACGGATTGATTGGAAAGAATAACTTTGAGGTGGTTTCGTACCCTACCATGATCTCTTCGTTTGTTCTCCGCTATTAGTGACTTTGGAGTGACTCTTTGTTGCATGTTGAGGGATAGTTATATGATCCAATTATGTTATTATTGTTGAGAGAACTTGCACTAGTGAAAGTATGAACCCTAGGCCTTGTTTCCTAGCATTGCAATACCGTTTGTGCTCACTTTTATCATTAGTTACCTTGCTGTTTTTATATTTTCAGATTACAAAAACCTATATCTACCATCCATATTACACTTGTATCACCATCTCTTCGCCGAACTAGTGCACCTATACAATTTACCATTGTATTGGGTGTGTTGGGGACACAAGAGACTCCTTGTTATTTGGTTGCAGGGTTGCTTGAGAGAGACCATCTTCATCCTACGCCTCCCACGGATTGATAAACCTTAGGTCATCCACTTGAGGGAAATTTTCTACTATACTACAAATCTCTGCATTTGGTGGCCCAACAACGTCTACAAGAAGAAGGTTGCGTAGTAGACATCAACACACTCTCCCCCTCGTTGCTATGCATCTCCATGGATAGATCATTGTGTGTGCGTAGAATATTTTTTTGTTTTCCATGCAACGGTTTCCAACAGTGTCATCATGAGCCAGGTCTATTCATAGATGATATGCACGAGTAGAACACAAAGAGCCGTGGGCGGTGATAGTCATACCGCTTACCACCAACGTCTTATTTTGATTCGGCGGTATTGTAAGATGAAGCGGCCCGGACCAACCTTACATTTCCACGTACATGAGACCGACTCCACCGACAGACATGCAACTGTTTTGCATAAAGGTGGTTGGCTCTCCTACTTTAGTTGAATCAAAGTTGACTACGGCCGGTCCTTGAAGAAGGTTAAAACAGCAAACTTGACGAAGCAACGTTGTGGTTTTGTGCATAGGTAAGAACGGTTCTTGCAGGGCATGTTGTGATGTGGTATGGTCAAGACATGATGTGATATATGTTATTGTATGAGATGATCATGTTTTGTAAAAGTTATCGGCAACCGGCAGGAGTCTTATGGTTGTCTCTTTATTGTATGAAATGCAAACGCCATGTAATTTCTTTACTTTATCACTATGCCTTAGCGATAGTTGTACAAGCAATAATTGGCGAGACGACGACGATGCAACGATGGAGATCAAGGTGTCATGCCGGTGACGATGGAGATCATGACGATGGTTTGGAGATGGAGATCAAAAACACAAGATGATGATGGCCATATCATGTCACATATTTTGATTGCATGTGATGTTTATCTTTTATGCATCTTATTTTGCTTAGTACGGCGGTAGCATTATAAGATGATCCCTTAACTAAATTTCAAGGTAAAAGTGGTCTCCCTAAGTATGCACCGTTGCAACAGTTCGTCGTGTTGAGACACCACGTGATGATCGGGTATGATATATAGACTCTATGTTCACATACAACGGGTGCAAGACAGTTTTGCACATGGGGAATACTTGGGTTAAACTTGACGAGACTAGCATGTACAGACATGGCCTTGGAACATTGGAGATCGAAAGGTCGAACGTCAATAATATAGTAGATATGATCAAAATAGAGATGTTCACCATTGATGACTACTCCATCTTACGTGATGATCGGACATGGATTAGTTGATTTGGATCACGTATCATTTAGATGACTTGTAACACCCCCCAGTGTCATGCTACAGTAATCCCCTATTAATGGTGCCATGTCATCACATTACTGTTGCTAATCCTCACTTGATCCAAATCACTGTTCAATTTCAAATTTAAATTTAAAGTCAAAAATAAAAAATTGCTTAAACATGAAAACGAAAATGTTCATCATGTAATGCGGGCATGACACCATTGATCAATAATCCTACTGAATCTGAGCCATTTAATGAGTCAAGTCATGAAAAAGTTGTGAAAAATAATGTAAAGCATGCAATCAAATTATGTGGAGGAAACGATGGTGTGTGCGTAAGTTTTGTGGACCAAAACTTGCTCCTGTATTTAAGAAGGAATTAGTACATGTTGATTCTCGTCATACCGTGCATGTACCAAGAAGAATATACAACAAAAGATTCAGTTCGAATGCTAATGAGGTACCGAGGCCAGAAGATGTAATTCCTACATTTCGTACACCTCCAGAGAAGATCAGGATTGGCAGCTTCCTTTCTAAACTCCATGCCAAGCCAATATATTTGATGAGATCTGCTAAGGATAAGTTTTCATGTTTTATTTAATCAAGTATATTTATCTATAGAGGCAGGTCACGTGAAATCCATAGACTTGTAGTTTTCCTTGTACGTGGCAGTCGTGAGGGTCAAGTTGTACTACTAGTTACGTACGCGTTTTGAGTCAAGGTTAGTTGGAAGGTAATCAATGTGGCCGGATAATTAATTAATTAAATCCTTAGTTAATTGGTTATAGAAGAGTCTGTTTCACAAGTTTGCATCGCCTATAAAAAGGGCTCGGCCATGGCCGATGTATAGATCAGTTTGGAGTTTTATTTCGTGTGTGAGATATACAGAAAAACGTGAGTTACGGATGGCCATATCTTGTGTATTGTCTGTGATTTTCCCATCGTGAAAATTTACCAGCGATGGAGGGTTGATCATCACATCAACGCCTACGTGGTGATTCGAGGGGATCATTATTTTCGTTTGTGTATTTTCATACACAGGTGAAAATTATCTTGAAGGTTGCAAGGAGGAACAAGGGGACGGACTGTTGATCAAGCATTGCTGTGAAATATTGGGCCATCTACACGCACAAATTAACATCTTGCTAGTCCGTGCCTCATCAAGTGGTATTCAGAGCAAAGGTTAGTCACGGCGACTCAGATTGTAATATCCACTGCGGAGTCAAGCATCAGCATGTTGAGCAGGAACATATTGATGGAGGAGGAAGGCATTGGCGAGGTCACTCTTTTTCACACTCGTTGCGTCATGAACGAACGACGTGTCAATCTAACAATCGATGAGAGTACTGCACTCAATATGGTGAGCATCGAGGTGGTGGAAAAATTGGGGCTGAAGATGGCGCCTCTTGAAAGACCGTACACGCTGAAGTGGTTCAAAGGTGAAATCAAAATTACGCATCACATTTTGCTAATTTTTTATCTGGGAAAATATTGTTGTCCGGAATTTTTCATGTTTGTCCTGTGTCTATGGTGTCGTGCCATCTGCTACTTGGGAATTGTAGCGACCAGACCTCAAACAGTCTGATCTCTGTGCTCCGGTGTCATCCCTGGATCAGGAATGCTGACACCACACAGTACTTCGAAGGATTTATGATAGACTAGCAATCACACACTTATTACATCGGTGTCTCAAAGAGAACTTATTATAATAAATATGGCTTAAGGCCATCTAATAACGATAACAGCGGAAGGCTTGGAAGATAAGTGAGTCCATCAACTCCAACGGCATCACTGAGTATAGAACCACGACCTAAAAGGCACCTTACTCGTCGTCTGAAAAGTCTGCAACATGAAACATTGCAGCCCGAAAACGGGTCAGCACATGGAATATGCTGGCAATGTAACACATAGAGAATAATGAACGATAATCCTATACTACATGCATATATGGCTGGTGGAAAAAAAGCTCTATGATTACAGTTTTGCGTAAAGCCAATTTTTCCCTACTGCAAAGGAATAAATTTATTTAACTATCAGGGTGGTTATTAAACATTGAGAATGGTTGACAGCATCCTCAATCCCAATTAAAAATAATCATCAAAACCCAACAATATTAATTTAGAAGTAACATGATGAGATTCACATGATATCCAAGTACTAGATACTCAAAACGTCCATAACCGGGGACACGGCTAACCATGATTAGTTTGTACACTCTGCAGAGGTTTGCGCACTTTTCCCACAAGACTCGATCGCCTCCGTTTGGATTCTCGCACTACATGGTGTTTGAGAAACAGATGACCGAGACATAGTCTTTCGGAAGCGCTAGCACCTTACGTCGTGATAGACCGTACCAACCTACATCCCCTACATCAGCTAGTCTACCACTGTAAGAGTTCGCACGACTTAGTCAACTATGCCAGAGCCCATAATGGCTTGTGGCTGCACATGGAAGTTTCTAGTTTGAATAATCTCATGATCCCTTTGAGCCTGGGTGGCGGTCCAAAAGAAACAGGCATTCCTGATAGAAACCAGGTGCCTCAATCCACCCAGATGTGTATTTAAGTTGCCACCTTAGGTAAACCATTAAAATTAACAAACTCACATCTGTCATGGATATCACTCACCCAATCCACGTTTACTAGCATAGCATGGCATAATAAGCAAACGTAGAAGTAACTCCCAAAGGTTTCATAATAATACAGGTAATAGGTACTACCTCATCTACTTCCCATCCCATAATTTAATTAGATCCTAATCATGCAGTGTTTGAGGATTGATCTAATACAATAAAACTGGGTAGTAAAAGAGGTATGATCAAAGTGTTACTTGCCTTGCTGATGATCCGCGAAGCCTAGAGATTCGAAATAACAGGCGGCGCACTCCGGGTATTCTATCGCAGACAAACAAACAAGCATACAATAAGTACTCATCTAATGCACAGATAAAACTCAAATAAGAGATCTAACCAGAAAGTTCAACTTAAGAACCCTGGTTTGCAAAAAGAATCAAATCGAACGAAGCAAAAGAAATCAAACGGCGAAAGAAATCAACTTCGTTCTAGTAATCTGGATCTAAATCAAATTTTACAGTAGCAAAAACTTGTTTAAGTTGATTATTCGGAAAGAGGGTTTCGAGACGAAACTCCAGGCGCTTGAATCGCCTGATTCCAATAAACAAACGAAAAGTTATACTAAAACGAAAATTGGATCAGAAATCACGATCAGAAAATAACCGCGGAAAATCCGACTAAAAAGAAAAACGACGAACAGATTAATCGTTAATTAACCTAATCCGAAGATAATTAAAATAATTAAAATAATAAAATAAAAAATAATAAAATAATTAAAAAAATAACAAAAAAATCGAAAATAAAACCGACGAAAAAAATATTTTTTTAAGAAAATTTTCGGCACGGAAGTCGAGGCGGCGGCGAACCTCGGGCGGCGTGCAACTCCGGCGAGTCGGCGGCGGGGTCCGGCGGCGGCGGCGGCGGCGGGCTAGGGTTAGGGTTTTCGGGCGCGGTTATGGGCTGGGGCGCCGGGTGCCTCGCTTTTTAAAGGCACCCCCGGGCGGAGTCCCGCTCGGGTACGGCCCATAGTCGGTTTCTTTTCTTTTAAATAATTACGCTCGGAAGAAAAGTAAAAAGAAATACCAAACGGACTCCAAAAATCATGAAATAAATTTTCCCGGGTTTCTAAAATCAAGCCCGACAAAGTGAACATTTATTTGGACCCAAAATACAATTTTGAAAAACGCGTATTTTTCCTACATTCAATTAAAAATATCGAAAAACTCCGAAATAAATATTATTTGATTTTTTTTATTAAATCCTCAATATTTCTATATTTTGGGAAAGTCATTTTATTCCCTCTCTCATATCTTTGTAATAGAAATAATTGACGATAAAATAAATAAAATCAAATGATCCTGTTTACAAAATTTGAGAAAACTCAAATATGAAAATAACGAAATCCCCAACTCTCTCCGTGGGTCCTTGAGTTGCTTAGGATTTTCTAGGATCAAAATCAAAAGCAAAATAAAATATGATATGCATGATGATCTAATGTATAACATTCCAAATTGAAAATTTGGGATGTTACAGGAACCCATGGTGCAAGCGTGTTGGGGTTGTTCGGGATGTCAAGAAAAATAGTTATTCTTTATCATGGAAGGGCAAACAAATTTGTTTTATTCCCATGCCAATGGATGTGTTCGCTGCTGACTGAAAAGATCGTTTGCGAAAAAGAAGAGAGGAGGTAGAAGAAATAAAAGAAGAAGTTGATGCACTGACGAAGGGTCTAAATCTCTTAGTGAAGAAGGTGCAGGAGGATGGTGATCCTAAAGGGCAGCGATGGAGTGTTTTTTAAAACAGAGTGTAAGATCAACAATCGTGCTTGCAAGTTGATAATTGATGGTGGTAGCTTTACAAATGTCATTAGCAAAGATCTTGTGAAGGCATTGGGTTTGTCCATGTGGCGACACCCACAACCGCACCACGTAGAGTGGCTATACAACTCCAGAAAATTAAAGATCACACATAAGGTACGTGTGAAGTTTGCAGTTGGAGATTATATTGATAAGGTGGACTGTGATGTTGTGTCGATGGATACGTGTCAGCTGTTGTTGGGAAGACCATGGCAGTTTGATCATGATGCAGTCCATGCTGAAAGATCCAACACATACACGTTCATGCATGATGGAAGAAAGCACGTGTTGAAACCAATGGCAGACAGTGCAATCATCATAGAGATGCAAGTTCCGGAGAGGAAGGTTGTACAAAAAATAGAAGTGAAACCAAGGACGGTTTCTCTTCAAGGAAGGGAGGATGATGCGGGCATGACACCATTGATCGATAATTCTACTAAACCTGAGCCATTTAATGAGTCAAGTCATGAGAAAGTTGTGAAAAATAATGTAAAGCATGCGATCGAATTATGTCGAGGAAACGATGGTCGTGTGCGTCAGTTTTGTGGACCAAAACTTGCTCATGTATTTCAGAAGGAATTAGTACATGTTGATTCTCGTCATACCGTGCATGTACCAAGAAGAATATACAACAAAAGGTTAAGATCGGATGCTAATGAGGTATCAAGGCCAGAAGATGTAATTGCTACATTTCGTACACCTCCAGAGAAGATCAAGATCGACAGCTTCCGTTTTAAACTCCATGCAAGCCAATATATTTGATGGGATCTCTTAAGGATAAGTTTCCATGTTTTATTTAATCAAGTATATTTATGTGTAGAGGCAGGTCACGTGAATTCCATAGACTTGTAGTTTTCCTTGTACGTGGCAGCCGTGAAGGTCAAGTTGTACTACTAGTTACATACACGTTTTGAGTCAAGGTTAGTTGTTTTTTAGCATCAGTACATACACAAGCGTTCATATACACGCGCATACACTCACCCTTATGAACGCACACACGCACACCCTACCCCTATGAGCACCTCCAAAAGACTAAGCCAAATAATCCATAACTAATACTAGTGGTGAGCCAACATTTTTGCAAAATGTTTAAATGGCCTAAACCAATTAAAGAAGTGGATAAAATAATAGATTAAATGCCTTTTAAAATTATAAAAGTGGCAAACTATTTCAAAAGCCTCCCAAACTTTTGTGGCAGGGCTCAATTTTTCCTAGTATTTGTTTTGTCCACCTCCACATATTTGCGAAGTCATTTGGTGGCTTATTTAAATGCAAATCGAGGTTGTTAAAAGAAAACAGTATAAAAACAAAGGATAAAGATAAAAGGAATTCCCCTTGCCCCCGGGCCTTGCCATCGAACCGGCCCAGTGGCCCACTCCCACCCTGGTCGCCTTCTCTTGTAACTCGAGTCGCGTCGCTACAGAGCCGGGCTCCCGCCCGACCACCTCGACGGCGTCGAGAGGGGAAGGGATAAGGGCGACGCCCTGCCTCCCCTGGCCCCCCTGGCCTCACTCCTCCTCGATGCCCCCCTCCCAGATCCACTTCTCCTCCTCCCTCTCCCTCTCGGCCTTCCCTCCTCAAATCCCTCGCCTTACCGAACCCCTCCTGTCGCCGCCTGCGGTCGTCCCCGCGCTCTGGCGCCACCCGGGGTTGCGCCAGGGCGTTCAGTAGCTGCACGGGCCTCGGCCTCGTCCTCTCGCCCAATGGCAGGAGCCGGAGAGGCCCCGTGTCTTCGGCTTCGAGGTCGCCTCCCCGTCGACCACCGACGAGCCCCCGTCTGCGTCGAGCTCCGCCGCTACTAAGCTGTCGCTGGCCACCGTGTGCCGCTCGGTGAGCCACCCGTCAAACCCCCCTCCCGTTCTTCTTCTTTTCCATCATAGATACCTGCTAGCGCAGCACCCGTGCCCCTCTGGTCGCGCCCTGCGCACAACCACAGCCCCGCACCGCGCCCGATCGAGACCGAAGCCGCGCTCACCGCAACTGCAGCCATGTCGCGCGCGCGCCGTCACTGCATGCACCGCACCGGCCACGCCCGCCTCCGCACGTCCTTGTCGGGTCCGCGTGTTGCTCGTTGCGCTGCAGCCGCCGCATCGCTACTGCTCGCGCTACTCCCGTTGTAGCCTCCTTTGTCGGCCCGCACTGCTCGTCGCTCGTCGCTGCGCTGCTGCCTACACCCGGCACCGTCCGCTGTGCCGCTGGACGAGCTGCTTCTATCGCTGCTGTTGTAGGCTGCTTCTGTTGCTTCCTCCCCTCACGCCCATGGCCGCGATGCTCGCCGCCGCTACCGATGTGCCGTCGCCCGCCCTTGCACCTACCGCCGCCCCCGACTGCTACTGCACGCCGCTCCGCCCCGCCCCTGACCGTCTCATGCGCTGCCCGCCACCGCGGCCACGTCCCTCCTCCGCCTTCCAAGCCTCCGCCGCGCCGTGCCCTGCTAGTCCACCACCGCAGTCTGCTGCCCGCCTTCGCCACCACCGGCCATGGCCATGGCCTCCCCGGCCCTGCTGGGCGAGCGCCCGCCCGGGGCTTGCGCCCGACCCCAGGGGCTTCGCCCGTTAACCCGCCCCGCTGGGCTGGCCTTGTGCCACTGCCAGCGGGCCCCACAGCCGTTTTTCTTGAAAAGAAAAAAAGGAATTAATAAAAATGATTAATTAATTAATGTTGTTTGATTATCCTAATTAACTTCATTAGTTTAACTTAATCTGCTAATTAAACTACCTAATCAGTAATTAGTTAGCTATGAGTATGACAAGGGCCCCCACCCTGTGTTGACCAGTCAAACATTGACTGGTCAACTAGGATCCCATGGCCCGCCTGTCAGTCACTGGGTGCACTTTTGTGTACCCTGTGCTGGGTGCCCCTAGCATTTTAACAATTAATTTTAGAATATAGATAAACTTTAGAAATTTGTAGAAAATAAACCATAGATCAGATCGAAAAAATTATATATGAAAGTTGCTCAGAAAAATGAGACGAATCCGAATACGCGGTCTGTTCATCTGTCACATGCACCTAGCATGCTGAACATGGAACATTCCCCCTCCGGTCATCTGTCTGACACAGGTCCGGAACCGAGAATACATTCCCGGTTGATTTCCCCCTTCACCTTTATCGTGTAGCCATACGTTAGGTCACACCCGGCACATCATATTACCATGTTATGCTTTCTGATGCTATGTTTGCTTTATATTTATTGTTTCTTACCCCTCTTCTCCGGTAGACCCCGAGACCGATGTCGCCCCTGTGATCGACTACGTCGACGACGACACTTCTTCCTTTTTAGGAGAGCTTCCAGGAAAGACCCCCCTTTGATCATCCCGATATTGCCCATTCCATTCTCTCATGATTGCATTAGATTTTGCTATTGTTATTTGTTTGCTCCTAATCTGATGCATAGCCTGCTTTTGTAACCTGCTCATTGTACCTTACATGCTTATCCTAAATTTCTTAGTATAGGTTGGTTAGTGATCCATCATTGACCCCCACCTTGTCCCGATTGCCCCGCTTTATGTTCGAAGACCCGATCAATGGGATCGAAGACCAGAGCCCGACGCCTCACATCACATCACGCCCCTTTTGTTGCTCGACTCTGCAGAGTTACCATCAAGTGCCGAGGGTGGAACCTCATACATCACTCCTGATGAGATATATGTAGTGTAGCTATTAGGTCATGGTCATCAAGGGTGATTTCCTCCTTAACCATTTCCGATACGACTCTGTCGTGCAACTCCTCAAGTGTGAACCTCGAGGGTGGATCCTCTTAAGTTCACCTTGATGATTCATCGAGTGGAATTCACCAGGGGTGATTCCTCGGGTTTTCCCCTTGATGTTTGGACACACGGATACTTGGACTTTACAATTGTTACTTGGAAAGTCGGGTCGACCCTAAGGGGTACCCGCGAATGATGTGGAGATGGGTTGACCTGGAGGGTACCCGAGAGTTGAATACGAGGCATGGCCGGGCATTCTTAGCCCTTGCCGCAAGTCCTAGAGACGGGGCGATAGGGTCACATCTTTCGTGAGTCTCTGCTCGTGACCGCACTACCAACACACTAACGGTTTGGATATTTGATCCGAGGGGCCTCTAGCCTGATAGCACTAACCATCACGTGGGCATTGTATGGGTGTTCTGTGTCCTATGCATCAGCCGAAGCTTATTAGACGTCAGCGACTGAGCGGCGTGCGCCGGGTTGGACTGGTAAGCTCCTGCCTTTTTTAAGGAGGTAGCTAGGTCTACTCACCGGCCGCCCACGCAACGTGCAGGAGTTTCCGGGGTGATGGCCCATGACCCCTGGGGGCATAGGTTTAGTCCAGCATGCTGACCTCTCTATTAAACCTAGGTCGGGTTGCGGCGTATTATTTGGACGAGGTCGGGCATGACCCAGTAAAGTGTGTCCGGCCGGAGTTAATCGAGCGTGGTGGGTAAGTTGGTGCACCCCTGCAGGGAAGAAATCATCTATCGATAGCCTGTCCTACGGTAACAGACACTTGGGGTTGTATCCCGATCGATACAACTAGAACTGGATACTTGAGGTGATAACTGGATAGTATGGCTCTGGGATTGCTTTCTCTCTGGGAGTCGAGAAAGGATCTCTGGCTGAGGTTGATAACACTGCTACTACTTTACTTTATGCTACTCTTATATATCTTCTGATGCTGCAAGATGCTTGGTGCTGCTTGAACATGCTAGTCTTTGATAGGCTAGGCTTTCCCCTTCTCTTCTGGCATCCTGAAGCTCAGTCCACATATACTACCCATTTCATTGATAGTGATGCATATGTAGTGTACATCCTTGCTTGTGAGTACTTTGGATGAGTACTCACGGTTGCTTTGCTCCCCTTTTTTCCCCTTTTCCATTCTTCTCTAATGTCACAACCAGATGGTGGAGCCCAGGATCCAGACACCACCTTCGACGACAACTGCTACTACACTGAGGGTGGCTACTATTACGTGGAGGCCGCCGACGACCAGGAGTAGTTAGGAGGCTCCCAAGCAGGGGGCCTTGCCTCTTCGACCGTGTTGCTTTTGTGCTAGCCTTCTTAAGGCATCCCTGTTCAACTTATGTTTGTACTCAGATATTGTTGCTTCCGCTAACTCTTGTGTATTCGAGCTTATGTATTTGAGCCCTCGAGGCACATGGCTTGTAATATAAAGCTTGTATTATTTTATTTGTGTCTAGAGTTGTGTTGTGATATCTTCCCGTGAGTCCTTGATCTTGATCGTACACATCTGCGTGTATGATTAGTGTACGATTGAATCGAGGGCGTCACAAGTTGGTATCAGAGCCAACTGCCTGTAGGTAGGCCCCCTTCCAACTCCTTGGCCGAAGTCGAGTCTAGTCACTACAAAACTTTTACTAACATGGTTGTGTTCTAACAGGCCCACGTCGCCATTGGGTGGTATTAGGATCTTTTATTCCTCATCTTTACTCTGGGACTCTGATCTCTCTTCTATTCGGGTTAAAGATTTTACTAACTCTAACCCTAGGTTCTTGTAACTACTTCCTCCCATAGAGCCCCTCATTCCAGATGGTCGCTTAGTGCACCAGAAGATTTCAAAGATACTCTTCGATGTTTTACCGAGACCCTTGTGCCCTTCACCGTTGCAATTCCCTACCACCGATGAATCCCTATGGATAGCCACATACACTTGTCGTCCAAACCTTCTTTTCCAATTGCTCTTGTTATTACAAGATACCCTGAAATACTTTCTGATATTCTGAAAATCCGTTCCACCTGCTGCCTTGCAGCTCCATTTCCGCAATGAATACATGTTCAAATAATTCCTCGCACTTATTGAGGATTTGTTCATTCCTAGTTAGTCATGTGTTTCACAAAATATCTTGAAATGCTATTCGACCTTCCGAGAATCCTTTGCAACCTATTGCTTTGGAAAGTCTTGCGTGCCGGCATTATGGTTAATTCCATATTTCTAGTAATCTTTGTTGACATCCTATGTCTCTATCGTTTCGAGTCCCTTCATCCAATTTGTTGTGAATGCTCAAAATCCTCAATCAGATCCTAGCATTCATCCTTCCGGCTCAGACATCACTCCAAACATGGGCTTGTTCTTGGCGAATGAAACCTTGATTGATTGTCGATCTATATCGATTCAACTCAATTATCTTTTGATCAGAGCCTCTGCTTCTGATCTTCTGATATGAAAAATCATAATTCCTTTGTAATTAAGCTTTGAAATTATCCAGATATTTCTATAATCCGATGCCTTTGCACTATTTCTTCTTCTGGTTGAGCATCGATACTCACATCAGATTCTTTGTGGTCCGCTATATCCGTTGGTGGATTATTATCTGATTGTTCCTGCCTATTCTCAAACCCTTGAGTTCTTCCCTGATACATAATGCCTTTGGTAAATTGTATCACCTGCCTTTTGCTAGCCAGACTCTACTTCTGAGCTTGAGTTATTTACTCCTGAAGTTTGCGTTATATGTTCCTAAGATGACCCAATGGGCTGAACCTATGCCTTTCCTAATCTGTGTGAACTCGAAAGTTAAGCAGATTATACTCTACTGGCATTTCGTCAGATAAAATTTCAACACTACAAATTCTTCGAAATCGAGAAGTGAATGAAAAGTTGTGTATTGGAGAAGTGGAGATGACCTTGAACCTTGCGTTCATGCCCATGGACACTATACCGACCTTATCATGGAAGCTTCTCGTAAAAATAATTACCCCCTTTATATAAGTTCATCTTATATCTGGGATTTGGTTTTCTATAATCGTATTACCGAACATATTGATATTCTTTGATTCCTTTTCTCGGACAAGTTAAAGCACTTGTCTTCTGCAGACCAATGCATCTCCGCAACCTCTAATTAGATCTTCCTTCAAGTATTACCCTCTAGTATCTCGAGAATAACAAAGAATTGTGTTGCTTCCTATGAGTCTTCATCTAGTATTGCTTCTAACCGATTTCAGATTTCCCCGGGTTCCGAATTATTAGTCACTCGAGGACACCGATAAGTGAATCGATTCCGCACCCTGATTCAATAACTCTAAGTAATTCTCGTTGCTTACGAGTTTAATAATTCAAGTCATTCCTAGCATTATCGACTATATCATTATCATGCTAAATCTTAACTGTGCTACCTGGTCCTTCCTCCCGGAGCACAATTTTTGGTGATGAGCTAAACTTACGTCGATCTTCCTCGTCATATAATTTTGCCTTGAAAAACAAGCTTGATTTCGAGTTTGTGTCGTATCCGTGGTTCCAATAGCCTTTGGCTTCATCCTTCCTGTTGCTTGATCTCGTCGCTCCTCGATGGCATCTTCGTAGAGCCTCACGACAAATGTGTCGTGATCAGCATCAACATTTTGACTTCTGTTGAGATGACAATTGAATTCATGGTGAGAAATACCATCCTTGACCTTCGATGATTTGAGTTATCATCGACAACCCCCTTGTCTTCTTTCCAACACATGTTTGATCATGTCTTGGTTATACCTTGGACTCCTTTCTATTCCTATAATTGTTCCTTGAGTATTTCTTGTGATCTTCAATTCCAACCCCTACTTGGAGCACCATGTTAATGCTACCTCGAAGCATGACTGAGGTATTCCGACTATCAACAAGAACATTGGAAGCACATTGTCGAATGTTTCTTGATCTATTATCCAAACACCGTTGTATGGGTAATATCATGATTCTTCCCTCGCCCCCTTTATCTAAATGCTTTTGAACTTGTTGTCATATCATGTATATCCTCCTCCGCTTCCCCTTGGGAAGGATTTACTCCCAATTCTTGTGTGTAAACACATTTTCCTTTCCATTGATCTGATTAATCTGATAATTTATTTTTTCTTTCCATTGGGTTGTTTAACCTTCTTGTGATCTATATGATATAAGCAGAAATAATTCCCTGCTTATAAAATACCCCGATGTACAACCTTGTCAGTGAGACCCTATTACTATTGTTGATGACATTCCAGTAACCACCGATGGACGGGAACCTTGCCGATTGGTCCGCCTCGTTCAACGAGCAGGAAAATGGTTCTCTTCGTCCCTCGCCCTTGGTACCAACGTTGTTGCCGACATAACTGACAGTCTATCATCTGACATGCCTTGCTGTCGACCCCCTTTCTACTTTTACCCCACAAGGTGGGCCCATAACCCACAGTTCCACGGGATCGGAACCTGACTCTTCTGCATATCTTTGATTCCAAAATATTCTTGCAATTGGCTTCGTATCATGTCACGAGCCACCTTTTGAGAGATGATCTATTCTCGATGCTCTGAACCCCCTTCTCACACTCTATTCAGGTATCAATCGTTTGTCCATTCGCTTGAAACTTCCTATTGCACCTTCATACTTTGCTCTCGATGTTTATTAAGTTTCAACTCAAGAGATACTTCTGCCTCATTCCCTGATTTGTTCACCAGATAATTAACCCTATAAGGGTCAGTTCTCCCGAAGTTACTCTTTACTTCCCCACTTAAATCTCGGGACGAGATTTCTTATAGTGGAGGAGATTTGTAACACCCCCAGTGTCATGCTACAGTAATCCCCTGTTAATGTTGCCATGTCATCACATTACTGTTGCTAATCCTCACTTGATCCAAATCACTATTCAATTTCAAATTTAAAGTCAAAAATTCAAAATTGCTTAAACATGAAAACGAACATGTTCATCATGTGCCAAATAATCCATAACTAATACCGTTGGTGAGCCAACATTTTTGCAAAATGTTGAAATGGCCTAAACCAATTAAAGAGTTGGCTAAAACAATAGATTAAATGCCTTTTTCAATTATAAAAGTGGCAAACTATTTCAAAAGCCTCCCAAACTTTTGTGGCAGGGCTCAATTTTTCCTAGTATTTGTTTTGTCCACCTCCACATATTTGCAAAGTCATTTGGTGGCTTATTTAAATGCAAATGGAGGCTGTTAAAAGAAAACAATATAAAAAAACAAAGGGTAAAGATAAAAGAATTCCCCTGCCCCCGGGCCTTGCCACCGAACCGGCCCAGTGGCCCACTCCCTCCCCGGTCGCCTTCTCATGTTCCTCGAGTCGTGTCGCTACAGAGCCGGGCTCCCGCCCGACCACCTCGACGGCGTCGAGAGGGGAAGGGATAAGGGCGACGCCCTGCCTCCCATGGCCCCCCTAGCCTCACTCCTCCTCGACGCCCCCTCCCAGGTCCACTTCTCCTCCTCCCTCTCCCTCTCGGCCTTCCCTCCTTAGATCCCTCACCTCAATGAACCCCTCATGTCGCCGCCTGCCGTCGTCCGCGTGCTCCGGCGCCACCCCGGGCTGCGCCAGGGTGTTCAGTAGCTGCATGGGCCTTGGCCTCATCCTCTCGCCCAACAGCAGGAGCCGGAGAGGCCCCGCGTCTTAGGTTTCGAGGTCGCCTCCCCGTCGACCACCGACGCGCCCCCATCTGCGTCGAGCTCCGCCGCTACTAAGCTGTCGCTGGCCACAGTGTGCCGCTCGGTGAGCCACCCGTCAAACCCCCCTCTCGTTCTTCTTCTTTTCCGTCGTAAATACCCGCAAGTGCCGCGCCCGCGTTCCTCTGGTCGCGCCCCGTGCGCACAACCGCAGCCCCGCACCGCGCTCGGTCGAGACCGAAGTCGCGCTCGCTGCAACTGCAGCCATGTCGCGCACGCGCCGTCACTGCATGCACCGCGCCGGCCACGCCCACCTCCGCACGTCTTTGCAGGGTCCGTGTGTTGCTCGCTGCGCTGCAGCCGCCGCATCGCTACTGCCCGCGCTACTCCCTGTCGTAGCCTCCTACGTCGGCCCGCACTGCTCGTTGCTCGCCGCTACGCTGCTGCCTACACCCCGCGCCCTTGCACGCCCTCGCGTCATGCCCCTGGTTTCCTTGCCCCCCGTCCGCGCTCACTCGCCGGCTCCGCCCTGCTGCTTCTGCCGGCACCATCCGCTGTGCCGCTGCATGAGCTGCTTTTGTCGCTGCTGATGTAGGCTGCTTCTCCTGCTTCCTCCCCTCACGCCATGGTCGCGATGCTCGCCGCCGCTACCGTTGTGCCGTTGCCCCGCCCTTGCACCTCCCGCCGCCCCCCACTGCTGCTGCACGCTGCTCCGCCCGCCCCTGACCGTCGCACGTGCTGCCCGCCACTGCGGCCGTGTCCCTCCTCCGTCGCGCCGTGCCCTGCCGGCCCACCACCGCAGTCCGCTGCCCGCCTTCGCCGCCCGCTGTTTCCCCTCACCCGCGGCCCTCCTCCTCATCGGCGGCCACCCGCCCGGGGCCGCCACCAGCCGTGGCCATGGCCTCGCCAGCCCTGCTGGGCGAGCGCCCGCCTGGGACCTGAGCCCGACCCCACGGGCTTCACCCGTTAACCCGCCCCACTGGGCTGGCCTTGTGCCACTGCCAGCGGGCCCCACACCCCTTTTCTTGAAAACAAAAAAGGAATTAATAAAAATAATTAATTAATTAGCGTTGTTTGATTATCCTAATTAACTTGATTAGCTTAACTTAATCTGCTAATTAAACTACCTAATCTGTAATTAGTTAGCTATGAGTATGACACGGGCCCCCACCCCCAGTTGACTAGTCAAACGTTGACTGGTCAAATGGGACCCCCTGGCTCACCTGTCAGTCACTGGGTGCACTTTTGTGTACCCTGTGCTGGGTGCCCCTAGCATTTTAACAATTAATTTCGAATTAATATTAATTTCAGAATATTGTTAAAACTTTAGAAATTCATAGAAAATAAACCGTAGCTCGGATCGAAAAACTTTATATATGAAAGTTGCTCAGAAAAACGAGACGAATCCGAATACGCGGTCTGTTCATCTGTCACATGCCCCTAGCATGCTGAACATGGAACATTCCCCCTCCGGTCATCTGTCTGACACAGGTCCGGAACCGGGAATGTATTCCCGGTTGATTTCCCCCCTTCACCTTTATCGTGTAGCCATATGTTAGGTCACACCCGGCACAGCATATTACCATGTTATGCTTTGTGATGCTATGTTTGCTTTATATTTTTTGTTTCTTCCCCCTCTTCTCCGGTAGACCCCGAGACCGATGCCGCCCCTGTGATCGACTACGTCGACGACGACACTTCTTCCTTTTCAGTAGAGCTTCCAGGCAAGCCCCCCTTTGATCATATCGATATCGCCCATTCCATTCCCTCATGCTTGCATTAGATTTTGCTACGGTTATTTGTTTGCTCCTAATCGGATGCATAGCCTACTTTTGTAACCTTCTCATTGTACTTTACCTGCTTATCCTAAACTGCTTAGTATAGGTTGGTTAGTGATCCATCAGTGACCCCCACCTTGTCCCTGTTGCCCCGCTTTATGTTCGAAGACCCGATCAACGGGAACGAAGACCAGAGCCCGACACCTCACATCACATCACGCCCCTTTTGTTACTCGACTCTGCAGAGTTACCATCGAGTGCCGAGGGTGGAACCTCATACATCACTCCTTATGAGATCTCTGTAGTGTAGCTATTCGATCGTGGTCATCGAGGGTGTTTTCCTCCTTAACCATTTCCGATAAGACTCTGTCATGCAACCCCTCAAGTGTGAACCTCGAGGGTGGACCCTCTTACGTTCACCTTGATGATTACATCGAGTGGAATTCACCGGGGGTGATTCCTTGGGTTTTCCCCTTGATGTTTGGACACACGGATACTTGGACTTTACAACTGTTACTTGGAAAGGCGGGTCAACCCTGAGGGGTACCCGCGAGTGATGTGGAGATGGGTTGACCTAGAGGATACCCGAGAGTTGAATACGAGGCGTGGCTGGACATTCTTAGCCCTTGCCGCAAGTCCTTGAGATGGGACGACGGGGTCACATCTTTCATGAGTCTCTGCTTGTGACCGCACTACCAACACACTAACGGTTTGGATATTTGATCCGAGGGGCCTCTGGCCTGATAGCACTAACCATCACGTGGGCATTGTATGGGCGTTCTGCGTCGTATGCATCAGCCAAAGCTTATTAGACATCAGCGACTGAGCGGCGCGCACCGGGTTGGATTGGTAAGCTCCTGCCTTTTTTAAATAGGTAGCTAAGTCTGCTTACCGGCCGCCCACGCAACGTGCAGGAGTTTTTGGGGTGATGACCCATGACCCCTGGGGGCATAGGTTTAGTCCGGCATGCTGGCCTCTCTATTAAGCCTAGGCCGGGCTGCGGCGTATTGTTTGGTCGAGGCTGGGCATGACCTAGTAAAGTGTGTCCGGCCGGAGTTAATCGAGTGTGGTGGGTAAGTTGGTGCACCCCTGCAGGGAAGATAACATCTATCGATAGCCTGTCCTATGGTAACGGACACTTGGAGTTGTATCCTGATCGATACAACTAGAACTGGATACTTGAGGTGTGATAACCCACAAGTATAGGGGATCGCAACAATTTTCGAGGGTAGAGTATTCAACCCAAATTTATTGATTCAACACAAGGGGAGCCAAAGAATATTCTCAAGTATTAGCAGTTGAGTTGTCAATTCAACCACACCTGGATAACTTAGTATCTGCAGCAAAGTGTTTAGTAGCAAAGTGTTTAGTAGCAAAGTAATACAATAGTAGTGGTAACGGTAACAAAAGTAAAGATAGCAAAAGTAATATTTTTGGTATTTTGTAGTGATTGTAACAGTAGCAGCGAAAAAGTAAATAAGTGAGAAACAATATAGGAAAAGCTCGTACGCATTGGATCGGTGATGGAGAATTATGCCGGATGCGGTTTATCATGTAACAGTCATAACATAGGGTGACACAGAACTAGCTCCAATTCATCAATGTAATGTAGGCATGTATTCCGAATATAGTCATACGTGCTTATGGAAAAGAACCTGCATGACATCTTTTGTCCTACCCTCCCATGGCAGCGGGGTCCTAATGGAAACTAAGGGATATTAAGGCCTCCTTTTAATAGAGTACCGGACCAAAGCATTAACACATAGTGAACACATGAACTCCTTAAACTATGGTCATCACCGGGAGTGGTCCCGATTATTGTCACTTCGGGGTTGCCGGATCATAACACATAGTAGGTGACTATAGACTTGCAAGATAGGATCAAGAACTCACATATATTCATGAAAACATAATAGGTTCAGATCTGAAATCATGGCACTCGGGCCCTAGTGACAAGCATTAAGCATAGCAAAGTCATAGCAACATCAATCTCAGAACATAGTGGATACTAGGGATCAAACCCTAACAAAACTAACTCGATTACATGATAGATCTCATCCAACCCATCACCGTCCAGCAAGCCTACGATGGAATTACTCACGCACGGCGGTGAGCATCATGAAATTGGTGATGGAGGATGGTTGATGATGACGACGGCGACGAATCCCCCTCTCCGGAGCCCCCAACGGACTCCAGATCAGCCCTACCGAGAGGTTTTAGGGCTTGGCGGCGGCTTCGTATCATAAAACACGATGATTTCTTCTCCTTGATTTTTTTCTCCCCGAAAGCAAATATATAGAGTTGGAGTTGGCGTCGGAGGAGCTCCAGGGGGCCCATGAGGTAGGGGCGCGCCCTAGGGGGAGGGCGCGCCCGCCACCCTCGTGGACAGGGTGTGGGCCCCCTGGTCTTCATCTTTGGCAAGGATTTTTTATTATTTCTGAAAAGACGTTCCATAGAGTTTCAGGTCATTCTAAGAACCTTTGTTTCTGCACATAAATAACACCATGGAAAGTCTGCTGAAAACAGCGTCAGTCCGGGTTAGTTCCATTCAAATCATGCAAGTTAGAGTCCAAAACAAGGGCAAAAGTGTTTGGAGAAGTAGATACGACGGAGACGTATCAGGTGATACCTGGATAGTATGGCTCTGGGATTGCTTTCTCGCAGGGAGTCGAGAAAGGATCTCTGGCCGAGGTTGATAACACTACTACTACTTTACTTTATGCTACTCTTATCTCTCTTCTGATGCTGCAAGATGCTTGGTGCTGCTTGAAGATGCTAGTCTTCGATAGGCTAGGCTTTCCCCTTCTCTTCTGGCATTCTGCAGTTTAGTCCACATATACTACCCATTTCATTGACATCGATGCATATGTAGTGTAGATCCTTGCTTGTGAGTACTTTGGATGAGTACTCACGGTTGCTTTGCTCCCCCTTTTTCCCCCTTTTACATTCTTCTCGGATGTTGCAACCAGATGGTGGACCCAGGATCCAAAGGCCACCTTCGACGACGACTGCTACTACACTGAGGGTGCCTACTACTACGTGGAGGCCGCCGACGACCAGGAGTAGTGTGGAGGCTCCCAGGCAGGAGGCCTTGCCTCTTCGATCGTGTTGCTTTTGTGCTAGCCTTCTTAAGGCATCCCTGTTCAACTTATGTGTGTACTCAGATATTGTTGCTTCCGCTGACTCTTGTGTATTCGAGCTTATGTATGCGAGCCCTCAAGGCCCATGGCTTGTAATATAAAGCTTGTATTATTTTATTTGTGTCTAGAGTTGTGTTGTGATATCTTCCCGTGAGTCCTTTATCTTGATCTTACACATTTGCGTGTATGATTAGTGTACGATTGAATCGAGGGCGTCACATGACTTGAGGGATGTCTATCTAAGCGGGAATTCTTAAGTAATTTGATTAATTGAACTTAATTTATCATGAACTTAGTCCTGATAGTATTTGCATATCTATGTTGTAGATCAATGGCCCGTGCTACCACTCCCCTGAATTTTAATGCGTTCCTAGAGAAAGCTAAGTTGAAAGATGATGGTAGCCACTACACAGACTGGGTCCATAACTTGAGGATTATCCTCATTGCTGCAGAGAAGAATTATGTCCTTGATGCACCGCTAGGTGAAAGGCCTGCTGCAGGAGCAGATGCTAATGTTTTGAAGGTCTGGCAAGCTCGATCTGATGACTACCCGATAGTTCAGTGTGCCATGCTTTACGACGTAGAATCAGGACTTCAAAGACGTTTTGAACATCATGGAGCATATGAGATGTTCCAGGAGTTAAAGTTAATATTTCAAGCAAATGCCCGAGTTGAGAGATATGAAGTCTCCAACAAGTTCTAGAGCTGCAAGATGGAGGAGAACAATTCTGTCTGTGAACACATACTCAAAATGTCTGGATATCATAATCACTTGACTTGGCTGGGAGTTAATCTTTTAGATAATAGTGTTATTGATAGAGTTCTTCAATCATTGCCACCAAGCTACAAAGGCTTCGTGATGAACTATAATATGCAAGGGATGGAGAAGACAATTCCTGAGCTCTTCGTAATGCTCAAAGCTGCAGAGGTAGAAATCAAGAAGGAGCATCAAGTGTTCATGGTTAACAAGACCACTAGTTTCAAGAAAAAGGGCAAGGGAAAAAGGGAACTTCAAGAAGAATGGCAAGCAAGTTGCCCGTCCCAGGAAGAAGCCCAAAGCTGGATCCAAGCCTGAAACTGAGTGCTTCTACTTCAAAGGGACTGGTCATTAGAAGCAGAACTGCCCCAAGTATTTGGCAGATAAGAAGGATGGCAAAGTGAAAAAATGTATATTTGATATACATGTTATTGATGTGTACCTTACTAATTCTCGTAGTAGCGCTTGGGTATTTGATACTGGTTTGGTTGCTCATATTTGTAACTCAAAACAGGAGCTACGGATTAAACGAAGATTGGCTAAGGACAAGGTGACGATGCGCGTCGGGAATGGTTCCAAGGTTGATGTGATCGCCGTCGGCACGCTACCTCTACATCTATCTCCGGGATTAGTTTTAGACCTGAATAATTGTTATTTGGTGCCAATGTTGAGCATGAACATTATATCTGGATCTTGTTTAGTGCAAGACGTTTATTCATTTAAATCAGAGAATAATGGTTGTTCTATTTATATGAGTAATATCTTTTATGGTCATGCACCCTTGAAGAGTGGTCTATTTCTGTTGAATCTCGATTGTGGTGATACACATATTCATAATATTGATGCCAAAAGATGCAAAGCTGATAATGATAGTACAACATATTTGTGGCACTGTCGTTTAGGTCATATTGGTGTAAAGCACATGAAGAAACTCCATGTAGATGGACTTTTGGAATCACTTGATTATAAATCATTTGATACTTGCGAACCATGCCTCGTGGGCAAGATGACTAAAACTCCGTTCTTCGAAACAATGGAGCGAGCCAATGACTTATTGGAAATAATACATACCGATGTATGTGGTCCGATGAGTGTTGAGGCACGCGATAGGTATCATTATTTTCTGACCTTCACAGATGATTTGAGTAGATATGGGTGTATCTACCTAATGAAACACAAGTCTGAAACATTTAAAAAGTTCAAAGAATTTCAGAGTGAATTGGAGAATCATCGTAACAAGAAAATAAAGTTTCTACAATCTGATCGCGGAGGCGAATATTTGAGTTACGAGTTTGACCTTCATTTAAAACAATGTGGAGTAGTTTCACAGCTCATGCCACCTGGAACACCACAGCGTAATGGTGTGTCGGAACGTCGTAACCATACTTTATTAGATATGATGCGATATATGATGTCTCTTACCGGTCTACCACTATCATATTTGGGGTTATGCATTAGAGACAGCTGCATTCACGTTAAATAGGGCGCCATCTAAATCCGTTGAGACGACACCGTATGAACTGTGGTTTGGCAAGAAACCTAAGTTGCTGTTTCTGAAAGTTAGGGGTTGCGACACTTATGTCAAAAGGCTTCAGCCTGATAAGCTTGAACCCAAATCGGAGAAGTGTGTCTTCATAGGATACCCTAAGGAAACAATTGGGTACACCTTCTACCACAGATCCGAAGGCAAGATCTTTGTTGCCAAGAATGGAACATTTCTAGAGAAGGAGTTCCTCTCGAAAGAAGTGAGTGGGAGGAAAGTAGA
This sequence comes from Aegilops umbellulata, assembly GCA_032464435.1. Lineage (NCBI taxonomy): Eukaryota > Viridiplantae > Streptophyta > Magnoliopsida > Poales > Poaceae > Aegilops > Aegilops umbellulata. The sequence continues at coordinate 70,185,648 of CP136060.1, read as the reverse complement.
ACTTGATGAGGTAATTGTACCTTCTCTCAGTTTGGAAAGTAGCACATCCGTTCTCGTGATGCCTACACCAACTAGAGAGTAAGTTAATGATGATGATCATGAAACTTCAGATCAAGTTACTATTGGACCTTATAGGTCGAACAGAGCACGTTCAGCACCAGAGTGGTACGGTAATCCTGTTCTGGAAGTCATGTTACTAGACCATGGCGAACCTATGAACTATGAAGAAGCTATGATGAGCCCAAATTCCGATAAATGGCTTGAGGCCATGAAATCTGAGATAGGATCCATGTATGAGAACAAAGTGTGTACTTTGGTGGACTTGCCCGATGATCGGCGAGCCATAGAGAATAAATGGATCTTCAAGAAGAAGACTGACTCTGATGGTAATATTACTGTCTACAAAGCTCGACTTGTCACAAAAGGTTTTCGACAAGTTCAAGGAGTTGACTACGATGAGACTTTCTCACCCGTAGTGATGCTTAAGTCTGTCCGAATCATGTTAGCGATTGCCGCATTTTATATGAAATCTGGCAAATGGACATCAAAACTGCATTTCTTAATGGATTTCTTACAGAAGAGTTGTATATGATGCAACTAGATGGTTTTATCGATCCTAAAGGTGCTAACAAAGTGTGCAAGCTCATCTATGGACTCGTGCAAGCATCTCGGAGTTGGAATATACGCTTTGATGAGGTGATCAAAGCATATGGTTTTATACAGACTTCCGGAGAAGCCTGTATTTACAAGAAAGTGAGTGGGAGCTCTGTAGCATTTCTAATATTATATGTGGATGACATATTGTTGATTGGAAATGATATAGAATTTCTGGATGGCATAAAAGGATACTTGAATAAGAATTTTTCAGTGAAAGACATCGGTGCAGCTGCTTATATATTGGGTATCAAGATCTATAGAGATAGGTCAAGATGCTTAATAGGAATTTCAAAAAGCACATACCTTGATAAAGTTTTGAAGAAGTTCAAAATGGATCGGTCAAAGAAAGGGTTCTTGCTTGTGTTACAAGGTGTGAAGTTGAACCAGACTCAATGCCCAACCACTGCAGAAGATAGAGAGAAAATGAAAGTCATTCCCTATGCCTCAGCCATAGGTTCTATCATGTATGCTATGATGTGTACCAGACCTGATGTGTGCCTTGCTATAAGTTTGGCGGGGAGGTACCAAAGTAATCCAGGAGTGGATCACTAGACAACGGTCAAGAACATCCCGAAGTACCTGAAAAGGACTAAGGATATGTTTCTCGTTTATGGAGGTGACAAAGAGCTCGTCGTAAATGGTTACATCGATGCTAGTTTTGACACTGATCCGGATGACTCTAAGTCACAAATCGGATACATATTTATATTGAATGGTGGAGCTGTCGGTTGGTGTAGTTCCAAGCAGAGCATCGTGGCAGGATCCACGTGTGAAGCGGAGTACATAGCTGCTTCGAAAGCAGCAAATGAAGGAGTCTGGATGAAGGAGTTCATATATGATCTAGGTGTAATACCTAGTGCATCGGGTCCAATGAAAATCTTTTGTGACAATACTGGAGCAATTGCCTTAGCGAAGGAATCCAGATTTCACAAAAGAACCAACATCACGAGACGCTTCAACTCCATCCGTGATCAAGTCAAGGAGGGAGACACAGAGATTTGCAAAATACATACGGAACTGAATGTAGCAGACCCGTTGACTAAGCCTCTTCCACGAGCAAAACATGATCAGCACCAAGACTCCATGGATGTTAGAATCATTACAATGTAATCCTGATTATTGACTCTAGTGCAAGTGGGAGAGTGAAGGAAATATGACCTAGAGGCAATAATAAAGTTTTTATTTTATAGTTCCTTATTCATGATAAATGTTTATTATTCATGCTAGAATTGTATTGATCGGAAACCTAAATACATGTGTGAATACATAGACAAACACTATGTTCCTAGTGAGCCTCTACTTGACTAGCTCATTGATCAAAGATGGTTAAGGTTTCCTGACCATTGACATGAGTAGTCATTTGATAATGGGATCACATCATTAGGATAATGATGTGATGGACAAGACCCATCTGTTAGCTTAGCATTATGATTGTTCAGTTTTATTGCTATTGCTTTCTTCAAGTCAAATACATATTCCTTCGACTATGAGATTATGCAACTCCGGGATACTGGAGGAATACCTTGTGTGCTATCAAACGTCACAATGTAACTGGGTGATTATAAAGATGCTCTACATGTATCGCCAAAGGTGTTTGTTGAGTTGGCATAGATTGAGATTAGGATTTGTCACTCCGAGTATCGGAGAGGTATCTCTGGGCCCTCTCGGTAATACACATCATAAGCTTGCAAGCAATCGACTAAGGAGTTGGTCATGAGGTGATGTATTATGGAACGAGTAAAGATACTTGTCAGTAACGAGATTGAACTAGGTATGAAGATACCGACGATCGAATCTTGGGCAAGTAACATATCGATGGACAAAGGGAATTACGTATGTTGTCATAACGGTTCGACTGATAAAGATCTCCATAGAATATGTAGGAGCCAATATGAGCATGCAGGTTCTGCTATTGGTTATTGACCGGAGAGGTGTCTCGGTCATGTCTACATAGTTCTCGAACCCGTAGGGTCCGCACGCTTAATGTTCGATGATGATATTGTGTTATATGAGTTATGTGATTTGGTGACTGAATGTTGTTCGGAGTCCTGGATGAGATCAAGGACATGACGAGGAGTCTCGAAATGGTCGAGAGGTAAATATATAGGACGATAGTATTCAGACACCGGAAGTGTTCCGGAGGGTATCAGGTACATATCGGGTCACGAAAGGGGTTTCGGGCACCCCCGGCAAAAGATATGGACCTTATGGGCCGAACCAAGGGGAGAAGGAAAGAGGGGAAGAGAAAGGAAAGGGGGGTTCGGCCTCCCCCTTCCCTTTCTCCCCCCTCCTCTTTCCTTCCTGTCGGAGTATTGGGCCACAGGTAGGCTAACCCGAGGCCCAGAACCTTTCAAGACATCGGGGCAAGCTACGCCCCTCGGGAACCTCAAGACGGAGGGCCGCCTCTGGGAGTCGGCAGCAGCGCTGCCGGCTATCTGCTCGCAACCGAGTCCCAGGGATGACTACAAGACGAGTCGACTCCTAACTGGCGGCTTCCAGAGAAGCCGGCCATGGGGAGTCGGCCTGCGACTTCCACCACCTCATGCCCTCGTGAGGAGGGACAGGGACGAGGCGTGGCCTCAGTACGGGCCGCGCCCTTACCAAGGGCAAGCATGGCCATAGTGCACCGTACCAACGGAGATCTCCGTCACGGCGCGGCACTGTTGCCATGCCAGCCCTGACATCAGCTCCACCGGCGGAACCCTGTGCCCACATCGGCCTGCCTGTATGGCCCGGAGACGGTGGGCCCCGCTTGTCGGCAGGGGTACAGAAGACGGCGAGAGCGCCACAAGACGGACCCCGTGGGAGTCGGCCTCCAAGAGTCGGCCGGCTCCTCCCACGGGCCCTGCACGCCATTGCTACGTCTCGAGCTAGCGTTGGTTTTCCCCAAAGAGGAGGGGGTGATGCAGCACAGTAGCGTAAGTATTTCCCTCAGTTTTTGAGAACCAAGGTATCAATACAGTAGGAGGTCACGCGCAAGTCCCTCGTACCTGCACAAAATGGTAGCAACTCTCAACCAACGCTTAGGGGTTGTCAATCCCTTCACGGTCACTTACGAGAGTGAGATCTGATAGAGATAATATTTTTGGTATTTTTGGTATAAAGATGCAAAGTGAAAAGTAAAAGCAAAACAAGTAAAATAAAGTAATGGAGATTGATATGATGAGAATAGACCCGGGGGCCATAGGTTTCACTAGTGGCTTCTCTCAAGAGCATAGATATTCTACAGTGGGTGAACAAATTATTGTTGAGCAATTGATAGAATTGAGCATAGTTATGAGGTTATCTAGGTATGATCATGTATATAGGCATCACGTCCGTGACAAGTAGACCGACTCCTGCCTGCATCTACTACTATTACTCCACTCATCGACCGCTATCCAGCATGCATCTAGAGTATTAAGTTAAAAACAGAGTAACGCCTTAAGCAAGATGACATGATGTAGAGGAATAAATTCATGCAATATGATAAATACCCCATCTTGTTATCCTCGATGGCAACAATACAATACGTGCCTTGCAACTCTTTCTGTCACTGAGTAAGGACACCGCAAGATTGAACACAAAGCTAAGCACTTCTCCCATTGCAAGAACTACCAATCTAGTTGGCCAAACCAAATGAATAATTCAAAGAGACTTGCAAAGATAACTCAATCATACATAAAAGAATTCAGAGAAGATTCAAATATTATTCATAGATAAGTTGGATCATAAACCCACAATTCATCGGTCTCAACAAACACACCGCAAAAAGAAGATTACATCGAATAGAAATCCACGAGAGAGGGGGAGAACATTGTATTGAGATCCAAAAAGAGAGAAGAAGCCATCTAGCTACTAGCTATGGACCCGAAGGTCTAAAGTAAACTACTCACACTTCATCGGAAGGGCTATGGTGTTGATGTAGAAGCCCTCCGTGATGGATGCCCTCTCCGGCGGAGCTCCGGAACAGGCCCCAAGATGGGATCTCGTGGATACAGGAAGTTGCGGTGGTGGAATTAGGTTTTTGGCTCCGTCTCTGGTCTAATGGGGGTACGTAGGTATATATAGGAGGAAGGAGCACGTCGGTGGAGCTCCGAGGGGCCCACGAGGCAGGGGGCGCACCCTCCACCCTCGTGACCTCCCCGGAAACTTCTTGGAGTAGGTTCCAAGTCTCCTGGATCACGTTCGGTGAGAAGATCACTTTCCCGAAGGTTTCATTCCGTTTGGACTCCGTCTGATATTCTGTTTCCTCGAAATACTGAAATAGGAAAAAAACAGCAATTCTGGGTTGGGCCTCCGGTTAATAGGTTAGTCCCAAAAATAATATAAAAGTGGAAAATAAAGCCCAATATAGTCCAAAACAGTAGATAAAGTAGCATGGAGCAATCAAAAATTATAGATACGTTGGAGACGTATCAGACATCTCCAAGCTTAATTCCTGCTCGTCCTCGAGTAGGTAAATGATAAAAAGAGAATTTTTTATGCGGAGTGATACTTTGGCATAATTTCAATGTAAATCTTCTTAATCATGGTATGAATATTCAGATCCGAAAGGTTCAAGATAAAAGTTCATATTGACATAAAAATGATAATACTTCAAGCATACTAATCAAACAATTATGTCATCTCAAAATAACATGGCCAAAGGAAGTTCATCCCTACAAAATCATATAGTTAGGCTATGCTTCATTTTCGTCACACAAAGATGTTCCCAACTTCTATACCCCCGATGACAAGCCAAGCAATTGTTTCATACTCAAATAATCTCAAACTTTTTCAACCTTCACGCAATACATGAGCACAAGCGTGGACATAGCACTATTGGTGGTATAGAATATGATGATGGGGATTGTGTGGAGAAGACAAAAAAGGAGAAAGTCTCACATCAACGAGGCTAATCAATGAGCTATGGAGATGCCCATCAATTGATGTTAATGCAAGGAGTAGGGATTGCCGTGCAACGGATGCACTAGAGCTAAGAATGCTCAACAAAAGAAAACTAGTGGGTGTGCATCCAACTTGCTTGCTCATGAAGACCTAGGGCATTTTGAGGAAGCCCATCGTTGGAATATACAAGCCAAGTTCTATAATGAAAAATTCCCACTAGTATGAACAAGACAACTTATGAGACTCACTATATGAAAATCATGGTGCTACTTTGAAGCACAATATATGAGACTCACTACATGAAGAACAAGGTGCTACTTTGAAGCACAAGTGTGGAAAAAGAGATAGTAGCATTGCCCTTTTATTTTCTCTTTTTTTGGGCCATTCTTTTTTTTCTCTTTTTAGCCTTTATCTTGTTTTTTGATTGGGCAATGCTCTAATAATGATGATCATCACACTTCTATTGATTACAACATAAATATTGCAACTCGATACTAGAACAAGATATGACTCTATATGAATGCCTCCGGCGGTGTACCGGGATGGTGCAATGAATCAAGAGTGACATGTATGAAAAATAATGCATGGTGGCTTTGCCACAAATACGATGTCAACTACAAGATCATGCAATGGCAATATTACAAAAGTAAAGCATGTCATGATGATGATGATGATGATGGTGGAAGTTGCATGGCAATATATCTCGGAATGGCTATGAAAATGCCATGATAGGTAGGTATGGTGGCTGTTTTGAGGAAGATATAGGGAGGTTTATGTGTGAAGGAGCGTATCATATCACGGGGTTTGGATGCACCGGCAAAGTTTGCACCAACTCTCAATGTGAGAAAGGGCAATGCACGGTACCGAAGAGGCTAGCAAATGGCGGAAAGGTAAAACTGAGTATAATCCATGGACTCAACATTAGTCAAAAGAACTCATATACTTATTGCAAAAATTTAGAAGTCATCAAAAATCAAGTACTACGCGCATGCTCCTAGGGGGATATATTGGTAGGAAAAGACCATCGCTCATCCCCGACCGCCACTCATAAGGATGCACAAGCCAGGTACACTTCATGCTTCAAATTTGTTACACAACTTTAACCATACGTGCATGCTACGGGACTTGCTAACTTCAACACAAGTATTTCTCAAATTCACAACTACTCAACTAGCACGACTATGATATTATCACCTCCATATCTCAAAACAATTATCAAGCATCAAACTTATCTTAGTATTCAACCCACTAAAAAGAAAGTTTCACATATCTTGAATACCAAGTATAGTAACATTAAGCAAATTACCATGCTATTAACGACTCTCAAAATAATCTAAGTGAAGCATGAGAGATCAAGTTTCTTTAAAACAAACCACCACCATGCTCTAAAAGATCTAAGTGAAGCACTAGAGCAAAACTTATCACGCTCAAAAAGGTATAAGTGAAGCACATAGAGTAAACTATCAAGCTCAAAAGATATAAGTGAAGCACATAGAATATTCTAACAAATTTCAATTCATGCATGGCTCTCTCAAAAGATGTGTACAGCAAGGATGATTGTGGTAGACTAACAAGCAAAGACACAAATAATACAAGACGCTCCAAGCAAAACACATATCATGTGGTGAATAAAAATATAGCTCCAAGTAAATTACCGATGGAAGTGGACGAAAGAGGGGATGCCTTCCGGGGCATCCCCAAGCTTTGACTTTTTGGTGTCCTTGGATTATCTTGGGGGTGCCATGGGCATCCCCAAGCTTAGGCTCTTGCCACTCCTTGTTCCATAATCCATCAAAAGAATTCACCCAAAACTTGAAAACTTCACAACACAAAACTCAATAGAAATCTCGTGAGCTCCGTTAGAGAAAGAAAACAAAAGACTACTTTAAGGTACTGTAGTGAACTTGTTCTTTATTTGTATTGGTGTTAAACCTACTTTATTCCAACTTCTCTATGGTTTATAAACTATTTTACTAGCCATAGATTCATCAAAATAAGCAAACAACACACGCAAAACAGAATCTGTCAAAAACAGAACAGTCTGTAGTAATCTGTTACTAACGCAAACTTATGGAACCCGAAAAATTCTACGAAAATTATACGACCTGGGCAATTTGTTTATTGATCAGCAGCAATTGGAATCACTATTTTATCACGTTCTGGTGATTTTTAACAATTCGGGTACTGAGCGCAAAGATTCTGGAAATTACAGCAATATCAAATAACTGTCTTCCAAGAAGATCTCATAGGTTTAACTTGGCACAAACACTAATTAAAAGATAAAACCACATCTAAACAGAATCTAGATGGTTTATTTATTCCTAAACAGAACCAAAGACAAAAAACTCAAAATAAAATTGGGTTGCCTCCCAACAAGCGCTATCGTTTAATGCCCCTATCTAGGCATAAAAGCAAGGATAGATCTAGGTATTGCCATCTTTGGTAGGCAATCCATAAGTGGCTCTCATGATAGGTTCATATGGTAATTTTATTTTCTTTCTAGGAAAGTGTTCCATGCCCTTCTTTAAGGGAAATTGGAATTTAATATTCCCTTCCTTCATATCAATAATTGCACCAATCGTGCTAAGGAAAGGTCTACCAAGAATAATAGGACATCAAGGATTGCAATCTATATCAAGAACGATAAAATCTACGGGCACATAATTCCTATTTGCAATAATAAGAACATCATTAATTCTTCCCATAGGTTTTTTAATAGTGGAATCCGCAAGACGCAAGTTTAGAGAGCAATCATCAAAGTCACGGAAATCTAGCAAATCACAAAAAGCTTTGGGGATAGTAGAGACACTAGCTCCCAAATCACACAAAGCATGAAACTCGTAATTTTTAATTTTAATCTTAATTGTAGGTCTGTAACGCCCTCGATGCGGCTATATCTCCCACGTGTCGAAGCACGACTTAGAGGCATAACTGCATTGAAAACAATGTCGCAAGTAAGGTAATCTTCACACAACCCATGTAATACATAAGGGAAAGAGATACATAGTTGGCTTACAGTCGCCACTTCACACAATACATAAATAAACATCCATCATTCAGATTACACTCAAGGTCCGACTACGGAACCAAAACGAAAGAAGACTACCCCAAATGCTAAACAGATCCCCGATCGTTCCAACTGGGCTCCACTACTGATCATCAGGAAAAGACACATAGTAACGACCACGTTCCTCGTCGAACTCCCACTTGAGCTCGGATGCGTCATCTGCACTGGCATCATTGGCACCTGCAACTGTTTTGGTAGAATCTGTGAGTCACGGGGACTCAGCAATCTCACACCCGCGAGATCAAGACTATTTAAGCTTAAAGGTAGGATAGGGTTGTGAGGTGGAGTTGCGGCAAGCGACTAGCATATATGGTGGCTACATTCGCAAAAGAGAGCGAGAAGAGAAGCAAAGCACGGTCGTGAAGCTAGAAGTGATCAAGAAGTGATCCTAGAACAACCTACGTCAGACATAACTCCAACACCGTGTTCACTTCCCGGACTCCGCCGAGAAGAGACCATCACGGTTACACGCGCGGTTGATGTGTTTTAATTAAGGTCAACTTTGGGTTTTCTACAACCGGACATCAACAAATTCCCATCTGCCTCATAACCGCGGGCACGGCTTTCGAAAGATAATACCCTGCAGGGGTGTCCCCACTTAGCCCATTATAAGCTCTCACGGTCAACGAAGGATATTCCTTCTACCGGGAAGGCCCGATCAGTCTCGGAATCCCGGACTACAAGACATTTCGACAATGGTAAAACAAGACCAGCAAAGCCGCCCGATTGTGCCGACAAATCCCGATAGGAGCTGCACATATCTCGTTCTCGGGGCACATCCGGATGAGCAGTACGTACGGCAACCGAGGATACCCCAAGTTGCCTCAGGGCGGCACCGCAAGTGGCTCTAGGTTGGACCAACACTCAGAGGAGCATTGGCCCGGGGGGTTAAATAAAGATGACCCTCGGGCTCGCGAAAACCCGGGGGAAAAGGCTTAGGTGGCAAATGGTAAAACCAAGGTTGGGCCTTGCTAGAGGAGTCTTATTCAAAGCGAACTGTCAAGGGGGTCCCATAAATCACCCAACCGTGTAAGGAACGCAAAAAATCAAGGAACATAACACCGGTATGACGGAAACTAGGGTGGCAAGAGTGGAACAAAACACCAGGCATAAGGCCGAGCCTTCCACCCTTTACCAAGTATATAGATGCATTAATTAAATAAGAGATATTGTGATATCCCAACATAATCATGTTCCAACATGGAACAAACTTCATCTTCACCTGCAACTAGCAACGCTATAAGAGGGGCTGAGCAAAGCGGTAACATAGCCAATCAACGGTTTGCTTGGAAAGGATGGTTAGAGGTTTGACATGGCAATGTGGGTGGCATGATATAGCAAGTGATAGGTATCGCAGCATAGGCATAGCAAAAGAGCGAGCATCTAGCAAGCAAAGATAGAAGTGATTTCGAGGGTATGGTCATCTTGCCTGCAAAGTTCTCAGGGTTGTCGAAAGCTTGCTCCTCGTAAGCGTTCTCAACAGGTTCCTCGTTCATGTACTCATATCCCGGCTCTACCCAAAACAAGAACACAAGCAAAGGAACAACTATCAACCACGATGCAATGCGCAAGCAACATGATGCAAAACATGGCATGATATGCGAGATGTGATATGCAATGCATATGCGTGCGCGGGAAGGAAAAAGATGAACAAGGCATAATCTTGTAAAACCAAGTATTCCACTGGAAAGGTGAGGTGATTTCGGTTGAAATCGATATAAAGATCACCGGAATCGGATGCACGGTTTGCAAATGACAAGCAAAACAAGAATGGCATATTTCTGCGATTAACAGCATGATGCCACTTAGCATGCAACAAGAAATTAAGCTACTGCATCCAAACATATCAACAAAGCATATGGCAGTGATCTACTCAAGATTCTCGACAAAATATGAACTGTGAGCTATGGCTAAATCACACAATAGCAGGTTCAAACAAGCATGGCAAAATTGCAAAATATATCAGCTTCACAGACTTAGTGAAAATACTATCATGCTAGAAATTAACATCAGGATGACATGTTTAGAGTAAGGAAACAACCTGTTATAGGAACAGGACATAGCAAAATATGTGATGGCATGAATCTACTCAAAACATTGAACAAAAGTCCCTTACTGACCATCAGCCAAAAAGGACCATAAAATATAATAGCACCCATGTCAATTAAGCAAGTTTCGTTACAGTTTTCAGACTTAGCAGAAAACTGGACATGTCAAAAATAGATAGCAAGTAGGCATGTTTACGAGCTCGATGCACTCACTACAGAGCATTTCATGATAAACTAAGAATATAACCACCAAGAATACATGGCATAGAAGCTAATCATGGCAATAAAAACATCATAGCATGCAAGGATCAACTACAACAAGCTTGGCAAAATCGAATAACATGTAAACAATCTGCAAGTAACATTTTATAGCAAAAGTAGAGCTCGATTGACTCAAGCTATGGCACTCCATAATTACAAACAAAGGAATGGATGGATAGACCAAATCCATATGTTCAAAACACCCTTACTGATCATGCTCAAAATGGGCATAGATCTCTCTGTAACAACATGAACACATAGCATATAAATAACAGCAGGACATGACAGTGAAAATACTAAGTCCCTGAAATCAGAAACAATATGACCCCTAGTTTGCATGCTTGTGCTAGTCACCACAAAGATCACAAAAACACACGGCATACACCCCTGTAAAGATGGCATGGCATATTACAAAACACATGTAGGACTCCAGTTGATAGGATGCACACATCAATCATGGCAAAAATGACAAAAGTGCAAGTTCTGGTAAGAATCTGTAACTAACATCACATAGCCCTCTTTTAACAGCATTTCGGGCATCAAGATGAGCTCAAATTAAAATGATGCAATGAGATGAAATGATGTACTCGTCGAGGCGAACAATTATGTATGTTGTACTTCCAAAACGGATCCACGGGTGCAAAGTTATGATGCGATGAACATGCAACAAAATATCTGACAGAAAAGACTTGGAGGAATTTCGACCTCCGCGAATTTCGGATCTAGGGTTCGTCCGGATCGAGGCCACCGGAGCTGCTCGCCGGAGAGGTGCCGGAGAGGAGGAAGAAGGCCGGGGAAGACGTTTCCCGACCGGATCTGGCCGGATCCGGCCGGAGGCGGGGCGCGGCGGCGACTTGGCGGCGAGGGGCGCCGCGGCAGGGGGCGCGGCAGGGGGCGGGGGCGGCGGCCGTGGTGGATGGCGCCGGCGATGGAGGGCGGCGGCGGCGCGGCTGGGCACGCGGGGAGGCGCGCGGCTCGGGCGGAGGAGGCGGCCGTGGGCGCAGGCGGCGGGGAGCCGCGGGCTCGGGGGGGCCCGCCCCGGGCCTGGCGGGCCGGCGCGGTCGGCGGCTATGTGGGCGCGGTGCGCCCACGTGGCGGTGCCTGGTTGGCTGCGGGCGCGGCGGCGGACGCGTCCGGCGCCGTACGGACGTGTCCGGCGCGGGGAGAGGAACGGGGAACTAGGGTTAGGGTGGATTGATCCGAAATTTCGGGGGGAGGGGGCGTTTTTATAGGTAGGAGGGGCTAGGAAGCTCCAAATGAGGTGTGGTTTTCGCCCACACGATCGTAATCGAACTACTTAGAGGATGGGAGTGACTTAGATGGGTTATTGGGCTGTTTTGGAGGGGTTTTGGGCTGCAACCCACAAGAGGCCTTCGCGGTTACCCGGTTAACCGTTGGAGTATCAAACAACCTCCAATTGACCCGAAACTTGACAAGAGGTCTACCGGTGCTATACAAAGGCCGCTTGGCAAACCTCGGTCCATTCCGAGACCGTTTAACACTCGCACATGAAAATAGGTCAAAGGGGGCGCCGGAGGACGTAGGAGCGTCGGATTGCAAAACGGACAACGGGGAAAAGGCTCGGATGCATAAGACGAACACGTATGCGAATGCGATGCACATGATGACATGACATGAAATGCATGACAAGGACAAGATGCAAAAGAAGGGAAACCCAACCACGGAGGGAATATCATATCACATTGCCGAAAATGGCAAGAGTTGGAGTTACAAATATGGCAAGTTACATCCGGGGTGTTACAAGGTCCCACTCATCATGGTTATAGAAAACTTTCAACTCAAGCTTTTCTTCATAAGATTGCATTAAGGCGTCAACAATGTGTTCGGTAAAGGCCTTATTTCGACTATAAGCATGAGGAGAATTTAACACGGATTGCAACAAGGAAATACAATCAATTAAGGAGCAATTTTCATAGTTAAATTCCTTGAGATCCAAAATAGTGGGTTTAGCAATATCTAGATTTTTATTTCTTTCAATCCCTTTTTTATCAATTTCATCATCAGGATCTAAAAACTCAGAATTCTTAGAACGCCTTCTAGGTAAGGGAAGATCATAATAAGATTCATCAAGATTCATATTGCAAAACAAAGATTTAATAGGGGACACATCAATAACTTTTAGATCTTCATCTTGATTTTCATAGGAATTAGAAAAACACGCTTTAATAAAGGCATCTTTGTAAGCATGCATCCTAGCGGTTCTTTCTTTGCACTCATCAATGGAAATTCTCATGGCTTTGAGAGACTCATTGATATCATGCTTAGGAGGAATAGATCTAAGCTTTAAAGAATCAACCTCAAGAGAAATTCTATCAACGTTCCTAGCCAAATCATCAACTTTCAGCAATTTCTCTTCAAGCAAAGCATTGAAATTCTTTTGCGAATTCATAAACTCTTTAACACTACTCTCAAATTCAGAGGGCATCTTATTAAAATTTCCATAAGAGTTGTTGTAGGAATTTCCATAATTATTAGAAGGATTACTAGGATAAGGCCTAGAATTAAAATTCCCTCTATACGCATTGTTACCAAAACTATTCCTACCAACAAAATTCACATCCATAGATTCATTATTATTCTCAAGCAAAGTAGATAAAGGCATATTATTGGGATCAGAAGAAACACTCTTAGCAAATAAATTCCTAAGTTCATCCATCTTTTCACTCAAAACATTGATTTCTTCTATAGCATGCACTTTTTTATGAGTAGATCTTTCAGTATGCCATTGAGAATAATTGACCATAATATTATCTAGGAGTTTAGTAGCATCTCCTAAAGTGATTTCCATAAAAGTGCCTCCCGCGGCCGAATCTAAAAGATTTCTAGAAGCAAAATTCAATCCAGCATAAAAAAATTGTATAATCATCCATAAGTTCAAACCATGAGTAGGACAATTACGTAGCATTAATTTCATTCTCTCCCAAGCTTGTGCAACATGTTCATGATCAAGTTGCTTAAAATTCATAATATCGTTCCTAAGAGAGATAATCTTAGCGGGAGGAAAATACTTAGAGATAAAAGCATCTTTGCACTTGTTCCAAGAATCAATACTATTTTTAGGCAAAGATGAAAACCATGCTTTAGCACGATCTCTAAGCGAAAAAGGAAATAGCTTCAATTTAACGACATCATTATTGACATCCTTTTTCTTTTGCATATCACATAAATCAACAAAGCCATTTAGATGAGTAGCGGCATCTTCACTAGGAAGGCCGGTGAATTGATCTTTCATAACAAGATTCAACAAAGCAGTATTGATTTCACAAGATTCAGTATTGGCAAGAGGAGCAATCGGAGTGCTAAGGAAATCATTGTTATTGGTATTGGTGAAGTCACACAATTTGGTAGCATCTTGGGCCATCACGACAAGCAAGCAAACTAACACACGAGCAAACAAAAGGCAAAGGGAAAAGAGGAGGAGATTGGGAAAGAGAGGGTGTAGGACCTTGAAGTATGTCTAGAGGGGGGTGATTAGACTACTTGACCAATAAAAACTTAACCTTTTCCCAATTTTAGAGTTTGGCAGATTTTAGCTACTTTAGGACAAGTCAAGCAATCATCACACAATACAAGCAAGCATGCAAAGAGTATATAGGCAGCGGAAAGTAAAGCATGCAACTTGCAAGAATGTAAAAGGAAGGGTTTGGAGAATTCAAACGCAATTGGAGACACGGATGTTTTTGGCGTGGTTTGGATAGGTGGTGCTATCCTACATCCACGTTGATGGAGACTTCAACCCACGAAGGGTAACGGTTGCGCGAGTCCATGGAGGGCTCCACCCACGAAGGGTCGACGAAGAAGCAACCTTGTCTATCCCACCATGGCCATCGCCCACGAAGGACTTGCCTCACTGACGGTAGATCTTCACGAAGTAGGCGATCTCCTTGCCCTTACAAACTCCTTGGTTCAACTCCACAATCTTGTCGGAGGCTCCCAAGTGACACCTAGCCAATCTAGGAGACACCACTCTCCAAGAAGTAACAAATGGTGTGTTGATGATGAACTCCTTGCTCTTGTGCTTCAAATGATAGTCTCCCTAACACTCAACTCTCTCTCATAGGATTTGGATCTGGCGGAAAGAAGATTTGAGTGGAATGCAACTTGGGGAAGTCTAGAGATCAAGATTCATATGGTAGGAATGGAATATCTTGAGCTCAACACAAGGGTAGGTGGTTCTCTCTCAGAACATGTGAGTTGGAAGTGTAGATGTGTTCTGATGGCTCTCTCCACGAATGAAGAGGAGGTGGAGGGGTATATATAGCCTCCACACAAAATCTAACCGTTACACACAATTTACCAAACTCGGTGGGACCGAATCAGCAAACTCGGTCTGACCGATTTAGTAAACCTAGTGACCATTAGTGATTTTCGGTGGGACTGACATGCAACTTGGTAGGACCGATATGGTTAGGGTTAGGGCATAACGTTATCTCGGTGAGACCAATTTCACAAACTCAGTGAGACCGATTTGGTAATAAGCTAACCAGAGAGTTGGTCAGGTAAACTCGGTGGGACCCATTTGCTCTTTCGGTGAGACCGAAATGTTACAAAAAGGAAACAGAGAGTTTACATTGCAATCTCGGTGGGACCGATCGGCTCTTTCGGTGAGACCGAAAAGTTACGAAAAGGAAACAGAGAAATTGCAATCCCATCTCGGTGAGACCGAGATCCCTATCGGTAGAACCGATTTGCTTAGGGTTTGGCAGTGGCTATGACATGTGAAACTCGGTGGCGCCGGATTGAAAGAATCGGTAGGTCCGAGTTTGGCTTTGGGTTTAGGTCAAGTGTGGATATGGGAAAGTAGCTGAGGGTTTTGGAGCATATCACTAAGCACATGAAGCAAGAGGCTCATTAAGCAACACATCATCCCTCCTTGATAGTATTGGCTTTTCCTAAAGACTCAATGTGATCTTGGATCACTAAAATATAAAATGAAGAGTCTTGAGGTTTTGAGCTTGAGCCAATCCTTTGTCCTTAGCATTTTGAGGGATCCACTTTCATTATCCATGCCATGCCAATCATTGAGCTTTCCTGAAATAATCATCTTGGAATAGCATTAGCTCAATGAGCTATATGTTGTTATGAATTACCAAAACCACCTAGGGATAGTTGCACTTTCAGAGGGTGAATAAAACGGCAAGGGTGAAGTGGGGGAGAGAAAAACGAGAGGCAAATGGCAAATAATGTAATGCGAGAGATAGAGATTGTGATGGGTGTCGGCATTCTGGGAACGGGGGTCCCCAGACTTTCCTGCCTGCGGCCTGCGGCGTGGCTCGAAAGGGGGCCCAGCACGACCCATCTTCATCAAAACGAGACCCAAGACCCTCGCGAGGGGCCAAGCCTCGCGGGGCGGACGACACGGCGCTTCCTCAGGCACGGCCTCGTCAGGCTAGCTCACGAGGAGGCGGAGAGATCAAGGCGGGGTACCTCACGAGGTGCCCATGACGCAAGCCATGACGACCAAGGGTACCAGGCGGGCGCCAGCCCGCGCATTGTCTCCCTTTCCTCTTTGGTGCAAAGGGGGCAAGCGCAGGCGAGAGGATCAAGCAAAGGCACCCATTTCGGTGCAACGAGACCAAGACCGGTCCAACGATGGGAAGGAGGTCATCGTGGAGCCCAGAACGGCGTCACCAATGGGCCTTTGGCAGGCGAGGACCAACTTTAGTCAAGATAAGTGTACCAGATGTTCCCCTTCAAAATGGCCAACTTTTGGCGCCCTTCCCGCTCAATATTTGGGAAGAGGCCCAGTGCCTTTGCCTATAAATAGGACTAGCCACCCCAGAGCAGGGGGGATCACGAAGTGGGTACCTAGAACCTGAGCAACCAGAAGGCAAGTGAGAGAGAGAGAGAAGGGCGGCTGAACTCCTCCTAGCAGTTCATCCCCCTAGCCAAGAATAGACCCTCGCGAGGCTGTTCTCCCTTGTGTTGTTCATCATCATCAGCCCAAGAGGCAATCCACCCACCACACTGGAGTAGGGTATTACACCACATCGGTGGCCCGAACCAGTATAAATCATGTGTCTTTTGTGTTGTTCTTTCAGTAGTTAGATCTTTGCGAGACGGAGAGGTAGAGGGCATAATCTCCGCGCGCACCCCAGAGTTCGAACCTTAAGGGTCTGCCGGGACCCGAAATCCGACATTTGGCGCGCCAAGTAGGGGTGCGCCGGAATTTGTCTTCCACCGCTCCGCCCTCCTCTGACCGTCGCGTCCATGTATGACGCTCGTCGGGCCCGTGCCGAGCGTCGGGCCGCCATCGCTTCCCGCGTCGCCCAGACGGCTCGTGTCGGTGGGCGTCCTCGTCATTCCCCGCCGCCCGCCGTCAACGCCGCCACTGGCCCGGCGGGGAACAAGCAGCAAGCGTCGTCTCAGCACCCGTCCGTGCGGCAAGACGGCCGCACCGCTACTCCATCGCTCGCACCAGCTGGCTCTTCGTCCAGCGCGCTCCGTGCACCCTTAGAGGCTCGAGTTGCGCTCATCGCGGCAAACAAGCTCCTGCGCTACCGTCCCGTCGACGACGTCTACGAAGAGTGGCTCGACCGCATCGCCGAGCTCGTCTGCGCAGCAGGGGGCTCTCCTGCACCGTCCGCTCCGCTGCGCCGCACCCCGCCCCGCGCGGGCCATGAAGCTCCGGGGGCGTACCAGCCACCTCCTCTCCAAGAAGATGCCATGGCTCCAAGGCGCGTGGCCCCCGGGCGGAACCCGCTCCGCCAGGCGCCAGCCCAGCAAGAACGGAGCTGCCAAGAAGTCCCTCGACCGCAAGAGGCTGCCCGGGCGCTTCCTGCTCCGGCTCGCCGTGACCCTGCTCCAGCTCCGGCACGTCAAGACCCCGCGCTGCTTCCAGCTGCGGCGCACGGGGACCCGCAAGGCCAAGCTCTCCCTCAACCGAAGCCTCCCGTGGCCACTGCAGGCTGCCGCGCCTACACCACCGAGCTGCGCAGCGTCGCGTGGCCCGGCAAGTTCAAGCCAGACCTGCCTCCTCGCTACGTACCGACCCCGTCGAGTTCCTCCAGCTCTACGAGCTGGGCATCGAAGATGCCAGTGGAGACGAGAAGGTCATGGCGAACTGGTTCCCCATGGCGCTGAAGGAAGGGGCTTGCACCTGGCTCCTGAACCTGGCCCCAGGCACGATCTCTTCCTGGGACTAGATGCGCACCCGCTTCATCGCCAACTTCCAAGGCACTCGCGACCGGCCGCCGGCCGTGAGCGCATGCGCCGCATCAAGCAACAACCCGGAGAGACCCTGCAAAAGTACATCTAGCGCTTCAACAGTGCGTGCCTCAAGATGGTGTGCGCGATGTCAAGATGAAGGAGGAGCTGGCGATGCATGAAGACCTGTGCACCTCCCTGGAGCTGTTCAACTTGGCGACCAAGTGCGCCAGGGCCGAGGAGGGGCGTCTCTCCCTCCTCGAGCTGTCTGCCGCAGACCCAGAAGAGAAGAAACCCAAGGCCAAGGACGTGAAGCGCAAGGGGGCTGCCGTGCTCGCGGCGGAACCGAACACCAAGCGGGGCAAAGATCTACTCGAATCTTCCAGGGGCAGCCGGTACTGTGTGTACCACAACCTCCACACCCACAACACCAATGAATGCCAAGAGCTCCGCGTCGTGCGAGAAGGAAGGATCGGCCGTCGACCCGACCGCGCTGACCGGGGCTACGGCCGAGGA
This sequence comes from Aegilops umbellulata, assembly GCA_032464435.1. Classification (NCBI taxonomy): domain Eukaryota; kingdom Viridiplantae; phylum Streptophyta; class Magnoliopsida; order Poales; family Poaceae; genus Aegilops; species Aegilops umbellulata. Next base: position 70,167,063 of record CP136060.1, on the reverse strand, counting down.
GGAGGAAGAAACCCAGGACGCTGGGAAGATCGCGGCCCGCGCCAAGGATGGCGTGATCAACCTCGCGAGGACCGCTGGCGGGATCTGCCTCGCGAGGGGGATTGGCGGGATCAGCCTTGTGAGGATCGCCTGCAGGGCAAGGCAGGCCTCCCCCCACTGCCGCCTCAGCCAAGGAGGAACGAGGACCGCCATCAAGACGAGGGGGCTGGGGGCTTCCAGGAGCCGCGCGCAATCGCCTGCATCCTGGGCGGAGCTCAAGCCCCAGCCTCCCAACGCATCTTCAAGCAGTTTGCCCTTGAGGTGAATGCAGTCCTCCCCAGGCTCGAAGCAACGCGCCCTCTAAGGTGGTCGGCGTGCACCATCACGTTTAGCTCAGCGGATCAGCTCAAGTGCGTGGCCACAGCCGGGGTCCTCCCGATGCTTTGCTCCCCAGTCATCAGCAACGTACTGGTCACCAGGACCCTCATCGATGGTGGAGCAGGGCTCAACGTCCTGTCCGTGGAAACGTTCAACAATCTCCAAGTGCCCTATGACCAGCTTCAGCCAACCAAGCATGTCTCCGGAGTCACCGACGGTAACACGATCCCGATCGGGCAGGTCCGCCTCCCTGTCACTTTTGGGGCCCGCAGCAACTACCGCACCGAGCTCATCAACTTTGACGTCGCCCACATCCGCCTGCCGTACAACGCCATCCTCGGGTACCCAGCACTGGCCAAGTTCATGGCCGTAACTCATCATGGCTACAACGTCCTCAAGATGCCAGGAAGTGGTGGAATCATCACGGTGCCATGTGAAGAGAAGGATGCAGTGTGTTTCCTGGAGCGAGCCTTTCAGGCCGCTGTCGGCGTTCTGGGAACGGGGGTCCCCAGACTTGCCTGCCTGCGGCCTGCGGCGTGGCGCAAATGGGGGCTCAGCGCGGCCCATCTTCATCAACACAAGACTCAAGACCCTCGCGAGGGGCCAAGCCTCGCGGGGCGGACGACACAGCGCTTCCTCAGGCGCGGCCTCCTCAGGCTGGCTCATGAGGAGGCAGAGAGATCAAGGCGGGGTACCTCACGAGGTGCCCATGACGCAAGCCATGACGACCGAGGGTGCCAGGCGGGCGCCAGACCGCGCAGTGTCCTCCCTTTCCTCTTTGGTGCAAAGGGGGCAAGCGCAGGCGAGAGGATCAAGCAAAGGCACCCATTTCGGTGCAACGAGACCAAGACCAGTCCAACGGTGGGAATGAGCTCATCATGGAGCCCAGAACGGCATCACCACAGGGCCTTTGGCAGGCGAGGACCAACTTTAGTCAGGATAAGTGTACCAGATGTTCCCCTTCAAATTGGCCAATTGTTGGTGCCCTTCCCGCTCAATATTTGGGAAGAGGCCCAGGGCCTTTGCCTATAAATAGGACTAGCCACCCCCAGGGTAGAGGCATCTAGAGATCCAGGAGTCTAGCAAGTTAGCATCGAGCAATCAGGCCAGCTGAACCTAGGACCAGAGCAAGCAGAGAACAAAGGAGAAAGAGAGAAGGGTGGGTGAACTCCTCCTAGCGGTTCATCCCCCTAGCCAGAAGCAGACCCTCGCGAGGCTGTTCTTCCCTGTATTGTTCGTCATCACCAGCCCAAGAGGCAATCCAACCACCACAAACTAGAGTAGGGTATTACACCACAACGGTGGCCCGAACTAGTATAAACTCTGTGTTCTTTGTGCCGTTCTTTCGGTAGTTAGATCCTTGCGAGGCGGAGAGATAGAGGGCATAATCTCCGCGCGCACCCCAGAGTTCGAACCTTAAGGGTCTGTCGAAACCCGAAATCCGACATTTGGCACGCCAGGTAGGGGTGCGCCGAAATCTGCCTTCCTACCGCTCCGCCTCTCGTCGCATCGTCGTCACCATGTCCGGCGACCAGGCAGGCAACCAAGATCCATGGGTGGCGTGGCCCGCCTGCGCGGAGCCGCCCGCCTCGGGCGACCCTGCGCCCCAGGCAGCTCGTGGTCCGCAGGGTGCTGCGGGCCGCGGGCGGCGCGGACAGGCTTCCGCAACCCTCACGCCGCGGGAAGCGCGGTCGGCGGCGAGAGCCTCTAACCACGCCGCAACCACAACACCGTACACCCGCCGGGAGCAAGCGAATTCGAGGGCCGCGCTCACGGTGGCCCGGGAGCTGTTGCAGTGTAGGCTGCTGGAAGGCGGCCGCGACGTGCTGCTGGAGCGGATCGCCGAACTCCTGGGCTTTGCCGCTTCGGGGGCTCACCCCTTCTGCATCCAGCTTCCGCCTCAAGCCCATGGCAGCGCACGAGGAGGCCCCGCACGCTCCCGTGGGTCTCAAGGCTACGCCAACACCGGCGAATCCGCCGGCGCTGGACTGGCGGTGGCGCTACCCCCGCCCCGGCGCGTGAAGGAGAGGGGCTCGATGCGGCCCACGGCGCCGGCGAGCAGCCGCGCTACCACATCGCGGTGGGCACGTCAAGCAGCGCCGCATGGCGCATGGAGCACTACAGCACGGCCTTCGCAGTAGCGGCGCCAGAAGAATACGTGCCCCACATGATGGACCAAGGGCACGCTCACGAGGGCGAACAAGGCTCGCTTCGCAGCCCAAGCTGGGGAGACGAGACACCAGAAGCCGAGCTCTTCCGGGAGCCCCGGGACGGCTCCGCCGGCCACGCTGGAGGCGACAATTATCGGGTACCACTAATTCCTCAGGAGCAGGTATACGCTGATCATGGATCGCAGGAGGTGCAGGTCGCCGCGCGAGCATCTGCCCCGCTCCCACAGTCTCCTACCCCTCGGGAGGAGGGCGCAGGGGGCTGCAGGAGAGGGGCAGGGACCCCACTTCACCACCGCGGCGTTCGGAGCAAGGCGTTCTCAGGAGGTAGGCCCTCCGCTGGGGAGGCGCCTGAGGTCCTGCCCCTGGCGGAGGACCCGTGGTCATCGGGGGAACCGCTGGCGACCGCTCTACCCCACCGGCGGCGTCCTGGTTTCCGGTCGTCGTTGGTGGCACTAGAGTGTGGCGCAAGGCGGGGCCCTCGTCTGGCGATATGAAGCAAGGCCGGTACCTGTGAAGAAGGCCCAGTGCCTGTGAAGCTCGCCGCCCCGTGACACTCTCACGTAATAATGAGTGGGGCTGTACACGCCCCGGAGTCTCAGGGGTGCCGGCCTCACGCCCTGGGGCTCCCTCCCACGCCCAGTGGACAGCACTTAGCTCCGCGCTGGTGAGAAGACGTCCAAGACTAGATAGGGTGCCGGACGCGGCCTTTTTGTTTGCTTTCATTGCCTTTTCCCTTTGGCTGTAACTTTTCCCCCGCTGGATTTAAGTTGAATTCGAATTTGAGCTTTGCGTGTGTTCGGGGAAGGGGTGCTTGGTCTCATTCGAACCATTTCTCGCGTTCTGGTCACCACCTCACCACAGCTGCCTCCCCTCGCGAGCCTCTCGCGAGACGGGTCCGGCCTAGCTCGAGCGCAGCCCAGACTGCCGCTGTTGCTTCCTCATGAGATCACCTTTTGGTGACTACGGAGGTTGTCTTTTCCTAAAAAGGCCCAGAGCCTGTGAAGAAGGCGAACGCCTGTGAAGCCGTTGCGCTTAGGAAAAGGCCCAGAGCCTGTGAAGAAGGCGAATGCCTGTGAAGCCGTTGCGCTCAGGAAAAGGCCCAGAGCCTGTGAAGAAGGCGAACGCCTGTGAAGCCGTTATGCTCAGGAAAAGGCCCAGAGCCTGTGAAGAAGGCGAACGCCTGTGAAGCCGTTGCGCTCAGGAAAAGGCCCAGAGCCTATGAAGAAGGCGAATGCCTGTGAAGCCGTTGCGCTCAGGAAAAGGCCCAGAGCCTATGAAGAAGGCGAACGCCTGTGAAGCCGTTGCGCTCGGGAGAAGGCCCAGAGCCTGTGAAGAAGGCGAACGCCTGTGAAGCCGTTTTGCTCAGGAGAAGGCCCGGAGCCTGTGAAGAAGGCCAACGCCTATGAAGCTCCCCATCAGCAACGATCTCACATCCGGAGCACTCAACTAGAGAGCATCCAAGGCGTCGCGTCCTCCTGTAGGCCGCCTTGGAGCCAGTATGAAACAAAGGTAAACTAGCCTACCGTCGGGCACGTGCGCAATACGACCACTACTGATATGGTGGACACAAGTTTTTACATGAGGGGCTTCCCCTCTCAAAATGCTCTCACAACCATCAGGCCAAACACCTGAGTTCTATCCATGCAGGGTAAAAAGACAGGAGCAATACATGGTCAGTCAGACAAATCTCCTAACGCATCCTCGGGGGCACCTCCTGAGCTGTTGCTAGCATCGCTGAACTCGCCTTCGCCGCCTGCGTCGCCACCAGCGGCATCAGGGCCATCCACCACACCGCCCTCATCGGCAGTCACGATCACGTCGTCGTCATCCGAAGTGAAGGCCCGGACGAGAGCATCCACGTTGTTTTCAACCCAAGCCGCCAGATCGCCTCGGACGGCCTGGGGGACTGGGGCAATGGCGGCATCAAAGTCGAACAGGGGATCCATGTTCTGAAGATGGCTGAAGACACGAGAAAAGGCGCGCCCAAGCAGGGCGCGGCTCCTCTCCTCCACCAACCTGTCGGCCCTGACCGACCGTGCCTCCAGCTGCGTCACCACAGCGGTGAAGAACTGAAGGTTGCCGACATAGTTGATCGTGTGCGGCTCACCCACAGTTGCCTCGCAGATGTTGCCCAAGGCTGTGTTATCCCTCTCCCTGAGCGTAGTAAGCATGGGGCCATGCACGTGCTCCAAGACTTGCCGCTGGCATATCTCATCGGCATTCTGACGCTCAACGGCCTCAGCCTCTTCCACCCGCTGGCGAAGACGGAGCACCTTGGCCTGGAGAGCGGGTGACTCTTTTTGCGCTGCCTCAAGGGCGGCCCGGGAAGCATTGGCCCGCCACGTCGCCTCATCCCGTTGAGCCCTCAAGGCTGTGGTCCTCCCCTCGGCCTCGACCCGGATCGCCTCCAGCCTCCTCTCGAACTCGCGCTCGAGGCCCCGGAGCTCTGTCGCCACCCGACGACCAACCTCCTCCATGACACGCGCTTTTGGCGCAGCGACATCATCTTCCGCCTGTGTCACCAGGCGCTCCCTCGTCTCCAGCCGCTCATACTCGCGGGAGCGTTCGGCGGTTTCCAGCACAAGCGCTTCCTCACGCTTCTGAAGCTCAACCGGGTCGCCAGAAGCCACCTTCATCGACACAAGGGTCGCCTCGTGCAGCTCCACTTGCTCCTCCAACGAGTGGCACCGGGCCAGGAGCTCCCGAGCCCGTTCCTCTACTGCTTATCGCCGTCGGTCAGCTCCCCGGACCTCCTCAGCGGCCTGAGATCGAGCCGCCCGGGAGGCCTCCAGCAACACCTTCGCCTCTTCATCATCGAGGTTGCGTTGATGACATGCGAGGGCAACAGCAGTCTCTAGCTCGCGCCTCTCCGCGGACAGGCGCAGGCCCTCCACCTCCAGGCGCGCGTCCTCTTCAGCGAGCTCCTACCCAAGCAGGTCCACCGCGCCGCTCGCTCTTTGAAGGAATTCATGACGACGAGCGCGACGCTCCCGAGCGCGCTTGAGCACGTCCTCCACACCATCGTCTACCCCAAGCAAGCGCCGGGGACCGCGAACCATCGCTCCCCCCCGGGCAGGGGGCTGGGGGCTGGCGTCCTCACGACGGCCGGACGCGCCGTACCAGAAGCCCGGCCTGAGGCCAGCCTGCCTCCAGAAGAAGGGCGCAGGGGGCGCCTCAGCCAGTCGCAGCCCGCGACTAGACGAGAAGCCCATGGCAGGCTGGCCATGCCAAGAGAGGGCCCGCGAAAGGAGATCGCGGGAAGAGAAGGGCCGTAGCACGCTACAAGACGATCCACCCCGTCGCTCGCCCCCACCACGAGGGCAGCGCTGCTCGGGGCACTTGGGGGCGACGGGGGAGACGAAGCCAAGGGAGGCGGCACCTCAGTGGCTTCCGCGAGCTCAGCCGGAAGGGGCCTGCGGAGCAAGGATCAGAAGACGCAGCAAGTGGATCAGGAGGTAGGAAAGGAGAGGACTTACTCATCGGTAGCAAAGTATTTCCGGCGCTTCAGCAAGCGGCAAGGGAAGTCATCGCCCAGGGCCTCTCTTTTCCTCCGGAGGGCCTCAAAGTCCACGCGGAAGCGGCCCAAGAGAGGTGCGCAGGAATCAGTCTGCGATGGGGACGGAGCACCAAGGCGACCTGCGTCAGGAGTGCCTACCTGACGCGCACTGTCAGCTGCCTTGCCAGAAGGCACGGCCAGGGCCTCAGGAGCCACGGCCCCAAGCGCTGGAAGCGGCTGCGCCACCCCAACGGCCTCGGCAGCACGGGCCTCAGGAGCTGCCCCCTCGAGAGCACCGCCAGTTGCAGTCACCTTATCAGGAGATTTCTCGACCCCCGCTGTCTCCTGCCTCCCTGCTCCACCACTCGAGGAGGATTCGCCTAAGCCGACCGAAAGGGTGGTCACCACCACAGGGTTCTCGCGAGGCCCTTGGAAGCCGGCAGGGCGTAGCCCCCACTCGTCGAAGAAGGGCATCTGCCTCACGAAATCATCCCTGTTCTGGCAGAGGTACAGCAGAGCCCCTCCCCGGTGGATGCTGCCCGGGTTGGGGTCGCCGGTCAGGACCAAGAGCACTGTCCTTAGCACTCCAGGCGTCAGGTCTTCCTCCTGAAGACTCATGTGATCACCATGTCCGCTGAAGGCCCACATCCGGCAAGAATGGCGCTGGAGAAGGGCAATGCGGCGCAACAGAAACTCCTTCACCACCTTGGGCGCCGTCACGCCGAGCGTTTTCAAGAACGTGAAGCGGCGCCAGACGAAGGCGAGCCGGGGGCTCTCGAGCGTCTCCTGGCCCCAGCCAGAGTTGGGTAGAGCAGGCGAAGTTGGCTTCACTAGCAGGGGGCTGGGCACCCCGACATCAACGTACAACCACCGCTCACGGAACCCAGCTGAAGGTGGGGGGAGCTTGAAGTCAATGCCAGAAGCCGCAGTCTCAGGCGCAACAACGAAGCTCACGCATGCCGAGCATTGAGCGGGGTCGGCAAGACGCAGAGAGAAGAAGTGGCGCAGCAAGGCAACGGAAGGAGGGATGCCCATCAGCGCCTCGCAAACAAAAGCAAAGATCAAAAGGAGGGCGATGGATTCAGGGCCCAGATGCATCATGTGGATCTGGTAATGGGTGAGGACGGCGTTGAAGAAATCAGAGAAGGGGGGAACCAGACCCTCCCACAAGGCATCAGCAAAGTAATGAACCTCGGTGATTATCCTGTCGGTGGGGAAGTGAGACGTAGGCCAGGCTGTCGTCCTCCCACACTCGTTGAAGACAGTGGCCAGAGCCGGGCTGAGCTTATCCAGGCACTCCAGATTGAGTATGATTGACTGGCCGACGGCGGCGGATGAGATGGGAGCACAGGCTTCTTCCCTTTCTCTTTCTTCGTCGGAGCCATGGCTGAGGACGGGAGAGACGAGATGTGAGATGGGATTAGGGGCAAGAGTCAGAGTTCGAAGGAAGGAAGAGCAGGGGACAGTCGAGCAACAGGAAGAGGGGCGGCTGTGTACAACTGTGGGGCAACCTAGCGCGGCGCAAAATAAGGGAGCGTGGGCAAACAGTACCGCCCACGTCCAATCAACCGCCACGCGGCACCCGAGGCCGCAGGCTGTTAGGGCCCGCGGCGCTTCGCCCTTGCCCTTTCGCCTCACGGCACAGCCAAGTCCATGCGCGCCTTGGGCCCGGGGGCTACTGTCGGCGTTCTAGGAACGGGGGTCCCCAGACTTGCCTGCCTGCGGCCTGCGGCATGGTGCAAATGGAGGCCCAGCGCGGCCCATCTTCATCAACACAAGACTCAAGACCCTTGCGAGGGGCCAAGCCTCGCGGGGCGGACGATACAGCGCTTCCTCAGGCGCGGCCTCCTCAGGCTGGCTCACGAGGAGGCGGAGAGATCAAGGCGGGGTACCTCGCAAGGTACCCATGACACAAGCCATGACGACCGAGGGTGCCAGGCGGGCGCTAGACCGCGCAGTGTCCTCCCTTTCCTCTTTGGTGCAAAGGGGGCAAGCGCAGGCGAGAGGATCAAGCAAAGGCACCCATTTCGGTGCAACGAGACCAAGACCAGTCCAACGGTGGGAATGAGCTCATCGTGGAGCCCAGAACAGCGTCACCACAGGGCCTTTGGCAGACGAGGACCAACTTTAGTCAGGATAAGTGTACCAGATATTCCCCTTCAAATTGGCCAATTGTTGGCGCCCTTCCCGCTCAATATTTGGGAAGAGGCCCAGGGCCTTTGCCTATAAATAGGACTAGCCACCCCCAGGGTAGAGGCATCTAGAGATCCAGGAGTCTAGCAAGTTAGCATCGAGCAATCAGGCCAGCTGAACCTAGGACCAGAGCAAGCAGAGAACAAAGGAGAAAGAGAGAAGGGTGGGTGAACTCCTCCTAGCGGTTCATCCCCCTAGCCAGAAGCAGACCCTCGCTAGGTTGTTCTTCCCTGTATTGTTCCTCATCACCAGCCCAAGAGGCAATCCAACCACCACAAACTAGAATAGGGTATTACACCACAACGGTGGCTCGAACTAGTATAAACTCTATGTTCTTTGTGCGGTTCTTTCGGTAGTTAGATCCTTGCGAGGCGGAGAGATAGAGGGCATAATATCCGCGCGCACCCCAGAGTTCGAACCTTAAGGGTCTGCCGGAACCCGAAATCCGACAGCCGCGTCACTAGAAGACCCAGATTGCAGAAGCAGGAGGCTTCCCGAGACCACCCCCAAGAAGAAGAAGACACCGTCAGGCTCAGCCCCTCCAGAGGCAGGCCCCTCAGGGCCCGCGTCTTCCCAAGGGGACCCTCCTTCCATCGCATAGGAAAGCATGCCCGGCGCCCTCCTCAGGCAGGGCTCGGGGGCTCTCACCTGGAGGGCCACCGACCTAGCCAAGGTCACGAGGGAGGCGCCTGGGCACCACGTGGAGGCGTGCTTCGGAGCACGTTTCCCTCAAGAAGGAGCGAGGCAAGGAAAGTCAGACCAGCAGGAGTTCGTCAACAAGGCCATTCAGGAACTATAGGAGTCAAGAATCATGAGAGGTTGCCGCCGTCTACCGGCTGTGGCTCCCCATCCAGGCAAGGAGGGTGGGCTGCGCGTCTGCATCGACGTACCAGGGCTCAATCAGGTCGCCACGATGGAGCGCCTCCGGCCCTCGCAAGTGGGGCATTGTGGGGGTCCACCCCACAGCTATGTTCGCATGCCTTACGGCTTGCCGAGCGTGGCTGCTACGCACCAGCGCCTCATGAGGGGCATCATGGAGACTCAGGAAGACAGGCGTTCCGCAGTCCTGGCGGAGATGGAGATGATTCGCGAGGAGCCACCAGCGCCTCCGGAGCCTCCTGAGGCCCCAGGGCCTGGGGGCTCGTGAGGATCGGCTTCCGCAGCCCACCGAGTCTGCTGCACTAACACCACTTCATCTTCGACATCTTCAGGTGACGTCCTTCAAGCTTCATTTCCAGCTAGGAGCGCCCTCCCAGGGCGGCATCATTCCCAGGCCGCGTGGGTCCATCCCTGCGGCATGTATCCCTTTTTATTTTCGGTCATTAGCTTGCTTTGTTGGGGGCGCCCCTCGGGCTGCATCATCCCCAGGCCGCTCGGGCCAGGCCCAGTGGCGTGTATCTCCCTTGCGTTTATTTCCAGCTATGCATTCGCTTATCATGCTTGATTACTTGATGCCGCCCACGGCAGCTCTTCTTCTCCATGTCGACCACTTGCATGTTAAAGGGGGGGTACCTGAGCATCGCGACTCAGGGCTCTTACTGGCTCTCCAGCCCTCACCCTCTGGCCTTGTCCACGGCATCGCGACCTAGCATACCAGCGATGGCTGAGACAAGCTCGAGGGCCGGGCCCCGAGGACGTAGAGTGCCGGCATCTAACCAAATTTGCAGGAACACATCTCAAGATACGACCTAGTGCCAGGCGCAACCCGCCTAGAGGTAGGGCCCCGTGAGTCCTGCGTTGGCTCACGGGTGCCCAGATACACCTCACCTAGCCCTACCGTGCCGGCCACGTGTCAGGGCGGGGCTGTACACGCCCCGGGGGCTCCTCCCGGAGGGGAGCTCCCTCCCACGCACCAGTGGAAGCACCATGCTCCGCGCTGGCTGACGACACTACCGAGGAGCGGCTATGCCCGTACACATACGGAAGCGCTATGCTCCGCGCTGGTGATAAACAACTGAGGGTGGCCTCCGGGCCGCATCAACCTCAGGGAGCCCAGAGCTTAGTGTCTAGCCTCATCGCAACACCTCCCCTCAGGAGCGCCGCGCGAGGGGGCTAGGCACGGGGGCTACACCTGGGTCATGCCCAGATGTACGCCACCCAGCCAGGCCCCTCGGGCCTGGTTCGTCGCGCGTCTCTCCCCGAGCGGAGCCAAGGTATGAAGGTCGTTTGAGCGTCAAGGGGGACCCCTGAGCATCGCGACTCAGGGGCCTAACTGGTCCCGTAGCCCCTCACTCCTTAGTTCCAAAAGGCTATGCTGGGTGAGGTACGCGCGGGGCCGGGCTCTGCAGACGTAGAACGGTAGTCTCACTTGCATCTCACCTCATCGCCCGCTGTTTGCGCGTCAAGGGGGACTCCTGAGCATCGCGACTCAGGAGCCTAACTGGCTCCGTAGCCCCTCACTCCTTAGTTCCGAAAGGCTATGCTGGGTGAGGTACGCGCGGAGTCGGGCTTTGCAGACGTAGAACGGAAGATACACCTACATCACGCTTCCCTACTTGTTGTTCGTGCGCCAAGGGGGACTCCTGAGCATCGCGACTCAGGAGCCTAACTTGTCATGTAGCCCCTCACTCCTTTGGTCCCGTCCTGGTTTCTGGTCGGGGCTAATGCTGGGTGAGGTACGCGAGGGGCCGGGCTCTGCCGGCGTAGAACACAAGCAAGTAGGGAGGAAAAACATAGAACTCAAGGAATTTAAAAGCAAATATTACAGTCCATACTGTCGTCTCAGTACCAAACGCAAGTTTAAATGCCTCCCCGAGGCGTGATGCATGTGCAGGAATTCAAAGAAGAACAGGAGCGGTAACGGAGTCACTTGTCGGCGGTGGAGCAGCGTGGAGCGGCTTCGCCTCATGGAGCAGCAGGGCCGGCAGCGCCTTGCTTCGGCTTGGTGCTGAAGGCTCAGAACTTCCCCAGCAGCGCCTCTGCTGTCAGGACCCCGATCCTAAGTCACACCGATCTAGCATGTAACACATCATATGACTTTGCGGCCTCACGCACGGTACTCCCACGGGTGCCACCTTACCTGGCCCGGGACCGTTTGCGCCTTTTGGCTCACACATATGATAGTGTCGCTAGCATCCGTATGACAAAGAACCCAGGCCGACATGGCTAGTCGTGAACCCAAGGCGGCACTAACCCATGGGGACAGGCATACATGAATCAACTTCGAGCATGTCGGTCAACAGCGTGTGAATCCGGGCTGTAGCACTGGGCTAACAGGACTCCGGTAACCCGGGCTGTAGCAGGCTAGGCAGGACTCCGGATGTCACCGCGTGACATTTCCCCGAAGGGACAGACACAGGAACAAAGTGAAACACATGCCGGTCAGTCAAGTGTCCTGAGCAGTAGTGCTGGGCTAGCAGGACTCCGGTGAACCGGGCTGTAGCGGACTACTATGGCTCAAGGAAGCACTAGACTACATTTCCCCATAAGAGAGGCTGCCAAGGATAAACAACTAGATTGTCGGATCCCACACATACCAAGCATTTCAATCATACACACAATATGCTCGATATGTGTAAATACAACATGGCATCACAACATAACTCTATGACTCAAAGTATTTATTCATTAGGCTCCGAGGAGCGAGATATTACAAACATGGGTCTCATGACCCAACATTCAGAGCATACAAGTCAAGGCACATGCGGAAGCTTAACATGTCTGAGTACAGACATCTACAAATGAAAAAGGCTGAGAAGCCTGACTATCTACCCGATCCTGCCGAGGCCACAAGATCGTAGCTGAGGTATCAAGCTAAACATCAAAGTCCACGCGAAACTACTAACGAGACTGACGTCTCTCTGCAAAAACATAAAATAGGCAAACATGAGTACAAATGTACCCAGCAAGACTTACATCAGAACTAGCTACATATGCATCGGTATCAATAAAGTGGGTGCTGGAGTTCAACTGCAGCAAGCCAGCTTTGACTCAGTGGCTAACCTAAACTATGATTGCATGTAACTCTTTTGAGGTGGCGCACGCGAGTCCACATATTCACCATTCAATAGACCACTATGGATCCGATCTCGTCTACCTTCGAGAACGCCATCCATAGCACTCACGCTTATCTTGCGCATTTTAGAGTATCCACTTTCACTTGTCTATGAACTGTTATAGGCAACCCAGAAGTGCATTACCGCGGACACGGCTATTCGAATAGATGATATTAACCCTGCAGGGGTGTACTTCTTCACACATGCTCTCACCACTTATCGCCGTTTACACGACATGTACTCGGCAACCTTCAAGCGGAAGCCCAGCGAGGGTGTCGGCCACGGCCTACCTAAACACTCAAGTGTCTAGTCCAGGTTTATCGCCTATTCAGGTTCCATCCGCAGGGAGTCCGGCCGAGGTTTCCACATACGGCCCCAAACGATGTGAGCAGGGTTCCCGAGACACCAAACGGGTGCTCGGTACACCATGCCACGTGCCTACCGCAACACAGCCCACCCCTACGGTCAGCGCTGCGTGCGGCCCCCAGCATACTACAAACACCAAAAACTACTTGCAACTCCTGGACAGAGGACAAGGGTGATTAAGAAGCCGAGAGAGTCAATTAAGGATCCCAATGTGTGGTAGTAACTGTTTTATGGATCACAAACACAAAACTCAGTTCCTGAGGACGGCTTCAATGAGATAACCCACCATGTACTCCTACATGGCCTCTCACCGCTACCTTTACCAAATCGTGTTCACACACAGTAGGACATGTTCATCACCATTCCAATTCATTCCCGATGAATCAGACCCGACTCAACTCTAAGCAGTAGCAGGCATGACAAACAAGCATGAATGAGTAGGCACATCAGGGCTCAAACAACTCATACTCATGCTAGTGGGTTTCATCTATTTACTGTGGCAATGACAGGTCATGCAAAGGATAAAGGGGTTCAGCTACCGCAACATGTAACAGTTGAATCGTTGTTGTCCTAATGCAGTAAAAGAGAGCAGGAGCGAGAGAGTGGGATTGTATCAAAATGAATAAGGGGGTTTTGCTTGCCTGGCACTTCTGAAGATAATATAGTTCTTCATCGGTGTCATCGAACAATCGTCGGAGTGTCGTCTACTGAGAGGGGACAGTCACCGGCAAACACAAAGAACCAACATTCACTGCAATGCACAATCAAATGAATGACATGTCATGTTAAGGAACTGAATTGACCTAATGCAGCAGTAAGCCAAGTTAATTGAAGTGGAATTCAACAAGGTTAAACTCCAACTCCAAATGCTAGTTCATAAATTGCCCTAATCATGATTCATCCTATTCAGTGGGGTTAACTTGTTCAATCATGCATGAAAGTGCCATAAACAGATTCTTCATATTTTTCTGATCAATTTTCATATATAATTTGTTTGATTTGGAGTTACGGTTGAATTACTATGAATTTTTGAAGTTTGTACTATTTTCTGGAATTTTCTGAATTATTTTAAATCCGGAAAATTAGTAACTGCGTCAGCATTGCGTCACTATGACGTCAGCGGTCAACTGCGGCGGTCCAGGTCAAACCTGACCTGTGGGGCCCGCGTGTCAGTGGTTAGTTAAACTAATCTAGTTTAGTTAGTACTAACCTGGGTCATTCTAATTAAGTTTAAAGTTAAACTAGATTAATTAGCCGGGGGCGGGCTCGCATGTCACAGGCCCAGGGGAGGTCAAATCCCCTGGTTAACCGGGGCTAAACCACCGGCGGTCAAAGTGGTCAACCCGCCGGCGTTTAGCCGCCGGCGAGGCCGAACGCGGCGGAGGGCTCGGGATTGCTCCTCCGGCGCCCAATCGAGCAGCGGAGGGCACGCGCGGGGAGCTGGGGCTCTCCCGCATCCAGGACGGCATGCGACAGCAGCGGGGACGGCCAGAGATCGCCAGAAATGAGCTCGAGGCGGCGCCGGCGTTCGGGTGAACTGGGTTTCGGGGTTAGGGAGCACGGCAGGAGGCAAAGAGGGGTGCTACGGCCTCCTGGGGGTGCACTGAGCACGACTGTGTGCTCGGTTGCAACTCTAGGCAACGGTGGCCACAACGGCGACATGGCCGGTGGCGAAGAGCTCTCGGTTTCGTCGGGCATCGGTGTTAGAGGAAGAAAATGAGCCAGGGGAGAGGGGGAAATGACACAGGAGCTCACAGCGGGTGCAGCGATGGCCTCGGCGAGCTCGGGGAGGCACCGGAGCGAGCGGAGCGGCGAAGGGGATCTCCGGCGGCCGGCGATGGAAACGAAGACGGTGGCATCATTTCAGGCGTCCCGCGGGTGCGTGGCTCGGTGAGGGAGTCGAGGACGAAGTGGCAGAGCTTTTGGGCGCAGCGGCAGGGCGAGGGGTGGCCGGTGGCCACGAGTATGACGACGATGACGACGAGCTCCGCTCAGTGGTGTGCGCGAGAGGGGAGCAGAGGAGGGGATGGGGTCCAGGGGGAGAGAGGAGAGGTGCAGGGGGGCGAGGGGGAGTGCGTGGCACTCGGGGCTGGCTCCAGAAGCGGCGGAAGCAGGAGGTGGCTCGGCGCGTGCCGGCGCGCGGTGGCCACACGCCCTCCTGCCTACTGGCAGGAGGTTGAAGACGGTGGCGGCTGCGGTGGACTGGGCCGCTGGAGTTGGGCCAGGTGGGCTGCGAGGTGAGCGCCAGGTACTTCTCTCTCTCTCTCTCTTTTATTCTGTTTTAGTTTTCTATTTCTTCTGATCTGTTTTGAATTAGTAAAAATACTAACTCATTTTGTAAAATCCTGACAAAAATTGTGGGCACTATTTGAATTATTTCCAACAGCCCCCAATTGTTTTCAGAGGTATTGAAGTATTTAAAATATTTATAGGCATTAAATGCTCCAATTCAAATACAATATGATTTAACTCAAAAATCCATAATGGCCAAGAAATATGCTCATCATTTTTGGCAGAGGTTTTCACCTTTATCAGAAATCATGAACATTTTCCATGACATTTTGGGTTCTTTGAAAATATTTTTATTTTGATCCTAATTGCAATTCATTTGGGTGCTAGGGTTTGGTCAGTGCCCATTTCAAGTTTCATGAAAATTAAACATGATGCATGCATGCAATGCCACTAGTTACAAGCAAACTCTAGGGCTGTGACAACTGCGCGCCCCTTTACGGCTTCGACAGCGGCGGCAGCACCCTCACCACTCACCGGCTCCAACAGGCTGTCGAGGTCGGCGCTGGGATCGCGAAGGTAGATGTGGGCGAAGACCCGCGTCAGCGCAGCAGAAGACAAGACACGCGCCTCGGCCTCGTCCGTGGGGCCAAGGCCAAGGGCGAAATCCCCAAGGGCACGAACCAGGAAGGGAAGCAGCTTGGCGGGGCCGTCCTCGGCACCGGCCAGCGGGCTCTCCAGGCCGCTCTCGTAAAGCATCTTCAGCGAAGCACGGGCCTCCTTTTCCATGTCCACGAAGGCCACGCGATCCTCGGCAAGGACCCGGGCCTTGCCGTCCAGCTCGGCCTTCGTCACCTCCAGCTCCTTCTTCAGCGTGCCTAGGCGGTCGCGGCGCTTCTTGAGCTTGGCCTCCCGGTCCCCGATGGCCGCCTCGCGAGCCTTCATGCCTTCTTCCTGCTCCTGGCGAAGGCGGACCGCCTTCGCAAGCTGGTCTCGCAGGCCTTGCAACTCGTCCTCCAGCTCCTTGCAGCGACCACGGACATCGACCACCTCCCCAGGGCCGCGTCTCGAGCAGCCTTTGCCTCGAGGGTGGCCTCCCTCTCTCCATCACAGGCCGTCGAGGCCTGAACTAGCGCCACCCGAATCGAGGCATCGGAGCGAATCCACCCCGAAGCTAGCTTCAGGCGCCCGGCCACCAGGCGAGGGTCGGCGCCAAGAAGATCCTGCCGCAGCCGGTCCAGTTCAGCAACGGCACGCTTCAGGGCGGCAGAAGAAGACAGAGAAACAACGGCACGCTCTAAGACAGCAGGAGGAGTTGGGGAAGCAACGGTCGGTGGAACGGGAGGAGAAGGTAGCGGCGGCGAGACCACAGCATCCTGAGGCGGAGTGTGCTGCGCCCCGACGACTGTGGTGGCGGCAGCAGGCAGAGGCACCTCGGGAGTCACTTGGGCCATGGGGGCTGAGTTCGCCCCAGCCAGCTCAGCCAGACCTCGCAAGGACGACCAGACAGGAGAAGCCCGTGCGTCACGGTCGCTTTCCCCTGCAGACGGAGGCATCGCCGTGGATGGGGCCTCGGGAGCCCCCTTCGGCTTCTTCGTCGCGGGCGCCAGCCTATTCAAGAGAAGCGAACATCAAGCCTCAGCAGTGGAACAAGAAATGAAAGACGAGGATCAAGAACTTACGGGTCGTCGCTGGAGAGCTCAAGCAGCCTCCGGCCATACTTGAAGCCAGAAAGCCGGCTAGAAGGATCGCCCTCGGGAAGCCCAGAAGCAGGAGGCATGTCTGCGGTGCGCCTTGGGGCAGGGGCGGACCCGCGGGGGATCAGCCCGGTCCTGCCCTTCTTCGGGATCGGGGGCGAGCTTCCGCTACCCCGCGCGTCGTCGTCCTCATCATCGTCACTCGAAGAGAGGTGGAGAGAACCGGGTCTACGCCGGGGAAGGGGAGCCCTCGACTCTCCGTCAGTTGCCTCGGAGTCAGGGCCCTTCTCCCGCTCCTCTTCGCCCTCCTCTTCGCCGGAGTCGCCGGAGGACACGTCCACCAGTCCCTCGGGAGCCACCACGGGCACGGGCCCGTCCCCGTTGAAGACGGGCATGGACTCCACCACCTGCTTCTAGTCGTCGCGAAGGAACAAGGGCGCAGGCGCGCCCACCAACCTTGCCACCTCGCCCCCGACCAGAGATTGGAGAACCGCGGTCAAATCCTCGTCGCCTAAGGCCGCGGGGCTCGGATGAGGCCTCCACATCGGAGGTGAGTATTGCCGAAGCGGGGCCAATTGGTGCTCCAGGAACTCCCTCAGCAACGACGCACTGGTCAGCTTCGCCGCCGCCATGCTGGCCGGCCTCAGGTCCGCGTCCATCTTCTCCAGTACCGACTTCGCGCGAGGGTCTGTGAGCTCCGCTCGGCACGAGTCGCTGGAACTCGCGGGCTGCTCCGCGGGCAGGATCAGCCGAGGGTGGATGCGCCCGGCGTCTACCAAGACCCACTTGCTCCTGAAGCCCTCAATCCTCTTCCCGGGATTCGAAATGGCAATGGCGCCGCCATACGCAACGAAGCTCGCGCATGCGGAAGGAGAACCACGGGTGACCCGGAGGGAGAAGTAGTGGCGCAGCAAGGCCACTGAGGGCTGCACCCCCACATGAGCCTCGCAGTAGTATGCGAAGATCGCCAGAAGAAGGATGGAGTTGGGGTGGAGATGCAGAGCTTGTAAGTTGTAATGGCGGAGGACAGAGAGGAAGAACTCGGAGAAAGGAGGCACCAGGCCTGCAGTAATGGAGCTTACGAAGAGAGGGTAGAAGGTGCTCCCTCGGCCCTCGGGGGTGGCGGAGCCGACCTTGAACACCTGCGCCCCATCGATGCCCTGCGTCGCCGCCATTCGGCGTAGCCGGGCAAGGCCCGCCTCCGACACATTCGACAAGTCTAGGGCAGGCGAAAACCAAGCTTCGGCCGGAGGCTGACGCGGCACCATGTCTTCCTGGGTCACACGGGAGGAGCAGATCTAGGAATTGGCAAGAAGGAAGGAGAGGCGCAAGAAAGGGGATCTGAGCAGCGGCCGGAGGAAGAGAAAAGCAAAGCCTAGGCAGACGCCGCACCTTTAATAACCTGCACGGTTGTTGAAGCACTTGCGTCCAATCAACCGCCATGCGGCGCCCAAGGCCGCAGGCTGTTAGGGCCCGCGGCGCTTCGCCCTTGCCCTTTCGCTTCTCGGCACGGCCAAGTCCATGCGCGCCTTGGGCCCGGGGGCTACTGTCGGCGTTCTGGGAACGGGGGTCCCCAGACTTGCCTGCCTGCGGCCTGCGGCGTGGCTCGAAAGGGGGCCCAGCACGGCCCATCTTCATCAGCACAAGACCTAAGACCCTCGCGAGGGGCCAAGCCTCGCGGGGCGGACGACACGGCGCTTCCTCAGGCGCGGCCTCATCAGGCTGGCTCACGAGGAGGCGGAGAGATCAAGGCGGGGTACCTCGCGAGGTACCCATGACGCAAGCCATGATGACTAAAGGCGCCAGGCGGGCGCCAGCCTGCGCAGTGTCCTCCCTTTCCTCTTTGGTGCAAAGGGGGCAAGCGCAGGTGAGAGGATCAAGCAAAGGCATCCATTTCGGTGCAACGAGACCAAGACCAGTCCAACGGTGGGAAGGAGGTCATCGTGGAGCCCAGAACGGCGTCACCACAGGGCCTTTGGCAGGCGAGGACCAACTTTAGTCAGGATAAGTGTACTGGATGTTCCCCTTCAAATTGGCCAATTGTTGGCGCCCTTCCCGCTCAATATTTGGGAAGAGGCCCAGAGCCTTTGCCTATAAATAGGACTAGCCACCCCCAGAGCAGGGGGGATCACGAAGTGGGTACCTAGAACCTGAGCAAGCAGAAGGCAAGTAAGAGAGAGAGAGAGAGAGAGAGAGAGAGAGAGAGAGAAGGGCGGCTGAACTCCTCCTAGCAGTTCATCCCCCTAGCCAAGAACAGACCCTCGCGAGGTTGTTCTCCCTTGTGTTGTTCATCATCATCAGTCCAAGAGGCAATCCACCCACCACACTGGAGTAGGGTATTACACCACATCGGTGGCCCGAACCAGTATAAACCCTGTGTCTTTTGTGTTGTTCTTTCAGTAGTTAGATCTTTGCGAGACGGAGAGGTAGAGGGCATAATCTCCGCGCGCACCCGAGAGTTCGAACCTTAAGGGTCTGCCGGCACCCGAAATCCGACAGATACGTTGGAGACGTATCAGCCATTAACCGTGGGCCAGGTGTCTTAGCGACTTCCGGTGAGGTTGTGATTTTCTCGATCTCCATCATCATGGTTTCTGGCAGTGGTTTGGCTGAGGGACGCGAGATCTGTCTCAGCGTGCTCGTTTTCATCGCCAACGACTCCGCCTGGCTCTAGGAGGCCCCCTCGATGTCGAGACGCTCCCCGTCCACGGGGTGACGCACTTCCGCGTGTGCATCCGCGGCGTTCTTCTGCAGCAGTCGTCGACTCAGTATCGGTCGGCTCCCGCAATGTCTTCACTCCCGCTGCTCGTCGCCGCAGGTGATCTGGTCGATCGCGGCTTCAGCGATGGGTAAAGCATGCGGTGGCCCATCAGTCGGCCACCCCTCAAATCGTGGAAATAGAGCCTGACGAATCTCTCTACGGGCTTTTCGACCTGTCGACTGGCTCCGTCGAGGCCCTGTCCGAGTGCGACAGCAGCTAACCTGCGGCAGAAGTCCTGATGGTCGACACGCCGCGCAGCCCGCCTGGTTTCTGTCGTGGCGACGGCGGCGGCGGTCCGTCACGTTTTCACGAGGAATACCATCCTGAAGCCCTCATTTCGCAGCAGAGGGATGAACTACACCGTCACAACGTGGAGGCTCTCCACACTCCTATCATTGGAGAGACCCCCGAGGCTCGGGCCTTGGAGGCAGCGCGCCTGGCCACTTTGGTTGAGCGCACGCGGCTGGAGAACCTTCAGCACTCACTCGACAAGCGCGCTCGATGACAGATCCCTGAATCCAGCCGACGTTAGCGACAATTGTTCCCGCCTGAACCTTAGGTATACCGCACCCCGATTCAGAATCTTGCAGTTGCAACCCGTATAGCAGAGTCGATTCAGCCGTCCCAATTAGAGGCTGGCAGAGGCCTGATACAGATCCGAGCATTGCTCCAGGCAGCAGGTGAGCAGAACATAGCAGTTTCTCAGTCTCGTAACAGGATCCACGGCAGGTCTGTGGTGGTGGATACAGTCTATTCGGCTCACAGCCCAAGATCGCCTCTGCAGCGTGAGGGACGTGAGCACCGCTAGGAGCAGTATCTGGGTTGGAATCATGAGCAGTATGATAATCAACTCAGCCGTGATGACCGCCGTCGAGTGCCTACGCCCCCTCCGAGGGGCGGGTCATACGCGCCCCGGCAGTATGATGATAGGCGCCCGTATAGTGCTGAGCGGAGGGTTCCAGTCGACCCAAGGGAGCCCGAGTTTGATGCAATGTCAATTCTTGTACAAGGTCTGGTCGACAGAAACCGGGCACACAGAGAAGGGCTGGGTAGAGATCTTCCGACTGGCAGCAGAGTACACGTCTCCTGACCCGAGTGCTTCAGTAGAGCTATGAGAGCTGCTGAGATCCCTCCCAACTTCAGGTTGGCAATGGAAGTGGGCAAGTTCACCGATGAGTCGAAGCCTAACACTTAGCTGGAAGATTACCGAGTGTCTATGCAGATTGGTGTTGGTAATGATGACGTAGCCATGAAGCATCTTCCCCTGATGTTGGAAGGTTCAGCCAGAGCTTGGTTGAATCAATTGGCCCCTGGTAGTATATACAGTTGGGAATAGTTGGCTCGAGTGTTTGTCAGAACATTTGAAGGCACTTGCAAACGTCCCGCGGGGTTGGCTGAGTTGCAGCATTGTGTACAGAAACCGAATGAAACCTTGAGGGATTACATTCAGAGGTGGAGCACTTTACATCACATGGTGGAAAATGTGTCCCAACACCAAGCAGTTTGCGCCTTCAAGGAGGGCGTTCGGTACAGAGAGCTTAACCTAAAATTCGGTCAGACAGGAGACATGACCCTGACCCGAATGATGGAAATAGCCACTCGGTATGCTAACGGCGAGGAAGAGGACCGACTCCGTAGTGGCAAGAGCAAACCAGTCGCCCAGGACACCGGAGGAGGTAATTCCAGTCAGAAACAAAAGCGCAAAGCCGAGCCAGCAGGCCCTGGAGAGGCCGCAGTTGTGACCCAAGGAAAATTCAACGGAAAGCCTAAGGGGCCCTGGATCCCCAAGAAGGTGAAAGATCAAGCAGGAAATGATGTGCTAGATTTGCCGTGCCATATACACACCAAGAAGGATGAAGAGGGGAACCTTTATTATCCCAAGCATACCACTCGACAGTGTCGATTCCTTATCCAGCAATTCCGAGAGGGCCAGCCCAGTGAGAAAGAGAAGGAATTTGATAAGGATGAAGACAAAGAGGAAGATGGTGGTTACCCCAATGTCAATGCCACTTTGGTGATTTTTGCTGATGTTGAGAGCAAAAGTCGACTGAAGGTCATCAACAGAGAAGTACGTAAATATGGTTGCCCTGGCAACGACAACATATCTGAAGTGGTCGAATACTCCTATTACATTCGACCAGTCCGACCATCCAGCGCACATTGCAACCGCGGGGCAGCAAGCGTTGATGGTCGACCCAGTCGTGGGGGGCACTCGACTGACCAAGGTTCTGATGGATGGTGGCAGTGGCCTAAACATTTTGTATGCTGAGACTCTCCGAGAGATGGGCATTCCGGTGTCCAAGCTCAGTGAAAGCAATATGCGATTCCATTGTGTCATCCCTGGGAAGAAAGCTGATTCACTCGGCCAGATCACTCTTGACATGGTTTTCGGTGATTCAAAGAATTACCGCAAAGAAAAGTTGACATTTGAAGTTGTGGATTTTCACAGTGCTTATCATGCTATTCTGGGCAGACCTGCATATGCCCGTTTCATGGCTCGATCATGTTACGTGTACCTCAAGCTGAAGATGCCTGGTCCCAAAGGCATGATCACAATTACTGGTAATCGGCAGAGAGTGGAAGAGTGCCTCCAGAAGGGCTCAAAAATTGCCGATGAACAGATGGCAGCAGTGGAAATGCAAGAATACCAGAAGAACACAGATCTGAGTGATTTGTTACGTGCCAAGAAGCCTGCTTCAGAGTCTGCATTCCAGCCGTCTAGTGAAACAAAGCAAGTTCACATTCACCCGACCGATCCCAATGCTGCTTCGACTCATATTTCAACAACACTCGATGGCAAATAGGAAGAAGTGCTCCTCCAGTTCCTCCGTGAGAGCTGGGACATCTTTGCATGGAATCCTTCTAACATGCCGGGTGTATCCAGGGGACTGGCTGAGCACCGTTTGTGAGTCGACCTGAAAGCAAAACCTGTCAAAGAGCATCTCCATTGGTCCGCCGTGGAGAAGTGTAAGGCAATTGGTGAAGAGGTGGCTCGACTTCTAGCAGCTGAGTTCATCCGCGAGATATACCACTCCGAGTGGCTTGCCAATGTTGCCATGGTCCCCAAGAAAGACGATTCACTTCGCATGTGCATCGACTTCAAGCATATCAATCGGGCCTGCCCGAAAGATCATTTCCCTCTGCCCTGCATCGATCAAATTGTCGACTCGACTGCGAGATGCGAGTGTTTGTCCTTTTTGGATGCTTATTCTGGGTACCATCAGATCCGACTGTATGGACCCGACGAAATAAAACAGCTTTTATCACCCCATTCGGGTGCTTTTGCTATGTTACCATGCCCTTTGGTCTCAAGAATGCTGGTGCCACATTCATGCGCATGATTCAGAAGTGTCTGCTCACTCAAATCAGTCGGAATGTGGAAGCATACATGGATGACATCATGGTCAAGTCACGTAAAGGTTCCGACCTACTGACTGACCTTGCCGAAACCTTTGCCAATCTGAGAAGATATGATATCAAGCTTAATTCGTCGAAGTGCACATTCGGAGTCCCAGGCGGAAAGTTGCTCGGTTTTCTTGTTTCCGAACGAGGGATCGATGCAAACCCAGAGAAAGTTGGTGCCATTCTTCGAATGAAACGCCCCATGCGTGTGCATGATGTTCAGAAGCTTACTGGTTGTTTGGTTGCATTGAGCCGATTCATTTCTCGTCTCGGTGAAAAGGCATTACCTCTTTACCGAATGATGAAGAAATCTGACAAGTTCCAGTGGACTCCTGAAGCTGACGCAGTGTTTGTAGAGCTCAAAGCCTGCTTTCCACCCAGTCGCTGCTTGCTGCCCCAATCAGCAAAGAGCCTTTACTACTTTATATTGCAGCCACTGGACAAGTTGTTAGTACAGTGCTCACGGTCGAGCGGGAAGAAGAAGGCAAAGCCTACAAAGTTCAGCGCCCAGTGTAATATATTTCTGAAGTCTTGACTCTGTCCAAGCAGAGATATCTGCATTATCAGAAGCTTGTTTATGGAATTTATTTGACGACAAAGAAAGTTGCACATTACTTTTCAGATCACTCGGTTTCAATCGTCAGTGATGCTTCATTGTCAGAAATTCTGAACAACAGAGATGCAACTGGTCAAGTGGCAAAGTGGGCGATTGAACTCCTTCTGTTGGATATCAAGTTTGAGGCAAGGAAAGCAATCAAATCCCAAGCAATAGCAGATTTCCTCGCCGAGTGGAGTGAGCAGCAACAATCGACTCAAATTCACTCGGAACATTGGACTATGTTCTTTGATGGGTCCAACATGCTGAATGGTTCTGGTGCTGGAGTAGTCCTAGTATTCCCGCGAGGCGACAAACTCAGTTATGTTCTCCAGGTTCACTTTGATTCCTCCAACAATGAAGCTGAATATGAGGCACTTCTGTACGGGTTGTGTATGGCCATTTCACTCGGTGTGTGTCACCTAATGGTTTACGGTGACTCAGATTTAGTGGTCAATCAAGTGATGAAGGAATGGGACATCAGGAGCCTAGCTATGACTGGCTATTGCAATGCAGTGAGAAAGTTAGAAAAGAAGTTTGAGGGGTTAGAGCTCCACCACATACCCCGAGTCAAGAATCAAGCAGCCGATGATCTGGCGAAGATAGGTTCCAAGCGCGAGCCCATTCCCAACAATGTGTTCTTGGAGCATCTCCACACTCCGTCAGTTCAAGAGGATCCTTTCACAGAAAAACCCCCGCAACCAAAAAGTTCTACTGGTCCGACTGAAGTTGAAATCCCAGCCGTGGTCGACTTGATCATGGAGGTTTTGGTCGTCACTCCCGACTGGACAGTGCCATATATTGCATATCTGCTAAGGCAAGAGCTTCCGGAGGATGAAGATGAGGCCCGTCAGATTGTCCGTCGATCCAAAGCCTTTACCATGATAGGTGGACAGCTTTCAGAGAGAGTGTTACTGGAGTTGCTCAATGATGCATCACGCTAGAAGAAGGTTGAATGATTCTCAATGATATCCACTCGGGGACCTGTGGTCACCATGCGTCCTCTCGGACCATCGTGGCCAAAGCATACCGAGCGGGTTTCTACTGGCCGCGAGCAAATGAAATGGCAAAAGAAATAATCGACAAGTGTGAGGGTTGTCAGTTCTACTCCAACATGCCCCACAAGCCTGCATCGGCCCTGAAGACCATTCCACTTGTCTGTCCGTTTGCTGTTTGGGGATTGGATATGGTTGGACCCCTGAGGACCGGCAGAAGTGGTTTCACTCATTTTCTTGTAGCAGTCGACAAGTTCACTAAATGGATTGAAGCCAAGCCTAACAAGAATCTCGATTCAAGCACTGCCATCAGTTTCATCAGAGAGCTGACATTTAGATATGGAGTCCCTCACAGTATTATCATAGATAATGTCTCCAACTTTGATTCTGATGAGTTCAGGGCATTTTGCGCCTCCCAAGGAACTCAGGTCGACTACGCGTTTGTCGCGCATCCGCAGTCGAATGGGCAGGCAGAGAGAGCAAATGGTTTGATCCTCCAAGGGTTGAAATCCCGGTTGATGCGTGACCTCAAGCATGTGGCAGTGCTTGGGTAGACGAGTTACCATCAGTCCTTTGGGGATTGAGAACAACTCCAAATCGGTCGACTGGTCGGACTCCCTTCTTCATGGTCTATGGGGCTGAAGCCGTGCTGCCGAGTGATCCACAACGTGCCCCGAGTAGAACTTTTCTCAGAAGCTGAAGTAGAACAGGCTCGGCAAGATGTTGTTGACCTTCTAGAAGAAGAGAGGGAGATGGCCTTGATCCGGTCGACCATTTATCAGCAAGACCTCCGTCGATTCCATGGCAGAAACGTGAGAGGTCGAGCATTTCAAGAAGGAGACCTTGTGCTCCGAGTGGATCGGCAATAGCCTCACAAGCTTGCTCCTGCTTTGGAAGGTCCCTTCATCATCACCAAGGTGCTCCACAACGGAGCGTATCATCTCTACAATGTGGAACAGAAGAAAGACGAGACATGCGCTTGGATGCGGAGCTGCTCCGCCATTTTTATACTTAAGCATTCGGACTGATGAAATGTAATAAGAAGTACCTTTCAGTTTGTTTATCAGAGACGCAGTTTTATTGTCTCCTAAATGATTGTTGTTACATACGCATGTGTTCAAAAACCCCCAGTGGGTGGCTTAGTTGCGAACCTGATTGGCCTAAGTTTCAAAAATCCTACCGAGTGAAGAGCAACCCTCTCACTCGGGGCTTAGTTGCAGTCCTATACTCGCCTAAGATTTAAAAAATCCTACTGAGTGAAGAGCAACCCTCTAACTCGGGGGCTTAACTGCAGTCCTGTACTCGCCTAAGTTTTAAAAAATCCTACCGAGTGAAGAGCAACCCTCTCACGCGGGGGCTTAGCTGCAGTCCTATACTCGCCTAAGATTTAAAAAATCCTACCGAGTGAAGAGCAACCCTCTAACTCGGGGGCTTAGCTGTAGTCCTGTACTCGGCTAAGTTTTAAAAAAATCCTACCGAGTGAAGAGCAACCCTCTCACTCGGGGGCTTAGCTGCAGTCCCATACTCGCCTAAGTTTTAAAAATCCTACCGAGTGAAGAGCAACCCTCTCACTCGGAGGCTTAGCTGCAGTCCTGTACTCGCCTAAGTTTAAAAAAAATCCTACCAAGTGAAGAGCAACCCTCTCACTCGGGGGCTTAGCTGCAGTCCCGTACTCTCCTAATATAAAAACCACTCCTAGTGGCTGCATCACAAGTACAATGTGCGCTCCATCCCGATCCATAAGGACGACGAGGTGCAGGTCGTGCACAACACCTAGTGCTCTTGTCCATGACCCACTTGATGGAGTTGCGTCACAAATGCACCGTGCGCTCCATCCAGATCCGCAAGGACGACGAGGTGCAGGTCGTGCACAACACCTAGTGCTCTTGTCCATGACCCAGTCGACAGAGCTGTGTCACAAGTATAACGTGCGCTCCATCCTGATCCGCAAAGACGACGAGGTGCAGGTCATGTGCGACACCTAATGCTCATGCCCACAACCCTTTCCTTAGAGTTGCATCACAAATTCAATGGCAGTTCCGAGTGAAGAAGCAAGTTTCACTCGGAGTCAAAAGATTCAAAAGCAACAAAGATGAAGACAAACATATTCAAAGAAAAACCAAGTTCGGATAAATCCCACAAGGTTCAGAACTGCAGATAAGAGTGCTCGGGCATCAGGCCCGAAGGAGTTTAACGGTTACAAAATCACTCGGCATTCCGAGGCAAATTTAAGCAAGGCATAAAGTTTGTTTACTCCGCAGGGGGAGGGCTGGCAGGCTCAACGAACTCGACCAAGTCAATTCCGTCTGCAATGCGAGTGGCTGCTTCGAGGAAGGTCTCCATGAAGGACTCAAAGTGAAGCTTCTTAGTGTTGGCAACTTTGAGCGCTACTAGCTTCTCTTCCTTGGGCTCTTCGCAGTGGACGCGAACCAGAGACAGAGCCACATCAGCACCGCATCGGGCAGATGACTTCTTCCATTCTTGCACTCGACCTGGAATCTCATTGAGTCGAGTCATCAGAGACTTGAGATCATTTTGGAATGTCTCCCTTGGCCAGAGCGTTGTGTCAATCAGCGACACCGCCACCTTAAGTCGTGCGAGGTAGTCCATGGCACTAGCAAGGCGAGATTCCAGTCAGAGCACATTCATGGCAACTTCATCCTTCATAGGGGAGTTGATAGGGTCCAAGCTCGTTTCAATCCTCCTAATCTCTTCCTCAAAGTTTTGACAGAATTCTGCACACACAAAGAAATGATGAGTCAATAGTTATATAAAGAGTTGACAGTGGCAAATCAGTCGGACAAGAGAAAGTACCTTCAAGCATAAGGAACAGCTTCTTGGCGAGTCCTCCCAGATAAACCTCCAGCTCATCCCTCTTCTGAGTAAGGTCTCCAACTTTGTCGGTCAGGGCCACCTTGTCCTTCTTCAGCTGCACGACTTCTTTGTTGGCTTCGCTGATGGCAGTCTTCAGTTTGGCGTTCTCTTCTTCTATCTTGCCAACTGAAGCCAGCTTCTTGTCGGCAAGTTCAGTTCTTTCCCGCGCCGTTTTCTGAGCTGCGGCAAGATCAAGGTCCTTCTGCTCCAGCGCCTGCTTCATTTTCTCTAAAGAAATATCACTCTTCAGTCGAGCTTTGAGTTGTCTGTTTTCACTACGCACATCTGTTCGAGTGGAGTCACTCGGTTCAAAAGGCGAAAAGTAAAGCTGGCAAGCGAACAGTCGACAAGGTTATTACCTCCCATAGCAGCTGCTTCATCCTTAGCCTTCTGTAGACTTTGCTTGGCCTATTCCAGGTCAAGGTTGAGTTGAATCTGTTTCTGCTCCAAGTCAGCAAACCGAGCCCCGAGCTCACAAGATCTCTGCAGTCAGTGGACAATCAGTCGACAGGAACAAAGATTTGGTTGCTTCGAGCGATAAAATACAAGTTCGGTTCGTTACGACAAGAAGAGTTCTAAGACTACTGTTGAATCATACATTCAACAGTAGTCTCGGGGACTACACCCACTGGGTGCACTTAGCATGCCCCCACTGGTTCGACCTTTCAATCGACTTGGTCCGTCCAGTCAAAAAAAAAGCAACAGTTATTCTCAGATCAAAGCCGACTGCCCGAAGTCAACTGCGGTCTCGGGGACTACACCTAGTGGGTGCACTTGGCGTGCCCCCACTGGTCCAGATTCTACTCAACAAGACCTGTCTAGGCCGAGTAGAAGAACTGTAAAGAGACAGTTTTATCAAGACCCTCGCCGAATCACACATTCGACGGCGGCCTCGGGGACTACACCCAGTGGGTGCACTCTGCGTGCCCCCACTAATTCAAAGATACAATCGACACAACCTAGTCGACTCAAGTGGAAAAATTACTCAGTGAGAGTTGAAACACCCAGTGGGTGTACAGATGCAAGGTGCAGACTGACAATAGATGCACATTAAAGGTTTTCGGGGAACATATCCTAACAGAACAAGCGACAAGCTAAAAGATCAGTCGGAAACTAGCTAACCTGGATGTTGGTCTGGAGTGCTAAGCTGGCGTCATATGCAGCCTGACTGGCCTCATGCACCACCTTCATCTGCTCCATCATAAGGCCTGCCTGGCGTATAGCTTCCTTGGCAGCGCTCACTTGGTCCTCCGGGACATGATGGGTGACGAAAAGCGGAGTTGGTGGAACAGTCACAACAACCTGGGGATCTGATGCATGGAGTTGCACGGACGAAGCAGGGACTTGGACAATCGACACCGAAGGACGTTCAGTCGACACAGGATCGACAAAAGTAACAGAAGCTCGATTGAGGTCTTGTAGGATCATAAGTATGTCTAGAGGGGGGTGATTAGACTACTTGACCAAATAAAAATCTAGACTTTTCCCAATTTTAGTTCTTGGCAGATTTTAGCTATCTTAGCACAAGTCAAGCAATCTCCACACAATTCAAGCAAGCATGCAAAAGAGTATATGAGCAGTGGAAAATAAAGCATGCAACTTGCAAGAATGTAAAGGAAAGGGTTTGGAGGATTCAAACGCAATTGGAGACACGAATGTTTTGTCGTGGTTCCGATAGGTGGTGCTATCGTACATTCACGTTGATGGAGACTTCAACCCACGGAGGGTAACGGTTGCGCGAGTCCACGGAGGGCTCCACCCACGAAGGGTCCATGAAGAAGCAACCTTGTCTATTCCATCACGGCCATCGCCCACGAAGGACTTGCCTCACTAGCGGTAGATCTTCACGAAGTAGGCGATCTCCTTGCCCTTACAAACTCCTTGGTTCAACTCCACAATCTTGTCGGAGGCTCCCAAGTGACACCTAGCCAATCTAGGAGACACCACTCCCCAAGAAGTAACAAATGGTGTGTTGATGATGAACTCCTTGCTCTTGTGCTTCAAATGATAGTCTCCCCAACACTCAACTCTCTCTCTCTCTCACAGGATTTGGATTTGGTGGAAAGAAGATTTGAGTGGAAAGCAACTTGGGGAAGGCTAGAGATCAAGATTCATATGGTAGGAATTGAATATCTTGACCTCAACACGAGTATAGGTGGTTCTCTCTCAGAAAATGTGTATTGGAAGTGTAGGTATGTTCTGATGGCTTTCTCCTCGAATGAACAGTGGGTGGAGGGGTATATATAGCCTCCACACAAAATCTAACTGTTACACACAATTTGCCAAACTTGGTGGGACCGAATGGTTAAACTCGGTCGAACCGATTCAGCAAACCTAGTGACCGTTAGGATTTTCGGTGGGACTGAGATGCAACTCGGTAGGACCGATATGGTTAGGGTTTGGGCATAACGTAATATCGGTGTGACCAATTACACAAACTCGGTGGGACCGATTTTGGTAATAAGCTAACCAGAGAGTTGGTCAGGTAAACTCGGTGGGACCGGTTCGCTCATTTCGGTGCGACCGAAATGTTACGAAAGGGAAATACAGAGTTTACATTGCAATCTCGGTTGGACCGATCGCTCACTTCGGTTAGACCGAAACGTTACGAAGGGAAATAGAGAGATTACAATCCCATCTCGGTGAGACCGAGATCCCTATCGGTGAGACCGATTTGGCTAGGGTTTGTGGCAGTGGCTATGACATTTGAAACTCGGTGGCGCCGGGTATAAAGAATCGGTGGGGCCGAGTTTGACTTTTGGTTTAGGTCAAATGAGGATGTGGGAAGGTAGTTGAGGGTTTTGGGGCATATCACTAAGCACTTTGAGCAAGCAAGCCATTAAGCAACACCTCATCCCTCCTTGATAGTATTGGCTTTTCCTATAGACTCAATGTGATCTTGGATCACTAAAATATAAAATGTAGAGTCTTGAGCTTTAAGCTTGAGCCAAACTTTTTGTCCTTATAATTTTGAGGGATCCACTTTCCTCATCCATGCCATGCCATTCATTGAGCTTTTCCTGAAATATTAATCTTGGAATAATGTTAGCTCAATGAGCTATATGTTGTTAGGAATTACCAAAACCACCCAGGGATAGTTGCACTTTCAGGTCTCCAGACTGCTCGGTCGCTGGTTCTAGCACTGTCGTTGTCTGAGGTGCCTTGCTAGCTTGTACCCTCCTGCCTGAGATCCTGCCCTTCCTCCCCGTAGGCCACTGGGACATATCTTCATCGTCATCCGGAAGCTCAATGACATTTTGCGGTGCTGTAAAAGACTCGACCATGAGAGTTTGTTCGACCGATCGTCCAAGCAACAAAATGAAAGCAAGATTGTGGAAGTCATACCTACTTTGGAAGTGACTGCATCCTCGGTATCCTCATTATCCTTGTAAATGTCCATAGAGGTTACAGAGGTAGCGGCGCTGAAAGTTTCAGAATTCACTCGGTCAAGCAGGAGAATGAATCGACTGAAGTATAGAATTTTTCAAGCGACGCAAAAGCAAAGAGATAAAGCAAGATACTTACGCAGAGGCAACAGGGACGTCCACTTTGATCTTTGGCAAGGCCTTCCGAGTCTTTGTGGGCGCCACCTTGGACTGCTTCGAGGCCTTCTCCGTCGGCTCGGGAGTGGATGTCCGAGTGCGATTCAACACCTACGCACTCGACGCAACCCCTTTGCCGCGCCCACCTGCTGGGTCGTGCATCTACTTGGATCGTCGTTCAGAACGAGGCAGTGATTCGACTTCCTCACCACTGCTCGAGTCGTCATCGTCATCGTCACTTTTGTCTTCAGACCTATAGTCAGCGTCTCGCTTCCGCTTGCCTCTCCCTCCTGGACCTGCTCTCCATTCAGCATGGAGTACATCTCGGTATAGATCTGCAAGGAAAAGGAGTGCACAAGCATCAGTCAGGTTCAAGGATAATTACAAATCAGAGCAAGAAGACACTCGGCAATAAAGGTCAGACCTTGTCTGGTTCATTGGCGGCGTCGAGTGGTGGAACCCTCCTGGACTCCCTGGGGTTGTCTTTGTTTCCAGTGATGCCGTGCAACCACTGTGCCACTGTCTCCTCGATAACTTCCTCTGGGTGGATCCTAGTGGTGTCTTCAATACCTGAGTACATCCACATAGGATGATCGTGGGTCTGGAGTGGCTGGATGCGTCGACTGAGAAACACCTCAAGCAAATCCATGCCAGTCACGCCATCACGAACTAGTTCGACTACCCGTTCGACTAACATGTCCACCTCTACTTTCTCTACTGGAGTCACTTTCAAGGAAGAGAGCTGCTGGACCCGATCCATGGAGAAGGGAGGAAGGCGAGCCGACTGGCCAGGAGTCGATTGGTCCTTACAATAAAACCAGGTCGACTGCCACCCTCTAACTGAGTCGGGAAGAATCATGGCTGGAAAAGTACTCCTACCCCTCGTCTGAATCCCTAGACCTCCGCACATCTGAATCACGTGCGTCCTCTCATCACTCGGATTAGCCTTTTTTACGCACTGGGAGAGGCATGTAAAGATGTGTTTGAAGAGACCCCAATGCGGTCGACAGCCTAGAAAATTCTCGCACATGGAGACAAACGTAGCGAGATATGTGATGGTGTTGGGAGAAAAGTGATGAAGTTGGGCTCCGAAAAAGTTCAAGAAACCCCAGAAAAAAGGATGAGGGGGCAGAGAGAAACCACGGTCAACATGAGTTGCAAGGAGGACGCACTCATCCTCCTCCGACCGCGGCTCAGTCTCATTTCCTGGCAGCCTCCAAGATCCGTGAGCAATCAAGCCCCCTTCGACCAGATCCTCCAGGTCTTCCTTCTGGATCGTGGACCAAATCCAGTCGCCCTGGATCCAGCCGGGCGGCATGCCGGACCTCAACGATGACCCCCCCGGCTCGTCTTCTTGCCCTTCGCCTTCGCCGTCGCCTTCTTCGCATATCATATCGATGTGAACTGGATTATTGACTCTAGTGCAAGTGGGAGACTGTTGGAAATATGCCCTAGAGGCAATAATAAATTGATTATTATTATATTTCCTTGTTCATGATAATCGTTTATTATCCATGCTAGAATTGTATTGATAGGAAACTCAGATACATGTGTGGATACATAGACAACACCATGTCCCTAGTAAGCCTCTAGTTGACTAGCTCATTGATCAATAGATGGTTACGGTTTCCTGACCATGGACATTGGATGTCATTGATAACGGGATCACATCATTAGAAGAATGATGTGATGGACAAGACCCAATCCTAAGCCTAGCACAAGATCGTGTAGTTCGTATGCTAAAGCTTTTCTAATGCCAAGTATCACTTCCTTAGACCATGAGATTGTGCAACTCCCGGATACCGTAGGAATACTTTGGGTGTGCCAAACGTCACAACGTAACTGGGTGGCTATAAAGGTACACTACAGGTATCTCCGAAAGTGTCTGTTGGGTTGGCACGAATCGAGACTGGGATTTGTCGCTCCGTGTAAACGGAGAGGTATCTCTGGGCCCACTCGGTAGGACATCATCATAATGTGCACAATGTGATCAAGGAGTTGATCACGGGATGATGTGTTGCGGAACGAGTAAAAGAGACTTGCCGGTAACAAGATTGAACAAGGTATCGGGATACCGATGATCGAATCTCGGGCAAGTATCGTACCGATAGACGAAGGGAATTGTATACGGGATTGATTAAGTCCTTGACATCGTGGTTCATCCGATGAGATCATCGTGGAACATGTGGGAGCCAACATGGGTATCCAGATCCCGCTGTTGGTTATTGACCGGAGAGCGTCTCGGTCATGTCTGCATGTCTCCCGAACCCGTAGGGTCTACACACTTAAGGTTCGATGATGCTAGGGTTATAAAGGAAGTTTGTATGTGGTTACCGAATGTTGTTCGGAGTCCCGGATGAGATCCCGAACGTCACGAGGAGTTCCGGAATGGTCCGGAGGTAAAGATTTATATATAGGAAGTATGGTTTTGGCCACCGGAAGTGTTCTGGGCATCACCGGTAGTGTACCGGGACCACCGGAGGTGTCCGGGGGTCCACCAAGTGGGGCCACCGGCCCCGGAGGGCTGCGTGGGCCAAGTGTGGAAGGGTACCAGCCCCAGGTGGGCTGGTGCGCCCCTCCACCAAGGCCCAAGGCGCCTCCTAGTGGGAAAGGGGGCAAACCCTAGGGCAGATGGGCCCTAAGGCACACCCCTGGTGCGCCTCCCCCTCCCCTCCAGCTGGCCGCCACCCAGATGGGATCTGGGGGCTGCCGCACCCCTTGGGTGGGAACCCTAGAGGGGGCGCAGCCCCCTCCCTCTCCCCTATATATAGTTGAGGTATTTGGGGCTGCTAACACATGAGTTTTCACCTCTCGATGGCGCAGCCCTACATCTCTTCTTCCTCCTCTCCCGCGGTGCTTGGCAAAGCCCTGCAGGATTGCCACGCTCCTCCACCACCACCACGCCGTTGTGCTGCTGCTGGATGGAGTCTTCCTCAACCTCTCCCTCTCCCCTTGCTGGATCAAGGCATGGGAGACGTCACCGGGCTGTACGTGTGTTGAACGCGGAGGTGTCGTCCGTTCGGCACTTGGTCATCGGTGATTTGGATCACGACGAGTACGACTCCATCAACCCCGTTTACTTGAACGCTTCCGCTTAGCGATCTACAAGGGTATGTAGAAGCACTCTCTTTCCCCTCGTTGCTGGTTTCTCCATAGATAGATCTTGGTGACACGTAGGAAAATTTTAAATTTCTGCTACGTTCCCCAACAGTGGCATCATGAGCTAGGTCTATTGCGTAGATTCTTTGCACGAGTAGAACACAAAGAAGTTGTGGGCGTCGATATTGTCAATTTACTTGCCGTTAGTAGTCTTATCTTGATTCGGCGGCATTGTGGGATGAAGCGGCCCGGACCAACCTTACACGTACTCTTAAGTGAGACCGGTTCCACCGACTGACATGCACTAGTTGCATAAGGTGGCTGGCGGGTGTCTGTCTCTCCCACTTTAGTCGGATCGGATTCGATGAAAAGGGTCCTTATGAAGGGTAAATAGCAATTGGCATATCACGTTGTGGTTTTGCATAGGTAAGAAACGTTCTTGCTAGAAACCCATAGCAGCCACGTAAATCATGCAAACAACAATTAGAGGACGTCTAACTTGTTTTTGCAGGGTATGCTTTGTGATGTGATATGGCCAAGAAGAATGTGATGAATGATATGTGATGTATGAGATTGATCATGTTCTTGTAATAGGAATCACGACTTGCATGTCGATGAGTATGACAACCAGCAGGAGCCATAGGAGTTGTCTTTAATTTATTTATGACCTGCGTGTCAACATAAACGTCATGTAATTACTTTACTTTATTTCTAACCGTTAGCCATAGTAGTAGAAGTAATAGTTCGCGAGACAACTTCATGAAGACACGATGATGGAGATCATGATGATGGAGATCATGGTGTCATGCCGGTGACGAAGATGATCATGGAGCCCCGAAGATGGAGATCGAAAGGAGCAAAGTGATGATGGCCATATCATGTCACTATTTGATTGCATGTGATGTTTATCATGTTATTGCATCTTATTTGCTTAGAACAACGGTAGTAAATAAGATGATCCCTCATTAAAATTTCAAGAAGTGTTCTCCCCAAACTGTGCATCGTTGCTAAAGTTCGTCGTTTCGAAGCACCACGTGATGATCGGGTGTGATAGATCCTTACGTTCACATATAACGGGTGTTGACGAGCCTAGCATGTACAGACATGGCCTCGGAACACATGCAAACACTTAGGTTGACTTGACGAGCCTAGCATGTACAGACATGGCCTCGGAACACAGAAGACCGAAAGGTCGAGCATGAGTCGTATGGCAGATACGATCAACATGAAGATGTTCACCGATGTTGACAGTCCGTCTCACGTGATGATCGGACACGGCCTAGTTGACTCAGATCATGTAATCACTTAGATGACTAGAGGGATGTCTATCTGAGTGGGAGTTCATAAGATGAACTTAATTATCCTGAACATAGTCAAAAGAACTTTGCAAGTTATAGCTTACGCTTTAGTTCTACTGTTTTAGATATGTTCCTAGAGAAAATATAGTTGAAAGTTGATAGTAGCAATTATGCGGACAGTAGAAGGCTTGTGTCCTTAATGCACCACTCGGTGTGCTGGACCTCGAACGTGGTCTGTGGATGTTGCGAACATCTGACATACACGTTATGATGACTACATGATAGTTCGGTAATGATAAATGGTTTAGAATTGAGGCACCGAAGACATTTTGAAATGTCGCAGAACATATGAGATGTTTCGAGGGCTGAAATTGGGATTTCAGGCTCGTGCCCATGTCAAGAGGTATGAGACCTCCGACGATTTTCTTGGCCTGCAAACTAAGGGAGAAAAGCTCAATCGTTGAGCTTGTGCTCAGATTGTCTGAGTACAACAATCACTTGAATCGGGTGGGAGTTGATCTTCCAGATAAGATAGTGATGTTTTTCCAAAGTCATTGCCACTAAGCTGCTACAGCTTTGTGATGAACTATATCAGGGATGGATATGATGATCCTTGAAATATTCGCGATGTTTGACACCGCGAAAGTAGAAATCAAGAAGGAGCATCAATTATTGATGGTTAGTGAAACCACTAGTTTCAAGAAGGGCAAGGGCAAGAAGGGATCCTTCATGAAACGGCAAATCAGCTACTGCTCTGGTGGAGAAACCCAAGGTTGAACCCAAACCCGAGACTAAGTGCTTCTGTAATGAGGAGAACAGCTACTGGAGCAGAATTACCCTAGATACTTGGTAGATGAGAAGGTTGTCGATAGAAGTATATTGGATATACATTATGTGAATGTGTACTTTACTAGTACTCCTAGTAGCATCAGGGTATTAGATACCGGTTCGGTTGCTAAGTGTTAGTAACTTGAAATAAAAGCTATGGAATAAATGGAGACTAGCTAAAGGTGAGCTGACGAGATGTGTTGGAAGTGTTTCCAAGGTTGATATGATTAAGCATCACACGCTCCCTCTACCATCAAGATTGGTGTTAAACCTAAATAATTGTTATTTGGTGTTTGCGTTGAGCATAGACATGATTGGATTATGTCTATCGCAATACGGTTATTCATTTAAGGAGAATAATGGTTACTCTGTTTGAATAATACCTTCAATGGTCTTGCACCTAAAATGAATGGTTTGTTGAATCTCGATCATAGTGATACACATGTTCATGCCAAAAGATATAAGATAGTAATGATAGTACCACCTACTTGTGGCACTGCCATGTAAGTCATATTGGTATAAAACGCATGAAGAAGCTCCATGTTGATAGATCTTTGGACTCACTCGTTTTTGAAAAGATTGAGACATGCGAACCATGTTTATTGGATATGCATGAAGAAACTCCATACAGATGGATCGTTTGGACTCACTTGATTTTGAATCACTTGAGACATGCAAATCATACCACATGGACAAGATGACTGAAAGACCTCGTTTTCAGTAAGATGGAACAAGAAAGCAACTTGTTGGAAGTAATACATTTTGATGTGTGCGGTCCAATGAGTGCTGAGGCACGCAGTGGATATTGTTATATTCTTACTTCACAGATGATTTAAGTAGATACTGAGTATATTTACTTGATGAAACACAAGTCTGAATTATTGAATGGTTCAAGTAATTTCAGAGTGAAGTTGAAGATTATCGTGACAAGAGGATAAAATGTCTATGATACGATCATAGAGATGAATATCTGAGTTATGAGTTTGGCACACAATTAAGACATTGTGGAAATTGTTTCACAACTAATATCGCCTGGAACACCATAGTGATGGTGTGTTCGAACATCATGGTTGCTCCCTATTGGATATGGTGCATACCGTGATGTCTCTTATCGAATTACCTCTATCATTCATGGGTTAAGCATTAGAGACAACCGCACTCACTTTAATAGGGCACCACGTAATTCCGTTGAGACGACACCATTTGAATTATGGTTTTGAGAAACCTAAGTTGTCGTTTCTTAAAAGTTTGGGGCTGCAACGCTTATGTGAAAAGGTTTCAGGCTGATAAGCTCGAACCCAAAGCGGATAAAATGCATCTTCATAGAACACCCAAAACAGTTGGGTATACCTCCTAATTCAGATCCGAAAGCAATAGGAATTGTTTTCTTGAATCGGGTCCTTTCTCGAGAAAAGTTTGTCTCGAAAGAATTGAGTGGGAGGATGGTGGAGACTTGATGAGGTTATTGAACCGTCACTTCAACTAGTGTGTAGCAGGGCACATGAGTTGTTCCTATGGCACCTACACCAATTGAAGTGGAAGCTTATGATAGTGATCATGAGACTTTGAATCAAGTCACTCCCAAACCTCGTAGGATGACAAGGATGCGTACTACTTCAGAGTGGTACGTAATCCTGTCTTGGAAGTCATGTTGCTAGATAACAATGAACCTACGAGCTATGGAGAAGCGATGGTGGGCCTGGATTCCGATGAATGGCTTGAGGCCATAAAATCCGAGAGAGGATCCATGTATGAAAACAAAGTGTAGACTTTGGCAGAACAGCTCGATGGTCGTGAGGCTGTTGAGTATAGATGGATTTTAAAAGGAAGACGGACAATGATGGTAATTGTCACCATTAAGAAAGCTCGACTTGTCGTTAAGATGTTTCCCGACAAGTTCAAGGAGTTGACTACGATGAGACTTTCTCACTCATAGCGATGCTAAGAGTCTGTTGGAATTATGTTAGCGATTACTGCATTATTTATGAAATTGTGCAGATAGGATGTCAAAACATTGTTTCCTCGGTGATTTTCTTGAGGAAAGGTTGTATGTGATACAACCAGAAGATTTTTGTCAATCCTGAAAGATGCTAACAAGTATGCAAAGCTCCAGCAATCCTTATAAGGACTGGAGTAAGCATCTCGGAGTTGGAATGTACGCTTTGATGAGATGATCAAAGATTTGGGTTTATACAAAGTTTATGAGAAACTTGTATTTCCAAAGAAGTGAGTGGGAGCACTATAGAATTTCTGATGAGTGTATGTTGTTAACATATTGTTGATCAGAAATGATGTAGAATTTCTGGAAAGCATATAGGGTTATTTGAAAAGTGTTTTTCAATGGAAAACCTGGATTAAGCTACTTGAACATTGAGCATCAAGATCTATAAGGATAGATCAAAATCGCTTAATAGTACTTTCAAACGAACACATACCATGACAAGATTTTGAAAAAGTTCAAAATAGATCAGCAAAGAAGGAGTTCTCGGCTGTGTTACAAGGTGTGAGTATTGAGCAAGACTCAAGACATGACCACGGCAGAATAGAGAGAAAGGACGAAGGTCGTCCCCTATGCTTTAGTCATAGGCTCTAAAGTATGCTATGTTGTGTACCGCACCTGAAGTGTGCCAAACCATGAGTCAGTCAAGGGGTACAAGTGTGATCTAGAAATGGATCACAGGACAACAGTCAAGGTTATCCTTAGTAACTAGTGGACTAAGGAATTTTCTCGATTATGGAGGTGGAAAAAGAGTTCGTCGTAAAGGGTTACGCCGATGCAAACTTTGACACTAATCCAGATTATTCTGAGTAGTAAATTGGATTCGTATAGTAGAACAGTTATTTGAAATAGTTCCAAATGTAGCGTAGTAGATGCATCTACAAGATGACATAGAAATTTGCGAAGTACATATGGATCTGAATGTTTCAGACCCATTGACTATAACCTCTCTCACAAGCATAACATGATCAAACCCAGAACTCTTGGGTGTTAGTCACATAGGGATGTGACCTTGAGTGTTAATCACATATCGATGTGAACTGGATTATTGACCCTAGTGCAAGTGGGAGACTGTTGGAAATATGCCCTAGAGGCAATAATAAATTTATTATTATTATATTTCCTTGTTCATGATAATCGTTTATTATCCATGCTAGAATTGTATTGATAGGAAACTCAGATACATGTGTGGATACATAGACAACACCATGTCCCTAGTAAGCCTCTAGTTGACTAGCTCGTTGATCAATAGATGGTTACGGTTTCCTGACCATGGACATTGGATGTCATTGATAACGGGATCACATCATTAGAAGAATGATGTGATGGACAAGACCCAATCCTAAGCCTAGCACAAGATCGTGTAGTTCGTATGCTAAAGCTTTTCTAATGTCAAGTATCACTTCCTTAGACCATGAGATTGTGCAACTCCCGGATACCGTAGGAATACTTTGGGTGTGCCAAACGTCACAACGTAACTGGGTGGCTATAAAGGTACACTACAGGTATCTCCGAAAGTGTCTGTTGGGTTGGCACGAATCGAGACTGGGATTTGTCGCTCCGTGTAAACGGAGAGGTATCTCTGGGCCCACTCGGTAGGACATCATCATAATGTGCACAATGTGATCAAGGAGTTGATCACGGGATGATGTGTTGCGGAACGAGTAAAAGAG
Source organism: Aegilops umbellulata (assembly GCA_032464435.1). Taxonomy (NCBI): domain Eukaryota; kingdom Viridiplantae; phylum Streptophyta; class Magnoliopsida; order Poales; family Poaceae; genus Aegilops; species Aegilops umbellulata. The sequence goes on along the minus strand of CP136060.1, from coordinate 70,127,493 downwards.
ACTTGCCGGTAACGAGATTGAACAAGGTATCGGGATACCGATGATCGAATCTCGGGCAAGTATCGTACCGATAGACGAAGGGAATTGTATACGGGATTGATTAAGTCCTTGGCATCGTGGTTCATCCGATGAGATCATCGTGGAACATGTGGGAGCCAACATGGGTATCCAGATCCCGCTGTTGGTTATTGACCGGAGAGCGTCTCGGTCATGTCTGCATGTCTCCCGAACCCGTAGGGTCTACACACTTAAGGTTCGATGACGCTAGGGTTATAAAGGAAGTTTGTATGTGGTAATCGAATGTTGTTCTGAGTCCCGAACGTCACGAGGAGTTCCGGAATGGTCCGGAGGTAAAGATTTATATATAGGAAGTATGGTTTTGGCCACCGGAAGTGTTCTGGGCATCACCGGTAGTGTACCGGGACCACCGGAGGTGTCCGGGGGTCCACCAAGTGGGGCCACCGGCCCCGGAGGGCTGCGTGGGCCAAGTGTGGAAGGGGACCAGCCCCGGGTGGGCTGGTGCGCCCCTCCACCAAGGCCCAAGGCACCTCCTAGTGGGAAAGGGGGCAAACCCTAGGGCAGATGGGCCCTAAGGCACACCCCTGGTGCGCCTCCCCCTCCCCTCCACCTGGCCGCCACCCAGATGGGATCTGGGGGCTGCCGCACCCCTTGGGTGGGAACCCTAGAGGGGGCGCAGCCCCCTCCCTCTCTCCTATATATAGTTGAGGTATTTGGGGCTGCCAACACATGAGTTTTCACCTCTCGATGGCGCAGCCCTACATCTCTTCTTCCTCCTCTCCCGCGGTGCTTGGCAAAGCCCTGCAGGATTGCCACGCTCCTCCACCACCACCACGCCGTTGTGCTGCTGCTGGATGGAGTCTTCCTCAACCTCTCCCTCTCCCCTTGCTGGATCAAGGCATGGGAGACGTCACCGGGCTGTATGTGTGTTGAACGCGGAGGTGCCGTCCGTTCGGCACTTGGTCATCGGTGATTTGGATCACGACGAGTACGACTCCATCAACCCCGTTTACTTGAACGCTTCCGCTTAGCGATCTACAAGGGTATGTAGAAGCACTCTCTTTCCCCTCGTTGCTGGTTTCTCCATAGATAGATCTTGGTGACACGTAGGAAAATTTTAAATTTCTGCTACGTTCCCCAACAGAGTGGTGGAACCCTCCTGGACCCCCTGGGGTTGTCTTTGTTTCCAGTGATGCCGTGCAACCACTGTGCCACTGTCTCCTCGATAACTTCCTCTGGGTGGATCCGAGTGGTGTCTTCAATACCTGAGTACATCCACATAGGATGATCGTGGGTCTGGAGTGGCTGGATGCGTCGACTGAGAAACACCTCAAGCAAATCCATGCCAGTCACGCCATCACGAACTAGTTCGACTACCCGTTCGACTAACATGTTCACCTCTACTTTCTCTACTAGAGTAACTTTCAAGGAAGAGGGTTGCTGGACCCGATCCATGGAGAAGGGAGGAAGGCGAGCCGACTGGCCAGGAGTCGATTGGTCCTTACAATAAAACCAGGTCGACTGCCACCCTCTAACTGAGTCGGGAAGAATCATGGCTGGAAAAGTACTCCTACCCCTCGTCTGAATCCCTAGACCTCCGCACATCTGAATCACGTGCGTCCTCTCATCACTCGGATTAGCCTTTTTTACGCACTGGGAGAGGCATGTAAAGATGTGTTTGAAGAGACCCCAATGCGGTCGACAGCCTAGAAAATTCTCGCACATGGAGACAAACGTAGCGAGATATGTGATGGTGTTGGGAGAAAAGTTATGAAGTTGGGCTCCGAAAAAGTTCAAGAAACCCCAAAAAAAGGATGAGGGGGCAGAGAGAAACGACGGTCAACATGAGTTGCAAGGAGGACGCACTCATCCTCCTCCGACCGCGGCTCGGTCTCATTTCCCGGCAGCCTCCAAGATCCGTGAGCAATCAAGCCCCCTTCGACCAGATCCTCCAGGTCTTCCTTCTGGATCATGGACCAAATCCAGTCGCCCTGGATCCAGCCGGGCGGCATGCCGGACCTCGACGATGACCCCCCCGGCTCGTCTTCTTGCCCTTCGCCTTCGCCGTCGCCTTCTTCGCGCGCTCCAGAGCCGCCATCTTGTCCTTTCCCATCACATCAGACTACGCACGGACAGGGAGGTGGCATCGAGGGCGGAGGTGAGCGCGGTGGAGAAGCAGAGGAGGAAGAAGGGGAATGAGGTGCATGTGCAAAATACATCGGCCCCGACGCCTTATATGGGCCCGCTTCCGAGTGGCTGACTTGTGGGCCCAAGTGATCCTGTCAAATCCCGCAACAGTCGCGCCTTGGTATGTGGCGAAAAAGGTGGCGCAAGAATCGAGGCACCCCTACCTAATCTGTTCCATTTACTGCGGTGCTCTCCGTCCGCGCGCTTCTCCAAATTTCAAATCCCGTGAAATCCGGGAATGGCAGTGCAACCAATCGCGCCAAAGATTTCATACCATTCCAACATTCGAAGTATATCAGTATAAGTTCACTCGACAAACTCTGAATGGACCAAGGCGACTGAAAATAGAGTTGAAGTTTCAACACGGTTCACCGACCCAGGTAAAATGCCTCCGAAGCATAAAAATCGGGTCGGAACCATCTTCAACCCCTCTTCCACTCGGACCTCGGTCCATTCGGGGGCTAATGACGATGATATGTACCTAGGGTAGGGTAATAGGCCTGACCTAGACACCCTTCCCAAGGACACTGCCCTAGAGTCAAAGGCATTCAAAGTATAGCAACATCTACCAACTGAAATCACCTCAGAGTGCAACCCACTCGACCAATAATTCCACTCGGATAACCCAATTCCATTCGACAAGGATATAGTCATTCGACCATATCAGAAATCACTCGGAGTACAGAAGGTCTAAAGTCACTAAGGATGGCAACGGTCAGGCGTTCACTCCGTAGTCTTAATGATCATTTATATGTCTTTATTATTGGCGTTACCAGTAACGTCCCACCTTAATGTACATTGAACTCCTTGTAACGTGGGCTGGCCGGGGTCCTGGCGCACTTTATATAAGCCACCCCCTCCACTGGCACAAGGGTTCGCACCCCCTGTAACTTCACGCAGAACCCAGTCGACCAAGCCTCTGGGCACCGAGACGTAGGGCTGTTACTTCCTCCGCGAAGGGCCTGAACTCATATCGTAGCTAAGATCTTGCCTCCTCCTACGTACCCCCAATTCTACTGTCAGACTTACTCCCACAACAGTATTGTTGTGATGCATGTGTGGGGCACCATCGTTTGTACAATGTCGCAGTCGTTGGGCTTGTACTCCCAATGTCCGTGGTGCCACACACGATACCCTTTGTCTTGCCGTGCCACAAGCGGGATGACAAGGACGCGGCTGGCCCCGTCGGGCTCCTCCTCCTCAGGCTAGTGGGAGACCTGCAAGGTCATGATCTGCGCCGACGGCCCGACCGACAGTGACGTTGGCTGTGGTGGAGACAAGCAGGCCTGGGAGTCGTAGATGATTGGCATCCGAGCGTGGCCCATGCCGACAGAAGTTGACGACGCGCGGCGACATGCACTAGTAGGGAAAAGCCTAGCAGTAGCGCCGGTTTTAGGTATAGCAGTAGCGCGGGGGACGACGCTACTACTACGACGCTACAGCTAAACGGTAGCAGTAGCGTGGGTCTGCCCGCGTTACTGATATACCTACTTAGCAATAGCGCTTCTTCTAGAACGCGCTACTGGTATTTACTAGCAGCGCGCCTCTCTATACGCGCTACTACTATTATTATTCTATTTCTTTTCTGTTTTATGTCATATTCATACACCATTATACAAGTTTTCATGCAGTACCAATTTAGAGATTGTTTTTACATCATAATGAGTCATTACATCATTGGGTGAAAGAACCGTGGATTAGTTTCAAGTGAATGGGTCCAAAGTGACCAAGTCATCGATTAGTGTGACTTGGTCACTTTGGATCTATCCACTTGAAATTAATCCGCGGTTCTTTCACCCAATGATATAATAACTCATCATCATCATCATCATCATCATCATCATCATCATCATCATCATCATCATCATCATCATCATCATCATCATCATCATCATCATCATCATCATCATCATCATCAACATCATCATCATCATCATCATCATCATCATCATCATCATCATCATCATCATCATCATCATATCATTAACTACTTATCATCATAATACATCATCAACTCTAACACATTGTACCACATAATAACAATTTCTCATCATCATCATCATAGTCATAATCAACACTAACTAATTGTTCTTAGTACCTAGGACCTACTCCTCTCTCCTAAGTAAAATACCATAAAAGAGATAAATTGGTCCATCTCCATAATGGAGAATGGAGATAAACCTATCTACAACTTGTGGCTTGCGCACAATCATGTTGTCTCCAATTAGTTGCGTGTGCGCATTCATCACTTTGCTCCATTTTTTGATTTTGAGCCTTCCATCATTTGAAGAAATCGAGTATGTAGTATAGAAAGCTTTCGAAGGAGTTGGTCGTAAGTTAACCATATGCATATAACCTTCGGTAAACAACATGTAAGGCACAACCTCCTTCGGGAGCCTCTATTAAAAAATGTAATAGTAACATATATAGTTAGCAATGTAGTTTATATACTTAAGAAGAATGTATGCAATAAAGTTACATCATTAACAAAATCTTACCAAATTTTTGGCAATGAAGTTACCATCATGCAGTTTATGCACTAGTGGCACGTATCCAATAAAATTTGGGAGGATAGAATGATTTGTTTTAAAGGCCTCAACATCATCTATGAATGAGACAAGATAACCTTTCTCCTCACAATTAAGCTCGGAGTCATAGTTGTAGTATGTCATGTCTACAGCCTTCCGAGTATTTTTGGAAGACAAAAAATAATCTGACAATTATAAATAAAGATGTTTTGTACCGATGAACACCAAATATTTTAAAATTAACAGTATAAATTACTTAACTTAACAAATTAGTTTGACAAACTCACATCTAGGCAAAATTGGAGGCATATCCACGTCCACCCAGATATCGATATTATCATCATCATCATCTTTGGGACGAATATCAAATGTTATTTGCATACCCTCGTCAAATCCATAGGCCTTACAGAGAGCTTCCCAATTAGAGCAACCGAAATGGGATTGATTGTCCATATTGAACAGCTTAACTAGAAACACATAACCATGTTTAGTTCTTAAGTGAGCCCTCATCATCTCCATATTCTCAGAGTCTTTGAAACCGAGCTTCTGCAATACATATGTTTTTGCATGGCACGGGATGTACTAACCGAATTGAAAAAAAATCCAGAAATTAAATGTTGACCAAAAGAAGCACAAGTGATGATATTAACTACGATGAAATGTTTGTCGTTGTGTACCGTACAAACATCAAAGGTATCGTCCAGCTTCACAGTGAAAAACCTATCGTTTTGCAGGTGAGGATACTTGTTGCACAAACCCCGGTCACCATAGCAGTAATCGCACTCCATGACCCTATCATCATCATATATCTCCTATGTTCAAAATTGAAAGATTAAACTTCGGAATTTCAATATATGTACTGCAACTACAAAAATTTAATTTGATCATTAATATTCATCATGGGTTGACTTTCAGTCTATCGAGACTTTTGTTGAAAACTCTCTTACTAAAAATTTCCATACCTAAATTTTCTTACTAAAAAAAATCTGTTACTAAAATTCTCATATGGCATTGGATGCGATACATTTCTATATTGAAAATTTTGTATACCTAAACAATTTCTATACTAAAATTTCTATTCAAAAGACCTAAAATTTCTGTTACTAAATTTGTATACCTACATTCAAATTACCTACATTGTACAAAAACAAGAATAGAGAAGGCATGGAGGGAGGGAGGGAGAGGAGGGGGAGAGGAGGGGGAAGGAAGGAGGGAGGGAGGGAGAGGAGAGGAGGAGGAAGGAAGGAGGGAGGGAGAGGGGGGAGGAAGGAGGGAGGGAGGGAGGAGGGGGAGGAAGAGGTGCCTCACTAGCGGTGGCGCGCGGGCAACGGGCGACGGCGGCAGGCGACGGTCAAGGCCGGGTGGTGCAACGCCGCCGCCGGTGACGGCGGGGGTGAGGTGGCGCGCGGGCGGTGGCGGCGGGCGACGGTGACGGGGACGGCAACCGGAGAGTGTGTCGTGAGGGAGAGAGGGAAACGGGCAGGACAACCATATGATAAGGTGGTAGCGTGGGAAGCCAAAAAGCGCTACCGCTAAAACATTAGTTGTAGCGCGTTTACAGGAAAGCGCTATTGCTGAGGCAAAGCATGTAAAAATATATCAAAAATACATTGGTCATCAAAGATCTTTTTGTGTAGAATCTGAATTGTCAATATGAGTCATCACCGGTCTAGAAACCGGTGAGACTCATATTGTGGCCACAAATCCTACACATAGAGTTCAATGAAGACCAAGTGGTTGTGATAGTTTGAGAAATAACATATTTAAGGAGGTAAACACCCTGTTCCCCGAGCGAGGTGGGACTAAACTTAGTTGAAAGGTATGGACTAACCTTAGCAGTAGCGTGCGTTGGAGAAATGCGCTGGTGCTAAGTATAATAGCAGTAGCGCGTTTACCAAACAGCCGCTACTCCTATACCTAGCCTGGTGGCAAGGTCATGGCAATTATAGTAGTAGAGTTGTTTCATCCTGACGCGCTACTGCTATGTAGATATCAGTAACGCGGTTTGTTGTCACGTGCTACTTCTAAGATTCTGTAGCAGCAGCGCCTTATTTTAGACCGCGCTGCTGGTAAGATTCTGTGTACAAGGTTTTCCCTATTAGTGATGGCATCATCGGAGGCAGATCTTGGGAGGCATGAAGGGAGACGTTGGGTAAGGGAAAGCAATGTGTGACAAGATCGACAACAGCGCAACAGCCAAGCGCTAGGTTTTGATGTGAAAAGGCGGAGGGTGATCACATCTTCTTCTGTCAGGAGTTATGCGTCTAGGGAAGAAAAGGATTATGTCCCAATTTAATGGGGGAGATGTGCGTGTGTTAACTAAAACTATGATAGCAACGATTGCATGCTGATTTTTCTCTCTGCACAATTAAAGGGAGACAACAAGGTAAGGAATAAATCAGTGGGACTTACCTATTCGATCGATGGGGTGGGCAGTAACGAACGAAATGAGCGACGACCTACGTACTGAGACTTTAGAAGTAGAGATGATGGATGCACATAAGGCATCACACTACCAAAATAAAGTGGTCTATGTGTCCATTTGATTCTCATATTAGTTTGCATGCTCATATGTACCCTTCATGATAGAAAACATGAGGGCTTTGATTATTAAGATGGGCAAATCTCGTCTGGATCTGCTAGTTAGTTGAGGGAAATCTTCGTAGGCCTAGTTTTTAGTGCTCTTGTTAGCGTTAGACTCTAATCAAATCGGCTTATGCAGAAAAAATGGCCTAAGAAGCGCCGGTGATTACTTTTGCATACACAGCACAATATCCCGAGGTTGGATGAGGAACTAGGAAAAACTAACAGGAAAACAATCCTATCGTTAGTGTTGGCGCTTGCGTTGTGATCCATAAGACTCCGTGAACAGACAATCTTCTTAAGTAAGGAACATGCCCGACCAACGAGCTATCAATAATTAACAGTTTACGAAAGCCTATTGTTCAAATCTAAATAAGTAAGTTGCGAATAATTGTATTAAAAACGATTAGATTGCCCCACAAGTGTTTTCCAGTAATTTAATAATTATTAGTTCAAGAAATTGTATTTTCTCTTCTCCTACAAAATTAACTATCTAGAATAATTAATCCATCTAAACATCAAATTACACGAACTTAGTAGTAGTGTTTTCTAGGTTAACTGGGTTTGTTCGTACCTCCACTTTATGATCAGAACCAGCAAAAATAGCACTGTCCAAGGAAAGGTTGTCTAGAAAAATGTTTGACCATTGAAAACTAAAACCGATTCTCTCAGATATGAGAGAGTTCACACATGCACCTAATTTAAAAAGTGAGTTTTCATGCACCTTTCGATTGACGTCCTTGAATGAAAGATTTAAGATCCCATCTTGTGTTCCAAGTCATGTGGCTAAACCTCTACCTCTTCTCCTCTAGCCATCCTCCATTTCCTTCCTCCTGCGGTTCCGCCAGAGTTCACATCCATGAGTTAGGTCTCCTCCCAGCACAGCTCCTCCTGGGCGCCTCTGGTGAGAGATGTTGCGGGTGCCACTGCGCCGGCGTCTGAGACAATAGCTACTCGACTTGATCGCCGCAGGTGATTGCATGATCAGTTTGCAGTGGTATGTGCACTTATTCCCGAATTGAAACGAAGATGTACCTTTTGACAAGGATAAAATTAACAAAGTCTTCAATAAGTGATGGGAAGGTAGAAATATATGCCGCTGGGATGTACATGTAGACGCTTCTCCGTCCCCATGACGATGATCCAAAGTCTGTAATCATGGATGCCTGGTTGGATGTATGGGGATAATATTCCAGTGTGGTGCCGACAAATGCACAAAAAAGGAATCTGAGGCGGGACGACGTGGTACTGCTGTGATGCATGCGTGGGGCATCATCCTCTGTACTACGCCGTGGTCGTCGGGCTTGTACTCCCAAGGTACGTTGTGCCACATGCGACACCCTTTCTCTTGTCGTGCCACCAGCGGGATGACAAGGACGTGGCTGGCCTCGTCGGGCTCCTCCTCCTCGGGCTAGTGGGAGACCTGCAAGGTCATGATGTGCGCCGACGGCCCGACCGACAGTGACGTTGGTTGTGTGGGACGAGCAGACCTTGGAGTCGTAGATGATTGGCATCCGAGCGTGGCCTGTGTTGGCGGAAGTTGACGACACACGACGACATTGTATCATCGGAGGCGGATCTTGGGAGGCATGGAGACGATAGGTAAGGGAAAGTGAGGTGTGACGAGAACGACAACGACGCAGCGACCAAGCGCTAGGTTTTGATGTGATGAGGCGGGAGGGTGATCGCATCTTCTTCTATCGGGGAGTTCTGCGTCCAGGGAAGAAAAAGATTGTGTCCCAATTTTAATGGGAGAGATCCGCGTGCATTAACTAAAACTATGATAGGAGCGATTGCATGTTGATTTTTGTCTGTGTAATTAAAGGGAGACAACAAGGTAAGGAATAAATCAGTGAGACTTACCCATTCGATCGATATGGTGGGCAGTAATGGACGGAACGAGCGACGACCTACGCACTAAGACTTTGGAGCAGAGATTTAAAGACGACATGTCGCTCTATTCTTCATGTGTTTTTTCTATTGCAACCTTTTACAAATCATGTGAACCAAAGAGGCCCACTTCTTTGTTTAAGAGAGTATAGGATAGAACTCTCTCTTTTGGGGAGATTGTAAAGTGGGCCTGAATATTTTTTGCGCCTAAGGTAGAAGGGCCCAAACGGAGGCAGCTCGGCATACGCCGTAATCTCCACCCCCGTACGCCCTATACAGCGTCCAACGCGGAGGCAGCCACCAAACCAGTCTCGACAAGACGTCAAAACCCTAGACTGGCGACGCGTTCCCCTCTCTCGCCGCCGGATTCCCCTCCGCCCGCGCGTCTCGCGGACGTCTTCGCGCTCTCCGGCTGCTCTCCCCGGTTCGCCCACCACCAGCAATGTCTTCTCAGGTGAGTCCACTTCGTCTTCCCAGATCGAATTGTGGCTCGCTCGAATTGCTGTCGAGGTCCATCCGGCGCGGGGGGAAACCCTGACGCGACACCAAATCCTTCGCCGTGCTCACATCTCCTTTGCGTTTGCAGATGGGTAACCGCATCCAGTCCGCTGGAAAGCGCGCGCGCACAGACGGTAGGTTGCTCTAGCTGTTCCGTTCATCTATTTCCGCCCCGCTCTGTGAGCTGCGCCTCAGATGGTTTGCCTGTTTTGCTCGAGCGACGTTCAGGTAGCCGGCGTGAGGACGACTGGATTTGCCCCAGCTGCAACAACGTCAACTTCGCGTTCCGCACCACCTGCAACATGCGCAACTGTGACCAGTCCAGGCCCGCCGATCACACGGTACTCGCAGCTCCTGCAGCTGTTCTTGACTCAAATCATCCGTTGGCTTGGCTGCGTGCCTGTTATGTGCTCGGTATTTTGCATTTACCTAGTGCCGCTGTTGCTTTTTGCCTAGAAGGCTATGCAGACTCCACCCCACTACTCGGTGCCGGGGCGGTACATGCCGCCGGGGACGCCTCCGTCCATGTACCTCACTGGGGCTCCTCCCCCGTATGGCTCCAACCTTTATAATGGGCATCCCATGCCACGCTATGGCATTCCTCAGCTCCCCCCGGGCTCTGGATATCCGTATGGCTATGGCGGGCGAGTCCCGATGGGGAGCCCCTATGGGCCAATGCATATGGCGGCGCCACCCCCGTATTCTAGTGGTTCTATGGTTGGTGCAGGTAAGATGGCTATGATATCTCTGTTACTTTGTGGTAGTGCTACTTTGTCATGTGATTAGCTGTTCAAATGCAATAAACAGTTATCTGATATGTACGTAAAAGAAAAACACAACTATTTATTTGTCTGAACTTACTTGCCAGGAATTATAGTAGCACGTCCAATATATTTCTAGAGAGAATTCCTTATTTAACAGTGTTTAAATTTTATGCCCTATTTGACATTGACAAATGATTTCTTTCCTATCTAACAATGAGTCTAAATTTTTATGCCTTTTATGACACTTCCGTCCATTTTGAGACTAAATGACAACTGAAAAGACCCTTTTGCCCCTTACGTGGTATGTTCGTATGCGTGCTGCTGCGTGTGTGTGCGCGCGCGCACGTGTGTGTTACTGATGTTGCGCGCGCGTGTGTTTTTGAGTGTGTGCGTGTGTGCGCGCGCGCACGTGTGTGCTACTGATGCATGCTGTCTGTGTTTGTGCGTGTGTGGTGTTGCGTGTCTTGCTCGGTGTGTGTGCTGCTGCGTGTCTTCCTCGGTGTGTGCTGCTGCGTGCGTGCTACGTGCGTCTGTGCTGCTCTGTGTATGCTGTGTGCGTCTGTGCTGCTCTGTGTGCGCGCGTGCGTGTGTGTTGCTGTGTGTGTATGTGCCGCTGCGTGTGTGTGTGCTACTGCCCTGCACACACACATACAACATGAGGGGCAAAAGGGTCTTCTCAGGTGTCATTTAGGCTTAAAATGGACGGAAGTGTCATAAAGGGCATAAAATTTAGACTCGTTGTTAGATAGGTTAGAAAAAGTTTTTCGGTGTCAAATGAGGAAGCGAAATTTAAGATGGTGTTAAATAAGGAATTGTTTCATATTTCTATGCATACTATATATTGTTCTACACTTCTACTGTACAACATTTGTCTGTAATGGATAAATTACTTGTTGATTTCTCGGTTTTTTATTTGAGTCAGTTCTTGTCTCTGATGCTTGTTGAATAGGTGTTTTTAGATCTGACCCAAATGTTGTTACAGTGTTTCTAACATTCGTTTTTGAATTTCATTTCCATGTAAATAGGTGGAATGTACAGCATCAGCATGCCCATGGATAGATATGGCTTGGGCTCACCCGCTGGTCCTGGGGCAATGGTAATTTACTCCTGTACATATTAATATGAGTTACATTGCCTCAATTGGTTGCTGCTACCTTTTGTGCCTTCTATTTATGTTGTGTGGGAAGGTTATTTCTCATTGTTCTTGCTGTTTTGGTGTGATTGACCATGCTAAGCAATCTGCATGTCCTTTATTTCTTTCTCTTGTAGGGCACAAGGGCTGGTTCCTATTCTGACGAAGGCTCACAGAAGAAATCTGCTGGTATAAATTTGCATTGTCCTTTTCACTGGTCAATCAATTTTGTTGGCACTCAGATTTATTCTCTGCCGCTTCTCTTGAACTATTTTAGGAGCTGGACGTGATAATGATTGGAAGTGCCCTAATTGCAACAACATTAACTTCGCCTTTCGGACAGTCTGTAACATGAGAAAATGCAACACACCAAGACCTGACACGCAGGTTTGACACGGTTCCTTCGCACTGAGATTTAAGTTCATATGTTATATTACTAGCCGAGCCAACTTCATAATTGTGCTTTGAAGTTGACATTGCTGCCACAGCCTACAAGCTTAGTCATCTGTCTGAAGTATATGCGATGTGTAAAAACTGTTCAGTGAGATGTTGTTCTATGTGATTCGACCAAATTTACATATTTGCTATATATCTGTTGATCAGTGTATGTATATGTATACTTGGACTTTTCTTGGGCATTATAGCTTCACCAGTTTTTTTTTGCATGGTAATACATGTCTCATTTATATAATAGCTTCACCACTTGTTTGATAACCATTCTTAAAAAAAAAGATATTTACTAAATTCTTATAGGTTGCGCATATCTAAAATCCCTATGCATTACAACTTAAACAAGCTGTCTCGAACCAAACCAAGAACGGTTGCTCATTCACCTGGCAATGGGCATCAAGTTTGTGTCATGCAGTTGCACCATTAGATTGTGCATTAGTGCTTATGTGGAGTGTGATCACTTATTTTGAAGCTATTAGTGGGCAAACTGTTAGTGTATTTGGTTATGGTTATTTTTCTTCTTATGTTCTTGTTAATGCTGGATTGGCTATCTATTTATCATTTTAGCTTCTTTTACTGTTTGTAGAGCTAAATTGTTGTATTACTGTACTGATGACATACATATTAACTCTTCCTTCAGGGATCCAAACCTGACAGTTCAAGAGCTCCAAGTAAGTTTCTAGTGTTTAACATTATACATGCTAGTTCCCCCTTACCTTCACATATATTAAAGTATTTTGCTTTGTCTTGTTATCAGTAAATATTGGGGAACCCCTTGTCAAGAGTCTAAGCTTTGCACTAGTTTATTAGATATATTCGAAACACTATTCAGTTATACATCTAACTTTGACATAACAGAACCAAAGACTCCAGAGGGTAGCTGGAAGTGTGAAAAGTGCAATAACATAAACTATCCTTTCCGGACAAAATGCAACCGTCCAAGTTGTGGGGAAGAAAAGCCGTTGCAGGCAAACAGTCCTGATAATCTGGCTACAGATCAGGACAATCAGGTATGTGATTCAGAACATCCACTATGGTCCTTATTGTTTTCCGTGCCTTTTCTTATAGAAAACCAAAAACTGCGTGCCTTAAATATTCTATTCAATAGTTCCTTTATTATTTTGCCTGTCTCAGTGTTCTCTTGTGCATGGCTTATATATCGTGTCCTTAATGTTACAGTGAGTCCTAGAACAGTAATGAGGGTCAAGAAGGTTCAGCGTCGTCGTCAAGTTTCAGTCTGAATGTCTGGGGTCCATCTGTGTCCGTAGTCGCTGCTGTCGTTTCAAGTTTCTTCCCCTTGGGACCATATAGTTGAGTCACAGCCTAATGGTAAACGTTGTGAAGTTGGCAACTGGAGTCATGGCTTTTCATATCTCTACAGATTTTGATCAAGATCATCCATTTGTTAATATCCTCCTGAAATTTGTTTGCTTGTCGTGGACACTGGACTCAGGGGAAATTGCTATTTGTTATAATGGATTCTAGCTATATATGTGTCTTAGATGTCTTTCATCTGCAGTGAAGTATTACATAGACTCCTTGATTTTTCTTGATTGGTTTTGTCCAAGTTATGTTTGTGGTCTTCAGTTTTAACTCATGTCCAGTTTGGGTACTGTTAATGTCTAATGGCTTGATAATGGCGCCTTTTTCTTTCAGATAAAATCTAAGAGATGTTTATGATAGATTCTTTCAACGTGGGATTTTCCCTTCCATTCACAATTAGTTTACTTACTTCCGTAAGTAATGTTTAGGAGCACTTAGCTTGCACTGTTAGCTATGTTTTGGAAATTCTCGACAATGGGATAGCAAAGGATCAGAAATTAATACTTGTACATCAGACTTGCATCAGTATTTTGGTTGGTCTTACCCAAAAAAAAAAGATCTGTTGAACTAACCAGAGCAAATTCCACTACATTTCTCTGTTATCAATGAAAGATTACCCCCCCCCCCCTCTGTGTTGGTATTGGTGAAACGACTGCTAAACATTTTTTTAGGCAGTCTGTTCAGACCATGGTCTGTTTACCTTGCTTTCCATCATTTCGGTAATACATTTGAGGGGAAACTGCTATCACTGTAGAAACAATATTAATTCTTTCTTAGTACTTATCAAATTTCCTTGTTGACGGTTCATTATAATAATTGGTACATGCAATATGCCATTTTTCTTGAAATAAAAATTGAAGTTAGGCATGTTGACTCCCTAGAGCTCACCAATGTCCTGTTATGTGCATATGTTACCATGTTCTCTGGAGCGTAGCTAATGCAAGTTTTACCAATCTGATGTTTTTGGATCAAAGAGATGATAGATGATGGAAGAGTGAGTTGTGCATAATCGCATCGCATTGTGGAGTGTGCATAACCTCGCATGCTTGGTTGGATTGGTGCTCTTTGACTGACTGGGTGCCATTGAAATTAGTTTTTGTCATGTAATATGGGGAAGCTTTTATCAAAGCTGCAACTTTCACATGACTTTGAAGACAGCAGTGTTCTAATCGAGAAGGATGCTCCCGGCCACGCTGCTGGACTACCGGTACCGACAAGTTCGCATGCCCTGCGAATGGCAGCTCTCAGTGAGCTGCAACACAGTTTATAAGATGACAAGTAACCATTTCATTTTTCTTTGAAATCGCTTGTACTGTGTGGACCCTTCAAACTCTGTATCAAGCAAGCAATCGACGGTGTTGCTCACCGTCATCTTGGTACGGACTTGGATTGAAAGCTTGGTTTAGATTTGTTTGGAGTGCATATTTTACTTTTGTTCTCATTCTTACGATTTTCTTATAATTGTATAATTGAGGATATTGGTTGGCTTTGATGATTTGTTATATGTTTGTTTGAATCTGATTCTGTTACATTTTAGTTCTTGCAACTACGGATGTTCCCATATTGCTTATTTAATATTTAATATTGTTATAACCGTTCGGCCAAATCTTACAACGAAAGCATATATTACGTCGAACTTGGTGCCAAGATCTGAGGCATTTTTCAGAGGCGTTCGCTGCAATTCCACTACTCTAACAATTATTGGCTTTTCCTATTATTAAAAATCGATTTTTTGAGGATGATTAAAAATCGATTTTAGTATTTGAAACACACGATTCTAATCCTAATAGTTGCACCCCAAGAAGCACGTCAAATCCTCGACAATGAATTCCGTCTCGGTCGGGGGTAGTTAGCCGCCGCGTACGGAGGAGGCATGCGGCGCTAAATCGATGAGATATTATATAAAAGAAAAATGGAAATCGGTGCGATACTTCCGCGCGGCGCAAAAGGATATCTCTGACGTGGTGCGATGGACGCGCGGGCGCAGCGGCATAGAAGCGGTCAACTAGCACGCGACGTGGGCCACGCGTGCGTGCGTGCGGCGCGAGGTCTGACTGTGCTAGACAATGGACATCCCCAGATACAACCTGCGTCCGCCGCACGCGGAAGTAAGCACGTGCGTAATCTACACTTGTATTCGGCGACCACTCGTATTTCAATCCCTTCACGTATATATGTTTTTTTTTGCGAAAAGGCCCTGGATATATTATAAATGTTCACGAAAAGTACAAAACACCCCAAACATAATAAGAATTGCATCGAGGATCTGAGCCGTCAACGACCACTACCGCCGCCAGAAAGAGTCGTCGCTTCTCTGCTACGGAAACCGGCCTGACCTTGTCGATGACAGCCGAGAAATCTTCGTGCACGTGCCCATAGGATCAGCGCCCTAGAACCGTAGTTGTCGTCGTTGAACTCTTGAATTGATGTGAAGCGCCCGCCATCATATCACATACGCATAACAAGAAATCTTAACCTTGATGTTTGAAGCGTTTTCTTCAGGAGAAAGGCAGCAGGACTAGGGTTCTGGCCGCCGCCGCCGCCGGCGGTGGCTGCCTATCTGGTATCTGCCCTGGCAGGGGTCATGGGCCCCTCCTGGGAATCTAGCTTGATGGCAAGACGGGAGGAGGAGAAGAGATGAGTTAGCTGGGCTGTTGTTTCTGCGAACTGTGATCTGTTTCTCTAGGTTGCTTCAAAGGATCAGGCGTCTGTAAAGCTCATGTCCCAGCACACGCGTGGAGAAGCTGTTTCTTCTCCCGGCAAAGCCCGTTGCTCTGCAGGGTAGCGTGTCGGTTTCTTGTCCCTCCGTATCGTTCAGGATGTTGGGGAACGCAGTATTTCAAAAATTTTACCTACGATCACGCAAGATCTATCTAGGAGTGCATAGCAACGAGCGGGGAGAGTGTGTCCACGTACCCTCGTAGACCGAAAGCTGAAGCGTTTAGTAACGTCGTTGATGTAGTCGAACGTCTTTGCGGTCCAACCGATCCAAGCACCGAACGTACGACACCACCGTGTTCAGCACACGTTCAACTCGATGACGTTCCTCAAACTCTTGATCCAGTTGAGGCCGAGGGAGAGTTCCGTCAGCACAACGGCGTGGCGACGGTGATGATGAAGTTATCGGCGCAGGGCTTCGCCTAAGCACTACGACGATATGACCGAGATGTGTAACTATGGAGGGGGGCACCGCACACGGCTAAGAGAAGGCTTGGTGTGCCTTTGGGGTGCCCCCTCCCACGTATATAAGGGTGGGGGGGGGGGAGGAGAGGTGGTCGGCCCAAGGGGGGGCACGCCATGGGGGGAGTCCTACTTGGACGCCCGGTCCAAGTAGGATTCGGCCACCTTTCCTATTCCCACTAGGAGAAGGAGGGAAGGAGGAGGAGAAGAGAAGGAAAGGGGGGCCGCCCCCAACCCTAGTCCGATTCGGTTTGGGCTTGGGGTGTGAGGCGTGCCACCACCTGGCCGCCGCCTCCTCTCTCCACTAGGGCCCATGAAGGCCCATTAACTCCCGGGGGGTGGGGGGGTGGTGGTTTCGGTAACCCCCGGTACTCCAGAAAATGTCCGAACCTTTCCGAAACCATTCTGGTATCCAAACATAACCTTCCAATATATCAATATTTATGTCTCGACCATTTTGAGACTCCTTGTCATGTCCGTGATCTCATCTGGGACTCCGAACAAACTTCGGTTCATCAAATCATATAACTCATAATACAAATCGTCATCGAACGTTAAGCGTGCGGACCCTACGGGTTCGAGAACTATGTGGACATGACCGAGACACATCTCCGGTCAATAACCAATAGCGGAACCTGGATGCTCATATTGGCTCCTACATATTCTACGAAGATCTTTATCGGTCAAACCGCATAACAACATACGTTGTTCCCTTTATCATCGGTATGTTACTTGCCCGAGATTCGATCGTCGGTATCATCATACCTAGTTCAATCTCGTTACCGCCAAGTCTCTTTACTTGTTCTGTAATGCATCATCCCTCAACTAACTCATTAGTCACATTGCTTGCAAGGCTTATAGTGATGTGCATTACCGAGAGGGCCCAGAGATACCTCTCCGATACACGGAGTGAAAAATCTTAATCTCGATCTATGCCAACTGAACAAACAACATCGGAGACACCTGTAGAGCATATTTATAATCACCCAGTTACGTTGTGATGTTTGATAGCACACACGGTGTTCCTTCGGTATTCGGGAGTTGCATAATGTCATAGTCTGAGGAACATGTATAAGTCATGAAGAAAGCAATAGCAGAAAAACTAAACGATCAATATGCTAAGCTAATGTATGGGTCTTGTCCATCACATCATTCTCCCAATGATGTGATCCCGTTCATCAAATGACAACACATGTCTATGGTTTAGGAAACTTAACCATCTTTAATTAACGAGCTAGCCAAGTAGAGGCATACTAGGGACATTCTGTTTTGTCTATGTATTCACACATGTACCAAGTTTCCGGTTAATACAATTATAGCATGAATAATAAACATTTATCATGATACAAGGAAATATAAATAACAACTTTATTATTGCCTCTAGGGCATATTTCCTTCAGTCTCCCACTTGCACTAGAGTCAATAATCTAGTTCACATCGTTATGTGATTTAACACAAATAGTTCACATCTTTATGTGATTAGTTCACATCTCCATGTGACTAATACCCAAAGGGTTTACTAGAATCAATAATCTAGTTCACATTGCTATGTGATTAACACCCAAAGAGTGATCATGTTTTGCATGTGAGAGAAGTTTAGTCAACGGGTCTTCCACATTCAGAGCCGTATGTATTTTGCAAATTTTCTATGTCTACAATGCTCTGCATGGAGCTACTCTAGCTAATCGATCCCACTTTCAATATGTATCTAGATTGATACTTAGAGTCATCCGGATCAGTGTCAAAGCTTGCATCGACGTAACCCTTTATGATGAACTTTTTGTCACTCCATAACCGAGAAACATGTCCTTATTCCACTAAGGATATTTTTGACAGCTGTCCTGTGATCCACTCATGGATCACTATTGTACCCTCTTGCCAAACTCATGGTGAGGTACACAATAGGTCTGGTACACAACATAGCATACTTTATTTAACCTATGACTGAGGTATAGTGAATGACTTTTCATTCTCTTTCTATTTTCTGCCGTGGTCGGGTTTTGAGTCTTTACTCAACTTCACACCTTACAACTCAGGCAAGAACTCCTTCTTTGACTGATCTATTTTGAACTCCTTCAAAATCTTATCAACGTATGTACTCATCGAAAGTCTTATCAAGCGTCTTGGTCTATCTTTATAAATCTTGATGCCCAATATGTAAGTAGCTTCACTGAGGTCTTTCATTAAAAAATTCTTATTTAAGTATCCTTTTATGCTATTCAGAAATTCTGTATTATTTCCAATCAACAATATGTCATCCATATATAATATCAGAAATGCTACAGAGCTCCCACACACTTTCTTGTAAAGACAGGTTTCTCCAAAAGTCTGTATAAAACCATATGCTTTGATCACACTATCAAAGCGTACATTCCAACTCCAAGATACTTGCACCAGTCCATAAATGGATCACTAGATCTTACTCATTTTGTTAGCACCTTTCGGATTGACAAAACCTTATGGTTGTATCATATACAACTCTTCTTTAATAAATCCATTAAGGAATGCAGTTTTGACATCCATTTGCCAAATTTCATAAAATGCGGCAATTGCTAACATGATTTAGACAGACTTTAAGCATATATACGAGTGAGAAACTCTCATCGTAGTCAACACCTTGAACTTGTCGAAAACCTTTTGCGACAATTCGAGCTTTGTAGATAGTAATGCTACTATCAGCGTCCGCCTTCCTCTTGAAGATCCATTTAATCTCAATGGCTCGCCGATCATCGGGAAAGTCAATCAAAGTCCATACTTTGTTCTCATACATGGATCCCATCTCAGATTTCATGGCCTCAAGCCATTTCACGAAATCTGGGCTCATCATCGTTTCCTCATAGTTCGTAGGTTTGTCATGGTCAAGTAACATGACGTCTAGAACAGGATTACCGTACCACTCTGGTGCGGATCGTACTCTGGTTGACCTACGAGGTTCGGTAGTAACTTGATCAGAAGTTTTATGATCATCATCATTAACTTCTTCACTGATTGGTGTAGGAATCACTGGAACTGATTTCTGTGATGAAATACTTTCCAATAACGAGAAGGTACAGTTACCTCATCAAGTTCTACTTTCCTCCCACTCACTTCTTTGAAGAGTAACTCCTTCTCTAGAAAGGATCCATTCTTAGCAACTGATATCTTGCCTTCGGATCTGTGATAGAAGATGTACCCAACAGTCTCTTTTGGGTATCCTATGAAGACACATTTCTCCAATTTGGGTTCGAGCTTATCAGGTTGAAGCTTTTTCACATAAGCATCGCAGCCCCAAACTTTAAGAAACGACAGCTTAGGTTTCTTGCTAAACCACAGTTCATATGGTGTCGTCTCAATGGATTTAGATGGTGCCCTATTTAACGTGAATGCAGCTGTCTCTAATGCATAACCCCAAAACGATAGTGGTAAATAAGTAAGAGACATCATAGATCGCACCATATCTAATAAAGTACGGTTACGATGTTTGGACACACCATTACGTTGTGGTGTTCCAGGTGGCGTGAGTTGTGAAACTATTCCACATTGTTTCAAATGAAGACCAAACTCGTAACTCAAATATTCGCCTCCGCGATCGCATCATAGAAACTTTATTTTCTTGTTACGATGATTTTCCACTTCACTCTGAAATTCTTTGAACTTCTCAAATGTTTCAGACTTATGTTTCATTAAGTAGATATACCCATATCTGCTCAAATCATCCATGAAGGTCAAAAAATAATGATACCCGCCGCGAGCCTCAACACTTATCGGACCGTATACATCGGTATGTATTATTTCCAATAAGTCAGTGGCTCGCTCCATTGTTCCGGAGAATGTAGTCTTAGTCATCTTGCCCATGAGGCATGGTTCGCAAGCATCAAATGATTCATAATCAAGTGATTCCAAAAGTCCATCCGCATGGAGTTTCTTCATGCGCTTTACATCAATATGACCAAAAGGGCAGTGCCACTAGTATGTTGCACTATCATTATCAACTTTGCATCTTTTGGCATCAATATTATGAATATGTGTATCACTACGATCGAGATTCAATAAACCATTCACCTTGGGTGTATGATCATAGAAGGTTTTATTCATGTAAACAGAATAACAATTATTCTTTGACTTTGAATAGCCGTATTGCAATAAACATGATCCAATCATATTATGCTCAACGCAAACACCAAATAACATTTATTTTAGGTTCAACACTAATCCATAAGGTAAAGGGAGTGTGCGATGGTGATCTTATCAACCTTGGAATCACTTCGAACACACATCGTCACCTCGCCCTCAACTAGTCTCTGTTCATTTTGTAACTCATGTTTCAGGTTACTAATCATAGCAACTAAACCAGTATCAAATACCCAGGGGCTACTATGAACACTAGTAAAGTACACATCAATAACATGTATATCATATATACTTTTGTTCACTTTGCCATCCTTCTTATCCGCCAAGTATTCGAGTAGTTACACTTCCAGTGACCATTTCCTTTGTAGTAGAAGCACTCAGTTCTAGGCTTGGGTCTAGCTTTGGGCTTCTTCACGGGAGCAGCAACTTGCTTGCTATTCTTCTTGAAGTTCCCTTTCTTTCCCTTGCCCCTTTTCTTGAAACTAGTGGTCTTGTTAACCATCAACACTTGATGCTATTTCTTGATTTCTACCTTCGCTATTTTCTGCATCACGAAGAGCTCGGGAATCGTTTTCATCATATCCCTTGCATATTATAGTTCATCATGAAGTTCTAGTAACTTGGTGATAGTGACTAGAGAAATCTATCAATCACTATCTTATCTGGAAGATTAACGCCCACTTGATTCAAGCGATTATAGTACCCAGACAATCTGAGCACATGCTCACTAGCTGGGCTATTCTCCTCCATCTTGTAGGAAAAGTACTTGTCAGAGGTCTCATACCTCTAGACATGGGCATGAGTTTGAAATAGCAAATTTAACTCTTGGAACATCTCATATGCTCCGTGGCATTTCAAAACATTTTTGAAGTCCCGGGTCTAAGCCGTAAAGCATGGTGCACTAAACTATCAAGTAGTCATCATACCGAGCTTTGTCAAACGTTCATAACGCCTGCATCTGCTCCTGCAATAGGTCTATCACCTAGTGGTGCATCAAGGACATAATACTTCTTTGTAGCAACGAGGATAATCCTCAGATCATGAATCCAGTCCGCATCATTGCTACTATCAT
The DNA here is from genome assembly GCA_032464435.1 of Aegilops umbellulata. NCBI lineage: Eukaryota > Viridiplantae > Streptophyta > Magnoliopsida > Poales > Poaceae > Aegilops > Aegilops umbellulata. The sequence goes on along the minus strand of CP136060.1, from coordinate 70,105,758 downwards.
CTTTCAACTTATTTTTCTCTATGAACATATCAAAAAAATAAACGGGGAGCTACATCGCAAGCTATTGATCTACAACATAGATATGCAAATACTATCAGGACTAAGTTCATGATAAATTAAAGTTCAATTAATCATATTACTTAAGAACTCCCACTTAGATAGACATCCCTCTAGTATATAAATGATCATGTGATCCATATCAACTAAACCATGTCCGATCATCACGTGAGATGGAGTAGTTTTCAATGGTGAACATCACTATGTTGATCATATCTACTATATGATTCACGTTCGACCTTTCGGTCTCAGTGTTCTGAGGCCATATCTGCATATGCTAGGCTCATCAAGTTTAACCCGAGTATTCTGCGTGTGCAAAACTAGCTTGCACCCGTTGTATGTGAACGTAGAGCGTATCACACCCGATCATCACGTGGTGTCTCGGCACGACGAACTGTAGCGACGGTGCATACTCAGGGAGAACACTTGTACCTTGAAATTTAGCGAGGGATCATCTTATAATGCTACCGCCGTACTAAGCAAAATAAGATGCATAAAGGATAAACATCACATGCAATCAAAATAAGTGATATGATATGTCCATCATCATCTTGTGCCTTTGATCTCCATCTCCAAGGCACCGTCATGATCACCATCGTCACCGGCTTGACACCTTGATATCCATCATAGCATCATTGTCGTCTCGCCAACTATTGCTTCTACGACTATCGCTACCGCTTAGTGACAAAGTAAAGCAATTACATGGCGATTGCATTTCATACAATAAAGCGACAACCATATGGCTCCTGCCACTTGCCGATAACTGTTACAAAACATGATCATCTCATACAACAATTTATATCTCATCACGTATTGACCATATCGCATCACAACATGCCCTGCAAAAACAAGTTAGACGTCCTCTACTTTGTTGTTGCAAGTTTTACATGGCTGCTACGGGCTTCTAGCAAAAACCGTTCTTACCTACGCATCAAAACCACAACGTTTTTTCGTCAATTCTGCTGTTTTAAGCTTCAACAAGGACCGGGTGTCGTCAAACTCGATTCAACTAAAGTTGGGGAAACAGACACCCTCTAGCCACCTATGTGCGAAGCACGTCAGTAGAACCAGTCTCATGAACGCAGTCATGTAATGTCGGTCCGGGCCGCTTCATCCAACAATACCGCCGAATCAAAGTAAGACGTTGCTGGTAAGCAGTATGACTATTATTGCCCACAACTCATTGTGTCCTACTCGTGCATATAACATCTACGCATAGACCTGGCTCGGATGCCACTGTTGGGGAATGCAGTATTTCAAAATTTTTACCTACGATCACGCAAGATCTATCTAGGAGATGCATAGCAACAAGCGGGGAGAGTGTGTCCACGTACCCTTGTAGACCAAAAGCGGAAGCGTTTAATAACACGGTTGATGTATTCGAACGTCTTCGCGATCCAACCAATCCAAGCACCGAACGTATGGCACCTCCGCGTTCAGCACACGTTCAGCTCGTTACGTCCCTCGAACTCTTGATCCAGTTGAGGCCGAGGGAGAGTTCCCTCAGCACGACGGCGTGGTGACGGTGATGATGAAGTTATTGGCACAGGGCTTCGCCTAAGCACTACGGCAATATGACCAAGGTGTGTAACCGTGGAGGGGGCACCGCACACGGGTAAGAGAAGACTTGGTGTGTTGTAGCGGTGCCCCCCACATATGTATAGGTGGGAGGGGGATGGAGCAGCAGGAGGCGCGCCCCAAGTAGGAGGAATCCTACTTGGGGCCTAATCCTATTCGGCCTTCCCCCTTTCCATGTTTTCCAGAGGGAGAAGGAAAGAGGAGGGAGGAGAGAAGGAAAGGGGAGGCCGAATTGCCCCCTTCCTTTCTCTCCTCTCCCTTTCCTTTCTCTCCTCTCCCTTTCCTTTCCCCCCTTATTTGGCCATGTATGGGGCGCACCAGCCCACTAGGGGCTGGTCTGTCCCACCCTAGGCCCAATAAGGCCCATATCTTGGCCGGGGGTGCCCGGAACCCCTTTTCGGTGACCCGAAACGTACCCGGTACCCCCGAAAGACTTCCGGTGTCCAAATACTATTGTCCTATATATGAATCTTTACCTCTCGACCATTTCAAGACTCCTCGTCATGTCCATGATCTCATCCTGGACTTCGAACAACATTCGGTCATCAAATCACACAACTCATACAATATAAAATCGTCATCGAGCATTAAGCGTGCTGACCCTACGGGTTCGAGAACTATGTAGACATGACCGAGACACCGCTCCGGTCCATAACCAATAGCAGAACCTGGATGCTCATATTGGCTCCCACATATTCTACAAAGATCTTTATCGGCCAAACTGCATAACAACATACGTTATTCCCTTTGTCATCGGTGTGTTACTTGCCCGAGATTCAATTGTCGGTATCATCATACCTAGTTCAATCTCGTTTCCGCCAGGTCTCTTTACTTGTTCCGTAATCCATGATCCCGCAACTAACTCATTAGTCACATTGCTTGCAAGGCTTACAGTGATGTGCATTACCGAGAGGGCCCATAGATACCTCTCCGATACATGGAGTGACAAATCCTAATCTCGATCTATGCCAACTTAAAAAACACCATTGGAGACACCTGTAGAGCATCTTTATAATCACCCAGTTACGTTGTGACGTTTGATAGCACACAAAGTGTTCCTTCGGTATTCGGGAGTTGCATAATCTCATAGTCAGAGGAATATGTATAAGTGATGAAGAAAGCAATAGCAATAAAATTGAACGATCAATATGCTAAGCTAACGGATGGGTCTTGTCCATCACATCATTCCCCCAATGGTGTGATCCCGTTCATCAAATGACAACACATGTCTATGGTTTAGGAAACTTAACCATCTTTGATTAACGAGCTAGTCAAGTAGAGGCATACTAGGGACATTCTGTTTTGTCTATGTATTCACACATGTACTAAGTTTCCGGTTAATACAATTCTAGCATGAATAATAAACATTTATAATGATATAAGGAAATATAAATAACAACTTTATTATTGCCCCTAGGGCATATTTAATTCAATTTGCTTCCTCATTAATTGGTGTAGGAATTACTGGAACTAATTTCTGTGATGGACTACTTTCCAATTCGGGAGAAGGTACAATTACCTCATCAAGTTCTACTTTCCTCCCAGTCACTTCTTTCGAGAGAAACTCCTTCTCTAGAAAGGATCCATTCTTAGCAACGAATATCTTGCCTTCGGATCTATGATACAAGGTGTACCCAACAGTTTCCTTTGGGTATCCTGTGAAGACACATATCTCCGATTTGGGTTCGAGCTTATCAGGTTGAAGCTTTTTCACATAAGCATCGCAGCCCCAAACTTTAAAAATGACAACTTGGCTTTCTTGCCAAACCACAGTTCATATGGTGTCATCTCAACGGATTTAGATGGTGCCCTATTTAAAGTGAATGCAGCCGTCTCTAAAGCATAACCCCAAAACGATAACGGTAAATCAGTAAGAGACATCATAGATCACACCATATCTCATAAAATGCGGTTACGACGTTCAGACACACCATTATGCTGTGGTGTTCCAGGTGGCGTGAGTTGCGAAACTATTCCGCATTGTTTCAAATGAATACCAAACTCATAACTCAAATATTCACCTCCACGATCAGATCATAGAAACTTTATTTTCTTGTTACGATGATTTTCCACTTCACTCTGGAATTCTTTGAACTTTTAAAATGTTTCAGTCTTATGTTTCATCAAGTAGACATACCCATATCTGCCCAAATCATCTGTGAAGGTCAGAAAATAACGATACCCGCCGCAAGCCTCAACACTCATTGGACCGCATACATCAATATGTATTATTTGCAATAAGTCTGTTGCTCGCTCCATTGTTCCAGAGAACGGATTCTTAGTCATCTTGCCCATGAGTCATGGTTCACAAGCATCAAGTGATTCATAATCAAGTGATTCCAAAAGCCCATCAGCATGGAGTTTCTTCATGCGCTTCACACCAATATGACCTAAACGGCAGTGCCACAAATAAGTTGCACTATCATTATTAAACTTTTATCTTTTGGCTTCAATACTATGAATATGTGTATCACTAGTATCGAGATTCAACAAAAATAGACCACTCATCATGGGTGCATGATGATACGTCTCCAACGTATCTATATTTTTTGATTGTTCCATGTTGTTTTATTATCAATCTTGGATGTTTTATAATCATTTCATAGTCATTTTATATCATTTTTTTGTACTAACCTATTGACATAGTGCCAAGTGCCAGTTGCTGTTTTTTCCATGTTTTTTACATCGCAGGAAATCAATATCAAACGGGGTCCAAATGCCACAAGACATCACGATGATTTTTTATGGGCCAAAAGGAAGCAGATGGGCCCTGGTTGTACCTGGGGGAAGTCCCGAGGAGGGGACAACCCACCAGGGTTCGCCAGGAGGCCCTGGCGCGCCCTGGTGGGTTGTGCCCACCTTGGGTACCCCCAGACCGCCTCTTTGCTCTATAAATACCCAAATATTACAGAAACCCTAGGGGAGTCAACGAAATATTCATCCAGCCGCCACAGAGTCCAGAACCACCTGATCCAATCTAGACACCATCACAGAGGGGTTCACCACTTCCATTGGTGCCTCTCCGATGATGCATGAGTAGTTCTTTGTAGACCTTCGGGTCCGTAGTTAGTAACTAGATGGCTTTCTCTCTCTCTCTCTCTCTCTCTCTCTCTCTCTCTCTCTCTCTCTCTCGCTGATTTCTCAATACAATGGTCTCTTGGAGATCCATATGATGTAACTCTTTTACGGTGTGTTTGTTGGAATCTGATGAACTTCGAGTTTATGACCAGCTATATCTTTTTATATCCATGAAAGTTATTTGAGTTTCTTTGATCTCTTATATGCATGATCTCTTATAGCCTCGTATTTCTTCTCTGATATTTGGGTTTTGTTTGGCCAAGTTGATCTATTTATCTTGCAACGGGAAGAGGTACCCGGTAGTGGGTTCGATCTTATGGTGCTCGATCCCAGTGACAGAAAGGGAAATGACACGTATGCATCGTTGCTACTAAGGATAAAAAGACGAGATCTATATCTACCGCCATATAGATAAACGGATTTTGTCCACATCATGTCATCGTTCTTATTGCATTAATCTATTTTCCATGAACTTAATACACTAGATGCATGCTGGATAGCGATCGATGTGTGGAGTAATAGTAGTAGATGCAGGCAGGAGTCGGTCTACTAATCTTGGACGTGATGCCTATGTAATGATCATTGCCTGGATATCGTCATGATTATTTGAAGTTCTATCAATTGCTCAACAGTAATTTTTTACCCACCGTTTGCTATTTTTCTCGAGAGAAGCCACTAGTGAAACCTACGCCCCCCGGGTCTTCTTTCTCATATATTTGCCTTGCGATCTACTTTTCCTTTGAATTTTTATTCAGATCTATTAAACCAAAAAATACAAAAATACGTTGCTGCGTTTTATCTATATTTATTTTATTTGGCGTTCGATCTATCAATCTACTACAATTTACCTCACGTCCGCTTGCCTATCTTCAGGCGCCGTACCCCGGAAAGGATTGACAGCCCCTTTAACTCGTCGGTTTGCGAGGTGTTGTTGTTTGTGTGCAGGTGTTGTTTACGTTGTGTTGCTTGGTTCTCCTACTGGTTCGATACCTTGGTTTCATAACTGATGGAAATACCTACCGTCGCTATGCTACATCATCCCTCCCTCTTCGGGGAAATACCGACGTAGTTCCAGCTGCCATCAAGGAGAATTTCTGGCGCCGTTGCCGGGGAGGATCTTCAACATAACCAGGTTCCTAATCACAAATCTCATATCCTTGTAATTTACATTATTTTCCATTTGCCTCTCGTTTTCCTCTCCCCCACTTCACAAAAAATCGTCGCTTTATTCGCCTCTCTTTTTTCCGTTCACCATTTTCTCATCAGATCTATTCTTTGCTTGCAATCAAGAGTGATTTCGGTATGGCACCAACAAATGACGGCCTGACTCCTAAGATGGGACGTACATGAAATCTAGATGCTAAAACTTTTATCTTGGGACAAGGGAACGTTATGGAAAAGAACGTATCCAAGAATTTTTCAATTGTGTTGGGAATCTAAGTCTTGATGATGCTCCTATACTTAAAACTACTCGATCTTATGCAGATGCTATTTCAGCACTAGTTCTCAAACTTGAAAGCAAATTTATTCGTACCCATCGTACTTTGCAAAGATTGTTTTTTGAGCTCCCCGATATAAAGAATCCTAGGGCTAAAAAGTTGGCCACTCTCGTTCTCATGAACGAGTTTGACCACATAATTCGAGAAGCTAGGGAAATCTTTGACTTTTATGGTATGAATCGTGAAAAACCCGTGATTGATGAAATTCTTTACAATAGTGACTATTTCATTAAGGCATTTGCTTGGGGAAAATAAGATCTTTGATGAGAATCTTAAAAAGGAGGTCCCCGTTCTAGATATAATCCAATAAGTTTTTAACAATGTTAATCAACACTATTCTTGGATTGTAGAGGGAAATCAAAGGGGTTATGATGAAAATGAACTAAGGAATGCTAAATTTTCTATGGATAATATGTTTTATGTTGTGTTTACAAAGCCTCCTGATAAAAATACCCCCAACAAAATTAAGAATAAGAAGGATGACAAACCTTTGATCCTTGCTATATGCCTAGCTAAGGGCGTAAAACTATAGCGCTTGTTGAGAGACAACCCAATGAATAAAATTTATTTTTTCTTTTTGCTTTATGTTCTTGAGTGTTAGAAAAATTATTCTTCTGTTATGATTGTGTTTCTTGTGTTTTAATTAGTGTTTGTGCCAAGTATAACCAATAGGATCTTCTTGGGTGATAGTTGTTTGATCTTGCTGAAAAAGACAGAAACTTTGTGCTCACGAAAATAATTGTCAAAATTCACAAGAACGTGGTAAAATGCTAATTCTTTTTGTCAAAGATCAATATACAAATTATCTAGGTTGTCCTAGTTTATCAGAATTTTTGGAGTTCCAGAAGTATTCTAACAAATCAGATTTCTACAGACTGTTCTGTTTTGACAGATTCTGTTTTCTTTGTGTTGTGTGCTTATTTTGATGGCTCTATGGTTTTCTTTGATGAGTTTTTGCCATAGAAAATTTGGAATATAGTAGATATAATACAAAAACAAAATAATAATTGGTTTGATAAAACACTTATAGTAGTGGTTTATTTTTCTTACACTAACGGATCTCACAAAGGTTTTGTTGAGTTTTGTGTGATTGAAGTTTTCAAGTTTTGGGTTATCGTACGATGGATGAAGGAAGGATGTAAGAGCCTAAGCTAGGGGATGCCCCGGCATCCCAAGCTATTATCCAAGAATGAGCAACCAACTAAGCTTTGGGATGCCCCCGAGTGGCATCCCCGCTTTCTTCCAACAACTATCTGTATTTCACTCGAGGTTATATTTTTATTCGTCACATGATATGTGTTTTGCTTGGAGCGTCTTGTATAATATGTGTCTTTGCTTGTTTTATTTTGTGTTTTAAGTCATCAATCCTTGCTGGACACACCTATTTGAGAGATGCAAAATTATATCATGAGTTGTTAGAATTGCTCTCTATGCTTCACTTAAATCTTTTATGAGCTAGGACTTGCTCTAGTGCTTCACTTATATTTTTTTGAGCACGGTGTGCTTTATTGTTTTTGAAGAAATGCTCTCTTGCTTCTTAGATTTATTTGAGAGTTAGTAAAATTCTGAAGAAATTCTCTCTTGCTTCACTTAAATTATTTTGAGAGAAAGAAAATTTGTTATGCTCGTGATCTTCACTTATATTTGTTTGAGCTTATGAAAAGCAACACATAAAAGTTAGTCCCAAAGTGATAGATATCCAAGAAGGATAAAGTAAAATAAAATGTCATGAAGATCATTGGACAAAATAAACTTGATTCTTAGTAATAGTTTTGAGATATGATGATGTGATACGTGAGTCATGTTGATGAGTAATTGTGCTCTAGTAAGAATATTGGTGTTAAGGTTTGTGATTCCCTATGCATGCACGAAAGTCAATAATTATGCAATGAAAATTATATCCTACTTCTGGTGCATTATTCGGTGTTAATTATGCTTAATGCTTTCTTATGAGATTATTCGTTTCTTGGTTGGTCGCTTCCCAATCTTTTACTAGCCTTCATTTTGCACCAAGTGTGATCTTTACTTGTGCATCCAAAATCCTTTAAACCAGTTTTGCGACATGAGTCCACTATATCTACCTATATGCGGTATTCTTTTGCCATTCTAAGCATATTTGCATGTGCCATCTCTAATTTTCAAAATAAGCTTCTCTTTTGTGTGTTTGTTTCGCTCGCGGAACGGTAACGGGTGGCTAATATTTTCCATGCTGGATGTGTTATTCTCAAGATGAGTGTTTATTCACTTGTCATTGCACGAGAGTAAGGCAAAGGTCTTAGGGATGCCCAGTCCCGAAATGCAAAAAAATATATTTACTTTATGTTGTCAAATAATAAATTCCTTGGAAAGTGTTGGTATGGAGGCACCCGTGGATACGGTTAGCCATGGAAAGTGAAAGAATGGTGGAAAAAGGAATGAAACTTATTTTCTGTTTGGGAACCGCCTATGGAATATCTAGCATGGAAAGTGTTGGGAACTCCGAGTCATTTTCGTTGTTGGGATGGATACACCTCCCAAAATGTTTTTATCTCTATTTTTTTTCCTTTGAGCTCTGGCACCTCTACAAATCCCTACTTCCCTCTGCGAAGGGCCTTTCTTTTACTTTATGCAATTTTTATTTTGAAATTTGAGTCTCCATTTTCTCTCATAAAAAGCACCAACTAGGAGGCAATATGTTCGCGCTTAAGTATCGGGTGTAGTTAATATTCGAGTGTGTTTCATGAATGGATCAATGTTTGAGCATGATGGGCTAGGGATAACATATTTTATCGTTGATATTTTGAAATACATGGTTGCTTGTTGATATGCTTGAGTATCTAAATTATTATGTCAAAACTAGACTGTTGCTTTGAATCACATAAAAGTCCAAATGTCCATGCTATAAAGAAAAGAATATGACATGACTTGATGAACATCACTCCACATCAAAAATTCTGTTTTTATTACTTACCTACTCGAGGACGAGTAGGAGTTAAGCTTGGGGATGCTGATACGTCTCCAACGTATCTATAATTTTTGATTGTTCCATGCTATTTTATTACCAATCTTGGATGTTTTATAATCATTTCATAGTCATTTTATATCATTTTTTGGTACTAACCTATTGACGTAGTGCCAAGTGCCAGTTGCTGTTTTTTTTCCATTTTTTTACATCGCAGGAAATCAATATCTAACGGAGTCCAAATGCCACGAAACTTCACGGTGATTTTTTATGGGCCAAAAGGAAGAAAATGGGCCCTGGTTGCATCTGGGGGAGTCCCGAGGAGGGGACAACCCACCTCCTGGCGCGCCCTGGTAGGTTGTGCGCACCTCGGGTACCCCCTGGACCGCCTCTTTGCTCTATAAATACCCAAATATTCCAGAAACCCTAGGGGAGTCGGCGAAATATTCATCCAGCCACCACAGAGGCCAGAACCACCAGATCCAATCTAGACACCATCACGGAGGGGTTCACCACTTCCATTGGTACCTCTCCGATGATGTGTGAGTAGTTCTTTGTAGACCTTCGGGCCCGTAGTTAGTAGCTAGATGGCTTTCTTTCTCTTTCTCTCTCTCTCTCTCTCTCTCTCTCTCTCTTGCTGAATTCTCAATACAATGGTCTCTTGGAGATCCATATGATGTAACTCTTTTGCGATGTGTTTTTTGGAATATGATGAATTTCGAGTTTATGATCAGTCATATCTTTTTATATCCATGAAAGTTATTTGAGTTTCTTTGATCTCTTATATGCATGATCTCTTATAGCCTCGTATTTATTCTCCAATATTTGGGTTTTGTTTGGCCAACTTGATCTATTTATCTTGCAACGGGAAGAGGTGCCCGGTAGTGGGTTCGATCTTACGATGCTTGATCCCAATGACAGAAAGGGAAACGACACGTATGCATCGTTGCTACTAACGATAAAAAGACGAGATCTATATCTACCGCCATATAGATAAACAGATCTTGTCTACATCATGTCATCATTCTTATTGCATTACTCCGTTTTTCCATGAACTTAATACACTAGATGCATGCTGTATAGCGGTCGACGTGTGGAGTAATAGTAGTAGATGCAGGCAGGAGTCGGTCTACTAATCTTGGACGTGATGCCTATGTAATGATCATTGCCTGGATATCGTCATGATTATTTGAAGTTCTATCAATTGCTCAACAGTAATTTGTTTACCCACCGTTTGCTATTTTTCTCGAGAGAAGCCACTAGTGAAACCTACGGCCCCCGGGTCTTCTTTCTCATATATTTGCCTTGCGATCTACTTTTCCTTTGCATTTTTATTCAGATCTATTAAACAAAAAAAATACAAAAATACCTTGCTGTGTTTTATCTTTATTATTTTATTTGGTGTTCGATCTATCAATCTACAACAATTTACCTCACGTCCGCTTGCCTATTTTGTGGCGCCGTACCCCGGAAGGGATTGACAACCCCTTTAACTTGTCGGGTTGCGAGGTGTTGTTGTTTGTGTGCAGGTGTTGTTTACGTTGTGTTGCTTGGTTCTCCTACTAGTTCGATACCTTGGTTTCATAACTGAGGGAAATAGCTACCATCACTGTGCTACATCATCCCTCCCTCTCCGGGGAAATACCGACATAGTTCCAGCTGCCATCACATGACCTATCGAGGATAATCCTCAAGTTATGATTCATGACGTTCAAAACGTTGTTGAAGTCCCGATTCTAAGCCGTAGAGCATGGCACACTGAACTATCGACTAGTCATCAGCTTTGCTCTGCCAGACGTTCATAACATCTAGAGTTGCTCCTGCAGTGGGTCTTGCACCTAGCGGTGCTTCCAGGACGTAATTCTTGTGTGCACCAATGAGGATAATCCTCAAGTTACGGACCCAATCCATGTAGTTGCTACCATCATCTTTCAACTTAGCTTTCTCTAGGAACGCATTAAAATTCAAAGGAACACTAGCACGGGCCGTTTATCTACAACAACATAGACATGCAAAATACTATCAGGTACTAAGTTCACGATAAATTAAAGTTCATTTAATCATATTACTTAAGAACTCCCACTTAGATAGACATCCCTCTAGTCATCTAAATGATCACGTGATCCATATCAACTAAACCATGTTCGATCATCACGTGAGATGGAGTAGCTTTCAATGGTGAGAAAACTATGTTGATCATATCTACTAAATGATTCACGTTCGACCTTTCGGTCTCAGTGTTTCGAGGCCATATCTACATATGCTAGGCTCGTCAAGTTTAACCCGAGTATTCTGCGTGTGCAAAACTGGCTTGCACCAGTTGTATGTGAATGTAGAGCTTATCACACTCGATCATCACGTGGTGTCTCGGCACGGCGAACTATAGCAATGGTGCATACTTAGGGAGAACACTTATACCTTGAAATTTAGTGAGAGATCATCTTATAATGCTACCGCCGTAATAAGAAAAATAAGATGCATAAAGGATAAACATCACATGCAATCAAAATAAGTGATATGATATGGCCATCATCATCTTGTGCCTTTGATCTCCATCTCCAAAGCACCGACATGATCACCATCGTCACCGGCTTGACACCTTGATCTCCATCGTAGGATTGCTATCATCTCGCCAACTATTGCTTCTACGACTATCGCTACCGCTTAGTGATGAAGTAAAGCAATTACATGGCGATTGCATTTAATACAATAAAGCGACAACCACATGGCTCCTGCCAATTGCCGATAACTGTTACAAAACATGATCATCTCATACAAATATTTGTATTTCATCACGTCTTGACCAATCACATCATGCCCTGCAAAAACAAGTTAGACGTCCTCTACTTTGTTGTTGCAAGTTTTACGTGGCTGCTACGGGCTTCTAGCAAGAACCGTTCTTACCTACACATCAAAACCACAATGATTTTTCGTCAAGTGTGCTATTTTAACCTTCAACAAGGACCGGGCGTAGCCAAACTCGATTCAACTAAAGTTGGAGAAACAGACACCCGCCAACCACCTGTGTGCGAAGCACGACAGTAGAACCAGTCTCATGAACGCGGTCATATAATATCGGTCCGGGCCACTTCATCCAACAATACTGCCGAATTGAAGTAAGACGTTGCTGGTAAGCAGTATGACTACTATCGCCCGCAACTCTTTGTGTTTCTAGTCATGCATATAACATCTACGCATAGACCTCGCTCGGATGCCACTGTTGGGGAATGCAGTATTTCAAAACTTTTACCTACGATCACGCAAGATCTATCTAGGAGATGCATAGCGATAACCCACAAGTATAGGGGATCACAACAGTTTTCGAGGGTAGAGTATTTAACCCAAATTTATAGATTCGTCACAAGGGGAGCCAAAGAATATTTGAAGGTATTAGCAGCTGAGTTGTCAATTCAACCACACCTGGAGATTAATTATCTGCAACAAAGTGATCAGTAGCAAAGTAGTTTGATAGTTTTGATAGTAGTGACAACAACAACAGTAATAGTAACAGTGATATCAGTAATTTGTAGCAAGTGTAACAGTGATGATAGCAATAGTAACGCAGCAAGATCAATAAGGATAAATTCGTAGGCATTAGATCGGTGACTTGTTGGATGATATTCATCATGTGACAGTTATAACCTAGGGCGATACGACACAAGCTCCAGTTCATGGATATAATGTAGGCATGTATTCCGTAAATAGTCATACGTGCTTTATTAAAAGAACTTGCATGACATCTTTTGTCCCACCCTCCCGTGGCAGCGGGGTCCATATTGGAAACTAAGGGATATTAAGGCCTCCTTTTAATAGAGAACCGGAACAAAGCATTAACACATAGTGAATAGATGAACTCCTCAAACTACGATCATCATCGGGAGTGGGCCCGGTTGTTGTCACTCTGGGGTTGCCGGATCATAACGCGTAGTAGGTGACTATAACTTGCAAGATCAGATCTAAAACATGGATATAATGATGAATTCATAAACGGTTCAGATCTGAGTTCATGGCACCCGGGCCCAAAGTGACAAGCATTAAGCATAGCAAAGTCATAGCAACATCAATCTAAGAACATAGTGGATACTAGGGATCAAGCCCTAACAAAACTAACTCGATTATATGATGAATCTCATCCAACTCCTCACCGACCAGCGAGCCTATGAAGGAATTACTCACTCTCGGTGGGGAGCATCATGGAATTGGCGATGGAGAAGGGTTGGTGATGACGAAGAACGAAGATCCCCCTCTCCGGAGCCCCAAACGGGCTCCAGATCTGCCCTCCCGAGGAAGAACAGGGCTTGGCGACGGCTCCGTCTCGTGGATCGTGATAATTTTTTCTCCCTTTTATTTCTGGAATAATGTGAATTTATAGTATCAGGGGGTCATCAACGGGGCCACCAGGTGGGTACAACCCACCTGGGCGCGCCAGGAGAGGGGGGCGCGCCCTGGTGGGTTGTGCCCAACAAGGGGCCCCTCTCTGGTGGGTCTTGGCTCCAGAAATTCTTATTATTGATATAAAAAATCCTCGCAAAGTTTCGTTAAATTCTGAGAACTTTTATTTCTGCACAAAAACAACACCATGGTAGTTCTGCTGAAAACAACGTCAGTCCGGGGTTAGTTTCATTCAAATCATGCAAATTAGAGTCCAAAACAAGAGGAAAAGCATGAGAAAAAGTAGATACGTTGGAGACGTATCAACTCCCCCAAGCTTAAACCTTTGCTTGTCCTCAAGGAATTCAGTTGATAAACTGAAAGTGAGAAAGAAAAACTTTTACGAACTCTTTTGCTCTTGTTTGCATAAATAAGCTTAAACGGCACCCAGGTTTTTAGCCAAAATTATAACTAACCATGTCAACAATAACTCTTAAAGATTATAATGACTCATATCAATAACATAATCAGCTAGCGAGCAATAATAAAAATATCTCAAACAAAAACATGTTGTCAAAACAACCATGATATAATATGACAATAGTGGTATCTCGCTAGCCCTTTCCGAGACCGCAAAACATAAATGCAGAGCACCTCCAAAGTTTAAGCAGCGACTAAACATTGTAATTCATGGTAGAAAAGATCCAGTCATGATGCACCCAACATTAGCTATACATAATGCATAAATCATGACAGATGTGCTCTACTCAGTTTCTAGCGCTTGGTTTTAGAAGGTGGTGACACAACATAAAAGTAAATAGAAAGTCCCTTCACAGAGGGAAGCAGTGATTTGCAGAGGTGCCACAGCTCAATTTTTAAAACAGAGATAAATGATAATTTTGAGACATGCCCCCTTCTCATTCACTTCACGACCATCAATTATCATCATCTTCCATGCTAAGCACGCTAGTGGCGGTCCCCAAGCAGAAAGTAAAGGTTTTGACTCCATTGGGAGTTTTTGTTTGGTTATTCAAGAGATGAAATCTTTTTCCTATTTGCAATTTGGGACTGTGCATCCCTAATACCGCCCATTTCCTCGTGTGACGGCGAGTGAATAAACACTCGACCTGAGGATAACATGCTTAGCACGGAAGATATCGACCACCTCCTGTCGTTCCATGAACGATCCAGGCACACAAAAAGGATATTTTTTTTAGAAGTTTTTAGAGGTGGCACATGCAAATTTACTTAGGACGGCAGGGTAATACCGCATATAGGTAGGTATGGTCGACTCATCTGGAATAACTTTGGGTTCAAGGTTTTTGATGTACAAGCAGAATTCCCACTTAGTACAGGCGAAGGCTAGCAATTAAGATTGGGAAGCGGCCAGCTAGAGAGCAACAACGATCATGACCAGGCATTATGCATAAGTAACATTGGACACTAGCATGAGTTGGATATGAACACCATGAACATAAACATTATAGAGGCTATGTTGGTTTTGATTCAACTACATGCATGAACATGTACCAAGTCAAGCCAGTCGAACATTCGGAGGAGGATACCATATCATCATACTACATCACAATCATTTTAACACAATGTTGATATCCAAGATAAATCATCATCAACTCCCAACTACTTATGCATGGCATGAGAAACTATAATTTCTAATTTTCATTGCAAACATGTTTAATCATAATGGGCTGAAGCCTGGATACTAGGTTAAACATATTTACACAAACAGTACAAGTCGAGTTCATACCCGTTTCTCTTTGCCACAGCCAGTTCATCGAATGTCATGATTATTGCCTTCCACTTGCACGACCGAATGATATGAAAATAATAATAGTGCAAGAGTGCCGTGGACTAAGCTGGAATCTGCGAAACATTTTATTCAACAGGAGAAGACAAGGTAAAATGTGCTCTTTATTAGTTCAACAATTATTCATATGAGAGCCACTCAACATTTTCATCGTGGTCTTCTCCTCGGTACAACTCAAATAAAAAGAAAAGAAATTCAGAGAAACACACTGAAATATTTTTGGAGTTTTTGGTTTTCTAGAACAAGCAAATAAAAAGCAAAACCAAGAAAAACTATTTACACGGGAAAGCTCCCAACAAGCAAAAGAAGAACAAGGAAATCTTTTTGGATTTTCTTTTTAATACTACTACTAAGCATGCATAGAAAATAAATTACTACAACTATTTTTTTTATTTTTTCTAAAGTTTTTCAAACGCACAAGAAGAAAGCAAGAAAGTAAATCTAAGCATGGATGATACAATGAAAAAGTGTGAGCACCGACAGATAGAATGACATGCGAACATGAATATAATGTCGGTGAGAAACACGTACTCCCCCAAGCTTAGGCTTTTGGCCTAAGTTGGTAATTGATCAGTAGCCTGGAGGGTAGTAGGGATCATGAGGAGCGGGCATCCATTCATCCCACTGCGGAGGTGCCTGTGCAGCCTCAGCAGCAGCCTGAGCATTCCAGTAGGCGAGGATGTCTGCAGGCATAATCTGGTATCCGCCCGTGGCTGCACGGTCTAGGTAAACTGTGGTAAGAGGGACATCATGGGGGTGTATCGCAACCTCGAAGTGAGCCGCCAAACGAGTAGCAAAAATCCCACCATGTATTTTCCCTTGAGATTTATTAAGATGGAGGCAACGAGCCACAATAGCTCCCAAGCTATAAGTGTTGTCGCCCTCTATTGCACGACGTAAAACAGCAAGGTCTGGTGAACTAAGTGCACCCACCTTCTCCATAGCAAGCAAGCATTTGGCAATGAAGAGTGCAAAGTAACGAACAACAGGGAGATGTAAGCCACCGACAGTGATGGATGACACACTCCTCTCATCACCCACTGTCATAGTGCGAGAGAAATCCTCAAACTCAGCCGGCCTAGGCTCAGCCAAGATCCCATCAGACGGGATCATGCATATGTCACAGAATTCTGTAAGTGGTATCTGGTGGTTTTCGGCATATAAATCTGTAACGCCTGGATAATTAGGCTACAGTAAAACTCTCCAAATGATGCCATGTCATCTGTGATTACTGTTGCTAATCTTTCGTTAGTTCAAACCGATTCAAAAATCAATTAAAAATATGGCAAACAACGAAAGTTTTCAAAAGTTGAAACAAAAATGTTCGGGCAGTGCCAAAAATGGCATAGGTAATAATAGTGTAGAAGACACAATTCTATAAAATACTTAAATGCCCTAAATTAAATAAAACAGAAAAGAAAAATAAATAAAAGATAAGAAAAATAAAAACAAAAAACAAAACAAAAACAGAACCCTCCCCCACTGGGCCAACCGGCCCAGCTGCAAGCCAGACCAGCCCAACCGACCACTCCCACTCCCCATATTCCCCACTCCCGTAACCCAAACGCAGCCACCACCCCACTCCCCCCACGTTCGGTCTCTCCCTCTCCTCCTCGTCCCGATCCAGATCTGGATCGGGAGGGGGAACGAACCCACGGCCGCGCTCGAGCCCGACGCCTCCTCGCCCTCGCCGCACGACGACCTCGCCGGAGCCTCCTCCTCGCCAGACTGCCCCTCTCCGTCGCAACGTCCCCGACCTCCACCTCGCGCCCCGCTTCCAAAACCCCTACGGCTACCGTGAGCCCCTCCTCTCCTCCTTCTCCATCCGCGCGCACGCGCACCATGCCGTAGCCCCCCCGCGCTCTGGCCGCGCCTGGCCTTGCCCTCCTCGCTGCTGCTCCGCCCGGTCACCGCGGCCTCCTTCCCTGCGTCGCGCTTAGACCGCGCGCCCCGCCCGTCCCGCTCCTTGCGCCACCACACTCACCTCGCCCGCTGACCCACCGCCTCCGTTGCCGCCTGCTCACCGCGTCCCGCGCGTCCGCAACCCCCACTGCGTCACCCCCTTCCCCTGCCGCTCTACCGCTGCGGCTCACCACCGCCGCCCTCGCTCCCCTGCTTGCCCGCGTGCACTCGCGCCCGCGCCCGCGCATGCTCTCGCCGCGGCCACCTGCACCGCCCCTGACCTCGCCCACCGGTCGCCGCGGCTAGCGCCCGGCTCCCCTCGTCCCTGCCCGTGGCCGCCTTGGCCAAGGCCAGTTGCCGCTCGGTCCGGCCGCACCCCTCCATGGCCCCGGCGTCCTCCTCCGGTGGCCGCCCGCTTCGCCACGGCACCGCCCCGCCGTGGCCTCACCGGCGCCCGCGCCCGCCAACTGCCCCGCGGGCCAGTGCCCGTCGCCCAGCGCCCGCTAACCCGCATCGCCCCCTGGGCGAATGACAGGGGGGCCACGCCCCAGAACGTTTTTAGATAAAAAAATAATAGTAATAAAGATAATTTTAATTAATTAATTAATTAATTAATTAACTAAAATAATTAAGTTAATTAAGCCTATTTAATTAGTCTAATTAACCTGTTAGTTTAATTAAACAGTAATTAGTTTAACCTAAACCCTAATTAACCTAACGGTGTATGACACATGGGTCCCATTGGGCCCACACATCAGTTTGACCAATCAACACCTCTGTTGACTGCTGACGTCATGCTGACGTCAGCAAACACTATTCTGGATAATGTGGTATTAAAATAATTAAATTAATTCTAATAATGATTTAAAACTTTAGAAAATCATATAAAATAAACCGTAGCTCAGATGAAAATACTTTCTACATGAAAGTTGCTCCGAACGATGAGACGAATACGGATACACAACGCATTCATCCGCCACACATCCCTAACATATCGAACTCGCAACTTTCCTCCTCCGGTTCATTTGTCCGAAAATGCGAAACACCGGGAATACTTTCCCGGATGTTTGCCCCCTTCGCCGGTATCACCTACTACCGCGATTGGGCACACCTAGCATCACTCTTTGTCATGTCATGCATCGTCATGCATTTGTTTGCATTGTATTTATTGTTTCTTCCCCCTCTTCTCTCGCTAGACACCGAGACCGACGCCGCTGCTACCCAGTACGACTACGGTGTTGACGACCCCTCCTTCTTGCCAGAGCAATCAGGCAAGCCCCTCCTTGATCACAAGATATCGCCTATTCTTCTCTATACTTCTTCCATTAGAGTAGTGTAGCATGCTACTGCTTTCCAATAATCCTACTCTGCTGCATAGCCTGTCATTGCTACTGCTGTTGTTACCTTTACCTGTAATCCTACGTGCTTAGTATAGGATGCTAGTATTCCATCTGTGGTCCTACATTCTTGTCCGTCTGCCTTGCTATACTATCGGGCCGTGATCACTCCGGAGGTGATCATGGGTATATACTTATATACTTTACATGGTACATGTGGTGACTAAGTCGGGTCGGCTCGTGGAGTACCCGCGAGTGGATCTTTGTGGCGGAGCGACAGGGCAGGTTGAGACCACCTAGGCGAGAGGTGGGCCTGGCCCTGGTTGGCTTTCGCGGTTACTTTAAAACAACACGCTTAACGAGTTCTTGGTATTTTGATCTGAGTCTGGCCACTGGCCTATATGCACTAACCAACTACGCGGGAACAGTTATGGGCACTTGACGTCGTGGTATCAGCCGAAGCCTTCGTGACGTCGGCATTTGAGCGGCGCGTGCTAGATTGGACTGGAACGCCTGCTAGGCTAGGTATGCTTCCGGCCGCCCACGCAATGTGCAGGTGTGCAATGGGCGATGGGCCCAGACCCCTGCGCCATAGGATTTAGACATGCGTGCTGACCTCTCTGTTGTGCCTAGGTGGGGCTGCGACGTGTTGATCTTAAGAGGCCAGGCATGACCCAGGAAAGTGTGTCCGGCCAAATGGGATCGAGCGTGTTGGGTTATGTGGTGCACCCCTGCAGGGAAGTTTATCTATTCGAATAGCTGTGATCTTCGGTAACAGGACGACTTGGAGCTGTACCTTGACCTTATGACAACTAGAACCAGATACTTAATAAAACACACCCTTCCAAGTGCCAGATACAACCCGGTGATCGCTCTCTAACAGGGC
Source organism: Aegilops umbellulata (assembly GCA_032464435.1). Classification (NCBI taxonomy): domain Eukaryota; kingdom Viridiplantae; phylum Streptophyta; class Magnoliopsida; order Poales; family Poaceae; genus Aegilops; species Aegilops umbellulata. The sequence continues at coordinate 70,086,284 of CP136060.1, read as the reverse complement.
GACGAGGAGGGGATCGCCGAGTAGGATTATGCTATGCGATGCTACTTGGTGAACTTGCCATCTACTCTCTTCTACATGCTGCAAGATGGAGGTGGCCAGAAGCGTAGTCTTTGACAGGATTAGCTATTCCCCTCTTATTCTGGCATTCTGCAGTTCAGTCCACCGATATGGCCCTTTACACATATACCCACGCATATGTAGTGTAGCTCCTTGCTTGCGAGTACTTTGGATGAGTACTCACGGTTGCTTTTCTCCCTCTTTTCCCCTTTCCCTTCTACTTGGTTGTCGCAACCAGATATTGGAGCCCAGGATCCAGACGCCACCGTTGACGACGACTCCTACTACACCGGAGGTGCCTACTACTACGTGCAGCCCGCTGACGACGACCAGGACTAGTTAGGAGGATCCTAGGCAGGAGGCCTATGCCTCTTTCGATCTGTATCCCAGTTTGTGCTAGCCTTCTTAAGGCAAACTTGTTTAAATTATGTCTTTACTCAGATATTGTTGCTTCCGCTGACTCGTATATGATCGAGCACTTGTATTCGAGCCCTCGAGGCCCCTGGTTGTATTATGATGCTTGTATTATGATATCTTCCTGTTAGTCCCTGATCTTGATTGTACACGTTTGCGTGCATGATTAGTGTACGATTGAATCAGGGGCGTCACAAGTTGGTATCAGAGCCGACTGCCTGTAGGAATCCCCCTTCCACACTCCTTGGCCGAAGTTGAGTATAGACATTGCAAAAACTTTTACTAACATGGTTGTGTGTCTTACGGGCCCACGTCACTATTGGGTGGTACTAGGATCTTTTACTCCTCGACCTTTACTCTGGGACTCTGAACTCTCTTCTACTTGGGTTATATTTACTAACTTTAACACTAGGATCCCGTGACCACATTCACCCCAAAGTTGGATAAGCCATAGTTATTCCTTAGAATAGTATTTTGAACAATTTCCACACTTTCATTTGACTCCTTTGAAACATCTTTGCTTTCAGATGGAACCCACGAGGCAGGTCGTGCGCCACACGACGGCCATTGGTGCCTCAGGATCACCTGATGTGCTAGCTGAGATGATGATCTATCTGGGTTATCGCTGGCACCCTGAGTACACCGTCTACGAGGATTACTAGGATTTTAACCAGGAGCAGTATTATGCCATCGTCCACCTCTACTCTCGGGAGTATGACTCCACTAGTGTGCTGCACACCGCTCATGGTGTTGGAGTGACCATCGATATGGCAGTTCATGATGCTGCTTATGCTGCTCTGACACGCCTTCGTGGAGAGTATCGGGAGTTGGACACCTCCCCTTTCAGCCACATTGCTATCGCATCCGATGTTGGTGCGGAGGGATACTACACTGCTGCCTAATCCACTGTCACCAGCGAGCCCTTCTACCATCAGAACCTGGTTCGGCATGCTGATGGGCTGGATTGAGCTAACCAAGCTCTTCTCCACGAGTTGTACACCACCTGTCAGCACCTTTACCGTGCTCTGACGCTGTTGCACCCCTTTGTCCGATCTAGAGAGCTGCCCCGTTCTGCGATCTACCCAGCCAGGACTGTGATGCCCCAGGGTGTCGGCTGGCCAGATGTGGGAGGCTACTCTCCCGCACTTGGCCGTCTTCTACCACTTGAGCATCGGGTTGTGCACCAGAGTATCCGCGGACCCTAGGTTGCTGACGTGGAGTTCCCAATGCGACACTACCAGCTTTCAGGCTACACCTACCTCCACAGTACCTCTTGGGACTGATGTAGTCTTGCTTAGTAGTGTTAGATGCATTCGCCTCGAGCCTGCGTGCCGCCTATGATGTCTTTAGTCTATGTACTGAACTCTGTGTACCGAACTCTATGCATGATCCCTTTTGTAAGATATGCCGACTACTATGTAGTATCCATTGTGCTCCTTTCATTATGCATGTTTCATCATGAATGATTCTTGTCCTTGCAAATTTCTCAATGATGAACTACCCCTGTTATATATTAGCAGGATGGTTAGACCAGGTGGTCGTGGTCATGGCGGCAACGCCCCACCACCGCCTGAGTACATGGCTGGTATGATCCAACAGCTTGAGATGAATCGCCAGTTCATGGAGAATATGATGGCTCAGTTCCCTCGCCCCAATATGAACCAGCAACCAGCCCAAGTGACTGCAGGATTTCATGCGCCTCAACCTAACTGTATAACGCAACTCAACTCAGCCTCTAGATGCTAATGACTGGCTCCATGACATCACCTATGAAATGGAGTCTGCTGATGTAGCCCGTGCCAGCTATGTCACCTTTGCTTCGTTCTTCCTGAAGGGACCCGCTGCTCAATGGTGGGACAGCCACAGGCGTACTCTGCCAGCTGGAACAATCATCACCTGGCCAGACTTCCAAGCTGCTTTCCGTGCCCGCTTCATTCCTCAGGGAGTCATGGACCAGAAGAAGCGTGAGTTCCGCAATCTCACCCAAGGCAACAAAATTGTTGAAGCTTATGAGCGGGAGTTTCTGGACTTGTCTCGCTATGCTGAAGAGGACATTGCAACTGATGCACGCAGACAGGAGAAGTTCCATGATGGCCTTCAAGCTGACATCAAGCTCACACTTCTAGTGCATGACTTTACTGATTTCGCCACCTTGGTGAACAAGGCCATCAATGTCGAAACTGGTCTGCAGGAATACCAGAGCTCTCACAGGCGCAACCCTGACACGGGCTCATCTTCAGGCCCACCCTCACAGAAGCATAAGATATGGATTCCCAACAGCATGTACCAGCCAACTGCACTTGTCCCAAGGCAGACCTATGCTGCACCTTGTCTGCCTCTTCCACGATCTAGGCAGCCAAGGCTTCTAGCACCACCACCCCGAGCTCCTGCTCCCGCTCCCAATAATGGTTTGTGCTTCAGGTGTGATCAACCAGGACACCGTGCTAGAGAATGCAACCAGAACCAGAATCAACTGGCCCTTCCAGCAACTGGCCATGGAAGCAACCAGCCCCGCAACAACAGTGCCAAGCCTTATGGTCGTGTTCATGCCAACCACGTTGATCTGAATGAAGCTCAAGACCAGCCTGCTACTGTGATGGGTACACTCCTCGTAAATTCAGTACTAGCATCCGTTTTATCTGATACAGGTGCATCGCATTCATTCATGTCAGAGGATTTTGCATGCTTGCATGGCATTAAATGTGAGGACATGAATGCTTCGCTATTAGTGCACACCCTTGCGGGCCAATGTCGGACCTCCATGATTTGCAACGACGTCCCTGTTGAAATCGAAGGACTGGAATTCCTTGTCTCTCCCATCGTACTGAAGTCCTGTAGCATTGATCTCATTCTGGGAATGAATTGGTTAAAAGCGCACACTGCTTCTGTAGTTTGCGCCACTAAGACCGTCCATCTGCTACACCCTTCTGATGAAATAATAAGCTACAATGCTTGTCTGGTTCAGAATGCCCAAGCAAGGCTCTATGCGTTGAATGCATTGAACGCTGCACCACTCGAGGGCATTGAAAACATTCCCGTCGTGCATGAATTCCTTGATGTCTTTCCTGAAGAACTTCCAGGGATTCCCCCTGCTAGAGCTGTCGAATTCATCATCGACTTGAAACCAGGCACCACTCCTATAGCCAAGCGGCCCTACAAGATGCCGCCGCATGAACTCCTTGGGCTTAAGGAGGAAATCGACAAATCTCTTCGAAGTGGTTTCATTCGCCCAAGTTGCTCTCCTTGGGGAGCACCTTCTCTCTTTGTCAAGAAGAAGGATGGGACAAACCGATTAGTCCAAGACTACCGTCCTATAAACCAAGCTACCATTCAGAATAAGTATCCTCTTCCTCGAATCAATGATTTGTATGATCAACTGGCTGGTTCATCTGTGTTCTCTAAACTCGACTTGAGGTTGGGTTACCACCAGATCCGTGTTCGTGAAGAGGATATCCCAAAGACCGCCTTCGTGACTCGATATGGTTCATACAAGTACACTGTCATGTCATTCGGCTTAACCAATGCTCCAGCCACCTTCTCTCGTCTGATGAACTATATTTTCATGAATTACCTCGACAAGTTCATTGTGGTTTATCTGGATGATATCCTAGTATTTTCCAAGAACGAAGAAGAACATGCTGAACATCTTCGTCTTGTGCTGGAAAAGCTACGAGAGCATCAACTATATGCCAAGTTCTCCAAATGTGAATTCTGACTACCCGAAGTAACCTATCTTGGGCATGTCATCTCTAAGGATGGTATTGCCGTCAACCCTGAATGAGTCTAGGCTATTCTTGATTGGACTCCTCCGAAGAACGTTAAGCAAGTCAGAAGTTTTCTCGGTCTCGCCAGCTATTGCCGTTGATTCGTCGAGAACTTCTCCAAGATCGCCAAGCCTCTGACTAACCTGTTGCATAAGGGCGTCAAGTTCCAATGGACAGACAAATGTTAGGAAAGTTTCCAGGCACTCAAAGACAAGTTGACTTCTGCCCCAGTGCTAGCTCCACCTAATACTAAGAAGGACTTCGTCATTTACTGCGATGCTTCTCGTCAAGGATTAGGCTGTGTCCTAATGCAAGACCGCAAAGTGATTGCTTATGCCTCTTGGCAATTGCGCCCTCATGAAGGAACTATCCAGTTCACGACCTCGAGCTTGCTGCTGTCATCCATGCACTGAAGCAGTGGCGACATTACCTTCTCGGTAATCGTTGCGAGATCTTCACCGACCACCAAAGTCTGAAGTATCTGTTTACTCAGCCAGACCTGAACCTCCATCAGCAGAGATGGATGGAAATTGTTGCAGACTTTGACTTGGGTATTTCCTATACCCCAGGCAAGGCTAATGTAATGGCTGATGCCTTGAGCCACAAGTCTCACAACAACCACCTCCAGGTTCGCAAAGTTCAGCCCTCGCTTGTTGAAGAATTCAGAAAGCTGAACCTCCATATTGTTCCTCCAGGTGCACTCGCTCCCCCTCCTAAGGAGTTTCGCAAGATGAACCTCCGTGTTGTTACCCAGGGTTCCCTCAATACCCTGGCTGTCGAACCAGATCTCTTGGACTCCATCAAGAGAATACAGGGATACGACTCTGAAGCCCACAAGATTAAGCGCTACCTCGCAGAAGGAAAGCCCTCATTCTTCACTATTGCTGACGATGGCACTTTGTACTTCAAGGGCCGCCTAGTGGTGCCATGTGCAGAGAAAAACCTGGATATGACTCAGGAAGTTATGAAAGAAGCTCATGATACACCTCTATGTATCCATCCTGGTAGTACAAAGATGTACCAAGACATCCGTCAGAGATTCTGGTGGTCTAATATGAAGCAGGACATTGCTCGTTATGTTACTGAGTGTGATGTTTGCCGTCGTATCAAAGCAGAACATCAAAGGCCTGCAACCTATCTCTATTCCTGAATGGAAATGGGACCATGTCGAGATGGACTTCGTCACTGGGTTTCCCAAATTGCAGAAAGGTAATGATGCAATTCTTGTCGCCATTGACCGACTTTCTAAAGTTGCACATTTTCTGGTGGTCAAAGAAACGATCACTGCTAGTCAGCTTGCAACTCTCTACATGCCCAGAATTGTTTTACTTCATGGTATTCCACTGGCTACCAGTTCAGACCGTGGCAGCTTATTCACTTCAAGATTCTGGGCAAGTTTCCAAGAAGCTATGGGAACTCATCTGTCATTCTGTACTGCGTTTCATCCTCAGTCGCAAGGGCAAGTTGAACGTGTCAACCAAGTTCTCAAAGACATGCTTCGAGCTTGTGTTATTTCCTTCAGCAAGAAATGGGAGGAATATCTCCCGTATGCTGAGTTCTCTTATAATAATAGCTATCAAGCTAGTCTGAAGATGGCCCCCTTCGAAGTGTTATACGGACAAAAGTGTCGAACCCCTCTGAACTGGTCAGAAACTTGGGAATGTCCACTCTTTGGTCCGGATATTATCCAACATGCCGAAGAACAACTCTGCATTATTCGCGAGAATCTCAAGACTGCTCAGTCGCGTCAGAAGAGTCAGTATGACCGTCATCATAGAGACATGGTCTATCAACCTGGCGAAAAGGCCTATCTTCGAGTTACACCAATGAAGGGTGCTCACCGCTTCGGGATCAAGGGCAAGCTAGCTCCTCGCTATATTGGCCCATTCACTATTCTGGAAAGGTGTGGAAAAGTGGCATACCAACTGGAGCTTCCGTCGAACCTTTCTCAGGTTCACGATGTGTTCCACGTGTCACAGCTCCGCCGTTGCTTCAAGGACCCAATCCGAGCAATGGATCATGAAGTGCTCGAATTGCAACAGGACCTCTCCTATAAAGAGCATCCGGTCCGCATTCTCGACCAAGCTGAACGCCGCACACGTCAGAAGGCGATCAAGTTCCTCAAAGTCCAGTGGTCGCACCATTCTGAAGATGAAGCCACTTGGGAACGTGAGGATCGCATGCGTGATGAATACCCCGCGCTGTTTCCTTCTACCTCCTAAATATCGGGACGAGATTTCATGTAGTGGAGGAGATTTGTAATGCCCGGATAATTGTGCTATAGTAAAACTCTCCTAATGATGCCATGTCATGTGCGAGTACTGTTGCTAATCTTTCGTTAGTTCAAACCGATTCAAAAATCAATTAAAAATATGGCAAACAACGAAAGTTTTCAAAAGTTGCAACAAAAATGTTCGGGAGTGCCAAAAATGGCATAGGTAATTATGGTCTAGAAGACACAGTTCTATAAAATACTTAAATGCCCTAAATTAAACAAAACAGAAAAGACAAATAAATAAAAGATAAGAAAAATAAAAACAGAAAACAAAATAAAAACAGAACCCCCCACTAGGCCAACCGGCCCAGCTGCAAGCCAGGCCAACCCAACCGGCCACTCCCACTCCCCATATTCCCCACTCCCGTAACCCTAACGTAGCCACCACCCCACTCCCCCCAGGTTCGGTCTCTCCCTCTCCTCCTCGTCCCGATCCAGATCTGGATCGGGAGGGGGAACGAACCCACGGCCGCGCTCGAGCCCGACGCCGCCCGACGCCACCTCGCCCTCGCCGCACGACGACCTCGCCGGAGCCTCCTCCTCGCCGGACTGCTCCTCTCGGTCGCAACGTCCCCGACCTCCACCTCGCGCCCCACTGCCAAAACCCCTACGGCCACCGTGAGCCCCTCCTCTCCTCATTCTCCCTCCGCGCGCATGCGCACCACCGCGACAGCCACACCGTCACCCCCCGCTCTCTGGCCACGCCTGGCCTTGCCCTCCTCGCTGTTGCTCCTCCCGGTCACCGCGGCCTCCTTCCCCGCGTCACGCCTGGACCGCGCGCCCCGCCTGTCCCGCTGCTCGCGCCACCACACTCACCTCGCCCGCTGACCCCGCGCCTCCGTTGCCGCCTGCTCACCGCGCCCCACGCGTCCGCAACCCCCACCGCGACGCCCCTTCCCCTGCCGCTCTTCCCCTGCGGCTCACCACCGCCGCCCTCGCTCCCCTCCTTGCCCACGCGCGCCCGCGCATGCTCTCGCCGCGGCCACCTGCATCGCCCCCAACCTCGCCCACTGGTCGCCGCGGCTAGCGCCCGGCTCCCCTCGTCCCTCCCCGTGGCCGCCTTGGCCAAGGCCAGTCACCGCTCGGTCCGGCCGCACCCATCCACGGCCCCGGCGTCCTCCTTCGGTGGCCGCCCGCTTTGACACGTCACCGCCCCGCCGTGGCCTCGCCGGCGCCCGCGCCCGCCAACTGCCCCGTGGGCCAGTGCCCGTTCGGGCTGTGCCCGACGCCCAGCGCCCGCTAACCCGTATCGCCCCCCTGGGCCAATGACAGGGGGCCCACGCCCCAGCACGTTTTTAGATAATAATAATAATAATAATAAATTTAATTAATTAACTAAATTAAGTAATCCTATTTAATTAGTCTAATTAACCTGTTAGTTTAATTAAACAGTAATTAGTTTAACCTAAACCCTAATTAACCTAACAGTGTATGACAGGTGGGTCCCACTGGGCCCACACGTCAGTTTGACCAGTCAACACCTGTGTTGACTGCTGACGTCATGCTGACGTTAGAAAACACTATTTTGGATAATGTTGTATTAAAATAATTAAATTAATTCTAATAATGATTTAAAACTTTAGAAAATCATATAAAATAAACCGTAGCTCAGATGAAAATACTTTCTACATGAAAGTTGCTCAGAATGATGAGACGAATACGGATACGCAGCCCGTTCGTCCGCCACACATCCCTAACATATCAAACTCGCAACTTTCCTCCTCTGTCATTTGTCCGAAAACGCGAAACATCGGGAATACTTTCCCGAATGTTTCCCCCCTTCGCCGGTATCACCTACTACCGCGATTGGGCACACCTAGCATCACGCTTTGTCATGTCATGCATCATCATGCATTTGTTTGCATTGTATTTATTGTTTCTTCCCCCTCTTCTCTCGCTAGACACCGAGACCGGCGCTGCCGCTACCCAGTACGACTACGGTGTTGACGACCCCTCCTTCTTGCCAGAGCAATCAGGCAAGCCCCCCTTGATCACCAGATATCGCCTATTCTTCTCTATACTGCTTGCATTAGAGTAGTGTAGCATGTTACTGCTTTCCGATAATCCTACTCTGCTGCATAGCCTGTCATTGCTACTACTGTTGTTACCTTTACCTGCAATCCTACATGCTTAGTATAGGATGCTAGTATTCCATCTGTGGCCCTACATTCATGTCCGCCAGCCTTGCTATACTATTGGGCTGTGATCACTCGGGAGGTGATCACGAGTATATACTTATATACTTTACATGATACCTGTGGTGACTAAAGTCGGCTCGGCTCGTGGAGTACCCGTGAGTGGATCTTTGTGGCGAAGCGACAGGGCAGGTTGAGACCACCTAGGCGAGAGGTGGGCCTGGCCGTGGTCGGCGTTCGCGGTTACTTTAAAAGAACATGCTTAACGAGTTCTTGGTATTTGATCTGAGTCTAGCCACTGGCCTATACGCACTAACGAACTATGCGGGAACAGTTATGGGCACTCGACGTCGTGGTATCAGCCGAAGCCTTCGTGACGTCAGCGACTTAGCGGCGCGCGCTGGATTGGGCTGGAAAGCCTGCTAGGCTAGGTCTGCTTCTGGCCGCCCACGCGACGTGTTGGTGTGCAATGGGCGATGGGCCTAGACCCCTGCGCCATAGGATTTAGACCGACGTGTTGACCTCTCTGTTGTGCCTAGGTGGGGCTACGACATGTTGATCTTTTGAGGCCGGGCATGACCCAGGAAAGTGTGTCCGGCCAAATGGGATCGAGCGTGTTGGGTTATGTGGTGCACCCCTACGGGGAAGTTTATCTATTCGAATAGCCGTGATCTTCAATAACAGGACGACTTGGAGTTGTACCTTGACCTTATGACAACTAGAACCGGATACTTAATAAAACACACCCTTCCAAGTGCCAGATATAACCCGGTGATCGCTCTCTAACAGGGCGACGAGGAGGGGATCGCCGGGTAGGATTATGCTAAGCGATGCTACTTGGTGAACTTACCATCTACTCTCTTCCACATGCTGCAAGATGGAGGTGACCAGAAGCGTAGTCTTCGACAGGATTAGCTATCCCCCTCTTATTCTGGCATTCTGCAGTTCAGTCCACCGATATGGCCCTTTACACATATACCCATGCATATGTAGCGTAGCTCCTTGCTTGCGAGTACTCTGGATGAGTACTCACGGTTGCTTTTCTCCCTCTTTTCCCCTTTCCCTTCTACCTGGTTGTCGCAACCAGACGTTGGAGCCCAGGATCCAGATGCCACCGTTGACGACGACTCCTACTACACCGGAGGTGCCTACTACTATGTGTAGCCCGCTGACGACGACCAGGAGTAGTTAGGAGGATCCCAGGCAGGAGGCCCGCGCCTCTTTCGATCTGTATCCCAGTTTGTGCTAGCCTTCTTAAGGCAAACTTGTTACCTTATGTCTGTACTCAGATATTGTTGCTTCCGCTGTCTCGTCTATGATCGAGCACTTGTATTCGAGCCCTCAAGACCCCTGGCCTGTATTATGATGCTTGTACGACTTATTTATGTTTTAGAGTTGTGTTGTGATATCTTCTCGTGAGTCCCTGATCTTGATCGTACACGTTTGCGTGCATGATTAGTGTACGATTGAATCGGGGCGTCACAAAATCAAAGCTCACTTCAGGAGGATTATTTCTAGGCAAGAATGTAAAGCTTTGAACAAAGACATTTGTGAGGATTTGGTGTTGGTCACACTCATCTATGATGTCGGTGAGACCGGCGTTGGCAATGAATTGCATGAACTCCTCATGAATTTCAGCTTCTTGCAGGAACGGGATGTGCGGCCATTAGCATGGCCGTACCTCCGCCAACCTCCGAAGGTGGAGATCATTGTCAGAAGACTCCCCAATAACACCCTTGGAGTTCTTCTTAGAGCCAAATTTCCTGAAGATATTCATGTCCGCGTACAAATTTTCCTATGAACAAAAATCAGAATTTTTAGTCCACAAAATTTTTCCAACAAAACTTCACAGAACTAATAACAACTACTCATAGGGATACATAGAGGCCATAGCAAGCATTCAAACTACTTAGAACACTAAGAATTGAATAAGCAAGCACATCTACAGCAGCACCAAGAGTAGCTATTTATCCAAAGTATAAACCATTAGAACAAAAACTAATTGGACAAATGATGGAGTCACATACAAAGCAACAATCCCCCGAAACAGTTTCAGAAACGGAGCTTCGAGCAAAGATACCAAAATCTGCAGGTATGAGCTCAAGAACACGAGAAAGAGAGCTATGGGGATTTTTTTCTAGAGGTAGGTGACAATGTGGGATGAAGAGATAAGTGAGGGGGCCCACGTGGGGACCACAACCCACCAGGGCGCACCTGGGGGCCCTGGTGCGCCCAGGTGGGTTGTGCCCACCTGGTGCACCTCCCTCTGGTAATTTTTGCACCAAAAATTCTTAAATATTCAGGAAAAAATCATATAAATTTTTCAGGGCATTCTGAGAACTTTTATTTTTGGGTCATTTTTTATTGCACTGGAAATTCACAAAACAGACAAAAGATGGCATTTTATTTTATTTAACTAATAAAAATAGAAAATAAAGAGTAGGGACAGAAGATAGTGATTACTAAATTCATCAACTTCATACCGCTAAAAATGATTCATTAATAAGGTTGATCAAGTCTTATTAACAACCACTTTCGATTAGTATGAAACCGAAGAACTTTCGTAAATCACTAAGTTACCTCAATGGGGATATGCATTTCCCCAACAATAAGCATTTCATATTTCTTTTTGACAGTAGGTATAGGCATTTGAAAACTTCCAATAGTGATTGTCGGAGATTTTTCAATAACATTAATACCATTCACTTGGAATTGTTTCTTCGGAAAGTGCACCGTATGCTTGTTGCCATTGATATGAAAAGTGACCTTGCTTTTATTGCAATCAATAATAGCCCCTGTAGTATTCAAGAAGGGTCTACCAAGGATAATCGACATGTTGTCGTCCTCGGGCATCTCAAGTATAACAAAGTCAGTTAAAATAGTAACATTAGCAACAACAACGGGCACATACTCACAAATACCGATAGGTATGGCAGTTGATTTGTCAGCCATTTGCAAAGATATTTCAGTAGGTGTGAGTTTATTCAAGTCAAGTCTTTTATATAAAGAGAAAGTCATAACACTAACACCAGCTCCTAAATCACACAAAGTAGTTTTCACATAATTCTTTTTGATGGAGCAAGGTATAGTTGGTATTCCTGGATCTCCAAGTTTTTTAGGTACTCCATCTTTGAAAGTGTAATTAGCAAGCATAGTGGACATTTTAGCTTTCGGTATTTTTCTCTTATTAGTGATTGTCGGATATCGGGTTCCGGCAGACCCTTAAGGTTCGAACTCTGGGGTGCGCGCGGAGATTCTGCCCCTACCTCTCCGTCTCGCAAGGATCTAACCACTGAAGGAACAACACAAGGGACACATAGTTTATACTAGTTCGGGCCACCATTGTGGTGTAATACCCTACTCTAGTTTGTGGTGGGTGGATTGCCTCTTGGGCTGATGATGATGAACAGTACAAGGGAGAACAGCCTCGCGAGGGCGTGTTCTAGCTGGGGGGATGAACTGCTAGGGGAGTTCAGCCGCCCCTTCCCCCCTCTCTCTCTCCTTGCTCGGATTCTGGATACCAGGTGCCTCTACCCTGGGGGTGGCTAGTCCTATTTATAGGCAAGGGCCCTGGGCCTCTTCCCAAATATTGAGCGGGAAGGGCGCCAACAATCGGCCAATTTGAAGGGGAACATACAGTACACTTATCCTGACTAAAGTTGGTCCTCGCCTGCCAAAGGCCCTGTGGTGACACCGTTCTGGGCTCCACGATGACCTCCTTCCCACCGTTGGACTGGTCTTGGTCTCGTTGCACCGAAATGGATGCCTTTGCTTGATCCTCTCGCCTGCGCTTGCCCCCTTTGCACCAAAGAGGAAAAGGGAGGACACTGCGCGGGCTGGCGCCCGCCTGGCACCCTTGGTCGTCATGGCTTGCGTCATGGGCACCTCGTGAGGTGCCCTGCCTTGATCCCTCCACCTCCTCGTGAGCCAGCCTGACGAGGCCGCGCTTGAGGAAGCATCGTGTCGTCCGCCCCGCGAGGCTTGGCCCCTCGCGAGGGTCTTGGGTCTTGTGTTGATGAAGATGGGACGCGCGGCAGGCCGCAGGCAGGCAAGTCTCGGGACCCCCGTTCCCAGAACGCCGACAGTAGCCCCCGGGCCCAAGGCGCACCCGGACTTGGCCGTGCCAAGAGGCGAAAGGGCAAGGGCGAAGCGCCGCGGGCCCTAACAGCCTGCGGCCTTGGGCGCCGCGTGGTGGTTTGATAGGACGTGGGCGTCTCCGATTCCCCACGACGCCTTGGCAACTGCGTGACTTGACTAGTCCCTGCATGCACAGATACGGGTCATTATTACCTACGATCGTGGTGCTTGACGGTTGGCCTGTTCCGGCTATAAGTACGGGGTTGCGTGAGCTCCGCCAGTCTGCCCCTTCCTGCTTCTCTTCTTCTTCTCCTTGGCCACTCGCCGCTCGCATGGCTCCAAAGAGGTTCTCAGCCGCGGAGAAGGGAAAGGCCAGTCGGGCAGGGCCTGACTTCCCCCCGGCCAAGTGCGGCCGGGGTCGTCCCCGCAAGCATCCCGCGGTCCCCGCTGCGGCTCCCCGTGGCCACAGGGATGGTTCCCCGCGTGGTGGTGAGCGCTCGGCTGCCAAGGGGAGGCAGGCTGTGACTGCGCGGCCCCCCAGGCCGCGCTTTCGCTTGGCGGAGGTGCTGCCGGAGTTCGTCGTGTGGTCGGCGGACCCGACCAACACCTGGCTCCAGCTCCCTCGCTTCTTCATTGGCGAGCTGCCGGCCAGCGCCCGGTGCGGCTTCTGGCTCCAGGCTGACGGTTGTTGCAGCAGGGCCTCCTGGGTTTCGCTTGAGGTCTCCCCTTCTAGGAACGGGGCCTTGACTCGCGGCTGGCAAACGTTTGCCCGCGCGCGCGGCCTGAGTCAGCGGTGCACCCTGCACTTCAAGTTCGACGGCGACGGCACCCTCTATGTGAGGGTGTTTGGGGAAGATGGTCGCCGCGCAGGATGCTGCCCCGAGGGCGACGACCGTGGCCAGGGGCCTTGCTCCGACGACGATGGAGGAGGAAGCGCCCGCTCGGATGGCGGCGCTCGATGCTCCCCAAGCTCCACCAACTCTTCTTCAGGCGGCTCCTCTAGCGGTGGCCGCAGCCAGCCGTCGCGCTTGCTTGGGGGGTGGCGATTCATCCGCCCGTCGCCGCGCCCCGATGAAGCGCGAGAGGGAGTCCGCCTGAGCCCTGGAGGCACCCCGGGTCGCCTCGGCTGGCCGGAGCAGGCGTGCCGCACCTGGATCGTCCTTTCTTTGCCTTTTGTTTCCTGTGTAAAAGAGAACAGTTGCATGGTGCCCTGTGGGGGCGTGTTGGAAGTTATTGCTGTTAAAACTACCTTGATTTAGCTTTTGCGCTTTTCAGTTGTGTGTCCGCACGTAAATAGTTCCCGGCCCCAGCCGTGGGGGGCGACCGACCCAGGCCCTGTGTGCGTGTCGCGGTGCCCGAGGGGCACGGACCGTAGGGGTGCTCCCGTAATGGACCCGGGTCGTGAAACCTCAAAACGAGTAGGATAGGTGTCGGAGTTCTGGGAACGGGGGTCCCTAGACTTGCCTGCCTGCGGCCTGCGGCATGGCTCAAAGGGGGCCCAGCACGGCCCAACTTCATCAACACAGGACCCAAGACCCTCGCGAGGGGCCAAGCCTCGCGGGGCGGACGACATGGCACTTCCTCATGCACGGCCTCGTCAGGCTGGCTCATGAGGAGGCAGAGAGATCAAGGCGGGGTACCTCGTGAGGTGCCCATGACGCAAGCCATGACGACCAAGGGCGCCAGGCGGGCGCCAGACCGCGCAGCGTCCTCTCTTTCCTCTTTGGTGCAAAGGAGGCAAGCGCAGGCGAGGGGATCAAGCAAAGGCATCCATTTCGGTGCTACAAGACCAAGAACAGTCCAACGGTGGGAAGGAGGTCATCGTGGAGCCCAGGACAGCGTCACCACAGGGCCTTTGGCAGGCGAGGACCAACTTTAGCTAGGATAAGTGTACTGTATGTTCCCCTTCGAATTGGCCAATTGTTGGCGCCTTTCCCGCTCAATATTTGGGACGAGGCCCAGAGCCTTTCCCTATAAATAGGACTAGCCACCCCCAGGGTAGAGGCAATTAGAATTGAACAGATCAGGCACAGACACACTGAGAGAGAGAAGGGCGGCTAGACTCCCCTAGCAGTTCATCATCCCAGCTAGAACACGCCCTCGCGAGGCTGTTCTCCTTTGTATTGTTCATCATCATCAGCCCAAGAGGCAATCCACCCACCACACTGGAGTAGGGTATTACACCACATCGGTGGCCCGAACCAGTATAAAGTCTGTGTCTTTTGTGCCGTTCCTTTGGTAGTTTAGATCCTTGCGAGACGGAGAGGTAGAGGGCATAATCTCCGCGTGCACCCCAGAGTTCGAACCTTAAGGGTCTGCCGGAACCCGAAATCCGACATTTGGCGCGCCAGGTAGGGGTGCGCCGGAATTTGTCTTCCACCGCTTCGTTCTCCTCCGACCGTCGCGTCCATGTCCGACGCCCGTCGAGCCCGCGCCGAGCGTCGGGCCGCCATCGCTTCCCACGTCGCCCAGACGGCCCCTGTCGGCGGGCGTCCTTGTCGTTCCCCGTCGCCCGCCGTCAACGCCACCATCGGCCTGGCGGGGAACGAGCAGCAAGCGTCGTCTCAGCACCCGTCCGTGCGGCGAGACGGCCGCACCGCTACTCCGTCGCTCACGCCAGCTGGCTCTTCGTCCCACGCGCTCCGCGCGCCCTTGGAGGCTCGAGCTGCACTCATCGCAGCAAACGAGCTCGTGCACTACCGTCCCGTCGACGACGTCTACGAAGAGTGGCTCGACCGCGTCGCCGAGCTCGTCCGCGCCGCAGGGGGCTCTCCTGCACCGTCCGCTCCGCTGCGCCGCACCCCGCCACGTGCTGGCAATGAAGCCCCGGGGGCGTACCAGCCGCCTCCCCTCCAAGAAGACGCCATGGCTCCAAGGCGCATGGCCCCTGGGCGGAACCCGCTCCGTCAGACGCCAACCCAGCAAGAACGGAGCTGCCAAGAAGCCCCTCGACCGCAAGAGGCTGCCCGAGCGCTTCCTACTCCGGCTCGCCGCGACCCTGCTCCAGCACCGGCACGTCAAGACCCCGCGCTGCTTCCGGCTGCAGCGCATGGGGACCCTCAAGGCCAAGCTCCCCCTCGACCGAAGCCTCCCGTGGCCACGGCCGGCTGCCGCGCCTACACCATCGAGCTGCGCAACATTGCGTGGCCCGGCAAGTTCAGGCCAGACCTGCCTCCTCGCTACGACGGCACGACCGACCCCGCCGAGTTCCTCCAGCTTTACGAGCTGGGCATCGAAGCTGCCAGCGGGGACGAAAAGGTCATGGCGAACTGGTTCCCCATGGCGCTCAAGGAAGGGGCTCGTACCTGGCTCCTTAACCTGGCCCCAGGCATGATCTCTTCCTAGGACCAGATGCGCACCCGCTTCATCGCCAACTTCCAAGGTACTCGCGACCGGCCGCCCGCCGTGAGCGACATGCGCCGCATCAAGCAACAACCCGGAGAGACCCTGCAAAAGTACATCCAGTGCTTCAACAGCGTGCGACTCAAGATCCCCAAGGTGTCCGAGGAAGCCATCATCTTAGCCTTCTCCGACGACGTGCGCGACGTCAAGATGAAGGAGGAGCTGGCGATGCATGAAGACCTGTGCACCTCCCTGGAGCTGTTCAACTTGGCGACCAAGTGCGCCAGGGCTGAGGAGGGGCGTCTCTCTCTCCTAGAGCTGCCCGCCGCGGACCCAGAAGAGAAGAAACCCAAGGCTAAGGACGTGAAGCGCAAGGGGGCTGTCGTGCTCGCAGCAGAGCCTGATACCAAGCGGGGCAAGGATCTGCCCGAATCCTCCATGGGGAGCCGATATTGCGTGTACCACGACCTCCACACCCACAACATCAACGAATGCCAAGAGCTCCGCGCCGTGCGATAAGGAAGGATCGACCGACGCCCAGACCGCGCTGACCGGGGCTACGACCGAGGAGGAGGAAGAAACCCAGGACGCTGGGAAGATCGCGGCCCGCGCCAAGGGTGGCGTGATCAACCTCGTGAGGACCGCTGGCGGGACCTGCCTCGCGAGGGGGATTGGAGGGGCCAGCCTCGTGAGGATCGCCTGCAGGGCAACGCAAGCCTTCCCCCGTTGCCGCCTCAGCCAAGGAGGAACGAGGACCGCCACCAAGACGAGGGGGCTGGGGGCTTCTAGGAGCCGCGCGCAATCGCCTGCATCCTGGGCGGAGCTCAAGCCCCAGCCTCCCAACGCATCTTCAAGCAGTTTGCCCGCGAAGTGAATGCAGTCCTCCCCAAGCTCGAAGCCACGCGCCCACTCAGGTGGTCGGCGTGCACCATCACATTCAGCTCAGCGGATCAGCTGAAGTGCGCGGCCACGGCCGGGGTCCTCCCGATGCTTTGCTCTCCAGTCATCAGCAACGTACTGGTCACCAGGACCCTCATCGATGGCAGAGCAGGGCTCAACGTCCTGTTCGTGGAAACATTCAACAATCTCCAAGTGCCCTATGACCAGCTTCAGCCAACCAAGCCTTTCTCCGGAGTCACCGACGGTTCCACGATCCCGATTGGGCAGGTCCGCCTCCCTGTCACCTTTGGGGCTTGCAGCAACTACCGCACCGAGCTCATCGACTTCCACGTCGCTCACATCCGCCTGCCGTACAACGCCATCCTTGGGTACCCGACGCTAGCCAAGTTCATGGCCGTAACTCATCATGGCTACAACATCCTCAAGATGCCAGGGAGTGGCGGAGTCATCACGGTGCCGTGTGAAGAAAAGGATGCAGTGTGTTCCCTGGAGCGAGCCTTTTAGGCCGCGTCACTAGAAGACCCACATCGCGGAAGCAGGAGGCTTCCCGAGATTACCCCCAAGAAGAAGAAGACATCGTCAGCCCGACCCCTCAGGAGGCAGGCCCCTCAGGGCCCGTGTCTACCCAAGGGGACCCTCCATTCGTCGCATAGGAAAGCGCGCCCGGCGCCCTCCTCAGGCAGGGCTCGAGGGCTCTCACCTGGAGGGCCACCGACCTGGCCGGGGTCACGAGGGAGGCGCTTGGGCACCATGTGGAGGCGTGCTTCGAAGCACGTTTCCCTCAAGAAGGAGCAAGGCAAGGAGAGTCAGACCAGCAGGAGTTCGTTAGCAAGGCCGTTCAAGAACTACAGGAGTCAAGAATCATGAGAGGTTGCCGCCGTCTACTAGCTGTGCCCCCCCATCCAGGCGAGGATGGTGGGCTGCGCATCTGCATCGACGTACCAGGGCTCAATCAAGTCGCCACGACGGAGCGCCCTTGGCCCTCACAAGTGGGGCGTTGTGGAGGTCCACCCCACAGCTATGTTCGCATGCCTTACGGCTTGCCGAGCGTGGCTGCTGCGTACCAACTCCTCATGAGGGGCATCATGGAGCCTCAAGAAGACAGGCGTTCCGCAGTCCTGGCGGAGATGGAGATGATTCGCGAGGAGCCACCAGCGCCTCCGGAGCCTCCTTAGGCCCCTGGGCCTGGGGGCTCGTAAGGATCGGCTCCCGCAGCCCACCGAGTGTGCTACACCAACACCACTTCGTCCACGACAACCCCAGGTGACATCTTTCAAGCTTCATTTCCGGCTGGGAACGCCCCCCCAGCGCTGCTTCATTCCCAGGCCGCATGGGTCCGTCCCTGCGACATGTATCCCTTTTTTAGTTTTCGATCTTTAGCTTGCTTTGTTGGGGGCGCCCCTCGGGTTGCATCATCCCCAGGACGCTCGGGCCAGGCCCAGTGGCGTGTATCTTCTTTGCGTTTATTTCCAACTATGCATTCGCCTATCATGCTTGATTACTTGACGCCTGTTCACGGCACCTCTTCTTACCAATGTCGACCACTTGCACGTTAAAGGGGGGGGTACCTGAGCATCGCGACTCAGGGCTCTTACTGGCTCTCCAGCCCTCACCCTCTGGCCTTGTCCACGGCATCGCGACCTGGCATACCAGCGACGGCTGAGACAAGCTCGAGGGCCAGGACCCGAGGACGTAGAGTGCCGGCATCTAACCCAATCTGCAGGAACACACCTCAAGATACGGCCCAGTGCCAGGCGCAACCCGCCTAGAGCTAGGGCCCCGTGAGTCCCGCGCTGGCTCACGGGTGCCCAAATACACCTCACCTAGCCCTACCGTGCCGGCCACGTGTCAGGGCAAGGCTGTACACGCCCCGGGGGCTCCTCCCGGAGGGGAGCCCCCTCCCACGTACCAGTGGAAGCACCATGCTCCGCGCTGGCTGACGACACTGCCGAGGAGCGGCTATGCCCGTACACATACGGAAGCGCTATGCTCCGCGCTGGTGATGAACAACCGAGGGTGGCCTCCGGGCCGCATCAACCTCAGGGATCCCAGAGCTCAGTGTCTAGCCTCATCGCAACGCCTCCCCTCGGGAGCGCCGCGTGAGGGGGCTAGGCACGGGGGCTACGACTGGGTCACGCCCAGGCGTACGCCACCCAGCCAGGCCCCTCGGGCCTGGTTCGTCACACGTCTCTCCCCGAGCGGAGCCAAGGTATGAAGGCCGTTTGCGCGTCAAGGGGGACCCCTGAGCATCGCAACTCAGGGGCCTAACTGGTCTCGTAACCCCTCACTCCTTAGTTTCGAAAGGCTATGCTGGGTAAGGTACGCGCGGGGCCGGGCTCTGCAGACGTAGAACGGTGGTCTCACTCGCATCTCACCTCACCGCCCGCTGTTTGCGCGTCAAGGGGGACCCCTGAGCATCGCGACTCGGGGGCCTAACTGGCTCCGTAGCCCCTCACTCCTTAGTTCCGAAAGGCTATGCTGGGTGAGGTACGCGCGGAGTCGGGCTCTGTAGACGTAGAACGGAAGATACATCTACATCACACTTCCCTACTTGTTGTTCGTGCGCCAAGGGGGACTCCTGAGCATCGCGACTCAGGAGCCTAACTTGTCACGTAGCCCCTCACTCCTTTGGTCCCGTCTTGGTTTCCGGTCGGGGCTAATGCTGGGTGAGGTACGCGCGCGGCCGGGCTTTGCCGGCGTTGAACACAAGCAAGTAGGGAGGAAAAGCATAAAACTCAAAGAAATTAAAAGCAAATATTACAGTCCATACTGTCGTCTCAGTACCAAACACAAGTTTAAATGCCTCCTCGAGGCGTGATGCATGTGCAGGAAGTAAAAGAAGAACATGAGCGGCAGTGGAGTCACTTGTCGGCGGTGGGGCAGCGCGGAGTGGCCTCGCTTCGTGGAGCAGTAGGGCCGGCGGTGCCTTGCTTCGGCTTGGTGCTGAAGGCCTAGAACTTCCCCAGCAGCGCCTCAGCGCACCCCTTCACGGCTTCAACAGCAGCAGCAGCACCCTCGCCACTCACCGGCTCCAACAGGCCGTCGAGGTCTGCGCTGGGATCGCGAAGGTAGATGTGGGCGAAGACCCGCGTCAGCGCAGTAGAGGACAAGACTCGCGCCTCGGCCTCGGCCGTGGGGCCGAGGCCAAGGGCGACATCCCCAAGGGCACGAACCAGGAAGGGAAGCAGCTTGGTGAGGCCATCCTCGTCACCGGCCAGCGGGCTCTGCAGGCCGCTCTCGTAGAGCGTCTTCAGCGAAGCACGAGCATCTTTCTCCATGTCTGCGAAGGCCACGCGATCCTCGGCAAGAACCCGGGCCTTGCGGTCCAGCTCGGCCTTCGTCGCCTCTAGCTCCTTCTTCAGCATGCCTAGGCGGTCGCGACGCTTCTTGAGCTTGGCCTCCCGATCCTCGATGGCCGCCTCGCGAGCCTTCATGCCTTCTTCCTGCTCCTGGCGAAGGCGGACCTCCCTCGCGAGCTGGTCCCGCAGGCCCTGCAGCTCGTCCTCCAGCTCCTTGCGGCGACCACGGACTCCAACCACCTCTCCCAGGGCCGCGTCTCCGGCAGCCTTCGCCTCGAGAGTGGCCTCCCTCTCTCCATCACAGGCCGTCGAGGCCTGAACCAGCGCTGCCCGAATCGAGGCGTCGGAGCGGATCCACCCCGAAGCCAGTTCCAGGCGGCCAGCCACCAGGCGAGGGTCGGCGCCAAGAAGATCCTGCCGCAGCCGGTCCAGTTCAGCAAGGGCACACTCCAGGATGGCGGAAGAAGACGGGGAGGCATCGGCGTGCTCCAAGGCAGCATGAGGAGTTGGGGGAGCAGCGGACGGTGGAATGGGAGGAGAAGGTAGCGGCGACGAGACCACAACATCCGGAGGCGGAGTCTGCTGCGCCCCAACGGCCGTGGTGCCGGCAACATGCAAGGTCACCTCAGGAGTCACCTGGGCCATGGGGGCTGGGATCACCCCAGCCAGCTCAGCAAGGCCGTGCAAGGATGATCGGGCAGGAGAAGCCCGTGCGTCACGGTCGCCCTCCCCTGCAGGCGGATGCGTCGCCGCGGATGGGGCCTCGGGAGCCCCCTTCAGCTTCTTCGCCGCGGGTGCCAGCCTATCCAAAGAGAAGCAAACATCAAGCCCCAGCGGTGGAACAAGAAACAAAAGACGAAGGATCAAGCACTTACGGGTCGTCGCTGGAGAACTCGAGCAGCCTCCGGCCATACTTGAAGCCAGAAAGCCGGGTGGAGGGATCAGCCTCAGGCGCAGAGGGCGAGTCTGCGGACCGCCCTAGAGCCGGAGCGGACCCACGGGGAATCAGCCCGATTCTGCCCTTCTTCGGGATCGGGGGCGAGCTCCCGCTACCCAGCACGTCGTCAACCTCATCATCATCGCTTGACGAAAGGCGGAGAGTACGGGACTTGCGCCGGGGGAGGGGAGCCCTCGACTCTCCGTTAGTTGCCTCGGAGTCAGGGCCCTCCTCCCGCTCCTCTTCGCCCTCCTCCCTGCTGGGGTCGCCGGAGGACACGTCCACCAGTCCCTCGGGAGCCACCACGGGCACGGGCCCATCCCCGTTGAAGACGGGCATGGACTCCACCACCTGCTTCCAGTCGTCGCGAAGGAACAAGGGCGCAGGCGCGCCCTCCAACCGTGCCACCTCGCCCCCGACCAGGGATTGGAGTGCCACGGCCACATCCTCGTCGCCCAAGGCCGCGGGGCTCGGATGAGGCCTCCACATCGGAGGTGAGTACCACCAAAGTGGAGCCAGCTGGTGCTCCAGGAACTCCCTCAGCAGCGACGCGCCGGTCAGCCTCGCCGCCGCCATGCCGGCCGGCTTTAGGTCCGCGTCCATCTTCTCCAGAACCGGCTTCGCGCGGGGTCCGTGAGCTACGCCCGAGACCAGTCGCCGGAACTCACGGGCTGCTCCGTGGGAAGGATCAGCCAAGGGTGGATGCGCCCGACGTCCACCAAGACCCACTTGCTCCTGAAGCCCTCAATCTTCTTCTCGGGATTCGAGATGGCAATGGTGCCACCACACGCGACGAAGCTCGCGCATGCAGAAGGGAAACCACGGGTTACCCGGAGGTAGAAGTAGTGGCGCAGCAAGGCCACTGAAGGTTGCACCCCCACATGAGCCTCGCAGTAGTAGGCGAAGATCGCCAGGAGAAGGATGGAGTTGGGGTGGAGATGCAGAGCTAGCAAGTCATAATGGCGGAGGACAGAGAGGAAGAACTCGGAGAAAGGGGGCACCAGGCCCGCAGTAATGGAGCTTACGAAGAGAGGGTAGAAGGTGCTTCCTCGGCCCTCAGGGGTGGCGGAGCCGACCTTGAACACCCGCGCTCCGTCGATGCCCCACGCCGCCACCATCCGGCGCAGCCGGGCAAGGCTCGCCTCCGACACATTCGGCGAGTCCAGGGCCGGCGAGAACCAAGCTTCAGCAGGAGGCTGACGCGACGCCATGTCTTCCAAGGTCACAGGGGAGCAGATCTGGGAGTTTGGAGGAAGGAAGGAGAGGCGCAAGAAAGGGGATCTGGGCAGCGATAGGAGAAAGAGAAGAGCAAAGCCTGGGCAGACGCTGCGTTTTTTACCTGCGCGGTTGCGGAGACGCCCACCTCCAATCGACCGCCACGCGGCGCCCAAGGCCGCAGGTTATTAGGGCCCGCGGCGCTTCGCCCTTGCCCTTTCGCCTCTCGGCACGGCCAAGTCTGGGCGCGCCTTAGGCCCGGGGGCTACTGTCGGCGTTCTGGGAACGGGGGTCCCCAGAATTGCCTGCCTGCGGCCTGCGTTGTGGCTCAAAGGGGGCCCAGCATGGCCCAACATCATCAACACAGGACCCAAGACCCTCGCGAGGGGCCAAGCCTCGCGGGGCTGACGACACGACACTTCCTCAGGCACGGCCTCGTCTGTCTAGCTCGCGAGGAGGCGGAGAGATCAAGGCGGGGTACCTCGTGAGGTGCCCATGACGCAAGCCATGACGACCAAGGGCGCCAGGCGGGCGCCAGACCATGCAGCGTCCTCTCTTTCCTCTTTGGTGCAAAGGAGGCAAGCGCAGGCGAGGGGATCAAGCAAAGGCATCCATTTCGGTGCTACAAGACCAAGACCAGTCCAACGGTGGGAAGGAGGTCATCGTGGAGCCCAGGACAGCGTCACCACAGGGCCTTTGGCAGGCGAGGACCAGCTTTAGCCAGGATAAGTGTACTGTATGTTCCCCTTCGAATTGGCCAATTGTTGGCGCCTTTCCCGCTCAATATTTGGGACGAGGCCTAGAGCCTTTGCCTATAAATAGGACTAGCCACCCCAGGGTAGAGGTAATTAGAATTGAACCGAACAGGCACAGACAAACTGAGAGAGAGAGAAGGGCGGCTGGACTCCCCTAGCAGTCCATCGTCCCAGCTAGAACACGCCCTCGCGAGGCTGTTCTCCTTTGTACTGTTCATCATCATCAGCCCAAGAGGCAATCCACCCACCACACTGGAGTAGGGTATTACACCACATCGGTGGCCCGAACCAGTATAAACTCTGTGTCTTTTGTGCTGTTCCTTTGGTAGTTTAGATCCTTGCGAGACGGAGAGGTAGAGGGCATAATCTCCGCGCGCACCCCAGAGTTCGAACCTTAAGGGTCTGCCGGAACCCAAAATCCGACAACAGGAAACCTCGCGAGGGCACTCGGCTACTCCCCCTCGTGAGACTTATTGCAAGAGGAATCAAAACGGGGGAGTGAAAATCGACGAAATGTAAACCAATGACGGCAATAATTCCAATAAAACTTCAACTGCGAACAAAGTGAACCAACTACGGAAAGCAAATGAAAAAGCCGCGTCCGGTACCTAGTCTAGTCTTCGACGTCTTCTCACCAGCGCGGAGCTAAGTGCTGCCACTGGGCGTGGGAGGGAGCCCCAGGGCCTGAGGCCGGCGCTCCTGAGACTCCGGGGCGTGTACAGCCCCACTCATTATTACGTGAGAGTGTCACGGGCGGCGAGCTTCACAGGCATTGGCCTTCTTCACAGGCTCCAGGCCTTTCTTCTTGGGGTAACGAGCTTCACAGGCGTTCGCCTTCCTCACAGGCTCCGGGCCTTTTTCAAAAGGGATTGCTCTTCATAGGCGTTCGCCCTCTTCACAGGCTCTGGGCCTTTTCCAAAAAAGGATTAATCTTCACAGGCGTTCGCCTTCTTCACAGGCTCAGGGCCTTTTCCAAAAAGGATTAATCTTCACAGGCGTTCGCCTTCTTCACAGGCTCAGGGCCTTTTCCAAAAAAGGATTAATCTTCACAGGCGTTTGCCTTCTTCACAGGCTCAGGGCCTTTTCCAAAAAAAGGATTAATCTTCACAGGCGTTCGCCTTCTTCACAGGCTCAGGGCCTTTTATGGGTAGAACCTCCGGAGGTGTTGGATGTTCCACGCGTTCTGGATTGGCTCCCCTTCCTGAGTCTCCAAGAGCACGGAGCCTGGCCTGGAGACATGAACAACCTTGAACGGGCCCTCCCACATGGGAGAGAGCTTGTGCAACCCTTCCCTGGAGAGAACCCGTCTGAGCACGAGGTCTCCTACCTCGAGGGTCCTGGGGCGGATGCTGTGGCAATGATATCGCCGCAGCGCCTCCTGGTACCTCACCGCTTGCAGCGCGGCTTCTCGGCGGCGTTCCTCCCCCAGCACGAGGTCCACCCCCCGCATGGCGTCCTGTTGCGCCTCATCGAACGCGAGGACCCGCGCGGAGTGATGTCTGACCTCGTGAGGGAGGACTGCTTCGGCTCCGTAGACCAGGAAGAACGGGGTCTCCCCGGTTGGCTTGGTTGCGGTCGTGCGGATGGACCACAACACGGACTGGAGCTCATCGTACCAACCTCTGCCGCAGGCCTCCAGCTTCTTCTTGAACGTCCTTGTCTTGAGGCCCCTCAGGACCTCCGCGTTAGCTCGTTCGGCTTGGCAGTTGCTCCGCGGGTGCGCCACCGAAGCGTAGCATATCTGCGTTCCAAGGTTAGCACAGTATGTTTTGAAGAGGTTACTGGTGAACTGCGAACCGTTGTCTGTGATGATGCGGTTCGGCACCCCGAACCGGTTCACAATGCCCCTGATGAACCTGACCGCGGAACCCGCGGGGATGGTGCGGACACCCTCCACTTCTGCCCACTTGGTGAATTTGTCAATGGCGACGTAGAGGTAGCGGTAGCCCCCTGGCGCCCGAGGGAACGGGCCCAGAATGTCCAGCCCCCAAACTGCAAATGGCCATGAAAGGGGTATAGTCTGCAAGCCTCCTGCCGGCTGATGGATCTGTTTGGCATGAAATTGGCAAGCCTCACAAGCCTTCACCAGCTCGACAGCGTCGTTGAGTGCGGTGGGCCAATAGAACCCGCTGCGGAATGCTTTGCCGACGAGGGTCCGCGATGAC
This sequence comes from Aegilops umbellulata, assembly GCA_032464435.1. Taxonomy (NCBI): domain Eukaryota; kingdom Viridiplantae; phylum Streptophyta; class Magnoliopsida; order Poales; family Poaceae; genus Aegilops; species Aegilops umbellulata. Next base: position 70,060,949 of record CP136060.1, on the reverse strand, counting down.
GAGTGATGCCCGCAGTCCCCGCCGTGTATGTCCTCCAGCAGTTCCTTCCCTTGCTCCCTGGAAATACAGCGCATGGATACGTCGTTTGGACGCCTCCGGTAGAGCTCTCCGTCCCTGATGCAGTATGCCGTGGCTTGCCGCGCCACACGCTCCGCTTCTTCCTCCTGCTTCGGCAGGGCCACCTGTGTTAAATAACTCCGGAGTTCAGTGATCCAGCATTCCTCCTGCGGTTCCATAGTCAGGAGCAGGCGTGCCCTTGAGGCAGGGCCGCAGGCCGGGGCTCCTGAGACCGGTGGCTGGGGGAGTTCCTCCCGAGGCTGGGCGGTGCTTGACAACGATGGCTGGGCTAAGGGCTTGAAGAGCCGTTCTTCAAATATGCCAGGCTCCTGAGGCAACCGCCTGGACACCCGTCTGGCAATGTCATCGGCTTCCTGATTGGTGCCACGGGGCACATGCTTTAATTCCAGCCCCCAGAACTGCTTCTCCATCCTGCGGACCTCCGCTAGATAGGCCTCCATGTGCTCATCCCTTGGTTCGTACACCTTGTTGGAGAAGTTGACAAGGAGCTGTGAATCACCCTTGACGGTGAGGCGCTTCACCCCCAAAGCTGCCGCTGCCTTCAACCCTGCTACCAAACCCTCATATTCCGCTATGTTGTTCGAGACCTTTTCGCCTTGCTGGAAACAGAGCTGTACGGCGTAGTAGAGCTTGTCCTGAGTGGGCGATATCAGCACCGCTCCTGCCCTGGCACCATGCATGGAGAACGCCCCATCGAAGTACACAACCCAGCCTTCCGGTGCCTCGCTCCCTGGGGAGAGGGACCGATCCTCGTTGTTCTCGAGGCCGGGTGCTTCAGTCCATTCTGCTACGAAGTCTGCTAGCGCTGCCCCTTTGATGACCCTGGTCGTGCTAAACTCGAGCTGGAACGCCTATAGTTCTATGTTCCACTCGGCGACCCGTCCAGCTGAGTTAGGGCTCCTGAGCACTCTCTCCAAGGGGTATGACGAGATGACCTTGATGGGGTGCCCTTGGAAGTAGTGACGCAGCTTGCGCGAGGCCACCAGTAGTGCGAGGAGGAGCTTCTGGGGCATGGGGTACCGTGCCCTCGCGTCTTGCAACACCGTGCTGACAAAGTAGACTGGGTGCTCAACAAGGCTGAGAGCATCAGTGTTCGCGGTGCCCTCCGGAGGCAAGGGCGCTTCGCGAGGTGATGTGGCCTCGGGAGGTAGTCCGTCCAGAGGAGAGGCCTCTCCTGCCCCCGATGCACCCTTCGACGACAGATCTTCCTCAGCTGTAGTTACGTCTCCCGTGGGCCTTCCTTGTTCCTGCCTTGCCTTGTCTCGGGCTGCCGATGTGGCTCTGATTTGGCGCTCTTCTCTAAACGCCACCAGGGCTGCGCTGGCGGAGTAGGGAGTGGCAGCGAGGTAGAGCAGCAAGGGCTCTCGAGGACGCGGAGCCACCATGACTGGAGGACTGGTTAGGTACCTCTTGAGATCTTGAAACGCCTTATCTGCCTCTTCAGTCCATTCAAAAGGTCCCTTCTTCTTCATCAGCTGGAAGAAAGGCAGTGCTCGCTCCCCCAGTTTGGATATGAAGCGCCCTAGCGCGGTCACGCGTCCGGTGAGCTTCTGCATTTCTCTGAGGGTTTTCGGCGGGCTCATGTCCTCGACCGCCTTGACCTTCTCCGGGTTAGCCTCGATGCCCCGATGGGACACGAGAAAGCCAGGGAGCTTGCCTGAGGGGACTCCGAACACACACTTCTCTGGGTTGAGCCGCAGGTTCACTGCGTCGAGGCTCGCGATGGTCTCCTCCAGGTCCTGTATCAGGGTCTTGGCCTCCCGAGATTTCACCACGATGTCGTCGACGTAGGCTTCGACATTCTTCCCGAGCTGCGGGCCCAAGGCGATGTGCATCAGCCGCTGAAAGGTCGCCCCTGCGTTACGCAACCCAAATGGCATGCATGTATAGCAGTATACCCCGCATGGGGTCAGGAAGGCGGTCTTCTCGACGTCTTCTACTGCCATCTTGATCTGGTGATACTCGGAGAAGGCGTCCAGGAAGCAGAGTAGGTCGCACTCCGCGGTGGAATCGACGATCTGATCGATGCGGGGGAGCGGGAATGGATCTTGCTGGCATGCCTTGTTGAGGTTGCTGAAGTCGACACACATGCGTTCCTTTCCCCCCTTCTTGGGCACAACGACAGGGTTGGCCAACCAATCCGGGTATCGTACCTCGCGAATGACCCCAGCGGCCTCCAACTTGCGGGTTTCTTGGACGATGAAGGCCCGCTTCTCTACGGACTGCCGCCTGGCTTTTTGCTTCACGGGGCGCACGTTTGGGCACACGTTGAGGTGATGCTCGATGACGCTCCAGGGGATCCCTACCAACTGATTAGGCTCCCAAGCGAATACCTTCTTATTTGCGCGCAGGAACCTGATCAGAGCTTCCTCTTGCTCAGGCTCAAGATTGGCGCCTATGGTGAAAGTGGCACTGGAGGACCCGTCTTCGTCGATAGGTATCTGCTTGGTTTCTGCTTTGTCCTGGGTGAACAACTGCCTCTTCTTGGCTGGCGTAGCCCCCTTGGGTTCGGGGGTCTCCGCGTCGGCTGGCTGTGCCGAGGCCGCTGACTTGTAGGCGAGCTTGAGTACCCGCAGGGCATCTCCGGTGTCCCCAGGCACGGTGAGGACACCGCTGCTCCCGGGAATCTTCATGAGGTTGTACGCCGGGTGCGTGGTGGCCATGAACTGGGCCAGCGCCAGGTAGCCGAGGATGGCGTTGTAAGGAAGGCCGATGGGGGCGATGTCGAAGTCGACCATTTCCATGCAAAAGTTGTCGTAGGTGCCGAAGGTTATCGGGAGCCGGATCTGTCCCAGGGAGCTGGATGACCCGCCCCCGACGCCCCAAAAAGACCGACTGGGTCGCAGCCGCTCCAGGGGTATGCGTAGGAGGTTGAAGGTCTCAACCGAAAGCACGCTGAGGCCGGCGCCGCCGTCGACGAGGGTTCTGGTGACAGCCACCTGGCAGATGGTGGGGGTGCACAACATGGGGAGCGCGCACGAGCCAACCAAGTTGGCGGGATGGTCCTCCGAGCTGAAGGCCAGACCGGCCTCGCGCGCCACTTGGTCCATGGGAGCCCCCTATCGTGCGGAAACGGCGCCGACCCGACGGACAAACGGCTTGACATGGCGACTTGTGGGTGGCGCCTGCGAGCCGCCCAGAAGGGCCGCGACGATCGGGGGTGTTGATGTAGCGGTGCGGTTATCTTGCTGCACAGGCAGATGCTGGGATGACGCTTGCTGATCGTTCCCCGCCGGACCGGTGGCGGCGTTGATGGCGAGCGACGGGGAACAACGAGGACGCCCACCGACGGGAGCCGTCTGGGCGACGCGGGAGGCGATGGCGGCCCGGCGCTCGGCGCGGGCCCGACGAGCGTCAGACATGGACGCGACGGTCGGAGGAGAACGAAGCGGTGAAAGACAAATTCCGGCGCACCCCTACCTGGCGCGCCAAATGTCGGATTTCGGGTTCCGGCAGACCCTTAAGGTTCGAACTCTGGGGTGCGCGCGGAGATTCTGCCCCCTACCTCTCCGTCTCGCAAGGATCTAACTACTAAAGGAACAACACAAGGGACACAGAGTTTATACTAGTTCGGGCCACCATTGTGGTGTAATACCCTACTCTAGTTTGTGGTGGGTGGATTGCCTCTTGGGCTGATGATGATGAACAGTACAAGGGAGAATAGCCTCGCGAGGGCGTGTTCTAGCTGGGGGGATGAACTGCTAGGGGAGTTCAGCCGCCCCTTCTCCCTCTCTCTCTCTCTCTCCTTGCTCGGATTCTAGATACCAGGTGCCTCTACCCTGGGGGTGGCTAGTCCTATTTATAGGCAAGGGCCCTGGGCCTCTTCCCAAATATTGAGCGGGAAGGGCACCAACAATCGGCCAATTTGAAGGGGAACATACAGTACACTTATCCTGACTAAAGTTGGTCCTCGCCTGCCAAAGGCCCTGTGGTGACGTCGTTCTGGGCTCCACGATGACCTCCTTCCCACCGTTGGACTGGTCTTGGTCTCGTTGCACCAAAATGGATGCCTTTGCTTGATCCTCTCGCCTGCGCTTGCCCCCTTTGCACCAAAGAGGAAAAGGGAGGACACTACGCGGGCTGGCGCCCGCTTGGCACCCTTGGTCGTCATGGCTTGCGTCATGGGCACCTCGTGAGGTGCCCTGCCTTGATCCCTCCGCCTCCTCGTGAGCCAGCCTGACGAGGCCGCGCCTGAGGAAGCATCGTGTCGTCCGCCCCGCGAGGCTTGGCCCCTCGCGAGGGTCTTGGGTCTTGTGTTGATGAAGACGGGCCGCGCTGGGCCTCCTTTGAGCCACACCGCAGGCAGGCAAGTCTGGGGACCCCCGTTCCCAGAACGTTGACAGTGATGATGTCTTTCATATACTTTGCATAAGGAGGCATTTTCAAGATATCAGTCAAGCGAGTACGCAAAAAGGCTGGCCTCAACATTTCAGCAAAGCGTTCAAGTTCTTCATCATCATTCTTTTTAGTTGACTTGGGTGGAAAAGGCATTGGTTTTTGAACCCACGGTTCTCTTTCTTTACCGTGTTTTCTAGCAACAAAGTCTCTTTTATCATATCTTTTATTCTTAGGTTGTGGGTTATCAAGATCAATAGGTGGTTCTATCTCAACATCATTATCTGGTTCTTTATCATTAGGTTGAGTGTCTTCATGAACCTCATCATTATCTTTTTCATTATCACTAGGTGAGTGGTCATTACCAGATTGAGTTTCAGCATCAGAGATAGAAGTTTCATTTTCATTATCAGGAGGTTTTTCTATTTCAGATTCACTAGAAGTATGCAAAGTCCTAACATTTATCCTTTTCTTTTTCTTTTTAGAAGGACTAGGTGCACTAGTGTTAGCTCTTTGTGAATCTTGTTCAATTCTTTTGGTGTCCCTCAGGATAAAGTGGTTCCTGAGTCATTTTACCTCCTCTAGTTGCAACTCTAAGAGCAAAGTCATGCATATTATGATTCATTTCATCAAGTAATTCTCTTTGTGATTTAGCAACTTGTTCTAACCGAGTTTGAACCATAGAAGCATGTTTTCCAACACCTCTAACATCATTTGATATTCTAAATAACAATTCACTCAAGCGAGCAATCATATCAGAATTGTACTTCAATTGTTTCATAATATTTGCATTGAAGTGATCTTGTTTTCCAATGTAGTTTTCAAACTCATAAAGGCATTGACTAGGATGCATATTGTGAGGATTGCCATTTTCATTGAACTTCATAAGAGAATTTACCTCTACCACCTTAGGCAGTGATGGTGTATTAAGCCCATGTATTTCTTCAATAGGAGGTAAAATTTTAACATCCTCAACTTTAATACCTTTTTCCTTCATAGATTTCTTTGCCTCTTGCATATCTTCGGGACTGAGATATAATATACCTCTCTTCTTCGGAGTGGGTTTAGGCGGTGGTTCAGGAATAGTCCAATCATCATAATTTTTCAATATGTTATTCAATAATTATTCAGCGTGTCCAACAGTTCGTTCCCTGAAAACACAACCAGCACAACTATCTAGGAAGTCCCTAGAAGCATTAGTTAGTCCATTATAGAAGATATCAAGTATTTAATTTTTCTTAAGAGGATGATCAGGCAAAGCATTAAGTAATTTGCAAAGCCTACCCCAAGCTTGTGGGAGACTCTCTTCTTTAGTTTGCACAAAGTTAAATATTTCCTGTAAGGCATCTTGTTTCATATGAGTAGGAAAATATTTTTGAGAGAAGTAATAAACCATATCCTGGGGACTGCGCACACAACCAAGAGCAAGAGTATTGTACCAAGCTTTAGCATCACCCTTTAATGAGAACGGAAATAATTTGAGAATAAAGTAATAGCGAGTTTTCTCATCATGAGTAAAAAGGGTGGCTATATCATTCAACTTAGTAAGATGTGCCACAACAGTTTCAGTTTCATAACCATGGAAAGGATCATATTCAACCAAAGTAATTAACTCTGGGTCGATAGAGAATTCATAATCCTTATCAGCAATACATATAGGTGAAGTAGCAAACTTAGGATCACATTTCATTCTAGCATTCAAAGATTTTTCTTTATACTTGCATAGTAATTTCTCTAGATCATCTCTATCATTGCAAGCAAGAATATCTCTAGTTGCTTCTTCACTCATAACATAACCTTCTGGTACCTTAGGCAATTCATATCTAGGAAGGCTAGTTCTAGCAGGTGTTTCAGGAGATTCAGTTTCAAGCTCATCATCATATTCAACAACATCGTGTTGTATAACTCTAGCAATTTGTTTATCAAGAAAATCACCAAGTGACACATCATCATTAGCAAGCAAGGTACTAGCATCATCATAAGCATCATTCATAGTAGAAGTAGCATCATCAATAACTTGCGACATATCAGAATTAATAGCATGTGGTGGTGTTGCAAGTTTACTCATAACAAAAGGTGAATCTAAAGCAGAACTGGATGGCAGTTTCTTACCTCCCCTCGTACTTGAGGGAAATATCTCCAGTTTAGGATCCTTCAGATTCTTCATAGTAATAATATGATAATGATCCCAAGTGACTCAACAAATATAGCTATGCTCCCCGGCAACGGTGCCATAAAAAGGTCTTGATAACCCACAAGTATAGGGGATCGCAATAGTTTTCGAGGGTAGAGTATTTAACCCAAATTTATAGATTCGACACAAGGGGAGCCAAATAATATTTGAAGGTATTAGCAGCTGAGTTGTCAATTCAACCACACCTGGAGATTAATTATCTGCAGCAAAGTGATCAGTAGCAAAGTAGTTTGATAGTTTTGATAGTAGTGACAGCAGCAACAGTAATAGTAACAGTGATATCAGTATTTTGTAGCAAGTGTAACGGTGATGATAGAAATAGTAACACAGCAAGATCAATAAGGAGAAACTCGTAGGCATTGGATTGGTGACTTGTTGGATGATATTCATCATGTGACAGTTATAACCTAGGGCGATACGGCACTAGCTCCAGTTCATCGATATAATGTAGGCATGTATTCCGTAAATATTCATATGTGCTTTATTAATAGAACTTGCATGACATCTTTTGTCCTACCATCCCGTGGCAGCGGGGTCCATATTGGAAACTAAGGGATATTAAGGCCTCATTTTAATAGAGAACTGGAACAAAGCATTAACACATAGTGAATACATGAACTCCTCAAACTACGGTCATCACTGGGAGTGGGCCCGGTTTTTGTCACTCCGGGGTTGTCGGATCATAACGCGTAGCAGGTGACTATAACTTGCAAGATCAGATATAAAACATGGATATAATAATGAATTCATAAATGGTTCAGATCTGAGTTCATGGTACCCGGGCCCAAAGTGACGAGCATTAAGCATAGCAAACTCATAGCAACATCAATCTAAGAACATAGTGGATACTAGGGATCAAGCCCTAACAAAACTAACTCGATTACATGATGAAACTCATCCAACTCTTCACTGACCAGCGAGCCTATGAAGGAATTACTCACTCCCGGTGGGGAGCATCATGGAATTGGCGATGGAGAAGGGTTGGTGATGACGAAGAACGAAGATCCCCCTCTCTGGAGCCCCAAACGGACTCCAGATCTGCCCTCCCGAGGAAGAACAGGGCTTGGCGGCGACTCCGTCTCATGGATCGCGATAATTCTTTCTCCCTTTTTTTCTGGAATAATGTGAATTTATAGTATCAGGGGGGTCATCAGCAGGGCCACCAGGTGGGTACAACCCACCTGGGCGCGCCAGGAGAGGGGGTTGCCCCCTGGTGGGTTGTGCCCAACCAGGGGTCCCTCTCTAGTGGGTCCTGGCTCCAGAAATTCTTATTATTGATATAAAAAATCCTCGCAAAGTTTCGTTCCATTCTGAGAACTTTTATTTCTGCACAAAAACAACACCATGGTAGTTCTGCTGAAAACAGCGTCAAGCCGGGGTTAGTTTCACTCAAATCATGCAAATTGGAGTCCAAAACAAGAGGAAAAGCGTGAGAAAAAGTAGATACGTTGGAGACGTATCACATAGCAATGAGCGGGAAGAGTGTGTCCACGTACCCTCGTAGACCAAAAGCAGAAACGTTTAGTAACGCGGTTGATGTAGTCGAACGTCTTCGCGATCCAACCGATCCAAGCACCGAACGTATGACACCTCCGCGTTCAACACACGTTCAGCTCGATGAAGTCCCTCTAACTCTTGATCCAGTTGAGGCCAAGGGAGAGTTCCGTCAGCACGACGGCGTGGCGACGGTGATGATGAAGTTACCGGCGCAAGGCTTCGCCTAAGCACTACGACGATATGACCGAGGTGTGTAACTGTGGAGGAAGGCACCGCACACGGCTAAAAGAAGTCTTGGTGTGCCTTTGGGGTGCCCCCTCCCACGTATATAAAGGGGGGAGGAGAGGTGGCCGGCCCAAGGGGGGGGTGCCATGGGAGGGAGTCCTACTTGGACTCCCGGTCCAAGTAGGATTCAGCCCCCCCTTTCCTATTCCCACTAGGAGAAGGAGGGAAGGAGGAGGAGAAGAGAAGGAAAGGGGGCCCGCCCCCAACCCTAGTCCAATTTAGTTTTGGCTTGGGGGGGGGGCACGCGCCACCACCTGCCTACCGCCTCCTCTCTCCACTAGGGCCCATGAAGGCCCATTAACTCCCCGGGGGGGGGGGGGGTTCCGGTAACTCCCGGTACTCTAGAAAATGCCCGAACCTTTCCGAAACCATTCCGGTGTCCAAACATAACCTTGCAATATATCAATCGTTATGTCTCGACCATTTCGAGACTCCTCGTCATGTTTGTGATCTCATCCGGGACTCCAAACAAACTTCGCTTCATCAAATCACATAACTCATAATACAAATCGTCATCGAACGTTAAGCGTGCGGACCCTACGGGTTCGAGAACTATGTAGACATGACCGAGACACATCTCCGATCAATAACCAATAGCGGAACCTGAATGCTCATATTGGCTCCAACATATTCTTCGAAGATCTTTATCGGTCAAACCGCATAACAACATACGTTGTTCCCTTTGTCATCGGTATGTTACTTGCCAGAGATTCGATCGTCGGTATCATCATACCTAGTTCAATCTCATTACTGGCAAGTCTCTTTACTCGTTCCGTAATGCATCGTCCCATAATGCATCATCCCGTAACTAACTCATTAGTCACATTGCTTGCAAGGCTCATAGTGATGTGCATTACCGAGAGGGCCCAGAGATACCTCTCCGATACATGGAGTGACAAATCCTAATCTCGATCTATGCCAACTCAACAAACACCATCGGTGACACCTATAGAGCATATTTATAATCACCCAGTTACGTTGTGACTTTTGATAGCACACAAGGTGTTCCTCCGGTATTCGGGAGTTGCATAATCTCATAGTCTGAGGAACATGTATAAGTCATGAAGAAAGCAATAGCAAAAAAACTAAATGATCATTATGCTAAGCTAACGGATGGGTCTTGTCCATCACATCATTCTCTAATGATGTGATCATGTTTATCAAATGATAACACATGTCCATGGCTAGGAAACTTAACCATCTTTGATTAACGAGCTAGTCAAGTAGAGGCACACTAGGGACACTCTGTTTGTCTATGTATTCACACATGTACTAAGTTTCTGGTTAATACAATTCTAGCATGAATAATACAAATTTATCATGATATAAGGAAATATAAATAACAACTTTATTATTGCCTGTAGGGCATATTTCTTTCACAGGATACGGTAGGTTTTTTGGTTGAAGTGAGATACTGAGTTGGAATTGTCATGGCTTGCAAAATGCTACGGCAGTACATGCGCTTTTGAATGTTCAGAAGCGCAGGTATCTGGACGTAATGTTCCTAATGGAAACACACCTAGATGAGTTCCCTACAGAGTGTCTATGTCGCCGGACTAAGATGGATCATAAGTACGTTGTTGTTCGAAGTGATGGCCGAAGCGGCGGTTTGATAATGTTGTGGAAAAAAGAGGTTGCAGTCTGATAGAGGCGAGGGTCCCGATCTTTCAATGAGATGATAACTATTGATTTGGTGGAGACGACTATGACGATCCGACTACAAACATACATGACGTTGTGATGTCGCTTGAAGCTACGTTGGTATTTACCCAAAGAGGAAGGGATGATGCAGCACAGTGGAGGTATGTATTTCCCTCAGATATGAAACCAAGGTTATCGAACCAGTAGGAGAACCAAGCAACACAACGTAAACAGCCCCTGCACACAAATAACAACCACTCGCAACCTGACATGTTAAACGGGTTGTCAATCCCTTTCGGGTAACGGCGCCAGAAACGGTGCATGGACGGGAGGAAGTTGTAATAGATTGAATAAATAGATCGCAAATAAAATAAAGTGCAATAAAGTATTTTTGTATTTTTGGTTTAATAGATCTGAAAATAAATTCAAGGAAAAAGTAGATCGCAAAGGCAAATATATGAGAAAGAAGACCCGGGGGCCGTAGGTTTCACTAGTGGCTTCTCTCGAGAAAAATAGCAAAGGTGGGTGAACAAATTACTGTTGGGCAACTGATAGAACTTCAAATAATTATGACGATATCCACGCAATGATCATTATATATGCATCACGTCCAACATTAGTAGACCGACTCCTACCTGCATCTACTACTATTACTCCACACATCGACCGCTATCCAGCATGCATCTAGTGTATTAAGTTCATGGAGAAACGGAGTAATGCAATGAGAACGATGACATGGTGTAGACAAGATCTATCTATGTAGAGATAGACCCCATCATTTTATCCTTAGTAGCAACGATACATACGTGTTGTTTCCCTTTGTGTCACTAGGATAAAGCACCGTAAGATCGAACCCACTACCGGGCACCTCTTCCCATTGCAAGATAAATAGATCAAGTTGGCCAAACAAAACCCAAATATCGGAGAAGAAATACGAGGCTACAAACAATCATGCATATAAGAGATCAAAGAAACTCAAATAACTTTCATGGATATAAAAAGATAGATCTGATCATAAACTCGAAGTTCATCGATCCCAACAAACACACCGCAAAAGAGTTACATCATATGGATCTCCAAGAGACCATTATATTGAGAATCCAGCGAGAGAGAGGAAGCCATCTAGTTGCTAACTACGAACTCGAAGGTCTACAAATAACTACTCACGCATCATCGAAGAGCCACCAATGGAGGTGGTGAACCCCATCGGAGATGGTGTCTAGATTGGATCTAGTGGTTTTGGACTCTGCGGCGGCTGGATGAATATTTCGTGGACTCCTCTAGGGTTTATGGAATATTGGGGTATTTATAGAGCAAAGAGGTGGTCCGGGGGGCACAACCCACCAGGGCGCGCCTGGGCCTCCTGGTGCGCCCTGGTGGGTTGTGCCTCCCTCGGGGCACCCCCAGGCGCAGCCAGGGCTCGTTGTGTTCCTTCTGGCCCATAAAAAATCTCCATAAAGTTTCAGGGCATTTGGACTCCGTCCGATATTGATTTTCTACGATGTAAAAAACATGGAAAAATAACAACTGGTAGTTGGCACTATGTCAATAGGTTAGTACCAAAAAATGATATAAAATGGTATAAATGATTGTAAAACATCCAATATTGATAATATAACAGCATGGAACAATAAAAAATTATAGATACATCGGAGACATATCGGCATCGCCAAGCTTAACTCCTACTCGTCCTCGAGTAGGTAAGTGATAAAAACAAAATTTTTGATGTGGAATGCTGCCTAACATGTCATATCATATTTCTTTTATTTATAGCATGGACATTTGGACTTTTAGTTGTTCAAAGCAATAGTCTAGTTTTGACATGATAATTTAGATACTCAAGCATATCAATCAAGCAACCATGTCTTTCAAAATATCAACGCTAAAATAAGTTATCCCTAGCCCATCATGCTCAAACATTGATCCATTCATGAAACACACTCGAATATTAGTTACACCCAATACTTAAGTGCGATGATATTGCCTCCTAGTTGGTGCTTTTATAAGGGAAGATGGGGACTCAAAATAAAAATTACATAAAGTAAAAGAAAGGCCCTTCACAGAGGGAAGTAGGGATTTGTAGAGGTGCCAGAGCTCAAAGCGAAAAACTGAGAGATAAAAACATTTTGGGAGGAGTATCCATCCCACCAACGAAAACGACTTAGAGTTATGAACACTTTCCATGCTAGATATTGCATAGGCGGTTCCCAAACAGAAAATAAAGTTTATTCCTTTTTCCACCATACTTTCACTTTCCATGGCTAACCATATCCACAGGTGCCCTCCATACCAACACTTTCCAAGGAATTTATTATTTGACAACATAAAGTAAATTCATTTTTTTTGCATTTCGGGACTAGGCATCCCTAATACCTTTGCCTTACTCTCGTGCAATGACAAGTGAATAAACACTCATCTTGAGAATAACACATCTAGCATGGAAAATATTAGCCACCCCTCACCGCTCCGCGAGTGAAACAAACACACAAAAGAGAAGTTTATTTTGAAAATTAGAGATGGCACATACAAATTTGCTTAGAACGGCAAAAGAATACCACATATAGGTAGATATAGTGGACTCATGTGGCAAAACTGGTTTAAGGATTTTGGATGCACAAGTAGATGTCACACTTAGTACAAAATGAAGGCTATCAAAAGATTTGGAAGTGACCAACCAAGAAACGAATAATATCATAAGCAAGCATTAAGCATAAATAACACTGAATAATGCACCACAAGTAGGATATAATTTCATTGCATGACTATTGACTTCCGTACTTGCATATGCAATCACAAACCTTAACACCAATATTCTTACTAAAGCCTAATTACTCACCAACATAACTCACATATCACATCATCATATCTCAAAACTATTACTAAGAATCAAGTTTATTGTGTCCAATGATATTCATGGAAGTTTTTATTATATCCTTCTTGGACATCTATCACTTTGGGACTAATTTTCATGTGTTGCTTTTCATAAGCTCAAACAAATATAAGTGAAGATAGTGAGCATAATTCTTTTTTCTTTCTCTCAAAGTAATTTAAGTGAAGCAAGAGAGAATTTCTTGAAAATTTTACTAACTCTCAAATAAATCTAAGTGAAGCAAGAGAGCATTTATTCAAAAATAATAAAGCACACCGTGCTAAAAAAGGTATAAGTGAAGCACTAGAGCAAGTCCATTGCTCATAAAAATTTAAGTGAAGCATAGAGAGCAATCCTAACAAGTCATGATATAATTTTACATCTCCCAAATAGGTGTGTCCAGCAAGGATTGATGACTTAAAACACAAAATAAAATAAGCAAAGACACATATTATACAAGACGCTCCAAGCAAAACACATATCATGTGACGAATAAAAATATTGTGAAGTTTTGTTGACAAATTTTTTTCACCTAAAAATTCTCAGAAAATTGTACGTGAATATGATGAACCTCTTTGGAAGGAGTTCTTCAAGGAGGATATCCTCGGAGGCATCTTCTAGTGACAGTTCTGTCCGTCGGTCTTATGTTGAACCAAGTGAAAGTTCCATACGAGATGCCGCCACCAAAACATGCCTATGGCCATGCGATGATTATATGGTGAGTGTGGGCATTAAGGAGGAATTTGAGCAATGTGTTCACAATGCTAGTCTCAGTCCCTATATTTCAGATAAGTGCAACCTACACCACACTCTCACTAAATCATTTGTGAAAGGATTTAAATTCCATCCCCGTGAGTCTAGGGTGTCATTTAAACTGTATGAAAACCCATTTACCATATCTTTAGAGAGATTTGCTCACCACTGCAAAATCCCATTCTGGGCTTCGCTTGACGAACCACCAAGATCTGAGTTCCAAACATTTTTGACTGGCAGCATTTATTTTCCCTCAAATCAGTACTTTGCATTATTTAATGGAAAATGTATTGTAGACAAACAAGATTTTAGTACACTTTGTGCTCCAGACTTGAACCTCATACGCACCGCTCTCACCGGTGATAGAAGTTATAATCTTGGAGCGATTGTTGCTCGCAGGTTGCAACACAATGCTAGTAGTGGTTATTTCTATGGTGGAATTTATGCCACATGCTTAGCAAGAGAGTTGGGTGTTTCACCTTTGCCCTATGACCCTATTTTACCCATGCAGTATTTATACTTTGATGCTATGAAACGTCATAAGATCCTTAAAGGTGATCCCCATAATTTCACCTATAAATTGTTGTTTAATCAAAGTTCCATGGTGTACACATATTTGCCTGCGCCTGATCTCTTTGATTTTCACAGTAAGAGAAGATATTTTGTTCTTAAGAGCGAGGCCCGAGCTCATAACGCGGCGGTTGTGGCCGCACGGCAGACTGAGGCATCCGCACCAAGATCCTTCGTGAGCTATCACCCCGACCACTATGCAGGCTACTCACTGATTACCAAGTTAGGCCAAAAGCCTAAACTTGGGGGACTACGTATTTCCACCGACATTACATTCATGTTCACACATTTCATTCTAGTTGTCGGTGTCCACACTTTTTCATTGTATTATCCATGCTAAATTTATTTTCTCGCTTTCTTCTTGTGTGTTTGAAAAACTTTGAGAAAATACAAAAATATTTCCGGCTTCTTTTTTATTTTTCTTTCTAGTGTAGTTAGCTGTAGTATCTAACAAGAAAACCCAAAAAGATTTCCTTGTTCTTCTTTTGCATGTTGGGAGCTTTCCCGTGTAAATATTTTTTCTCGTTTTTGTTTTTCCCCTTTTATTTGCTTTCTTTCAAGAAAACCAAAAACTCCAAAAACATTTCATTGTGTTTCTTTGAATTTCTTTTCTTTTTATTGAGTCATACCGAGGAGAAGACCACGATGAAAATGTTGAGTGGCTCTCATTTGCATAATTATTGATCTAACAAAAAGCCCATATTACCTTATCTTCTCCTATTGAATAAAATGTTTGCAAATTCCAGCTTAGTCCATGACACTCTTGCACTATTATTATTTTCATATCATTCGGTCGTGCAAGTGAAAGGCAATAATGACGATATTTCATGAACTGGCCGTGGCAGAGAGAAATGGGTATGAACTCGACTTGTTCTATTTTCGTAAATATGTTTAACCTAGTATGCATGATTCAGCTCATTACGATTAAACATGTTTGCAGTGACAATTAGAGATTATAGTTTCTCATGCCATGCATAAGTAGCTAGGAGTGGATAATGAATTATCCTGGATGACAACATTGCATTAATATGATTGTGATGTAGTACGATGATATGGTATCCTCCTCTGAATGTTCGAGTGGCTTGACTTGGCACATGTTCATGCATGTAGTTGAATCAAAACCAACATAGCCTCTATGATATTTATGTTCATGGTGTTCATATCCTACTCATGCTAGTGTCCAATGTTACTTATGCATAATGCATGTTCATGACCGTTGTTGCACTCTAGCTGGCTGCTTCTCAACCTATTTGCTAGCCTTCACCTGTACTAAGTGGGAATTCTCCTTGTACATCAAAAACCTTGAACCCAAGTTATTCCAGATGAGTCCACCATACCTACCTATATGCGGTATTACCCTGCTGTCCTAAGTAAATTTGCATGTGCCATCTCTAAAAACTTCAAATAAATATCCTTTTTGTGTGCCTCGATTGTTCATAGAACGACATGAGGTAGTCAATATCTTCCATGCTAAGCAGATTATTCTCAGGAGGAGGGGTTATTGATTCGCCATTGCACGAGAAAGGGGCGGTAATACGGATTCCCAGTCCCAAACTGCAAACAGAAAAGAGCTTACAAATAATCAAACAAAAAGTCCTACGGAGTCATAACCTTACTTTATCGCTTCGGAGCCGCTACTAATGTGTTTAGCATGGAAGATATTGATAACTAATGGTCGCGAAGTAAACAAGAAGGGTGCATTTATCAAAATATCATTTACCTCTGTTTTAAAAACTTGAGCTCTGGCACCGCTGCAAATCACTGCTTCCCTCTGTGAAGGGACTTTCTATTTACTTTCATGTTGTGTCATCACCTTCTAAAATAAGCGGAAGAACCTGAGAGCACTGTTGTCATGCTTATGCATTGTGTTTGGCTAACGTTTGGTGCATCACGACTGGATCTTTTCTACCATGAATTACAATGTTTAGTTGTTGCTTGAACTTTGGAGGTTCTCTGCATTTATGTTTTGTGGTCTCAGAAAGGGCTAGCGAGATACCACTATTGTCATACTATATCATGGTTATTTTGATAATGTGTTGCTGTTTGAGACATCTTATTATTTGCTCGCTAGCTGATTATGTCATTGATATGAGTTAATATGCTTTTTAAGAGTTATTCTCGACATATTTAGTTATAATATTGGCTAAAACCTGGGTGCTGTTTAAGCTTATTTATGCAAACAAGAGCAAAAGAGTTCGTAAAAGTTTTTCTTTTTCACTTTCAGTTTATCAACTGAATTGCTTGAGGACAAGCAAAGGTTTAAGCTTGGGGGAGTTGATACGTCTCCGTCGTATATACTTTTCCTAACGCTTCCCCTCTTCTTTTGGACTCTAATTTGCATGATTTGAATGAAACTAACCCGGACTAATGTTGTTTTCAGCAGAACTACCATGGTGTTGGTTTTGTGCAGAAATAAAAGTTCTCAGAATGGAACAAAACTTTGTGAGGATTTTTTAATAATAAAAGAGAATTTCTGGAGCCAAGAACCACCGGAGGTGGGCACAACCCACCATGGCGCTCCCCCCTCCAGGCGCACCCAGGTGGGTTGTCCCCACCTGGTGGCCCTGCAAACCCGGAAACCGACGCTATAAAATCCTATTTTTCCAGAAAAAAACCAGGGAGAAAGAATTATCGCGTTCCACGAGACGAAGCCACCGCCGTCTTGTGTTCTTCATCGGGAGGCCAGATCTGGAGTTCGTTTGGGGCTCCGGAGAGGGGGATCTTCGATCTTAGTCATCACCAACCCTTCTCCATTGCCAATTCCGTGATGCTCCCCATCGGGAGTGAGTAATTCCTTCGTAGGCTCGCTGGGCGGTGAGGATTTGGATGAGATTCATCATGTAATCGAGTTAGTTTTGTTAGGGCTTGATCCCTAGAATCCATTATGTTCTGAGATTGATGTTGCTATGACTTTGTCATGCTTAATGCTTGTCACTTTGGGCCCGGGTGCCATGATTTCAAATCTGAACTGTTTACGTTATCACAATTATATCCATGTTCTAGATCCTATCTTGAAAGTTATAGTCACCTACTATGTGTTATGATCCGGCAACCCTGGAGTGACAATAGTCGAGACCACTCCCGGTGATGATCGTAGTTTGAGGAGTTCATGTATTCACCGTGTGTTAATGCTTTTTTCCGGTTCTCTATTAAAAGGAGGCCTTGATATCCCTTAGTTTCCAATAGGACCCTGCTGCCACGGGAGGGTAGGACAAAAGATGTCATGCAAGTTCTTTCCATAAACACGTATGACTATTTACGAAATACATGCCTACATTATATTTATGAACTGGAGCTAGTGCCGTATCGCCCTAGGTTGTAACTGTCTTGTGATGAATATCACTCAACAAATTACCGATCCAATGCCTATGATTTTCCTACATTTTGATCTTGCTAAGTTACTGCCGCTACTGTTACTGTTGCACTTGCTACAAAACTACTGTTATCACATTTACCCTTACTATTGCTGCTACTACTACTACCAAAACTATCATGTTACTTTGCTACTGATCACTTTGATGCAGATAATGAATCTCCAGGTGTGGTTGAATTGTCAACTCAGCTGCTAATACTTGCAAATATTCTTTGGCTCCCCTTGTGTTGAATCTATAAATTTGGGTTGAATACTCTACCCTCGAAAACTGTTGCGATCCCATATACTTGTGGTTTATCGGAAAGCAGGGCCTTGAGTTCCTGGAATGCGGCCTACGCTTGGAGTCCACTCGAACCTGCCAGACTTCTTCATCAATCGGTAAAGCGACAGGGATTTTTCACCGAGTCTGGGGATAAACCTAGTAAGGGCCACTAGGCAGCCCGTGAGCCGTTGCACGTCATGGAGACGCTCTGGTTGTTTCATTCAGACAAATCGCCTCGATTTTCTCAGGATTGGATCGATCCCGCATTCGGAAATGAGGAAACCGAGTAACTTGCCCGCGAGTACCCCGAATGTGCACTTAGCCTGATTGAGCTTTATGTCAAAAAGGCGCAAGTTCATGAAGGTCTCGGCGAGGTATGTCAGGAGGTCGGAACCTTTCCTAAACTTGATCATGATGTCGTCCATATAGGCATCCACATTTTGATTGATTTGTTTCAATAAACACTTCTAGATCATTCTCTGGAACGTTGTCCCAACATTTTCAACCTGAAAGGCATAGTGACATAGCAGAAACACCCGAATGGGGTGATGAACAATGTTTTATTTCGCCGGGACCATACATTCGGATATGGTTGAACCCGGAGTTCGCATCCAGAAACGACAATCTCTCACACCTAGCAGCAGAATCTACTATTTGATCTATGCGAGGGAGAGGGAAATGATCCTTTGGGAAGGCCCGATTGATGTGCTTAAAGTCGATGCACATTCGGAGAGAATTATTCTTGTTCGGCACCATGACGAAGTTGGCGAGCCACTCGGAGCGGTACACCTCTCGGATGAAGTCGGCGGCTAAGAGCCGCGTGATCTCCTCGTCAATCGCCTTGCGCTTCTCTGGAAGACCATCGAAGGTGCTCCTTGACAGGCTTCATCTTTGGGTTGACGCGGAGTCTATGCTCAGCCAGTCCCCTGGGAACACCCACCATGTCAGAAGTCTTCCACGCGAAGATGTCCCAGTTCTCACAGAGGAACTAGATGAGCTCGCTTTCCTATTTGCTGTCAAGGGTGGTGGAGATATTGGTCGGAGCGGCATTCAAATCTTCGGGGTGAATGCTCACCAGCTTGGTCTCTCCAGCTGACTGTAAAGTGGATTCCACAATCGTCCTCTTGGACTTCAGTAGATCACTCGAATCTACAACCTTCTTATATTCGTCCGGCTCGACCAATGCCATTTGTTCGTCAGCGATTTGGGAGCCCTTCCGGAGGCACCCCTCAGCTAGCTTACAATTGCTTGTGATAGTGATCACACCATTTGGCTCTGGCATCTTAATTTTGAGATACACGTAACATGAGCGGGCCATGAAACATGCGTAGGCAGGCCTACCCATGTTGGCGTGGTAAGCACTCTGGAAGTCTACCACTTCGAAGGTCAGTCGCTCCTTCCTGAAGTTTCTCTCCCCGCCGAATATGATGTCAAGGGCGATTTGGCCAAGTGACTTGGACCTCTCTTGCTGACTCGGGACATCGGGATGCCCATTGCCTCCAGAGTGTCAGTGTAGATGATATTGAGTCAGTTGCCGCCATCCATGAGGACTTTACGCAATCGGACTCCTTCAACAGCCGGATCAACCACCAAGGACTGCCGCTCGGGGGTCGGTATGTGGGTCGGGTGGTCTAACTGGCCGAAGGTCACGGGCATCTTGGCCCAGTCAAGATATTTGGTGACAGCCAGAACTGCCATGTTGACCTCTCGGATGATAACCTTGAGGCGGCTCTTCCTTTCAACATCGGCAAAGATCATAAGGACTTTCTCGATGTTGGGGTACTCGGAAGTTCCCTTGTTTCCATCGTTGTCCCTGTCCACATCCTTGTTCCAGGAGGAATCTTGCCGCATCTCTTGCTTCAGGAGTCAGCACTCCCGAGTGGTATGTGGGATCTGGTAGGGTTGATCGAGGATTTTACTCTTCTACGCAACCTGCTTCTTGCCCTTCCAGTCCTTCTTCCGCTTTTGTGAGCTTTTTCCTTTGACTT
The DNA here is from genome assembly GCA_032464435.1 of Aegilops umbellulata. Classification (NCBI taxonomy): domain Eukaryota; kingdom Viridiplantae; phylum Streptophyta; class Magnoliopsida; order Poales; family Poaceae; genus Aegilops; species Aegilops umbellulata. Next base: position 70,041,104 of record CP136060.1, on the reverse strand, counting down.
GGCCGACCAGATTCGCGGCCTCAGCATTGCCAACTGCTTCACCTTTCCACCTGTGCTTCTTCTTTCCCTTCTGGTTATCCGACTGGTTAGCGTCACCTGCTCGGCTCTTGCTGCTTCTCAGTTGGTCTTCTTCCTCATCGTTTTTTTGACCCTAAATAGTAGGGGAACCCCCTACTATGAAATAATTAATTAAATGGGGATGATAAAGTTACATGCTTAATTACAAATCCATTTCCCTTTGGGAAAGGACATGAAAGCTACTTTATTGGAGCGAGGACAAAAGCAAAGGAATGAAGTTTTTGTGCTTCTCCTTAACCAAATAATTAGGAGGGAAAAATCAGCCTTGAATCTATTTAGCCAAGCAGCACAGGATGGAGCAATCCCCCTAAAGTGTTTGTTGTTTCTTTATTTCCATATACTCCATGCCGCCAGAAGGAAAACTTCCATGAAGAGTGGTCTCCCCCAAATGTCTTTCGTCATTGAGATCTTGGACAGATGAATTGCCCCTTGTTGCCATGCAATACCTAGTGTGGCCCAGCATTGGGTGCTGATAGAACATCCAAAGAACAAGTGCTCTAGGTTTTCCTCAATGTGTTGCCCGCATAGAATGCAATCATGATTGTTCCCAATGTTGTAGTGGTGTTGTTTAAGCATGTTCCTTGTGTTTAAGCGGTCCGAAAGCAAAAGCCAGCCGAATACTTTAATCTTCATGGTTGATTTGGATTTCCAGAGCCAATGAAAGGCACGATGACATTGGATGTCTCGAAAGCAGAAGGCATAGTATTTGCGAGTGGTATAATCTTTATCCCCCCAAACATATGTCCAAATGTCCCCGTGTTGCGAACCATTCGACAAAAGTACGCCCCTGGTATCCTCTTGAATTTGTCTTACATCATCATATGCCTGTGGGGATAGGGACAGATGAAACGCCTCATGAAGTGATGCAGTGGCCAAGAAATCTTTGACCGAGATGTCTTCCTCAGCAGCGTATGAGAAAGCACATGGGTAAGTTTCTGCTAGGATGCCCTCACTCCAGTCATCTTTCCAAAATAGGACCGTGGTACCAGTTACCACCTGGACTTTTGTGATTCCACGAAAAATCGGCATGAATTTGGACACGTCTCTCCACCAGAAAGAACCGCAGGGATCAGTTGCATGTGGGATCTGGCCCTCATAATAGGTGTCCTTAATAAGCTGAACCCAGGGCACATCCCAGTTTTTGTAGAATTTATGAAGAAATTTTAGGAGAAGTGCGTCCCTTGGATTCGAAGGTCGATGACTCCCAAACCGCCACACGCTTTGGGCTTGCACACCATATCCCAAGAGGCCAAGGAGTTACATTTATCATCCTGATCTGTTTTTTTGGTCCAAAGGCATTTTCGTCTAATCTTATCCAGCAGCTCAATGATTTTAGTAGGTAATCGCAAGGTGCACAGTGCAAATATGACCAAAGAGGTAATCACAGAATTGAGCAGCGAAAGCTTTCAACCATAGGAGATCATGTTAAGGGTAGCAGAAAGCCTTCTCTCCACCATGCAAACAAGGGGCATGAGATCAATAATCGTTGGCCGTGTTGTTCCTAGAGGCAGCCCTAGGTATGTAAACGACATTTTCCCAACCACACATCCAAATATGTGAGCCAACTGATTACAACGATCTGTAGGGTAGTTAATGGGGATAATGGTTGACTTATGAAAGTTAATCTTCAATCCAATGGATGTTGCAAAATCAGTTAAAATGTTTTTCATTACCAAGGCTTGTCTTGGGCAGGCTGGAAGCACAAGTATGGTGTCGTCGGCGTATTGAATTACTGGGTAATCGTGTTGGTTCTATGCAGGGAAAGGCAGGTGGATTTCGTTGCGTGCAAAGGCATCATTAATTGCCGCTTGGAGAAGGTCGGCTGTAAGGACAAAGATAAGAGGGGATAGCGGATCGCCCTGTCTCACCCCACACTTGCAGTGAAATTGGCGCCCTGGAGTGCCATTAAGGAGGACAGAAGATTTACCCGACGAGAAGATGGATCTGATCCAATTCAGCCATTTGTCATTAAATCCCATACTTGCCATAATTTCAATCATAGCCTCATGTTCAATGGTGTCGAAGGCCTTGGCAAAGTCTAATTTCAGAAGAATGATTTCCTTTTTTGAAGATTGGCATTGGTATATATATTCATACGCCCATGCGAGACAATCTTGAATGGATCGCCCCTTGAGAAAACCATACTGGTTACGATGTATTATCTTCAACTTTTTGAAGCCGGTTTGCCAAGATTTTGTGACAACTTTCAGGCAGCAGTTGAGTAATGTTATCGGTCTGAAATCATTAACTGAAGCTGGGGAGTTTATCTTCGGGATCAGTGTAATGAATCCATCATTTATACTCTCCAGGTTAAGGCCCCCCTCGTGGAATTGATTGCATAGTTGATAGAAGTCCTCCTTTATAATGGGCCAGCATCGTTTTAAGAAAACCCCAGTGAAACCATCAGGACCAGGTGCGCGATCAGCCGGCATTTCCATAATGACCCTATCAATCTCCTCGTGTGTGAACAGAAGAGTGAGCTGATCAAGACCCTCGACCCTCTTAATTATGCGTGACAGATCAAATTTCATAGAGTGTTGCTTGGCTGTGCCCATTCTTTGCTTGAAAGTTTCGAAAATAACTGATTCCTTGGCAGCATGGTCATCCACCATGTCCCCATTTTCAGTGGTGAGAGATGCAATATTGTTTCGCCTATGTCTTTCCGAGGCAAGGGCTTGAAAGAATTTGGAGTTCTCGTCTCCAAATTTGACCCATCTCACCGTGCAACGTTCCTTCCAGTATAACTGTTGATATTTCAGAAGCCTTAGTATGTGCGCTTTCAAAAAAATTCTAAAGTTGCCCTCTGGAATTGTTAAGCTTCGTTCTTTTTCCAATTCATCCAGTTCATTTAGAGCTTTATTGGAGTTTGCAATTGCCACCGAGAGCTTAGATATCCCTTTGCTCCAATGCTTGAGGTCACGTCCTAAGTTCTTGAGCTTTCTACATAGGACAGTGGCATAGTTCGTTGATTTGACCTGCTTAGCCCAGGAATTTGCCACTGTTTCCATGAACCCAGGATGATGAATCCAGTAAGATTCAAATCTGAACAATTTTGAACGGGGGATAGACGTTTCAATTGAGACTACACAGGGCGTGTGATCAGACACGGGTTTTGCCCAGAGGTTTAACCAGGGTTTTGGGATATGTGGTAGTCCAATTATTGCTGGTAAAGAACCAGTCTAATTGCTCGAGTAGTGGGTCCACCTGCATATTGCTCCATGTGAAAGAATGTCCCTTGATTGGCAGTTCAATTAGGCTCTGTGTTCTAATGAAATCATTGAATGTTACCATCTCATTAACATTACCACCAGGTTTATTACGGTTATCAGGTGCACGGATGAAATTGAAGTCGCCCACAAAGAGCCAGTTTTCATGAGAAGGTATATCAATCTCAAATAGCCAGTCAATGAATTTTTGGTGTTGCTCTCCTTGACAGGGTCCATAAATATTGACGAGTGTCCATTGTTGAGCAGATTGTGTGGAGGTAAACCTAGTGACAAGCGCAAAGTCTTCAGAGAACAAGGTGACAGCTGAGAAGATCGAGCTATTCCACAAAGTCACAATACCACCAGAAGCCCCACGTGAGGCAAACTGATCAAAATTACGCGGGCAGCAGGATTTAACAAAAGATAGATCAAAAGAGGTCTTTTTCGTTTCTTGCAAGCATACGACAGCACACCCACTAGACCTGATAGCGTTCGAAAGCGCCAGCTGCTTGTCGTCCGAGTTCAACGCATGAACATTCCAACACAAAACATTCCAGTTCATTAACGAAGACATTAGAATAAAAGTGGGGTAAACAATTAAGTCGAGGCTTCCCGCTCCTCCTCCAGAGGAGCCATGAGAGCATCTTCAGAGAGCTCACCAGGGGGTATAGCACAAAGGTTGGTGCCGATGTGCTGAATGACATTGACAGGCGTTGGAGGGGGAGCCGGCTCTTCAATAGTGTCACTGATCCTCACGGCAGCCGGGATCATCCGGGGCTTAACCTTGGATGCTTTCATCTTGGCATGAGAAACCGGATGAGTGCAAAATCCATCATACTTGTTAGAGCGGGCACTTTGGCGCAGAGAGATAGAGCATTCAGGCACCACGGCTTTCCCTTTGCGTTTGTCAGAAACAGCAACTTCATCAGAATGAACAGTGTCAACCATGTTCTGTTGGTCCTGTGACACCTCATCAGCCACAGCAGTAAGGGCGAGCAATTGGTTTTCTTGGCTAGATTCCGTAGCAGGTATGTTCTCCAACATAGATACAACACCAGAATTATCCAAAGCCTCCAAACTGATCTCATCAGACTGATCATTATACAGAGTTAAGTTCCAATTGCCTGCAGCTGCAAAATCCTCTGTCAAGGCAGGAGCATTGTCATAGTGTGTGATTGTCTGAGTGGCCGAAGTGACAGTTAAGGCACCATCATTCTTTGAGAGAGTGAAGTTAAGAGCCACACACTTGTGTCTAAAACCATAATTGGAGCTCCAGGGGCCATAAGATGCAATTATGGGCATAATAGCAGCTTTCAGGTAGGTGTTAAACTTGAGCATTGGCACACAAGCATTCAGAACCATGGCTGGGACAAAGTTACCTTGAGCAGACATGTTTAAGAGCATCCCAGCATTTGTCACAGTGAGAGAGATATCCAAAGCATTAGTTTCTTGAGGGGGAGCAGAGTGGCTGGAGAGAGCCAGATTGGCAGGGCTGGATGCTTCCTGGGGCTAGTACTGATTCATCAAACTAACAGGTACCAGCACATATGATTCAGAAGCAGTAGCACTGGAGTCAGAACTATCAAAAACAGAAATTGAATAGTTCCATGCCGATCCAGGGCTGTCATGGAGATTGTTCTGTGGCACAATTCCATGATTAACTTGAAGCCCTTCCCCAGCTAACCATTCCTGGAAATTGTAGAGCATAGGTGGTGCCTGTGGTGGCGGTGGGGGCCAGACTCCCCACTCAGGATGGAAATCCACATCATTGCCTTCATCCACGACAATATTTTCGCTGTCACTTTCGCCCATGTGTGCATTGGTAGCAGCATTCTGTAGCTGCCAGTTGTGCAGTTGCTGCTGATAAATTTGCTCAGCAGTCAGGCCATTGCCATACAGGGGGTGTGGAATTCCATCAGCCGGGGGTGGATCTTCACCCGCCGGAGGAACATCAAGCAGGTGTGCATTCCAGTCCGAACTGCGTAAAATAGTGACTACCACAGTCCAACTCTGTCTAGGGCCACCTAACTGACGCATAACCAAGCTCTTTGGAACCAGACGCAGGTGAATAAATCGAACTTTAACCAGAACAAACTTTCTATCATTACTGGGGTTATGCCACTCCATCATACTACCAAATTTGTCAACTGATTTGTGGATGTAGTGCTTGGTCTGGTAGTCATAGGGAAAACCAATGTAAAGAAGCCAAACTTCGGGACCAAATGTGGTGAGCCTCATGTTTAGAGCATCATCATACAGAACAAAAGAAATCACGGTGTATTCATCCTCATCTAATTCAAACGTGGTACCAACTACTGCATCATGCACCAAGGAATCCACAAAACCAAATATGGCAATAACAAGCGGATGATCATCGACTTCGGTAGGGAAGAACTGAGACTCATGGAGCAAACCTTCCACAGTGTGACGCAGCTGGGCCTTGCGGTGATGAGGGACGAAGCGGTTAGCTTCCGCAATGGCCAGGAAATCATGGCGCAGGGAGGGCACCGGGCCGATCACCATGTCGTCGCGCACTCGTCGATCCGACGGTCCAAGCTCAATCGTCATCCCATGGGGCAGGTAGGGGACGACATTGAGGGGGAAATTCGCCATGGATGAGGAGAGCGGAGGAGCAGAGGCAGGAGCCGAGGGCGGTGTAGAGTGCGAGGCAGAAGGCGTATCGGCAGCAGGGGTGGAGGACTTGGGTATCCAGACTCCTCGATAAACGGGCCTCGGCCAGCAATCAACCACCACGTGTCCCTGATGGCAACAGGATGAGCATCGGGCGGTCATCCTCGCCTGACTAGCACGGGGATCATTAATACACTTTCCCGTAAATGAGTGATTCTGATTATCAGACGTGTTGGACATAAGATTTTCTGCCCTCCTGTTATTGATTGAAGACCGGTGATAATCATGATCATCGGGCAATGAATCAGAATAAAGAGGCAAGCTCTCCAAATGAGAATCAATAGCATCAATTTGCAACGCCCTGTTGGGTAATAATTGATTTGTGTCATTTATAGGCGCAATATATTCCTGTGGACCCATGGCTGATTGTTTGGGCCACCAACATAAACGTGCCACATTGGGTCGCATGCAGTTCTTTTGAGTATGGCCCAGGCAACCACAGTCATAACAACGGTAATGGGAAGGGCAGGCAAAGAAGAGATGGACAGAAGATCCACAGGTGACACAGGCCGATGTATGCATTTGGGCTGGCACCAAATTTGGGCATGTGCATGGCCTATCAAAACATACGGAGCAATAGGTGCCCGGGCATTTAATCGCCAAATGATCATTATCACCACAGATTGAGCATATCAATAATGTGTTGTAGATAAATTGAGGAGACGGGACAGAGGAAAATTTCCAAATAGAGGCAACTTTGTCCTCCGAGATTCCAGCGTTATGATGATCCAAAATATGTCGCAGCATGAAGCGAGGAAGGAGTTTCCGTTCATCATATTTGAATTTATGACCCATAAATTTCCCCTTGATATTCTCCGAAGAATAATTATAGGGTGCTTTGAGATTAATTTTGAATCCCCCGATATCCAAGATCTTTGGTAGTGTCTCATTAGTGATGACTTCCTTATTTTTAGCATTGATTGGGCAATTAAAACTACCAAGAGCTAAATTAGCAGGTAATGAATGTTCCCTAGAATCTAGGGATTGAACCATACCGGACATCTCCTGTCTGGTCACCGGAGCTAGCCAGGCAGCCGCCGTCGACGAGGATTCCGGTAGATCATCCACACAACTAGGAGCATCAATAAGACCAAATCTTGATAGAACCTCCATGGACGCAGCATCACAAACGGTTCCCTTATGAGTAAAAGGTAACTTAGATTTGATCGCCATAGGGGAACGAGCCAAAACCTCAGGTATTGTTTGATCAAGATGCCAACTGGAACATGAATCCTTGAAACCACCATTGTCAGGACGGTAGAGACTAAAATGACAGACAAAATCCGGCCAAATTCTGTCCTTAAGTCCATAGATGAAATGACCAACTCTATTGGAAGCAACCGAAAACTTGTATCTTCGTCCATGTAAATGGATCACATTGAGACCAGAAGGTAGACCACCAATGCAACATTGGAGAGCCACAGCAACCAATTCCGCATTGAGCCCGAAGGAAGCAGAAGAGAAGTGCACCACCAAGAAAAATTCCTTGGTTCCATCTGAGGGGGAAAAGTGAACCGAAGAACGAAAACATCAACGCACCTGAGCCGCGACCGCAAGGCCGGGGGAGAAATCCCAGTGCAAGAGCCCCTCCATTGTACCCTAGATCAGCAAACTCCATGGTTGATGGTGGTGGTGGTGGTGGGGGGGTGTCCTCCATCCTCAAAATTCTCTAGGACGGGGCGTCGACCCGTTGGCTGGGCAGCTAGGGTAGCTGCCAGTCCACCTGAGTTTGAGTCCCGGCTTTGAGCTTCTTCCTCATCGTTGGCGTACCGATTGGCTATTTCCAGAGCCCGATTGAGAGTCGGGATCTTAGTACGGCCGAACTTCTGGTTCAAATCTTGGTACCGAACCCCGGCCTTGAAAGCGCAAATCGCCTGGTGCTCGATGATATTCTCCATCGTATTATGCAAGGTGGTCCTCCTCTGGAAGTACTCTCGGAGAGTCTCGTTCTACTTTTGTACACAGTGTTGCAACTCAGCCAATCCACCTGGCCTCTTGTAAGTTCCCTCGAAGGTTTTGACGAATACTCGGGCCAGGTTGTCCCAGCAGAATATACTGCCCCAGAGGGAGCTGGGTGAGCCAGGCCCGGGCCGATCCCTCGAGCATCATCGGCCAGTGCTTCATAGCCACACTGTCAATGCCATTGCCGATCTAAACCGCAACCCGGTAATCCTCTAGCCAAATCTCTGGCTTGGACTTGCCCGTGAACTTGCTGATCCCCATGGCCAATCTGAAGTTGTTGGGAATCTCTATGGCTCGAATGTACCGATTGAAGCACTCAGGACCAGAGGGTACGGAACTACTCAGTGCCTCGGCATCTAGGCCTTCCCTTAGGGCTCAACCCCTGTCGACCAGGTTCTGACGAGAACGGATCTTGCATTGAACGGCGGGTCTCGGTGCCCTTCATGTGGCGGGAAGGACTCGGCCTTTGGTTGCTGCCACGCGTCTGTCGGTCATCGTACGCCTGGCGGCCATATGCGCCGTCACGCCGTGGGAGCATCAGAGCACGATCATGGTTGTCGTGTCGCCGGGGCGACGCCACCTGGTCATGTATTCGACCTTCATAGCGATCTATTGAGGAGGAAGACACCCGGCGCTTCCAGGAGCCGAGTGGCCTATAAGCCAACTGGTTGGTCTCTGCCCGTGCCGAGGCGCTATGAATGCGCTCCCTGGACTGGGACACCACTGCATTTTGCGACAGTGCCGTATTCAGGAGCGCCTGGATTTGACGGATTCCTTCGCCAACGGTGTAGCCGGAGGACTGTATGGAGTCAGCGATTCGAGTTGCTACAGCTACGTTTTGCAGTGAAGTACCGCGGATTTGATACTTCCGAGGCTGATCAATCAGGTAAAGCTGGCGCTTATGTCGACTGGAACTGGGTTGACAGCGTGCGTGGTCGTCCAGCTCCTTCTGAAGCCGTTCGAGGCGGTCGCGCTCGGCCAGAGTTTCCAGGCGCGTCGACTCCATGGCCAGGGCCTCAGGAGTCGTCCCAGTGATGCGGGTGTTCAAAAACTGCTCGTTCTTACGGCGAAGCTCCTCACGATGCTCCCGAGTGGGAGCTTGCGGGACGTATGGCTCGTGAATGGGGGAGTGGTTATGCTCACCGTCGCCGTTAGTGTTCCCACGGGAGGTACCTGCACGACCGTCCCGGGGATCCGTGCACCCTGGTGGTGCACGGTGCTCATAGTTGTCCGCCATAAGAATTTTGGCAGTTGACTCGACACTCTCGCACTCGGACTCCTCGGAGGAGTCATCGAGCAAATCGTCGGAGAGGTCAAGGGTGGGCTCATAAAATTCGAGGGTCGCCACCTGTTCCGCCTCGGCCTAAAGGGTCAAAGCATGCTTAATCCAATGATGAAGCCGCAAGCACCCGGAACGCTTGCGACGGCGCGCGGCCGGAAGATGTGCAGCCACTCGGTACAGGGCTGAGTGCTGACGGAGAAGGACTCTGAATGAAGAAGTGCGGAAATGCACCGTGCCACAGACGAGTAGTGCTTCCACATCCAGCGGGGCCTCGCAAAGCCACGCTGAGTCGTCGGTGATGAAGTTGAGCGTCCCGAACTGGATCTCGCCACCGACAAACATGATGATGAAGAATCCACCTATGAAGTGAGATTTTGCTAGACGCCTAGCCCCATGGTGGGCGCCAACTGTCGGGGTTACGATCCTTTCAATGAGTACTATGGGTATGAAAGAGGGGCAGAGCATAGCTATAGCGCAGGTGTAGCACTCGATGTTTAACGAGTTCAGGCCCCTCTCAGTGGAGGTAAAAGCCCTATGTATCGTGCCCTGAGGCTTGGTTTTTCTTGAGGGATATGATTGCAGAGATTTCTTACCCCCGCCCAGGAGGAGGAGGCACACTTATATAGAGTGCCCCGCAGCTCTGACGTCTCCATGTCGTCGGGGCATTTAGTGCTCATTACTATGGCAGTTACTAGCATAAAGTGTCACAAATACATCTGTTACAGGTAACGGCAGCCATGACTCTACTTTGAGGGTGACTTGGGATTCCTCGATCGTTGTAGCGCCCACGTCGTCCTTCCATCTCCCTTATCCGAGTGGCGGTTGTCGTGCCGACTAAAGGGTGGTCGCCGAGTGCTATCGAGGTAACCGAGTGGACTTCCTGATGCGTGCATCCGAATGCTAATATGGTCGAGGGACCTACCAGTGATGGTGAGGGGGCCCTGGTGGGCCCCATATGATGGGTTCTTGACCCTACCTGTAGTAGGTGACATCATCAAGTGTTGCTTGGTCGGGGTACTGGAATGTGCCAATACATAGCCTTGCACGGGTGTGGGGCATGTGGATCTTTGCTGCCCACTGACCCTAGTGCCGCTGGCGCATGCCCTAAGCCCCAGGTTCTTCTGAGGCGCCGATGACTTTGAGCTCGCACCGCTGCGGCGGTGGGCGCGATAGCCGACTTCCTCCCTCCTCATCACCCTAGTGTTCGCCTCCATGCACAAGCTCCTGCAAAGAAAAACACTTGTGCGCGGTGAGAAAGAAGGACGAAGAGAGAACGCAGGTGGTCTATGGTGCATAGGGGACCGGGCAGTTAGTATGGCTTTAATGCGTAGCGATGGCGCCGAAGAGGGGACATGTGGCCGCACACATGCACCAGCACTACTCATCATTTATGACGGGGATATGCCTTCTCGGTGTGCATCGACCTTGGCCAGGTTTCACTTATGCCCAACTAAACCCAATTATTAATGAAGCTAATCCATATTTGACTCTTTCCTCCAAAAAATCCATATTTGTCTCTCAACATTTATAGAGAAAATTACATATTAATGAAGCCCCGATGAACCATCACGTGGGGTGTTGGTTTGGCTGCATCTGGGGTGGACAGCGCTAGTGCATGTATGGATTGAGAGGCTAGAGATGGTCATAGTCGTGTATGAAACCAGTGGAATGAGGATTTCATATTACATGGACAAGAGCCCAACAACGAGGCAACTAACGTTCGAATGAAAGCATGTCATCATCACTGCATGCATCCCACCACTATTTGTTTGTTGTCGCAATGCCCAACAACCGCTTGTCTAGGCCGGAATGATACAACTTCCACTGTGATCATTCTTTCCCCTCCTAGCATCCCTACACAAGCTCTCCCTTGTCACCCAGACATCATTGCGCATCCATGCATCTTTCCCATCCTTTAATGTCAAGGATGACCCCTTTATCCCACCCAACTTTGTCTACGCCTTTTTGGCCTTTTCCCCTCAAGCGTCACCCCATCATTTCTCGACAAGCCATTCTGCTCGCATTGGTTTGGCAGCATCCGGGGTGGATAGCACTCTTGCACGTACGGATCGAGAGGCTAGAGATGTCTTAGTTGTGTACTAGACCAGTGGGACGAGGGTTTTGCGTTACATGGTCAAGAGCCCAAAAAAATGGAACTACTATTTATATGAAAGCATGTCATCATATCCATAAGCAATACCCCATCATTTCTCGATAAACCAACCCACCGGCATTGGTTTGGCAGCATGTGGGGTGGACAACGGTCATGCACGTATGGATCGAAAGGCTGGAGTTGTCTTAGTCATGTACCAAACTAGTGGGATGAGGATTTTGCATTACATGGTCAAGATACCAACAAAAAGGTAACTAACGTCCGAACTAAAGCATGTTGTCATCTCCACATGCTTGGCATTGCTATTTTGGTGTTGAAACAATGCCCAACAACCGCTTCTCTAGGCCGGAATGATGCAACCTCCACTCTAGTCATTCTTTCCCCTGCTCGCATCCCTGCACAAGCTACCACGACACCTAGACCGCACTGTGCAGCCATGCACTTTCCTCGTCCTTTAGTGTTAAGGATGACCCGTTTATCCCACCCAGCTTCATCTAAGCATTCTTGGCCTTTTCCCTTGAAGTGCCAACCCATCATTTCCCACTCTTTTCTTCCACGTTCTCCATATAGCTTGTTGAGATAGAGAGTGACTTGTCCTCTCAACGGGGACCATATCATGCCCGGGTTGTGAACCTTCCTTCATATCATGGGAATTTCATCAATATTTAGGCTAGGCTAGGGGATAACAGAGAAGTTGGTGGACGTAGTGTTAAAAGCCATGAATGGACAGAGAGAGAAAGAGACGGGGGGAGGGAGGGAGGGAGCGAGATAGATAGAGAGACAGACCCTTCATCCCACGCATCTTTGTCTATGCCTTTTTCTCCTTTCCCCCTCGAGCGTCACCCCATCATTTCTCGATGAGCCATTCCGCCGGCATTTGTTTGGCAGGATCCGGGCTGGATAGAGCTCATGCACGTACGGATTGAGAGGCTAGAGTTGTCTTAGTTGTGTACCAAACTAGTGGGACAATGGTTTTTGTCGACGTTATGGGAAGGGGGGTCCCGAGATTTGCCTGCCTGCGGCCCACGGCGTGGCTAGGCCAACAGGCCGTACGACACATCTTCATCAACAAGACGTCCAAGACCCCCGCGAGGGGCCAAGCCTCGCGAGGCGGACGACACAAGACCTCCTCAGGAGTGGCCTAGTCAGGCAGGCTCACGAGGAGCGGAGATATCAAGGCGGGGCAAACCTCACGAGGCTCTCGTGACGTGAGCCACGACGATCGGCACTAGGTGAGTGCCAGCGCACGCAGCGTCCTTGTTTCCTCTTTGGTGCTAAGGAGGCCAGCGCAGGCGAGGAGTACCTAGTCATCAGGCAAAGGTTGCCATATCGGTGCAACGAGATCCAGACCAGAAGGACGGCAAGACGGAGGTCATCATGGAGCCCAAGACGGCGTCACCACCAGAGCCTTTTGCAGGCAAAGACCACTTTTGCCAGGATAACTTGTACTAGATGTCGCCCTTCAAATTTGCCCGCCGTTGTTGGATCCCTTCCCGCTCAATATTTGGGGAGAGGACCAGGGCCTATATAAGTAGAGCTAGCAACCATAGTAGGGGCATCTCATCTTATCTTTATCCAATCTGATCGAGAGCCTACCCTAGCCACAAGAACACCTCAACCTCAGGAGGCTATTCTTCCCCTTGTACTGTTCTTAAATAGCCCAAGAGGCAATCCACCACCACCACCACACTGGAGTAGGGTATTACACCACAACGGTGGCCCGAACCAGTAAAATCTCGTGTCTTTTTGTGTTGTGAGTTCGTCGAGTTCGTCTGCGAGATCTTAGCGAGCCAGGGCGTAGATCGGTAGGAGGGAAAGACTTCGCGCGCACCCCAGTGTTCGAACCTTAAGGGTTTGCCGGAACCCCACATCCGACATTTGGCGCGCCAGGCCAATCGACTCGCCGACGCTCCATGGTCAAGATGTCCGGTGACCCAAGAGCTGACTCCGACCGCTGGGCAGCCTGGCCGGCCTCGGCGACGACGCCCGCTCATGAAGACCTCGACCCCGCGCTCCAGGCGGCGCGGGCGTCGTCCAACACCGCGGGGCACGGGCGGCGTGGCCAGGTGTCGTCCACCCCCACTCCACGATAGGTACGAGCCGCTGCAAGGGTGGCAAGCCATGCCGCGGCGACGGCGCCGCACTCGCGGCGAGAGCAGGCGAACATGCGGGCATCACTCACCGTGGCAAGGGAGCTGCTACGGTGCCGGCTGATGGAGAGCGGTCGGGACGCGCTGATGGAACGCGTTGCTGAGCTGCTGGACGCTGCTGCCTCGGCAGCGCCGCCTTGCTGCTATCGACTCCCTTCTCAGGCTGTTACGGGGACTCATGGCGGGCCTCGCCGCACGCACGCACCAACGGGCGCGCATGGGGGCTCCGTCAACACCAGCGCGGCCGGCGGCGCCGGAGGCCCCGCCGCCCCCACACTGCCCGCAGCAAGCGCGGGCACAAGCGTCGCCCCCCATGGTCCCGGCGAGATGCCACGCTACTATCCTCAGGACGTCTCGCTGGGCCGGGCAACATGGAGTGTGGGGCACTACGGCGAGGTGTTCGGGGTAACAGCCCCGGAAGCCTACGTGCCCCGCATGACGGACCAGGATTACACACCGGAGGACGACCCCGGCTCGTTCGTTGGAGAAGATTGGGAAGAAGGGACGCTAGGAGTCGAAGCCTTCCAGGAGCCGCCGGGGAACCACCATGACCGCATGTGCAACGGCCACTATAGGGTACCCCTAATCCCTCAGGAGCAAGCGTATGCTAACCATGAGTCGTAGGAGGAACTGATCACCACAGCGGCCGGCGGCCCCAGCTCGGCGGCCTCCCTGCCGGCAGGGGGATCGCGTTGGGGGCTGTAAGAGAGGGGTCGGGGGCCAGGCCCCTCCCCACGGCGCGTGAAGCCACGGGACACCCGGAGGTAGGCCCTCTGTCGGGGAGGCTTCGACGACCGTTCCCCTGGCAGAGGACATGTGGTCGCCGAGGGCACCGCTGGCGTCCCCTTTCCCTCTTTTGTGTCATCTTGGTAACTGGTCGGCTCAAAAGAGGTCAAGGGTGGCGCAAGGCGGGGCCCTCGTCTGGCGATATGAAGCAAGGCCGGTACCTGTGAAGAAGGCCCAGTGCCTGTGAAGCTCGCCGCCCGTGACACTCTCACGTAATAATGAGTTGGGGCTGTACACGCCCCGGAGTCTCAGGAGCGCCGGCCTCAGGCCCTGGGGCTCCCTCCCACGCCTAGTGGCAGCACTTAGCTCCGCGCTGGTGATAAGACTTGAAGACTGGAAGACTAGACTAGGTGCCGGATGCGGCCTTTTGCTTTGGATCTCTCGTTCTGCAGCTTTGCTTTCTGGATCTGGATTTAAGTTGAAACCGAATTTGTATCGATGCGCGTGGGGGGTGCCTTTTCTCGTTCAAGCAATTTCTTGCCTTCTGGATCTCGTTTTGTCTGGGACTCACGTCCGTCGCCTTCCCCTCACGAGCTCCTCGCGAGCTAGACTGCACGAAGCGCACGCTCGCCAAGCGCGCGCCAGCGCTGCGGCTGGTGCCCACCTCTTGTGGGGCCCCTTCAGACGGGGCAATAAGCTCCGCAGGATTCTCAGAAACTCGTCGCTTCGCGACCCAACTCGAAGCTGGCGCTCACTAAGGTAAACCATGATGGAAAACTCGCCCCCGGATTCACGAGTTCACGAGGACACATACTCACAAAGTAAAAACTGTTATTTGCTTACATGAGGGGCTCCCCCTCTCAAAATGCTCTTACAAGTTTTCCAAGGGCCGCGCCTGAGTCTTATGTACAGGGTGAAACGACAGGAGGACATGGGGTCAGCTAGAAATGTCACTCGCTACATCACCCTCGGAAGCGTCACTCGCGTCGTCATCATCTTCGCCGGCACCGTTGCCACCGTTGGCAACACCCCCATCACCGTCGTCGACCACGTCGCATTCATCTGTGGCAACCATCACCGCGTCGGCCTCCGAAGTGAAGGCCCTGACCAACGCGTCCACATTGTCCTCAACCCAACGCGCCAGGTCGCCCCGGACGACCGTGGGTACGGGGGCGATGGCGGCGTCGAAATCAAAGTCGGGGTTGGCATTCAGAAGGTGGCTGAAGACACGGGAGAAAGCGCGCTCAAGCTGGCCACGACCCCTCTCCTCCACAAGCTAGCGAGCTCTGTCAAATCGGGCCTCCAGGCGCGTCACCACCTCGGTGAAGAAGGTCAGGTGGCTGGCATAGCCGTTCGAGTGAGGGGCCGGTGCATCCTCGTCGCAAATATGGCCCAGGGCGGTATTGTCCCTGTTCCGGAGATCCAGGAGCATGGGGGCATGCTCGCGCTCTAGCCTTCGTCGTTGGAGCACTTCCTCCCTGTTTTGCTGCGCGACGGCCTTAGCGTCATCAACCCGCCTCCGAAGAGAAAGCAGCTCGGCGCGGGCGGAGGCCAAGTCCGCCTGCACCGTAACCAAGGCGGTGGCCGTGGCCTCCGCGCGCCTCTCAGCCTCATCCAACCTGGGCCTGAGGGCAGCGGCCCTGCCCGCATCCTCCGCACCCGCGAGCTTCAGCTTCAAGTCGAACCTACCCTCCAGGTCTGCGCGAACCTCGGCCGCCCAGCGATCGACCTCCTCCTCGACTCTGGCCTCGCGAGCCCCGACGACATCTTCTGCTTGAGCAACTTGACGCTCCCTCGTCTCTAGTTGCTCGAGCTCAAGGTTGCGCTCCACGGCTTCTAGGGCCAGCGCCTCCTCGCGTTTCTGGACCTCCTCTTCCTCCATGGGCGTCCCCCTCAGTGATGCAAGAGCGGCCCTACGCGCCTCCACCTGCTGCTCAAGGGACGCGCTCCAGGCCTGGAGCTCCTACGTGCGCTTCTCCGCAGCCTCGCGACAGCGGTCAGCCTCGCGAGCCTCTTCCAAGGCTCGTGAGTGGGCTTCATGGGAAACCTTGAGGGATGCCTCGGCCTTCGCGTTCTCAAGGTCACACTGATAGCGACCGAGGTTGATGGCCACCCTCAGCTTGCGCCGCTCCTCTACCAACCAGAGACCTTCAGCCTCAAGGCATGAGTCGACACCCGCGAGCTCTTCACCAACTCGACTCATCGCGCCCATCGCCTCCTAGAAGAGCTCGTGACGAACTATGCTCCGCCCGTGCTCGAGCTCGAACGCTTGGCCCACCTCATCCTCCACCTCGAGGGCTGCAGGCAGGGCGCCAAGCGGCGCACCACCTCCCGGCAGGGGGCTGGGGGTTGGCACCGCACCTGACGTCAGCCAGTCCTCATGAGGAGCCCGAGCCAATCGGGGCTCGCTGCTTGAAGATGAGCCAAATGTCGAAGCCAACCAGCTACTACCCGCGAGCAAAGGAGGAGTCTTGGGCACACTCGCCAAGCTCCATGCCAGAATGTGGAAGAGGGGTGCCCAAGCCGCGGGCTCAGCGCACCACAAAGGCATAAACGCTCCCTCAACCGACCCTTCGGGAGCGGCAGGCGGACCAGGAATGCCCAAGGCCAATGGGGGAGTTGAGGAAGGAGGAGGCCGCTTCTCAGAGGACGCAACAGCTTCAACGGAAGGAGCCCTGAAGGACTAACTTCAGGATAAGAAGACCACATGCAAGAAGCCATGACAATAAGATACTTACGCGTCAATGGAGATGTACTTTTGTCGCTTCAACAGCTCGAAGATATTGCTGCCGCTAGGGGATCCTTTCCTCTTACGGAGCTCCTGGAAGTCCATGCAAAGACGACCGAAGCGCTGGATGTGATGGCCGATGCGCGGCGGGGCCGAAGAAGAGCTTGGAAGGATGGCTTCAGGGGTGTCCGGTTGCGGCGAACAGCCGGGCGCCGTCTCACCACAACCTCCCGAGGCTCCTAGAGCCTTGTCCTCGGGAGCTGCATGCCGCGTATCCTCAGTGACCGACGCCTTAGGAGGGTGGTCGCAGGCCCCCAAGGATGACGCCCCAGGATCACCACTCAGCATGTGCTCCTCAGCACTCGAGCCACCGGCCCCCGTCGGAGCTTGCCCTCCCGCACCTTCACCTAGGGCGAGCCCGGCACCGGCGGCGAAGAAGGGAGCCACGACGACGGGGTTCTCGCGGGACCCCACCAGGCCGATTGGGCACAGCCCCCACTCATCAAATGAAGGCATGCTCGCGGCAAATGCAGCTTTATTCTCGCAGCGGTACAACAAGCAGCTATTCCTGGGCATCTCGTCCGGCAGAGAGACACCCGATAGGACCATGAGCATCGTTTGCCGTGTCGCGAGAAGAAGCCTCTTCTCCTGAAACCTCATATGGTCCTGGCTGCTGAGCAAGTCCCACATCGGGCGGGAGTGTCGCTGAAGTGGAGCGACTTGACGCTTGATGAACTCCTTCACCACCATGGGCGCAGTCGCACCGCGGTCCTTCAACCACCTCAGCCTGGCCCAGACGGGGGCAAGGCGGGGCTCGTGAGCTTCTGATGGCCCCAGCCAGAGTTTGGAACAGCAGGCCCCGTCGGAACTTGGAGCAGAGGGCTGAGCACGCCGGCGTCAACAAACACCCATCGTATACGGAACTCGCTCGTGGATGAAGGAAGCTCGAAGTCAATCCCCGCGCCCGCTGTCGCGGCCACGGCTTGGAAGCCCACGCACCCCGAGCTCTGCCTGGGACTGGTCAGATGCAATGAGAAGAAATGGCGGAGGAGGGCCACGAAAGGAGCGATGCCCACCATGGCATCGCACAAGAAGGCGAAGACGGCAAGAAGGGTCACAGATTGAGGGTCGAGATGAAGCATGTGGATCTGATAATGCTCGAGCACCGCATTGAAGAAGGCGGAGAAGGGAGGAATCAGGCCAGCCCAGAGGGCATCTATGAAGATCGGGACCTCAGTGGCTGCCCGAGCCATGCAAGTGCGAGACGTGGGCCAAGCCGCCGTTCCCCACTCGTTTAAACTGGAGGCAAGCATGGGGCACACCTTCTCCATAACCTCGTCGTTGAGCACCCGAGGCCGGCCGAGCGCCGGCTCAAAGGACGGAGGCGCAATTGGCAAAGACATAGGTTTCTTCCCATTTTTAGCCTATTTTGGCGCCATGGCGATGAAGCAGGCGCAGCGCAAGTCAGATTGGAAGGGCAAAGCAGGGCCTCAAGGAAGCAGGTGTCGGCGTTCTGGGAACGGGGGTCCCCAGACTTGCCTGCCTGCAGCCTGCGGCATGGCTCGAGAGGGGGCCCAGCGCGGCCCATCTTCATCAACACAAGACCCAAGACCCTCGCGAGGGGCCAAGCCTCGTGGGGCAGACTACACGACGCTTCCTCAGGCGCGGCCTCATCAGGCTGGCTCACGAGGAGGAGGAGAGATCAAGGCGGGGTACCTCACGAGGTGCCCATGACGCAAGCCATGACGACCAAGGGCGCCAGGCGGGCGCCAACCTACACAGTGTCCTCCCTTTCCTCTTTGATGCAAAGGGGGCAAGCGCAGGCGAGAGGATCAAGCAAAGGCACCCATTTCGGTGCAACGAGACCAAGACCATTCCAACGGTGGGAGTGAGCTCATCGTGGAGCCCAGAACGGTGTCACCACAGGGCCTTTGGCAGGCGAGGACCAACTTTAGTCAGGATAAGTGTACTAGATGTTCCCCTTCAAATTGGCCAATTGTTGGCGCCCTTCCCGCTCAATATTTTGGAAGAGGCCCAGGTCCTTTGCCTATAAATAGGACTAGCCACCCCCAGGGTAGGGGGGACGATCGGAAAGCGGAGAACCGGAAGGGACAAACACACAGAGAGAGAGAGAGAGAGAAGGGCGGCTGAACTCCCCTAACATTTCATCGTCCCAGATAAGAACAGGCCCTGGCGAGGCTGTTCTTCCTTGTATTGTTCATCATCATCAGCCCAAGAGGCAATCCACCCACCACACTGGAGTAGGGTATCACACCACATCGGTGGCCCGAACCAGTATAAACCCTGTGTCTTTTGTGTTGTTCTTTCAGTAGTTAGATCTTTGCGAGACGGAGAGGTAGAGGGCATAATCTCTGCGCGCACCCCAGAGTTTGAACCTTAAGGGTCTGCCGGAACCCGAAATCCGACATTTGGCGCGCCAGGTAGGGGTGCGCCGGAATTTGTCTTCCACCGCTCCGCTCTCCTCCGACCGTCGCGTCCATGTCTGACGCTTGTCGGGCCCGTGCCGAGCGCCGGGCCGCCATCGCTTCCCGCGTCGCCCAGACGGCTCCCGTCGGTGGGCGTCCTCGTCGTTCCCCGTCGCCCGCCGTCAACGCCGCCACCGGCCCAGCGGGGAACGAGCAGCAAGCGTTGTCTCAGCACCCATCCGTGCGGCAAGACGGCCGCACCGCTACTCCATCGCTCACACCAGCTGGCTCTTCGTCCCGCGCGCTCCGCGCACCCTTGGAGGCTCGAGCTGCGCTCATCGCGGCAAACGAGCTCCTGCGTTACCGTCCCGTCAACGACGTCTACGAAGAGTGGCTCGACCACGTCGCCGAGCTCGTCCGCTCCGTAGGGGGCTCTCCTGCGCCGTCCGCTCCGCTGCGCCGCACCCCGCCCCGCGCGGGCAATGAAGCTCCGGGGGCGTACCAGCCGCCTCCTCTCCAAGAAGACGCCATGGCTACAAGGCGCATGGCCCCTGGGCGGAACCCGCTCCGTCAGGCGCCGGCCTAGCAAGAACGGAGCTGCCAAGAAGTCCCTCGACCGCAAGAGGCTGCCCGGGCGCTTCCTGCTCCGGCTCGTCGTGACCCTGCTCTAGCTTCGGCAGGTCAAGACCCCGCGCTGCTTCTAGCTGCGGCGCATGGGGACCCGCAAGGCCAAGCTCTCCCTCAACCAAAGCCTCCCGTGGACACTACTGGTTGTCGCGCCTACACCACCGAGCTGCGCAGCGTCGCGTGGCCCGGCAAGTTCAAGCCAGACCTGCCTCCTCGCTACGACGGCACGACCGACCCTGCAGAGTTCCTCCAGCTCTATGAGCTGGGCATCGAAGCTGCCAGCGGGGATGAGAAGGTCATGGCGAACTGGTTCCCCATGGCGCTCAAGGAAGGAGCTCGCACCTGGCACCTGAACCTGGCCCCAGGCACGATCTCTTCCTGGGACCAGATGCACACCCGCTTCATCGCCAACTTCCAAGGTACTCGCGACCGGCCTCCCGCCATGAGCGACATGCGCCGCATCAAGCAACAACCCGGAGAGACCCTGCAAAAGTACATCCAGCGCTTCAACAGTGCGTGCCTCAAGATCCCCAAGGTATCCGAGGAAGCCATCATATCAGCCTTCTCCGATGGTGTGCGCGACATCAAGATGAAGGAGGAACTGGCGATGCATGAAGACATGTGCACCTCCCTGGAGCTGTTAAACTTGGCGACCAAGTGCGCCAGGGCTGAGGAAGAGCGTCTCTCCCTCCTCGAGCTACCCGCCGCAGACCCAGAGGAGAAGAAGCCCAAGGCCAAGGACGTGAAGCGCAAGGGGGCTGCCGTGGTTGCGGCAGAGCCAGATACCAAGCGGGGCAAGGATCTGCCCGAGTCCTCCAGGGGTAGCCGGTACTGTGTGTACCACGACCTCCACACCCACAACACCAATGAATGCCAAGAGCTCCGCGCCGTGCGAGAAGGAAGGATCGGCCGTCGTCCGCCTCCCTGTCACCTTCGGGACCCGCAGCAACTACCGCACCGAGCTCATCGACTTCAACATCGCCCACATCCGCCTGTCGTACAACGCCATCCTCGGGTACCCAGCACTGGCCAAGTTCATGGCCGTAACTCATCATGGCTACAACGTCCTGAAGATGCCAGGAAATGGCGGAGTCATCACGGTGCCATGTGAAGAGAAGGATGCAGTGTGTTCCATGGAGCGAGCCTTTCAGGCCGCGTCACTAGAAGACCCAGATCGCGGAAGCAGGAGGCTTCCCGAGACCACCCCAAGAATAAGAAGGCGTCATCCGGACAGGCCCCTCAGGAGGTGGGCCCCCCAGGGCCAACGTCTGCCCAAGGGGACCCTACTTCCATCGCATAGGAAAGCGCGCCCGACGCCCTCCTCAGGAAGGGCTCGGTGGCTCTCACCTGGAGGGCCACCGACCTGGCCAGGGTCACGAGGGAGGCGCTTGGGCACCACGTGGAGGCGTGCCTCGAAGCACGTTTCCCTCAAGAAGGAGCGAGGCAAGGAAGGTCAGACCAGCAGGAGTTCGTTAACAAGGCCGTTCAAGAACTACAGGAGTCAAGAATCATGAGAGGTTGCCGCCGTCTACCGGCTGTGGCTCCCCATCTAGGCCAGGATGGTGGGCTGCGCGTCTGCATCGACGTACCAGGGCTCAATCAGGTCGCCACGATGGAGCGCCTCTGGCCCTCGCAAGTGGGGCGTTGTGGAAGTCCACCCCACATCTATGTTCGCATGCCTTACGGCTTACCGAGCGTGGCTGCTGCGTACCAGCGCCTCGCGAGGGGCATCATGGAGACTCAGGAAGACAGGCGTTCCGCAGTCCTGGCGGAGATGGAGATGATTCGCGAGGAGCCACCAACGCCTCTGGGGCCTCCTGAGGCCCCTGGGCCTGGTAGCTCGTGAGGATCGGCTTCCTCAGCCCACCGAGTCTGCTGCACCAACACCACTTCATCTTTGACATCTTCAGGTGACATCCTTCAAGCTTCATTTCCAGCTGGGAGCGCCCTCCCAGGGCTGCATCATTCCCAGGCCGCGTGGGTCCGTCTGTGCGGCATGTATCCCTTTTTATTTTCGGTCATTAGCTTGCTTTGTTGGGGGCGCCCCTCGGGCTGCATCATCCCCAGGCCGCTCGGGCTAGGCCCAGTGGCGTGTATCTTCCTTGCGTTTATTTCCAACTATGCATTCGCCTATCATGCTTGATTACTTGATGCCTATCCACGGCACCTCTTCTTCTCCATGTCGACCACTTGCACGTCAAAGGGGGGTACCTGAGCATCGCGACTCAGGGCTCTTACTGGCTCTCCAGCCCTCACCCTCTGGCCTTGTCCACGGCATCGCGACCTGGCATACCAGCGATGGCTGAGACAAGCTCGAGGGCCGGGACCCGAGGACGTAGAGTGTCGGCATCTAACCAAATTTGCAGGAACACATCACAAGATACGGCCCAGTGCAAGGCACAACCCGCCTAGAGGTAGGGCCCCGTGAGTCCCGCGCTGGCTCACGGGTGCCCAGACACACCTCGCCAAGCCCTCAGTGCCTCGCCGCCCCCAGAAGCAACTAACGACCGACTGATAGCTGTCATGGCAACCCTTTTTTCCTTCTATGATGATCTTGCAGGATCCCCTGAGGGAATTGCTTGCCGAGGCCCTCACGGAGTTCTCTTCACCCTCGTCCGCGTGAACCGCTTGCACGTTAAAGTGGGGGTGCCTGAGCATCGTGACTCAGGGCTCTTACTGGCTCTCCATCCCTCACCCTCTTGCCTTGTCCACGGCATCGCGACCTGGCATACCAGCGACGGCTGAGACCAGCTCGAGGGCCGGGACCCAAGGACGTAGAGCAGAAAGGGGAGCAAAGGTGAGGGAGAAGGGGCCCGCGAGGACCTCGCCAAGCAACTCCGTTCCCGCTGCCGCGCGGACCCGACGTTACACCAGGAGTAACCCCTGATTAACAAGATAAGTCACCGCCCGAAAACACCGGCTACCGTGGCATTACCGCCGCACCTAACGCAATTCCGTACTAGCAACGTCGCTCCCCTTTCTCACCGAGCGATGGCTGCTTGGGCGCCAAAGGGGACCTCCTGAGCATCGCGACTCAGGGGCTCTTACCGGACCCCGGGTTGCTCACCTCCTGGCCTTGACCACGGCATCGCGACCTGGCATACCAGCAACGGCTGACGCCACCTTGGGACTGGGACTTGTCGACGCAGAGCACCAAGCCCTCGCGAGGTTCGAAAGGGAGAACTAAGCTAAGACGGAATTGACGACTTGCACAGTTCCACAGCAAGAGTTACATATTAACAAAAAGGATCACATGCACCTTACAAGCCCCCATTGGGCGCAGTGTGATTCCTCGCAGGGAACGGATCCTAAGGGGTGCTAGCCATGCGCGCCCCTGCAAACGACGCCATCATCAACAGTGGGCCGTCAAGCATCGGCGCCGACCCCATCCAGATCAGAGTCAGTGAAGGCCGCGCGAGCCCGCTCCGCTCCGGGAGCGGCACTGGCTCGCGGGCTCGTAGCTATCGTCGCTCGTCTCCGGAGTCGCGAAGATCTCGCAGGGATCGCTGGATTCTCCGGTGCTCCCGTCGCTTGTGGAGCCGTCCAGGGAGCGGTCGGCGGGCCTAGCCCTCACCATGGCAAGGTCCTGGCCACCCCTCCTGAGGCAGCACTCCAGCCGGCGCCCGTTCGCGTCGAAGACCTTGAAGAACATCACCGAAGCGCCATCATACTCCAGGTGGATCGTGAGGGCGCCCCTTGCTCTGCAACCCCGAGCGATCTCGCCCCAGCCACGAGTCATGAAGACCTCGCCCGAGGCAATGACCGCAACCTCTGCCTCGGTCGCGGGGGTGCTGCAGTCGGCGTGCTGCACCCATAACTCCAGGAGTCTTCCCTGCGGGAAGACGGAGACGAAGAAGGGAGGAAAGTGAATCCAAGTTCGCGGAGGCATGGCGGCGTGGAGCACGAGCTCGCGGGAGGAGCCCTCGGCGTGGACTCTAGGAGGAACGACCCACACCTTTGTGACCTGTCGGCGCCGGCGCCGGCGCTGGCCGCGGGGATCGGCATCTCCCCCTTCAAGGCCCTCGGCATGGGCATACAAGGGAAGCGGGAACCCCGGCGGAGGCCGCTCGTACCAAGGCCTCGACACCACCTGACAGTCTTCCTCGTCTCGGCCGCGAAGGGAAGGCCGCTTCTTCGGCAGGAGCGGGTCTGGTCCCTCTCGAGGAGCCTTTCCCTTCTCCGCTGCAGAGAACCGGCGGATCGGAGCCATCATGGCAAGACGGAGCAAGAATCAGGGCGAAGGAGAAAAGCAAGGAGGGATGGACTGGAAGGGCACGCACGGTGGCGTACTTATAGCCGGCGAAGGCCAACCGTCGGCCTCCACGATCCCAGGTAATCATGACACGATTTGCATGCAGGGACTTGTCCAATCCGCGCAATCATCGAGGCGTCATGGGGAAGCGGAGACGCCCACGTCCAATCAACCGCCACGCGGTGCCCAAGGCCGCAGGCTGTTAGGGCCCGCGGCGCTTCGCCCTTGCCCTTTTGCTTCTCGGCACGGCCAAGTCCATGCTCGCCTTGGGCCCGGGGGCTACTGTCAGCGTTCTGGGAACGGGGGTCCCCAGACTTGCCTGCATGCGGCCTGCGGCGTGGCTCGAGAGGGGTCCCAGCGCGGCCCATCTTCATCAACACAAGACCCAAGACCCTCGCGAGGGGCCAAGCCTCGCGGGGCGGATGACACGGTGCTTCCTCAGGCGCGGCCTCATCAGGCTGGCTCATGAGGAGGCGGAGAGATCAAGGCGGGGTACCTCACGAGGTGCCCATGACGCAAGCCATGACGACCAAGGGCGCCAGGCGGGCGCCAGCCTGCGCAGTGTCCTCCCTTTCCTCTTTGGTGCAAAGGGGGCAAGCGCAGGCGAGAGGATCAAGCACATGCACCCATTTCGGCGCAACGAGACCAAGACCAGTCCAACGGTGGGAATGATCTCATCGTGGAGCCCAGAACGGCGTCACCACAGGGCCTTTGGCAGGCGAGGACCAACTTTAGTCAGGATAAGTGTACCAGATGATCCCTTCAAATTGGCTAATTGTTGGCGCCCTTCCCGCTCAATATTTGGGAAGAGGCCCAGGGCCTTTGCCTATAAATAGGACTAGCCACCCCCAGGGTAGGGGGAACGATCGGAAAGAGGAGAACTGGAAGGGACAAACACACACACAGAGAGAGAAGGGCGGCTGAACTCCCCTAGCAGTTCATCGTCCCAACTAAGAACAGGCCCTCGCGAGGCTGTTCTTCCTTGTATTGTTCATCATCATCAGCCCAGGAGGCAATCCACCCACCACACTAGAGTAGGGTATTACACCACATCGGTGGCCCAAACCAGTATAAACCCTATGTCTTTTGTGTTGTTCTTTCAGTAGTTAGATCTTTGCGAGACGGAGAGGTAGAGGGCATAATCTCCGCGCGCACCCCAGAGTTCGAACCTTAAGGGTCTGCCGGAACCCGAAATCCGACAGCAGGGAGATTGGAGGAGCCAGGCATGGGCGAAGGAAGAATAACTGTGTGAGACGCGGGGGCCGCATAGCCAGGCGGATTCAAGGGCAGCATGGGGAAGCGAACACGCCCACGTCCAATCAACCTCCATGCGTCAACCGAGGCAGCGGGCTTTTGGGGCCCGCGGCGCTCTGAACTTGACCCTTGGCTTCGCCGTGAAGCCAAGCTCGAGCGCACCTTGGGCCTGGGGGCTACTGTCGGCGTTCTGGGAACGGGGGTCCCCATACTTGCCTTCCTGCAGCCCATGGCGTGGCTAGGCCAGCAAGCCGTACGACCCATCTTCATCAACAAAACATCCAAGACCCTCGCGAGGGGCCAACCCTCGCGAGGCGGACGATGCATGACCTCCTCAGGAGTGGCCTAGTCAGGCAGGCTCACGAGGAGCAGAGATATCAAGGCGGGGCAAACCTCACGAGGCTCTCGTGATGTGAGCCATGACGATCGGCACCAGGCGGGCACTAGCACGCACAGCGTCCTTGTTTCCTCTTTGGTGCTAAGGAGGCCAGCGCAGGCGAGGAGTACCGAGGCATCAGGCAAAGGTTGCCATATCGGTGCAACGAGACCAAGACCAGAAGGACGGCAAGACGGAGGTCATCGTGGAGCCCAAGACGGCGTCGCCACGAGAGCCTTTTGCAGGCGAAGACCACTTTTGTTAGGATAGCTTGTACTAGTTGTCCCCCTTCAAATTTGCCCGCCGTTGTTGGCTCCCTTCCCGCTCAATATTTGGGGAGAGGACC
This sequence comes from Aegilops umbellulata, assembly GCA_032464435.1. Lineage (NCBI taxonomy): Eukaryota > Viridiplantae > Streptophyta > Magnoliopsida > Poales > Poaceae > Aegilops > Aegilops umbellulata. The sequence continues at coordinate 70,014,887 of CP136060.1, read as the reverse complement.
AGGGCCTATATAAGTAGAGGTAGCCACCACAGTAGGGGCATTGTCGTGGTTCTAAGTCTGACAGTAAAATGGGGGGTAGGAATGGAGAGGCAAGATCCTAGCTTTGGAGTAGTTGTGCACGCAAGAGTTTTACGAGTTCAGGCCCTTCTCAGAAGAAGTAATAGCCCTACGTCTCGGAGCCCGGAGGCGGTCGACTGGATGATATGCGGGTGTGTTACAAAGATGCGAACCCGTGATACTGAGGAGGGGGGTGGCTTATATAGAGTTCGCCAGCCCTCTCCTGCCCTCGTTAATGCAGGGTTTAAGGTACATTAAGGTCGAGCGTTACAGGTAACGCCTCTAATAAAGTGCTATGATGACCATAAAGACTACTTAATGACCGACTGTTTGCCTGTGGAGTGACTTTAGATCTCCTGGCAGTCGAGTGGTTGGCTTCGTGGTCGAGTGGTAGCTTCTTGGTCGAGTGTCTTGAACCCGTCGAGTGGGTACCTTCAAGTCGATTGAAAGGTGACTTCTTCTAAGGATGTCCTTGGGCAGGGCTCTTAGGACTAGTCCGTGCCCCTACCCCAGGTACATAACTTCATCATTAGCCCCCGAATGGATCGAGGTTAGAGTGGGGAAAGGGTTGGAGATCTTTCCGACTGGTTCTTTGTGCTACATGAGTGCCTTGTTTTGGATCAATTGTCACGGATGACGTCATCAACCTTTTTCAGTCGCCTTGATCCATTCTAGGCCTTTCGTCGAGTGGATTCCCTTGTCTATGACATTCCGAATGATGGTGTGAAAGGGATCTTCTGCCTGACGGTTTGTTCTGCAACCTGTGGATTTCGCGGGATTTGAATTTCGGGAAGCGCGCGGGACGGGAGCGGCCGCGGTAATCGGACGTGATAAGACGGAAGCTCCTCGATTTCCGCGCCACCTTTTTCGCCACGTACTGCGTGCGCGTCTGCTGCGGGATTCGACGGGATAGCTTGGGCCTACCAGTCAGCCACTCGGAAGCGACCTCTTATAAGCCACCGGCTCGGGATTTCCGAACAGTGTGCTCTTTCTTCCCTTTCTCCTTTTGCAAGGACCTCCGCCGTCTCCGTTTCCGCCTTAGCACCGCAGGCCCGTTCGAGATTTGCCGGCGACGATGGGGAAGGACAAGACGTCCGCTCTGGAGCGTGCGAAGAAGGCGGCGGCCCAGGGGAAAGGGAAGAAGTCCGCTCGGGGCGGATCTTCCTCAAGGAATGCTCTGCCCAGAGGCTGGATCCAGGGCGACTGGATGCCGACGGTGATTTGGCAGGAAGATCTCGATGATATGGTTGAGGGAGGGGTCATTCCCCACGAAGCTGCACGTCTCCCGGGGAAGGAAGTCGATCCCCAAACTCTTGATGGTGAGTGTGTCCTCCTCGCCACCCACATCGATCGCGGGTTTTCTCTGCCGCCTCATCCTTTTTTCCGGAGCTTTCTGAACTTCTTCGGAGCGCAGCTCCACCACTTCACTCCCAATTCCATAGTGTATCTGGCTGCTTTCATTTCCTTGTGTGAGGGTTTCTTGGGTTGCCGCCCCCATTGGGGACTCTGTAAGCACATCTTCACTTGCCGTTCTCAATCAGTCAAAAAGGCCAAGTCGAGTGACGAAAAGACGCAGGTGATCCAGCTATGCGGGGGCCTGGCGATCCAGACGAGGGAAAAAAGCTCCTTTCCATCCATCACATTCCCTGAGTCGGTCCGTGGTTGGCAGGCGACCTGGTTTTACTGCAAAGACCAGGCGACTCCGGGTCAATCGACTGGACATCCCCCTTTCTCTCTGGAACGAGCCCAAAAGCCTGCTTCTCTGAAAGTGACGCCGGAAGAAAAGGCCCAAGTCAAAGTGCTGGTTGGTCGAGTGGTTCAGCTTGTCCGCGACGGCGTGACTGGCATGGACTTGCTAGAGGTCTTCCTTAGGAGGCGCATCCAGCCGCTCCAGGCCCGCGATCATCCGATGTGGCTGTATTCGGGTCTTGAAGACACCACTCGGATCCACCCGGAGGCGGTCACTGATGAGATGCTAGAAGGATGGCTGTCGAGCATCACAGGAAACAAAGACAATCCTCGAGGAGCCAGGAGGGTTCCTCCACTCGACAACACATACGAAGTGGACCAGGTCTGACCTTATGCACCTGACTGAGATCTTGCTTTATTCATTGGTCTTCTTTGAATTGGTCGACTGACTTTTGTTTTGTCTGTTGTTTCCCAGGAAACTACTGAGATGTACTCGACGCCCAACGGGGCATAGGAGCCAACTGAGGAAGGGGAGGCGAGCGGAGGTGAAAGCGGAGACGAGCATGGCGAGTGGGAATCCGATGGCGAAGGGGAGGGAGCCGACAACGTCGACTCCAGCGAAGAGGAGGAGGAGGAAGTTGAACCCCCCCGCTCGGAGTGGCGATCCAAGCTTACACACGATCCTGCGAGGGAACGTGGTAAGGCGACTGCTCCTGTTGGGCAGTCGTCGAAACGCCCTCGGACCTCTTCTCCTACACTGACTAAGAAGGCACCCAAGCACCCACGCGCGACGCCATCCAAGCCGCCCAAGGCTCTGCCCAAGATGAAGATGACTGTCCCCACCATTTCTGGGTAATAATAATACTTGTTTTCCTTTGTCGACTGTGGACGGATCCTTGGTCGATTCATTGAGCCAACTGACTGACTTCCGAAGTTTGTCGTGCTGCTACTTCTGAGATCTCTGCCAAGGACGGAGATCAAGAGATGGAAGATTCTGTTACTTCCAATCCAGGTACAATTACTGATGTTCTGTCTTCGGTCGACTGACTATTTCATGTAACTCTGGTCGATTGACTTTTCTTGCAGCTCCCCCTCATGTTATCAACTTACCAGACGATGAAGACGACGAGCCGCTGAGAGTAAGAAGGAACCGAAGGGCATCGACTGGCAAGACCCCCCAATCTGCTCCGGTGTCTGAGGCTGTAGCTCGGGACGGTGGTGATACCACTCGGATTTCCGTGACTTTTGCTGAACCTCTGACGAGCGTGCGGCCTTCGGCGTCGACTGCAAATCCGCCTTCGCTTTTTGCTACATACCCTGTCCCAGAGGACCAAGTGGGTGCCGCAAAAGAGGCTATACGCCAGGCGGGTATCATGATGGAGCAAGTGAAAGTGGTTCGGGACGCCAGCCAAGCAGCGTATGACACGAGTTCGGCTCTTCAGAGCAACGTCCAGGTCAGTCGACTCGACACTTGGTCTGTTGCAATATGCTGTTCAAAGAATCTCTTTTCCGAAGATCTTTATATCTGTACACCCACTGGGTGTGTCTGTCAGCCTTTGGTCGAGTGGGGGCACGCTAAGTGCACCCACTGGGTGTAGTCCCCGAGACTACGGTGGACTGTTGGCAGTCGACTGTAGTCTTTATATTGCGTTGCTGTATTTGTACTTCTTCACTCGGTCTGGTCGGGCCATGTCGAATGGAACTGTATGCGCGCAGTCGACTTTTTTTTTGGTCGAACCAGTGGGGGCACGCTGAGTGCACCCACTGGGTGTAGTCCCCGAGACTGTTGTCGAATGTTTTGATTCGGCTGTAGTCTTAGAAATGCTGACTATTAGTCATGGCACTAGAATCATATTTGGTCGACTGATCGATCAGGATTTTGAAAGATTACCGGTGGGGGCACGCTGAGTGCACCCACTGGGTGTAGTCCCCGAGACTACTGTCGAATGTTTTGATTCGGCTGTAGTCTTAGAAGTGCTACAACTTTTCCTTTAGTCACTCAGAAGTAACTTGTCTTTGATATCTTTTGTCGATTGACTCTTTGTAGAAGTCTTGCAAGCTTGTTGCTCATCTTGCTGAATTGAAGGAGAAACAGGTCCAGCTTAACCTCGACTTGAAGTTTGCCCAGGAGAACTTGCAGAAGGAGAAGGACGAAGCAAAAGGTATGGCTGGTGAGGATTCGACGGCTGTCTTTGTTTTTCTGCCTATTCTCAACTTCGTTCTCATTATTGTTTTGCAGACCAACTGGAGGAGGCTCTGAGGAAGAAAGATCTTGACCTTGCTGAAGCACAGAAGGCGGCTTCGGAGAAAACGAAGCTCGCTGAAGAAAAGCTTGCTTTAGTTGGTCAGCTTGAAGACGGGAATGCCAAGCTGAAGTCTGCTCTTGACGCGGCCAACAAGGAAGCATGTCGATTGAAAAACGACAAGATTGCTCTGACTGACAAGGTCGGCGATATGGCGGAGAAGCGAAAGGATCTGGAGGCTTACCTCGGAGGGCTCACCAAGAAACTATTCCTCATGCTTGAAGGTAATCCCCTTACTCGATTGACTTGTCGTTGTCGACTCATCATTCAATTATAATATTGGACTGTACCTTTCAGAATTCTGTCAAAACTTCGAGGAAGAAACTGGTCGAGTGGAAACCAATCTGGACCCCATCAACTCTCCTGTGAAGGACGAAGCTGCCATGAATGTCCTCCGGCTGGAGTCTCGCGTCGCCAGTATGGTGGACTACCTCGCTCGACTGAAGGCTGCAGTGTCGCGGATCGACTCTGTACTCTGGCCAAATCAGATACTTCAGAATGACCTTGAATCCTTGGTCACTCGACTGAAGGAAGTGCCAAGTCGAGTGCATGAATGGAAAAAGTCTTCTGCCAGGTGTGGTGTCGATGTTGCTCTGTCGCTGGTTCGTGTCCAATGCAAGGAGGCGCGAGAAGAGAAGCTGGCCGCCCTCCAAGTTGCCAATACCAGGAAGCATAATTTCCAGGACTTCATGGAGACCTTCATTGCTGCTGCCACCCGTATCTCAGACGGGATTGATTTGGATGAGTTTGTTGCCCCATCCAGTCCTCCACCGGAGGAGTAAAAAACTACTGTGTCTCACTTTAAATTTGCCTCAGAATGCCGAGTGGTTTGTGTAACCGGTAAACTCTATCGAGCTGGAGGCTCGGGCACTTTTATTTGCGGTCCAGGACCTTTTGATCTTTATCCGAACTTGATTTATCGTTGAATATCTTCGTGATTTATTCGTCGAGTGAGACTTGACTTTTACTCAAAATGACTTAGGCGAGCACGGAGCTGCAGCTAAGCCTCCGAGTGGGAGGTTTGCTCTCCACTTGGTAGGATTTTTAAACACTTAGGCGAGCACTGGGCTGCAGCTAAGCCCCCGAGTGGGAGGTTTGCTCTCCACTCGGTAGGATTTTAATTACTTAGGCGAGCACTAGGCTGCAGCTAAGCCTCCGAGTGGGAGGTCTGCTCTCCACTCGGTAGGATTTTAATCACTTAGGTGAGCGTTGGGCTGCAGCTAAGCCTCCGAGTGGGAGGTATGCTCTCCACTCGGTAGGATTTTAATCACTTAGGCGAGCACTGGGCTGCAGCTAAGCCTCCGAGTGGGAGGTATGCTCTCCACTCGGTAGGATTTAAATCACTTAGGCGAGCACTGGGCTGCAGCTAAGCCTCCGAGTGGGAGGTTTGCTCTCCACTCGGTAGGATTTTAATCACTTAGGCAAGCACTGGGCTGCAGCTAAGCCTCCGAGTGGGAGGTTTGCTCTCCACTCGGTAGGATTTTTGATCACTTAGGCAAGCACTGGGCTGCAGCTAAGCCTCCGAGTGGGAGGTTTGCTCTCCACTCGGTAGGATTTTTGAACATAGCTTCTGAAGGAGAAGGGGGCAGTCGACCTGCGCCTTGTCGTCCTTGCGAAGCGCTCATTATATTGAGAGTTTAACTAAATCCTTGGACTGTTATTAAGCCCTTGAGCGGGAAGCTGGCTTTTCACTCGGTAAGAATTTTAAATACTTAGGCGAGTACTTGGACTGCAGCTAAGCCCCCGAGTGAGAGGCTGGCTCTCCACTCGGTAGGATTTTAAATACTTAGGCGAGTACTTGGACTGCAGCTAAGCCCCCGAGTGGGAGGCTGGCTCTCCACTCGGTGGGATTTTAAATACTTAGGCGAGTACTTGGACTGTAGCTAAGCCCCCGAGTGGGAGGCTGGCTCTCCACTCGGTGGGATTTTAAATGCTTAGGCGAGTACTTGGACTGCAGCTAAGCCCCCGAGTGGGAGGCTGGCTCTCCACTCGGTAGGATTTTAAATACTTAGGCGAGTACTTGGACTGCAGCTAAGCCCCTGAGTGGGAGGCTGGCTCTCCACTCGGTAGGATTTTAAATACTTAGGCGAAACGGATTCGCAGCTAAGCCTCCGAGTGGGAGGCTGGCTCTTCACTCGGCAGGACTTTTACAAACTTAGGCGAAACGGATTCGCAGCTAAGCCACCCACTGGGGGAAATTTCAAGAAATAGCAATCTTCTGTGAAAATTATAACATTCTTGCTTTAGATAAAAGAACTACAGAGGTACTTTTATTACATCTCAACCGAGTGAGTTTCTTCTTTCAAGTGTAAAAAGGACGGAGTAACTCCGCATTCCAAGCTCGAGGCTCGTCGATCTGGCGATCAACGTTGTAGAGGTGATATGCTCCGTTGTGGAGGACTTTGGTGACGATGAAGGGGCCTTCCCAGGTTGGAGCGAGCTTGTGAGGTTTTTGCTGATCCACTCGGAGGACCAAGTCTCCTTCCTGAAAGGCTCGACTCTTGACGTTTCTCGCGTGGAACCGACGTAAGTCCTGCTGGTAGATAGTCGAGCGGATTAGGACCATCTCCCTCTCTTCTTCCAAGAGATCGACTGCATCTTGCCGAGCTTTTTCCGCTTCTGCTTTAGAGTATAGTTCGACTCGAGGTGCATTGTGGAGCAGATCACTCGGTAGCACTGCTTCAGCCCCGTAGACCAGAAAGAAGGGCGTTCTTCCAGTCGACCGATTAGGAGTGGTCCTTAATCCCCAAAGAACTGACGGAAGTTCGTCGACCCAAGCTCCTGCCGCGTGTTTGAGATCACGCATCAGTCGGGGTTTCAGTCCTTTGAGGATGAGACCATTTGCACGCTCTGCCTACCCATTCGACTAAGGATGGGCAACTGAGGCAACTGAGGAAGGCTTTGAATCTGTCGTTATCAAAGTTTGATCCATTGTCCGTGATGATGCTATGTGGAACTCCATATCTGAATATCAGCTCTCTGATGAAACTGATAACAGTGCTTGCATCGAGGTTTTTGATGGGTTTGGCTTCTATCCACTTGGTGAACTTGTCGACTGCAACCAGTAAGTGAGTGAAGCCGCTTCTACCAGTTCTCAGCGGTCCAATCATGTCTAGCCCCCAAACAGCGAAGGGCCAGACGAGTGGAATGGTCCTCAGAGCAGAGGCGGGCTTGTGCGACATGTTGGAATAAAACTGACACCCTTCGCACTTGTCGACTATGTCTTTTGCCATTTCATTCGCCCTCGGCCAGTAAAATCCCGCTCGCTATGCTTTAGCCACAATGGTCCGAGAGGACGCATGATGACCACAGGTCCCCGAGTGGATATCCTCAAGAATTACCTGACCTTCTTCTGGCGTGATGCACTTCTCGCCAACTCCAGTCGCGCTTTCTCTGTACAATTGCCCTTTGATTACTGTAAAGGCCTTGGATCGACGGACGATCTGTCAAGCCTCTTCTTCATCTTCTGGGAGCTCTTTCTTCATAATATACGCGATGTAAGCCGCTGTCCAGTCGGGAGTGACGACTACAACTTCCATAATCAGGTCGACCACGGCTGGAATCTCCACTTCAGTCGGATCGTTGGCGCTCCTTGGCTGCGGAGGTTCTTTTGTGAAAGGATCTTCCTGTATGGATGGAGCACGAATGTGTTCCAAGCACACATCAATGGGGATGGCTTATCTCTTGGACCCTATTTTCGCCAAATCATCCGCAGCTTGGTTTTTCAGTCGGGGTATATGATGGAGCTCTAACCCCTCGAATCTCTTCTCCAACTTTCTTACTGCATTGCAATAACCCGTCATGGCTGGGCTTCGAACATCCCACTCCTTCATCACTTGATTAACAACCAGATCTGAGACGCCGTAGACCATAAGGCGACGGACGCCGAGTGAAATGGCCATACGCAGTCCATATAGGAGTGCTTCATATTCTGCCTCGTTGTTGGAGGAATCAAAGTGAATCTGGAGGACGTATTTGAGCTTGTCTCCTTGGGGGGAAACCAATACAACCCCCGCACCGGACCCATTCAGCATCTTGGAGCCATCGAAAAACATAGTCCAGTGCTCCTAGTGAACTTGAGTCGAAAGTTGTTGTTCAGTCCACTCGGCGAGGAAATCGGCTATTGCTTGGGACTTGATAGCTTTCTTTGCCTCGAACTTGATATCAAGGGGAAGAAGTTCAATCGCCCATTTTGCCACTCGACCAGTTGCATCTCTGTTATGAAGGATCTCTGATAACAGGGCGTCGCTGACGACTGTAATGGAGTGATCAGAGAAATAATGAGCAACCTTATTCGTGGTCATGTAAATCCCGTAGACAAGCTTCTGATAGTGAGGGTATCTTTGCTTTGATGGGGTCAGAACTTCAGAAAGGTAATAAACTGGGCGCTAAACTTTGAATGTTTTTCCTTCCTCTTCCCGCTCGACTGTAAGTACGGTACTAACGACTTGTCAAGTGGCTGCAATGTAAAGCAATAATGGCTCTTTGCTGACAGGGGCAGCAAGCACCGGCTGGGTGGAGAGCAGAGCTTTTAGCTCTGCGAATGCTGCATCAGCTTCCGGAGTCCACCCAAACTTGTCTGACTTCTTCATCAGTCGGTAAAGAGGCAATGCCTTTTCACCGAGTCTGGAGATGAATCGACTTAAAGCGGCCAAGCATCCAGTAAGTTTATGGACATCGTGCACACGCACAGGGCATTTCATTCGGAGTATGGTGCCAACTTTTTCAGGGTTAGCGTCGATTCCTCGTTCGGAAACAAGAAAACCAAGTAACTTTCCTCCAGGAACTCCGAATGTGCATTTTGATGGATTAAGCTTGATATCATACCTCCTGAGATTGGCAAACGTTTCAGCACGGTCAGTCAGCAGGTCGGAACCTTTTCGCGACTTGACCACTATATCATCCATGTATGCTTCTACATTCCGACTGATTTGAGTGATCAGGCACTTCTGAATCATTCTCATGAAAGTAGCTCCGGCATTCTTGAGACCGAAAGGCATGGTGACATAGCAGAAGCACCCGAACGGGGTGATGAAAGCTGTTTTTATTTCATCTGGTCCATATAGACGGATCTGATGGTATCTGGAGTAAGCATCTAAAAAAGACAACCTCTCGCATCCTGTGGTCGAGTCGACTATTTGGTCGATGCGAGGAAGAGGGAAATGATCTTTCGGGCAGGCCCGATTGATATGTTTGAAATCGATGCACATGCGCAATGACTTGTCCTTCTTGGGGACCATTACAACATTGGCGAGCCACTCGGAGTGGTAGATCTCGCGAATGAACTCTGCCGCTAAGAGTTGAGACACCTCTTCGCCAATGGCCTTTCTCGTCTGGACGGTGGACCGTCGAAGATGTTCCTTAACTGGTTTGACTTTTGAGTCGACTCGAAGGCGGTGCTCAGCCAGTCCCCTGGGAACACCCGGCATGTCAGCAGGCTTCCATGCAAAGATATCCCAGTTCTCACGGAGGAACTGTATGAGCGCTTCTTCCTATTTAGAGTCGAGCGTAGTGGAGATGTTGGTCGGAGCCGCATTGGGGTCAGTCGGGTGGATGTGAACCTGTTTTGTCTCACCGGACGACTGAAATGCTGACTCTGTGGTGGGCTTCTTGGCTCGCAACAAATCACTCGGGTCTGCGGTCTTCTGGTACTCTTGTAACTCCATTTCGGCCATCTGAGCATCAGCAATTTTGGAGCCCTTCTGGAAGCACTCTACTGCCTTCTTCCGATTACCCGTGATAGTGATCACACCTTTGGGACCGGGCATCTTCAATTTAAGGTACACGTAGCATGGTCGGGCCATGAAACGAGCGTACGCTAGCCTTCCAAGTATGGCGTGGTACTCACTCTGAAAATCCACGACCTCAAAGGTCAACTTTTCCTTCCGGAAATTCTTCGAGTCACCAAAAACTACATCGAGAGCGATTTGGCCGAGAGAGGATACTTGCTGAAATTAACAACACACTGCCTCCGGAACGAAAGAATGGAAGTTAGATGGTTGGGAGAAAAGAACGGAGAAGATAATGACAACTTCCACCACAATTGAATTTGGAAAGAATCCTTCCAAGAAGGTTAAAACGGAGTTGTTGGAACACCAACAATGAAAGGATATGATCCTCGTGGGCTTATGGAGACATCTCAAAACTTAGAGGTGAATACATGCCACTATGGAAAACAATTGATTGCTTGAGAGCAACACGGAGATGAAAACTCTTTCACCGAGAAGAGAAGGAGAAACATGGATCATTAATAAGCACCATAATTAGCAACATTCCTTAGGGAAGGCTTTAGGTGAAATCTTTACCAAGATAACTCCAATGGAGGGATTGATAGGTTGAAATGATCTCCTTAACGAAGAGAAAATGATGGATTTAAATATCTCATTCTTAACAACTTGTGAATGATGAAACATGAAGCGAAATTGTCAAGAATGACATAAGACCACCTCAAAAGATAAGGTCGAAAGAATTGCACTTCGGAATGCAAGATGAAGAATGATCGAACTCCTCAAACAAAACATGTGTTGACATCATGTATATTTTAGAGTATGGCTTGACGGATCTTAACCTCGAGAGAAATCTTGATGAACAATTGAAGAATAAAAAGAATCCTTGACGAAGCACCATGTAGAGCCTCCATGAAGAACTCCGGTAAGAAAAGGATGATAGGAAGAAAGAGAAGTTGAAAATACAAGGTGAAGCCTTGCAATGATTTAGATGGATCTCCGCGACGAGATAATGCGGAAAACTTGGAACTCCGGAAAAGGAAGATGAACAAATGAAATCAGGAATTTTGATGAACCTCCGGAATAAGGAATTAATCACTTGGATGAAACAAGAACAAGAATTACATTATGCTCATCCTTCACCAATTAAATTGATGACAAGCAATGGATTTGGCATACTACTTATTCTAGTTGAAAAAAGGATTGAAGAGAGATATTGCTCAACTTGGGAAGGTCTTCAACGAACCACCGGTAGGATTTGGAAAGAAAGAGTGAATCTATATGATAACAAAGGAAGAAGGATCTTGAACGAACTACCGTAAGAATTTAAAATGGACGAAGAAAAGATAAGGAAACACCGGGAAGAATTAGCAAATGAACGAAGATACTTGAGAGAATTTAGATACAAGAGAACGCAGAGATCCCGAGCTGATAGAATACTTGAGCGATGCATCGGTAAGATTTGGAGAACGAGAGCTAAAAGCTTGAGTGAATAATTCTGAGATGATGGGCTCCGGAGAATCAAACTGAAAAGACTCCTGAAATACTCCGGATGGGTATGAAAAGAATTATCGCAATCGAAAACAATTATGAGAGGATGGCATCAAGCTAGAACCATGAATCTTGAAGAGAATGGAGCAAGATTTAAGAGAAACTCTTCTTCGGTCTTCAAATGTTGAGAATGACGACGAGAAACACCACCAAGAATTGTTGAGACACTCCGGAATGAAAATTAGAAAGGTTGAACCAATGATGAAAGAATTGAAAGATCTTGGAGAAAAACATATGACTGGTGATAATTCATTCTTACGTCAAAATTGGAAAAGAATTTGATAATAACTTCGGGAAAATTAGAAGAGTCAGGTAAGATCCTGGGAAAAGACCTGTGGGTTAGGGCCCACTCAAAAGAAACACCGTTGAAGGATTGCTTGAAATAAAGATTGCACCGGTAGAATTAAATGGCTTGAATGATGTAACAACCTCGAAATAGTTAGAATTGATGCGGAGTGGAAACATGAATCTTCAGAGATATCTTCAACACTTCAGAACAAATTGAATAGCGAGAAGTGAATGATTAAGAAATACACCGGCATAAGAAAGAACTTGAAATGAGAAAAGGAATGTGATCAACACCGAAAGCTTGAATTGAATCCACCGAAGAAGCAAAGAGAACGAACAATGATGAAGTTAAGGCTCCGTTATTATCTTCATGGGAAATCACCGGATAAGAACATTGAAAGAAAAGAATGAAGAGACTTCGCATCCAAAAAAAGGATATTAAGTAATCTGAGTCCTTGAAGAAACAGGGTGGGAGGGCGGGAAAAACAAATACAACTTGGAACGGATGACGCGAACACCGTTGAGAAGAACTGATAATTGATCTCGCGAATGTTGAAGTGATCGGAACCACTTGAAAAGGGACACACCGGTTGGGAAAAAGAATTAACATGACAATCTCGATGATCAAGAAGGATTAGTATTCATATAGCAATATGAGAACACCGTATAGGGAAGGTATGGAATCAACACTTGACATCGAAGCAACTCGAATACCACAAAACAAAACAAAAACAAAGGATTGACTTGCAGAATAAGCCGGAAACAAACATATGATAGATCCCATATCGTATCATGTGTCTGTAGAAAAGATATCCTACGAGATACTTGAATTCCCACCTATAAACTCCCGAAACTTTCTGGTTATGCAATCTGGTGTTGGGGATACAGGGGACACAAAATATATCACCCAAACTAACAATACCTAGATCCAGCTGTATCCATCCGTCAACACATAACCAAGAATCCTTCGGAAATCGTCTACCTCAACCTTCGAAAAGCATCCGTTATACGAGTTATGGCAATACTCCCGCACTCGCCTCAGTACTGGGCTATCAGGGTTATCTCACCAACAATTGTACAAAAGAGATTTTTGATGTCGGCGGGCTAAACTCAGGTATTCCAGAACTGTAACGATAAAATTATGACGACAACACCTCGGAGCTCAACTCCCCGGGACACCTCCACTAAAACCCCTGCTGACGGGAGGCAACCAAGACAATGTTGTCATCATAAAACCATCGGAACGATTCTAAGATACCCGCGTGATCCTAAATTTTTTTTAGTGAAATTTGAGAAGAGAAGAGTCAAAACTCTACGTCAGGATGCCTTACCAGAGCAATGAGGAGACTGGGAAGTAAAAGAATTCCTAAACTCTCTGATACATAACTCCTAAATGACTCAAAACATTTTTCTAGACACAAACTCGGCCGCTAAAAACGATCAATCAGAGGGGGCTCCTATGGTCGGGGAAGGCTCTGATTACCAACTTGTAACACCCTCGATGCGGCTATATCTCCCACGTGTCGAAGCACGACTTGGAGGCATAACCGCATTGAAAGCAATATCGCAAGTGAGGTAATCTTCACACAACCCATGTAATACATAAGGGAAAAGAGATACATAGTTGGCTTACAATCGCTACTTCACACAAATACATGAATAAAACATTACATCATACAGTTATAATCAGGGCCCGACTACGGAGCCAAAATAAAAGAAGAAACCCCAAAAGCGACAAAGGTCCACGATCGACCCCAACTGGGCTCCACTACTGATCGACTAGAACAAAACAACATAAAGGACAAGATCTTCATCGAGCTCCTCCTTGAGCTCGAGTGCGTCACCTGCACGGTTTCATCGGCACCTGCAAACAGGTTTTGGAAGTATCTGTGAGTCACGGGGACTCAGCAATCTCACACCCGCGAGATCAAGACTATTTAAGCTTAAAGGTAGGACAGGGTAGTGAGGTGGAGCTGCAGCAAGCGACTAGCATATATGGTGGCTAACATACGTAAATGAGAGCGAGAAGAGAAGGCAAAAGCACGGTCGAACAACTATGATCAATAAGTGATCCTGTACTACTTACGTCAAGCATAACTCCAACAACCGTGTTCACTTCCCGGACCCCGCCGAGAAGAGACCATCACGGTTACACACGCGGTTGGTGTATTTTAATTAAGATCAACTTCGGGTTTTCTACAACCGGACATTAACAAATTCCCATCTGCCACATAACCGCGGGCACGGCTTTCGAAAGTTCAAACCCTGCAGGGGTGTCCTAACTTAGCCCATGATAAGCTCTCGCGATCAACGAAGGATATTCCTTCTCCCCGGGAAGACCCGATCAGTCTCGGAATCCCGGCTACAAGACATTTCGACAGCAATAAAACAAGTCCAGCAAAGCCGCCCGGATGTGCCGACAAATCCTGATAGGAGCTGCACATATCTCGCTCTCAGGGCACACCGGATGAGCAAGACGTCGGGTTGGCATAGACCCTGATTGCGCAGGGGGCGCCGGACATCGCTCGTTTTGGACCAGCACTTAGAGAAGCACTGGCCCGGGGGGGGGCTAAAATAAAGATGACCCTTGGGTTAATTACTCCCAAGGGAAAAGTAGGTGGTGGTGAGGCAAATGGTAAAACCAATGTTGGGCCTCGCTGGAAAAGTCTTATTCAAAGCGAACTGTCAAGGGGGTCCCATAAATCACCCGACCGCGTTAGGGACGCAAAATCCGGGAACATAACACTGATATGACGGAAACTAGGGCGGCAAGAGTGGAACAAAACACCAGGCATAAGGCCGAGCCTTCCACCCTTTACCAAGTATATAGATGCATTAATTAAATAAGATATATTGTGATATCCCAACAAGTAAACATGTTCCAACAAGGAACAACATCTCCATGTTCCAACAAGGAACAAACTTTATCTTCACCTGCATCTAACAACGCTATAAGAGGGGCTGAGCAAAGCGGTAACATAGCCAAACAACGGTTTGCTAGGACAAGGTGGGTTAGAGGCTTGGTTTAACAATGTGGGAGGCATGACAAGCAAGTGGTAGGTATCGCAACATAGGCATAGCAAAAGAGCGAACAACTAGCAAGCAAAGATAGAAGTGATTTCGAGGGTATGGTCATCTTGCCTGAAGTCCCGCAGGGAAGAAGAACGAGTCCATGACGAAGACAAACGGACGTAGACGAACGAATCATCACAACTCCGGAACGAAACCGAAGCTAACGAGAGGAGCAACCCGGAAACAAACAACCAACATAGTAAACAACCATCACATAAACATGGCATGATGCACAAACAAGAATGATGCATGTCCGGTTTAAATATGTAGGGCATGGCAAAATGCACAAACAATACTACAAATTAAGTGGAGCTCAATATGCAACGAGTTGCATATTGACGAAACACCACATCCGATTATTTAGTTCTGTCTTGTTATGTACCCAACAATGTTAAATGTTGTTAAACATGACAAGGGGTGAAGCCTAATTAAACTAACTATTTAGGCAAGTTTAAATGAGGCCGGAAATAAGAAACAACAATTCCGGAAAAACCCCATATGCATATTTTATATTTGGTACTGTTCTGCCTAAAACCATATTTTTATTGTTTTTTAAACACGAAAATAAAGTGCAACATGTTAATCTATGCATTTTTTCCACCCCATTTACATATATAAATTATTTAAATCCGAGTTACGGTTATTTAGTTATGAAATAAATCATTTTAGCATGGCATTTAAGCAAATTTAAACAAACAACATTTTAAACATTTTAATTATTGTTATCATGATGCGGATGGCATATGCAAGTTTTAAGCAATTTTATGAAAATGTTGATAAGAGCATGTGATGAAGCATTTGTCGTCGTGGCGGAAAGAAAGTGTGCCACGGCAACGAATCCGAAAAATGGTGCCACGGCAACATATCGGTTCCGATAACTCGATTGAGTTGCCGGTGCAAAGAGAAGTGTGCGGAAGCGAGTTGAGCATGATGGTGGGGTGATCCCGGATACCGGGTTCCCACGGGACGACGGCATGGCAAACGAGTCGGAAAGTGCAAGAGACAATTCGAGCACGGTGCAAAACTCGAGCATCTCATACAACACACATGCATTCATCCACGGGTCATCGTCTCGGTGTTATACCTTCGAAGCATGCATTTTTCGAAGCGGATCAAGTTCGTAGAGGGAAGTAGAGGAAGTAGTCGTTCTCGGGCGTCGAGGGAAGTAGTGGTTCATGCGACGGTAGTCGTTCATGTACACGTTTCACGGGTTTTCGGCGACGGTCGTCGTACATGGTTCGGAGTGGTACTTGCACCTACGGACTTGACGAATCCGAGGGCTTCGGGGTTCACCGTTGAACTTTACGAAATCCAGAAACGGGTCTTCGGTGACGATACATGTACAAGGCAAACGTAGAGGTACTATGCTTCGGTCGTCGTGGTACTTGGCGAATTCGTGGAGCTCGTGGTCTGTCATGGTACTTGACGGTCTCGCACGGGGCAGCAACACGTAGCATGCTTGGCGAGGGGCTACAACCATGGCAGCGGCAAGGCGAGCAGCAGCAGCACGGAGGCGATGTAGCACGAAAAACGAGGTGGATGCCACGCACAGGCGAGTGGTGGGGCTCCCTGGTCGGAGATGAAGCCGACGAGGCGAGGGAGACCCAGAGCATGGCGGCACGGCGGACGGACTTGGCGCAGGGGGAAGGATGGCGCGGAGCATGAGCGGCGCGGGGTGGCCCTCCTGGCGGTCGCCGACGGCGGCGGGTGGCGACGGGGCTCCGGCCTGGCAGGGAGGCGGCGAGCCTGGCGCGCCGGAGGTGGGGACGGGGCCCTGCCGGCGGCTGGGTCACCGGAGCGGCGCGGTGACGAGGAGGCGGGGCGCGGGACTCGCGCGCCAAGGCGAGGTGGAGGAGGAGCTGAGGACGGGGAGGGCGACAGGAACGGGAGGAGGACGAGCGAGGGGATCGGGCCTAGGGGCTCTCGTCTCCCTGGCTCGATGCGTGGAAGAAGGAGGGGGGTCGAGGGAGAGAGATGGGATCGAGGGAAGTGTGGCGGAGGCAGAGGGAACGAGAGGGAGAGGTGCGGGGTTCGGGCTAGGGTTAGGTTGGACTGGGCCGGATGGGCCTTAGGGCAGGGGTGGCTGGTTGCAGCTGGGCTGGGAGGCCCAGTTGGGAGGAGGTCCAACAGGCCGGCCGGGCTGCAGGGTTGGGCTCTCTCTCTCTCTCTCTAAAGAAAAAAAACAAAACAGAGAAATAAGAGAAAGGAAAAGAGAGAAGAGAAGGTTAGAGGAAGAATTTGGACACGCGGACAATTTTCCCGGGCTCACAAAAATGCGCTTGTTCCAGGAAAATAGAAAATGCCATGATTGAAAGATCTAAATTCAAACTCATTTGAATTTAATTCAAATGGTTTGAATAGGAAGTGAGGGTTGGAAAGGTCCAAAAATGTTGAACATTTAGGAAGAGCTCCGGAAAATGATGAAAGAAATTATGGGCAAGGTTAGAGGCCAAGAATTGAGATAACAAAGGCATTGGGATTATTTGCAAGTGGGTTATGGTTAATTCCAAATAAATGGAATAATTTTATTATAGCTCCCTAATAATATTGAGAGGCTTTAATATGTTATAAAGAGAAATCACGAGTGAATTCCCTCAATTTAAATGGATCGAAGATCCATGCAATTTATTTAGTTGAGAAGCAAAAGATTTATGACATGATGCAATGCACATGATGCAAAGTTATGAAATGCATGACACGTAAGCAAAAGACGAGGCAACAACAGCAACTAAGCGGAGGACACCTGGCACATCGGTCTCGGGGCATTACAACACTCCACCACTACGAGAGGATCTCGTCCCGAGATCTAGAATGGCACCGGAGGGAAAACGGAAGATAAAGAGGAGAGGTAAAACTAGTTGCTTATTTGACAAATGAGTGAAACCAAAGAACCTTGAGAGGTTGCAAAGCTTGAAGAAATGACACGACGGAGGTGAACAAAATTTAAAACACTCCGTTAGATAAGAGGAACATGGGATACGACGAGAACCAAGAGGTTAAGTGACAAGGTAGATATTGAAACCACTCCGGTTAAAACAAGATAGAGAAGTAATAAGAATGACATGATTTGGGCAGCACTCCGACTGAAAAAGGAAGGGATTTGAACATAATCTTGACAAGATGAGAGGATACTTGCTGAAATTAACAACACACTGCCTCCGGAACGAAAGAATGGAAGTTAGATGGTTGGGAGAAAAGAACGGAGAAGATAATGACAACTTCAACCACAATTGAATTTGGAAAGAATCCTTCCAAGAAGGTTAAAACGGAGTTGTTGGAACACCAACAATGAAAGGATATGATCCTCGTGGGCTTATGGAGACATCTCAAAACTTAGAGGTGAATACATGCCACTATGGAAAACAATTGATTGCTTGAGAGCAACACGGAGATGAAAACTCTTTCACCGAGAAGAGAAGGAGAAACATGGATCATTAATAAGCACCATAATTAGCAACATTCCTTAGGGAAGGCTTTAGGTGAAATCTTTACCAAGATAACTCCAATGGAGGGATTGATAGGTTGAAACGATCTCCTTAACGAAGAGAAAATGATGGATTTAAATATCTCATTCTTAACAACTTGTGAATCATGAAACACGGAGCGAAATTGTCAAGAATGACATAAGACCACCTCAAAAGATAAGGTCGAAAGAATTGCACTTCGGAATGCAAGATGAAGAATGCTCGAACTCCTCAAACAAAACATGTGTTGACATCATGTTTATTTTAGAGTATGGCTTGACGGATCTTAACCTCGAGAGAAATCTTGATGAACAATTGAAGAATGAAAAGAATCCTTGATGAAGCACCATGTAGAGCCTCCATGAAGAACTCCAGTAAGAAAAGGATGATAGGAAGAAAGAGAAGTTGAAAATACAGGGTGAAGCCTTGCAATGATTTAGATGGATCTCCGCGACGAGATAATGCGGAAAACTTGGAACTCCGGAAAAGGAAGATGAACAAATGAAATCAGGAATTTTGATGAACCTCCGGAATAAGGAATTAATCACTTGGATGAAACAAGAACAAGAATTACATTATGCTCATCCTTCACCAATTAAATTGATGACAAGCAATGGATTTGGCATACTACTTATTCTAGTTGAAAAAAGGATTGAAGAGAGATATTGCTCAACTTGGGAAGGTCTTCAACGAACCACCGGTAGGATTTGGAAAGAAAGAGTGAATCTATATGATAACAAAGGAAGAAGGATCTTGAACGAACCGCCGTAAGAATTTAAAATGGACGAAGAAAAGATAAGGAAACACCGGGAAGAATTAGCAAATAAACGAAGATACTTGAGAGAATTTAGATACAAGAGAACGCAGAGATCCCGAGCTGATAGAATACTTGAGCGATGCATCGGTAAGATTTGGAGAACAAGAGTTGAAAGCTTGAATGAATAATTCTGAGATGATGGGCTCCGGAGAATCAAACTGAAAAGACTCCTGAAATACTCCGGATGGGTATGAAAAGAATTATCGCAATCGAAAACAATTATGAGAGGATGGCATCAAGCTAGAACCATGACTCTTGAAGAGAATGGAGCAAGATTTAAGAGAAACTCTTCTTCGGTCTTCAAATGTTGAGAATGACGACGAGAAACACCACCATGAATTGTTGAGACACTCCGGAATGAAAATTAGAAAGGTTGAACCAATGATGAAAGAATTGAAAGATCTTGGAGAAAAACATATGACTGGTGATAATTCATTCTTACGTCAAAATTGGAAAAGAATTTGATAATAACTTCGGGAAAATTAGAAGAGTCAGGTAAGATCCTGGGAAAAGACCTGTGGGTTAGGGCCCACTCAAAAGAAACACCGTTGAAGGATTGCTTGAAATAAAGATTGCACCGGTAGAATTAAATGGCTTGAATGAGGTAACAACCTCGAAATAGTTAGAATTGATGCGGAGTGGAAACACGAATCTTCAGATATATCTTCAACACTTTAGAACAAATTGAATAGCGAGAAGTGAATGATTAAGAAATACACCGGCATAAGAAAGAACTGGAAATGAGAAAAGGAATGTGATCAACACCGAAAGCTTGAATTGAATCCACCGGAGAAGCAAAGAGAACGAATAATGATGAAGTTAAGGCTCCGTTATTATCTTCATGGGAAATCACCGGCTAAGAAAATTGAAAGAAAAGAATGAAGAGACTTCGCATCCACAAAAAGGATATTAAGAAATCTGAGTCCTTGAAGAAACAGGGTGGGAGGGCGGGAAAAACAAAGACAACTTGGAACGGATGACACGAACACCGTTGAGAAGAACTGATAATTGATCTCGCGAATGTTGAAGTGATCGGAACCACTTGAAAAGGGACACACCGGTTGGGAAAAAGAATTAACATGACAATCTCGATGATCAAGAAGGATTAGTATTCACATAGCAATATGAGAACACCGTATAGGGAAGGTATGGAATCAACACTTGACATCGAAGCAACTCGAATACCACAAAACAAAACAAAAACAAAGGATTGTCTTGCAGAATAAGCCGGAAACAAACATATGATAGATCCCATATCGTATCATGTGTCTGTAGAAAAGATATCCTATGAGATACTTGAATTCCCACCTATAAACTCCCGAAACTTTCTGGTTATGCAATCTGGTGTTGGGGATACAGGGGACACAAAATATATCACCCAAACTAACAATACCTAGATCCAGCTGTATCCATCCGTCAACACATAACCAAGAATCCTTCGGAAATCGTCTACCTCAACCTTCGAAAAGCATCTTATACGAGTTATGGCAATACTCCCGCACTTGCCTCAGTACTGGGCTATCAGGGTTATCTCACCAACAACTGTACAAAAGAGATTTTCGATGTCGGCGGGCTAAACTCAGGTATTCCAGAACTGCAACGATAAAATTATGACGACAACACCTCGGAGCTCAACTCCCCGGGACACCTCCACTAAAACCCCTGCTGACGGGAGGCAACCAAGACAATGTTGTCATCATAAAACCATCGGAACGATTCTAAGATACCCGCGTGATCCTAAATTTTTTTTAGTGAAATTTGAGAAGAGAAGAGTCAAAACTCTACGTCAGGATGCCTTACCAGAGCGATGAGGAGACTGGGAAGTAAAAGAATTCCTAAACTCTCCGATACATAACTCCTAAATGACTCAAAACATTTTTCTAGACACAAACTCGGCCACTAAAAACGATCAATCAGAGGGGGCTCCTAAGGTCGGGGAAGGCTCTGATTACCAACTTGTAACGCCCTCGATGCGGCTATATCTCCCACGTGTCGAAGCATGACTTAGAGGCATAACCGCATTGAAAGCAATGTCACAAGTGAGGTAATCTTCACACAACCCATGTAATACATAAGGGAAAAGAGATACATTGTTGGCTTACAATCGCCACTTCACACAAATACATGAATAAAACATTACATCATACAGTTACAATCAGGGCCCGACTACGGAGCCAAAATAAAAGAAGAAACCCCAAAAGCGACAAAGGTCCACGATCGACCCCAACTGGGCTCCACTACTGATCGACTAGAACGAAACAACATAAAGGACAAGATCTTCATCGAGCTCCTCCTTGAGCTCGAGTGCGTCACCTGCACGGTTTCATCGGCACCTGCAAACTGGTTTTGGAAGTATCTGTGAGTCACGGGGACTCAGCAATCTCACACCCGCGAGATCAAGACTATTTAAGCTTAAAGGTAGGACAGGGTAGTGAGGTGGAGCTGCAGCAAGCGACTAGCATATATGGTGGCTAACATACGTAAATGAGAGCGAGAAGAGAAGGCAAAAGCACGGTCGAACAACTATGATCAATAAGTGATCCTGTACTACTTACGTCAAGCACAACTCCAACAACCGTGTTCACTTCCCGGACCCCGCCGAGAAGAGACCATCACGGTTACACACGCGGTTAGTGTATTTTAATTAAGATCAACTTCGGGTTTTCTACAACCGGACATTAACAAATTCCCATCTGCCACATAACCGCGGGCACGGCTTTCGAAAGTTCAAACCCTGCAGGGGTGTCCCAACTTAGCCCATGATAAGCTCTCGCGATCAACGAAGGATATTCCTTCTCCCCGGGAAGACCCGATCAGTCTCGGAATCCCGGCTACAAGACATTTCGACAGCAATAAAACAAGTCCAGCAAAGCCGCCCGGATGTGCCGACAAATCCTGATAGGAGCTGCACATATCTCGGTCTCAGGGCACACCGGATGAGCAAGACGTCGGGTTGGCATAGACCCTGATTGCGCAGGGGGCGCCGGACATCGCTCGTTTTGGACCAGCACTTAGAGAAGCACTGGCCCGGGGGGGGGCTAAAATAAAGATGACCCTTGGGTTAATTACTCCCAAGGGAAAAGTAGGTGGTGGTGAGGCAAATGGTAAAACCAATGTTGGGCCTCGCTCGAAAAGTCTTATTCAAAGCGAACTGTCAAGGGGGTCCCATAAATCACCCGACCACGTTAGGGACGCAAAATCCGGGAACATAACACCGATATGACGGAAACTAGGGCGGCAAGAGTGGAACAAAACACCAGGCATTAGGCCGAGCCTTCCACCCTTTACCAAGTATATAGATGCATTAATTAAATAAGATATATTTTGATATCCCAACAAGTAAACATGTTCCAACAAGGAACAACATCTCCATGTTCCAACAAGGAACAAACTTCATCTTCACCTGCATCTAACAACGCTATAAGAGGGGCTGAGCAAAGCGGTAACATAGCCAAACAACGGTTTGCTAGCACAAGGTGGGTTAGAGGCTTGGTTTAACAATGTGGGAGGCATGACAAGCAAGTGGTAGGTATCGCAGCATAGGCATAGCAAAAGAGCGAGCAACTAGCAAGCAAAGATAGAAGTGATTTCGAGGGTGTGGTCATCTTGCCTGAAGTCCCGCAAGGAAGAAGAACGAGTCCATGACGAAGACAAACGGACGTAGACGAACGAATCATCACAACTCCGGAACGATACCGAAGGTAACGAGAGGAGCAACCCGGAAACAAACAACCAACATAGTAAACAACCATCACATAAACATGGCATGATGCACAAACAAGAATGGTGTATGTCCGTTTTAAATATATAGGGCATGGCAAAATGCACAAACAATACTACAAATTAAGTGGAGCTCAATATGCAACGAGTTGCATATTGATGAAACACCACATCCGATTATTTAGTTCTCTCTTGTTATGTACCCAACAATGTTAAATGTTGTTAAACATGACAAGGGGTGAAGCATAATTAAACTAACTATTTAGGCAATTTTAAATGAGGCCGGAAATAAGAAACAACAATTCCGGAAAAACCCCATATGCATATTTTATATTTGGTACTGTTCTGCCTAAAACCATATTTTTATTGTTTTTTAAACACGAAAATAAAGTGCAACATGTTAATCTATGCATTTTTTCCCACCCCATTTACATATATAAATTATTTAAATCCGAGCTACGGTTATTTAGTTATGAAATAAATCATTTTAGCATGGCATTTAAGCAAATTTAAACAAACAACATTTTAAACATTTTAATTATTGTTATCATGATGCGGATGGCATATGCAAGTTTTAAGCAATTTTATGAAAATGTTGATAAGAGCATGTGATGAAGCATTTGTCATCGTGGCGGAAAGAAAGTGTGCCACGGCAACGAATCCGAAAAATGGTGCCACGGCAACATATCTGTTCCAATAACTTGATTGAGTTGCCGGTGCAAAGAGAAGTGTGCGGAAGCGAGTTGAGCATGATGGTGGGGTGATCCCGGATACCGGGTTCCCACGGGACGACGGCATGGCAAACGAGTCGGAAAGTGCAAGAGACAATTCGAGCACGGTGCAAAACTCGAGCATCTCATACAACACACATGCATTCATCCACGGGTCATCGTCTCAGTGTTATACCTTCGAAGCGTGCATTTTTCGAAGCGGATCAAGTTCGTAGAGGGAAGTAGAGGAAGTAGTCGTTCTCGGGCGTCGAGGGAAGTAGTGGTTCACGCTACGGTAGTCGTTCATGTACACGTTTTACGGGTTTTCGGCGACGGTCGTCGTACATGGTTCGGAGTGGTACTTGCACCTACAGACTTGACGAATCCGAGGGCTTCGGGGTTCACCGTTGAACTTGACGAAATCCACAAACGGGTCTTCGGTGACAGTAGATGTACAAGGCAAACGTAGAGGTACTATGCTTCGGTCGTCGTGGTACTTGGCGAATCTGTGGAGCTCGCGGTCTGTCGTGGTACTTGACGGTCTCGCACGGGACAGCAACACGTAGCATGCTTGGCGAGGGGCTACAACCATGGCAGCGGCAAGGCGAGCAGCAGCAGCACGGAGGCGATGCAGCACGAAAAACGAGGCGGAGGCCACGCTTAGGCGAGTGGCGGGGCTCCCTGGTCGGAGACGAAGCCGACGAGGCGAGGGCGACCCAGAGCATGGCGGCACGGCGGACGGACTTGGCGCAGGGGGAAGGATGGCGCGGAGCATGAGCGGCGCGGGGTGGCCCTCCTGGCGGTCGCCGACGGCGGCGGGTGGCGACGGGGCTCTGGCCTGGCAGGGAGGCGGCGAGCCTGGCGCGCCGGAGGTGGGGACGGGGCCCTGCCGGCGGCTGGATCACCTGAGCGGCGCGATGACGAGGAGGCGGCGCGCGGGACTCGCGCGCCAAGGCGAGGTGGAGGAGGAGCTGAGGACAGGGAGGGCGACGGGAACGGGAGGAGGACGAGCGAGGGGATCGGGCGCAGGGGCTCTCGTCTCCCTGGCTCGATGCGTGGAAGAAGAGGGGGGTCGAGGGAGAGAGATGGGATCGAGGGAAGTGTGGCGGTGGCAGAGGGAACGAGAGGGAGAGGTGCGGGGTTCGGGCTAGGGTTAGGTTGGACTGGGCCGGATGGGCCTTAGGGCAGGGGTGGCTGGTTGCAGCTGGGCTAGGAGGCCCAGTTGGGAGGAGGTCCAACAGGCCGGCCGGGCTGCAGGGTTGGGCTCTCTCTCTCTCTCTCTCTAAAGAAAAAATAAAAAAACAAAACAGAGAAATAAGAGAAAGGAAAAGAGAGAAGAGAAGGTTAGAGGAAGAATTTGGACACGCAGACAATTTTCTCGGGCTCACAAAAATGCGCTTGTTCCAGGAAAATAGAAAATGCCATGATTGAAAGATCTAAATTCAAACTCATTTGAATTTAATTCAAATGGTTTGAATAGGAAGTGAGGGTTGGAAAGGTCCAAAAATGTTGAACATTTAGGAAGAGATCCGGAAAACGATGAAAGAAATTATGGGCAAGGTTAGAGGCCAAGAATTGAGATAACAAAGGCATTGGATTATTTGCAAGTGGGTTATGGTTAATTCCAAATAAATGGAATAATTTTATTATAGCTCCCTAATAATATTGAGAGGCTTTAATATGTTATAAAGAGAAATCACGAGTGAATTCCCTCGATTTAAATGGATCGAAGATCCATGCAATTTATTTAGTTGAGAAGCAAAAGATTTATGACATGATGCAATGCACATGATGCAAAGTTATGAAATGCATGACACGTAAGCAAAAGACGAGGCAACAACAGCAACTAAGCAGAGGACACCTGGCACATCGGTCTCGGGGCGTTACAGGTAGCAATATGAGTTGGGTGATTGGACTGGTCGAAAGTGATGGCAGTCTGAGACCATTTCAGATAATTGGGTGTCGTCGGAGCGACCATGTTCACTTCCTGATTGATAACCTTCAATCGACTCTTGCTTTCGACATCAACGAAAATCATCAGGGTGGAGTTGACTCGGGGGTACTCCTCACCGCTGTCTTCTTTGTCCTCAACTTTGTCTGACTCTTTCTCTTTGTCTTTGGCCTGTTTCCCTTGAAACTGCTGAATCTGGAGTCGACATTGTCGAGTGGTATGCTTTGGGTAAATGAGTTTACCCTCTTCGTCTTTCTTCGTGTGAATGTGACACGGTAGGTCCATCACACCGTTCCCATCCTGATCTTTCACCTTCTTGGGGTTCCAGGGACCCTTGGGTTTCCCCCCTAAACTTTCCTGGGGTCACAGCCAAGGTCTCTCCAGGAGCAGCTGGCTCGGCTTTGCGCTTTTGCTTCCGACTGGAGTTTCCTCCGCCGGCCTCATTAGCGGCTGCTTTGTACTTGCCACTCCGGAGCCTATCTTCTTCTTCACCGTTTGCATACTTGGTGGCAATTTCCATCATCCGACTCAATGTCATATCACCGGTTCGACCGAATTTCAAACTCAGTTCTCTGTTCTGACGCCTTCCTTGAAGGCACAAACTGCCTGGTGATCAGATACATTCTCGACTGTGTGATGTAAAGTGATCCATCTCTAGATATAATCCCTCAGAGTTTTACTCGACTTCTGAACACACGACTGCAATTCTGTCAACCCTGCTGGTCGCTTGCAAGTCCCTTCAAATGTCCTGACAAACACTCGGGCAAGATCTTCCCAAGTATAAATACTGCTGGGTGCCAACTGGTTCAACCATGCTCTGGCCGATCCCTCCAGCATAAGAGGCAAATGTTTCGTGGCTACTTCGTCGTTGCCGCCGCCAATCTGAACAGCCACTCGGTAATCTTCAAGCCATGTGTCAGGCTTGGACTCGCCGGTGAACTTACTAACTCCAGTTGCCAACCTGGAGTTGGGAGGAATTACAGCGGCCCTGATCGCTCTGCTGAAACATTCTGGTCCTGATACATGAACCCTGCTACTGGAGGGAAAGTCTCTGTCATGGCCTTCTCTGTGAGCTCTATTCCTGTCGACCAGACCTTGAACGATAATGGATCTCGCATCAAAGCCTGGCTCCCTGGGGTCGACTGGAAACCTATGCCCAGCACTGTGCTGGCGTCTGTCGTCTTGCTGCCGAGGGACGTACGATCCACCCCTTGGGGGAGGAGTGGGCACTCGACGTCGATCATTGCGATCGAATCGGTGTTCATACCGCTCATGGCCTTGACATAGATCATCATGCCGGCTTCTACGTTCCTCACGCCTCAGGGGCGATCCTGGACTATGAGCCGACTGTACAGAATTCGCAGCGACGGATCGGCTGTGAATCCTGTTACGTGACTGCGATACAACTGAGTTCTGATCCCCTGCTGCCCGGAGCAAATCTTTGATCTGTAGCAGACCTCTCCCTGCCTCTGACTGAGAAGGCTGGATCGACTCTGCTATGCGGGCTGCAGCTGCTAAATTCTGAATCGGAGTTCGGTATACCTGAGTTGGTGGCTGAAAGAGACGACGTCGACTGGATTCTGGAACTGGCAGTCGAGTGTGCTCGTCGAGTACTCTCTGGAGATTCTCCAGTCGAGTGCGTTCAGCCAGGTTGGCCAAGCGCGCCTCCTCCAAGGCGCGTGCCTCGGGGGTTTCTCCAACGATAGGAGTGTGAAGCGCGTCCATGTTCCGGCGACGAAGTTCCTCCCTCTGCAGCGAGGTGAGAGGCTCGGGCCTGTACTCTTCGTGGCCCCGCGCCGGAACTCCTACCCCGGCAACCTCTTCGGTGTGGGGGAATCCGGGGGGACTGCGTGGTCCGTCGACCATCAGTACCTCCGCCGCTGGATCACTGCTGTCGCACTCGGACGCAGTCCCTGCGGAGCCAGTCGACAGATCGAACAGGCCGTAGAGTGAATCGTCGGGCTCAATCGCCGCGACTTGGGGGATGGCCGACTGGCGGGCCAATGCATGACTCACCCACCGCTGGAGCCTCGACCGACCGGAGCGCTTGCGCCGGCGGGAAACTGGGAGCGAGGACGAAATGGGTGCCGACCCGTACTGGGCCGACGGTTGCCGCAGGAGGACGCCACGAATGCACGCGTGAAAGTGCGTTGCTCCGCGGGCGGGAAGCGCGTCCACGTCGAGTGGAGCCTCCTCAAGCCAAGCAGAGTCATCAACGACAAAAGTGAGGGCGCCGAGGCGGATCTTGCGCCCCTCGATCAGGACTCCGCTCGACGACATGATGGGAGATGTCAAAAGAATCCCAACTCCTCCAACAAATCGCTAGAACACCCGCCCCAAGGTGGGCCCCAACTGTCGTGGTTCTAAGTCTGACAGTAAAATGGGGGGTAGGAATGGAGAGGCAAGATCCTAGCTTTGGAGTAGTTGTGCACGCAAGAGTTTTACGAGTTCAGGCCCTTCTCAGAAGAAGTACTAGCCCTATGTCTCGGAGCCCGGAGGCGGTCGACTGGATGATATGCGTGTGTGTTACAAAGATGCGAACCCTTGATACTGAGGAGGGGGGTGGCTTATATAGAGTTCGCCAGCCCTCTCCTGCCCTCAGTAATGCAGGGTCTAAGGTACATTAAGGTCGAGCGTTACAGGTAACGCCTCTAACAAAGTGCTATGATGACCATAAAGACTACTTAATGACCGATCGTTTGCCTGTGGAGTGACTTTAGATCTCCTGGCAGTCGAGTGGTTGGCTTCGTGGTCGAGTGGTAGCTTCTTGGTCGAGTGTCTTGAACTCGTCGAGTGGGTACCTTCAAGTCGATTGAAAGGTGACTTCTGCTAAGGATGTCCTTGGGCAGGGCTCTTAGGACAGGTCCGTGCCCCTACCCCAGGTACATAACTTCATCAGGCATCTCATCTTATCTTGATCCAATCTGATCGAGAGCCTACCCTAGCCACAAGAACACCTCAACCTCAGGAGGCTGTTCTTCCCCTTCTACTCTTCTTCATCAGCCCAAGAGGCAATCCACCACCACCACACTGGAGTAGGGCATTACACCACAACAGTGGCCCGAACCAGTATAAATCTCGTGCCTTTCTATGTTGTGAGTTCGTCGAGTTCGTGCGTGAGATCTTAGCGAGCCAGGGCGTAGATCGATAGGAGGGAAAGACTTCGCACGCACCCTAGTGTTCGAACCTTAAGGGTTTGCCGGAACCCCACATCCGACAGTTTTGTGTTGCATGGTCAAGAGCCCAACAAAAAGAGCCAACTAATGTCCGTATGAAAGCATGTCGTCATATACACAAGCGCTACCCCGTCATTTATTGATGAACCATCCCACCGGAATTGCTTGGCAGCATATGGGGTGGACAATGCTCATGCACGTGTGGATTGAAAGGCTGGAGATGTCTTAGTCGTGTACCAAACTAGCGGGATGAGGATTTTGTGTTACATGGTCAAGAGACCAACAAAAAGGAAACTAACATGCGAACGAAATTATGTCATCATATCCACATGCATTTCAAGGCTATTTTGTTGTTTTCACAATGCCCAACAACCGCTTCTCTAGGTCGGAACGATGCAACCTCCACTCTGGTCATTCTTTCCCCTCCTCGCATCTCTGTACAAGCTCCCCCGTCAGCCAGACTTCACTGCGCATCCATGCACTTTCCCCGTCCTTTAGCGTCAAGTATGACCCCTTTATCCCACCCAACTTCGTCTACGCATTTTTGGCCTTTTCCCTTGAAGTTCCAACCCATCAATTCCCATGATTTTCTTCCACCTTCTCCATGTAGCTTGTTAAGAATGAGACATACTCGACGCCCTCTCAATGGGGACCATATCGGGCCCAGGTTGTGCACCTACATTCATATCATGGGAATTTCTTCAATATTTAGGCTAAGCTAGGAGATAACAGAGAAGGTGGTGGACGTAGTGTTAGAACCCATAAATGGAAGGAGAGAGAGGGCGAGAGAGAGAGAGAGAGAGGGAGCTAGAGGGAGAGAGAGAGAGAGAGACTATATGCCACCCAACTTTGTCTACGCCTTTTTGGCATTTTCCCCTCAAGTGTCACCCCATTATTTCTCGATGAGACATTCCACCAGCAATGGTTGGCAGCATCTGGGGTGGATAGCACTCATGCACATACGGATCAAGAGGCTAGAGGTGTCTTAGTTGTGTACCAAACCACTGGGACGAGGGTTTTACGTTACATGGTCGAGAGCCCAACAAAAAAGGCAACTAGCGTACGTATGAAAGCATGTCATCATATCCACAAGTGTTACCCCATCATTTATGGATGAACCATCCCACCAGCACTAGTTTGGCAGTATGTGGGGTGGACAACGCTCATGCACGTCTGGATCGAAAGGTTGGAGTAGTCTTCTTCGTGTACCAAACTAGTGGGATGAGGATTTTGTGTTACATGGTCAAGAGTGTAAGGGCATATTTATCCCTTAGTTATTTTGGTGATTGATGACAATGCTTCTGCGGACTAATCGTGTGCATTGAGTATTTCAGATATATCATGACTAGCCACAAAGACGATTTGGTGCCCCTTGAAGACTATTGAAGATGGCATTTCTCTATGTTTCTTTTTGGTGGATTTGAGTCGTAGCAAAGTCATACTATTAAGAGGGGGTCCGCTTTGGAAAGGTTTAGGTGGAATCATCACGTACACGTCTACTCCATTTGCACCACCTTTCCTTTGGCACTTTGGAGCATCCTTTGTCTTTTCTTGTCTATGCAAAATGTCGTGATTGATGAACTTGGGCATGCGGTAGTACTGCTCCTAGGAGCGGTAGTACCGCAAGCAACCACGGTAGTACCGCTTCTGTGAAGTAGTAGTACTATGGTCTCAGGCCAGGCAATGCTTCTTTTGCGGTAGTAGGGGCGGATGTAATTTTTTTACATCCGCGCCCTACGCGGTAGTACCGCGCCTACCGTGCGCTCTGGCTAGGCTCAGCATCATGCGCGGCAGTAGGGGCTGTCGGCTTTTGGGGTTCGACAAAACCCTTGAGGTTCGAACTCGCAACACAACAGACACGAGATTTATACTGGTTTGGGCCACCGTTGTGGTGTAATACCCTACTCCAGTGTGGTGTG
Source organism: Aegilops umbellulata (assembly GCA_032464435.1). Taxonomy (NCBI): domain Eukaryota; kingdom Viridiplantae; phylum Streptophyta; class Magnoliopsida; order Poales; family Poaceae; genus Aegilops; species Aegilops umbellulata. The sequence goes on along the minus strand of CP136060.1, from coordinate 69,984,444 downwards.
GTGGACTGCCTCTCGGGCTGAGGATGAACAGTACAAGGGGAAGAACAGCCTCCTGAGGCAAGGTGTTCTTGTGCTTGGTGGGTGTGAGGGTGAACTGAATGAGTTCGAGATGAGTTGCCTCCTACTGTGGTGGCTAGTCCTATTTATAGAGGCCCTGGTCCTCTTCCCAAATATTGAGTGGGAAGGGAGCCAACAACAGCCAATTTGAAGGGGGGCAACTAGTACAAGCTATCTTGACTAAAGGTGGTCTTCGCCTGCCAAAGGCTCTGGTGGTGACGCCGTCTTGGGCTCCACGGTGACCTCCGTCTTGCCGTCCGCTGGTCTTGGTCTTGTTGCACCGATATGGAAACCTTTGCCTTATGCCTCAGTACTCCTCGCCTACGCTTGCCTCCTTAGCACCAAAGAGGAAACGAGGACACTGTGCGCGTTGGCACCCGCTTGGCGCCCGCCTGGTCTTGGTCATCATGGCTTACGTCATTGGAACCTCACGAGGTCCGCCTTGCCTTGATCTCTCCGCCCCTCGCGAGCCAACCTGGTGAGGCCACTCCCAAGGAGGTCTTGTGTCGTCCGCCTTGCGAGGCTTGGCCCCTCGCGAGGGTCTTGGGCGTTTGCTAGTGAAGACTGGCCGTACTGGGCCGCGAGTGGAGCCATGCCGTGGGCTGCGGGCAGGCAAGTCTGGGGACCAAGTTCCCAGAATGCCGACAGTAGCCTCCGGGCCCAAGGCGCGCTCGGACTTGGCTTCGAGGCGAATCGAAAGGGCAAGTGTGGAGCGCCGCGGGCCCCAACAGCCTACGGCCTTGGTTGATGCGTGACGACTGAGTGGACGTGGGCGGCCCCGCTTCCCCACGCAGCCTTGAAATCCGCCTGGCTAGGCGGCCACGACATCCTACACAGTTATTCCCCCACTGCTGGCGACGCATTCCCCAACTTCCCCACTTCCTCGTACCTCTGCTTGCTCTTCCAATCTGACTCGAGCTCAGTCCTCCCAATCGCCATGCCGCCGAACCGAACGGAGAAAGGGAAGAAGCCCATGTCCTCTGCCAACCCACCTCCGGCCGTCGAGCCCTCCGTCGGCCGATCGCGGGTGCTCAACTAGGGGGCCATGGATAAGCTCCGCTCTGCACTCGCTACTAGCTTGAATGAATGGGGAGGGATGGTGTCCTGGCCTACATCGCGAGTCTGCATTGATAGGACGGCCACCGAGGTCTAGTTCTTCGTCGACGCCCTATGGGCTTGCCTGGTTCCTCCCTTCTCCGCCTTCTTCGATGCCGTGCTTTCCCATTACCAGATCCATATGCTGCACCTTGATCCCCAATCTGTCGCCCTTCTTGCCGTCTTCGCCTACGTCTGTGAGGCCATGGTGGGCATTGCTCCTTTTGTGGATCTCTTGCACCATTTCTTCTTGCTGCACCTGACCAACCCCCGGCAGTGCTCGGGGTGCCTCAACTTCCAGGCCGTGGCCGGCTCAGGGATTAACTTTGATCTCCCACCGTCTACGAGCGAGTTTCGGATGCGGTGGGTGTTTGTTGATGTCGGAGTACTCAGCCCCCTGCTCTCGCCACCGTCGTCCTCCGCCGTCCCCAGCTCCAGCTGGAGCCACGAGGAGCTAATGAGCTCCTGTCTCGCTTTCGTCTGGTTCCGGCAGAGGGGCTGAAGGATCTTGATGTGGCCGCGCCCAAGGTGATGAAGGAGTTCCTCTGGCGCCGCATCACCCCACTCCAGCGCCATTCCCAGCCGTTGTGGGCCCTGACAGGCGACCAGGATCGCATGAGGCTTCAGGAGTCGGGGCTTCCGGCCGAGGCACGCTTGACCGTGCTCGAAGTATTGGCCGGTGACCCCTCGCCGGGTGATTTGTCGCAGGGGGGTTGTTGCTTGTACAACTGCTCGAACAGGGTGGAGTTCGCGGGGCAGATGCCCCCCTTCGATGAATGGGGGCTGCGCCCAGTCGGCCTTGTGGGGCCTCGTGAGAATCCCGTCACCGTGGTTCCTCTCCTTGTCACCGGCGCCGAGCTTGCCCAAAGAGTGGACGCAGGGAGGCAAGCACCGCTAGAAGCTGGAGGCACGGGTGCCGTGGTGTCGATGCCGCCTGAGGCTCCCGAGGCGTCATCCTCGGGAATCTATGACTCTCATCCTGGGGCGACAGCTGAGGGGGTGACGCAGCCCGCTGCTCCTGTGGCCGAAGCTCCTGAGGCCTCGACTGGTCATCGCGAGGCGGAGCCCGACAGCTCTCTCCAGCCTGGCACTCCTGAGGTCGTCTCCTTGGGCGCTTCGCCAGTCGCGCTCCGCACTGGTCACCACGTGCAACGCTTGGGCCAGTTCCGTGTGGACTTTGCGACGCTTCGTAAGAGGAAGGGGTCCCCAACCTGCTGCAGTGACACTGTCTGGCCGTTGAAACATAGGAAGTACATCGCCATAGACGAGTAAGTACCTTACTTTTGTAATCCCTCGAGTGTTGCTTCCCTTCCTGACGGTGGCTCTCCAGGATCCCTTCCGCCAAGGTCATGGAGTCTCCTGAGGAGCAAACTCCTCCTGCCTCAACTTCCTCGCTAGCCTTGAGCGCCCCAAGCCGGTGCGCCACCTCCGGCGTGGGGTCGGCTGGAGAAGCAAGCCTACCTGCAACGTGCCTCGAGCCCGTGCCCTTGCTATCTCTCCTCTGCGGCCTTGGTTGGGGTGCGGCCAGCGTGCGAAGGGCTCCTCCTCTGGTCGTGGACGGCGGTTGGATGGCATCGATCTTGGGCCCCCCTTCAAGCAGCGGGTCCACGCCTACCCGGGCCCCTCGCGGGACCTGGCCAGCGACCGAGGGGGCGCCAGCCCCCAGCCCCCTGCTCAGAGGGGGTGAGCCGCTCCGGACCCCGTCGGCAACCCCCGTGGCGGAGGACGGAATCGGCCGCGCGCTTAAGGTTGCATACGAACGAAGCGTCGTCCGCCATGAGCTTTTCTAGGAGGCAATGGGCACGATGAACCAGCTCGGTGGGGAGCTCGCGGATGTAGATGCGCGCCTTGAGGCTCAGGGCCTTCGGCTGATGGAGGAGCGTCATAAGCTAAAGGTGGCCATCAACCTCGGGCGCCACCAGCGCGAGCATGACAATGCGAAGGCCAAGGCGTCTCTTGCGACCTCGCGCAAGGCCTGCTCCCGAGCCTTGGAAGAAGCTCGGAAAGCCAACCGCCGCCGTGAGATCACGGAGAAACACGCGTGGGAGCTCCAGGCCTGGAGCGCCTCCTTGGAGTAGCAGGTGGAGGCGCGCCAAGCCGCCCTTGCGTCGATGAGGGGGACGCCCGCCGAGGAGGAAGAGATCTTGAAGCACGAAGAAGCGTTGGCGCTGGAAACCATGGAGCGCAGCCTTGAGCTCGAGCGGCTGGAGACGAGAGAGCGCCAAGTTGCTCTAGCGGAGGATGCCGTCGGCGCGCGCGAGGCCCAGGCCCAGGAGGACATCGACCGCCACGTGTCCAAGGCTCGTGCGGATCTTGCAGGCAGGTACGACCTGAAGCTGAACCTTGTAGCGGCCGAGGCTGCGGGCAGGACTGCTGCCCTCAAGTCTAGGCTAACCGAGGCGAAACGACACGAGGAGGCCACCGCAGCCGCCCTGGCCTCAGCGCAGGCTTAGCTGGCCTCTGCCCGCGCCGAGCTGCTTCCTCTTCAGCAGCGGGTCACCAACGCCGAGTCCATCGCGCAGCAAAACAGGGAGGAAGTGCTTCAACGGCGGACCCTGGAGCGCGTGCACGCCCCCATGCTTGAGGGCCTCAAGAACAGGGCCAAAGCGGCGCTGGGCCACATCTGTGATGAGAATGCCCCTCATCCCCACGCGAACGACTACGCTAGCCACCTCCGCTTCTTTACGGACGTGGTGACGCGCCTGGAGAATCGCTCATAGGGAGCTCGCCAACTTGTTGAAGAGAGGAGCCGCGGTCTGCTTGGGCGTGCGTTCTCCCGCGTCTTCAGCCATCTCCAAAACACCTATCCCAACTTTGATTTTGACACCGCCATTGCTCCCGTACCCGAGGCCATCCGAGGTGGCCTGGCGCGATGGATGGAAGACAATGTGGACGCGCTAGTCAAGGCATTCGCTTCTGATGATGATGCGGTGGTGGTCGCGGCGGACGAAGGCGACGAGGTCGACAATGGCGAGGGCGGCGCTGGTGGCAGTGACGGGGATGCCAGCGACAGCGACGCCAGTGACGCGTTGAAGGCGACCCAGGGGACGCCGTGAGCGACCCGTGCTTCCCTGTTATTTATCCTGCATGCGAAAACTCGGGCATGGCCCTGGAGGTTGTAAGAGCATTTTGGGAGGGGAAGCCCCTCATGTGAACAGATTGATGTCTCTACTTCTTAGGCCAAGCTGAATATATGTCTTCATGAACCCGTGAACCCTGCGGCGAGTTTGCTGTTGTAATTTACCTTAGCCGGAACAGGCCCCGAGCTGGCCCGTTAGGTCGCGAGTTTCTGAGAAGCCTGTGAGGAGCTTGCCGATCCGTGTGAGGAGGCCTCGTGAGAAGTGAGCGCCGGTCATGGCTAGGCATGCATGGAGCGCCCACATGCTATGCCCAGCCCCCGCTCGCGAGGGGCTCGCGAGGAGGAGGCAATAGGAGCAAACTTTGAATTAGGACAGGAACCAAATTGCAAGAAATCGCATGAACGAGAAAAGGCACCCCCCACGCACATCAATGAAAATTCAACTTCAACTTAAATCCAAAGCCAGAAAGCGGGCCTACAGAAAAGAGGTTTAAAGCAAATGGCCGCGTCCGGCGCCTAGTCTGGTCTTCTTGTCTTCTCACTAGCGCGGAGCTAAGTGTTGCCACTAGGACGTGGGAGGGAGCCCCCAAGGCCCGAGGGCGGCGCTCCGGAGACTCTGGGGCGTGTACAGCCCCACTAATTATTACGTGAGAGTGTCACGAACGAAGACCTTCACAGGCGCGAGCCTTACTTCATATCACCAGACGAGGGCCCTGCCTTGCGCCACCCTCGACCCCCATTGGGGGCGTCCAGAAACAAGGACGTCACCAAGGGGCAAAGGGGACGTTAGCGGCTCCCTCAGCGACCACGGGTCCTCTGCCGGGGGGAAGGCTCTCCACCGCCTCCCCGGCAGAGGGCCTACCTCCGCGGGACGCCTTGCTTCGTGCAGCCCGGGGAGGGGCCTCACTCATGGCCCCTCTCCTGCAGCCCAAAGTGCAATCCTCCGGACGAAAGCGAGGCTGTCGAGATGGGGCCGCCATCCGCCGCTGCGACCTGATCCTCCTGCGACCCATGGTTAGCGTAAGCTTGCTCCTGAGAGACGCGTGGTACCCTGTAGCTATTGTCGCCGACACGGTCAGTGAGGCTCCCGAGAGGCTCCTGGAAGGTCTCAGCTTCTAGCGCCTCCTCCTACCAGCCCGGCTCGAGGAACGAGCTTGGGTCGTCTTCCAGCGCGTACTCCTGGTCCACCATGCGGGGCACGTATGCCTCCGAGGCCGTCGCCTCGAAGACCTCGCCATAGTGCCCCATGCTCCACGTCGCCCGTCCCAGCGCACCGCCCTGAGGATGGTAGGGCGGCATCCCGCCGGGGCCGTAGGTGGCAATGCTCGTACCCGCGCTTATCAGGGGTGGCACGGGTGCGATTGGGAGTGCGGTGTCATTGGTCACGCCGGTGTCGATGAAACCCAAGGGTGCGCCCGGTGGCACGTGGGCACGGCGAGGCCCGCCGTGCGATCCGGCCGCGGCCTAAGGTGTAAGCAGGGAGTAGAAGGGCGGTGCTCCCGAGGCCGCGGCATCCAGGAGCTTGGCGACGCGCTCCAGAAATGCATCTCGGCCGCTCTCCATTAGCCGGCAGTGCAGCAACTCCCGAGCCACCGTGAGCGCGGCCCTCATGTTTGCTTGTTCCCGTCTGGTGTGCGGCGCCGTGGCCGCAACGTGGCTTGAGGCCCTTGCGGCTGCTCGCGCTTGTCGTGGAGTAAGGGCGGGTGGCGCGTGACCACGGCGCCCGCACCCCGGGTGTTTGGCGGTGCGAACGATGCCTGGGGCGCGGGGTTGAGGTCTTCTTGGGAAGGCGGCGCCGCCCGGGCCGGCCAAGCTGCCCAGCGGTCGGCGTTGGTCCTCGGGTCACCGGACATCGGAGCCGCGGAGTGTCGGCGGATCAACTAGTGGAAGGAAAGCTCCGGCGCCCCCTACCTGGCACGCCAAATGTTGGATTCCGGGTTCCGGCAAAACCCTTGAGGTTCGAACACTTGGGTGCGCAAGAAGATTTCCCCCTACCAAATCATGCCCTGAGCCTCACCGTGATCTCAAAGCTTAGCTCGACGAACCCGCAACACAAGAGACACAAGATTTATACTGGTTCAGGCCACTGTTGTGGTGTAATATCCTACTCCAGTGTGGTGTGGTGGATTGCCTCTCGGGCTGAGGATGAACAGTACAAGGGGAAGAGCATCCTCCTGAGGCAATGTGTTCTTGTGCTTGGTAGGTGTGAGGGTGAACTGAATGAGTTCGAGATGAGTTGCCTCCTACTGTAATGGCTGGTCCTATTTATAGAGGCCCTGGTCCTCTTCCCAAATATTGAGCGGGAAGGGATCCAACAACGGCCAATTTGAAGGGGGAAAACTAGTACAAGCTATCCTGACTAAAGGTGGTCTTCACCTGCCAAAGGCTCTGGTGGTGACACCGTCTTGGGCTCCACGGTGACCTCCGTCCTGCCATCCTGCTAGTCTTTGTCTCGTTGCACCGATATGGAAACTTTGCCTAATGCCTCGGTACTCCTCGCATGTGATTGCCTCCTTAGCACCAAAGAGGAAACGAGGACACTGTGCGCGTTGGTGCCCGCCTGGCGCCCGCCTAGTCTTGGTCATCATGGCTTACGTCATTGGAACCACACGAGGTCCGCCTTGCCTTGATCTCTCTGCCCCTCGCGAGCCATCCTGGTGGGACCACTCCCGAGGAGGTCTTGTGTTGTCCACCTCGCGAGGATTGGCCCCTCGCGAGGGTCTTGGGCGTTTGCTGCTGAAGACGGGCCATATTGGGCCGCGAGTGGAGCCACGCCGTGGGCTGCAGGCAGGCAAGTCTGGGGACCCCCATTCCCAGAACGCCGACAGGGGCGGATGTAATTTTTTTACATCCGCGCCCCGCGCGGTAGTACCGCTCCTGGCTTGCGGTACTACCGTGTCGGATTTTTGCATAGATCCCAACTCAGCGGAAGTTGCCACGGATTTATTTTTATATGTCCGTTCCTTCCCAAAATCTAGACTATCCCTGCCTTGTAGTAGTACCGCATGGGGGAGCAGTAGTACCGCGCTAGCGGTTCTACCGCCCTCTACTTCATCGCATCAGGGTTGTTCTGGTTTCTGCTGCACGGGCGGTAGTACCGCGTGCCCTTGCAGTAGTACCGCGTCCCTGGTGCGGTAGTACCGTGCTACGCAGGCTGGGTTGGTGGATAACGGTTGGATTTGTTCTTCCACTATATAAGGGGTGTCTTCTTCTCTGAGTTGACCATCTCTTCCCTCCCCAAGCTCCATTGTTGCTCCAAGCTCCATTTTCGCCCGATCTCTCTCCCTATCCAATCAAACTCGTTGAATCTTTAGGGATTGGTTGAGAAGGCCCCGATCTACACTTCCACCAAGAGAAATTTGGTTCCTCCCACTAATCCTTTGCGAATCTTGTTACTCTTGGGTGTTTGGGCACCCTAGATGGTTGAGGTCACCGCGGAGCCATATTCCATTGTGGTGAAGCTTCGTGGTGTTTTTGGCAGCCTCCAATTAAGTTGTGGAGATTTCCCCAACCTTGTTTGTAAAGGTCCGGTCGCCGCCTCCAAGGGCACCAATAGTGGAATCACGGCATCTCGCATTGTGTGAGGGCGTGAGGAGAATACGGTGGCCCTAGTGGCTTCTTGGAGAGCATTGTGCCTCCACACCGCTCTAACGGAGACGTACTTCCCCTCAAAAGGAAGGGACTTCGGTAACACATCCTCGTCTTCACCGGCTCCACTCTTGGTTATCTCGTGCCTTTACTTGTGCAAGCTTATTTGTTTTATATCCTTTGCTTGCTTGTGCGCTTGTTGTTGTTGCATCATATAGGATGCTCACCTAGTTGCATATCTAGACAACCTACTTTGATGCAAAGTTTAAAATGGTAAAGAAAAGCTAAAAGTTGTTAGTTGCCTATTCACCCCCCCTCTAGTCAACTATATCGATCCTTTCAATTGGTATCAGAGCCTGGTCTCTTTATTAAGGACTTTGCCGTCCGAAGAGTATGGTTGACACCGTAGACGGTGGGGAGGAGCATGCTGGTGTGAATCTGTTCTCGTCTACGGCCGATGGGGGAACCGCGGTCTCTCGTGAGGAATTGAATGTGGCTTTGGACACATTGAAAACCTCCATGACGACCGAGGTTGAAAGCATGTTTAATAAATTCTTAGAAGGGCTTAAACTATCTACCGCACCGATGAAAGTGGGTGATCCCACTAACAAGATGACGCATGCTAACTCTGACAAGGGGGAAGCTACTAGTGAAAAGGTTCCTTCTTCTAGTGGTAAAAATGGCACCGGCATCTTTGCCCATGTGGAACCTCCACTTACTTGTGGTGGACCGATTCCTTCCACTCATTTAAATCATGCCGGTCCTCCCCCTAAGATTCTGAAAAATGAGGACTTTGATTCTTGGGTTTATCGCTTTAAGCATCATTTAAACCATGCTAATACTAATCTTTGGAGAATCATTGAAGAAGGTTTTTTATCCGCATGACCGAAGCAACTTCCTTCCTAGAGAAGCCACGGGTAATCAATTCAATGAGAATGCTCTCTTCATCATCCAAGATGCAATTCCACCCGAAGATCTTGCTCATCTCCGGCCCTTCACCATGGCCAAGGATGCATGGCGCCATGTTGTCTCGCTCTATAGGGGAAGCGCAAGCATTCATCGCTCCAACTATGAAGTGGTGCAATATGAAGCCGATGAGTTTGCAATGAAAGAGGATGAAGAACCTCGTGAGCTTTATCGGAGATTTACTACTCTCAAGGTCTAACTCCGAGATCATGGGAGCAAGGATACGGATGACAATTGGATCAAGTGCAAATTCCTTAAGGCCATGATGCCTTACCACAAGGTCATGTCTGTCGGATTTCGGGTTCCGGCAGACCCTTAAGGTTCGAACTCTAGGGTGCGCGCGGAGATTATGCCCTGTACCTCTTTGTCTCGCAAAGATCTAACTACTGAAAGAACAACACAAAAGACACAGGGTTTATACTGGTTCGGGCCACCGATGTGGTGTAATACCCTACTCCAGTGTGGTGGGTGGATTGCCTCTTGGGCTAATGATGATGAACAATACAAGGGAGAACAGCCCCGCGAGGGTCTGTTCTTGGCTAGGGGGATGAACTGCTAGGAGGAGTTCAGCCGCCGTTCTCTCTCTCTCTCTCTCACTTGCCTTCTGCTTGCTCAGGTTCTAGGTACCCACTTCGTGATCCCCCCTGCTCTGGGGGCGGCTAGTCCTATTTATAGGCAAAGGCCCTGGGCCTCTTCCCAAATATTGAGCGGGAAGGGTGCCAACAATTGGCCAATTTGAAGGGGAACATCCAGTACACTTATCCTGACTAAAGTTGGTCCTCGCCTGCCAAAGGCCCTGTGGTGACGCCGTTCTGGGCTCCACGATGAGCTCACTCCCACCGTTCGAATGGTCTTGGTCTCGTTGCACCGAAATGGATGCCTTTGCTTGATCCTCTCGCCTGCGCTTGCCCCCTTTGCACCAAAGAGGAAAGGGAGACACTGCACGGACTGGCGCCCGCTTGGCACCCCTGGGTCGTCATGCCTTGCGTCATGGGCACCTCGCGAGGTACCCTGCCTTGATCTCTCCGCCTCCTCGTGAGCCAGCCTGACGAGGCCTTGCCTGAGGAAGCGCCGTGTCGTCCGCCCCGCGAGGCTTGGCCCCTCGCGAGGGTCTTGGGTCTCGTGTTGATGAAGATGGGCTGTGCTGGGCTCCCTTTCTAGCCACGCCGCAGGCCGCAGGCAGGCAAGTCTAGGGACCCCCGTTCCCAGAACGCTGACAGTAGCCCCCGGGCCCAAGGCGCGCATGGACTTGGCCGTGTCGAGAAGTGAAAGGGCAAGGGCGAAGCGACGCGGGCCCTAACAGCCTGCGGCCTTGGGCGCCGCGTGGCGGTTGATTGGACGCGAGCGTCTCCGCTTCCCCATGACGCCTCGATGATTGTGCGGATTGGACAAGTCCCTGCATGCAAATCGTGTCATGATTACCTGGGATCATGGAGGCCGACGGTTGGCCTTCATCGGCTATAAATACTGCACCGCGCGTGCCCTTCCAGTCCGCCCCTTCCTGCTTCTCTTCTTCTTCTCCTTGGCCACTCGCCGCTCTCATGGCTCCGAAGAGGTTCTCAGCCGCAGAGAAGGGAAAGGCCTGCCGGGCAGGGCCCGAATCCTCCCCGGCCAAGCGCGTCCGAGGTCGTCCTCGCAAGCATCCCGCGGTCCCCCTTGCGGCTTCCCGTGGCCACAGGGGTGGTTCCCCGCGTGGTGGTGAGCGCTCGGCTGCCAAGGGGAGGCAGGCCGTGACTGCGCGGCCCCCAGGCCGCGCTTTCGCTCGGCGGAGGTGCTGCCGGAGTTCGTCGTGTGGTCGGCGGACCCGACCAACACCTGGCTCCAGCTCCCCCGCTTCTTCATTGGCCAACTGCCGGCCAGTGCCCGGTGCGGCTTCTGGCTCCAAGCTGATGGTTGTTGCAGCAGGGCCTCCTAGGTTTCGCTTGAGGTCTCCCCTTCTGGAAATGGGGCCCTGACTCGTGGCTGGTAAACGTTTGCCCGCGCGCGCGGCCTGAGTCAGCGGTGCACCCTGCACTTCAAGTTCGACGGTGACACCACCCTCTATGTGAGGGTGTTTGGGGAAGATGGTCGCCGCACTGGGTGCTCCCCGAGGATGACGACCGCGGATGGGGGCCCCGCCCCGACGACGATGGAGGAGACAGCGCCCGCGCAGATGGCGGCGCCCGATGCTCCCCAAGCTTCATCAACTCTTCTTCAGGCGACTCCTCCAGCGGTGGCCGCAGTCAGCCCCCACGCCGCCGCGCTTGCCTGGGAGGCAGCGATTCGTCCGCCTGTCGCCGCGCCCCGGTGAAGCGCGAGAGGGAGTCCGCCTGAGCCCTGGAGGCATCCCGGGTCGCCTCCGCTGGCCGGAGCGAGGCGAGCCGCACCGGGCTTCTCCTTTCTTTTCCTTTTGTTTCCTACGTAAAAGAGAACATCTGCATGGAGCCCCGTGGGGGCGTGTTGGGGGTTACTACTGTTAAGAATTACCTTGATTTAACTTTCGCGCTTTTCAGCTGTGTGTATGCGCATAGATAGTTCCCGGCCCCAGCCGTGGGGGGCGACCAACCCAGGCCCTGTGTGTGTGTCGCGGTGCCCGAGGGGCACTGACTGGAGGGGTGCTCCCGTAATGGACCCGGGTCATGAAACCTTAGAACGATTAGACCATGAACCCTCGCGAGGGCATTTGGCTGCCCTCCCTCGCGAGGCCTTTTGCAAGAGGAATCAAAAGGGGGAGTGAAAATCGACGAAATATAAACCAATGACGGCAATAATTTCAATAAAACTTCAACTGCAAACAAAGCGAGCCAACTGCGGATAGCAAATGAAAAAGCCGCGTCCGGCACCTAATCTAGTCTTCGACGTCTTCTCACTAGCGCGGAGCTAAGTGCTGCCACTGGGCGTGGGAAGGAGCCCCAGGGCCTGAGGCCAGCGCTCCTGAGACTCCGGGGCGTGTACAGCCCCACTCATTATTACGTGAGAGTGTCATGGGCGGCGAGCTTCATAGGCGTTGGCCTTCTTCACAGGCTCCGGGCCTTTCTTCCTAAGGGTAAAGAGCTTCACAGGCACTTGCCTTCTTCACAGGCTCCGGGCCTTTCTCCTTAAGGGTAATGAGTTTCACAGGCACTTGCCTTCTTCACAGGCTCCGGGCCTTTCTCCTTAAGGGTAATGAGCTTCACAGGCACTTGCCTTCTTCACAGGCTCCGGGCCTTTCTCCTTAAGGGTAATGAGCTTCACAGGCACTTGCCTTCTTCACAGGCTCCGGGCCTTTTCCAAAAAGGGATAGTCTTCACAGGCGTTCGCCTTCTTCACGGGCTCTGGGCCTTTTCCAAAAAGGGATAGTCTTCACAGGCGTTCGCCTTCTTCACAGGCTCTGGGCCTTTTCCAAGAAGGGATGGTCTTTACAGGCGTTCGCCTTCTTCACAGGCTCTGGGCCTTTTCCAAAAAGGGATGGTCTTCACAGGCGTTCGCCTTCTTCGCAGGCTCTGGGCCTTTTAGGTGTAGAACCTCCGGAGGTGCTGGATGTTCCATGCGTTCTGGATCGGCTCCCCCTCCTGAGTCTCCAAGCGCACGGAGCCTGGCCTAGAAACATGAGAAACCTTGAACGGGCCCTCCCACATGGGAGAGAGCTTGTGCAGCCCCTCCCTGGAGAGGACCCGCCTGAGCATGAGGTCTCCTACCTCAAGAGTCCTGGGGCGGATGTTGCGGCAGTGATATCGTCGTAGCGCCTGTTGGTACCTCGCCGCTCGCAACGCGGCTTCTCGGCGGCGTTCCTCCCCCAGCACGAGGTCCATCCCCCGCATGGCGTCCTGCTGCGCCTCATCGAACGCCAGGACCCGTGCGGAGCGATGTCTGACCTCGTGAGGGAGGACTGCTTTGGCTCCGTAGACCAGGAAGAACGGGGTCTCACCAGTCAGCTTGGTCGTGGTTGTGCGGATGGACCACAATACGGAATGGAGCTCATCGTACCAACCTCTGCCGCAGGCCTCCAGCTTCTTCTTGAATGTCCTGGTCTTGAGGCCCCTCAGGACCTCCGCGTTGGCTCGTTCGGCCTGGTCTTTGCTTCGCGGGTGCGCCACCGAAGCGTAGCATATCTGCGTTCCAAGGTTAGCACAATATGTTTTGAAGAGGTTACTGGTGAACTGTGAACCGTTGTCTGTGATGATGCGGTTCGGCACCCCGAACCGGCTCACGATGCCCCTGATGAACTTGACCGCGGAACCCGCGGGGATGGTGCAAACAGCCTCCACTTCTACCCATTTGGTGAATTTGTCAATGGCGACATAGAGGTAGCGGTAGCCCCCTGGCGCCCGAGGGAACGGGCCCAGAATGTCTAGCCCCCAGACTGCGAATGGCCACGAAAGGGGTATAGTCTGCAAGCCTCCCGCCGGCTGATGAATCTGCTTGGCGTGAAATTGGCAGGCTTCACAAGCCTTCACCAGTTCGACAGCGTCGTTGAGTGCGGTGGGCCAATAGAACCCACTGCGGAATGCCTTGCCAACGAGGGTCCGCGATGACGAGTGGTGCCCATAGTCCCCGCCATGTATGTCCTCCAGCAGCTCTTTTCGTTGCTCCCTGGAAATGTAGCGCAGGGATACGTCGTTCGGCCGCTTCCGGTAGAGCTCTACATCCCTGATGCAATATGCCATAGCTTGTCGCGCCACACGCTCCGCTTCTTCCTCCTTCTCAGGCAGGGCCCCTTGTGTTAAATAACTCCGGAGTTCCGTGATCCAGCACTCCTCCTGAGGTTCCATAGTCAGGAGCAGGCGTGCCCCTGAGGCAGGGCCGCAGGCTGGGGCTCCTGAGGCAGGTGGCTGGGGGAGTTCCTCCCGAGGCTAAGCAGTGTTTGATAATGACAGTTGGGCCGAGGGCTTGAAAAGCCGTTCTTCAAAGACGCCGGGCTCCTGAGGCAACCGCTTGGATGCCCGTCTGGCGACGTCATCGGCTTCCTGATTGGTGCCACGGGGCACATGCCTCAATTCCAACCCCCAGAACTGCTTTTCTATCCTGCGGACCTCCGCTAGATAGGCATCCATGTGCTCATCCCTTGGCTCATACACCTTGTTGGAGAAGTTGACAAGGAGCTGCGAATCGCCCTTGACGGTGAGGCGCTTCACCCCTAAAGCTGTTGCGGCCTTCAACCCCGCTATCAGACCCTCATATTCTGCTATGTTGTTGGAGACCTTTTCACCTTACTGGAAACAGAGTTGTACGGCGTAGTAGAGCTTGTCCTGAGTGGGCGATATCAGCACCGCACCTGCCCCAGCTCCGTGCCTGGAGAACGCCCCATCGAAGTACATGACCCAGCCTTCCGGCGCCTCACTCCCTGGGGAGACGGACCGATCCTAGTTGTCCTCGAGGCCTGGCGCCTCCGTCCATTCTACCACGAAATCCGCTAACGCTGCTCCTTTGATGACCCTGGTCGTGCTGAACTTGAGCTGGAACGCCTGCAGTTCTATGTTCCACTCAGCGACCCGTCCGGCTGAGTTAGGGCTCCTAAGCACCCTCTCCAAGGGGTATGAGGAGATGACCTTGATGGGATGACCTTGGAAGTAGTGACGTAGCTTACGCGAGGCCACAAGTAGTGCGAGGAGGAGCTTCTGAGGCATGGGGTACCGTGCCCTCGCGTCCCGTAACACCGTGCTGACAAAGTAGACTGGGTGCTCAACAAGGCCGAGAGCATCAGTGTTCGCGGTGCCCTCTGGAGGCGAGGGCGCTTCGCGAGGTGACATGGCCTCGGGAGGTCGACCGTCCTGGTGAGTGGCCTCTCCTGCTTTCGGTGCACTCTTCGGCGGTGATCTTTCTCAGCCGTAGTTACGTCTCCTGCGGGCCTTCCTTGTTCCTGCCTTGCCTTGTCTCGGGCTACTGATATGGCTCTGATTTGGCGCTCCTCCCTAATCGCCACCTGGGCTGCGCTGGCAGAGTAGGGAGTGGCGGCGAGGTAGAGCAGCAGGGGCTCTCGAGGGCGCGGAGCCACCATGACTGGGGGACTGGTTAGGTACCTCCTGAGATCTTGAAACGCCTTATCTGCCTCTTCAGTCCATTCAAAAGGCCCCTTCTTCTTCATCAGCTGGAAGAAAGGCTCTGCTCGCTCCCCCAGTTTGGAGATGAAGCGCCCTAGCGTGGTCACGCATCCGGTGAGCTTCTGCATTTCTCTGAGGGTTTTCGGCGGGCTCATGTCCTCGACCGCCTTGACCTTCTCCGGGTTAGCTTCGATGCCTCGATGGGACACGAGAAAGCACAAGAGCTTGCCTGAGGGGACCCCGAACACACACTTCTCTGGGTTGAGCCGCAGGTTCACTGCGTCGAGGCTCGCGAAGGTCTCCTCCAGGTCTTGTATTAGGATCTTGGCCTCCCGAGATTTCACCACAATGTCGTCAACGTAAGCTTCAACATTCTTCCCGAGCTGCGGGCCCAAGGTGATGTGCATCAGCCGCTGAAAGGTCGCCCCTGCATTACGCAGCCCAAATGGCATGCATGTATAGCAGTACACCCCGCATGGGGTTAAGAAGGCGGTCTTCTCGACGTCTTCTACCACCATCTTGATCTGGTGATACCCAGAGAAGCCGTCCAGGAAGCAGAGCAGGTCGCACTCCGCGGTGGAATCGACGATCTGGTCGATGCGGGGGAGTGGGAACGGATCTTGCAGGCATGCCTTGTTGAGGTTGGTGAAGTCGACACACATGCGTTCCTTTCCCCCCTTCTTGAGCACAATGACAGGGTTGGCCAACCAATCCGGGTATCGGACCTCGTGAATGACCACAGGGGCCTCTAACTTGCGAGTTTCTGGGACGATGAAGGCCTGCTTCTCTGCGGACTGCCGTCTGGCTTTCTGCTTCACGGGGCGCATGCTTGGGCACACGTTGAGGTGATGCTCGATGACGCTCCGGGGGATCCCTGCCAACTGATCAGGCTCCCAAGCGAATACCTTCTTATTTGCACGCAGGAACCTGATCAGAACTTCCTCCTCTCAGGCTCGAGGTTGGCGCCTATGGTGAAAGTGGCACTGGAGGACCCGTCTTCGTCGACAGGTATCTGCTTGGTTTCTGCCTTGTCCTGGGTGAACAACTGCTTCTTCTTGGCTGGCGCAGCCCCCTTGGGCTCGGGGGTCCCTGCGTCGGCGGGCTGTGCCGATGCCGCTGTCTTGAAGGCGAGCTTGAGTACCCGAAGGGATTCCTCGGTGTCCCCGTGCACGGTGAGGACACCGCTGCTCCCGGGCATCTTCATGAGGTTATACGCCGGGTGCGTGGCGGCCATGAACTGGGCCAGCGCTGGGTAGCCGAGGATGGCATTGTAAGGAAGGCCGATGGGGGCGATGTCGAAGTCGACCATCTGCGTGCAGAAGTTGTCGTAGGTGCCGAAGGTTACTGGGAGCCGGATCTGTCCCAAGGAGCTGGATGACCCGTCCCCAACGCCCAAGAAAGACCGACTGGGTAGCAGCCGCTCCAGGGGTATGCAGAGGAGATTGAAGGTCTCAATCGAAAGCACACTGAGGCCGGTGCTGCCGTCGACGAGGGTTCTGGTGACGGCCACCAGGCAGATGGTGGGGGTGCACAACATGGGGAGCGCGCCCGAGCCAGCCAAGTTGGCGGGGTGGTCCTCCGAGCTGAAGGTCAGACCGACCTCGCGCGCCACCTGGTCCGTGGGAGCCCCCTGCCGTGCGGAGACGGCGCTGACCCGGCGGACAAACGGCTTGATGGGGCGACTTGTGAGCGGCGCCTGCGAGCCGCCCAGGAGGGCCGCGACGACCGTAGGTGTTGATGTAGCAGTGCGGTCGCCTTGTCGCACAGGCAGATGCTGAGACGACGCTTGATGCTTGTTCCCCGACGGGCCTGTGGCGGCGTTGGTGGCGGGCGACGGGGAACGATGATGACGCCCACCGACGGGGGCCGCCTGGGCGACGCGGGCTCGACGGGCGCTGGACATGGATGCGACGGTCGGAGGAGAGCGAAGCGGCGGAAGACAAATTCCGGCGCACCCCTACCTGGCGCGCCAAATGTCGGATTTCGGGTTCCGGCAGACCCTTAAGGTTCGAACTCTGGGGTGCGCGCGGAGATTATGCCCTCTACCTCTCCGTCTCGCAAAGATCTAACTACTGAAAGAACAACACAAAAGACACAGGGTTTATACTGGTTCGGGCCACCGATGTGGTGTAATACCCTACTCCAGTGTGGTGGGTGGATTGCCTCTTGGGCTGATGATGATGAACAATACAAGGGAGAACAGCCTCGCGAGGGTCTGTTCTTGGCTAGGGGGGTGCACTGCTAGGAGGAGTTCAGCCGCCCTTCTCTCTCTCTCTCTCTCACTTGCCTTCTGCTTGCTCAGGTTCTAGGTACCCACTTCGTGATCCCCCCCTGCTTTGGGGGCGGCTAGTCCTATTTATAGGCAAAGGCCCTGGGCCTCTTCCCAAATATTGAGCAGGAAGGGCGCCAACAATTGGCCCATTTGAAGGGGAACATCCAGTACACTTATCCTGACTAAAGTTGGTCCTCGCCTGCCAAAGGCCCTGTGGTGAAGCCGTTCTGGGCTCCACGATGACCTCCTTCCCGCCGTTGGACTGGTCTTGGTCTCGTTGCACCGAAATGGATGCCTTTGCTTGATCCTCTCGCCTGCGCTTTCCCCCTTTGCACCAAAGAGGAAAGGGAGACACTGCGCGGACTGGCGCCCGCCTGGCACCCCTGGGTCGTCATGGCTTGCGTCATGGGCACCTCGCGAGGTACCCTGCCTTGATCTCTCCGCCTCCTCGTGAGCCAGCCTGACGAGGCCGTGCCTGAGGAAGCGCCGTGTCGTCCGCCCCGCGAGGCTTGGCCCCTCGCGAGGGTCTTGGGTCTCGTGTTGATGAAGATGGGCCGTGCTGGGCCCCCTTTCTAGCCACGCCGCAGGCCGCAGGCAGGCAAGTCTGGGGACCCCCATTCCCAGAACGCCGACAATGTCCTCCGTCATTCGTCAAAGGCCGGATTTCCACACCTTGTCCTCAAGTGAAGTATTGGATGAGTTCGTGGCAATGAGTATCTTGGACAAGATTTCCGTCAATGCGGTGTTACGTTCTCAAAGATCAAAGAATCCCAACCTTGCATTGAAGTCCAAGGTTAGTGTGGAAGAAGAGGACGAAGAGGAAGGAGAGGAGAGCAATCCCGAAGACACAAAGTATGCTTATCATGAACACATGGCTCTTGCTTAAAGGCAATTTTTGAGTAAGAAGAACACAAGGCCCAACTTCAACAAGAACAACTCAAGTGGCGCGAAGGTCAAGCAACGAGTGAGGACTTGCTATAATTGTGGCAATGTGAGCCACTTTGTTGCGGAATGTCCTTATGAGAAGAGGGAACACAATGGTGGCA
Organism: Aegilops umbellulata; assembly: GCA_032464435.1. Classification (NCBI taxonomy): domain Eukaryota; kingdom Viridiplantae; phylum Streptophyta; class Magnoliopsida; order Poales; family Poaceae; genus Aegilops; species Aegilops umbellulata. Next base: position 69,966,342 of record CP136060.1, on the reverse strand, counting down.
AGCTCATCCGAAAGGACAAGGCCAAGTCTTTCCCCAACAAGAGCAACTTCACCAAGAAGACTCCTCCCAAGGGGTTGGTAGCACAAGAAGAGTACAATGAGGATGATGATGATGATGAAGACAGCGAGTCGGTTGTCGTGGCCTCCATTACCATTGCGAAAACTCCACGGGTGTCTCTCTTCGACTCACCCAATGAGAACATCACCGCCAAGTGACTCATGTCTAAAGCCACCAACAAGGTAACTCCCAACATCAAAACTACCATCATTAATAATCCTTTTTTGATGGATTGCATTGATGAACATGAGGGGTCTAATGTGGAGGAGAATGAACTTGAGTCTTTTATTAGTAAGCTTAAGGGTAAATCCAAGAAGCACTTCGTTGCTCTCTTGGAACAACTTGGTGAAGCCAATGACATGATTGAGGCTCATGAAGATACCAGCTCTAAGATGGAAGGGCATAGTCGTGACTATGCCGATGAGATTTCAGATCTTCCCAATGCTCTTGAGGAAGAGCGAGGTCTTCGTTTGGCTCTTGAGGAGTCATACAATGATGACAACGCTAAATTAAAGAAAGATCTTGATCATGCTCTTGTTGTATCTCGTGTGCTAAACTCCGAGAAGGACAAGCTTGGGGTTGATCTTGCTAGACTCAAAGAGGAGTTTGATTTACTTGACAAGTCTCACAAGGTCTTGAAGGGTGCTCATGCTAGCCTCAGAGAGTCTCATGATCAACTCCAAGTAAAGCTAACCAAGGAGAAAGCCACTTTTCCTCACATGGTTTTAATTGATAATGCAAATGCTACTAATCCATGTCGTGAGCATGTGCATCTTGTTGAGGAGAATGCAAAGTTGAAGAAGCAACTTGATAAAGGCCTTGTGTCATGCATACAAGGTGAGAAGAACCTCAACAACCTTAGCAATCAAAAGGAAGTTGTGGCCAAGGAAGGGATTGGGTTCGCACCCATGTCCAAGAACAAGAAGAAGAATGACAAGACCAAACGACCTCCCCCTCTCAAGCAAACTTTTGTGAAGGAGGGAGAGGGTGCTTACAAGGAGAATAAGAACAATGTGAAGGGTGGTGGTGTCAACAAGAGCAATGCCACCCCTTCCAACAAAGCCGGCGACTTTAACCCTTCTTATGTGTTGTGCCGTGCTAGTGATGGGCATATTTATGCCAAATTTGTTGGTTCTCCTTATGAGTACATTGAATGGTCTATTTGGGTTCCTAAGACCCTTGTTACTAACATTAAAGGACCAATTACAAAATGGGTACCTAAAACCAAGCATTTATTTCTTGTAGATGTTTGCTTCCGGTGGGGGATCATGGTTGCTCGATAGTGGAGCCACTAATCATATCCCCAGAAGCAAGGACTTGGTGGTGGACGTTCACAAGATTCCATCCATGCCCACCAATGTCGAGTGGGGTGATGCCTCGTCCTCTAAGGTATTGGGACTTGGCAAGGTTGTCATTTCTCATGATCTCACGATCGAGAAGGTCATGCTTTTTGAGTCCCTTGCATACAATTTACTTTCCGTTCGTCAACTTGCACTCATGGGCTTTGCCACTTTCTTTGATGTTGATACCCTGGCCCTCTTGTGGAGCAAGACTCTTAAAGCAGACTTTGTTGGGCATGTCGAGAACGGTCTCTATGTGATTAACTTTTTGGAGCGACCCACTAAGACCATGACATGCCTAATAGCTAAAGTTGACGTGGGATGGCTTTAGCATCGCCGTTTAGCCCATGTCAATATGAGATCTTTGCAAAGTCTTCTCAAGGGGGACCATGTCCGTGGACTAACAAATGTTAGTTTTGCTAAAGATCGTGCTTGCAGTGCTTGTATCGAAGGAAAGCTACATGAAAAAGCTCACCCTCCCACGACTATCATTTACTCAAAGAGGCCTTTGGAGATCCTTCACTTGGATCTCTTTGGGCCTCCATCCTTTGATAGCCTTGGGGGTAGAGAGTATTGCTTGGTGATTGTGGATGATTATTCAAGATACACTTGGGTATATTTCTTCAAGAGGAAGAGCGAGACCCAAGAAACAGTCATTGACTTTGCAAATGAAGCCCAACGTCAACACAATGCAAAGATCTTGACAATAAGAAGTGACAACAGCACCGAGTTCAAGAACTACACCTTGGATGAGTTTCTTAGTGATGAGGGGATCAAGCATCAATATTTCAAACCATACACCCCTCAACAAAATGGTGTTGCGGAGAGGAAGAACCGGACGTTGATGGATGCGACAAGGACCATGATGGCAGAATTCAACTCTCCATACAACTTTTGGGCCGAAGCCATCTACACTGCATGCCATGCTTCAAATCGGCTCTATCTCCACAAAGGCTTGAACAAGACTCCATATGAGATACTCACCGGTAACAAGCCCAACCTCAAGTACTTTCGGGTGTTTGGGTGTAAGTGTTTCATTCTCAAGAAAGGTGTTCGTTTGTCTAAATTTGAGGCTAGATCTTATGAGGGCATATTTGTTGGTTATGCTACAAACTCTCATGCTTACCATGTCCTCAATAAGTCCACGAGACTTATTGAGGAGACGTGTAACATGGAGTTTGATGATAATAACGGCTCCCAAGTGGAGCAAAGTGGCACTTGTGATGTAGGTGATGAAATTCCTCCTCAAGACATAAGAAGAATGGGAGTTGGTTTTATCCTACCCATTGAGGAACCCCTTGTGGCTGAAGGAGAAGGAAAGTGCTCCACTCAAGTGGAGCCATCACCAACCCAAGGCCCACACGCTTCCGAAGAACAAAGTGAAGGCCCTCAAGCTCATGAAGAAGACCAAGGGCAAGATCAATCTCAAGACGGTGTTGAATCACCAAGTGATGCCCAAGGTCAAGTTCTCTCCTCCAAGCAAGTTCAAGATCAAGAGCAACCTCAAGATCAAGAACAAGCTCAAGATGGCGCTCAAGATGATCAAGTGACCGCTCCTCAACTCACCCTCGAGGAGGAATTAGAGCGTCGTGCCGCCAACATTGCATCCAAGCTCTCCACCAAGGGTCATCTCATGAAGAATGTGTTTGGAAGCATTCAAAAGGGGATAAACACTCATAGACAATTGGCAAACTATTGTGAACATCACGCGTTTGTCTCTTGTGTTGAACCCCAAAAGGTCTATGAGGCGCTAGAAGATCCGGATTGGCTCAATGCCATGCATGAAGAACTCAACAACTTCGAGTATAACAAGGTGTGGAGATTGGTGCCAAGGCCAACGGGGAACCACAATGTCACTGGAACCAAGTGGATATTCAAGAACAAGCAAGATGCTCATGGGACCATCATTCGCAACAAGGCAAGATTGGTAGCACAAGGCTACTCCCAAGTCGAGGGTATCGACTACGATGAAACCTTTGCTCCTGTTGCTCGCCTTGAATCCATTCATTTGTTGATTGCTTATGCTTCTCATCATAACTTAAAGTTGCAACAAATGGATGTGAAGAGTGCTTTTCTTAATGGTCCTATTAGTGAGTTGGTGTATGTCAAGCAACCCCCCGGGTTCGAGGATCCCTACTTCCTTGATCATGTGTATCAACTCGATAAGGCACTCTACGGCCTTAAACAAGCCTCATGTGTGTGGTATGACCACCTTACCGAGTTGTTGCAAGATCGTGGATTTGAAGTTGGGAAAATTGACCCCACTCTTTTTACTAAGAAGGTCAAAGGGGAGTTGCTTGTGTGCCAACTATATGTTGATTATATTATCTTTGGTTCCCCTAACAAAGCTTTCAATGAGGAATTTTCCGCTCTCATGACCTCAAAGTTCAAGATGTCTTTGATGGGAGAGTTGAAGTTCTTTCTCGGGTTCGAAGTCAAGCAAAGAAGAGAAGTAACCTTCATCAACCAAGCCAAATATACTCAAGACATGCTCAAGATATTCAAGCTAAGTGATGTCAAGCCGGCCTCCACTCCAATGCCCGTCAAATGCCAACTTGACATAGATCCCAATGGTAAAGTGGTGGATCAAAAGGTATATTGCTCCATGATTGGCTCCTTGCTTTACCTTTGTGCATCTAGACCAGATATCATGTTGAGTGTGGGAATTTGTGCACGGTTTCAAGCCGCACCTAAGGAAAGACACTTTGTGGCGGTCAAGCGAATCTTTTGATATTTGGCTCATACCCCAAACTTTGGCTTATGGTATCCAAGAGGTGCAAACTTCAAGCTTGCAGGATATTCGGATTCCGATTGGGCGGGAGACAAAGTGGATAGGAAGTCTACTTCCGGAGGGTGCCAATTTCTTGGTTGCTCTTTGGTAAGTTGGTCTTCCAAGAAGCAGAGTTGTGTGTCTCTCTCGTCCACCTAAGTGGAGTATGTGGCTGCCGGTAGTTGTTGTGCACAACTTCTTTGGATGAGGCAAACTTTAAAGGATTACGGTGTCATTTGTGACAAAGTGCCTCTTTGGTGAGATAATGAAAGTGCCATCAAGATTTCTCTCAACCCGGTGCAACACTTCAAGACGAAGCATATTGAGATTCGGTATCACTTCTCAACCCGGATCACATTAGGCGAGGGGAGATCGAGCTCAACTACGTCAACACTCATGATAACCTTGCAGATATTTTCACAAAGCCCTTGGATGAAGCAAGATTTCGCGAGTTAAGGCATGAGCTAAATATCATTGATTCGAGCAATGTTGTTTGAACCCTTGCACACCCCACCATACTCAACTTGTTATCTTGTATAGGTGTAGGCTTGGACATAGGGGGAGTGTTGTTCTCTCAATGAACTCTCCCTCCCCCATTATGCATAAATTGATCAACTCTTTCACATTAGCCATTGTTCATGGTACTTGTGCTCCAAAGACAAGTTTTGGTCATGGGCCCAAGGATAATTCTTCGCGGTGCCATACCAATTGACTCAAACATGGGTGGCTCCGGCCACCCCCTCTCTTTGGAGAGGTTGTGTTGCATGTTTTAGTCCTTGTTGTCTCTTGTCTCCCTTTCCTCGTGTCGAGCTTGTGTGTGGTGTCTTGTGTGTCAGCGTTTTGGTGTGTCCATTCGCTTGAATGTTGCTTCGCAAAGGCCTTTTGTCTTCTTTGTTCTTGAAACTTGCATCTTCTTGAGCACACGGTACTACCGTGGCTTGCCACGGTACTACCGCGGGAGCTGCGCACGGTACTACCGCACCCAGCGCGGCAGTAATTTTTTATTGCCGCCTGGGGGAGCGGTACTACCGCCTACGCTACAGTACTTCCACCCAGGCGGTACTACCGCGATGACACGCAGTACTACCGCGCAGTCGAGGGCGCATGGGGGTTAAGAGCGGGCAGGGGAGTTCGAACTCCCCCATACCCATTCATCTGTTTCTCCCCACGCCATCTCTCTCTCTCTCGCTCAAGAACGACGCTGGAGACCCTCGCCGGATCTCCATCTCCGGCCGCTCTCCTCGGATTCCGTCCGGAGGGATCATTCCCCACCACTTCCTCTTGCCATGGAACAAGCTTTCTCCCCAAATCCCTCTCTCTTTGGTTCGTTCTTTTGTTTCTAGGTTTTTGGGGAGATACATGTTGTTCTTGAGATTTTAGGCAAAATCTTTGCAAGAATAGGATGTAGGAGAGTAGTAATGCGTAGAGATTGTAAGATATGTTGTCCTGTGGTAGATCTGATCAACCGTAGTACCGCCTCATTGTCATGGTTGTTCTTAGATCCAGTTGGGGATTCGGATCTGACACCGTGCGGTACTACCGCATCTCCGGTGCGGTACTACCAAGCGAGACGCAGCACTAAAATTCTACTGCCGCTCCGAGACCCAGTATTACCGTGCCACCGCGCGGTACTACCCTGGCTAGGAGCAGCACTAAAATTTTAGTACCGCGCAGCCAAGCGGTACTACCGTTGTTGTCGAATTTTAGTACCGCGTTCTACTTGTTTCACCTGTTTTGTTGTGGTCTTTGCGTTGATCTTTCTCACTTCTCATGCGTGTTTTTGTGTCTTGTGTCTTAGGTGGTGGCTCCGGTGCACCTTCTCGCCATTCCAATCCTAGCCGTGACACGGGCTCCAAGCGTATGCGCAATGCTACCGCTTGAGCACAGCGTTCGATTTCCTTGAAGAAGAAAGGATGATGCAGCAAAGTAGCGTAAGTATTTCCCTCAGTTTTTGAGAACCGAGGTATCAATCCAGTAGGAGGCTACGCGCGAGTCCCTCGTACCTACACAAAGCAAATAACTCCTCGCAACCAACGCGATAAGGGGTTGTCAATCCCTTCACGGTCCCTTACGAGAGTGAGATCTGATAGATATGATACATAATATTTTTGGTATTTTTGTGATAAAGATGCAAAGTAAAATAAAAGCAAAGTAAAAAAGCAAAGGCAATAATAAAGTGTAGGAAGATTGATATGATGAAGATAGACCCGGGGGCCATAGATTTCATTAGTGGCTTCTCTCAAGAGCATAAGTATTTTACGGTGGGTGAACGAATTACTGTTGAGCAATTGACAGAATTGAGCATAGTTATGAGAGTCTCTAGGTATGATCATGTATATAGGCATCACGTCCTAGACAAGTAGACCGACTCCTGCATGCATCTACTACTATTACTCTACTCATCGACCACTATCCAGCATGCATCTAGAGTATTAAGTTCATGAAAACAGAGTAACGCCTTAAGCAAGATGACATGATGTAGAGGGATAAATTCATGCAATATGATAAAAACCCCATCTTATTATCCTCGATGGCAACAATACAATGCGTGCCTTGCTGCCCCTACTGTCACTGGGAAAGGACACTGCAAGATTGAACCCAAAGCTAAGCACTTCTCCCATTGCAAGAAAAACCAATCTAGTAGGCCAAACCAAACTGATAATTCGAAGAAACTTGCAAAGATAACCAATCATACATAAAAGAATTCAGAGAAAATTCAAACATTGCTCATAGATAATCTTGATCATAAACCCACAATTCATCGGTCTCAACAAACACACTGCAAAAAGAAGATTGCATCGATTAGATCTCAACGAGAGAGTGGGAGAACATTGTATTGAGATCCAAAAAGAGAGAAGAAGCCATCTAGCTACTAACTATGGAACCGAAGGTCTGAGGTAAACTACTCACACTTCATCGGAGAGGCTATGGTGATGATGTAGAAGCCCTCCATGATGGATGCCCCCTCCGGCGGAGCTCCGGAACACGCCCTAAGGTGGGATCTCGTGGGTACAGAAGGTTGCGGCGGTGGAATTAGGTTTTTGGCTACATCTCTGATCGTTTGGGGGTACGTAGGTATATATAGGAGGAAGGAGTACATCGGTGGAGCAACATAGGGTGGAGGGCGCGCCCCCTTACCTCGTGCTCTCCTCCTTTCTTTCTTGACATAGGGTCCAAGTCTCCTGGATCATATTCGGTGAGAAAATCACGTTACCAAAGGTTTCATTCCGTTTGGACTCCGTTTGATATTCCGTTTCTTTGAAACTCTGAAATAGGCAAAAAAACAGCAATTCTGGGTTGGGCCTTCGGTTAATAGGTTAGTCCCAAAAATAATATAAAAGTGGATAATAAAGCCCAACATTGTACAAAACAGTAGATAATATAGCATGGAGCAATCAAAAATTATAGATACGTTGGAGACGTATCACGCAACCAAGGCGAAGCTCCAGAGGGCTCCAATGCCCCCCAACGCAGGACCAAGACCACCGCCACCAAGAACAAGGAGCCCTCCATGGGCATGGATGAGATACCACTGGCTAAGTTTATCTCTCGAAGGACGATCAACCCTTATGTGAATCCTCGTGCCAACTTCAGAGGGAATGATCTGTTCTGGACCAAGCAATAAAATCTCATTTATTTGGATGTGATCAAGGCCAAGCAGAACACATATGTGGACATGCACTGGATTGACATGAATCACATGAGGGAGGATAAGCACCGTGCCTACTTTGGTGAGGCCTTGGATCTCATGGAGCAGTTTTCCATTGAAGATGTCATCTCCTTCCACCTGGACTTTAATACCGAGCTTGTGGCCCAGTTCTTTGCTTCGGTTCACTTTCATACTGATGAGGAACAGAGGATGACCTAGATGACCAATGGACATCAGATGACTGCTACGTGGAAGGACTTCATGGATTTCCTCCACGTACCTGATGAGGGGCTCAACACGCCCGTTGGTGTTCGTCCTCATGCCAACGTTGAGTCAGCTAGCAAGAACAAGCTCCAGCAGTATTATGTTGAGAAGCTCCTTCCCAGTGGCAAGAAGGCGTGGGTGCTGAACCCCTTCCTTGACATTATGCACCGGATCTTCCGCAACTCTCTCTTCCCACGCATTGGGGACAAGGACAAGGTGCATGCCTATCTTGTGGACATGATGCTCATTTGTGAGGAGGCGCGTCTCACTCAGACTCAACCACTTGACGTCTCCCACATCATGTGGTGCGAGCTTCGGTTTGCGGTGTTCAACCGTAAGGTTCCCATCTATGGACCTTACTTGTTTCTCTTGATCTCAAAGACGTGGGAGAAGCTCTACCTGCAGTATGAGTTTTTGGCTCCTGACTGGATCCGTCATGACCCCATCAGACTCCGCATCAAGCCCAGTGGGCTAACACTACTACTCGTGCTGAGGTTGAGGCTACTAGAATGGAAGTTGATGAGGATGAGATTGAGGAGGAGGACGCGGGTGAGGACAGTTCTGCTGGGTATGCTCCTCCCTATATTGAGCCCTCTTGGGCTAAGAAGCTGAAGGCCAAGATGAAGGCCTTGTTCTACATGCAAGCAAAGGGGCAGTACCGGACTCACGTTGCCTCCAAGGAGAGTCGCCATCGCGACCAGAGGATCTTGAGGACTTTTGGAGAGGACATTTCCAGCGGATCCGAGAAGCACATCACTCCAGAGGCCGAATGGATGGCAGGACAGGTCTACAAGTAGACTGATTCTGAGGAGGAGCCCATCCCCGCCTCCGAGTCCGACGGAGAGCGTGCGAGTGATTACTCCGCTTGAGCTACCACTTGTGTTGTAGGTGTCCTCTCTGCCTTTTTGGCGTCTCGATGCCAAAGGGGGAGAGAGTGTAGGATTTGCGAGTCGTGTGCCGTGTTTGTTTCGTTTTCTTTCGTTCCGTTGAACCTCGTTTGCTTTGGTTTGGTTTTCGCTTGTGAGACCTTTCTATCATATGGTGTAAGACATATGCACTCTATCGTACCTTATTGAGCTTATGCTATCTTGTGCTATTTACATTATGCTCATATCTATCATCTTGCTTAGCGTTAGCTTTATTGTTGCAAGATATGCCTTGTCTATAAAATATAGGGGGAGTGTTGATCCTAGTATGTGTGCCATGCAATCCAAAGCACGTCTCTTGATTGCACGCAGCTAGGGGGAGCCCGTCTATATTTCATAGATGTGGGGTTTGCCCATGTTTATTTTATCTCCCTTCGTGCAAATCCCGTGTTGTCGTCAATCCACCAAAAAGGGGGAGATTGTAAGGGCATATTTATCCCTTAGTTGTTTTGGTGATTTATGACAATGCTTTTGCAGACTAATTATGTGCATTGAGTATTTCAGATATATCATGACTAGGCACAAAGATGATTTGGTGCCCCTCGAAGACTATTGAAGACGGCGTTTCTCTATGTTTCTTTTCGGTGGATTTGAGTCGTAGGAAAGCCGTACTATTAAGAGGGGATCCACTTTGGAAAGGTTTGGGTGGAATCATCACGTACACGTCTACTCCATTTGCACCACCTTTCCTTTGGCGCTTTGGAGCATCCTCCGTCTTTTCTTGTCTATGCAAAATGTCGTGATTGCTGAACTTGGGCATGCGGTAGTACGGCTCCTAGGAGCGGTAGTACCGCAGGCCCTTGCAGTAATACCGGCCCCTGGCGCGGTAGTACTGCAAGCGCCCACAGTAGTACCGCTGCTGTGGAGCAGTAGTACTGTGGTCTCAGGCCAGGCGCTGCAGCTTTTGCGGTAGTAGGGGCGGATGTAATTTTTTTACATCCGCGCCCTACGCGGTAGTACCGTGCGCTCTGGCCAGGCTCAGCATCATGCGCAACAGTAGGGGCAGATGTAATTTTTTACATCCGTGCCCCGCGCGGTAGTACCGCTCCTGGCTTGCAGTACTACCATGTCAGATTTTTGCATAGATCCCAACTCAGCGGAAGTTGCCACGGATGTATTTTTATATGTCTGTGCCTTCCCAAAATCTGGACTATCCCTGCCTTGCGGTAGTACCGCAAGGGGGAGCGGTAGTACCGTGCCAGTGGTTCTACCGCCCTCTGCTTCACCGCATCAGGGCTGTTCTGGTTTCTACTGCACGGGCAGTAGTACCGCGGTGCCCTGCGGTAGTACCGCGTTCCCTTGTAGTAGTACCACGTCCCCGGCGCGGTAGTACCGTGCTATGCAGGCTGGGTTGGTGGATAACGGTTGGATTTGTTCTTCCACTATATAAGGGGTGTCTTCTTCTCCGAGTTGACCATCTCTTCCCTCCCCAAGCTCCATTGTTGCTCCAAACTCCATTTTCGCCCGATCTCTCTCCCTAGCCCATCAAACTTGTTGATTCTTTAGGGATTGGTTGAGAAGGCCCCGATCTACACTTCACCAAGAGAAATTTGATTCCCCCCACTAATGCCTTGCAGATCTTGTTACTCTTGGGTGTTTGAGCACCCTAGACGGTTGAGGTCACCGCGGAGCCATATTCCATTGTGGTGAAGCTTCGTGGTGTCATTGGGAGCCTCCAATTAAGTTGTGGAGATTGCCCCAACCTTGTTTGTAAAGGTCCGGTCGCCGCCTCCAAGGGCACCAATAGTGGAATCACGGCATCTCGCATTGTGTGAGGGCGTGAGGAGAATATGGTGGCCCTAGTGGCTTCTTGGGGAGCATTGTGCCTCCACACCACTCCAACGGAGACGTAGTTCCCCTCAAAAGGAAGGAACTTCGGTAACACATCCTCGTCTTCACCGGCTCCACTCTTGGTTATCTCGTGCCTTTACTTGTGCAAGCTTATTTGTGTTATATCATTTGCTTGCTTGTGTGCTTGTTGTTGTTGCATCATATAGGTTGCTCACCTAGTTGCATATCTAGACAACCTACTTTGATGCAAAGTTTAAATTGGTAAATAAAAGCTAAAAATTGTTAGTTGCCTATTCAACCCCCCCCCTCTAGTCAACTATATCGATCCTTTCAAAGAGACCAACAAAAAGGCAACTAACGTGTGAACGAAAGATGTCATTATCTCCACATGCATGTCGTCGCTATTCTGTTGTTGTCACAATGCCCAACAACCGCTTCTCTTGGCCGGAACAATGCAACCTCCACTCTGGTAATTATTTCTCCTCCTTGCATCCCTACACAAGCTCCCTCGTCACCCAAACCTCACTGCACACCCATGCACCTTCCCCGTCCTTTAACGTCAAGGATGACCCCTTTACCCACCCAGCTTCGTCTACGCATTCTTAGCATTTTACCTTGAAGTGCCAACCCATCATTTCCCATGCTTTTCTTCCACCTTCTCCGTATAGCTTTTTAAGATCGAGAGTGACTTACCGTCCTCTCAACGGGGACCATATCGGACCCAGGTTGTGCATCTACCTTCATATCATGGGAATTTCATCAATATTTTGGCTAGGCTAGGAGACAATAGAGAAGGTGGTGGACGTAGTGTTAGAACTCATGAGTGGACTGAGAGAGAGAGGTAGGGAGGGAGGGAGCGAGTGAGAGCGATAGGGAGAGAGAGAGCGGGAAGGAGGGGGAGAGAGACCTTTTATCCCACCCAGCTTCATCTACGCCTTTTTGGCCTTTTCCCCTCAAGCGTCACCTCATCATTTATTGATGAGCCATTCCGCTGGCATTGGTTTTGCAACATCCGGGATGGATAGCGCTCATGCACGTATGGATCGGGAGATTAGAGTTGTCTTAGTATTGTACCAACCAGTGGGACGAGGGTTCCACATTACATGGTCAAGATCCCAACAAAAAGGCAACTAACATCCGTATGAAATCATGTCGTCATATCGACAAGCGCTACCCCATCATTTCTCGATGAACCATCCATCGGCATTGGTTTGCCAGTATGCGGGGTGGACAACGCTCATGCATGTATGGATCGAAAGTTTGGAGTTGTCTTAGTCATGTACCAAACTAGTGGGATGAGGATTTTGCAATACATGGTCAAGAGACCAACAAAAAAGGCAACTAACGTCTGAACGAAAGTGTGTCGTCATCTCCACATGCATGTCGTCTCTATTCTTTTCTTGTCACAATGCGCAACAACCGCTTCTCTAGGCCAGAACGATGCAACCTCCAATCTAGTCGGTTTTTCCCTCCTTGCATTCCTTCACAAGCTCCCTCGTCACCCAGCCCTCACTACGCATCCATACACCTTCCCCATCCTTTAATGTCAAGGATGACCCCTTTATCCCACCCAACTTTGTCGACGCGCTCTTGGCCTTTTCCCTTGAAGCCAACCCATCATTTCCCATGCTTTTGTTCCACCTTCTCCATATAGCTTGTTAAGATCGAGAGTGATCCGTCGTCCTCTCAACGGGGACCATGGCAGGCCCAAGTTGTGCACCTACCTTCATATCATGGGAATTTCAACAATATTTGGGCTATTCTGGGAGACAACAAAGAAGGTGGTTTTCGATGGGGGTCGCATATGACCGCTCCAACGAGCATCGGAGGTCGTATGATACACATCCGTTCTCCCTGGCCCCTTTTTGACGTTTCTCTGATTTGTTCATGCAACCATGTACACAGGGGCTAGCGCCCGTTTACTACACCGTCTTTCTCCCTGTTTGCTCCTCTCCCTTGTTTCTTTGTTTCATCTTCTCTCTTTGATGTTTCTCCTATGATAGAAAGAAAAGAACAACTCTTCTGAGAATATATTTTTCATTAGATTATTTATGAGAGCAAAACAATAAAACAAAACTTTGACAAACTGATGGGTTGCCTCCCATTAAGCACTGGTTTTTAGGTTATTTAGCTCAACCTCATGCCTCGGTATCATGACAAGTCTTCGGTGGCCTTAGATTTTATTTACTTGCCACACATATTCATTTAGGTGGGGGAACATACTTCTCCTTCGCTCCTGGCTTCTTCGAAAAGTATTTCACTATTTCTTCATCACAAATTCTGAAGGTTACTTTCCCTTGCGAGCAATTGAACGCTGCACCTGTGGTGTTTAAAAATGTCCTACCAAGGATAATTGATAATTTTTCGTCTTCGGGCATGTCAAGGATAACAAAATTAGTAGGTACAACATGCAGATCTAATCTTAGTGGGACATTCTCAGCTACTCCCACCGGCTTCTTTGTGGACTTATCTGCCATCTGCAAGGTTATGCTTGTGGGCATACATTCAGCTAGACTCAACTTATGATAAAGAGTTAGAGCCATCACACTAACGCCTGCCCCTACATCACATAGAGCATTATTCAAGATTACCAATTGAGCAAGACATTATGGGTATAACTGGGTCTCCCAACTTCTCTGGTATCTTGTTCTCAAAGGGATACTCCGTTACTGTAGGCACTTGTTCCTTCAGATTCATACTTCTTTTATTATTAACAATTTTCACGCATGAACTTGGCAAAGGTAGGAATTTTTAACATGTCAGTCACATGCATCAACATTTTAAGATCAGCTATTGCTTGCAAAAAGGAGGAATAAAGTGTGTCGTTCGAAGGTGGCTTGACGGCCTTAGGGTAAGTGTCGTGGCAGAACATGATCACCTATGGGGCCATCGGCCCCTTGTGGTTTGGCAAGGGGGAAGGTCGCGTTGCACAAAGAGCGGAGGCCGTGGAGCAGCACGACAGCAGTGAGACGGGTACCTTTTACCCAGGTTCGGGCCGCTGCGAAGCGTAAAATGCTACTCCTGCTTTGGTGGATTGGATGGAGGACCATGACGAACACGCAGCGCCCAAGCCCGACAAGGTTGCCTCGGGGAGAGCAGCTACACGCGTAAGAGTGTACAGGGTCTGAATCCTATTTTAGGTTGCCATGGCCCTCCTTTTATATGCTTAAGGGGTTACCACCATGGCAAATCATTCAATATCTACTGATTAGATAGCAAAAAGTGCTATCATACCTAACTCTATCAATTAGGAAAAAATGCATTAAATGCACTGCTAGGTGTCACACTGAGGATGAAGTCCGGCAAGCCTACCGCGCCGCTCAACCACCCTCTTGTCTGTCCGCATGACGCGCCTCTAGACGGGTGTAACACAGGGTGGATCTTCTTTCCAAATGGTTGCCACGTACCAAATGATAGACACTTAATCATTTAGGGACTCGACACTGCACCGATAAGTGACTTGCGTCACTGTGCGGTGGAGCCGTGGAGTCTTGGCGGTGAGATCCGCCCTTGGCGGCCCCGGCAAGCTTGCCGGGGGAATCTTGAGGCCCCTCCTTGGTGAAGCCTCGACCTGACCGGGCTCGCATGCCCGACAAGGGAGGTTTTTCCATAGTAATATCTTGTCCATTTGCCTTGTCTTGGTCTTCTTGATCCGCCCTTTGATTCCTCAAAGAGCTATCTCTTTGGCTTGGTCTTGTCCTGGATACCTGTTGCTGCCGATTCAGAGGCCAACTGTCTATGCACAAGTCAGGGGAAACATATACCCCTGTTTGTGTACCCCGACAAAAGCCCCCGAGCCTGAGCCATACGTGTCACCGGGCACGTTGGTTTAGGCCCCAAACAGTGCACGAACATGTGGTGAAGGGATGTTGCGCATGCTACGGTTTGTTATGATGACCAGTCAATCCAACGTACACTCCGCGTAATTACCGCAGATCGTGGGGTCGTGGGACTGTAGCAGTTAATGTAAAATGATAACCTCTCGATAGAGAAGGCGAAGAGCCACCTCCCCATTTTCGTTCCCCATAAAGAGGGAAAACGCGAATAGGCATTGCTCGTTCGCACCTGCCTCATCCTCCATCATCTTCCTCCTCAAGCCAAGCGACTGCCCCTTGCGTCCATACTATCTCATGACACCCCCTCTAGCCTTACATTCTTCCCAAAGCCTCGAAGGATGGGGAAGAAAAACACTGCAAGGGGGAAGCGGTCGATCACCGCGAAAGAGGTTGTTGCGGACGGGAAGAAGAAGAAGGCGGCAGAGCTGGACAGGAAACAATAGGAAGATGTGGTCTTCTTCCCGTCAAGCTTGGACATCAACGCCCTAATCTTAAGGTATGCGTACATGTGGGGTAGGGACATCCCGAAAGGGCATGGTGCTCCCGCGGTTTTGCCGGAGGGGAAGGAAGATCAGCCGAATTCATACTGCTTTTTCTACGCATATTTCCTCTATGGCCTCAGTCTCCCTTTCTCGGATTTCTTTGAGGCAATGATGGTAATATATGGATTCCACCTCTTGGATTTTACACCAAATGCAATGGCGTGCATGGTGATATTTGCCCATTTGTGCGAGAACTTCGTCGGAGTTTCCCCCAATGTAGATCTATTCAGGCACTTCTTTGTTCCGCGTGTCAAGAACAGGGCTCACCGCTCAGGGAACATTAGTTGGATCCCTCGGGGCAAGATGGAAACTTGGGATTATCTTCCTGGTCAGCAGCACGGCAGGTGGGAAGAATGGAGAGCGGACTGGTGATGGATCCAGTACGCGGATGCTCTAGATTACTGCCAGGCGTGGATGGTGTGCATCATGTGCAGCAACGATTGGGGAGAGCCAAGTCTCACTGACGACAGGCTTCGCCCGGCGATAAACAGAATCACTTGTCTCAAAGCTGTCGGGCTAACCATCGAACACGTGGGGGATGACTTCCTTCGGCGCCGCATCGCGCTGCTGCAGAAGAGGGACAGGTTCACCTGGCGGTACGGAGACGCAGGGGACAGGATGCGCTTGTACCCAGGTCTTACAAACAACTTGTCGGTTTATGGCCATGCCTGGTTGTGCGAACAACTGTTCGGCCGCCTTGGACTGCTCAAATTGCCAGCAAGGGTCGTCTCGCTGAACATCAACTCCGCCTTGGACCAGATTTTGAAGTGGATGCCGGATTGTAATGCTCTTGGTGTCCAATCTGATTGGAAGCTGCCTGAACTGGATGAGGAGTTGCGGTGGGTCTACAACATATTGGAGGTGGCTACCAGTGCGGAGGGCAACATGTTCAAGCGCACATCCCAAGCAGAGGCAGAGTTTATCAAGAGAAGAATTGAGGAGGACAAGGTGCTCCGAGCTGCCGGAAAGGCTAGGCCCAGAGGGGAGGAGGAAGAAGGTGAGCAAGAGGCTGAAGACGAAGGCTCTTCTCATGGCAGGAGCGAGGGGCATGCCACGGAGGAGGCTGCCGAGGACGAATCTGTCGGGGTTGAGGTCCTTTAGGTCGCGGCAGCAGAGGCCCAAGAAGAGGAGGAGGTTCAGGGAGCATAACAGCCCATAGAGGAGTGGCTCGCAGTGGATCCTCAAGCCCTAGAGCCAGACATGGACCAGCGTCATCGTAGGTGGGCGGCTAACCGGGGAACAACAGCTCCTGCCCCTGCGCCCGCCGCCAAGAAGGTGAAGAAGATCGCCTCCAAGAGCGACATGCCGGACGTGGAGCACCGCTATTCTTATCGCCTTTCTGGGGCCAAGACCCCTCCTGCCACGCGACGGGCGGTCAAGGGGGTCGACCCTAGCTCCCAGCCAGGCTCGAGCTCTTCGTGCGGCTCGTCCTCGTCCGAACCCCCTACACCTCTGCAGGGTTCGAAGTTGACGGAGAGCACTGCTCCCTCAACCCTGAAGAGGAGCAGGGCGACTCCACCACCCATCGAGTTCGCACTAGGCTCCATGGGTGGTGGAGTAAGGAAAATACTTTCTTCTCTTGTTGAAGCTTTGCGCATTTGTTGGCTTGCTGATTCAATCTTGTTTGCCACCTTTGACAGGGAAGAGGAGGAGGAGGAGGATGCCCTTGTCCATTGGGCCAAACGGCTCACGCAGCTGGAGCCGCTAAGGCCCTTGGAGGGCACAGGCTTAGCGGGAAGTAATATGAATGATCCAGCGCCAAGCCCCCGGCCCAACCCCTGCCACGAAAGTATGGGATAGGTTTCCCCCGCCAAGGGTGGTGCGGAAGAACACCCTCCATCTCCAGCCAAAGGGGAGGGACAGACCGCCGAGGGCGAGGCCCTCCATGAGGGTCCCACTCTACCCACTGATCAAGCTAAGGGGTCCCCGGCGAGGGCCTCCTTGGAAGGATCTGCCAAGTCAACGCTATGGTTACCGAGGAAGGGGCGGTGGTCACGTCCCGGCAACTGATGTTGCCGCGGAAAGCATAGCCCTTCCACGACAAACAACTCTGGGTAACTCGCTCGTTCTTTTTCCTTCTATTGCTTTCATCATTTTGCTCCAAGTCTCTGGTCCACCAATGCTCGTATCTCCTCATCATTGCTTGTTGCCTTTGCTTGCAGCCCCTTTGACTGAAGAGCCTGAGCTATTGGAAGAGGTGGCCAATATTGGCAAGGATGCTGCCAACGAGGCCGCCAAGATTGTGGCCACGGAGGGTCAAGAACACATTGCCAGAGATATCCAGGAGGCCCCCAAGGAAACAGAGAAGACCTCTGGCAGCGCATCAGGATCGGGGGTAGTGGTTGAAGAGAAAATTCCCCTTTGAACCATGAACCCCCTTCCCTCGTTCGGCACCTCGGCTGGGACCCCACAACCACCTTCAAGCCAACTGGCATTAGTGCTTTCCCAGCCTGGACTCGGAACCCCCGGTTCTTCCGCAGCGGTGAGCACAGAACTTGATGAGGAGATCCAGCATATCATGGCGCCACTGTCCCAGCGAGTTGAATAAGTCGATGGCTCCGTCAGTGCAGTCATGGACCTGTCCTTCCTGGAGTCCATGGCGACATGCATGAAGGAAATGCAGATAAGGTACTGCCAGAAGTGGCAAGCGCTTAAGGAGCAGCGCAACTCCGCCAATAGCATGGATCAGAAGCTGAGGGACAAGGGCGGCGAGCTGCGCGAGGGCACGACAAGCAGTTCCAAGTCCTTCTGCGGCAATAGGAGATGATCACCATGGCGAAAGAGGATGTCGCTGCCCAGGAAGTCCGTCTAGCGAAGCGCGCAACACTTCTGAATGCCAGGGAGAAGGACATATCTTCCCGGGAAGAGAACCTCGAGGCCACCCTTCACAAGAAGGACGGAGAACTGGAGGCCCTTTTCCAGCAACGCACCAAGGAGATGGAGGACAAGCACAAGGCGGCCCTTAACGCGCTCACCCTTGACTCTGCTGCCCAACTGAAGAAGGTTGCCGATGATCTTTCCGCTGCATCTAAAGCCAAGGTTGATCTTGATCAAGAGGTGGCCAAGCTGACGGAGGATCTTGCCGAGAGTACCAAGGAAATTGTGGCTCTCAAGGAGGAAGCCCATAAGGCGGAAACCCTTCTGAAGGAGGTGCAACACAGCTTTCCTCGAAGAGCCAAGACCTGGATACTGCCAATGGCACCATTACTAACGTGAAGGCAAGGCACGACACCTTGGAGAGCACGATCGAGTCTGCCAGAGCTCGTGAAAAGCAACTGATGAAGGACTTGAAAAATAAGATGATCCTCTGGAAGGATGCGGAGGAAAAATTGGCGAACCAAGTTGAGCAGCATGATCTTTGGATCAAGAGTCTGGTTGACATTGCCGAACGCCTTTCTGCCCAGATTGCAATGATGGGCATGGAGAACCTGGCCTTCTCAGCTAATAGGCACAAGGTCCCAAGTGGTAAAACTAGCACTCTTCTTTGAAGGCTTGATTGAAGGGCTGGAGACACACGAGGAAGGAAGAGCGCTCGTTTTGCAAGCGAGTCTCGAAGGCTTGCCCGTGACGCCCTCTTCATGGTCTTGAGCAACCTCGGCTATCGCCACCCCGACCTCAACCTTGCCGATGGCTTCAAGAGGCTCCCGACAGGTGCCGATGTTTCTGTTGCTGAAGAGAAAGCAGGTCCCTTTGCCGACAAGGTCCTCTCCGTCCCCAAGGCTTCATAAGGCCGCCAAGCTCAGCCTAAATTATTCACGTCGTTGTGATGCCCTGTGTCGGTGTCAAAAACGGCGGATCTCGGGTAGGGGGTCCCGAACTGTGCGTCTAGGCCGGATGGTAAGAGGAGACAAGGGACACGAAGTTTACCCAGGTTCGGGCCCTCTCGATGGAGGTAAAACCCTACTCCTGCTTGATTAATATTGATGATATGGGTAGTACAAGAGTGGATCTACCACGAGATCAAGGAGGCTAAACCCTAGAAGCTAGCCTATGGTATGATTTTCGTATGATGAAGTTGTCCTACGGACTAGAACCCTCCGGTTTATATAGACACCGGATAGGGTTAGGGTTACACAAAGTCGGTTACAATGGTAGGAGATCTTGAATATCCGCATCGCCAAGCTTGCCTTCTACGCCAAGGAAAGTCCCTTCCGGACACGGGACGAAGTCTTCAATCTTGTATCTTCATAGTCCTAGAGTCCGGCTGAAGGTATAGTCCGGCTATCCGAACACCCCCTAATCCAGAACTCCCTGAGTAGCCCCTGAACCAGGCTTCAATGACGACGAGTCCGGCGCGCAAATTGTCTTCGGCATTGCAAGGCGGGTTCCCCCTCCAAGTTCTTCAAGAAGATTTTAAACACCAAGAATAGTGTCCGGCTCTGCAAAATAAGTTTCCACATATTGCCATAGAGAGAATAATATTAAAACAAATCTAATCTGCTAACGCATTCCATAGCGTGACATCACACTACGGCCAAGTCCTTTTCTCGAATCGTTTTTACTCTTCCACCTCAGCGTGTTTTGCGAGGCGGTTTCCTTGGCACGTCTTGTCAAAGCAGAGATCGTGTGCCCCTTTTTACGGGATTCTCATCAATACGGACGTGGGTAACCCAACCGCGCCATTTATCACGACGCTTGGGAGGCAAGCGAGTTTTACTAGGCTGGTGGGGACGCATAGCCGCATCCGCCCT
Source organism: Aegilops umbellulata (assembly GCA_032464435.1). NCBI lineage: Eukaryota > Viridiplantae > Streptophyta > Magnoliopsida > Poales > Poaceae > Aegilops > Aegilops umbellulata. The sequence continues at coordinate 69,946,476 of CP136060.1, read as the reverse complement.
ATAAGGGGATAAGGATCCACCTTTTTACCTACGCCTTCTTCCTCCTTTGCCTATCCATCTTCTGCGCACCCGAGCTCCAGTGCCCAAGCCCGCACTTCCCACCTCAACCTTCTCCAGCAATGTCCGGAGCGGGAGGCAAGTGGATGGTCTCATCCGTCATGGAGGGCCATGTCAAGAAGCTAAGGAAGGCCGGATACTTGTCCAAGGACATCGCGCACCGGCTTCCCGAGGAGGGGAAACTTCTCCCCACCCCAAGGCCCCATGAGAGGGTAGTTTTCCTTCCCCACTTCCTCCGCGGACTGGGTTTTCCACTCCACCCTTTCGTCCGGGGGCTCATGTTCTACTACGGCCTGGATTTCCACGATCTGGCCCCAAACTTCGTCCTCAACATCTCGGCGTTTATCGTCGAGTGCGAGGCTTTCCTCCGCGTCCGCCCCCATTTCGGCCTCTGGCTCAAGACCTTCAATGTCAAGCCCAAGGTGGTGCGCGGCAGCCAGGCGGAGTGTGGAGGCGCCATGGCGGGCAAGATAGCCAACGTCCTATGGCTCGAGGGCTCCTTCATGGAGACCCTAAAGGGGTGGCAATCTGGGTGGTTTTACATCACCGAACCACGCGATCCAAAATGGGTCGCAGCCCCTGAGTTCCGATCCGGACCCCCCACGTGGCTTATGTCCTGGAAAGAGACGGGCCTGTCGTGGGGTGACGAAAAAGAGGTGACCGGACTGCAAACATGCATCCAGTCCCTGGTGAACAAGCCGATCAAGCTTGTTAATGTGGTCCAGGTTATGCTCGTCCGCCGGATCCTCCCGTGTCAACAACGGGACTTTACTCTGTGGGAGTTCAACCCGGCGCAGCACCAAACCCTCAACAGGCTCTTTGACACGACATATGAAGACGTCTGGAAGGTGCTAACCAAAGGCGCCGAGGCTCCCACATCCGCCTCCGGGGACCACGGATACAGCTCGCAGCATCACGCTAGCGAGGTAAGCTATTTTCACCTTTCACAGGATGTTTAAGTTCTTTTTCATAGTTTGACTCTATGCGGGATCTAAACTCCCTTACCTTTGACAGGCTTGGCAGGTGATATCTGGACTGATTAACTGTCTGGCTCCCTTGCCCAAAGACCCAGCCTCTACTCTCCTAGTCAAGCTGCTGGCTCCGGCGCCTTATGTGGTGCCAGAGAAGAAGGCCAAGAAGAAGAAGGCCACGGGGGCTCGAAAGAGTGCCCGTAATGTGGTGGTGTCGGACTCGTCATCTGACGAGTCCGAGACGCTCTCCTCCCGTGAAAATGAGGAGGAGGAAGAAGAAACCTCTCCCCCTCCAGCGGGGGAAGGAAAGAAAAGGAAGGCCGCCCCAACGAGGGAGGCCGGAGGGTCCAAGAAGAGGAAAAACCCCTCCGCCGGACTACTCCCCCAACGCCAACGAGGACGACGAGGAGTGGCCGGAAAGGGCCAAGCGCCCGGCGAAATCGTAAGTATTCGGATACCAGAGTGACTCATGATATTCCTTTGTCATTCAGCTTTCCCTAATGCCGAACATAATTGTGCAGCCCGCCCCGGGTCGAACTCGACGAGTCGTCGAGCGGCTCCCTGGATTCGTCGGACGTGAACTCAGTTCCGCCCACTATCTCCCCCCGCACTGCAGACGACGCCGAAGTGGCGTCGCAACAAGCTCCGGGGCAGGAGGCACTACTGGAATCTGGGAATTTGCCATCAGCCAGCTCGTTGCCATCTGCCAGCTGATGGCAAAGAACGTCTTTGCCATCTGCTTATAAAAAACAGATGGCAAAGAACTGACAGACGGCAAAGAACATGGTTGCCATCAGCCAATTCTTTGCCATCTGTCAGCAGATGGCAAAGAGGTTGGCAAATCATGTGGGCCTCAATAGTGTAACGGCGTACCAGCCCCACCTCTTTGCCATCTGCCAGCAGACGGTAAAGATTTTTTGCCATCTGCTGGCAGATGGCAAAGAGATGGGGTTATTTTTTTCCAGATAAAAAAAACTGTGGGGTTATCCCTTCCCTCTCTCCCCTCCTCTCCCTCTCTCCCCTCCTCTCCCACGCATCTGCACGCATCTCACCAGCCGCCGCCCCACCACCCCGCCGCCCCGCCACCACACTACCCCGCCGCCGCCCCACCACCCCGCCGCCCGCAGAGGCCCCCCTTTCCCTAGCGTGCGTGCGGTCCCCCGCGGCGACCTCTCCACTCGCCGTCGCCGTCCTCGGCCACTCGCCGTCCCGACCTCTCCACTCGCCTCCTCTGGCCAGCCAACCATAGTGGCATCATTCCTCTGACACGCGGAGGGGCTCTGCTGCGGCAGCGTGAGGTCGCGGGTGGCGGATCTCGCGGGGCTCGAGATGGGCAGGCCCAGCGCCAGCCCCGCGGGGCTCTTCCGGTGCCCGCGCTACGGCCGCGTGCGCGCCACCGCCTCAGGTGCGTCCGTCGCCGTCTCGTCACCCGATTCGGGGGTATAGAAGCGTGGTTGTGCAATCTGGGGTTTGGTTGTTAGGGATGATGTAAGCTCCAGCAACAACCTACCAATTGCCGTCTGTGAATGTTTCGCAGGGGGGATGTGACAGAGGGTCATGCCTGCTGCGCCGGCCAGCAATTTCGTTGTGAATTCCGTTTTGGGGAAACAGGCATTGCATTCGCGCTGTCTATCTAGTACTAGACTACTAGTACCAAGCTGTAGTTGTCCTGGGTTGTGTGGTTGTCAGCGGACTTTTCATGCTTATTGTCTGTCTCAGATTCAGCTTCTTCTGCTGTACCACCGTGTGGGAATGTCCATGTTGCATATGCATAGTAGGCTCCGAATTGTACAGGATGCTGGTAAAGAGCTGTCCCCGTTTTGCTCTCCACCATGCGCTGCAAACATTCATATGATTGTGTACATCCTGCTTGCGGTTAGCTGTACATATACCATGACAGTGTATTGTCACTGGAATTTTTGGACCGTTTAACTGTATCAGCTTATCTAGACTCCTTTGCTATCTTATCCAGCTGACCCAGAGGATATTTCATCTGACAAGCTTCAAGTTAAATCATCTGGGAGTGTTCTGTCGTACGTTGGCATTGCTTGCTTGGGGGCAATTCTGTTTGGCTACCATCTTGGGTATGTTTTTCCTTTTCACTCTACTTTAGCGTAGAAAAATTTCCCACATGCATTGCAAGGGGTTAAAGCGCAATTTCCTAGTCTAAATATTAACTAACGTATACCAGTGTCTAGCAAAACTGAATATCTCAAATCGCGATGCCAAAGTCATCTGTGTTGCTTCAGTTATATGGCTCGAGCTGGCCAAACCTAAAAACTTCAGTGAATAGTCAAAATACATCTAGATTACTTGATTTTTTTGCTAACTGTGTGTATGGGTAAATCTGCAAGATGATACAAAAAATTGCTTGCAGATAGTCTGTGTGCATGTGGATAGACATGCATGTTGTATGTTTATATCAATTTTGCAATATTAACAATTGTTCAGATGCTTCTAAGTAGTGTTTCAGTGAAGATTCAAAGTACATCTAAATTACTTTGTGTTGCCCATCCTATTACTTGATTTCTTTTGCTAACTGTGCGTATGAGTAAATCTGCAAGATGATGCAATTGCTTGCAAATAGTCTGTATGTGTACAAACATGCATGTTGAATGTTTACATTAATTTTGCAATATAGATATTTGTTCAGATTCTTCTAAGCAGTGCTCTAGCAGAACGGTGCTTCCCTTTCCTTACTGTTGTTGCTAAATATTTATTTTTGTGACATATGAGGACTGAATAGCATCAGGCCAACGACCTCACCCTGGGAGTCCACTTCTTCACGGTCACGACATCTGCCTTGAAAAATTATCTGGAGGTAATTTATTTGGTTCCCTCCATTGGATGTAGATGCCCTATTTTGTGTTGTTTAGTTGTATGCAGTTCATGCAAACGTCCTGAAGCAATGTAAGGTTTCTTTTTGTGAAGTTCATCGTGCTTATGGTGTAATATTTAGCCATACAATTTCTACTAGGACCCATCATCCTGTACGCATTTTCTTTCCCTACTTTTCATACAGCAAACCAATGGATCAACTAACCACAAGCTTAGCATGTGGTATACCGCATAATTATCTAGCTTGATACTCCCTCTGTAAATAAATATAACAAAATAAGCTTAGTACAACGCCTTCTAACCATACAGTTGCAGTTCCCACTAAATGCTACTGTTATGTACACAGACGAGAAGTTTGGTTGAGAAAGAGGAGCATGCTTCTTGCCTTTCATCCAATATTATACCCCCTCCGCCCAAAATAAGTGACTCAACTTTGTACTAATCTTAGTGCAAAGTTAGTACAAAGTTGAGTCACTTATTTTGGGACAGAGGGAGTATGTTTCTATTTCCTATGTGGAACTAACAGGGTGATAGGTGCTCCATGTGCTACCACATTAATAGGGTGATTTCAATAAAAGTTCCAGAATTTATATTCTTCCACATTCAGCCAATATTCAGTAACAGAGTTCTATTTTTGTTTACGAACCAGTTCATTCGTCGCAAGGAAAAAAATACACTTGCTGCCCGGGGCCAAAGCCATAACATATCAAGTTACTTGGTCGGAAGAAATTGTCAAGGGTCGCATCTTACATATGATTGGGAGTGGCGATCTTAGTCTATCTCACCTGAGTTACATGAGATAAAAAAATTAGTAAAGATGTACGACAACTTACTCCAGAATTTTGCATCTCAACTATGTGTCATATTGCCTTATTATCATATACTTTTGTTGAGACGGTCTTACTATTATACTTTGTAGTGCTTATAATTCATGAGTTATAGATTCTGAGATGTACTAGTGTTGATGTGACCAAGGATGTCCAGTTTTACTTGATATTCAGTACTGCAACTTGAAAGCTTCTTCAACATCCGTCTGCTTATTTCATTTTTGTGGAATTAAATAATAATAATAATAAATAATTTTTTTAAGACATATAAGTGGTGGAAAATATATCATATTGCACTAAATATTTGCATCTGTTCGCGTACGGATCATTAGAAAAAAATACATCAAACCTTATACAGGTTAGTTGCAACCAAATGACTTCCTAAAGTGTGTATTCAAACTTTAGTTATCTCTGGCCAATAATTAACAAAAGTTGTTTTCATTTGCTAGGTCAAAATAGAACTTCAAACTACATTTACTTTCTAAAGTATTACTAATATGTACATAAAAAAAGTGACCCATGCTGCACCTACAACACTACATCCATATCCAAAACTAAAACAACAATTTGTTTTACAAGGGTGAACCTTAACCTATTTCATCCTACCGGTGACCACGAACAATATTTGAAATATTCAGTATAATTTTTGATAGCATATGTTCAACGTAGGATATAGTTGCAATACTTATATATTTAGTGTGTTATAAAACTAGCCCGTGCGGACGCACGGGTTGACGACTAAATCATGCACGCAATGTTCCTTTCATTAGTAACCAATGTGACTGACTCGTCAAAACCAAATGTGCAGTCCATGTGCGAGAAGAACGGCCAGACCCCTCCGTCGATGCCAGTCATTGCTCCGGTGGGCACGGTGAGTTTCATCTGAACGGTCATTAGTTACTAGTCTTCACATTTGAGTTGCATCATGCTAACGATACATTGGAAATAATCTTTGGTGCAGCGTAACTCCCGACAAGCATCGACCGATCCTTCTCCGTGTGCCACTGGCGCGACCGGTCCTACACCTACACCTACACCTCCGTGATGACGGTAAGTTTCCCAAGTGTTTTGCTTAATAGAGTTTTGTTGTGATGCCATGTTGTATCTACACATATCGTGCATAATGTGTGTATGTTTGAAATGCATTGTATGTGTGGGATTCGACACCTAGTCGTGTGCCTTTGGTACCCTTCCATACAGGGAAATGCCTCCTAGTGCTTCCACTGAGCCATGGTAGTTTGCTACTGCTCTGGAACACATGGATTGACCGGCATGTGTCCTTCTTTGCTCCTGTGTCTGTCCCTACGGGGAAATGTCACGCGGTGTATCACCGAAGTCCTTGTAGCTTTCTACGACTTGGTTGCACTTGCTGATGACCGACACGTGCATTGCTGCATCATGTATGCCTGTCCATGTATGTTTGTGCCACCTTGGTTCTATGACTAGTCATGTCGGCCCGGGTTCTCTGCCATATGGATACTAGCAACATAATCATATACTTAGCATTTTTTTCCTCCAAAATGACTCAATATGCTTAGCTAGCTCAAAAATGACATAATAAGCTTAATTAGCTCCAAAATGACATATTTAACCTAGGATAGCTCTAAAATGACCTATACTTAGCATTTTTCCTCCAAAATGACTTAATATGCTTAGCTAGCTTAAAAACGATATATTTAACCTAGGATAGCTCTAAAATGACCTATACTTAGCATCTTTTCCTCCAAAATGACTTAATATGCTTAACTAGCTCTAAAATGACATAATATGCTTAAGAAATGACATATTTTAGCTCCTAAATGACTTCATATGCTTAGCTAGCTCCAAAATGACATAATGACCTTACTTAGCTCCAAAATGACCTATTTTACAGATATAAGTTGCATCATAATAATCTTCACATTTTAGTTGCATCATAATAATCTTCTTCTTCTAGTCTTCTTCTTCTTCTAACTTTCTTCTTTCCCATTTTACAGATTTGCTTAAGATCACGGAAGCTTGGGTTGATGGAGCGCTTGTATTTAGTTTTTTTTTGACCTTGTGAAACTTGCTACCTATGGATGAAACTGTGTAATATTGATGAAACTATGTATATGTACGGATGAAACTTGCTACTATTGGTAACATGTGTTGGATATATATATGTGTTCATGACTATTAGTAATATGTGTTGAATATCCTATATTGGTCATATAAATATATTTGTCTTTGATTTTCTGTGAAAATGAATTGATATAAGAAAAAATAAAATTAAATGGGGCAATATAGGCACTTTGCCATCAGCTGGCAGATGGCAAAGAGGCCACGTGTCATCTACATGTAAAATTTGGGCTGGCCTATCTGGGCTCTTTGCCATCTGCCAGCGGATGGCAAAGCTCTTTGCCATCAGCTGGCAGACGGCAAAGCATGCAGCCTTTGCCATCTGCCAGAGCCTGCAGCCTTTGCCATCTGCTGGCTGATGGCAAAGTATGCCGTTAGCCTTCTAACGGGGCTAACCCCGTTAAGAGGCTTTGCCATCTGCCAGCTGATGGCAAAGCCACAGGCTCTTTGCCATCAGCCAGCAGATGGCAAAGAAGCCTTTGCCGATAGGATTTCAGACAAACTGTTTGCCATCTGCTGGCTGATGGCAAAGCCTTTGCCATCCGCCGACCATGCCTTTGCCATCTGCCATGGCAGATGGCAAAGTGCCAGATTCTAGTAGTGAGGAGGTGGTCCTGGAGGAGCCGCAAGGCGACCTCCCGGACTCCAGGAGTAAAGGGGACAAAAACCCCCAGGGCTCCAAGTACGGCTTTGAGATGGACACCGCGCCGGAATCCTCAATGGTTCCGGACCGCGGCAGGCGAACTCCTATCAAGAGGAGCAAGCCTTCTGAGCCGGCGGCCTCCGTCCAACCGGAGGTGCCCGACAGTCTGCTGGAGGTGCTTGACGGCGCCTCCATCGACGAGGAGCACCGTACTAAGAGCGGACTGAACGAAGCTTGTGCTAGCCTTCTAACAGGCTTTGAGGTAAGTAAAAAATATGTAAGAATATAACCGCATAGACAGTAGCCCCTGATGCTTTGTTTGGCGTTCGGAAAGAAAAGCCGAGTAGAGGATCTATTAAATTTCACAGGAGTCTAACAAAAAAGAGTCAAATATGCATATGCAGGCTTCGCTGCTAGCCACTGCCGCGCTGACTGCGGAGGTGGATGCCCTGAAACAGGGCCTCGAGCAGACCGAGCAAGAGCTCGGCCTTGCCAAGCGACAGCTCGAGGAGAAAGAAGGAAAGAAATACCTTATAGAAAAATGCCTATGAAAAGATGTGATTGCAAAAAATAACAGGATTGTACTGCCTATTGAGGGGCCACGACTAAGGTGGCGACCCTTAAGCAGGCATTGCCCGAGGCCGAAAAGAAAGCGGCCGCGGAGCGCACCGAGCGAGAGAAATTTGAGGCCCAGGTCGGCGAGGTGCGGCAAGAGCTTCGGACTCTTATGAAAAAACATGAGAGTTTGGAGCTTGAGTCAAAAGCGCAAGCGTCCGAGCTCGTGACGGCCTCTGAGACTGCCAAGTCCGCCAAGGCCAAAGCCCAAAAGGCCCTCCAAGAGTTGGGGGAGATGAAAAAGATAGCAGCGGGTAAGGAATTCTTTATGCAAAGCAGAAATATAAAAGTAAACTACTTGTTACTTACCCGAATCCGGAGCTCTCCAGGGGCATTCGCACATCTTCCCCGCAGCGTATCCGACGCCGCCGCATTCTACCGAGCTGAAGAGGGCAGCTCGACGGAGAAGGTGTTCTGGTCTCAGTATGCTGAGGCCGGACACCCTGTTCCCTTGAGCGACCAGCTGAAATAGCTGGTCGAGCTCCACAAGGCAGCCAAACAGGCCATGAAAGGCTTCATAGTTTGGCTGTGGCCCGGAGAGGCCCTGCCTAGGAGCTACTTCGGGCTAGTGCGGCGGCTGGTGGAGGCCTGTCCAAGGCTCGATGTCATCAAGCGCTCCGTCTGCATCGAAGGTGCCCGTAGGGCCCTTGCCCGTGCAAAGGTGCACTAGGGTAAGCTAGACGGTGAGAAGCTTGTGAGGGACGGGACGCCGCCGGGGAAGGAGCATCGCAAGCCCAAGAACTACTATAAGGATGTTCTTGCGGGTGCCCGCCTTGTGGCGGATGAATGTACCAAGGATGTAATTTTTGAATGAACTCGCTCGTGTTTATCCTGTGCGCTGAAAACTTGTTCATATGCGCTAAGCAATGCTTGTTGAATTTAAAATATTATTTTCTGTGCGGTCGTTTATCAAAAAATTGAGAGATGGCGAGTCGTCGGCTTCCGCCCCCATGCCACTAGTGCTGGGGTGTTCGGGATAAACCTGAGCGCTCTTTTCCCCATATTTGGGTCCTTCGAGGGAGGCGCTCAGCACAACGAACCAGGCAATCGGACTATAATGCTTGAACACTCTCACTTAGCCATAGAACTTTATAATTTTAAATTTCGGCGAAGCCCCTAGTTTGGAAGACCGAGTTCGGGGCGCTATCCACGCCTTGGCCGGAAAAAGCCGGCTCCTCGCTCGAAGCGGCATAAGTCTTTAGGGACTCGAAAAACCTCTCGAACAGCGACCGATCTCTCGCCTCATCATGACAGTCAGTTTTAGCTTTCTCCACTGAGGTGCTTAACCCAGCTCAACCGGGGCACAATCGCAGTGGTTCTCCTAGTGCTACCTTAGCCGATATAGCGGAACGTAAGGCACCAAAACATAGGAGCCGGGCAAACCCAACTATTGACCCAAATCATGATTCGGAGCCGATGCATATAGTGCTATAAGTTCGGGGTGCCGCACTTATGAAGTGTTCGGACTTCTTACACCATGTTAAGGGGTACTGAAGCCCCTGGCGCATTTGCCATACCACAGTGTACGGGTGCCATATGTCATTAATGAACATATATATATAAGGGGATAATGCAAAAAACATACAAAAAGCTATGCATTGTTTATAAAGAGGCTGCTATCAAAGCAGAACGACACAAATAGTGCGATAAGCAAAAGATATTGGACTATTTAACATGTCCTTGCCAGGAGCAGGCCACAGAATTGTATTCAAAAATAGGTATACTGCTCGTAACAGAGACCACCTTGGGGTTCCATAGTGCGGCATGGCTTGTCTGCTTCCCTGTGTCTTGCATCGTTTGTGTGGCGTTTGAATTGCCGAACAGGTCGTCCGAAGTATGGAGTCCTGAAAGTAAGAGAAAAAAATCGGCAGCCCTAGTACGTTTTAGGCCGTATTTTGGGTTTGCCATTATTGTGCCCCTTCACCTTCGCCCATGGTATTTCAAGAGCGTAGTTATGTACGCAAAGCACTGGTTTCGCTATGTCGCGAGGGCTGGGGTTGGGGTCACACTGCTATGCCTGCTCAGAACGTGCCAGGCAGCCTATTTGTAGCTTATTCCGGGCGCGCTTGGCGGTGTCTGGCTTTTTAACGGCTTGTCGGCGTTCTGGGAACGGGGGTCCCCAGACTTGCCTTCCTGCGGCCTGCGGCGTGGCTTAAAGGAGGCCCAGCACGGCCCGTCTTCATCAACACAAGACCCAAGACCCTCGCAAGGGGCCAAGCCTCGCGGGGCGGATGACACGGTGCTTCCTCAGGCGCGGCCTCGTCAGGCTGGCTCATGAGGAGGCAGAGAGATCAAGGCAGGGTACCTCACGAGGTGCCCATGACGCAAGCCATGACGACAAAGGGTGCCAGGCGGGCGCCAGCCCGCGCAGTGTCCTCCCTTTCCTCTTTGGTGCAAAGGGGGCAAGCGCAGGCGAGAGGATCAAGCAAAGGCATCCATTTCGGTGCAACAAGACCAAGACCAGTCCAACGGTGGGAAGGAGGTCATCGTGGAGCCCAGGACGACGTCACCACAGGGCCTTTGGCAGGCGAGGACCAACTTTAGTCAGGATAAGTGTACTGTATGTTCCCCTTCGAATTGGCCGATTGTTGGCGCCCTTCCCGCTCAATATTTGGGAAGAGGCCCAGGGCCTTTGCCTATAAATAGGACTAGCCACCCCCAGGGCAGCGGCGATCAGCATCAGCATCGGGTATCCAGGATCCGAGGGAGAAGAGAGAGAGAGAGAGAGAGAGAGAGAGAGAGAGAGAGAGAGAGAGAGAGAGAGAGAGAGAGAGAGAGAGAGAGAGAGAGAGAGAGAGAAGGGCAGCTGAACTCCCCTAGCAGTTCATCGTCCCAGCTAGAACACGCCCTCGCGAGGCTGTTCTCCCTTGTACTGTTCATCATCATCAGCCCAAGAGGCAATCCACCTCACCACACTGGAGTAGGGTATTACACCACGTCGGTGGCCCGAACCAGTATAAACTTTGTGTCCTTTGTGTTGTTCTTTTGGTAGTTTAGATCCTTGCGAGACGGAGGGGTAGAGGGCATAATCTCCGCGTGCACCCCAGAGTTCGAACCTTAAGGGTCTGCCGGAACCCGAAATCCGACACGGCCGGACTGGAGAATTGCCTAAGAAGTCTGCTTTGTACTTCTGCTGCGAGGGCCACTGTGTATTCCTCTGTTCGGAGGGAGCGCTCGGTGTTTCCATTGACAGTAATTACTCCTTGAGGGCCTGGCATCTTGAGCTTGAGATATGCGTAGTGCGGCACCGCATTGAACTTTGCAAATGCAGTTCGCCTGAGCAGGGCGTGATAGCCGCTGCGAAATGGGACTATATCAAAGATTAACTCTTCGCTTCGGAAATTGTCCGGAGATCCGAAGACCACTTCAAGTGTTACTGAGCCTGTTCAGCTAGCCTCTACACCTGGTATAACGCCTTTAAAGGTCATTTTTGTGGTCTTGATCCTCGAGGGATCGATGCCCATTTTCCGCACTGTATCCTAGTAAAGCAGGTTCAGGCTGCTGCCGCCGTCCATGAGGACTCTTGTGAGATGACATCCGTCGATAATTGGGTCAAGAACCAATACGTCAAACCCGCTATGACGGATGCTAGTGGGATGGTCCCTTCGGTCAAAGGTGATCGGGCAGGAGGACCATGGGTAGAACGCACGCTTCCGCTCCCTCTTGGGAATGTGGGTTGCGTATATCATGTGCACCGTCCGCACTTGTGGGGGAAAACCCTTCTGTCCACTGCTGTTCGGCGGCCTGGGCTCCTCCTCGTCATCGCTGTGTAGCCCCTTGTCTCTGTTTTTGGCTCTTAACTTGCCTGCCTGCTTGAACACCCAACAATCCCTGTTGGTGTGATTTGCTAGCCTTTCGGGGGTGCCATGTATCTGGCACAAGCGGTCGAGTATTCGGTCCAAACTGGACGGGCCCTGAGTATTCTTTTTGAATGGCTTTTTCCGCTGACCTGATTTATAGCCTCTGAATCCGGCATTCACTGTCGTATCCTCGTTGCTGTCGCTGTTAACACTGCGCTTTTGCTTGTTCTGGCGTGTCCTGCCACTTTTGTCCTTGGTATCCGAATTACCAGGGTTCTTTGCTAACTTGTTACTGCGAGCTAGCCAGCTGTCATCTCCCGCACAAAAGCAGGTCATGAGTGTCGTGAGGGCTGCCATAGATTTCAGTTTTTCCTGTCCCAGGTGCCGGGCAAGCCATTTGTCATGGATATTATGCTTGAAGGCTGCTAGGGCCTCAGCGTCCGGACAGTCGACTATCTGGTTTTTCTTTGTTAGGAACCGTGTCTAGACTTGCCTGGCCGATTCCTCTGGCTGCTGGATTATGTGGTTTAGGTCATCGGCATCCGGTGGTCGCACATAAGTGCCCTGGAAGTTGTCGAGGAATGCGGCTTCCAGGTCCTCCCAAGAACCGATCGAGACTGATGGCAAGCTGTTGAGCCAATGCCGGGCCGGTCCCTTGAGTTTGAGTGGAGGTATTTGATGGCGTGTTGATCATCACCACGGGCCATGTGGATATGAAGGAGATAATCCTCGATCCAGACCGCGGGATCTGTTGTGCCATCGTATGATTCGATGTTTACGGGTTTAAAGCCCTCAGGGATTTTATGATCCATTACTTCATCTGTGAAGCATAGTGGGTGTGCGGCGCCTCTATACTAGGCTATATCACGGCGCAGCTCAGAGGAGCTTTGTCCATTGTGTTCGGCCCGGCCGGATTTATCGTATCCGGAGTGATGATCACCGTCACGTGTCGTGGGGCGCCCGCGCGATCCGTAGATCGACCTTGTTTGTCTTGCCTTGTCCTCCGTTATATCTCGTACATCCGGTGCGCTTTCCCGTGCCTTAGCATGTTTTGAGCGGCGTCGAGGCATGGCTTGAGTGGAGGGCTTAGAGGCCTCTCTGTGGCGACCACGAGGTGGCCTGTCTACCATGTCATGCACTGGTGATGTAGGTGCCTCCTCCTCTAATCGGGGTAGCAGCCTGCGCTTCGGGTAATGCTTGGAAGGGCGTTCGAGTTCATACTCTTCAGCCGCAAGGACTTCAGTCCATCTGTCAGCTAGCAGATCTTGATCAGCTCTAAGCTGTTGTTGCTTTTTCTTGAGGCTGCTTGTCATGTCCAAAAGCCTGTGCTTGAAACGCTCTTGTTCGGCAGGGTCTGATGGTACAACGAATTCGTCGTCGTCGAGGCTTGCCTCGTCTTCAGAGGGAGGCATGTAGTTATCGTCCTCAACCTCTCGGTCTGCCGCCCTCTCACGAGGGCTGCCTTCTCCATCTTCCTATGCCGAATCTTGCTGGAGGGGGTGTTCTTCGGCGCTATCCGGGGTAGTATTATCTCCCGTGCCGGAATCACCGTTTTTGCTTTGGCGGGATTTAGAGCGGCGCCGCTGACGCCGGCGCTTTGGCTGTTTCTTGGAGGTATCATCCTTCGCTGTTCCATCGCCATCTCCATCTTTTGGAGTATCCACCATATATATATCATATGACGAGGTGGCCTTCCAGCGCCCTACAGGTGCTGGTTCTTGTTCGTCTCCTGCATCGTCGTCCATACCGTCGATGTCTTCGGAGTCGAAGTCAAGCATGTCGGTTAAATCGTCGACAGCGGCTACAAAGTGGGTGGTGGGTGGGGTTTGAATTTCTTCATCGTCCGTATCCCATCCTTGCTGGCCATAGTCCGGCCAGGGCTCTCCCGATAAAGAGAGAGACTTTAGTGAGTTCAGGATGTTGCCAAAGGGCGAGTGCTGAAAGATGTCCGCGGCGGTGAACTCCATGACCGGCGCCCAATCGGATTCGATTGGTAGGGGCGCGGGAGGTTCGGAGTCCGAAGGGGAATCCGGATCCTCGGAGTCACGGGTCATGCAGAGTGCGGGGCTGGCGTTTGGCTCGATTGCTTTTGAGATCGCAGCCCCCGGGGTGACGTCCGACCGCTCACCCTCGATCAGCGCCGCGGGTTCTGAATTAAGGGTCGGAACTGACGCGTGTGCAGGCTCCAGGGCACTGTTCGGCGGCAGAGCTAGATCATGCCCGTCGAGACAGTGCGGCGCGCTTGGCTGTGGCTCGAATCCGTCAAAGATCAAGTCCCCGCGGACGTCAGCCGTGTAGTTCAAACTTCCAAACCTGACCTGATGGCCAGGGGCGTAGCTTTCGATCTGCTCCAGGCGGCCAAATGAATTGGCCCGCGGTGCAAAGCCGCCGAAGACGAAGATCTGTCCGGGGAGAAAAGTCTCACCCTGGACTGCATCGTCGTTGATGATCAAAGGAGCCATCAGGCCTAAAAGTGACGACACAGAGGAACTCTCAATGAAAGCACCAATGTCGGTGTCAAAACCGGCGGATCTCGGGTAGGGGGTCCCGAACTGTGCGTCTAGGCCGGATGGTAACAGGAGACAAGGGACACGAAGTTTACCCAGGTTCGGGCCCTCTCGATGGAGGTAAAACCCTACGTCTGCTTGATTAATATTGATGATATGGGTAGTACAAGAGTGGATCTACCGTGAGATCAAGGAGGCTAAACCCTAGAAGCTAGCCTATGGTATGATTGTCGTATGATGAAGTTGTCCTACGGACTAGAACCTTCCGGTTTATATAGACACCGGACAGGGTTAGGGTTACACAAAGTCGGTTACAATGGTAGGAGATCTTGAATATCCGCATCACCAAGCTTGCCTTCTATGCCAAGGAAAGTCCCTTCCGGGCACGGGACGAAGTCTTCAATCTTGTATCTTCATAGTCCTGGAGTCCGGCTGAAGGTATAGTCCGGCTATCCGAACACCCCCTAATCCAGGACTCCCTCACCCTGTAACAAAACATTATGCATCTCTCATGTTTAGGTCTCATATTGTTCTTGTTCGCGCTGAACTAATGTTTACTTAACATTAAATGCATGCTATCCCTCTTATCTTTTACCCATGTATATTTGTATGGTTAGTTTCCTTCTATGCGTTTTGGTTGCTTGATAGTAACATGTTGTCGCGATAGCTGTGAGGAGCGGGTCCTTAGCATTCAGCTGGCGAGGACATGTCCCGACAGGTTTTTCCTTGGGAGCCTTTGACGCTGCCGCCCATTTTGTTGAGCAGTGCTCGAAACAAAAGCGGGGGCACGGACAAAAACAGCAAGGTGCCATCACATGAAAGAATTTAACCATACAGAAAATCTTGGTTGTCCGAGGGATAAGCAAATGCAAACTTTGGAGAAAAAATCAGTGGCTATGTTGACTTAGCTTTTGTCCATGCTTCCCTCCTCCTTCCATCACGGTCGTTCGTCATGTCCGCGTGTCTTATGGGGATGGCACCTGTGTGTCTGTTCTAGATCCGCGCACTAATCAATAAAAAATGCAGAAGGAGAAAACTTGGTAGTTTATCAATTGTGCATCCACCCCCAGCAAGGGTCGGTGGGGATCGCAGATCTCTTTTAGGTGATAATATGTGGTGAAATGGTAAGGTCGGCTTCCCTCTCGCCCCCCCCCCCCTTACACTTGTAACGATATTATGACAGTTGGCACAAAGGTCACGATGGCGCGTATGGCCTTGCCAGAGCATGCTTGCCAGGGCGTCAATCAACGGATTTGCACCAGCGTTTTACTCAGGAATTTCGCTTAGCGGGGCAAATATCGGACTGAGTTTCGCGTGAGCTTATCAACATTGACGATGCTAAAGCCCAGTGTGGCTCGATCGTTGACAAGTGAAAGTGGTGGAGGAAAAAACATGTACCATATCACCTCGCCTTTTTCCTGAATGAGGGTTGCATGGTGGCCATGCTACCCGAGCCATTCAGGGTTGCCACGTCTCCACCACATCTCGCTTCCACTGCTGTCATAGCTACGGCGAAGACAGGTGACGGAAACTGGGTAGGACGAACGAGAGAGTGATGTCGCCTTCTTCCCCTCCCCCTCCTAAGCCGTTTGTGGAGGGACCGTCGATGTTGAGGACGACGCGTCTCGAAACGCTGCACATGACCTCGGGTTCGTGCAAGCGCTTCCCCCTACCTGGCACGCCAAAAATGTTGTGGCGGAACATGATCACCTATGGGGCCATTGACCCCTTGTGGTTCGGCAAGGGGGAAGGGCGCGTTGCACAAAGAGCAGAGGCCGTGGAGTAGCACGACAGCGTTGAGATGGGTATCTTTTACCCAGGTTTGGGTCAAAGTGAAGCGTAAACCCATACTTCTGCTTTGGTGGATTGGATGGAGGACCGTGACGAACACGCATCGCCCAAAACCAGCAAGGTTGCCTCGGGGAGAGCAGTGCTACCTCTTGAGCTTGCATTTGTTTTCCCCGAAGAGGAGAGGATGATGCAGCAGAGTGGCGTAAGTATTTCCCTCAGTTTTTGAGAACCAAGGTATAAATCCAGTAGGAGGCCATGCTCAAGTCCCTCGTACCTGCGCAAAACGATAGCTACTCGCAACCAACGCGATTAGGGGTTGTCAATCCCTTCACGGTCACTTACAAGAGTGAGATCTGATAGAGATAATATTTTTGGTATTTTTGGTTGTCACATCCTAGCTAGTCCATGCATTAGAGTGTTGCATCATGTCTACTTTCATCAGAAACTTGAATTGGGGAAGACAGAACCCCCAGCACCCCCCTGGAATCAACTAGGGTTTACTAAAAATAATTTCAATGAACCTGAAATGCCCTTCTAAAAAGTTCACCCTGTTTGTCTTGGGTTAGAACCACTGGCAAAATTGGTGCACAATTCTCTAGGTCAACAGAAGGTCATTGAATTAAATCATATGTAATTTGCACTTGGGCATTTAAATGCTAGTAAATATTTTAAATGCTCAAATAATTCTGGAAATAAGTGTAGGCTGTTGGAAATATTCTAAACTAAGCCTATGATTAATTCCAGGATTTTTGTAAGTTCCTGACTATTTTTAATAAAGCCACGAACCAACAGAAAATTAGAAATCAGAAATGAAAAGAAAGGCAGAGGCTTACCTGGCGCCCACCTGGCAAGCCCACCTGCCGGCCCAGCCCAGCCACCGCTCCAGCGAGCTGTTTGGCTCGGCCAGGCAGGCAGCCAGGTGCTCGACGCCGGCACCCGCGCGTGCCACGCAGCTGCACGCCGCCTTGCTTCCTCCCCTCGCCGCTCTGCTGGCCTGGGCGACCTCCACGTCGCCGCCTCGACCCCCTGGACACGCCCATTCGCCCCCTGCCTCTCCCCCTCACTCCCCTCCGCCATGGCCGATGCAGCCGCCGCCGTTCCACCGCCGTAACCGTGCCCACCGTCGTCAACGCGCCGCTCCGCCGTGTCCTGAAGCTCCACCACTCCCTCCTCGACCGTCCCACCGAGCCACGCCCCGTCGGAAGCCCCCGAGCGTCTTCACCAAGCTCGTCTTCAACCTCCTGCCGGCCAGATCGCCTCCGCCGTCCCGCTTGCTCCGGCTCGTACCCGACCTCGCCGTCAACTCCTTCGCAACCACGGTGAGACTAGCCAGCTGCCTATCCTCTCAGCTCTCCTTCTCGTGCACCATAGCGAGCACACGGAGTTCGCTCGCACACGCCGTCGCGGAGCTCGTCGCCGACGTGTCTCCGGCGAACCACTGGCCATGCCACTTTGTCCACTAACTCCACCACATCCCCAGGAACCCGTAGCACCACTCCACGCACCTCGCCATGCCCCGTGGCCTTGGGTTCATCTTCACCCGACACCGGCGACCGCCTAGCTAGTCACCGGCGCCGTTCCCGGCCACCCCGAGCTCAACTACCACCACCAAACACGGTGGCTTGCTCCCAGCTGCCCGTAGATGGTCTCCGCCGTCCATTTGGTCACCGGAACATGCTAAAGCACTTTCACCGCCGCGTCTGGCCTCGCCGGCGGCTAAACGCCGGCGGGTTTGACCGTTGACATTGACTGGGTGGGCCCAAGTTGACTCCCCAGAGCCTATGACAAGTGGGGCCCCCCTCTGCTAACTAAACCAAATTAGTTTTAACTAAATCTAGTTAGTTTAATTAACTGCTGACATGCGGGACCCACTCGTCAGGTTGACCTAGACGTCCCCTTTGACCACTGACGTCACCCTGACACACTGCTGACGCAGTAACTAATTTCTGGGTTTATTTTTATATAGGAAATTCCAGAAATTGTTGCAAACTTAAAAAATTCATAGAAATTAATCTGTAACTCCAAATGCAAAGATTTATATATGAATTTTGATTAGAAAATTTCAATCTATCCACTGGTACTGGTTTCATGCATGTCAGAACAAGTTAACCTTGTTGTTTAAGCAATATAAGATGATGCACTAATATGGCTATGTTAAATGAACTAACATTTAAATCTTTGATTCAAATGAGATCATTCCTTTCTGTTTTAGCTTGCATTAGGCCAAGACACATTCATATTGCTATGTCATAGCATGCATCATATTATTGCATATCGTCATGTGTTGATTATGTTCAGTGTGTTTTCGTGGTAGGTTCTGCCTCCGAGGATAACCCTCAATATCCGTCTGAAGGGCAGTATCCTACTACCACTACATCAGGCAAGCAACCCATTGATCATTCCGATACAAACCCATGTTCTCGCTTCTGCTCTTTTTTACCGCATTAAGACAACGCGATTCAAACTGTTGTGTGTTGCGGTAGTTGAACCCACTTCCTTTGCATGACCTGTCATTGCCACAGTAACTAGATGAAACCCACTAGCATGTGTAGGAGTTGATTGAGCCATATTTGTGTTTCTACCATGCTATGCTTAGAGTTGTGTCAGGTCTGGCTCATCGGGATGATGATCTAGAGTGAAAGGTTGTGTCGGTAACGAGAGTGAGGTGTTGAATACGATTTGGTAAAGGAATCGATGAGAGGCCACGTAGGAGTACATGGTGAGTTGTTTCATTGAGGCCGTCCCTAAGAATTGAGATCTATGTGTGTGATTTAAGATTCAGCTACTACCACGCGTTGGGCCCGAAACCAATGGACCCTCTCGACTTATTAACCACTCTTGTCCTCTGTCTGGGAGTTGCAAGTAGTTTCTGGTGTTTGTAGTATGCTAGGGGCCGCACGCAACGCTGACCATAGGGGTGGGTTGTGTTGCGGTAGGCACGTGGCCCGGTGTACCGATTCGCCCGTTTGGTGTCTCGGGAACCCTGCACACATCGTTCGGTGCCGTTAGTGGAAACCTCAGTCGGACTCCCTACGGATGGAACCCGAATAGGCGATAAACCTTGACTAGGGACTCGTGTGTTTAGTCAGGTCATGGCCGACACCCTCGCTGGGCTTCCGCTTGAAGGTTGCCGAGTACACGTCGTGTAGCGGCGATAAGTGGTGAGAGCGTGTGTGAAGAAGTACACCCCTGCAGGGTATAAAACTATTCGAATAGCCGCGTCCGCGGTAATGGACTACTTGGTCACCTATACAGTTCAAAGACAAGTAAATGGATACTACTAAAAATCTCAAGATAAGTGTGAGTACCGCGGATGGCCCTCTCGTAGGTTGACGAGAGAGGATCCACGATGGAGTATTGTGTTGGTGATTAGTGGACTCGTGTGCGACAAAAGCTTTAAAAGTTGTGTCTATCATAGGATAGCTTAGCCATGAGTCAAAGCTGGCTTGCTGCAATAACTCCACTACCTTCTTGAGAATGTGCATGTATAGTAGGATTCTGTCGTAAGACTTGCTGAGTACCTCCGTACTCATGTTGCTTTAATTAATGTTTTCAGACAACAACACCGCCCCCTCCGATGGGTTCTATGTAGACCTCGACGTTGACGAGTGACTAGCCACCCAGGTGGTGATCCAAGACTTGTGAAGGGCCGATGTAGATAGACAGGCTTCGTCAAGCCTTCTTTCTTTCTTGTGTCTGTACTCAGACTAGTTTGCTTCGGCATGTGCTTGTATGTTTGTGTGACTTGAGTGTCGGGTCGTGTGACCTCTACCTGTATGAATATGTTATGTATGGCTCCTCGGAGCCTCTTAAATAAAGTACTTTGAGTTGTAGAGTTTTGTTGTGATGCCATGTTGTATGTACTCATATCGGGCATATTGTGTGTATGATTGAAATGCTTGGTATGAGTGGGATCCGACAAACTAGTGGTTTATCCTTGGCAGCCTCTCATATGGGGAAATGTAGTCTAGTGCTTCCTGAGCGATAGTAGTCCGCTACAGCCCGGTTCACCGGAGTCCTGCTAGCCCAGCACTACTGCTCTGAACACTTGACTGGTCGGCATGTGATTCACTTCGTTCCTATGTCTGTCCCTTCAGGGAAATGTCACGTGGTGACATCCGGAGTCCTGCCTAGCGTGCTACAACCCGGGTAACCGGAGTCCTGTTAGCCCAGTGCGACAGCCCGGATTGACACGTTGATGACCGACATGCTCGATGTGATTCATGTATGCCTGTCCCCATGGGTTAGTGCCGCTTTGGGTTCACGACTAGCCATGTCGGACCGGGTTCTCTGTCATATGGATGCTAGCGACACTATCATATACGTGAGACAAAAGGCGCAAACGGTCCCGGGCCATGGTAAGGCGACACCCGTGGGATTACCGTGCGTGAGGCCGCAAAGTGATATGAGGTGTTACCGGCTGGGTCGATGTGACTTGGAATCGGGGTCCTGACAGCGTTGGCATCAGAGCCGGACTACCTGTAGGTTCGCTAAGCCAAACTGGTTGATGTCGAGTCTAGAAATGCTTTAGTTATATGTAGGGGAATTGATTGTGGGAGGGAACGTAAGGCTCTTTTTACTTCTTTACCTTTTGCCCTCTTATCTGTGTCATTCTCTTCTCATTCTACGTGGGTTAAGGACTAGGCTCTCTTCTCTCTATTAGGTTCACGTGTTACTAATCCGTAGTAACTTATAGGATTGTTGGTTACCAGACCCAGTTCAGTTTCTACTAATTTTAGTATGTTGCCAGTTGAACCAGAACCTTGATATGATGTTGTTGAGTGATTTTTGCAAACTGTTGTGGATGTCTCAACTCCGTCTCTGAGCATTTACAGCTGTTATGCTGTCCAATTTTCCCTAGAAATTCTAATGCCTTTGCCTTGTGGTTGTGCTTTCAGATGGCCACTCGTGCTCAGAACCAAGTGGTTCTCCTGACCCGGTGCCTTGATGTGCCCGGTCATACTGCTATGTTAGTCCGGGTAATGATCGAGACGGGCTACCGTTGGTATCCGGAATACACTGTCGAAGAGCAATTCCGAGACTTTAATCAAAGCCAATATTTCTGCACTGTCAGGATATTTCCTTCTTATCCTGGATCTACCAAGCCCCTCCACTGTTCTTATGGACTCGGAGTCACTGTTGAGATGGTTGTGCAGGATGCTGCCTATTCCATGATGACCATCATGCGAGTCAGGACCGGTCTGCTTCGGAATACAGACTTTCGTTATATGCCAGCTTCGCTCCCTGGACCGCAAGGGTATCTCCAGGCTATCTATGTTGACTCCACACATGAAGACTCACTTAACCGCACCACTGCCGAGATGCTCGAGGATAAAGACCGAGAGAATCGGGCCTTGAGACTGGAGCTTTTCAACACCCGTGCTGATCATTGGGCCACTTTGACTCAGTTTGCACCGGCTGTGCAAGCAGGATGTATGGATACGAGGAATCTGTACCCTGTGAGATCTGCTCTGCCAGACATGGTGGATTGGCGTGATGTGGGAGGCATCACCCACCCCGTGGTCCCCGCAGGCCACCGTTTGTTGGTCCAAGACCTCACCCTAGCCCCTTTGGTCCACAAGCTCCTCAGGACCGTCTGTTCCCGGATGGTCACGTTGAACTTCCAGGCTATGGAGGTGACTTCTATGAGGACTACTACGGAGCTGTCTGAGTTAGTAGTAGTATCACTAGTATTGTAATAGTTGTATTTCCACCGTCCTGCGTGACCTGTGGAATATGACTTAGTGTGTATCAATTCCAGAGGTGTAGAAAAATAATGTATAGGAGCTTGGAATGTCTCTGATGAGATGTAACGTCTTTCATCATAGTTGTACTTTAGCCTGGGCTTGTACTAAACTATGTATGGTGTGTATGACCGTTGGTATATATATGGCAGTTTCTATATTACCATGTCATACGGATGAACATCTCTGCATTCCGCGTTTTCCATTACATTCCGCACTACCTTGCCCAGATTTTGTCATCCTTGTCTAAACCGTTGTTTTGTTTTCCTAGGATGGTCAACACCCGCAACAACCCGGCTGCCCCGGAGCAGGGTGAAGCTAGCGCAGCTAGGAATGAAAATATGCCTCAACCGCCTTCTCTGGCCGAAGTTATGCTGGAGGCAGAATGAAACAAGCGTGAGACTAATCGCTTGCTGGAGCGGATTGAGCAGAACACTGCACGCCAGCCAAGGAACGATCTGGTGTCAATCAATGACTTTGTCAAGCTGTATCCACCAAAGTTTAATCATTCCGTCGAGCCTCTCGATGCGGATGATTGGCTTCGCAGCATCACCCACAAGCTACGTTCTGCCAATGTAGCCGAAGCTGATAAGGTTACCTTTGTTGCCTATCACCTCGAAGGCCCTGCTAGCCTTTGGTGGGAGAACTTTGAGGCTATGCGCTCGGTCGGCCAAATCACTAATTGGGCTGAATTTAGTGCGGCTTTCCGTGAGCATCACATCCCGGAAGGTCTCATCGACCATAAGACGGAAGAGTTCTGCAATTTCACCCAGGGTAGACTGACTGTGGACGCATACAGTCGCGAGTTCGGAAATCTAGCACGTTATGCTCCTAAAGAGTTATCCACCGACGCCAAGAAGCAGGCAAGGTTCTGCAAGGGACTTAGCCCCGAGCTTCGATGTGACCTTCGTCTGCACAAGTGCACCTCCTTTCAGAAGTTAGTCAACAAGGCCATCAATGCTGAGACAGGTCAAACTGACTTTGAAGCTTCACACAAGCACTCCCGTGACTTTGGATCTTCATCCGGCTCTGGATCTCAGAAGCGCCAGGTCTGGATTCCAAACACTGCTCTGCCACCCAGGTTCACTCCGAGGCCATCCTTTGAGGCGCCTCGCCCCAACCAGCAGTATGCACCGCCCAAGACCTATAGTGGACCCGCTGTTAATGTTGCTCCACGTCCCAATGTGATAACCTGTTTCAAGTGTGGGGAGACGGGTCACTACATCCGCGAGTGTCCCCAGAACAACCCCAACCAGTTCGGAAAGTCTGTTGGCCGTGGCAAGCTAGCAGGAAAGGTGCTCTATGCCAAGCCAGCCACCACTGCTCGTGGCCATGTCAACTACGTTTCAGCTGAGGAGACTCATGAGGATCCCAATGTTGTTCTCGGTACGCTCCTTGTTAATTGCCATCCGGCAACTGTTCTCTTTGATACTGGAGCATTTCATTCATTTATTTCTGAGAGCTATGCTCGATTGCACAACAACACATTTAGTCACATGCCCACCTCCATGGAAATTCAAACTCCTGGTTCTGGATGGCAAACCTCTAGAATAAGTCATGGAAATGAAATTCTTGTCGACAGATTGGTCTTCCTTGCATCACTAATAGCTCTCAAGTCCTCAGACATAAACATCATCTTGGGTATGGACTGGATGTCAGCCCATTACGCTAAGATTGATTGCTCTACTAGAACTATTCAACTCACCCATCCATCGGGTAAGACAGTCAATGTTTTGACCCGAGTGTCTGAGCGTCAGCTCTACTCTTTAAATGCCAACCCCCTTCCAGACTTGAAGATATTCCAGTAATCCGTGACTTCCCGGATGTTTTTCCAGAGGAACTGCCAGGTGTGCCACCTGACAAAGATGTCGAGTTTGTAATAGACCTTGTTCCAGGAACCGTCCCAATCTCTAGAAGACCTTATAAGATGGCACCCCTAGAACTAGCCGAGCTTAAGAAACAACTCGATTAGTCCTTGCAAAAGGGTTTCATCCGTCCTAGTTCTTCTCCATGGGCTTGCCCCGTCCTTTTCGTCAAGAAGAAGGATGGTACGGATCGGATGGTTGTAGATTACCATCCCATTAATTTGGTCACGATAAAGAACAAGTATCCGCTTCCCAGGATCAACGACCTGTATGATTAGCTCGCTGGATCCTCAGTATTCTCCAAAATGGATTTGAGGTTGGGCTACCATCAAATCAAAATCAAGAATGGGGACATTCCTAAAACGGCCTTTGTTACTCGTTATGGCCAATACGAGTACACCGTCATGTCTTTCGGTTTAACCAATGCTCCAGCCACCTTTTCCCGGTTAATGAACTCGATCTTCATGGAGTATTTGGATAAATTCGTCGTGGTATACCTCGATGATATACTCATCTATTCTAAGAATGAGGAAGAACATGCCGAACATCTAAGGCTAGTATTGATGAAACTTCGAGAGCATCGCCTTTATGCCAAATTCTCTAAGTGCGGATTCAGGTTGCCAGAAGTGACCTATCTGGGCCATGTAATCTCTAGTAAGGGCATTGCTGTCAATCTCGAGCGAGTTCAAGCCATCCTTGACTGGACTCCACCTGAAACGGTCAAGCAAGTTCGGAGTTTCCTTGGTTTAGCGAGCTATTTCCGCCGCTTCGTCGAGAATTTTTCCAAGGTTGCTAAGCCTCTAACTGAACTCCTCAAGAAAGATAAAAAGTTTGAGTGGACCCCATAGTGCGAGTTCAGCTTTCAGGAGCTGAAAAGACGCCTCACATCTCCTCCCGTACTTGTACCACCAGATTTTTCTAAGGACTTTGTTATCTATTGCGACGCCTCGCGACAAGGACTAGGTTGCATACTCATGCAAGATCGTCATGTGATTGCCTACGCTTCTCGACAGTTGCGTCCACATGAGGATAACTATCCCACACATGATCTAGAGCTTGCAGCTGTAGTCCATGCACTCAAAACCTGGCGACATTAACTTCTTGGTAATCGTTGCGAAATTTACACTGATCACCAAAGTCTGAAATACATCTTCACCCAACCGGATTTGAATCTCAGGCAAAGACGTTGGGTCGAGTTGATTACGGATTACGACTTAGGAATAACTTACACCCCCGGCAAAGCCAATGTCATGGCTGATGCACTAAGTCGTAAATCCTATTGTAACAACCTGATGTTACAACAAAGTCAACCACTTCTCCACGAGGAATTTCGTAAGCTTAATCTTCACATTGTTCCTCGAGGATTCATTTCCACCCTGGTGGCAAAACCTACCCTTACGGATCAGATCATCAAGGCACAGAAGGTAGATCCGGGAATCTCCCGTATCAAGAGAAACATCAAGAAAGGAGTCGCAGATTGTTTCTCCATTAATGATCAAGGTGTCGTGTTCTTTGGAGACCGTCTATTGGTTCCCAAGGTACGCAACCTGAGGCGATTGATCCTTAAGGAAGCTCATGAATCCCCTCTCACCATTCATCCCGGTAGTACTAAAATGTATCAAGACCTACGCCAGAGGTTTTGGTGGACTAGGATGAAGAGAGAAATCGCTCAATACATTGCTAACTGCGACGTCTGTCGTCGTGTTAAAGTAGAGCATCAATGGCCTGCTGGCACCCTTCAACCTTTGGCAATTCCTGAATGGAAATGGGATAAAATAGGTATGGATTTTATTATCGGGTTTCCCAGGACTAAGAGAGGGAATAATGCTATCTTCGTCGTTGTTGATCAACTTTCCAAAGTAGCCCACTTTCTACCTGTTCGTGAGAGTATAACCGCTAGCCAGCTAGCTGACCTATACATCTCCCGAATAGTGTCTCTTCATGGTGTTCCATTGGAGATTAACTCAGACCGTGGAAGTCTCTTCACCTCTCGATTTTGGGAAAGTTTCCAAAATGCTATGGGGACTCATCTCTCCTTTAGCACCGCCTTCCATCCTCAATCAAGTGGTCAAGTAGAACGAGCCAATCAAATCCTGGAAGACATGCTTCGAGCTTCTGTCATCTCTTTCGGTATGAATTGGGAGAAATGTCTTCCATTCGCGGAGTTCGCTTATAACAATAGTTATCAAGCTAGCTTGGGCAAAGCTCCTTTCGAAGTTCTCTATGGACGAAAATGTCGAACGCCTCTTAACTGGTCAGAAACCGGGGAAAGACAACTCTTTGGCCCGGATATGATCCAGGAAGTAGAAGAGCAGGTTCGCATTATTCGTGAGAAATTGAAAACAGCCCAATCTCGTCAAAAGAGCCAATATGACCGCAAGCATAAGCCTATGTCTTATGAAGTTGGCGAGAAGGCTTACCTTCGGGTTACACCTTTAAAGGGAACCAATCGATTCGGTATTAAAGGCAAATTGGCTCCTCGTTACATTGGACCCTTTCGCATTCTTGCCAAACGAGGGGAAGTCGCCTACCAGTTGGAACTACCTCCGCATCTCTCCAGTGTTCATGATGTCTTCCACGTTTCTCAACTCCGGCGTTGCTTCTCGGATCCTATTCGTGGAGTGGACCACGAAACGCTTGATCTCCAGGATAACCTCACATATCAAGAATATCCCATTCGTATCCTTGATCAAGCCGAGCGTACCACTCGACGCCAGAATATCAAGTTCCTCAAGGTTCAATGGTCACACCATTCCGAGCAAGAAGCTACTTGGGAAAGGGAGGACCGTCTTCGACTTGAGTAACCCACCTTCTTCCCGACGGATCCTAAATCTCGGGACGAGATTCTTTTGAGTGGGGGTGAGTTGTCACATCCTAGCTAGTCCATGCATTAGAGTGTTGCATCATGTCTACTTTCATCAGAAACTTGAATTGGGGAAGACAGAACCCCCAGCAACCCCCTGGAATCAACTAGGGTTTACTAAAAATAATTTCAATGAACCTGAAATGCCCTTCTAAAAAGTTCACCCTCTTTGTCTTGGGTTAGAACCACTGGCAAAATTGGTGCACAATTTTCTAGGTCAACAGAAGGTCATTGAATTAAATCATATGTAATTTGCACTTGGGCATTTAAATGCTAGTAAATATTTTAAATGCTCAAATAATTCTAGAAATAAGTGTAGGATGTTGGAAATATTCTAAACTAAGCCTATGATTAATTCCAGGATTTTTGTAAGTGCCTGACTATTTTTAATAAAGCCACAAACCTACAGAAAATTAGAAAACAAAAATGAAAAGAAAGGCAGAGGCTTACCTGGCGCCCACCTGGCAAGCCCACTTGCCGGCCCAGTGTAACGCCCCCGATGTAACTTGCCATTATTGTAATCCAACTCTTGCCATTTCCGGCTATGTGCTATGTTTTTCCCTCCGTGGTTGGGTTCTCTCCGTTTTGCATTTTGGTCATGTCATGCATTTTATATCATGTCATCATGTGCATCGCATTTGCATATGTGTTCGTCTCATAAATCCGAGCATCTTTCCCGTTGTCCGTTTTGCAATCCGGCGCTCCTATGCCTCCTGGCGTCCCCTTTTACATTTCTTCGTGAGCGGGTATTAAACATTCTCGGAATGGACCGAGGTTTGACATGTGGCCTAGGTATAGCACCGGAGGACCGCCTGTCAAGTTTCGGGTCAATCGGAGTTCGTTTGGTACTCCAACGGTTAACCGGGTAACCGTGAAGGCCTCGTGTGTGTTGCAGCCCAACACCCCTTCAAATCAGCCCAACACCCCTTCAAATCAGCCCAATAACCCATCTAAGTCACTCCCATGTCCTCCGCCGTTCGATCATGATCGCGTGGGCGAAAACCGCACTCCATTTGGAGCTTCCTAGCTCCTTTTAGCTATAAAAA
Source organism: Aegilops umbellulata (assembly GCA_032464435.1). NCBI lineage: Eukaryota > Viridiplantae > Streptophyta > Magnoliopsida > Poales > Poaceae > Aegilops > Aegilops umbellulata. The sequence continues at coordinate 69,918,809 of CP136060.1, read as the reverse complement.
CACCTCCCCCTCCAAATCCGGGTCAAAAACCACCTCCTAACCCTAAGCTCGCCTCGAAATCCGCACCAGATCCCCCCCCCCCCCCGCCGCCACCTGTCCCGCCGCCGGCGCCCCGGACCAACCAGGGGCCGCCACCTGTCCAGCGCCGCCGTCCGCCTCCGCCGGCCCGCGGGGCCCGCGCCAGGCCCGCGGGGCCCGGATCCGCCGCGCCGCCGCCCGCGGGGCGCCCGCGCGCGACCTCGCCTCCGCCTGCCTCCTTCCGCCGGTGCCGCTCCCCCGCCGCCGTCTCCACTTCGCGCCGCCGGAGCCGACCTCCACCGCGACCCCGCCCGCCGGTGCAGCTCCTCCGCCGGGACCCGGCCGGATCCGGCGAGATCCGGCCCGGATCCAACTTCCCCGGCCTCTCCCCGCAGCTCCGGCGCCCCTCAACGTCCTTCTCCGGCGACCCCCCCCCCCCCTCCGGCGAACATCGTAGTCCGCGCTGGGTTGACTTTTACCTCCTCCCCGAAATCTCTAAGTCCTTTATTTTCATCATTATCATCGCATCTTCATCATGCCATATCTTTGCATCCGTGGCTCCATTTCGCGCTTATAATATGTCGATTTGTTCGCCTCGAAGAGTACATCATTTTGTTCCATTGCATCATTTTCATTTGAGGTCATCTGGTTTCCCTAAATGCTGTTAGAAGAGGGCTAGTTGATGTTGGTTGCTGGATCTTATCTGAACATGCACTTTTGTCATTTTTGCCATGATTGATGTGTACCTCCTATGAGGTTGAGCTATAAATGTGTTTTGTAATATGCCATGTTACCTTTCGAGGGAATTTTGATATGTATTTTTGCGATGCTTGAGGTGGCTAGAAATTGCATGCAAAGTGGGGATGATGATATTGCTGTTTTCAGAGACTTAGTGCATTCACTAAGTCCCTGACTTTTGTTATTATCATGCTGTATGTTCATGTTGTTTTCGAGAGATCCGTGCATATTTTGAACATGATCAGTAAGGGAGTTTTGAACTTGAGTATTTGCTTAACCCATCCATGCCTTTGTTTGCAATTATGGAGTGCCATAGCTTGAATCAATCGAGCTCTACTTTTGCTTCAAAATGTTGCTGCCAGATTGTTTACATGTTATTCGATTTTGCCTAGCTTGGTGTAGTTGGTCCTTACATGATATGATGTTGTTCTTGCCATGTATTGTTACTATGCCATGTCTTGTTGATGTATGTATGCTTAGTTTATCATGAGATGCTCTGTAGTGAGTGCATCAAGCTCACGAACATGCCTAGTCGTTAACAGTTTTCTGCCATGTCCAGTTTTCTGCTAAGTCTGAAACCTGTAACGAAACTTGCTTATTTGTCATGGGTGTAATCTTATTCTCTGATCCTTTTTGGCTTATGGTCAGTAAGAGACTTTTGTCAAGTGTTATGTGTAGATTCATGCCATGCCTTACTTTGCTATTCTCTGAACCTGTAGCATGTTGTTTCATTGCTCTGAACACATCATCCTGATGTTGTTTTCCTGACTTGCTGTTATTTCACTAAGTCTGTGAATCTGGTATAAGTTGTACTTTTGCCATGCTTGTTTGAACCTGTTATGATGTGGATTAGCCGTAGCTCAGTGTTCATCTTTTGTCGTGCATCTTGAGTAGATTACTGTCATATGCTTTGTTGCCATGTTTGGGTGCAGTAGCTTAATTATTTGTTGCTTGCTAAGTGGCATCATGCTGTTTATGGCAGTTTCGTGTCATTCTTGTATTGCTTGCCATTTGCAAACCGTGCATCCGATTCCGGTGATCTTTATATCGATTTCAACCGAAATCACCTCATCTATCCAGCGGCATGCTTGGTTTTCCAAGATTATGCCCTGTTCATCCTTGTCCTTCCGGAGCATGCATACGCATTGCATATCACCTCTCGCATATCATGCCATGTTTTGCATCATGTTGATTGCGCATTGCATCGTGGTTGATATTGGTTCCTTTGCTTGTTCTCTTGTCTTGGGTAGAGCCGGGAGACGAGTACGTGAACGAGGAACCTGTTGAGAACGCTTTCGAGGACCAAGCTTTCGACAACTCTGAGAACCTTGCAGGCAAGATGACCATACCCTCGAAATCACTTCTATCTTTGCTTGCTAGATTGCTCGCTCTTTTGCTATGACTATGCTGCGATACCCACCACTTGCTTTATCATGCCTCCTATATTGCCATGTCAGCCCCTAACCATCCATGTTCTAGCAAACCGTTGTTTGGCTATGTTACTGCTTGGCTCAGCCCCTCTTATAGCGTTGCTAGTTGCAGGTGAAGATGAAGTTTGTTCCTTGTTTGGAACATGATCTTGTTGTTCCTTGGTGGAACATGTTTACTTGTTTGGGTTATCACGATACCTCTTATTTAAGTAATGCATCTATATACTTGGTAAAGGGTGGAAGGCTCGGCCTTATGCCTGGTGTTTTGTTCCACTCTTGCCACCCTAGTTTCCGTCATACCGGTGTTATGTTCCCGGAGTTTGCGTTCCTTACACGGTTGGGTGATTTATGGGACCCCCTTGACAGTTCGCTTTGAATGAGACTTTTCCAGCAAGGCCCAACATTGGTTTTACCATTTGCCACTACCTACCCTTTTTCCCCCGGGTTTTCGCGAGCCCGAGGGTCATCTTTATTTTAGCCCCCCCGGACCAGTGCTTCTCTAAGTGCTGGCCCGAACCGAGCAACCTGCGGGGCCACCTCGTGGCAACTCGAGGGCTGGTTTTACTCGTAGCTTGACTTATCCGGATGTGCCCTGAGACCGAGATATGTGCAGCTCCTATCAGGATTTGTCGGCACAATCGGGCGGCTTTGCTGGACTTGTTTTGTTGTTGCCGAAATGTCTTGTAGTCCGGGATTCCGAGATTGATCGGGTCTTCCCCGTAGAAGGAATATCCTTCGTTGACCGTGAGAGCTTATCATGGGCTAAGTTGGGACACCCCTGCAGGGTATTATCTTTCGAAAGCCGTGCCCGCGGTTATGAGGCAGATAGGAATTTGTTGATGTCCGGTTGTAGAAAACCCGAAGTTGACCTTAACTAAAACACATCAACCGCGTGTGTAACCGTGATGGTCTCTTCTCGGCGGGGTCCGGGAAGTGAACACGGTTGTTGGAGTTATGCCTGACGTAGGTTGTTTCAGGATCACTTATTGATCACTTCTAGCTTCACGACCGTGCTTTGCCTTCTCTTCTCGCTCTCTTTTGCGCTATAGCCACCACATGCTAGACGCTTGCTGCAGCTCCACCTCATAAACCCCTTTCCCACCTTTAAGCTTAAATAGTCTTGATCTCGCGGGTGTGAGATTGCTGAGTCCCCATGACTCACAGATATTATCACCTCAGTTGCAGGTACCAACGATGTCAGTGCAGATGACGCGACCGAGCTCACTTGGGAGTTCGATGAGGAACGTGGCCGTTACTATGTTTCTTTTCCAGATGATCAGTAGTGGAGCCCAGTTGGGTGATCCGGGTATCTGTTTAGCATTTGGGGTAGTCTTCTTTCTTTTTGGTGCCGTAGTCGGACCTTGAGTGTAATCTGTATGATGGATGTTATTTATGTACTTGTGTGAAGTGGCGATTGTAAGCCAACTATGTATCTTTCCCCTTTATTTATTACATGGATTGTGTGAAGATTACCTCACTTGCGACATTGCTTTCAATGCGGTTATGCCTCTAAGTCGTGCCTCGACACGTGGGAGATATAGCCGCATCGAGGGCGTTACAAGTTGGTAATCAGAGCCTTTCCCCGACCTTAGGAACCCCCACTGTTTGATCGTCTTTAGTGGCCGAGTTGTGTCTAGAAAAAAAAAGTTTTGAGTCATTTAGGAATTATATATCGGAGAGTTTAGGAATTCTTTTTACTTCCCAGTCCCTTCGACCTTCTGGTAAGGCATCCTGACGTAGAGTTTTGACTCTTCTCTTCTCAAATTTCACTAAAAAAAATTTTAGGATCACGCGGGTATATTACAATCGTTCCGATGGTTTTATGATGACAACATTGTCTTGGTTGCCTCCTGACATTTAGGGGTTGTGGCAGTGTTCCGGGGAGTTGAGCTCCGAGGTGTTGTCGTCATAATCTTATCATTGCGGTTTTGGAATACCTGAGTCTAGTACGACCGACATCGAAAATCTCTTTTGTACAGTTGTTGGTGAGATAACCTGATAGCCCAGTACTGTGGCGAGTGCAGGAGTATTGCCATGACTTGTATAACGGATGTGTTTTCGAAGGTTGGGGTAGACGATTTCCGAAGATTTCTTGGTTATGTGTTGAAGGATGGATACAGCTGGTTGTAGGATTTGCTAGTTTGGGTGAGATATTATGCTTCCCCTGTATCCCCAACACCTGATTGCATAACCAGAAAGTTTCGGGAGTTTATAAGTGGGAATTCTTGTAGCTTTAGTATTTCTTCCGCAGATATTTGGTTTGTGATTGGGTAATCCTTACTAAGTATTTGTTCACTTCCGTACCTTGTTGATTTTATTCCTTACCATGTCCTAAGTGGCTTCTCAGCTTATGGAAGTGTGATATTTTACATTGGAATTCATTCGTTCATTCTCGTTCGAATGTTAATTATGAAGACTATATGTTGCAATTTCGTTCCTTTGATTCAACTTTAATATATCTCTATCAAGATGCTAATGGATGTCACCCTCTTCAGGATGGCTCCACCAACGCGTCAGAATCCGGAACGCAATGACGGGAATCAGGCTAACCCTCCGCCACCGCCTCCGCCTCCGGAAGCTTGGCAGGCCCTGATGACTGCTACAAATGCCAATGCTCAGATTCTGATTCAGCTCTTGCAAGATCGCAACCAAGGGCAAGCTAATCAAGAGAATCAAGGCCAAGGCAACAATCAGCCGCATTTCGCTTCACTGAACCAGTTCCTTGCTAATCAGCCAAAGACCTTCAGCTACTGTGTCGAGGCCACAGACGCAGATGATTGGCTCGTGGACATCAGCAAGCATTTCGAGTGCAGCAACGTGAGACCTGAGGACTTTGTCAAGTTTGCCTCTTTTCAACTCAAAGATCAAGCTGCTGAGTGGTTCCAGCAATACAAAGATTCCAGAGGAGGTCGTGTGATCACTTGGGATGATTTCCGCCGTGATTTCAAAGCGCACCACATTCCAGAAAGTGTTGTTGAGCTTAAGCGTGAGGAATTCCGCAATCTCAAGCAAGGCAACATGACTGTCTATCAATACAACACTCAGTTCCAGAAACTCTCTCGTTTTGCAAGGCAAGACATTCCTGATGAGAAGAGTATGATCTACCAATTCAGGCGTGGTCTCAGAGAAGATCTGCAACTTGCTCTCGTGCTTTTCGAGCCATTAAAGTATGATGAATTCTACAACATGGCACTGAAACAAGAAGCTGCTCAGCTCAAGTGTGAGGCATCTAAGAAGAGAGTCAGAGACGCAGTTCAGTCTTCTTCTTCCTCACTTGTGGCAGCTAAGCAACAGAAGTTCTGGTTGCCTCCTCCTCCTCCGTTCCGTCAGCCTTATTAGCAGAAGAACTCAAGTGGTCGTGGATCTTCCCACCCACCCAACCCTGGCTATCAGAACAAGTCTCAGAATCAAGCTCCAAGGCCAAGTGCTCCTTATCATCGTCCGCTCTCAGAGGTGACTTGTAACAAATGTCAGCAGAAGGGTCACTATGCGAACAAGTGCTTCAACCAGAGGCGCCTTCCGCCTCCTCCTCCTGTGAAATCTTCCAGCAATGCAGTGGTCAAGCATAATCCTAAGCATGTCAAGGTGAACATGTTGAATGCAGCTCAAGCAGAGGATTCTTCTGAAGTGATCATGGGTAATCTTCCTGTTAATGATATTCCTGCCAAAGTCTTATTTGATACGGGTGCATCGCATTGTTTCATGTCAAGACCATTTTTCGCCAAGCATGAGTTCACGTCTTCAAATTTGGATAGACCCATGCCTGTCATTTCTCCTGGTAAACGTTTGAGCTCTAGTTTGGTGGTTCCCAATGTTTCCATCAAGATGGGTGACTACAAATTCTTGTCTAAACCAATTGTTCTTGGTGATTCTGATATTGATCTCATTCTCGGGATGGACTGGCTTTCTAAGCACAAGGCTCAGCTTGAGTGTGCTGCCAGGGAAATCAAATTGACTCACACTTCGAACGATGTGATCATCTATGCTTCTCGTGATGATACCATTCGGTTGTTTTCTCTCAATGAGATGGGTGAAATGGAGGCTATCTCTCAGATTCCAGTCGTTTGTGAGTACCAAGATGTTTTTCCAGAAGAGCTTCCGGGTATGCCTCCCCGTCGGCCAGTTGAATTCATTATTGAGCTTGAGCCTGGCACGGAACCCGTTTGCAAGCGTCCTTACAAGCTTGGACCAGATGAGCTCAAGGAATTGAAGATTCAACTCGATAAACAAGAACGTCTGGGTCTGATCAGACCGAGTTCTTCTCCTTGGGGTTGTGGTGTTCTTTTTGTCAAGAAGAAGGATGGCACGGACCGACTTTGCGTCGATTACCGTCCATTGAACAAGAAGACTATCAAGAACAAGTACCCACTTCCCAACATCAATGAGCTATTTGAGCAACTCAAAGGTGCTAAGGTGTTCTCCAAGCTTGACCTTCGTATGGGTTATCATCAGATTCGCATTCGTGAAGAAGATATTCCCAAGACAGCATTCAGAACAAGCTTTGGTTCTTATGAATACACTGTCATGTCTTTCGGCCTCGTCAATGCTCCTCCGTATTTCACTCGATTGATGAATTTCATCTTCAACCCCTACATCAACGAATTTGTCTTGGTCTATCTTGATGATATTTTGGTCTTCTCTAAGAATAAGAAGGATCATGCCGAACATTTGCGGTTGGTACTCGACAAGCTCAGAGAATATCAATTATATGCGAAGTTCTCCAAATGTGAATTCTGGCTTGATGAAGTTCTTTATCTTGGTCATATCATCTCTGCCAAGGGCATCGCTGTTAATCCAGAGAGGGTGTCTGCAGTTTTGAATTGGAATCCTCCTCAGAATGTCAAGCAGCTTCGCAGTTTTCTTGGACTTGCAAGCTATTGCAGAAAATTCGTTGAGAATTTCTCCAAGATTGCAAAGCCTCTTTCCAACCTCCTCCAGAAGCATGTGAAATATGTCTGGTCTCCTGAGTGTGACGTTGCTTTCAACACTCTCAAAGAGAAACTTGTCACTGCTCCAGTCTTGACTCCTCCTGATGAATCCAAGCCTTATGAAGTATTCTGTGATGCTTCTCTCCAGGGCCTCGGTGCTGTGTTAATGCAAGAGAAGAAGGTTGTTGCCTATACCTCTCGCCAGTTGAAGCCCAATGAAAGGAACTACCCCACTCACGATCTTGAGTTGGCGGCAGTTGTCCACGCACTAATAACATGGAGACATCTCCTGTTGGGAAGGAAAGTGGACATTTTCACCGATCACAAGAGTCTCAAGTATATCTTCACTCAGCCTCATCTCAACCTCAGACAAACTCGATGGGTCGAAATGATTCAAGAGTATAATCCGAGTATTGAATATACTCCAGGCAAGGCTAATGTGGTTGCAGACGCTTTGAGCAGAAAGGCATACTGCAACAGCTTAATCCTCAAGCCTTTTCAACCAGATCTCTGTGAGGCTTTTCGCAAGTTGAATCTCCAAGTTGTTCCTCAAGGTGTTCTTGCCAACCTCTTTGTCTCTCCTACTTTGGAAGATCAAATTCGTGAGGCACAATTGTTGGATACCATGGTGAAGAAGGTGAAACGTGGTATTGAAAAGAGCATCCCCAAATACAAGTGCTATCGAGTTGATGACAGAGATACTCTTTTCTTCGAGGACCGGATTGTGGTTCCAAAGGGTGATCTTCGTAAAGTCATTATGAATGAAGCGCACAATTCTCTCCTGTCTATTCATCCTGGAAGTACAAAGATGTACCATGACCTCAAGCAGTCGTATTGGTGGACTCGAATGAAGCGAGAAATTGCTCAATTCGTGAATGAGTGTGATGTCTGCAGAAGGGTGAAAGCAGAACACCAACGACCAGCTGGACTTCTCCAACCTCTTGCTATTCCAGAATGGAAGTTTGATCATATCGAAATGGACTTCGTGACTGGTTTTCCTAAGTCCAAGCGTGGAAATGATGCTATCTTCGTCGTCATCGACAAGCTCACCAAAGTGGCTCATTTTCTTCCTATCAAAGAGTCTATCACAGCAGCGCAGCTGGCAGAGCTCTACACCTCCAGAATTGTCTCCTTGCATGGCATTCCACAGTTGATCTCTTCAGACCGTGGCAGCATCTTTACCTCCAAGTTTTGGGATTCTTTTCAGAAGGCCATGGGCACCAACATTCGCTTCAACACAGCTTTCCACCCTCAGACTAGTGGACAAGTCGAGCGTGTCAATCAAATTCTTGAAGATATGCTCAGAGCCTGTGTTATCTCTTTCGGCATGAAGTGGGAGGATTGTCTTCCTTATGCTGAGTTCTCTTACAACAACAGTTTTCAAGCCAGCTCGGGCAAAGCCCCATTCGAGATCCTCTATGGCAGAAAGTGCCGTACTCCTCTCAACTGGTCTGAAACCGGTGAACGTCAATTGCTCGGCAATGATTTGATCTCAGAGGCTGAGGCCATGTGCAAGGTGATTCGTGAGAACCTCAAAGCAGCGCAGTCGCGCCAGAAGAGCTATTACGACAGCAAACACCGTGATGTGGCATTCGAGATCGGAGACCATGTCTACCTCCGCGTCTCGCCAATGAAAGGAACTCGTCGCTTCGGTATCAAGGGGAAACTTGCCCCCAGATACGTCGGTCCCTTCAAGATCATCGGCAAACGAGGCGATCTAGCCTATCAACTTGAGCTCCCCTCCAACTTTGCAAATGTGCATGATGTTTTCCACGTGTCACAGCTTCGCAAGTGCTTCAAGACGCCTGAGCGCACCATCAACTTCGAAGAGATTGATCTTCAAGAAGATTTGTCCTATCATGAGCATCCAGTTGCCATTCTGGAGAAAACTGAGCGCAAGACTCGCAACAAGTCAATCAAATTCCTCAAAGTGAAATGGTCACATCATTCAGACCGAGAGGCCACCTGGGAGCGTGAAGACCACCTACGTTCCGAGTACCCGGAGTTCTTTCAGTCCTAGATCTCGGGACGAGATCCTCTCATAGTGGTGGTGTGTTGTAACGCCCCCGATGTAACTTGCCATTATTGTAATCCAACTCTTGCCATTTCCGGCTATGTGCTATGTTTTTCCCTCCGTGGTTGGGTTCTCTCCGTTTTGCATTTTGGTCATGTCATGCATTTTATATCATGTCATCATGTGCATCGCATTTGCATACGTGTTCGTCTCATAAATCCGAGCATCTTTCCCGTTGTCCGTTTTGCAATCCGGCGCTCCTATGCCTCCTGGCGTCCCCTTTTACATTTCTTCGTGAGCGGGTATTAAACATTCTCGGAATGGACCGAGGTTTGACATGTGGCCTTGGTATAGCACCGGAGGACCGCCTGTCAAGTTTCGGGTCAATCGGAGTTCGTTTGGTACTCCAACGGTTAACCGGGTAACCGTGAAGGCCTCGTGTGTGTTGCAGCCCAACACCCCTTCAAATCAGCCCAACACCCCTTCAAATCAGCCCAATAACCCATCTAAGTCACTCCCATGTCCTCCGCCGTTCGATCACGATCGCGTGGGCGAAAACCGCACTCCATTTGGAGCTTCCTAGCTCCTTTTAGCTATAAAAACACCTCCCCCTCCAAATCCGGGTCAGAAACCACCTCCTAACCCTAAGCTCGCCTCGAAATCCGCACCAGATCCCCCCGCCGCCGCCACCTGTCCCGCCGCCGGCGCCCCGGACCAACCAGGGGCCGCCACCTGTCCAGCGCCGCCGTCCGCCTCCGCCGGCCCACTGGGCCCGCGCCGCCGCCCGCGGGGCGCCCGCGCGCCCGCGCGCCCCCGCGCGCGACCTCGCCGCCGCCTGCCTCCTTCCGCCGGTGCCGCTCCCCCGCCGCCGTCTCCACTTCGCGCCGCCGGAGCCGACCTCCACCGCGACCCCGCCCGCCGGTGCAGCTCCTCCGCCGGGACCCGGCCGGATCCGGCGAGATCCGGCCCGGATCCGACTTCCCCGGCCTCTCCACGCAGCTCCGGCGCCCCTCAACGTCCTTCTCCGGCGACCCCCCCGCCCTCCGGCGAACATCGTAGTCCGCGCTGGGTTGACTTTTACCTCCTCCCCGAAATCTCTAAGTCCTTTATTTTCATCATTATCATCGCATCTTCATCATGCCATAACTTTGCATCCGTGGCTCCATTTCGCGCTTATAATATGTCGGTTTGTTCGCCTCAAAGAGTACATCACTTTGTTCCATTGCATCATTTTCATTTGAGGTCATCTGGTTTCCCTAAATGCTGTTAGAAGAGGGCTAGTTGATGTTGGTTGCTGGATCTTATCTGAACATGCACTTTTGTCATTTTTGCCATGATTGATGTGTACCTCCTATGAGGTTGAGCTATAAATGTGTTTTGTAATATGCCATGTTACCTTTCCAGGGAATTTTGCTGTGTATTTTTGCGATGCTTGAGGTGGCTAGAAATTGCATGCAAAGTAGGGATGATGATATTGCTGTTTTCAGAGACTTAGTGCATTCACTAAGTCCCTGACTTTTGTTATTATCATGCTGTATGTTCATGTTGTTTTCGAGAGATCCTTGCATATTTTGAACATGATCAGTAAGGAAGTTTTGAACTTGAGTATTTGCTTAACCCATCCATGCCTTTGTTTGCAATTATGGAGTGCCATAGCATGAATCAATCGAGCTCTACTTTTGCTTCAGAATGTTGCTGGCAGATTGTTTACATGTTATTCGATTTTGCCTAGCTTGGTGTAGTTGGTCCTTACATGATATGATGTTGTTCTTGCCATGTATTGTTACTATGCCATGTCTTCTTGATGTATGTATGCTTAGTTTATCATGAGATGCTCTGTAGTGAGTGCATCAAGCTCACGAACATGCCTAGTCGTTAACAGTTTTCTGCCATGTCCAGTTTTCTGCTAAGTCTGAAACCTGTAACGAAACTTGCTTATTTGTCATGGGTGTAATCTTATTCTCTGATCCTTTTTGGCTTATGGTCAGTAAGATACTTTTGTCAAGTGCTATGTGTAGATTCATGCCTTGCCTTACTTTGCTATGCTATGAACCTGTAGCATGTTGTTTCATTGCTCTGAACACGTCATCCTGATGTTGTTTTCCTGACTTGCTGTTATTTCACTAAGTCTGTGAATCTGGTATAAGTTGTACTTTTGCCATGCTTGTTTGAACCTGTTATGATGTGGATTAGCCGTAGCTCAGTGTTCATCTTTTGTCGTGCATCTTGAGTAGATTACTTTCATATGATTTGTTGCCATGTTTGGGTGCAGTAGCTTAATTATTTGTTGCTTGCTAAGTGGCATCATGCTGTTTATGGCAGTTTCGTGTCATTCTTGTATTGCTTGCCATTTGCAAACCGTGCATCCGATTCCGGTGATCTTTATATCGATTTCAACCGAAATCACCTCATCTATCCAGCGGCATGCTTGGTTTGCCAAGATTATGCCCTGTTCATCCTTGTCCTCCCGGAGCATGCATACGCATTGCATATCACCTCTCGCATATCATGCCATGTTTTGCATCATGTTGATTGCGCATTGCATCGTGGTTGATATTGGTTCCTTTGCTTGTTCTCTTGTCTTGGGTAGAGCCGGGAGACGAGTACGTGAACGAGGAACCTGTTGAGAACGCTTTCGAGGACCAAGCTTTCGACAACTCTGAGAACCTTGCAGGCAAGATGACCATACCCTCGAAATCACTTCTATCTTTGCTTGCTAGATTGCTCGCTCTTTTGCTATGCCTATGCTGCGATACCCACCACTTGCTTTATCATGCCTCCTATATTGCCATGTCAGCCCCTAACCATCCATGTTCTAGCAAACCGTTGTTTGGCTATGTTACTGCTTGGCTCAGCCCCTCTTATAGCGTTGCTAGTTGCAGGTGAAGATGAAGTTTGTTCCTTGTTTGGAACATGATCTTGTTGTTCCTTGGTGGAACATGTTTACTTGTTTGGGTTATCACGATACCTCTTATTTAAGTAATGCATCTATATACTTGGTAAAGGGTGGAAGGCTCGGCCTTATGCCTGGTGTTTTGTTCCACTCTTGCCACCCTAGTTTCCGTCATACCGGTGTTATGTTCCCGGAGTTTGCGTTCCTTACACGGTTGGGTGATTTATGGGACCCCCTTGACAGTTCGCTTTGAATGAGACTTTTCCAGCAAGGCCCAACATTGGTTTTACCATTTGCCACTACCTACCCTTTTTCCCCCGGGTTTTCGCGAGCCCGAGGGTCATCTTTATTTTAGCCCCCCCGGACCAGTGCTTCTCTAAGTGCTGGCCCGAACCGAGCAACCTGCGGGGCCACCTCGTGGCAACTCGAGGGCTGGTTTTACTCATAGCTTGACTTATCCGGATGTGCCCTGAGACCGAGATATGTGCAGCTCCTATCAGGATTTGTCGGCACAATCGGGCGGCTTTGCTGGACTTGTTTTGTTGTTGCCGAAATGTCTTGTAGTCCGGGATTCCGAGATTGATCGGGTCTTCCCGGTAGAAGGAATATCCTTCGTTGACCGTGAGAGCTTATCATGGGCTAAGTTGGGACACCCCTGCAGGGTATTATCTTTCGAAAGCCGTGCACGCGGTTATGAGGCAGATGGGAATTTGTTGATGTCCGGTTGTAGAAAACCCGAAGTTGACCTTAACTAAAACACATCAACCGCGTGTGTAACCGTGATGGTCTCTTCTCGGCGGGGTCCGGGAAGTGAACACGGTTGTTGGAGTTATGCCTGACGTAGGTTGTTTCAGGATCACTTATTGATCACTTCTAGCTTCACGACCGTGCTTTGCCTTCTCTTCTCGCTCTCTTTTGCGCTATAGCCACCACATGCTAGACGCTTGCTGCAGCTCCACCTCATAAACCCCTTTCCCACCTTTAAGCTTAAATAGTCTTGATCTCGCGGGTGTGAGATTGCTGAGTCCCCGTGACTCACAGATATTATCACCTCAGTTGCAGGTACCAACGATGTCAGTGCAGATGACGCGACCGAGCTCACTTGGGAGTTCGATGAGGAACGTGGCCGTTACTATGTTTCTTTTCCAGATGATCAGTAGTGGAGCCCAGTTGGGTGATCCGGGGATCTGTTTAGCATTTGGGGTAGTCTTCTTTCTTTTTGGTGCCGTAGTCGGACCTTGAGTGTAATCTGTATGATGGATGTTATTTATGTACTTGTGTGAAGTGGCGATTGTAAGCCAACTATGTATCTTTCCCCTTTATTTATTACATGGATTGTGTGAAGATTACCTCACTTGCGACATTGCTTTCAATGCGGTTATGCCTCTAAGTCGTGCCTCGACACGTGGGAGATATAGCCGCATCGAGGGCGTTACACCCAGCCCAGCCACCGCTCCAGCGAGCTGTTTGGCTCGGCCAGGCAGGCAGCAAGGTGCTCGACGCCGGCACCCGCGCGTGCCATGCAGCTGCACGCCGCCTTGCTTCCTCCCCTAGCCGCTCTGCTGGCCTGGGCGACCTCCACGTCGCCGCCCCGACCCTCTGGACACGCCCATTCGCCCCCTGCCTCTCCCCCTCACTCCCCTCCGCCATGGCCGACGCAGTCGTCGCCGTTTCGCCGCCGTAACCGTGCCCACCGTCGTCAACGCGCCGCTCCACCGTGTCCTGAAGCTCCGCCACTCCCTCCTCGACCGTCCCACCGAGCCACGCCCCGCCGGAAGCCCCCGAGCGTCTTCATCGAGCTCGTCTTCAACCTCCTGCCGGCTAGATCGCCTCCGCCGCCCTGCTTGCTCTGGCTCGTCCCCGACCTCGCCGTCAACTCTGTCGCAACCACCGTGAGACTAGCCACCTCCCTATCCTCTCCGCTCTCCTTCTCGTGCACCACAGCGAGCTCACGGAGTTCGCCCGCACGCGCCGTCGCGGAGCTCGTCGCCGACGTGTCCCCGGCCAACCACTAGCCACGCCACTTTGTCCACTAACTCCACCACATCCCCAGGAACACGTAGCAGCACTCCACGCACCTCTCCGTGCCCCGTGACCTCGGGTTCGTCTTCACCCGACTCCGGCGACCGCCTAGCTCCTTGCCGGCGACGTTCCCGGCCACCCCGAGCTCAACTACCACCACCAAACACCGCGGCTTGCTCCTAGCTGCCCGTAGATGGGTCTCCGCCGTCCATTTGGTCATCGGAACATGCTAAATCACTTTCACCGCCGTGTCTGGCCTCGCCGGCGGCTAAACGTCGGCGGGTTTGACCGTTGACCTTGACTGGGTGGGCCCAAGTTGACTCCCCTGAGCCTATGACAAGTGGGGCCCCCCTCTGCTAACTAAACCAAATTAGTTATAACTAAATCTAGTTAGTTTAATTAACTGCTGACACGCGGGACCCACTGGTCAGGTTGACCTGGACGTCCCCTTTGACCACTGACGTCACCCTAACGCACTGCTGACGCACTAACTAATTTCTGAGTTTATTTTTATATAGGAAATTCTAGAAATTGTTGCAAACTTCAAAAATTCATAGAAATTAATCTGTAACTCCAAATGCAAAGATTTATATATGAATTTTGATCAAAAAATTCAATCTATCCACTGGTACTCGTATCATGCATGTCAGAACAAGTTAACCTTGCTGTTTAAGCAATATAAGATGATGCACTAATATGGCTATGTTAAATGAACTAACATTTGAATCTTTGATTCAAATGAGATCATTCCTTTCTGTTTTAGCTTGCATTCGGCCAAGACACATTCATATTGCCATGTCATAGCATGCATCATATTCTTGCATATCGTCATGTGTTGATTATGTTCGATGTCTTTTCGTGCTAGGTTCTGCCTTCGAGGATAACCCTGAATATCCGTCTGAAGGGCAGTATCCAACTACCACTACATTAGGCAAGCAACCCATTGATCATTCCGATACAAACCCATGTTCTCGATTCTGCTCTTGTTTACTGCATTAAGACAACGCGATTTGATTCAAACTGCTGTGTGTTGCGGTAGTTGAACCCACTTCCTTTGCATGACCTGTCATTGCCACAGTAACTAGATGAAACCCACTAGCATGTGTAGGAGTTGATTGAGCCATATTTGTGTTTCTACCATGCTATGCTTGCTATGCTTAGAGTTGTCTGGTCTAGCTCATCGGGATGATGATCTAGAGTGAAAGGTTGTGTCGGTAACGAGAGTGAGCTGTTGAATACGATTTGGTAAAGGAATCGATGAGAGGCCATGTAGGAGTACATTGTGGGTTGTTTCATTGAGGCAGTCCCTAAGAATTGAGATCTGTGTGTGTGATTTAAGATTCAGCTACTACCACGCGTTGGGCCCGAAACCAATGGACCCTCTCGACTTATTAACCACTCTTGTCCTCTGTCCGGGTGAAAGCACAAGTGCTCTCCAGGTGGTTTTGGTAATTAATGTCAACATATCTCTTGTTGGACTATTACTTTTATCTACTATATTTCAGATAAGTTCAACAATGGAGTGGCATGGACTAAAGGTTGTGGGAACTCCTTCAAGATGCTAAGGACAAAGGATTGGCTAAAGCTTCAAGCTCAAGACTCTTCATTTCACACTTTTAGTGATCCAAGATCACATTGAGTCCATAGGAAAATCCAATACTATCAAGGAGGGATGAGGTGTTGCTTAATGAGCCTTTTGCTCCATGTGCTTGATGATATGCTCCAAAACCCTCAGCTACTTTCCCACTTCCACATATGACATAAACCCAAAGTCAAACTCGGACCTACCGATTCTTTCTATCCGGCACCACCGAGTTTCACATGTCATAAGCCATTGCCAAACCCTAGCAACTCGGTTCTACCGATAGGGATCTCGGTCTCACCGAGATGGGATTGCAATCTCACTGTGTATGTCCATTGTCAAAATCGGTCTCACCGAGTTTAGGCAATCGGTACTACCGAGATTACAATGCAAACTCTCTGGTTAACTCATTACCAAAATCGGTCTCACCGAGTTTAGTAATCGGTCCCACCGAGTTTGCCTGACCAACTCTCTGGTTAGCTAATTACCAAATCGGTCTCACCGAGTTTGTGTAATCGATCTCACCGAGATTACGTTATGCCCTAACCCTAACCATATCTGTCCTACCGAGTTGCATGTCAGTCCCACCGAAAATCTCTAATGGTCACTAGGTTTACTATTTCGGTCCGACCGAGTTTGTTGATTCGGTCCCACCCAGATTGGTAAATTGTGCGTAACGGTTGGATTTTGTGTGGAGGCTATATATACCCCTCCACCTCCTCTTCATTCGTGGAGAGAGCCATCAGAACACATCTACACTTCCAACTCATATGTTCTGAGAGAGAACTACCTACCCTTGTGTTGAGGTCAAGATATTCCATTCCTACCATATGAATCTTGATCTCTAGCCTTCCCCAAGTTGCTTTCCACTCAAATATTCTTTCCACCAAATCCAAATCCTATGAGAGAGAGTTGAGTGTTGGGGAGACTATCATTTGAAGCACAAGAGCAAGGAGTTCATCATCAACACACCATTTGTTACTTCTTGGAGAGTGGTGTCTCCTAGATTGGCTAGGTGTCACTTGGGAGCCTCCGACAAGATTGTGGAGTTGAACCAAGGAGTTTGTAAGGGCAAGGAGATCGCCTACTTCGTGAAGATCTACCGCTAGTGAGGTAAGTCCTTCGTGGGCAATGGCCATGGTGGGATAGACAAGGTTGCTTCTTCGTGGACCCTTCGTGGGTGGAGCCCTCCGTGGACTCGCGCAACCGTTACCCTTCGTGGGTTGAAGTATCCATCAACGTGGATGTAGGATAGCACCACCTATCCGAACCACGGGAAAAACATCCGTGTCTCCAATTGCGTTTGAATTCTCCAAACCCTTCCCTTTACATTCTTGCAAGTTGCATGCTTTACATTCCGCTGCTCATATACTCTTTGCATGCTTGCTTGATATGTATTTTGTATGTTGAAATTGTGCCTAAAACTCCACTCAAACAGAAAAAGCTTAAAAATTGTAACTTTGGCACTAAGTGTCTAATCACCCCCCCCCCCCTCTAGACACACCTACTTCTAGATCCTACAAGTGGTATATGAGCTTTGGTCTCCATTGCCTTGGTTTAATCACCATTGGAGGAAGATGGATGTGTCTACTTTAGGGAGTCTTAGACATAGAGTGCCTATTCTTGATGGAGAGTATTTTCATGAGTGGAAAAATGATATGCTTGTGATTTGCAATCAATATCATTTGAACAAGTATATTGCTAGTCCTTGTGCACCTCATGTTGATCCTATGCATCCCACTCTAGATGAAGATATTGACATGATTCGCAATCTTAGAACCGTTGAGCTCATCATTAGAGGATTGCCCAAAAACTTGATTGCTAGTTTACCTACTCTTAATTGTGCCTATACTATATGGAAATTTCTTGAGGAACGATTCCCCAATTATTCCTTGAAAAATTTGGATGAAATTCTCCATAAATCTATTGCCTTGAGTAAAATGAACTCTAGTGATCCTAGTTTTGGTAATTGTCTATTTGAGCTTACCAATCTCATGCGTACTAAAGGAAATGTTGGAATCATTGGTGATATCATATCCGAATCTATAAGAATTCATAAAAGTGACCACTTTGATGATCATTTATCTAATGAATTACCCTCTCTAGGATATGATCAATCACAAGATGATGTTGAACATGGATACTATGATGAAGATGATGATAGTGACTCCGATCTTGATGATGCAATGAGACACTTTGGTCTTATGGCTAATCTTCGAGGATATGTGTCAGGAGGAAAGGAATGGGTTCTCGACAGTGGATGTATTGATCATATGACCGGAGATGAAGAGATGTTCTGTGAGCTTGCTGAAAATGACGGCCCTCGAAAATATGTCACCTTTGGTGATAATTCAAAGGGTAAGGTGGTTGGCCTTGGTAAGGTGGCCATCTCACATGATAGCTCCATTCAAAATGTCATGCTCGTTGAATCTCTTGGCTACAACTTACTTTCAGTATCTAGACTTGCTGATTTCGGTTTGAATGTCCTATTTACTGAGGTAGATTGCCAAGTGTTTCGTCGAGACAATCATAAAATGGTTTTTACCAGTATACGTAGAGGTGACCTTTACATTGTCGATTTCTCTAAAAAGGCACAACCTAAAACTTGCTTTATTGCTAAATCCTCAAAAGGTTGGTTGTGGCATAGACGACTAGGTCACGTTGGCATGAGAAACCTTGACAAGCTTATCAAAGGAAATCATATCCTTGGAGTTAACGATGTCATATTTGATAAGGATAGACTTTGTAGTGCTTGTCAAGCAGGTAAACAGGTTGGAGGAAGGCATCCCGTGAAGAACATCATGACTACAAGAAGGCCACTCGAGCTACTTCATATGGATCTTTTTGGTCCCAATGCCTACAAGAGTCTCAGTGGAAATTCTTTTGGTCTAGTTATAGTTGATGATTTTTCAAGATTTACGTGGGTGTTTTTTCTTGATGATAAATCGCAGGTCCAAAAGATCTTCAAAAACTTCGCTAGGAAGGCGCAAAATCAGT
Organism: Aegilops umbellulata; assembly: GCA_032464435.1. Taxonomy (NCBI): domain Eukaryota; kingdom Viridiplantae; phylum Streptophyta; class Magnoliopsida; order Poales; family Poaceae; genus Aegilops; species Aegilops umbellulata. The sequence continues at coordinate 69,900,187 of CP136060.1, read as the reverse complement.
TTGACGTGAAGATCAAGAAGGATCAGAGTGACAACGGAACGGAGTTCAAGAACGCAAATGTGGACACCTTTCTTGACGAAGAAGGGATTTCACACAAGTTCTCGGCTACGTACACACCTCAACAAAATGGAGTTTTTGAGAGAAAGAACAGGACGCTCATCGAAATGGCGAGAACAATGCTTGATGAGTACAAGACGCCGAAGCACTTTGGGGCAGAGTTGAGACGGCTTGCCATGCAACAAATCGCTTGTATCTTCACAAGCTACTCGGAAAGACGGCATACAAGCTCCTCACCGGTAACAAACCCCAAGTTGGATACTTTCGAGTATTCGGCTCAAAGTGCTACATTATTGATAAGCATCATCCTTCAAAGTTTGCTCCTAAATCTCATGAAGGTTTCCTACTTGGTTATGGCTCAAACTCTCACACTTACCGTGTCTACAACAATTTCACCCGAAAGGTTGAAGAAACGGTAGATGTGAAGTTTGATGAATCTAATGGCTCGCAAGTAGAGAAATTGACAATTGATGTAGGAGACAAAGACCCTTCAAAAGCAATCCAAGACTTGTCTATTGGCAAAATTCGTCCAACGGGGGTGAAGGAGAATACCTCGTCCATCCAAGTGGACGCTTCTACTTTACGACAAGGTGAACCGAGAATTGACGTGGAAGCATCCACAAGTGGGACACACCAAGATGAAGAAAACGAGGAAACGCATCAAGACGAACATCAACAACCTCCTTCTCCACCATGACAAGAGAACAACAACGTCAACAATGAAGAAGACCAAGAAGATGAACAAGATGAAGAAGATGTTCAACGAAGACCCAAGCAAAAGCTTTCACGAGTTCAAGCAAGAATTGCCAAAGATCATCCCGTCGAGCAAATCTACAATGATATCCAAACCGGGAGAATCACTCGCTCTAAAACTCGTTTAGCTAACTTTTGTGAAAACTATTCATTCATCTCTAGTATTGAACCTATGAAGGTTGAAGAAGCATTGGAAGATCCAGATTGGATAAACGCAATGCATGAAGAGCTACACAACTTTGAGAGAAACCAAGTTTGGACATTGGTTGAGAAGCCCGACAACAACCACAACATCATTGGTACCAAATGGGTGTTTCGCAACAAGCAAGATGAAGATGGACAAGTGGTTTGCAACAAAGCACGTCTCGTCGCCCAAGGGTACACACAACTCGAAGGTATGGACTATGGTGAGACATATGCTCCCGTTGCTAGACTCGAGTCCATTCGCATCTTACTTGCCTATGCTAATCACCATAATATCACCTTGTACCAAATGGACATTAAAAGTGCTTTTCTAAATGGTGAAATAGAGGAGGAAGTTTATGTCAAACAACCTCCCGGCTTTGTCAATCCTGAAACCTAATCATGTTTACAAACTTCACAAAGCTCTTTATGGTATTAAACAAGCTCCTAGAGCATGGTATAAATGCTTGACCAAGTTCCTTATTGCAAGTGGTTTTGAAATTGGAAAAATTGATTCCACACTTTTTACTAAAAGGGTTAATGGAGAACTATTTGTATGCCAAATTTATGTTGATGATATTATATTTGGTTCAACTAACCCTCTTTTTAGTGAAAAGTTTGGAAAGCTAATGTCGGAGAAGTTTGAGATGTCTATGATGAGTGAACTCAAATTATTTCTCGGTTTGCAAATCAGGCAAACTAAGGAAGGTACATTTGTATCTCAAACGAAGTACACCAAAGACTTATTCAAGAAGTTCAATATGCAAGAATGCAAAGGTATGTCTACACCCATGCCTACTAGTGGACATAATGACTTGACCAAAGATGGTGAACCGGTTGATCAAAAGGTTTATCGCTCTATGATTGGTTCATTGTTATACCTATGTGCCTCACGTCCCGATATTATGCTAAGTGTGTGCATGTGTGCACGATATCAAGCTGCTCCTAAAGAATGTCAGCTTAAGGCCGTGAAAAGGATAGTGAGATACTTAATTCATACACCAAATTTTGGCATTTGGTATCCTAAGAGGTCCTCTTTTGATCTTGTTGGCTATTCCGACTCGGATTATGCCGGAGACAAGGTTGATAGAAAGTCCACTTCGGGTACTTGTCAATTTCTTGGTAGATCTCTTGTGTCTTGGTCCTCCAAGAAACAAAACTCGGTATCCTTATCTACCGCTGAAGCGGAATACATTGCCGCTGGTTCATGTTGTGCTCAATTACTTTGGATGACCCAAACTCTTAAAGATTATGGGGTCTATGTGAAACATGTTCCATTGCTTTGTGAAAATGAAAGTGCTATCAAAATTGGTCATAATCCTGTGCAACATTCTCGAACTAAGCATATTGAAGTTCATCATCATTTCATTCGAGATCATGTTGCTAAGGGTGACATTGATCTTAAGCATGTTCGCACCGATAAGCAATTAGCGGATATATTCACTAAACCACTTGATGAGAAGTGTTTTGCAGGTTGAGAGGAGAATTGAACATCATTGATGCTTCAAACTTGGAATAGAAACTCCATTGGATACATGCAAGACATGAGCTTATGGCTAATCCATGATATATCTCTTATGATGACTATCTTATGTCTTGGATATATTTGTACCTTGCATGTTATCTAACCCATGTAGGTACTTGGTTGAATCTAATTCTATGAGATTGCAACTCACTCACATCTTGAGCAATCTCTACATCACCAAGTCTCTACACAACGGTGGTTGACGACAAGGAAGCACGAAACCATTCGAACATATCCTTTGACAAATTCTATGTTGAGCCTCATGATTGTCATTTTTGGATATACAAGTGCTTTTCCTTGCAATAACTAACCCATGTATGTAGATGAACTCAAACTCCAAGTGGTGCTCCCAACTCTTGATGATCTACATCACCCTTGAGCACCCACACAAGTTCAACTACATGAACAAGATCCACACCACCACCCAAGGTATGTTATTCCATCTTAGAGAAGCTTTACTCCAAGTCATGAGTTAAAGCAACTCCACAAGATGTGAATACATCAAGATGCTTAAACGAAAAATGGTAACCCCATTTTGAGCTTAAACGATGAGTATGACCTATGATCAAGTGTTCTCACTTGACTCCTAAGTCAATATACTCTAACATAGGTGACTATGTCACCGCCCAATTCTAGATGAAGTTCTCTTGTGTTCTTTTCTGTGTTATTGCATTTGTTCCTTGCATATTTGTTTCCCACTTTTTTAAAAAAACTTCATCTAGAACTCTCAGTCTTTTCTTTTTGATTCTTGTTCTGCATATTTCTGCATCAAATTCCTTGCAAATCTTTCAGTTAATTCATTGCAAATCTTTGTGAGATCTTATTTGACTAGTGAGCTGAGGTGACAAGAGTTTTCTCTATAATGAACTCGGTTTCACCGAATTGTAATTTTCGGTCCAACCGAATCCCTTCGGTACCACCGAAACATGCCACTTGGTGCCACCGATTTCGTAACAGGAAAAACAGTTTGCCACATATTCTATATTTCTTCTAATCCAGCTCCACTCAATGAATCTTGTCCTCTACAAGCATCACAGTTTTATCCACTGCTTTGTGCTGAATCTCAAGGACCAAACCTATTCGACAGATTCCAGAAAAACCTTCTTGGAAATTGATGTCAAAGGGGGAGAGAGAGATCACATCAAAGCTTATCACCTACAAAGGAGAAAGTACTAAGGGGGAGAGAATACTCAAGGATCCCAAATATTAAGGGGGAGAAAGAAATCTCCAGGGGGAGAGAATACTCAAGGATCCCAGATGCTTGATGTTCAAGAGGAGAGATTCCACATGTCTTTTTGGGGGAAAGACATGTTCATATGTGCTCATTTACATTAAGTTCTATTCATTCATATCTTTCAGCTCTGATTTTCTGTTCCCTATCTTCTCCCAATATCCCATGTCAGATTCAGGGGGAGCAAGACATCTAAGGGAAAGAAATCATTCAAATTCATTGCATATCTACTCTTGGGGACATGTCTAATCCAATGTGGTACCTTGTACTCACTCTTTACATGTCATCCCAGTCTTGGTATTCTTGTGGTTTCTTTTGGTTTGCTCTGGCTAGTGGATGTACCTGTGTTATCTAACCTTGTTTATGCAGGTTCATTCCATCCTAAGTCAACTCAAGACTACAAGGTAAGTATATGCATCAGAATCATGAGTATGAGGAATTCTTGCTCTTGTACATACTGTTTGCAAGAAGGACTCATAAGCATGAAGGTATGTCTCTTAATAATCTTTTGCTCTGATGCATATGGCCAAGATACATGTAACACATTGCCTGCTTTGTCATGATTATGCTCTCACATGCTTCTATGTTCTATATTCACATGATTGCATACATGTAGGGGGAGCCTATGTTTGTTACATGTCCTTCCAAAGCTTTACTTGCTATTCTTTGTATCTTTATCTAAAGCTTTGATGTATGTTGCCATCAATTACCAAAAAGGGGGGGATTGAAAGCACAAGTGCTCTCCAGGTGGTTTTGGTAATTAATGTCAACATATCTCTTGTTGGACTAATACTTTTATCTAGTATATTTCAGATAAGTTCAACAATGGAGTGGCATGGACTAAAGGCTGTGGGAACTCCTTCAAGATGCTAAGGACAAAGGATTGGCTAAAGCTTCAAGCTCAAGACTCTTCATTTTACACTTTTAGTGATCCAAGATCACATTGAGTCCATAGGAAAAGCCAATACTATCAAGGAGGGATGAGGTGTTGCTTAATGAGCCTTTTGCTCCATGTGCTTGATGATATGCTCCAAAACCCTCAGCTACTTTCCCACTTCCACATATGACCTAAACCCAAAGTCAAACTCGGACCTACCGATTCTTTCTATCCGGCGCCACCGAGTTTCACATGTCATAAGCCATTGCCAAACCCTAGCAAATCGGTTCTACCGATAGGGATCTCGGTCTCACCGAGATGGGATTGCAATCTCACTGTGTATGTCCATTGTCAAAATTGGTCTCACCGAGTTTAGGCAATCGGTACTACCGAGATTACAATGCAAACTCTCTGGTTAACTCATTACCAAAATTGGTCTCACCGAGTTTAGTAATCGGTCCCACCGAGTTTGCCTGACCAACTCTCTGGTTAGCTAATTACCAAATCGGTCTCACCGAGTTTGTGTAATCGATCTCACCGAGATTACGTTATGCCCTAACCCTAACCATATCTGTCCTACCGAGTTGCATGTCAGTCCCACCGAAAATCTCTAATGGTCACTAGGTTTACTATTTCGGTCCGACCGAGTTTGTTGATTCGGTCCCACCCAGATTGGTAAATTGTGCGTAACGGTTGGATTTTGTGTGGAGGCTATATATACCCCTCCACCTCCTCTTCATTCGTGGAGAGAGCCATCAGAACACATCTACACTTCCAACTCATATGTTCTGAGAGAGAACTACCTACCCTTGTGTTGAGGTCAAGATATTCCATTCCTACCATATGAATCTTGATCTGTAGCCTTCCCCAAGTTGCTTTCCACTCAAATCTTCTTTCCACCAAATCCAAATCCTATGAGAGAGAGTTGAGTGTTGGGGAGACTATCATTTGAAGCACAAGAGCAAGGAGTTCATCATCAACACACCATTTGTTACTTCTTGGAGAGTGGTGTCTCCTAGATTGGCTAGGTGTCACTAGGGAGCCTCCGACAAGATTGTGGATTTGAACCAAGGAGTTTGTAAGGGCAAGGAGATCGCCTACTTCGTGAAGATCTACCGCTAGTGAGGCAAGTCCTTCGTGGGCGATGGCCATGGTGGGATAGACAAGGTTGCTTCTTCGTGGACCCTTCGTGGGTGGAGCCCTCCATGGACTCGCTCAACCGTTACCCTTCGTGGGTTGAAGTCTCCATCAACGTGGATGTAGGATAGCACCACCTATCCGAACCACGGGAAAAACATCCATGTCTCCAATTGCGTTTGAATTCTCCAAACCCTTCCCTTTACATTCTTGCAAGTTGCATGCTTTACATTCCGCTGCTCATATACTCTTTGCATGCTTGCTTGATATGTATTGTGTATGTTGAAATTATACCTAAAACTCCACTCAAACCGAAAAAGCTTAAAAATTGTAACTTTGGCACTAAGTGTCTAATCACCCCCCCCCCCCTCTAGACACACCTACTTCTAGATCATACACCGGGAGTTGCAAGTAGTTTCTGGTGTTTGTAGTATGCTGGGGGCCGCACGCAGCACTGACCATAGGGGTGGGCTGTGTTGCGGTAGGCACGTGGCCCGGTGTATCGATTCACCCGTTTGGTGTCTCAGGAACCCTGCACATATCGTTCAGTGCCGTTAGTGGAAACCTCGGTCGGACTCCTTGTGGATGGAACCCGAATAGGCGATAAACCTGGACTAGGGACTCGTGTGTTTAATCAGGTCGTGGCCGACACCCTCGCTGGGCTTCCGCTTGAAGGTTGCCGAGTACATGTCATGTAGCGGCGATAAGTGGTGAGAGCGTGTGTGAAGAAGTACACCCCTGCAGGGTATAAAACTATTGAATAGCCACGTCTGCGGTAAAGGACTACTTGGTCACCTATACAGTTCATAGACAAGTAAATGGATACTACTAAAAATCTCAAGATAAGTGTGAGTACCGCGGATGGCCCTCTCGTAGGCTAACGAGAGAGGATCCACGGTGGAGTATTGTGTTGGTGATTAGTGGACTCGTGTGCGACAAAAGCTTTACAAGTTGTGTCTATCATAGGATAGATTAGCCATGAGTCAAAGCTGGCTTGCTGCAATAACTCCACTACCTTCTTGAGAATGTGCATGTATAGTAGGATTCTGTTGTAAGACTTGCTGAGTACCTCCGTACTCATGTTGCTTTAATTAATGTTTTTAGACGACAACACCGCCCCTCCGATGGGTTCTATGTAGACCTCGACATTGACGAGTGACTAGCCACCCAGGTGGTGATCCAAGACTTGTGAAGGGCCGATGTAGATAGACAGGCTTCGTCAAGCCTTCTTTCTTTCTAGTGTCTGTACTCGGACTAGTTTGCTTCCGCATGTGCTTGTATGTTTGTATGACTTGAGTGTCGGGTCGTGTGACCCCTACCTGTATGAATATGTTATGTATGGATCCTCGGAGCCTCTTAAATAAAGTACTTTGAGTTGTAGAGTTTTGTTGTGATGCCATGTTGTATGTACTCATATCGGGCACATTGTGTGTATGATTGAAATGCTTGGTATGAGTGGGATCCGACAAACTAGTGGTTTATCCTTGGAAGCCTCTCATATGGGGAAATGTAGTCTAGTGCTTCCTGAGCGATAGTAGTCCGCTACAGCCCGGTTCACCGGAGTCCTGCTAGCCCAGCACTACTGCTCTGGACACTTGACTGGACGGCATGTGATTCACTTCGTTCCTATGTCTGTCCCTTCGGGGGAATGTCACGCGGTGACATCCGGAGTCCTGCCTAGCCTGCTACAGCCCGGGTAAACGGAGTCCTGTTAGCCCAGTGCTACAGCCCGGATTGACACGTTGATGACCGACATGCTCGATGTGATTCATGTATGCCTGTCCCCATGGGTTAGTGCCGCTTTGGGTTCACGACTAGCCATGTCGGCCCGGGTTCTCTGTCATATGGATGCTAGCGACACTATCATATACGTGAGCCAAAAGGCACAAACGGTCCCGGGCCATGGTAAGGCGACACCCGTGGGATTACCGTGCGTGAGGCCGCAAAGTGATATGAGGTGTTACGGGCTGGGTCGATGTGACTTGGAATCGGGGTCCTGACATTGGTATAGAGATGCAAAGTGAAAAGTAAAAGGCGAAGTAAAAAAGCAAAGCAAGATTAAAGTGATGGAGATTGATATGATGAGAATAGACCCGGGGGCCATAGGTTTCACTAGTGGCTTCTCTCAAGAGCATAAGTGAAACCTATGGCCCTCGGGTCTATTCTCATCATATCAATCTCCATCACTTTAATCTTGCTTTGCTTTTTTACTTTGCCTTTTACTTTTCACTTTGCATCTCTATACCAAAAATACCAAAAATAATCATCACACTTATGCTCAAATAGGCGTATCAACGGGCTATGGAGATGCCCATCAATAGATATCAATGTGAGTGAGTAGGGATTGCCATGCAACGGATGCACTAGAGCTATAAGTATATGAAAGCTCATCAAAATAAACTAAGTGGGTGTGCATCCAACTTGCTTGCTCACGAAGATTTAGGGCAATTTTGAGGAAGCCCATCATTGGAATATACAAGCCAAGTTCTATAATGTAAAATTCCCACTAGTATATGAAAGTGACATAACGAGAGACTCTCTATCATGAAGATCATGGTGCTATTTTGAAGCACAGGTGTGGTAAAAGGATAGTAACATTGTCCCTTCCCTCTTTTTCTCTCATTTTTTATTTATTTTTATTTGGGCCTTTTCTCTTTTTTTATGGCCTCTTTTTTTTCGACCGGAGACTCATCCCGACTTATGGGGTAATCATAGTCTCCATCATTCTTTCCACAAATAATCATCACACTTACATTTTTCTTACAACTCAACAATTACAACTCGATACTTAGAATAAATATGACTCTATATGAATGCCTCCGGCGGTGTACCGGGATATGCAATGAATCAAGAGTGACATGTATGAAATAATTATGAATGGTGGCTTTGCCACAAATACGATGTCAACTACATGATCATGCTAGCAATATGACAATAATGGAGCGTGTCATGATAAACGGAACGGTGGAAAGTTGCATGGCTGTATATCTCGGAATGGCTATGGAAATGCCATGGTAGGTAGGTATGGTGGTTGTTTTGAGGAAGGTATATGGTGGGTGTATGATACCGGCGAAAGGTGCGCGGTATTAGAGAGACTAGCAATGGTGGAAGGATGGGAAAAAGTGCGTATAATCCATGGACTCAACATTAGTCATAAAGAACTCATATACTTATTGCAAAAATCTAGAAGTTATCAAAGCAAAGTATTACGCGCATGCTCCTAGGGGGATAGATTGGTAGGAAAAGACCATCGCTCATCCCCGACCGCCACTCATAAGGAAGACAATCAATAAATAAATCATGCTCCGACTTCATCACATAACGGTTCACCATACGTGCATGCTACGGGAATCACAAACTTTAACACAAGTATTCTTTAAATTCACAACTACTAAACTTAGCATGACTCTAATATTATCACCTCCATATCTCAAAACATTTATCATGCTTCAATCTTCTCTTAGTATTCAACGCACTCAAAACAAAGTTTCACAAATCTTGAATACCAAGCATATTATTATTAAGCAAATTACCATGCTATTACGACTCTCAAAACAATTTAAGTGAAGCATGAAAGTTCAATAGTTTCTTTAAAACAAACCACCACCGTGCTCTAAAATATCTAAGTTAAGCACATAGAGCAAAATTATAACGCTCAAAAGATATAAGTGAAGCACATAGAGCAAAACTACATTGCTCAAAAGATATAAGTGAAGCACATAGAGTATTCTATCAAATTCCAATTCATGTATGGCTCTCTCAATAGGTGTGTACAGCAAGGATGATTGTGGCACACTAACAAACAAAGACACAAATATTACAAGACGCTCCAAGCAAAACACATATCATGTTGATGAATAAAAATATAACTCCAAGTAAATTACCGATGGAAGTGGACGAAAGAGGGGATGCCTTCCGGGGCATCCCCAAGCTTTGAGTTTTTGGTGTACTTGGATTATCTCGGGGATGCCATGGGCATCCCCAAGCTTAGGCTCTTGCCACTCCTTGTTCCATAATCCATCAAAAGAATTCACCCAAAACTTGAAAACTTCACAACACAAAACTCAATAAAAATCTCGTGAGCTCCGTTAGAGAAAGAAAACAAAAGACTACTTCAAGGTACTGTAATGAAATCATTATTTATTTATATTGGTGTTAAACCTACTGTATTCCAAGTTCTCTATGGATCATACCCTCCAATACTAGCCATAGATTCATCAAAATAAGCAAACAACACACGAAAAACAGAATCTGTCAAAAACAGAACAGTGTGTAGTAATCTGTAATTAACGCATACTTCTGGAACTCCAAAAACTCTACCAAAATTAGAAGACCTAGACAATTTGTTTATTGATCAGCAGCAATTGTAATCAGTATTTTATCACGTTCTGATGATTTTTAATAATTCGGGCACTGAACACAAAGTTTCTGGAAATTACAGCAAGATCAAATAACTATCATCCAAGAAGATCCGATAGGTCTAGCTTGGCACAAACACTAATTAAAACACAAAACCACATCCAAACAGAGGGTAGATGGTTATTTATTCCCTAACAGAAGAAAAACACAAAAAACTAAAGATAAAATTGGGTTGCCTCCCAATAAGCGCTATCGTTTAACGCCCCTAGCTAGGCATAAAAGCGAGGATAGATCTAAGTATTGCCATCTTTGGCAGTAGGAGAAAAAAGAGCAAATTTCCTTTCTATGGCATTTATCCTCCTATTTTGGTAAAGCACATGGCCATTAATGGATGAAGTAAGATTAAGCATATTATGGAAATTTGCATCTATACTAGATTTCGTCTCTTTGATAATTTCGTTTTGACAAAAGCATAAGAGGGTGGTAGATTCAACTTTATCATTCATGGGATGCCCAAATATAGTTTTCATTCTTTAATAGGTATCTATAGCATCCCCTTCAAGAAAACCCTCTTCAAAAATAGAATATGTTTGAAAGAATCAGGTAATCCAACATAGAAGCGTTTTAAGTAAACCTCAATTTGATATTGTGGTATGTAGCTAGCCCTAATCCTCAATAACCTATCCCAAGCATCTTTTAAAGACTCATCAATTAAATAACAAAAAATTCCAGAGTCATCTTCATCAAGATCATTAAAACTCTCATTGATAACCCTGGTGGGTCTTTCAATAGCGTCATTATTTTTGAGCTTAGAGAGGATAGAGGGGTCATCCAAGGTAAGACCCTGGAAAGGACCCTTTATTCTTTTTGATTCGGCCATAGCAACGGGAAGGCAAACGGAAAAGGAGAAGGAGAAGTAGAAGGAGAAAGAGAGGGCGAATAAAACGGCAAGGGTGAAGTGGGGGAGAGGAAAACGAGAGGCAAATGGCAACTAATGTAATGCGAGAGATAGGGATTGTGATGGGTACTTGGTATGTTGACTTTTTGCGTAGACTCCCCGGCAACGGCGCCAGAAATTCTTCTTGCTACCTCTTGAGCTTGCGTTGGTTTTCCCCGAAGAGGAGAGGATGATGCAGCAGAGTAGCGTAAGTATTTCCCTCAGTTTTTTAGAACCAAGGTATCAATCCAGTAGGAGGCAACGCTCAAGTCCCTCGTACCTGCACAAAACGATAGCTACTCGCAACCAACGGGATTAGGGGTTGTCAATCCCTTCACGGTCACTTACGAGAGTGAGATCTAATAGAGATAATATTTTTGGTATAGAGATGCAAAGTGAAAAGTAAAAGGCAAAGTAAAAAAGCAAAGCAAGATTAAAGTGATGGAGATTGATATGATGAGAATAGACCCGAGGGCCATAGGTTTCACTAGTGGCTTATCTCAAGAGCATAAGTTTTCTACGGTGGGTGAACAAATTACTGTTGAGCAATTGACAGAACTGAGCATAGTTATGAGAATATCTAGGCATGATCATGTATATAGGCATCCCGTCCGTGACAAGTAGATCGAAACGATTCTGCATCTACTACTATTACTCCACTCATCGACCGCTATCCAACATGCATCTAGAGTATTAAGTTAAAAACAGAGTAACACTTTAAACAAGATGGCATGATGTAGAGATATAAATTCATGCAATATGAAATAAACCCCATCTTGTTATCCTCAATGGCATGGATACAATACGTGCCTTGCTGCCCCTTCTGTCACTGGGAAAGGACACCGCAACATCGAACCCAAAGCTAAGCACTTCTCCCATGGCAAGAACTATCAATCTAGTTGGCCAAACCAAATGGATAATTCGAAGAGACTTGCAAAGATAACCAATCATACATAAAAGAATTCAGAGAAGATTCAAATATTATTCATAGATAGACTTGATCATAAACCCACAATTCATCGGTCTCAACAAACACACCGCAAAAAGGAGAAGATTACATCAAATAGATCTCCACAAGAGAGGGGGAGAACATTGTATTGAGATCCAAAAAGAGAGAAGAAGCCATCTAGCTAATAACTATGGACCCGAAGGTCTGAGTAAACTACTCACACTTCATCCGAGAGGCTATGATGATGTAGAAGCCCTCCGTGATGACGGCCCTCTCCGGCGGAGCTCCGGAACAGGCCCCGAGATGGGATCTCATGGATATAGAAAGTTGCGGCGGTGGAATTAGGTTTTTGGCTCCTGTTCTGATCGTTTGGGGGTACGTGGATATATATAGGAGGAAGAAGTACGTCGGTGGAGCCTCGGTGGGCCCACGAGGGTGGGGGCGCCTGGGGGTGTAGGGCGCGCCCCCCTACCTCGTGCCCACCTCGAAGCTTCCTTGGCGTAGGGTCCAAGTCTCTTGGGTCATATTCGGGAAGAAAATCATGTTCCAGAAAGGATTATTCTGTTTGGACTCCGTTTGATATTCCGTTTCTTCGAAACACTGAAATAGGAAAAAAAACCAGCAATTCTGGGTTGGGCCTCTGGTTAATAGGTTAGTCCCAAAAATAATATAAAAGTGGAAAATAAAGCCCAATATAGTCCAAAACAGTAGATAATATAGCATGGAGCAATCAAAAATTATAGATACGTTGGAGACGTATCAAGCAGCTACACGCGTACGAGTGTACAGGGGTCCGATTCCTATTTTAGGTTGCCATGGCCCTCCTTTTATAGGCTTAAGGGGTTACCACAGTGGCAAATCATTCATTACCTACTGATTAGATAGCCAACAGTGATATCATACCTAACTCTATCAGTTATGACAAAACACATTAAATGAACTGCTAGGTGTCACGCTGAGGATGAAGCCCGACAAGCCTGTTGCGCTGCTCAACCACCCTCTTGTCTGTCCGCATGACATGCCTCTCGACAGGTGTCACACAGGGTGGATCTTCTTTCCAAATGACTGCCACGTGACAAATGACATCCACTTAATCATTTAGGGACTCGACACCGCACCGATAAGTGACTTGTGTCACTGTGCGGTGGAGCGGTGGAGTCTTGGCGGGGAGATCCGCCCTTGGCGCCCCCGGCAAGAGGCTCGCCCTTGGTGAAGCCTTGACCTGACCTGGCTCGCCTGCTCGGCAAGGGAGGTTTTTCCTTAGTGATATCTTGTCCCTTTGGCTTATCTTGGTCTTCTTGATCTGCCCTTTGATTCCTCAAAGAGCTATCTCTCTGGCTTGGTCTTGTCATGGATACCTGTTGCTGCCGAGTCAGAGGCCAACTGTCCGTGCACAAGTCAGGGGAAACATATACCCCCGTTTGTGTACCCCAATAGTAAGGAAGGGTTTTCTTCGTCTTACCTTTGTCTTTCTCTTTTTCCTTACCTCTTTCTTTATTCCTCGTTGCTTGGTTACTTCCTTATTTGGTGGGTAAGGTGGTCGGGTATACCTTTCCACCCTTGGTTCTTTAGCTCTTTCTGTTTCCGTAGTTTCTTCTTCTTTGTTATTGTCACAAACTACCGTTTTGGCATCAGGGTCAACTTCTTTATCAGCTTTCGCTTCATTTCCCTCAGTATCTTGGTGGACTTGTTCTTCCGTTTCTTCCTCGCCAAATAGAATCTCTTTGTTTTACTGAGTTTGACTTTGACTCTCTCTTCTTCTTTGTTCTTGCTCCTTCTCATAACACTCGGGTCCTTTAGGATCCTGCATTCTTTTACCACTACGAGTCAAAATTTCATTAGTAGAAATAGGATTTTCTTTATCTAATTAAGCAAGAATCAAAGATTGGGTCTCAGAGATTTGAGAGCATTGAGTTTCTATCATGCGAGAGTGTTTATCAAGATTCTTTACCGCTTGACTTAACCCTTCTACCTTTCGTGAAAGGTAGGCTATTACCTTTTCATTATGATTGATACATCTTCGAAAGTCTCTGCTGAAGTTGTCTTGATGGAATATAAACTTGTTCCTCATCTCCTGAAGTTCATCCTCCTGACGATAGACACTGAATATATCCACTTTTTCATTAATAACTTTTTCAACAGGCTTACCTTTCTCTTGAGTAACCTTTTTAAATTCTTCCATGTCTTCAATGTGATATATTTTTCCAGTTGGCTTGGTGCCTCCTCAATATTCCATTGTTCATGTGCAAATACAATTTTCTCTATATGTTCTCTCCCTTCTTCTAAGGTTAAAGACATAAATTGTCCTCCTGCACTAAAATCAAATGGATTTTGACTCCTCATTATTTCCATGATAAAACAAAGGAAGTATAACATACTCAACATAACCATGGTTAGGGCATAAGTTCAAAATTTTAGAATATCTCTCCTAGGCTTTATATAACGTTTTACCGTCTTCCTGGATGAATAAGGTGAGGTTTTTTCTCAATTTAGTGATCTTTTAGCTTGGAAGAAACTTGGCCATAAACTTTTCGGCACACATAAGCTAGTTCGTTATACTTCCTTGAGGCAAATCGATTATACCATTTCTCAGCGTCATCCTTTAAAGAAAACCTGAAGAGACTTAATAATAAAAATTCTCGCGACACATCCTTCAATTTAAAGGTTCCACATAAAGTGTCATAGAACATGAGATGTGCTTGAGGGTCTTCTTCTTTAGTTCCCGCAAATGCATGCATTCTAACTTCTTCAATGAGATCTAACTTCTTTAATGAGATCACAGTCAATCGAGTACTCTTTACCATAATTAGTAGGATATTGATGAGTGATATTTGTACACTCATTTCACCTTTGTTTAAACCAATATATTTCAGTTAAAAAGAGATATTCACTCTGATATTGGTACTAATGACTAATGAATGCAAATGATTCCACAAATCCTCTCTTTGTTGTGTTTCCATGGGAAATGGGCTGAAAAGGGAAGAAGTCATGTGTGGATGTGGAATGGAAGTAGAATGGAGGAAGAAGGAATAACCAGGAGACATCTACGTGAAGACAACACAAAATACGGTGTTCCATACGGGAGCGAGCGTAGTATGGCGTGAATTCCTAGGCAGATCGTCCACCTAAACAAATTTTGTTCAATGGACCCCGTCGAAATGTCAACAGGGAGACGAGCATAGAAGCTAGAACCTCTTCATCATCATCCTCTTCCGCAAACCCTGGCCACCATCTCCATGGCCATCTCCACCACCATCATAGTGCTCAACCATCCCATTCATACTCATAATCGTGCATCACACAAGGCATCCATTGTACGACATATTGCAATCAATCAATCTCAAGATGTGGTCTTCAATGTTTTTTCTTCCCGCGATCTGATCTCCATGTGTGAGTAAGTTGGTAAGGAATGGGTTGAGTCATAGGCCTTGCAACCCGAGGTATTGTTGAAGGGATTAATGGAAGACTTGTACATAACGTCCCGTATGTGTGATATAAAATTGTTATGTGAAGATGTCTCTTTTCTTGTCCGCGGTCTTCATCCCTGTAGGTACCTAGGATCATGGAGATCGAGCATCAGTGACGCTAGGAGCAAGGATACCGTGAAGTGTTATATCGCACAGCGGTGATAGTAAGGTTTAGTAGGGTAACATGGATCATATCCTTGGGGAGAAATGAGGTGGAGCCATTAAACACCCAAAGCTCTTGTCTAATTTCATTATCTTAATTATCAAGGCAACCTCGCGCGGCGGATAGGGCCTGCGGTAGGACAACTGATTCTTCATGGAGGACTCATGCCGATCAAGATGTTATTTGGACACAACCCCACTTTGATCTATAACAAGCACATCTCGATGGGTGACTTCCAGTGCACAAATTAATATCTTATTTGATCCCAGTGCAAATACAACGTTGTGAGCATAAGACCTCATATACGTACCTCTTTTTATTATAAGTGTTTGAATCACTATTTGCTTGTTGATCCGGTCAAAAGCTGGATTCAACACTTTAACGAAAGCTTGCTAGATGCAATCGCTTCAAGGTAATCTTACTCTCATGGGTTTGATAACCCATGATCACCTCTAGGGAAATAGGTGCGGGATAATCTTTTATGTTCCAATATTGGATCAATAAAAGGAGGTATCTGTTATACAATAGGAGATCTGGAAATCAATACTGGAGCACAATGATCCCTGATAGTATTCTTTGGTTTCAGAGTAATTGATATTTCTCAAAACAAAGTGTTAAGCTCAACGGTTTCACTATTTTTGTACTTTTCTATTAATGAAGCTTGCCCCACCTGAGGAAAATGAGCAATATTGTAACGCCCTCGATGCGGCTATATCTCCCACGTGTCGAAGCATGACTTAGAGGCATAACCGCATTGAAAGCAATGTCGCAAGTGAGGTAATCTTCACACATCCCATGTAATACATAAGGGAAAAGAGATACATAGTTGGCTAACAATCGCCACTTCACACAATTACATGAATAAAACATTACAGCATACAGCTACAATCAGGGCCCGACTACGGAGCCAAAATAAAAGAAGTAAACCCCAAAAGCGACAAAGGACCAAGATCGACCCCAACTGGGCTCCACTACTGATCGACTAGAACGAAACAGCAAAAGGACAAGATCTCCATCGAACTCCTCCTTGAGCTCGGGTGCGTCACCTGCACAGTCTCATCGGCACCTGCAAACTGGTTTTGGAGGTATCTGGTGAGTCATGAGGACTCAGCAATCTCACACCCGCGAGATCAAGACTATTTAAGCTTAAAGGTATGACAGGGTAGTGAGGTGGAGCTGCAGCAAGCGACTAGCATGTATGGTGGCTAACATACGCAGAAAGAGAGCGAGAAGAGAAGGCAAAGCACAGTCGAAACAACTATGATCAAGAAGTGATCCTGAACTACTTACGTCAGACGTAACTCCAACAACCATGTTCACTTCCCGGACCCCGCCGAGAAGAGACCATCATGGTTACACACGCGGTTGATGTATTTTAGTTAAGATCGACTTCGGGTTTTCTACAACCGAACATTAACAAATTCCCATCTGCCACATAACCGCGGGCACGGCTTTCAAAAGTTCAAAACCCTGCAGGGGTGTCCCAACTTAGCCCATGATAAGCTCTCGCGATCAACGAAGGATATTCCTTCTCCCCGGGAAGACCCGATCAGTCTCGGAATCCCGGCTACAAGACATTTCGACAGCAATAAAACAAGTCCAGCAAAGCCGCCCGATGCGCCGACATCCTGATAGGAGCTGCACATATCTCGTTCTCAGGGCAACACCGGATGAGCAGTCCGTACAACTAAAACCAGCCCTCAAGTTTCCTTAAGGTGGCGCTGCAAAGGGCTCTAGTTCGGACCAACACTTAGACAAGCATTGGCCCGGGGGGGCTGAATAAAGATGACCCTCGGGTTGATCAGACCCAAGGGAAAGGGATAGGTGGTAGGCAAATGGTAAAACCAATGTTGGGCCTGCTGGAAAAGTCTTATTCAAAGCGAACTGTCAAGGGGGTCCCATAAATCACCCGACCGCGTTAGGGACGCAAAATCCGGGAACATAACACCGATATGACGGAAACTAGGGCGGCAAGAGTGGAACAAAACACCAGGCATAAGGCCGAGCCTTCCACCCTTTACCAGGTATATAGATGCATTAATTAAATAAGATATATTGTGATATCCCAACAAGAAAACATGTTCCAACAAAGAACAACAAGTCCATGTTCCAACCAGGAACAAACTTCATCTTCACCTGCAACTAACAACGCTATAAGAGGGGCTGAGCAAAGCGGTAACATAGCCAAACAACGGTTTGCTAGGACAAGGTGGGTTAGAGGCTTGGTTTAACAATATGGGAGGCATGATAAGCAAGTGGTAGGTATCACAGCATAGGCATAGCAAAAGAGCGAGCAAACTAGCAAGCAAAGATAGAAGTGATTTCGAGGGTATGGCCATCTTGCCTGAGATCCCGCAAGGAATAAGAACGAGTCCATGAAGAAGACAAACGGACGTAGTCGAACGGGTCCTCACAAACGCGATGATAACAGAATCAACCCGAAGAAGCAACACCGGAAAGAAGCACACAACATAGTAAACAACCAGCACATGAATATGGCATGATGCACAACCAAGTATGATGCATGTCCGGTTTAAAGATGCATGGCATGGCAAAGTGCAACAAACAACACTACAATTTAAGTGGAGCTCAATATGCAACGAGTTGCATATTGACGAAACACCACAACAATTATTTAGTTCTCTCTTGTTTATGTACCCAACAATATTAAATGTTGATTAACATGGCAAGGGGTGAAGCACAACAAAACTACATATCTAGGCAATTTAAATGAGGCCGGAAAAACAAACAACAATTCCGGAAAACCCCTCATTTGCATATATTGAATTTGGTACTGTTCTGCCTAAAACATATTTTAAAGTTGTTAAACAGGAAAATAAAGTGCAACAAGTTAAACTAGGCATTTTTCTACCCCATTTACATATATAATTTATTTAATTTCGAGTTACGGTTAATTGGTTATGAATTAAATCATTTTCACATGGCATAGGAGCAAATTTAAACAAACAGCATTTTAATCATGTTAAACATAGATGAAAGTTGGATATTAATAAACTACACAATTTTCTGAGTATTTTTCATATATAAATCATTTTAATATGATGCACCGTTGATGATTTATTAAATGTATGAAGATGAGGGTCTTTTCTGCAAATCTGTTTTCTCAGGATAATTAGGAAATTCGTCCTGGCAAGAAAAAAAACATCACGGGCCGAAACTGCCTGGCCCGATAGTGTACAGGAGAGGGACTGGAGGGGGGGCTGCTCACATTGGGCCTTGAGGCCAGGAGGCTGGCGCGCTGGGCTTTGACGCGGGATGCGGCCCACGGCGCTATGGGGAGCTGCGGTCAACGCGCGAGGGGTACAGGGGCGAGCGGCTGCTGCTGCTTGTTTCTGAAGAGCAGAACCAACAGCGGGTTCAGGGAGACGGACGGCGAGAACGGCTGCCGGCGACGTGGGACTTGGGCGCGAGGTCTTGGGGCTCCGGCAGCTTGGTCTCCGGCGGCAGAGCGGCGACCTGGAGGCAGGGACGAGGCCGGGGCGCAGGGACTTGGCGGGCGGGAGTCGACGAGGTTCTGCAGAAGGGCAGCAGCCATGGCAGGGATTTGAAGCAGGGCTTGGCGCTGGCGTCTCCCGTCGACGGCAGTCGGTGGGACGACCACCGGAGGCGGGGCGAGGTCGAGGGGAACCGATTCCAGGCGGAGGGAGGTGAATCCGGTCCCCGGAGATGGTTCTAGATGGTGCCGGACGAGCTCAAGCTCCTGGCGCCATGGCGCCGTTGTTCCTGTCGACAAGAGGGAAAAAGCAGGGGGGTCAGAGAGGGGAATGGAGAGCAGAGGGAAGGGGAAGCAGAGGGAAGAGGGAGAGGCCTGGCTGCGGTCCGGTTGCCTGCTCCGGCGAGGAGTTGCAGG
This sequence comes from Aegilops umbellulata, assembly GCA_032464435.1. Lineage (NCBI taxonomy): Eukaryota > Viridiplantae > Streptophyta > Magnoliopsida > Poales > Poaceae > Aegilops > Aegilops umbellulata. Next base: position 69,880,678 of record CP136060.1, on the reverse strand, counting down.
CGCGAAGAGGTCCGGCGAGGAGCTCGGGTGCTGGTGATTGAAAGGGGAAAACGAGGGAGGCAGGCGCTGGGGCGCTGCGGGAATGAGAGAAGAGGTGCTCGGTGGTCACGATCCATTCGGGATCGAGCAGAGGGGGGAAGAGGAGGATCGGGCAGAGGGGGGAAGAGGAGGCACGGCCTCGGGCGCTGGTTGGGGGAGATGGATCTGGGAGGATCCCGAGGTGGGATTTGAGTGTGGCGGCGGCGATGGGTGGATGGGACAGGAGGCCTAGGTTCTAGGGTTTGAAAAAAAAATGACTAGGGGGGACTAGTTTATATATAGCCTGCGGATTAGATTAGGGACTAATCCGGTCCGTCTGATCGAAATCGAATGGTCGAGAATAAATAAATTAGGAGGCCCAAATAAGAAATCGGAGATGTTTTGTAGATGTTAGGGGATGATCCGGACACAACGGTAACGACAGACCGGTTCGGGTTCGGGACAATATCGGACGCGCGCGCAAGGTCCGCGGGCTGACGAGAGAGGTTAGGTTGGGCCTGGCGGATTGTGAAGAGCGGGTTGGTCTGAGAGAAGAGGGGAGAGATGCAGCCCGGCACGGTCTCCGGAGACCGAAAACGTCCGATGTTAGACCGGCTATAATGCCGCTATAGTTATCCGTTGGGGCACCAAACGGACTCCGAATGCGATGAAACTTGGCAGGCGGCCTACTAACAACAAAACAACACCGCATGCCAACTTTCATCCCATTCCGAGAACATTTCTCGGCCACTTATAAAATAATATTTCGGACATGCCGCAGGCGCGTGCAAGTGTGTGTGGGCTCAGAACGGACAACGGAGAGAACAAAGAGACCGGGGCGGATACAAGTTTCGAAAACATGATGATGCAATGCGGATGATGACATGACAAGATGCAACACGCAAGCAAATGACAAAGCAACAACAGCGAATAACTGACGGACACCTGGCGCATTAGGTCCGGGGCGTTACAACACTCCACCACTACGAGAGGATCTCGTCCCGAGATCTAGAATTGCACCGGAGGGGAAAACGGAAGAGAAAGAGAAGAGGTAAAGCTAAGTTGCTTGTTTGACAAAAGAGTGAAACCAAAGAACCTTGAGAGGTTGAAAACTTGAAAGAACGAATACAACAAGGATGAACAAGTCGAAAACACTCCGTTAGAAAAGAGGAACAAGGGATACGCCGAGAATCAAGAGGTTAAGTGGCAAGATAGATATTGACACCACTTCAGTTAAAACAAGATAGAGAAGGAATAAGAATGATATAATTTAGCAGCACTCCGACTGAAAGAAGAAGGAAAAACTTGATAAGATGAAAAGAGCTTGAAGAAGATGATACAAAACTCCGGTTGGAAATGGAGGAATAGCGTTTGAACTTGGCAAAATGAACGCACTTGGAAAAGACTTCGGTTGAAAAAGGAATGATATTCTCACACTCTGGTTAAATGGATATCCAAGGAAAAGGAACATGATCTTGGCAAAACAAGATGATGGGTTGAAGAGAGCAACATCACAATGACTCCGGAAGAAAAATAGAAGATAGATCGATGTGATAAAGGAATGGAGAAGAAAACAACAGCTTCTATCACAATTGAATTTGAAAGAGCCTCCTTAAAATAAGTATTGAACGGAGTTGTTGGAAAAACCAACAACGAAAAGAATAAGCTTGTAGTGGGCTTAAGGAAACAACTCAAAACTATAAGGTGAGCTTCTGCCACCAACGGAAACAAATGATTGGACTGATATCAACAAGGAGAGTAGAAACTATTTCACCGGGAGGATAAATGAAGAACTTGGATCATTTATAAGCACCATAAATAGCAACAATCCTTAGGGAAACCTTTAGGTGAAATATAATCCAAGATAACTCCAAGGAAGAAATAGATTGGTTGAAAAGATCACTTGAACGAAGAGAAATGATGGATTTAAATATCTCATTCTTAACAACATGTGAATCATAAGACATGACCTCAAATTATCAAGAATGACATAATACCACCTCAAAAGATAAGGTCGAAAGAATTGCACTTTAAAATGCAAGATGAAGAATACTTGAGCTCCTCTGAAAAGAATCTCGATGAACACTTCGAGAAGGAATTAAATCCTTGATGAACCATCATGTAGAGCCTCCTTGAAGAACTCCGGTAATAAAAGGATGATAGGGAGAAAGAGAAGTTGAAAGAACAAGGTGAAGTCTTGCAATGATTAGATGGATCTCCGTGGTGATATAATTGCGAGAGCTTGGAACTCCGAGGGAGACAAAATGAAACAAATGAGATCAAGAATTTATTCATCATGAATAAACTCCGAAAGGAGGAATTAAACATTTGGATGAAACAAGAACAAGAATTACATTATGCGTGTCCTTCACCAATTAACTTGATGACAAGCAATGGATTTGGCATACTACTTATTCTTGTAGAAAGGATTAATATAGATATAGCGTAAACTTGGTAAGGTCTTCAACGAACCACCGGTAGGATTGGAAAGAAAGAATGAATCTATATGATAACAAAGGAAGAATGATCTTGAACGAACCACCGTAAGACTTGAAAATGAACAAAGGAAAAGATAAAGAAACACCGGGAAGAGTTAGCAAATGAACGAAGATACTTGAGAGAATTTAGATACAAATGAACGAATAGATCACGAGCTGATTAGAGAATACTTGAATGATGCACCGGTAAGATTTGGAGAACGAGAGCTGAAAGCTGAGAATGAAGAATTATGACATTTTGGGCTACGGAGGAAAGAAATGGGAACAACTCGTGAAATGCTCCAGATGGGTAAAAAGAATTCTCACAATCGAAAACAATTATGAGAGGATGGCATCAGGCTAGAACCATGAATCTTGAAGAGAATGGGGCAAGATTTAAGAGAAACTCTTCTTCGGTCTTCAAATGTTGAGAATGACGATGAGAAACACCACCATGAATTTGTTGAGGCACTCCGGGATGAGAATTGGAAAGGTTGAACCAATGATGAAGAAAATTTGAAGGATCTTGGAGAAAGACATTTGACTGATGATAATTCATTCTTACGTCAAACTTTGAAAAGAATTTTAGAAGCTCTGGGAAGATTAGAAGAGTCAGGTAAGATCCTGGGAAAAGACCTGTGGGTTAGGGCCCACTCAAAAGACACACCGTTGAAGTGATTGCTTGAAAGGGATATTGCACCGGTTGAATTAAATGGCTTGAATGAGATAGCATCCTCAAAAGAACTTGAGTGAAATGAGAATGAAAACTTGAATCTTCTGAGATATTTTCATCACTCCGGAACAAATGAATAGCGACAAGTGAAATATTGTGAGGTGCACCGGTATGAGAAAACATTAGAAACGGGGAAAAGATATGATCGATAAAGCTTGAATTGGAACCACCGGAGAAGAAAAGAATGATGAATGATGAACTTGAAACTGTTGAGCATCTTCATGGGAATCACCGGATAAGAACATTGAAGGAAAGAATGAAGAAGCTTCACATGAATAGAATGGATACTTGATTGAGAAATCTGAGTCGTTGAAGAAATAAGGGTGGGAGGGCGGGAAAAACAAAGACAGCTTGGAACAGATGAAGCAAACACCGTAGAGAAGAACTGATAAATGATCTTGCAGAAGTTGAAGTGATCGGATCCACTTGAAGAGAGACACACCGATTGAAAAAGAATTGGCATGATAATCTTGATGATCAAGAAGGATTAGTATTCACATAGAAATATGAGAACACCATTTAGGAAAGGTATGGATTCAACATTTGACATCGAAGCAACTCGAATACCATAAAACAAATCAAAAACAAAGGATTGGCTTGCAGAATAAGCCGGAAACAAACCTATGATAGATCCCATATCGTATCATGTGTCTGTTGGAAAGATATTCTAAGAGATACTTGAATTCCCACTTATGAACTCCCGAAACTTTCTGGTTATGCAATCAGGTGTTGGGGATACAGGGGAAGCATAATATCTCACCCAAATAGCAAATCCTACAACCAGTTGTATCCATCCTTCAACACATAACCAAGAAACCTTCAGAAATCGTCTACCTCAACCTTCGAAAAGCATCCGTTATACAAGTCATGGCAATACTCCTGCACTCGCCTCAGTACTGGGCTATCAGGGTTATCTCACCAACAACTGTACAAAAGAGATTTTCGATGTCGGCGTACTAAACTCAGGTATTCCAAAACCGCAACGATAAGATTATGACGACAACACCTCGGAGCTCAACTCCCCGGGACACTGCCACAACCCCTAAATGTCAGGAGGCAACCAAGACAATGTTGTCATCATAAAACCATCGGAACGATTGTAATATACCCGCGTGATCCTAAACAAAATTTTTAGTGAAATTTGAGAAGAGAAGAGTCAAAACTCTACGTCAGGAAGCCTTACCAGAAGGTCGAAGGGACTGGGAAGTAAAAAGAATTCCTAAACTCTCCGATATATAATTCCTAAATGACTCAAAACATTTTTTCTAGACACAACTCGGCCACTAAAGACGATCAAACAGTGGGGGCTCCTAAGGTCGGGGAAAAGGCTCTGATTACCAACTTGTAACGCCCTCGATGCGGCTATATCTCCCACGTGTCGAAGCACGACTTAGAGGCATAACCGCATTGAAAGCAATGTCGCAAGTGAGGTAATCTTCACACATCCCATGTAATACATAAGGGAAAAGAGATACATAGTTGGCTTACAATCGCCACTTCACACAATTACATGAATAAAACATTACATCATACAGCTACAATCAGGGCCCGACTACGGAGCCAAAATAAAAGAAGTAAACCCCAAAAGCGACAAAGGACCAAGAACGACCCCAACTGGGCTCCACTACTGATCGACTAGAACGAAACAGCAAAAGGACAAGATCTCCATCGAACTCCTCCTTGAGCTCGGGTGCGTCACCTGCATAGTCTCATCGGCACCTGCAAACTGGTTTTGGAGGTATCTGGTGAGTCATGAGGACTCAGCAATCTCACACCCGCGAGATCAAGACTATTTAAGCTTAAAGGTATGACAGGGTAGTGAGGTGGAGCTGCAGCAAGCGACTAGCATGTATGGTGGCTAACATACGCAGAAAGAGAGCGAGAAGAGAAGGCAAAGCACGGTCGAAACAACTATGATCAAGAAGTGATCCTGAACTACTTACGTCAGACGTAACTCCAACAACCATGTTCACTTCCCGGACCCCGCCGAGAAGAGACCATCATGGTTACACACGCGGTTGCTGTATTTTAGTTAAGATCGACTTCGGGTTTTCTACAACCGGACATTAACAAATTCCCATCTGCCACATAACCGCGGGCACGGCTTTCAAAGGTTCAAAACCCTGCAGGGGTGTCCCAACTTAGCCCATGATAAGCTCTCGCGATCAACGAAGGATATTCCTTCTCCCCGGGAAGACCCGATCAGTCTCGGAATCCCGGCTACAAGACATTTCGACAGCAATAAAACAAGTCTAGCAAAGCCGCCCGATGCGCCGACATCCTAATAGGAGCTGCACATATCTCGTTCTCAGGGCAACACCGGATGAGCAGTCCGTACAACTAAAACCAGCCCTCAAGTTTCCTTAAGGTGGCGCTGCAAAGGGCTCTAGTTCGGACCAACACTTAGACAAGCATTGGCCCGGGGGGGCTGAATAAAGATGACCCTCGGGTTGATCAGACCCAAGGGAAAGGGATAGGTGGTAGGCAAATGGTAAAACCAATGTTGGGCCTGCTGGAAAAGTCTTATTCAAAGCGAACTGTCAAGGGGGTCCCATAAATCACCCGACCGCGTTAGGGACGCAAAATCCGGGAACATAACACCGATATGATGGAAACTAGGGCGGCAAGAGTGGAACAAAACACCAGGCATAAGGCCGAGCCTTCCACCCTTTACCAGGTATATAGATGCATTAATTAAATAAGATATATTGTGATATCCCAACAAGAAAACATGTTCCAACAAAGAACAACAAGTCCATGTTCCAACCAGGAACAAACTTCATCTTCACCTGCAACTAACAACGCTATAAGAGGGGCTGAGCAAAGCGGTAACATAGCCAAACAACGGTTTGCTAGGACAAGGTGGGTTAGAGGCTTGGTTTAACAATATGGGAGGCATGATAAGCAAGTGGTAGGTATCGCAGCATAGGCATAGCAAAAGAGCGAGCAAACTAGAAAGCAAAGATAGAAGTGATTTCGAGGGTATGGTCATCTTGCCTGAGATCCCGCAAGGAAGAAGAATGAGTCCATGAAGAAGACAAACGGACGTAGTCGAACGGGTCCTCACAAACGCGATGATAACGGAATCAACCCGAAGAAGCAACACCGGAAAGAAGCACACAACATAGTAAACAACCAGCACATGAATATGGCATGATGCACAACCAAGTATGATGCATGTCCGGTTTAAAGATGCATGGCATGGCAAAGTGCAACAAACAACACTACAATTTAAGTGGAGCTCAATATGCAACGAGTTGCATATTGACGAAACACCACAACAATTATTTAGTTCTCTCTTGTTTATGTACCCAACAATATTAAATGTTGATTAACATGGCAAGGGGTGAAGCACAACAAAACTATCTATCTAGGCAATTTAAATGAGGCCGGAACAACAAACAACAATTCCGGGAAAACCCTCATTTGCATATATTGAATTTGGTACTGTTCTGCCTAAAACATATTTTAAAGTTGTTAAACAGGAAAATAAAGTGCAACAAGTTAAACTAGGCATTTTTCTACCCCATTTACATATATAATTTATTTAATTTCGAGTTACGGTTAATTGGTTATGAATTAAATCATTTTCACATGGCATAGGAGCAAATTTAAACAAACAGCATTTTAATCATGTTAAACATAGATGAAAGTTGGATATCATTAAACTACACAATTTTCTGAGTATTTTTCATATATAAATCATTTTAATATGATGCACCGTTGATGAGTTATTAAATGTATGAAGATGAGGGTCTTTTCTGCAAATCTGTTTTCTCAGGATAATTAGGAAATTCGTCCTGGAAAGAAAAAAACATCACGGGCCGAAACTGCCTGGCCCGATAGTGTACAGGAGAGGGACTGGAGGGGGGCTGCTCACATTGGGCCTTGAGGCCAGGAGGCTGGCGCGCTGAGCTTTGACGCGGGATGCGGCCCACGGCGCTATGGGGAGCTGCGGTCAACGCGCGAGGGGTACAGGGGCAAGCGGCTGCTGCTGCTTGTTTCTGAAGAGCAGAACCAACAGCGGGTTCAGGGAGACGGACGGCGAGAACGGCTGCCGGCGACGTGGGACTTGGGCGCGAGGTCTTGGGGCTCCGGCAGCTTGGTCTCCGGCGGCAGAGCGGCAACCTGGAGGCAGGGACGAGGCCGGGGCGCAGGGACTTGGCGGGCGGGAGTCGACGAGGTTCTGCAGAAGGGCAGCAGCCATGGCAGGGATTTGAAGCAGGGCTTGGCGCTGGCGTCTCCCGTCGACGGCAGTCGGTGGGACGACCACCGGAGGCGGGGCGAGGTCGAGGGGAACCGATTCCAGGCGGAGGGAGGTGAATCCGGTCCCCGGAGATGGTTCTAGATGGTGCCGGACGAGCTCAAGCTCCTGGCGCCATGGCGCCGTTGTTCCTGTCAACAAGAGGGAAAAAGCAGGGGGGTCAGAGAGGGGAATGGAGAGCAGAGGGAAGGGGAAGCAGAGGGAAGAGGGAGAGGCCTGGCTGCGGTCCGGTTGCCTGCTCCGGCGAGGAGTTGCAGGCGCGAAGAGGTCCGGCGAGGAGCTCGGGTGCTGGTGATTGAAAGGGGAAACGAGGGAGGCAGGCGCTGGGGCGCTGCGGGAACGAGAGGAGAGGTGCTCGGTGGTCACGATCCATTCGGGATCGAGCAGAGGGGGAAAGAGGAGGATCGGGCAGAGGAGGGAAGAGGAGGCACGGCCTCGGGCGCTGGTTGGGGGAGATGGATCTAGGAGGATCCCGAGGTGGGATTTGAGTGCGGCGGCGGCGATGGGTGGATGGGACAGGAGGCCTAGGTTCTAGGGTTTGCAAAAAAAATGACTAGGGGGGACTAGTTTATATATAGCCTGCGGATTAGATTAGGGACTAATCCGGTCCGTCTGATCGAAATCGAACGGTCGAGAATAAATAAATTAGGAGGCCCAAATAAGAAATCGGAGATGTTTTGTAGATGTTACGGGATGATCCGGACACAACGGTAACGATAGACCGGTTCGGGTTCGGGACAATATCGGACGCGCGTGCAAGGTCCGCGGGCTGACGAGAGAGGTTAGGTTGGGCCTGGCGGATTGTGAAGAGCGGGTTGGTCTGAGAGAAGAGGGGAGAGATGAAGGAAATATGCCCTAGAGGCAATAATAAAGTTATTATTTATTTCCTTACATATCATGATAAATGTTTATTATTCATGCTAGAATTGTATTAACTGGAAACATAATACATGTGTGAATACATAGACAAACAGAGTGTCACTAGTATGCCTCTACTTGACTAGCTCATTAATCAAAGATGGTTATGTTTCCTGACCATGAACAAAGAGTTGTTATTTGATTAAACGAGATCACATCATTAGTTGAATGATCTGATTGACATGACCCATTCCATTAGCATAGCACCCGATCGTTTAGTATGTTGCTATTGCTTTTATCCATGACTTATACATGTTCCTTTAACTATGAGATTATGCAACTCCCGTTTACCGTAGGAACACTTTGTGTGCTACCAAACGTCACAACGTAACTGAGTGATTATAAAGGTGCTCTACAGGTGTCTCCGAAAGTATTTGTTGGGTTGGCGTATTTCGAGATTAGGATTTGTCACTCCGAATGTCGGAGAGGTATCTCAGGGCCTTCTCGGTAATGCACATCACATAAGCCTTGCAAGCATTGCAACCAATGAGTTAGTTGCGAGATGATGTATTACGGAACGAGTAAAGAGACTTGCCGGTAACGAGATTGAACTAGGTATTGGATACCGACGATCGAATCTCGGGCAAGTAACATACCAATGACAAAGGGAACAACGTATGTTGTTATGCGGTCTGACCGATAAAGATCTTCGCAGAATATGTAGGAGCCAATATGGGCATCCAGGTCCCGCTATTGGTTATTGACTGGAGAAGTGTCTCGGTCATGTCTACATTGTTCTCGAACCGTAGGGTCCGCACGCTTAAGGTTTCGATGACAGTTATATAATGAGTTTATGAGTTTTGATGTACCGAAGGAGTTCGGAGTCCCGGATGTGATCACGGACATGACGAGGAGTCTCGAAATGGTCGAGACGTAAAGAATGATATATTGGAAGCCTATGTTTGGACATCGGATGTGTTCCAGGTGAAATCAGGATTTTACCGGAATACCGGGAGGGTTACCGGGGGGGAATCCTACTCCCGGAGGGAGTAGGACTCACCTGGCGCGCCAAGGCTTGGCCGGCCAGCCCCTCCCCCTTGGCTCCTTTATATACGGGGGTCAGGGGGCACCCCATAGACACACAATTGATCATTGAGATCTTTCCTTAGCCGTGTGCGGTGCCCCCTACCACCAAATTCCACCTCGGTCATATTGTCGCAGTGCTTAGGCGAAGCCCTGCGTCAGTAGTACATCAAGATCGTCACCACGCCGTCGTGCTGACGGAACTCTTCCCCGAAGCTTTGCTGGATCGAAGCCCGGAGAACGTCATCGAGCTGAACGTGTGCCAAGAACTCGGAGGTGCCGGAGTAACGGTGCTTGGATCGGTCGGATCGTGAAGACGTACGACTACATCAACCGCGTTGATATAACGCTTCCGCTTTCGGTCTACGAGGGTACGTAGACAATACTCTCCCCTCTCGTTGCTATGCATCACCATGATCTTGCGTGTGCGTAGGAAATTTTTTGAAATTACTACGTTCCCCAACAGTGGCATCCGAGCCTAGGTTTTTATGGTTTGATGTTATTTGCACGAGTAGAACACAAGTGAGTTGTGGACGATACAATTCATACTGCCTACCAGCATGTCATACTTTGGTTCAGCGGTATTGTTGGACGAGATGATCCGGACCAACCTTACGCGTACTCTTACGCGAGACCGGTTCCCTCGACGTGCTTTGCACATAGATGGCTTGCGGAAGACTGTCTCTCCCACTTTAGTTGAACCGAGTGTGGCTACGCCCGGTCCTTGAGAAGGTTAAAACGGAGTCTATTTGACAAACTATCGTTGTGGTTTTGATGCGTAGGTAAGATGAGTTCTTGCTTAAGCCCGTAGCAGCCACGTAAAACTTGCAACAACGAAGTAGAGGACGTCTAACTTGTTTTTGCAGGGCATGTTGTGATGTGATATGGTCAAGACATGATGCTAAATTTTATTGTATGAGATGATCATGTTTTGTAACCGAGTTATCGGCAACTGGCAGGAGCCATATGGTTGTCGCTTTATTGTATGCAATGCAATCGCGATGTAATGCTTTACTTTATTACTAAGCGGTAGTGATAGTCGTGGAAGCATAAGATTGGCGGGACGACAACGATGCTAAGATGGAGATCAAGGTGTCGCGCCGGTGACGATGGTGATCATGACGGTGCTTCGAAGATGGAGATCACAAGCACGAGATGATGATGGCCATATCATATCACTTATATTGATTGCATGTGATGTTTATCTTTTATGCATCTTATCTTGCTTTGATTGACGGTAGCATTATAAGATGATCTCTCACTAATTATCAAGAAGTGTTCTCCCTGAGTATGCACCGTTGCGAAAGTTCTTCGTGCTGAGACACCACGTGATGATCGGGTGTGATAGGCTCTACGTTCAAATACAACGGGTGCAAAACAGTTGCACACGCGGAATACTCAGGTTTAACTTGACGAGCCTAGCATATAACAGATATGGCCTCGGAACACGGAGACCGAAAGGTCGAGCGTGAATCATATAGTAGATATGATCAACATAGTGATGTTCACCATTGAAACTACTCCATCTCACGTGATGATCGGACATGGTTTAGTTGATTTGGATCACGTGATCACTTAGAGGATTAGAGGGATGTCTATCTAAGTGGGATTTCTTAAGTAATATGATTAATTGAACTTAAATTTATCATGAACTTAGTACCTGATAGTATCTTGCTTGTCTATGTTGTGTAGATAGATGGCTCGTGCTGTTGTTCCGTTGAATTTTAATGCGTTCCTTGAGAAAGCAAAGTTGAAAGATGATGGTAGCAATTACACGGACTGGGTCCGTAACTTGAGGATTATCCTCATTGCTGCACAGAAGAATTACGTCCTGGAAGCACCGCTAGGTGCCAGGCCTGGTGCAAGAGCTACGCCAAATGTTGTGAACGTCTGGCAAAGCAAAGCTGATGACTACTCTATAGTTGAGTGTGCCATGCTTTACGGCTTAGAACCGGGACTTCAACAACGTTTTGAACACCATGGAGCATATGAGATGTTCCAGGAGTTGAAGTTAATATTTCAAGCAAATGCCCGGATTGAGAGATATGAAGTCTCCAATAAGTTCTATAGCTGTAAGATGGAGGAGAACGGTTCTGTCAGTGAGCATATACTCAGAATGTCTGGGTATAACAATCACTTGATTCAACTGAGAGTTAATCTTCCGGATGATTGCGTCATTGACAGAATTCTCCAATCACTGCCACCAAGCTACAAGAGCTTCGTGATGAACTATAATATGCAAGGGATGACCAAAACTATGCCCGAGCTCTTCGCGATGCTGAAAGCCGCGGAGGTAGAAATCAAAAAGGAGCATCAAGTGTTGATGGTTAACAAAACCACTAGTTTCAAGAAAAAGGGCAAAGGGAAGAAAAAGGGGAACTTCAAAAAGAACAGCAAGCAAGTTGCTAATCAAGAGAAGAAACCCAAGTCTGGACCTAAGCCTGAAACTGAGTGCTTCTATTGCAAGCAGACTGGTCACTGGAAGCGGAACTGCCCCAAGTATTTGGCGGATAAGAAGGATGGCAAGGTTAACAAAGGTATATATGATATACATGTTATTGATGTATACCTTACTAATTCTCGCAGTAGCACCTGAGTATTTGATACTGGTTCTGTTGCTAATATTTGCAACTCAAAACAGGGGCTACGGATTAAGCGAAGATTGGCTAAGGACGAGGTGACGATGCGCGTGGGAAATGGTTCCAAAGTCGATGTGATCGCGGTCGGCACGCTACCTCTACATCTACCTTCGGGATTAATATTAGATCTAAATAATTGTTATTTAGTACCAGTGTTGAGCATGAACATTATATCTGGATCTTGTTTGATGCGAGACGGTTATTCATTTAAATCAGAGAATAATGGTTGTTCTATTTATATGAGTAATATCTTTTATGGTCATGCACCATTAAAGAATGGTTTGTTCTTACTTAATCTCGATAGTAGTGATACACATATTCATAATGTTGAAGCCAAAAGATGCAGAGTTGATAATGATAGTGCAACTTATTTGTGGCACTGCCGTTTAGGTCATATCGGTGTAAAACGCATGAAGAAACTCCATACTGATGGACTTTTGGAGTCACTTGATTATGAATCACTTGGCACTTGCGAACCGTGCCTTATGGGCAAGATGACTAAAACACCGTTCTCCGGTACTATGGAGAGAGCAACAGATTTATTGGAAATCATACATACTGATGTATGTGGTCCAATGAATGTTGAGGCTCGTGGCGGATATCGTTATTTTCTCACCTTCACTGATGATTTAAGCAGATATGGGTATATCTACTTAATGAAACACAAGTCTGAAACATTTGAAAAGTTCAAAGAATTTCAGAGTGAAGTGGAAAATCATCGTAACAAGAAAATAAAGTTTCTACGATCTGATCGTGGAGGAGAATATTTGAGTTACGAGTTTGGTCTACATTTGAAACAATGCGGAATAGTTTCGCAACTCACGCCACCCGGAACACCACAACGTAATGGTGTGTCCGAACGTCATAATCGTACTTTACTGGATATGGTGCGATCCATGATGTCTCTTACCGATTTACCGCTATCGTTTTGGGGTTATGCTTTAGAGACGGCCGCATTCACGTTAAATAGGGCACCATCGAAATCCGTTGAGACGACGCCTTATGAACTGTGGTTTGGCAAGAAACCAAAGTTGTCGTTTCTTAAAGTTTGGGGCTGCGATGCTTATGTGAAAAAGCTTCAACCTGATAAGCTCGAACCCAAATCGGAAAAATGTGTCTTCATAGGATACCCAAATGAGACTGTTGGGTACACCTTCTATCACAGATCCGAAGGCAAGATTTTTGTTGCTAAATTCGGAAACTTTCTAGAGAAGGAGTTTCTCTCGAAAGAAGTGAGTGGGAGGAAAGTAGAACTTGATGAGATAACTGTATCTACTCCCTTATTGAGAAGTAGTACGTCACAGAAATCAGTTTCTATGACACCTACACCAAATAGGGAGGAAGCTAATGATAATGATCATGAAACTTCAGATCAAGTTTCTACTGAACCTCGTAGATCAACCAGAGTAAGATCCGCACCAGAGTGGTACGGTAATCCTATTTTGGAAGTCATGTTACTAGACCATGATGAACCTACGAACTATGAAGAAGCGATGGTGAGCCCAGATTCCGCAAAATGGCTTGAGGCCATGAAATCTGAGATGGGATCCATGTATGAGAACAAAGTGTGGACTTTGGTTGACTTGCCCGATGATCGGCAAGCAATTGAGAATAAATGGATTTTTAAGAAGAAGACTGACGCTGATGGTAATGTTACTGTCTATAAATCTCGACTTGTTGCAAAAGGTTTTCGACAAGTTCAAGGGATTGACTACGATGAGACTTTCTCACCCGTAGCGATGCTTAAGTCTGTCCGAATCATGTTAGCAGTTGCCGCATTTTATGATTATGAAATTTGGCAAATGGATGTCAAAACTGCATTCCTGAATGGATTTCTGGAAGAAGAGTTGTATATGATACAACCAGAAGGTTTTGTCGATCCAAAGGGAGCTAACAAAGTGTGCAAGCTCCAGCGATCCATTTATGGACTGGTGCAAGCCTCTCGGAGTTGGAATAAACGCTTTGATAGTGTGATCAAAGCATTTGGTTTTATACAGACTTTTGGAGAAGCCTGTGTTTACAAGAAAGTGAGTGGGAGCTCTGTAGCATTTCTGATATTATATGTGGATGACATATTACTGATCGGAAATAATATAGAATTTCTGGATAGCATAAAGGGATACTTGAATAAGAGTTTTTCGATGAAAGACCTCGGTGAAGCTGCTTACATATTGGGCATTAAGATCTATAGAGATAGATCAAGACGCTTAATAGGACTTTCACAAAGCACATACCTTGACAAAGTTTTGAAGAAGTTCAAAATGGATCAGGCAAAGAAAGGGTTCTTGCCTGTGTTACAAGGTGTGAAGTTGAGTAAGACTCAATGCCCGACCACCGCAGAAGATAGAGAGAAAATGAAAAATGTTCCCTATGCTTCAGCCATAGGATCTATCATGTATGCAATGCTGTGTACCAGACCTGATGTGTGCCTTGCTGTAAGCTTAGCAGGCAGGTACCAAAGTAATCCAGGAGTGGATCACTGGACAGCGGTCAAGAACATCCTTAAGTACTTGAGAAGGACTAAGGATATGTTTCTCATTTATGGAGGTGACAAAGAGCTCGTCGTAAACGGTTACGTCGATGCAAGCTTTGACACTGATCCGGACGATTCTAAATCGCAAACCGGATACGTATTTACATTAAACGGTGGAGCTGTCAGTTGGTGCAGTTCTAAACAAAGCGTCGTGGCGGGATCTACATGTGAAGCTGAGTACATAGCTGCTTCGGAAGCAGCTAATGAAGGAGTCTGGATGAAGGAGTTCATATCCGATCTAGGTGTTGTACCTAGCGTATCGGGACCAATGAAAATCTTTTGTGACAATACTGGTGCAATTGCCTTGGCAAAGGAATCCAGATTTCACAAAAGAACCAAACACATCAAAAGACGCTTCAACTCCATCCGGGATTTAGTCCAGGTGGGAGACATAGAGATATGCAAGATACATACGGATCTGAATGTTGCAGACCCGTTGACTGAGCCTCTTCCACGAGCAAAACATGATCAGCACCAAGACTCCATGGGTGTTAGAATCATTACTTTGTAATCTAGATTATTGACTCTAGTGCAAGTGGGAGACTGAAGGAAATATGCCCTAGAGGCAATAATAAAGTTATTATTTATTTCCTTACATATCATGATAAATGTTTATTATTCATGCTAGAATTGTATTAACTGGAAACATAATACATGTGTGAATACATAGACAAACAGAGTGTCACTAGTATGCCTCTACTTGACTAGCTCATTAATCAAAGATGGTTATGTTTCCTGACCATGAACAAAGAGTTGTTATTTGATTAAACGAGATCACATCATTAGTTGAATGATCTGATTGACATGACCCATTCCATTAGCATAGCACCCGATCGTTTAGTATGTTGCTATTGCTTTTATCCATGACTTATACATGTTCCTTTAACTATGAGATTATGCAACTCCCGTTTACCGTAGGAACACTTTGTGTGCTACCAAACGTCACAACGTAACTAAGTGATTATAAAGGTGCTCTACAGGTGTCTCCGAAAGTATTTGTTGGGTTGGCGTATTTCGAGATTAGGATTTGTCACTCCGAATGTCGGAGAGGTATCTCAGGGCCTTCTCGGTAATGCACATCACATAAGCCTTGCAAGCATTGCAACCAATGAGTTAGTTGCGAGATGATGTATTACGGAACGAGTAAAGAGACTTGCCGGTAACGAGATTGAACTAGGTATTGGATACCGATGATCGAATCTCGGGTAAGTAACATACCGATGACAAAGGGAACAACGTATGTTGTTATGCGGTCTGACCGATAAAGATCTTCGCAGAATATGTAGGAGCCAATATGGGCATCCAGGTCCCGCTATTGGTTATTGACCGGAGAAGTGTCTCGGTCATGTCTACATTGTTCTCGAACCGTAGGGTCCGCACGCTTAAGGTTTCGATGACAGTTATATAATGAGTTTATGAGTTTTGATGTACCGAAGGAGTTCGGAGTCCCGGATGTGATCACGGACATGACGAGGAGTCTCGAAATGGTCGAGACGTAAAGAATGATATATTGGAAGCCTATGTTTGGACATCGGATGTGTTCCAGGTGAAATCAGGATTTTACCGGAATACGGGGAGGGTTACCGGAACCCCCCGGGAGCATAATGGGCCAACATGGGCCTTGGTGGAAAGGTGAGAGGGCTGCCCTCATGGGCTGCGCGCCTCCCCCCTCCCCTAGTCCTATTAGGACTAGGAGAGGTGGCCGGCCCCCTCTCTCTCTCTCTCCCCCTTGGAGAATCCTAGTCCAACTAGGATTGGGGGGGGGGGAATCCTACTCCCGGAGGGAGTAGGACTCACCTGGCGCGCCAAGGCTTGGCCGGCCAGCCCCTCCCCCTTGGCTCCTTTATATACGGGGGGCAGGGGGCACCCCATAGACACACAATTGATCATTGAGATCTTTCCTTAGCCGTGTGCGGTGCCCCCTGCCACCAAATTCCACCTCGGTCATATTGTCGCAGTGCTTAGGCGAAGCCCTGCGTCAGTAGTACATCAAGATCGTCACCACGTTGTCGTGCTGACGGAACTCTTTCCCGAAGCTTTGCTGGATCGAAGCCCGGAGAACGTCATCGAGCTGAACGTGTGCCAAGAACTCGGAGGTGCCGGAGTAACGGTGCTTGGATCGGTCGGATCGTGAAGACGTACGACTACATCAACCGCGTTGATATAACGCTTCCGCTTTCGGTCTACGAGGGTACGTAGACAATACTCTCCCCTCTCGTTGCTATGCATCACCATGATCTTGCGTGTGCGTAGGAAATTTTTTGAAATTACTACGTTCCCCAACAAGAGATGCAGCCCGGCACGGTCTCCGGAGACCGAAAACGTCCGACGTTAGACCGGCTATAATGCCGCTATAGTTATCCGTTGGGGCACCAAACGGACTCCGAATGCGATGAAACTTGGCAGGCGACCTACTAACAACAAAACAACACCGCATGCCAACTTTCATCCCATTCCGAGAACATTTCTCGACCACTTATAAAATAATATTTCGGACATACCGCAGGGGCGTGCAAGTGTGTGTGGGCTCAGAACGGACAACGGAGAGAACAAAGAGACCGGGGCGGATACAAGTTTCGAAAACATGATGATGCAATGCGGATGATGACATGACAAGATGCGACACGCAAGCAAATGACAAAGCAACAACAGCGAATAACTGACGGACACCTGGCGCATCAGGTCCGGGGCGTTACAAATATAACCTAAGAAGAGGGGTCAACTAGGTTGTCATCTGCATGCTCAGAAACATTTGGCTCTAACAGAGGGTGTTCAAGCACAGCTCCCTCCTCTCTGAGCTCCTTGTTGAGTGGATAGAATCACAAATTCACAATGTTGCGAGTGAAAGAAGGCGAGAAACATTAGTCTAGAGGAAGTAATCATGTTGTGCATAGAGTGGGGGTCCGTTAATAGCGACTAGTTGTGGTGCTTCATCACACTCTTGTAAATGACTTTTTTCTTTCTCTTAATGCATAAGCACGCATGCCTCGTGCCTGTTCCCCAAAAATGGCCCCTCAAAAAGTATGCATGTCTGGTTCATATTCATCACAATACAAAAAAGTGTTTATTTTGCGGGAAATTTCTGATCTATTCATTTTCAATCATGACAGTACAACGATACATGTGTCTACAATTAGAGACAAGCCTTTCAACACCCGGGGTGCCCTACACCCCCATGAATAGAAAATAAAAAAATAGAAAAATTGATCATGTTTGATGTCTAAAGTTTCAGATTTCTTTGTGTTTTCAATTTTTTAAATTTATTGTTCACGAGGTATAGGGCACCCGGGGGTTATCACACCTTTTTCTTACCTCTAACGTGTTGGCTGATGCTCAAATTATCCCTAGTAAACTGCTTGTTACAGTACTGTAATAACCACAGAAAAATATGTTTTCTAGGGAAACAGAAAAACATATACGCAGTATTGCTCTCCGTCCATTCTGTTTTTTAGGTTTTGTACAACTATTTTGTTAACATGTTAATTCGAAGAAGAAAAAGAATGACTGGTGGTTGCAGGTTCATCACAAAATAAACAAGTGTTTACCGTTAGAGCATCTCTAGCAGACCCGTATATAACCTCGACCCGCAAAATAACCGCCAAAATACAGGTTGGCGTGGAAAATGTTGTCCGACCAGACACCGCAAACGCGTCCGACCCGTATATATTTTTGAGGGGCACGGCAAAATCTCATCCCCAACTCATGAATACGCGTGTTTCCCTCTCACCCCTATGGCGCCCCGTATCCCAGGGAAGCGGTTGGCGGGAAGGACATTTCAGCCCACGCCCTTTTCCCAACTCCTTCCCCACCGCCCGCCATTGGTTCCGCCCGTCTGCCGCCGCCGATTCTAGCCAAATCTATGGGCGAAATCGTGCCGCGGGGGCGCCCCTACCCTCTTCCACTGAGCCGCTGCACCCCCCGGAGCAGCCGATCCGAGCCACCCCTAGTCGCCATCGCCACCTGGGATCGACCGCCCCCGAGCCGCCGGAGAGCCACCGCCCCCGAGCCGCCGGAGAGTTTTTAGTTGTGCTTGTGCCGGGAGGTATGCATAGTTGGTTAACGTAGCGTGCGTTTTTTGTGAATTTAGATGGAATTGAGCCCGTGCGAGAAGTTTTTGCTTGATGATTCGTCCGATTCCGACGACTCGGATGTTGAGATGCTGCTTGCCAACTATCGCCAACAGACGTTGATGATGGCCCTTGCCGTGAAGGAGCACAAAGATGAGAACCGAAATAGGCGGCGAGGATCGACCGTCGGCCATCTTTGCATTCCTCAGAATCGCCATCTCGGGAATGAGATGTTGATGCAAGACTACTTCGCGGAGAATCCAACATATCCGCCACACCTCTTCCGGAGAAGGTACCTAATGCGGCGATCTCTCTTTGTGAAAATTGTTCAAGCTTGCGAGGACGATTGTCGGTATTTTACTCAAAGAAGAAATGTTGCGGGCTTGAAGGGATCTAGTGCATATCAAAAAATCTCGGCAGCTATGAGGGTAATTGCATACGGCATTCCGGCTGACTATACCGATGAGTACCTTCGCATTGGTGAAGATACCGCAGTTGAGTCAGTGCGTAGGTTTGCCAAAGTGATCGTCCGTGTCTTTGGTCCTGAATATCTTTGGGCACCCAACGAGGAAGACACAAAAAAATTGACGGCATCTAATGAGAGAAGAGGTTGGCCTGTCATGCTAGGTAGCATTGATTGTATGCATTGGAGTTGGAAAAATTGCCCGGAGGCATGGAAGGGAATGTATTGTGGCAAGTCTTGTGATGCCACAATTGTGCTAGAGGATGTAGCATCCGATGATTTATGGATTTGGCATTGCTTTTTTGGTATGCCAGGTACTCTCAATGATATCAATGTGTTGCAACGGTCTCATTTGTTTGCTAGGTTAGCTATTGGTGATGCTCCTGCTTGCAAACTACACTATCAATGGGCATGAATACACAAAGGGGTACTATCTTGCAGATGATATATACCCTCCTTGGTGCACATTTGTTGAGAGCATCAAAGAACCCACAACTAGGAAACAATGTGAATTTGCAAGGGTGCAAGAGGCGGCCCGAAAAGACATTGAAAGAGCATTTGGGGTTTTGCAATCTAGGTTTGCCATTGTTCGTGGTCCTGCTCGTTTTTGGGACATGCGGACCTTGAAAAATATCATGATATGATGTGTTATTCTTCACAATATGATTCTCGAAGATGAGAGAGGCATGACTTGGAGTTCTTCTGCGATAATGTGGGTAGCCGTGTGAAACCAGCTAGAGACCCTAACCGCATTAGAGCTTTTCTTTAGACCTA
The DNA here is from genome assembly GCA_032464435.1 of Aegilops umbellulata. Taxonomy (NCBI): domain Eukaryota; kingdom Viridiplantae; phylum Streptophyta; class Magnoliopsida; order Poales; family Poaceae; genus Aegilops; species Aegilops umbellulata. The sequence goes on along the minus strand of CP136060.1, from coordinate 69,860,769 downwards.
CAAGAAGATTGAAAATGCAAACGCCCACTTTCAGCTGCAGGAGGATCTCATTGAGCACCATTGGCAAAGGGCTGAACAGTAACAAAACTCATTTTTATATTCATTTTCATTTAATTCATGTGTGATTTGTATTCGGGACAAGTTCTATATTGAATTATTTAGTTTGCTTCGGTGATTTGAATAATTATTTGTAATGTGGTTGATTGTTGTATTGTGGTGTGGTATTGATATTTTTCTGAATATGTGCACATGTGTCAAATTTAGATCAATTCGTATCTGATTTGCGGACCGGCGGAAGCAGCGCAAGAGCAGACCCCGCAAAGCCGACCCGTAAAAGAGCATATTTTGTGAATATCCTTTTATATGGGACCGTTTTGCAGGGTCTGACTCTGCGGCTGCCCGCGCCGGCCTGCAAAGTCGTTTTCCCGCGAACTGTGAACACGTTTTGCTGGTCGACGTTATACGGGGTCTGCTAGAGATGCTCTTAGATATGGGCCTTTCAACACATGGGTGCCCATACACCCTCATGAATAGTAAATTGAAAAAAATAAAAAAAATTGATCATGTTTGATTTCCCAAAGTTTTAGTTTTTTATTTTGTATTCAGTTTTCTTTTAACTTATTGTTCATGAGGTATAGGGGCACCTGGGAGCTATCAGACATTTTTCTTACTACTAACGTGTTAGCGGATGCTCAAATTATCCATAGTAAACAGCTTGTTACAGTAAAGTAATAACCATGGAAAAAGAGGATTATGGGGAACATAAAAATATATACGCGCCTCGCGAAGGACTGAGGATGAACTAGTACAGAGAAAGAGCAACCTCAGGAGGTCTGTTCTTGTGTGGGTGTGAGCTAAGGATTCATCTCCCCACTCTACAGTGGTGGCTAGCCCATATTTATAGTGACCTTGGTCCTCTACCTCCAAACGAAGGCGAGAAGGGATCCCACAGTGGCCAATTTTGAAGAGGGACAAGTAGTACATCTTATCCTAACGAAAGGTGGTCTTCGCCTGCAAAGCTTCTGGTCGTGACGCCATGGTGGGCTCAGCGATGACATATGTCCTGGCGGTCTTGGTCTTGTTGTACGGGAATGGAAACCTTTGGTTGATTCCTCGAGACCGTGCGTCTGCGCTTGCCTCCTTAGCACCAAATAGGAACCTGTTGTTCTGCGCCTGCTGGCACCCGACTGGCCTTGGCCGTCATGGCTTGCGTCACCTCAACCTCATGAGGTGAGCGTCTGCATAGGAATCTCTGCTCCTCGGGAGCTAGCTTGGGGAGGCCGCTCCCTCCGGAGGTCTTGGCGCCGTCCGCCTCGCGAGGGTCTTGTCTTGAAGGTGCTGAAGATGGGCCATACAAGGCCGTCAATGGAGTCACGCCGTGGGCCACAGACAGACAAGTCTAGGTACCCTGGTTCCAGAACGCCGACAAATTCAAAAAGAAAAGAAAAAAATGGCGGTTGTAGATTCATCACAAAACAAATAAGTGTTTACCGTTAGAGACGGGCCTTTCAACACCTAGTGCCCCTACACCTTCATGAACAGTAAATTAAAATAATTGATCATGTTTGATGTCCCAAAGTTTCAGATTTTTTATTCTATGAATTTACTGTTCATGAACTATGGGGGCACACCGAAGCTATCACACCTTTTTCTTACCACTAGCCTGTTGGTGGAGCTCAAATTATCGTAGTAAACAATTTTTTAGGGAAGTATACAGCTTGTTACAGTACAGTAATAACCACTGAAAAATATGAGTTATGGGGAAAAAGAAAAATATATAGGCAATGTTGCTCTTCGTTCAGGTTCTATACCATTATTTCGTTAATCCTGTTAACTCAGAAAAAGAAAATAACCTTTTTCTTACCGCTAACCTGTTGGTGGAGCTCAAATTATCGTAGTAACCAGTTTTTTTAGGGAAGTATACAGCTTTGTTACAGTACAGTAATAACCACAGAAAAATATGAATTGTGGGGGAAAAGAAAAATATATATTAACAGTAATAACCCTGTTAATTTGGAAAAAGAAAATACCTCCAAATTTATGAAGGTTTCCATCGCCGGGACTTGAACTAACCCGGGTCTCTCGGGTGAGAGCGGAGTATCCTAACCACCTAGACTAGGACGGATTTGTGTGTCTTGCAAGATTAAGTCCTTCCTAACTGAACATATCAGTACACACGTATGACGTCCGCGTCCATGCAACGCAAGAGAAAGATATCCATCTAGTCGAATGGCTCTATGTGTTGAAAATTGGCATGCACCAAAAGTGCTTGGGCCTGGATAGTGGATACATGGTGTGATCGGTACGGAGATGGCATCATTCCGTGACTTTATCACATCGCCAGTGATACTAATCTTGGCCGCATCTCAACTACTCACCTCCACCGAAAAATGTGATGCTGACCATCAAATCTTGCGCACCATTGTTGCCTTTTTCATAATAAATGTAATGATATCAGTTTGATGTTTTGGATGGTAGCAGTAGTACAATTTTGGATACGAGTTGTAGTAACTCCGCACAACTTCAGTGCGTGCTAGTTGTTTGTTCCTGTCTACTTTGGTTTGGTCACCCCCATTATATGCCTTTTGGAAACAAATTAGGCGTCTCTTACCTTTGTTAGTTTTTCTTTTTTCAAAGACATATTATGGGAAGTTAATATATGTATATATAACTTTTCAGTTTGTATATGTGCAAACCATTTTATGCATAGGTATAGTACATGCGACGATGCGAAACTGAAATAAATAAAGCAAGTTTCTATTGGGGAAGTATCTTAATATGGTCCAAAACATGAGAAAAGAAAGGGAGAAAACTTAGGAAATGCAGAAAATGTGCTTTGAAGTGAACCCCCTAAAAGCTCAAATTCCTTTGTTTGTTTAAGGCTTTGGTGATAGATGCTACACTGTTTTTTTTTTTGAGCATCAGTACAGACACAAGCGCTCATATACACGCGCATACACTCACCCCTATGAACGCACACACGCACACCCTATCCCTATGAGCACATCTGAGAGACTGAGCCGGCATATCATCTTGAGATTTACGAAGTCACCGTAGGCGCCTCGTCGTCGACGGGAACGTCTCCTCCCACTGAAAGCGCATCGCCAGAAATCCTGAAATAAATTCAGGAACTACACTGTTGAAGTATCCATGTATAAACATGTTTTATCCCATTGCACATATGCATAATAATTACGGACTTGTATGCATGATTAAGATTCCACCCATAAAATCATCGATTCACATTCAGGGCATGTTTGCCTAGCAAGATAGGAAAATGGCAATGCCATATTGCACACTAGATGAACAAATGGAAGTTAGATTTCTCATACCGAAAATGTATGAATCTTTCCCAAAAGTTGGATTTGATGAAGGTTTTCCTTTGAATGATTCGTCCTAAGGACTACAAAGCAATCATTAAGGCAAAAAAAACTCGTATGATTGCTATCCTAAAAATTAAACAATTCATATATGGTATTCCTGAGGACTAGAATCCTCAAAAAATCCCTTAAAATTTCTTTGAATCAAAAAGACTGGCCACTATATCAGCTCTCTCACAAAACCCATGATTTCTACTCCATCTTCCTTGGCACGGCCCAAAATTTAAACTTTGGAACTTCAAATTTCCGTGCCTTCTAGCATTTTCGCGCCTTTTCTTGTTTCTTGCTTCCTTTCTTTCCTCTAATGATTTACGCTATGAAATCCGCTTGATCATGAAAGATGTTTTATGAAATTGCCAATTCATCACGACACTTCCATAACAGATACACATAACACAGTTCCCTTCTGTAGAACTGATTAATTAATGTACATCTTAATTATACACTTACGCAACAAGAACACACACATGACCAGATCACTCTAGTCTTCTTGAGACCTGTATACCCATGGCTACTTGTTGTGCTTGGTCCTAGTAATCTAGGGCAACACGCCATGCTTATGCATAAAAGCTACATATATATATAAGGTATAGCAAGCCGGGCAGCTAGCCCTAGCCACCATGCATAGATCGATCAGTCGTCCTCGCCCTACCTATTATAGGCCAACCATGTTTGCGAAGGTTTCGAAGTCTATGGAGAGCAGGGGGGCGTCTACAGCCACATTGTCATCCATGCCGATGTAATTCTCGTTGTTGTTACCATGGTCAATAACAGTTGTGACACCGGTGTTATTAGTTGCACTACCTGCGCCGGCGATGGCCACCATGGCCACATCAGTGAGGGGTTCAATAACCGCTGGCACTGGCATGGGCACGGGCACGTTCGACCGAGCGACGTGGCCGTAAAGAGCGAGGACGTGCGTCTCGGCGATGGCCTTAATATTGGCAGGCGTGAGGCTGCCGCGCCGGTGCTCGGGGACATAGGGGCGCGGCACGGCGGGGAAGTTGAACTCACGCGGTGGGGTATCTCCGTAGTAGCAGAAGAGCGCGACGTCGTAGGCGAGCGCCGCCTGCTCGGGGCACCGGAATGTACCAATCCACAGCCTATCACGGGTGCGGGGCACGCGGATCTCCGCCGCCCACCGGCCCCAGTGCCGCTGCCGCACGCCCATAAGCCCCAGGTTCTTGCGAGGTGCCGTCGACTTCGAACTTGCACCACGGCGGCGGTGGGTGCGGCGGCCAGCTTCCTCCCTCCTCATCTCCCCAGTGTTGGCCTCCATGAACGAGCGCCTGCAAGGAAAAACACTCGTGTGCGGTGAGGAAGGACGAAGAGAGAACGCTGGTGGCGTGTGGTGTGCACAAGAGACCGGGCAGTACGTACGGCTTTAAAGTGTAGCAACGGCGCCGAAGAGGGGACACGTGCCGCATGCATGTACCAGCACTACTCATCATTTATGATAGGGGATACTCCTTCTAGATTTGCATCGACCTTGGCAAGGTTTCACTTACGCCCGCCTAATCTTGGCTCCATCTCAACTACTCACCTCCACCAAAAAATGTACAAAACCTTTTTAGACACCAACAGGCTGGATTTCCTCGTGTGCACGAAACCTTAAAATGTGATGCTGACCATCAAACCTTTTGCAGCGTTCTTGCCTTTTTCTCATAATAAATGTAATGATATACTGATTCATTGGATGCTAGGCTAATGCGCGCGGTTTCCGACCAAGTGTGCACGTGATTTCCTTCTGCAGCAACATCCGTCCCGGAAATCCCCAGTTAGATACCTCTTTTTTTTAATCCTGATATTAATTAGCGGGCCCCACAGATAAAATCAAGGGGTGAGTATTAATTAGTGGCCCCGACAAATTAATTACCGATGGGCCCGACAGTTAAAATCGGGGAGGGGTGAAATTAATCCAGAATTAAATTGCCCGCAAAAAAATCCAGAATTAAATTCAAGGTGGGGAGACATTTTTTTTTAGCATCAGTATAGACACAAGCGCTCATAACACGCGCATACACTCACCCCTATGAACGCACACACGCACACCCTACCCTTATGAGCACCTCCGAGAAACTGAGCCGGCATATCATCTTGAGATTTACGAAGTCACCGTAGGCGTCTCGTCGTCGACGGGAACGTCTCCTCCCACTGAAAGCGCATCGCCGGAAATCCTGAAATAAATCCAAGAATAATGCGAGCACCAGGATTTGAACCCTGGTGGGTTGGGAATACCACTGTCCACCTAACCAACTCAATCACAGGTTGATTCGCAGGTGGGGAGACATTTTGGGGCGTGCCCCTAACCGAGAGTTGCCACGGCCGCTCGTTTCGCTATTTTAGATACGGGTTGTAGTAACTCCGCACAACTTCGGTGCGTGTTGGTCATTTGTTTCTGTCTACTTTGGTTTGGTCATCCCCATTACATGCCTTTTGAAAATAAAATTATGGATCTCTTACCTTTATTAGTTTTTCCTTTTTTGAAGACATATTACGGGCAGTTAATATATATAACTTCTCAGTTTGTATATACGCAAACCATTTTATGCCAAGGTAGTACATGTGGTGATGTGAAACTGAAATAGTTGAAGCAAATTTCCTGATTAGGCTGTTATGGAAGCATCTTAATATGGTCCAAAGCATGAGAATGAAAAGGGAGAAAACTTTGGAAATGCAGAAAATATATTTTGAAGTGAACCCCCTGAAAAGCTCAGATTCCTTTGTTTGTTCGGCTTTGGTGACAGATGCTACACTGTTGAAGTATCCTTGTATAAACCTGTTTTATTGCATCACACATGCATTGTAATTATTGGACGTGTAATGCATGATCGAGATTCCAACCAGAAAATCGTGGACACACATTCAGGGCATGTTTGATTAGCAAGATAGGAAAATGACAATGCCATATTGCACACTAGATGAACAAAAGTATGTTAGATTTCTCGTACCAAAAACGAATGAATCTTTCCCAAAGGTTGGATTTGATGAAGATTTTCCTTTGAAGTGTACTACAAAGCAATCAATGAGGTAAAAAAACTCATATCGATTGCTATCCTAAAATTAAACAATTCACATAGGAAAATTTCCCAAGGACTATAATCCTCCAAAAATCTCTTACAATTTCTTTGAATAAAAAATCCTGGCCCTCAATCAACTCTCTCATGAACCCATGATTTCTAATGCATCTTCCTTGGCACGGCCCAAAATTTAAAACATTAGAACTTCAAAAAATTTGTGCCTTCCAGCGTTTTCGCGCCTTTTCTTGTTTCTCTCTTACTTACTTTCCTCTAATAATTTACGGTATGAAATCTGCTTGATCACAAAAGATGTTTTATGAATTGCCAATTCATCACAACACTTCCATCACAGAGACACATAACACAGTTCCCTTCTCAAGAACTTATTAATTAATGTACAACTTAATTAAACAGTTACGCAACAAGAACACACACGACCAGATCACTCTAGTCTTATTTGAGACTTGTATACCCATGGCTACATGTTGTGCTTTGCTCTGGTAATCAAGGGCAGCACGCCATGCTTATACATAAAAGCTACATATATAGAAGATATAGCTAGGCAGCTCGCCCTAGCCACCATGGATAGATCGATTATTAGTCGTCCTCGCCCTCGCCCTGCCTAACATAGGGCAACAATGTCCGCGAAGTCGTCGATTCCCATGGAGAGCAGGGGGTCGTCCTCAACCACATTGTTGTCCATGTTGATGTAATTCTCGATGTTGTTACCATGGTCAGGAGCAGCAGTGACACCAGTGTTATTAGTTGCACTACCTGCGGCGTCGGCGGCCACCATGGCCACATCAGCGAGGGGTTCAATAGCTGCTGGCACGGGCATGGGCAGGGGCACGTTCGACCGAGCGATGAGGCGGTAGAGATCGAGGGCGTGCCTCTTGTTAGTAGTAATCTTGATTATACTAGTGGTTAGCGGCATGCATGAGTTTGTTGCTCGCCAGCCTGGTGGATATGCCATGCATGTGTGCGTGTGCATAGGCTAGCCAGTTCGTTTGGCACGTCCGTGCGGTGTGGATCGTGGCCGCCGAGTCGTGGCTGCATGTGCGGGCGAAGCTGGTCGAGTGGAGCGGCCATAGCTGAGTGGTGTGTGTGCGCGCCTGTGTGAGCCAGCGGGTATAAAGACTCCTCATGTACTGATCGAAGTGCGCCGGTATGAGCCGAGCCTAGGAGTCAGAGATGAGGTAGTCTCCGCCGAGGCCGTGGTGTGCGCCCGGTCGGCTGTGAGAAAGAGCTCCTCTGGATAGGCTGCGGTGTGTTGCCGTGTCCGGGTATGTGCCCAGTAAAGTGAGGCCGTTCGTGCGGCCGAGGCGCCGTTCGTGCGGCGGAGGCGTTTGTGCGCCGGAAAAATCGTGTGCTCCATCTTCCACCATCTTCAGAAAGAGAGCGGCAACAACACCTCTCGGCGATGGCCTTGATATCGGGGAGCGGGAGGCTGCCACGACGGTACTCGGGGACGTAGGGCCGTGGCGCGTCGGGGAAGTTGAACTTGCGCGGTGGGGTGTCTCCGTAGAAGCAGAAGAGCGCGACGTCGTAGGCGAGTGCCGCCTGCTCAGGGTACTGGAATTTGCCGATCCACAGCCTGGCGCGAGTGCGGGGCACGCGGATCTCCGCCGCCCACCGACCCTAGTGCCGCTGGCGCACGCCCATAAGCCCCAAGTTCTTGCGAGGCACCGACGACTTCGAGCTCGCACCGCGGCGGCGGTGGGCGCGGCGGCCAACTTCCTTCGTCCTCATCGCCCTAGTGTTCACCTCCATGCATGAGCGCCTGCAAGGAAAAACACTCATGCGCTATGGAGAAGAAGGACGAAGAGAGAACGCCAGTGGCGTGTGGTGCACAGGGGACCGGGCAGTACGTATGGCTTTAAAATGTAGCACGGCACCGAACAAGGGACACTTGGCCGCACGCATGCACCAGCACTACTCATCATTTATGACGGGGATACACCTTCTAGATGTGCATTGACCTTGGCAAGGTTTCACTTACTCCCACCTAAACCCAATTATTAATGAAGCTAATCCATATTTGTCTTTTTCCTCCAAAAAAATCCATATTTGTCTCTTAACATTTATAGAGGAAAATACATATTGCATCCCCTACCTATACGAAAAGTGTGCGTTGGTCCCTAACTTTAAAATTGAAATATCAACTCAAACCTTTCAAACCAGACATATTTTTTTCTCTACTCACCCGTAGTGGTATGGATGCTGACATGACCTAGATTTTGTCAACTAGGTGTCCACCTCACCCCCTTCCCCCATCACCACGAGCGCGCACGTTATGGACGAGCCCCGGTGAACCATCCCGCAGGTGTTTGTTTGGTTGCATTTGGGGTGGACAACGCTAATGCACATATGGATTGAGAGGCTATAGCTGGTCATAGTCGTGTACCAAACGAGTGGAATGAGGGTTTTGCATTACATGGACAAGAACCCAACAACAAGGCAACTAACGTCCTAATGAAAGCATGTCGTCACCGCCACATGCATGCCGCCACTATTTTGTTGTTGTCGCAATCCCCGACAATCGCTTGTCTAGGCCGGAATGATGCAATCTCCACTCTGATCATTCTTTCCCCTCCTCGCATCCCTACACAATTTCTCCCTCATCACACAGACCTCATTGCGCATTCATGCATCTTTCCCGTCCTTTAATGTCAAGGATGTCCCATTTATCCCACCCAGCTTCGTCTACGCCTTTTTGGCCTTTTCGCCTCAAGCGTCACCCCATCATTTCTCGATGAGCCATTCCGCCGACATACGTTTGGCAGCATCCAGGGTCGATAGCACTCATGCATGTACGGATCGAGAGGCTAGAGTTGTCTTAGTTGCGTGCCAAACTAGTGGAACGAGGGGTTTTGCGTTACATGGTCAAGAGCCCAACAAAAATAAAACTAACGTCCGAATGAAAGCATGCTGTCATATCCACAAGCACTACCCCATTATTTCTCAATGAACCATCCCGCTCGCATTGGTTTTGCATCATAATGCTCATGCATGTATGGATCAAAAGGCTAGAGTTGTCTTAGTCATGTACCAAACTAGTGGGATGAGGACTTTGTGTCACATGGTCAAGAGACCAACAAAAAGGTAACTAACGTCCGAATGAAAGCATGTCGTCATCTCCACATGCATTATGTCGCTATTTTGTTGTTGTCACAATGCACAACAACCGCTTGTCTAGGCCAGAACGATGCAACCTCCACCCTGGTCATTCTTTCCCCTCCCCGCATCCCTACACAAGCTCCCTCGTCACGCAGACCTCACTGCGCATCCATGCACCTTCCCCATCCTTTAACGTCAAGGATGGCCCCTTAATCCCACCCAGCTTCATCTACGCATTCTTGGCCTTTTCCCTTGAAGTGCCAACCCATCATTTCCCACGCTTTTCGTCCACCATCTCTGTCTAGCTTGTTAAGATTGAGAGTGACTCGATGTCCTCTCTACAGGGACCATATCGGGCCCAGGTTGTGCACCTACCTTCATATCATGGGAATTTCATCAATATTTAGGCTAGGCTAGAAGGCAACAGAGAAGGTGTTGGATGTAGTGTTAGAACCCATGAATGGACGGAGAGAGAGAGAGAGAGAGAGAGAGGGAGAGGGAGAGGGAGAGAGAGTTGGATTCTGGCATGGATACCCAATCAGGAAAGTGGGCCACGTTAGCACCAATATGGTTTCAGATGAGGAAGGTACTAAATGTGTCCGGTTTGGAAAGTGTATGGTTCGATTTGTCCGGTTTGAAGTGTGCGGGACTAAACCCGCACCTTTTGTATAGTTGTGGCAAAAGTGTATATATCATATGAAATTGATATGACGCCACTACATTGAAGTTGTCGAATATATTTATATGTATATCGCAAAGAAGATATAGTTTGCAAACTGCCTATCATATATTTATACATACTGACTATTTTTTTAAGCTAAGAGAAAGATAAATCTCCAAAAAAGTAACGTATGGAAGATATGCGCATGCATGCAATGTCATTGATGGTTAGCCTTTAATTCTCTTCATGAGTTTCAAGCCTTAATTTATGGCTGCTTTGGCATATATGTTTATTCTTTATCTATAAATGAAACCCCATAAAATTATGCCTAGGAGTGAGTCACTTTCTTCCCACCACAATGGCGATACTAAACTTGAACCGGTTAGTGATTATACTTATAGTGATATGTTGGCGTCCATGTTGTTAGCATCATGAGTGACATGGTATTTGTGTGGGCCAAATGTTTGAGGGATAAGGCTGAGGCCGTGGTCTTGGAAGCCAATGTACTGAAACAAGACCTTGTCAAATGTTTCTCACATGCTCAAACAAATTAAAATGTTTACGGTTGTGGAATCCTAAAACAAGATGTGTTGTATGTGGGGACGACTACAGTAGAAACAACCCTTATGGTCAAAGGATAGAAAAATCAACTTGGGTCATCAGATCGGAGATAGATGGCATAGATGCAAGTTACAAAAATCACACCATAAAGTTTTAAAACTTACACCGATGAGTTCTAAAACTTAAAAACTAATCTGAGTCATGTATCTTTAATCTGACGACCCAAGTTGATTTGTTCTATTCTTTCACCAAAAGGTTTTTTCTATTATAGTTGTCTGGAATGCATGTTTACATAACGCATTTGGCATTGATCTCAATTATACCTTAACACTAGGGAATGATGAATTATGTGTTGATCAATCGAGATGTCATGTGTGTTCAAAGGGTCAGTGGTTGATCTTTATTAAGAGAAACATGAGTATAGAAGTATATGAGGGGACGACACAGAGATTATGTTTGAGAGGTTGTAGCAGTAAAAGAGAGGCCTACAATCGTGCTACCGATGAGCTACTTAGAGATACTTAAAGCTGATGAAGCAGCCGACAACCTTCAACGTTCTAAAATCCTCTATGATGCCCCCAAACTCCCCTGTACAGTGCTAGATGTGGCATTGAAGATCATTATGTTCCTCTCTTTTCAAATCCACCATTGAACCAGAATGGCCATCATGTCGAAGTCATTTATTTGTCTCTCGTGGACTACATTCCTAGCTGTTAGGCATTGTTCCTTAGTACGAAAAAAGTTGGTGCTCGGGGTGGGAAAGTCAAGTCCAACCTAGTCATGCACCTTGGCCCACACCTGCTGAGGGAACATGCATTGAATAAACATGTGCGAGAAACACTCTAGGAGGGGAGGCACATCTGGCAAGTTGTCTAGTGTGGTCACCCAAGAAACTCCAAGTTGTCTATAGTGAGGCATTTCCTACATTGAGCCAAAAGAAGCATTTGCAATGAGGTAGATTTGACTTCTATATAGCCTTAGCATAGGCAAAGCAGTGATTTGCCACAAAGGAAAAAAAAGGTATGCGCTTTTGATAGAGAAGGTCATGTGAATGGAAGGTATCCACACGACCACATCATAAACACTTTGTATCAGGTTGGCCTCCATAACAAGATCCTATAGGCAGTGGTACTGAGAGAGAGCATGGGGAAAGGCCACCATGAATGTCCCTAGTATGGTTGTTGTGGTTGAGGCCCTCCGTGACTGTGTGAACTTTCCTATGCATGTAGGTGACAAGAACGGAGGCAACGTCCTAGACTAACTTCCCACCGAGGAGCTAGTTATCTCTTACTAAAGAATTGTGTGTGGCAACCATCATACAAACGGGCAAGCGAGCCTGCGCTAAAGAGGGCGTCCGCTGCCATGTCGACATCGTTAGGGACCATGATCCAAGGGTGCGACTCAGGATTCCAACGCGACCAATCCCATTTGCAATGGAGCATTGTGCCGAAATGACGTAGATTAAGGATCACAAGGCTGTTATTTTGGATTGGCATGCAGAATCATGACCATGACAAGAGGCAATGATGGCCATTTACCTCTATTTTTCCTTTTGATACAAAGGCACAAAAACAACGATTGACAATGTTGAGAGCCCTTGCTTGCAGGTCGAGCACCAATTGGATGTCCAGCGGAAGCATCATCATGGATAATTCAGTGAGGGTGAGGCGACCACCCATGGACAGAGGTTTGAACTTCCGGCCAACTAGATTATTTGAGAAATTGTCGAGGAGAGGCTAAAAGACATCACATCAAAGGCATCCAATTGTGAGGATGTCAAGGTATTTCAGAGGAAGTGTTGCAACTTGCATTACAAATGAGCAGCAACCTCCCCTGCCAGATCATTGCTGCACCTAATGTACACCACAATGCTCTTCTGAAGGTTGATCTAGACGCTCATGCCTCCCAAAGAGGTGTGGGATGTTTAGGACCACTTCCTTGTCATAGGGAGAGGGCCTAAATAAGATTATCATGTTGTTCAAGAAAATGGATGCCCTGGGGATGCAGTGGGGTCCAAGTTGAGGCTCGTCCAACATGCCATGTAGCGTACTCATGGCTAATATGAACAGAGCGGAGGTTAGAGATCAACATATCAAACTCCTCTTTTGGGAAGCAGGCGGGTTGCACTCCCATTGATTAGGATAGTGATGGACGCCGAGCGAATGAGATAACAGTTGCAAGAGCGGCAACATGCATCGAAGTCATGCCGACAAAGAACCTACATGAGAAATTCCTAGGCCATCGAATTAACCTTTGATATGTCAATCTTTATAAGCACTTATTCTGCTCTGCGGTGGTAGAGAAGGTTTGTCGAGCTACTCACCAGATTGGGATTCTCGTGGATAGAATGCCTGGAAGTGAACCTGCTCTGGAAATTATCATGGGAAGGAGTGACCCCATTGGCGACAGAGTGAGTCACCTTCCTTTGTGGAAGCCCGAGAGCCAGCTTTCATCTTCTGACAAGGGGCGAGTGCACTACACTTTCGCAAGCTAAAAGGTCACTTTGTTGGCGACCCTTGTTTTATGTTTTACGGCATATGATGCAAGTACTCCCCAATTTACCATTTTCTCTTTATAGGTCTTGTGTATTTTCAATACATGATGATGTCTCTACGAGTTTCCCCATTTATCCTCTAGAGCATTATTCTTTAAAAAAGAGTCGCATCCAGCCTATATGGTTTTTTAATGACTTGTTTCCAACAATAGCTTTCACATTGGCCTATTTTATCTTTATGAGGAATTGGGAACAATTACGTAAAATTATGTTGGTTGCTTCAAATAGGTTCGGACTCTTTCCCTCATCCTCATGCCTGGTGGCTAGGGCACTCTCCCCTTCAAGCTTTGCCTTCGAGCCCACGGATCCACCTCCCCTCCGCCTGCTGCTGCGGCCGGTGGTGGGGAGGGGATCCCGATGCCATGGTTTCGACTAGTCATTTAGGTTAGGGTTTTTCCTTGAAGGGGTGGCGCTCTGGCGGGATGGAGATGCTTCATGTTTGAGTTGGTCTTTCAGTCTTCGATTCTCCTCGAGTTTGTACATCGGGACGGAGTCAGTGTAGCTCTCACATAGATTCATGCCATCTCATAAGAGCGGCAAGGTTTTTTACAGGAATGCCACTTGGCAGTTTTATTTCGACTTTAAAAGAGTTACATCCTTAAGTACATGCGGTAAAAGAAAATTAGGTGGATAATCGTCCCACCAATACATCACATTTGATTCAAAAGCATGTTAGCTAAGGTGAGTGCCAAAGTGTTTGCTTCACATGGACAATGCTGAAAATGAATTGAAGAGATTTGATGAGCATAATGGAAGCAGTCTGCTAGGATAGCTGAGTAAGGAGCCAAGATGTCCAGACCGTCGTTACATGCTTTGATCACTTCAAGGCAATCTGATTCAAAAATCACATTTGAACAGCCAATCCAGTTCACGAGTTGCAGTCCTCGTTGTAATGCCATCGCTTCTGCGAAGACATCATTCTCTGCATGGGTGAAAGATTCAGCTACACCCGACATAGCTTCACCACGAGAATTTCGTAGTATCGCCGCCATCGCTCCCGAACCATCCTCGAAGAAAGATGCATACGTGTTTAGTTTATAAGATCCATGGCAAGTTTTCTCACATCCACCCTTTACTACCTGAGCATGGTCTACCTGATGGAGGTATTTGCTATGATTGCATGAATGGCAAACGCGGTACTTTTTAGGGGTTTGACGGATTCTCCCTTACACACCTCCCTTCTCTCCCACCAAATATAACATGCCCCCACTACAATAGTTTCATGAAGGCCAAGTTGTCCAAGAACAGGTGAACACCTGCGAGGGCGATGCAGGATATCTTCAAGGACCACCAATCCAAATCTGTCAATAGACAAAGCTTGTTGAATGATGTCATCCAGACCGAGAGCCTGCCATACTGCGCAAGCTCGTCCGCAAGTAAAAAGCAAATGTTTCATATCTTCAAGGTCCTTCTTGCAGACTGGGAACATAGGAGAATGAAAGGATCGAGAAGAGGTGTCTAGAGGGGGGGGGTGATTAGACACTAAGTGCCAAAAGTTACAGTTTTTAATATTCTTAAGTTTAAGTGGAGTTTAAGCACAAGTTTAACAAACACAATACTTATCAAGCAAGCATGCAATGAGTATATGAGTAGCGGAAAGTAAAGCATGCAACTTGCAAGAATGTAAAGAGAAGGGTTTGGAGTATTCAAACACAATTGGAGACACGGATGTTTTTGTCGTGGTTCCGATAGGTGGTGCTATCGTACATCTACGTTGATGGAGACTTCAACCCACAGAGGGTAACGGTTGCGCGAGTCCACGGAGGGCTCCACCCACAAAGGGTCCACGAAGAAGCAACCTTGTCTATTCCATCACGGCCGTCGCCCACGAAGGACTTGCCTCACTAGCGGTAGATCTTCACAAAGTAGGCGATCTCCTTGCCCTTACAAACTCCTTGGTTCAACTCCACAATCTTTTCGGAGGCTCCCAAGTGACACCTAGCCAATCTAGGAGACACCACTCTCCAAGAAGTAACAAATGGTGTGTTGATGATGAACTCCTTGCTCTTGTGCTTCAAATGATAGTCTCCCCAACACTCAACTCTCTGTCACAGGATTTGGATTTGGTGGAAAGAAGATTTGAGTGGAAAGCAACTTGGGGAAGGCCAGAGATCAAGATTCATATGGTAGAAATGGAATATCTTGACCTCAACACAAGTGTAGGTGGTTCTCTCTCAGAAAATGTGTATTGGAAGTGTAGGTATGTTCTGATGGCTCTCTCCACGAATGAAGAGTGGGTGGAGGGGTATATATAGCCTCCACACAAAATCTAACCGTTACACACAATTTGCCAAACTCGATGGGACCGAATGGTTAAACTCGGTCGGACCGATTCAGCAAACCTAGTGACCGTTAGGATTTTCGGTGGGAATGAGATGCAACTCGGTAGGACCGATATGGTTAGGGTTCGGGCATAACGTAATCTCGGTGTGACCGATTGACCGATTTTGGTAATAAGCTAACCAGAGAGTTGGTCAGGCAAACTCGGTGAGACCAATTACACAAACTCGGTGGGACTGATTTTGGTAATAAGCTAACCAGAGAATTTGCATTGTAATCTCGGTAGTACCGATTGCTCAAACTCGGTGAGACCGATTTTGGTAATGGACATACACAGAGAGATTACAATCCCATCTCGGTGAGACCGAGATCCCTGTTGGTGAAACCGATTTGGTAGGGTTTGTGGCAGTGGCTATGACATCTGAAACTCGGTGGCGCCGGATAGAAAGAATCGATGGGGCCGAGTTTGGCTTTTGGTTTAGGGCATATGTGGATGTGGGAAGGTAGTTGAGGGTTTTGGAGCATATCACTAAGCACTTTGAGCAAGCAAGCCATTAAGCAACACCTCATCCCCTCTTGATAGTATTGGCTTTTCCTATAGACTCAATGTGATCTTGGATCACTAAAATAGAAAATGTAGAGTCTTGATCTTGAAGCTTGAGCCAATCCTTTGTCCTTAGCATCTTGAAGGGGTTCCACATCCTCTAGTCCATGCCACTCCATTGTTGAACTTATCTGAAACATATAGGCAAAAGTGTTAGTCCAACAAGAGATATGTTGACATTAATTACCAAAACCACCCAGGGAGCACTTGTGCTTTCAATCTCCCCCTTTTTGGTAATTGATGACAACATAAATCAAAGCTTTAGATAAAGATATAGAGAATAGCAAGTAAAGCTTTGGAAAGACATGTAACAAGCATAGGCTCCCCTTACATGTATGTAAACATGTGAATATGGAATATAGGAGCATGTGAATGCATAAGCATGATAGAGTAAGCAATGTGTTACATGTATCTTGGCTATATGCATCAGAGCAAATGATGTGAATATGAGAAATGTACCTTCATGCTCATGAGTCCTTCTTGCAAACAGTATGTACATCAGCAAGAATTTCTCATTCACATGACTGAGATGCATATACTTACCTTGTGGTCTTGAGTTGGCTTAGGATGGGATGAACCTGCGCAAACAAGGTTAGATAACACAGATACACCTACTGACCAGAGCAAACAAGAGAAACCACAAGAGAACCAAGACTGGGAGGACATTTAGAGTGAGTACTAAGTACCACAGTGTATATAGAGTCCCCAAAGGTAAAGATATGCAATAAAATCAGAGGTTTCCTTCCCTTAGATGTCTTGCTCCCCCTGAATCTAACATGAGATATTGGGAGAAGATAGGGAACAGAAAATCAGAGCAACAGAAAAGAAACAACAGAGCTTGAGCTAAAGCAAGCAAACAAACATGTATTTTCCCCTCTTAAAGACATGTGACATCTCTCCTCTTGAACACCAAGCATCTGGGGTCTTTGATGATATTACTTTCTCCTTGTTGAGAAACTCTCTCCCCCTAAGTATTCTCTCTTTCTCCCCCTATAAGAAAGATTAAGCTTTGATGTGATCTCTCTCTCCCCCTTTGACATCAATTTCCAAGAAGGGATTTTCTGGACATGTGATACAAATGGGTTGGTCCTTGAGTCACAGAGCAAAGCAGCATGTCTAATATGATGCTGGTAGAGGACAAGAATCATTGAGTGGAGCTGGAGTAAACAGAAATCAGGAATAAGTGGCAAGTTGGTTTTCCTGTGGTGGAATCAGTGGCTCCGAGTTGTGTGCTTCGGTTGCACCGAAAGATTTCGGTTTAGCCGAAGAAAACAATCCGGTGTGACCGAGTTCATCAGAGGGAAACCACTTGTCACCTCAGCTCACTAGACAAGCAAGATCTCACAAGGATATGCAATGAATTAACTGAAAGATTTGCAATGAATTGGATGCAGAAAATGCAGAACAAAAAGGAAAGAAAAGAAACTAAAAGTTCTAGATGAAGTGTTTTTTTGAAAGGGGAAACAAATATGCAAATGACAAATGCAATAACACACAAAAGAACTCAAGAGAACTTCATCTAGAGTTGGGCGGCGACAAAGTCACCTATGTTAGAGTATATTGACTTGGGAGTCAAGTGAGAGCACTTGATCATAGGTCATACTCATCGTTTAAGCTCAAAATGGGGTTACCATTTTTCGTTTAAGCATCTTGATGTATTCACGTCTTCTCAAGTTGCCTTGACTCATGACTTGGAGTAAAGCTTCTCTAAGATGGAATAACATACCTTGGGTGGTGGTGTTGATCTTGCACATGTAGTCAAACTTGTGTGGGGTGCCCAAGGTTGATGTAGTTCATCAAGTGTTGGGAGCACCACTTGGAGTTTGAGTTCATCTACCTACATGGGTTAGTCTTGCAAGGAAGAGCACTTGTGTATCCAAAATGACAATCATGAGACTCAACATAGAATTTGCCAAAGGATATGTTTGAATGATTTCGTGCTTCCTTGTCTTCAACCACCATTGTGTAGAGACTTGGTGATGTAGAAATTGCTCAAGATGTGAGTGAGTTGCAATCTCATAGATTTAGATTCATCCAAGTACCTACACGGGTTAGATAACATGCAAGGTACAAATATATCCAAGACATATGAATAGCATCATAAGAGAAATATCGAGGATTAGTCATATGCTCATGCCCCGCATGTATCAAATGGAGTTCCTACTCCAAGTTTGAAGCATCAATGATGTTCAATTCACCTCTCAACCTGCAAAACACTTTCTCATCAAGTGGTTTAGTGAATATATCCGCCAATTGCTTATCGGTGCGAACATGCTTAATGTTAATGTCCCCTTTTGCAACATGATCTCGAATGAAATGATGACGAACTTCAATATGCTTAGTTCGAGAGTGTTGCACGGGATTGTGGGAAATCTTAATAGCACTTTCATTGTCACATAGCAATGGAACATGTTTCACAAATATCCCATAATCTTTAAGAGTTTGGGTCATCCAAAGTAATTGAGCACAACATGAACTAGCGGCAATGTATTCCGCTTCGGCGGTGGATAAGGATACTGAGTTTTGTTTCTTGTAAGACCAAGATACAAGAGATCTACCAAGGAATTGACAAGTACCCGAAGTGGACTTTCTATCAACCTTGTCTCCGGCATAGTACGAATCGGAGTAGCTGACAAGATCAAAAGAGGTCCTCTTAGGATACCAAATTCCAAAATTTGGTGTATGGATTAGGTATCTCACTATCCTTTTCACTGCCTTAAGATGACATTCTTTAGGAGCAGCTTGATATCGTGCACACATGCACACACTTAGCATAATATCGGGACGTGAGGCACATAGATATAACAATGAACCAATCATAGAGCGATAAACTTTTTGATCAACCGGTTCACCATCTTTGGTGAAATCAAGATGTCCACTAGTAGGCATGGGTGTAGTCATACCTTTGCATTCTTGCATATTGAACTTCTTGAATAAGTCCTTAGTGTACTTCGTTTGAGAGACAAAGGTACGTTCCTTAGTTTGCTTGATTTGCAAACCGAGAAAGAATTTGAGTTCACTCATCATAGACATCTCAAACTTCTCCGACATTAGCTTTCCAAGCTTCTCACTAAAATGAGGGTTAGTTGAACCAAATATGATATCATCAACATAAATTTGGCACACAAATAGTTCTCCATTAACTCTTTTAGTAAAAAGAGTAGAATCAATTTTACCAATTTCAAAGCCTTCTTTAGTAAGGAACTTGGTCAAGCATTTATACCATGCTCTAGGAGCTTGTTTAAGACCATAAAGGGCTTTGTGAAGTTTGTAAACACGATTAGGTTTCTTAGGATTGACGAAGCTGGGAGGTTGCTTAACATAAACTTCCTCCTCAATTTTGCCATTTAGAAAAGCACTTTTAATGTCCATTTGGTACAAGGTGATATCATGGTGATTAGCATAAGCAAGTAAGATGCGAATGGACTCAAGTCTAGCAACGGGAGCATATGTCTCACCATAGTCCATACCTTCAACTTGTGTGTAGCCTTGGGCGACGAGACGTGGTTTGTTGCGAACCACTTGTCCATCTTCATCTTGCTTGTTGCGAAACACCCATTTGGTACCAATGATGTTGTGGTTGTTGTCGGGCTTCTCGACCATTGTCCACACTTGATTTCTCTCAAAGTTGTGTAGCTCTTCATGCATAGCGTTTATCCAATCCGGATCCTTCAATGCTTCTTCAACCTTCATAGGTTCAATGCTAGAGATGAATGAGTAATGTTCACAAATGTTAGCTAAACGAGTTTTAGAGCGAGTGATTCTCCCGGTTTGAATATCATTGTAGATTTGCTTGACGGGATGATCTTTGGCAATTCTTGCTCGAACTCGTGAAAGCTTTTTCTTGGGTCGGGGTGGAACATCCTCTTCATCTTGTTCTTCTTCTTGGCCTTCTTCATTGTTGACGTTGTCGTTCTCTTGTCGTGGTGGAGAGGGAGGTTGTTGATGTTCATCTTGGTGTACTTTCTCGTTTTCTTCATCTTGGCGTGTCCCACTTGTGGATGCTTCCGTATCAACTCTTGGTTCACCTTGTCGTGAGGTAGAAGCTTCCACTTGGACGGACGAGGTATTCTCCTTCACTTCCGTTGGACGAATCTTGCCAATGGACAAGTCTTGAATTGCTTCCGAAGGGTCTTTGTCTCCTACATCAATTGGCAATTGCTCTACTTGCGAGCCGTTAGATTAATCAAACTTCACATCTACCGTCTCTTCAACCTTTCGGGTGAAATTGTTGTAGACACGGTAAGTGTGAGAGTTTGAGCCATAACCAAGTAGGAAACCTTCATGAGATTTAGGAGCAAATTTAGAACGACGATGCTTATCAAGAATGTAGCATTTTGAGCCGAATACTCGAAAGTATCCAACTTGGGGTTTGTTGCCGGTGAGGAGCTCGTATGCCGTCTTGCCAAGTAGCTTGTGAAGATACAAGCGATTTGTTGCATGACAAGCTGTCTCAACCGCTTCCGCCCAAAAGTGCTTTGGCGTTTTGTACTCATCAAGCATCATTCTTGCCATCTCGATAAGAGTCCAGTTCTTCCTCTCAACAACTCCATTTTGTTGAGGTGTGTACGTAGCCGAGAACTCGTGTGAAATCCTTTCTTCATCAAGAAAGGTGTCCACATTTGTGTTCTTGAACTCCGTTCCGTTGTCGCTCCGAACCTTCTTGATCTTCACGTCGAACTGATTTTGGGCCTTCCTAGCGAAGTTTTTGAAGATCTTTTGGACCTGCGATTTGTCATCAAGAAAGAACACCCACGCAAATCTTGAAAAATCATCAACTATGACTAGATCAAACGAGTTACCACCGAGACTCTTGTAGGCATTTGGACCAAAGAGATCCATGTGAAGTAGCTCAAGTGGTCTTCTTGTGGTCATGATGTTCTTCGCGCGGTGACTTCCTCCAACTTGTTTTCCTGCTTGACAAGCACTACAAAGTCTATCCTTGTCAAATGTGCCATCTTTTATTCCAAGGATATGATCACCTTTAATAAGCTTATCAAGATTTTGCATTCCAACATGACCTAGTCTTCTATGCCACAACCAGCCATTAGAAGATTTAGCAATTAAGAAAGTTTTAGGTTGAGCCTTTTTAGTGAAATCAACAATATAAAGATCTCCTCCACGTATACCGGTGAACACCATTTTATGATTGTCTCTACAAAACACCTGGCAATCTACTTTAGTGAATAACACATTGAAACCGAAATCCACAAGTCTAGAAACTGAAAGTAAATTGTATCCAAGGGATTCAACGAGCATGACATTTTGTATGGAGCTATCGTGTGAGATGGCCACCTTACCAAGACCAACCACCTTACCCTTTGAATTATCACCAAAGGTGACATATTTTCGAGGGCCGTCGTTTTCAGCAAGCTCATTAAACATATCTTTATTTCCGGTCATATGATCAGTACATCCACTATCAAGAACCCATTCCTTTCCTCCAACCATGTAGCCGCGAAGATTTGCCATAAGACCAAAATGCCTCATTGCATCATCAAGATCATAGTCACTATCATCATCTTCATCATAGTATCCATGTTCAACATCATCTTGTGATTGATCAATTCCTAGAGAGGGTAATTCATTAGATAAATGATCAACAAAATGGTTACCTTTATGAATTCTAATAGCTTCGGATATGATATCGCTAATGATTCCAACATTTCCTTTAGCATGCATGAGATTGGTAAGCTCAAATAGACAATCACCAAAGTTAGGATCACTAGAGTTCATCTTACTCAAGGCAATAGACTTATGGAGAATTTCGTCTAAATTTTTCAAGGAATAATCCAGAAATCGTTCCTCAAGAAATTTCCATATAGTATAGGCACAATCAAGAGTAGGCAAACTAGCAATCAAATTTTTGGGCAATCCTCTTATGATAAGATTGATGGTTCTAAGATTGCGAATAATGTCAAGATCTTCATCTAGGGTAGGGTGCAAAGGATCAACATGAGGTGCACAAGGGCTAGTAATGTACTTGTTCAAATGATATTCGTTGAAAATCTCAAGCATTTCATTTTTCCACTCATGAAAATATTCTCCATCAAGAATAGGCACTCTATGTCTAAGACTTCCCAAAGTAGACACATCCATCTTCCTCCAAAGGTGTTTAAACCAAGACAATGGAGACCAATGCTCTGATACCAATTGAAAGGATCGAGAAGAGGTGTCTAGGGGGGTGATTAGACACTAATTCCCAAAAGTTGCAGTTTTTAATATTCTTAAGTTTAAGTGGAGTTTAAGCACAAGTTTAACAAACACAATACTTATGAAGCAAGTATGCAATGAGTATATGAGCAGCGGAAAGTAAAGCATGCAACTTGCAAGAATGTAAAGAGAAGGGTTTGGAGTATTCAAACGCAATTGGAGACACGGATGTTTTTGTCGTGGTTCCGATAGGTGGTGCTATCGTACATCCACGTTGATGGAGAGTTCAACCCACGGAGGGTAACGGTTGTGCGAGTCCATGGAGGGCTCCACCCACGAAGGGTCCACGAAGAAGCAACCTTGTCTATTCCATCATGGCCATCGCCCACGAAGGACTTGCCTCACTAGCGGTAGATCTTCACGAAGTAGGAGATCTCCTTGCCGTTACAAACTCCTTGGTTCAATTCCACAATCTTGTCGGAGGCTCCGAAGTGACACCTAGCCAATGTAGGAGACACCACTCTCCAAGAAGTAACAAATGGTGTGTTGATGATGAACTCCTTGCTCTTGTGCTTCAAATAATAGTCTCCCCAACACTCAACTCTCTCTCACAGGATTTGGATTTGGTGGAAAGAAGATTTGAGTGGAAAGCAACTTGGGGAAGGCTAGAGATCAAGATTCATATGGTAGGAATGGAATATCTTGACCTCAACACAAGTGTAGGTGGTTCTCTCTCAGAAAATGTGTGTTGGAAGTGTAGGTATGTTTTGATGGCTCTCTCCTCGAATGAAGAGTGGGTGGAGGGGTATATATAGCCTCCACACAAAATCTAACTGTTACACACAATTTGCCAAACTCGGTGGGACCGAATGGTTAAACTTGGTCGGACCGATTCAGCAAACCTAGTGACCGTTAGGATTTTCGGTGGGACTGAGATGCAACTCGGTAGGACCGATATGGTTAGGGTTCGGGCATAACGTAATCTCGGTGTGACCGATTACACAAACTCGGTGGGACCGATTTTGGTAATAAGCTAACTAGAGAGTTGGTCAGGCAAACTCGGTGAGACCGATTACACAAACTCGGTGGGACCGATTTTGGTAATAAGCTAACCAGAGAATTTGCATTGTAA
Organism: Aegilops umbellulata; assembly: GCA_032464435.1. Lineage (NCBI taxonomy): Eukaryota > Viridiplantae > Streptophyta > Magnoliopsida > Poales > Poaceae > Aegilops > Aegilops umbellulata. Next base: position 69,837,307 of record CP136060.1, on the reverse strand, counting down.
TCTCGGTAGTACCGATTGCTCAAACTCGGTGAGACCGATTTTGGTAACGGACATACACAGAGAGATTACAATCCCATCTCGGTTAGACCGAGATCCCTGTCGGTGAAACCGATTTGGTAGGGTTTGTGGCAGTGGCTATGACATCTGAAACTCGGTGGCGCCGGATAGAAAGAATCGGTGGGGCCGAGTTTGACTTTTGGTTTAGGTCATATGTGGATGTGGGAAGGTAGTTGAGGGTTTTGGAGCATATCACTAAGCACTTTGAGCAAGCAAGCCATTAAGCAACACCTCATCCCCTCTTGATAGTATTGGCTTTTCCTATAGACTCAATGTGATCTTGGATCACTAAAATAGAAAATGTAGAGTCTTGATCTTGAAGCTTGAGCCAATCCTTTGTCCTTAGCATCTTGAAGGGGTTCCACATCTTCTAGTCCATGCCACTCCATTGTTGAACTTATCTGAAACATACTAGGTAAAAGTGTTAGTCCAACAAGAGATATGTTGACATTAATTACCAAAACCACCCAGGGAGCACTTGTGCTTTCAGAGAAACTCTAATGTGTCTGCGAACTAGTACGGCCATACAAGTGATCAAGCCATGAAGCACCCGCCATATGAATATCCTTACCTTGCTGGGAAAATCTAGCTTCCAAACTGTCTCCCAGACCATATTTGTAAAAGAAGTGCTCTGACTGCTAGAGAATTATGTGCCATATTGATGTTCCCATTCCACGTAATATGCAGAACAAACTGAGAAAAAAAGATTTAGTATGATTCCATGCAACAAGGTCTTTAGTGAGGTGCTCCGAAAGAGGTAGTTTTAGGATTCTTTCTGCATCCACCGGTAAATATACACTCCTAATGAGATTCTCGTCCTAGCTTGATGTATCCGACACCACCAACTCATTAATTATTGTCAACAAAGTATTTCCATGTCTAGTCATAACCATACGTGTCTGACTAGATGGAATCCAGTGATCGTCCCAAATACTATTTTTCTCTCCTGAGCCAATTCTCCGAATATGACCTCTCCGAAAGGTTTGGAGTCCCCAAAAATACTTTGCCAAGTAAAACTGGATCATTTTTTTTGGCCCTGCTTTGAGCAGGTTCCCATCTGGGTAATATTTGGCCCGGAGAACTCTTGCACATAAAGTATCTGGCTGAGATAATAGCCTCCAACTTTGCTTAGCAAGCATAGCTAAATTGAAAGCATGGAGATCCCTAAATCCCATGCCTCCCTTGATTTTTGGTAGATGCATTCTCCACCATGCCACCCAATGCATTTTCTTTTCTTCCTCTGTATCTCCCCACCAGAAGGCAGACATGGCATCATTGATTTCTTTGCACACCCTCTTAGGGATTTTAAAAACAGACATAGCAAAAACATGGATTGATTCAATGATTGATTTCAATAGAATTTCCTTACCACCAAAAGATAACAATTTTTCCTTCCATCCTTTGAGCCTATTAACCACCCTCTCCACCAAATATGTGAAGCTATCACTCCTATCCGAACAAATCATAGAAGGGAGAACAAGATATGTATCTGAGAGGGCTTCTGTCATGATATTGAGTTCTGCACATATTTGAGCTTTGACTTCTACTTGCACATTAGGACTGGAAAAATACTACTCTTCCCATCACTTACTAATTGACCATATCTTGTGCGATAGTCATCCAATACCAGTATCAATGAGGTTGCATTATTCATATTTGCCTTCATACGGATTAAGGAATCATCATCAAAAAGTAAATGAGAGACTGATGGTGCATTCCTGCACACCCTAACACCTTCAATGCCACGAACCTCCTCTGCTTGAGCTAAAGCACTAGACAACTCTTCTGCATGAATAAGAAAAAGATATGGTGACAAGGGGTCCCCTTGGCGGAGCCCCTTTGTGGGAATGAAGCCTTCCATTTCTTGATCATTATATCTCACTTTATATTTAACAGAGGTAACACAAGGTAGTATCAAGTTAACGATCTCTCCGTGTGTCGGCGTTCGGGGAACGGGGGTCCCTAGACTTGCCTGCCTGCGGCCTGCGACGTGGCTCAAAGGGGGGCCCAGTGCGGCCCATCTTCATCAACACAAGACCCAAGACCCTCGCGAGGGGCCAAGCCTCGCGGGGCGGACGACACGGTGCTTCCTCAGGCGCGGCCTCATCAGGCTGGCTCACGAGGACGCGGAGAGGTCAAGGCGGGGTACCTCACGAGGTGCCCATGACGCAAGCCATGACGACCAAGGGCGCCAGGCGGGCGCCAGCCTGCGCAGTGTCCTCCCTTTCCTCTTTGGTGCAAAGGGGGCAAGCGCAGGCGAGAGGGTCAAGCAAAGGCACCCATTTCGGTGCAACGAGACCAAGACCAGTCCAACGGTGGGAATGAGCTCATCGTGGAGCCCAGAACGGCGTCACCACAGGGCCTTTGGCAGGCGAGGACCAACTTTAGTCAGGATAAGTGTACCCGATGTTCCCCTTCGAATTGGCCAATTGTTGGCGCCCTTCCCGCTCAATATTTGGGAAGAGGCCCAGGGCCTTTGCCTATAAATAGGACTAGCCACCCCCAAGGTAGAGGGGGAGCAATCGAGCAATCTAGAGAGATCATCGAGAAACCAGTTAGAAAGACTCAGGCAGCACAGAGAGAGAGAAGGGCGGCTGAACTCCCCTAGCAGTTCATCGTCCCAGCTAAGAACAGGCCCTCGCGAGGCTGTTCTTCCTTGTACTGTTCATCACCATCAGCCCAAGAGGCAATCCACCCACCACACTGGAGTAGGGTATTACACCACATCGGTGGCCCGAACCAGTACAAACCCTGTGTCTTTTGTGTTGTTCTTTCAGTAGTTAGATCTTTGCGAGACGGAGAGGTAGAGGGCATAATCTCCGCGCGCACCCCAGAGTTCGAACCTTAAGGGTCTGCTGGAACCCGAAATCCGACATTTGACGCGCCATGTAGGGGTGCGCCGGAATTTGTCTTCCACCGCTCCGCTCTCCTCCGACCGTCGCGTCCATGTCTAACGCTCGTCGGGCCCGTGCCGAGCACCGAGCCGCCATCGCTTCCCGCGTCGCCCAGACGGCTCCCGTCGGTGGGCGTCCTCGTCATTCCCCGTCTCCCGCCGTCAACGCCGCCACCGGCCCGGCGGGGAACGAGCAGCAAGCGTCGTCTCAGCACCCGTCCGTGCGGCAAGACGGCCGCACCGCTACTCCATCGCTCACACCAGCCGGCTCTTCGTCCCGCGTGCTCCACGCACCCTTGGAGGCTCGAGCTGCGCTCATCGCGGCAAACAAGCTCCTGCGTTACCGCCCCATCGACGACGTCTACGAAGAGTGGCTCGACCGCGTCGCCGAGCTCGTCCGCGCCGCAGGGGGCTCTCCTGCCCCGTCCGCTCCGCTGCGCCGCACCCCGCCCCGCGCGGGCAATGAAGCTCCGGGGGCGTACCAGCCGCCTCCTCTCCAAGAAGACGCCATGGCTCCAAGGCGCGTGGCCCGTGGGAGGAACCCGCTCCGTCAGGCGCCAGCCCAGCAAGAACGGAGCTGCCAAGAAGTCCCTCGACCGCAAGAGGCTGCCCGGGCGCTTCCTGCTCCGGCTCGTCGTGACCCTGCTCCAGCTCCGGCACGTCAAGACCCCGCGCTACTTCCAGCTGCGGCGCATGGGGACCCGCAAGGCCAAGCTCTCCCTCAACCGAAGCCTCCCATGGCCACCGCAGGCTGCCGCGCCTACACCACCGAGCTGCGCAGCGTCGCGTGGCCCGACAAGTTCAAGCCAGACCTGCCTCCTCGCTACGACGGCACGACCGACCCTGCAGAGTTCCTCCAGCTCTATGAGCTGGGCATCGAAGCTGCCAGCGGGGATGAGAAGTTCATGGCAAACTGGTTCCCCATGGCGCTCAAGGAAGGAGCTCGCACCTGGCTCCTGAACCTGGCCCCAGGCACGATCTCTTCCTGGGATCAGATGCGCACCCGCTTCATCGCCAACTTCCAAGGTACTCGCGACCGGCCTCCCGCCGTGAGCGACATGCGCCGCATCAAGCAACAACCCGGAGAGACCCTGCAAAAGTACATCCAGCGCTTCAACAGTGCGCGCCTCAAGATCCCCAAGGTGTCCGAGGAAGCCATCATCTCGGCCTTCTCCGATTGTGTGCGCGACATCAAGATGAAGGAGGAACTGGTGATGCATGAAGACCTGTGCACCTCCCTGGAGCTGTTCAACTTGGCGACCAAGTGCGCCAGGGCTGAGGAGGGTTGTCTCTCCCTCCTCGAGCTGCCTGCTGCAGACCCAGAAGAGAAGAAACCCAAGGCTAAGGACGTGAAGCGCAAGGGGGCTGCCGTGCTCGCGGCGGAACCGGACACCAAGCGGGGCAAGGATCTGCCCGAGTCCTCCAGGGGCAGCCGGTACTGTGTGTACCACGACCTCCACACCCACAACACCAATGAATGCCAAGAGCTCCGCGCCGTGCGAGAAGGAAGGATCGGCCGTCGTCCCGACCGTGCTGACCGGGGCTACGGCTGAGGAGGAGGAAGAAATGCAGGACGCTGGGAAGACCGCGGCCCGCGCCAAGGGTGGCGTGATCAACCTCGCGGGGACCGCTGGCGAGACCTGACTCGTGAGGGGGATTGGCGGGATCAGCCTCGTGAGGATCGCCTGCAGGGCAACGCAGGCCTCCCTCCATTGCCGCCTCCGCCGAGGAGGAACGAGGACCGCCATCAAGACGAGGGGGCTGGGGGCTTCCAGGAGCCGCGCGCAATCGCCTGCATCTTGGGTGGAGCTCAAGCCCCAGCCTCCCAACGCATCTTCAAGCAGTTTGCCGGCGAAGTGAATGCAGTCCTCCCCAGGCTCGAAGCAACGCGCCCTCTCAGGTGGTCGGCGTGCACCATCATGTTCAGCTCAGCGGATCAGCTCAAGTGCGCGGCCACAGCCGGGGTCCTCCCGATGCTTTGCTCCCCAGTCATCAGCAACGTACTGGTCACCAGGACCCTCATCGATGGTGGAGCAGGGCTCAACGTCCTGTCCGTGGAAACATTCAACAATCTCCAAGTGCCCTATGACCAGCTTCAGCCAACCAAGCCTTTCTCCGGAGTCACCGACGGTTCCACGATCCCGATCGGGCAAGTCCGCCTCCCTGTCACCTTCGGGGCCCGCAGCAACTACCACACCGAGCTCATCGACTTCGACATCGCCCACATCCGTCTGCCGTACAACGCCATCCTCGGGTACCCAGCGTTGGCCAAGTTCATGGCCATAACTCATCATGGCTACAACGTCCTCAAGATGCCAGGAAGTGGCGGAGTCATCACGGTGCCATGTGAAGAGAAGGATGCAGTGTGTTCCCTGGAGAGAGCCTTTCAGGCCGCATCACTAGAAGACCCAGTTCGCGGAAGCAGGAGGCTTCCCGAGACCACCCCCAAGAAGAAGAAGACATCGTCAGGCTCAACCCCTCAGGGCCCGCGTCTACCCAAGGGAACCCTCCTTCCATCGCATAGGAAAGCGCGCCCGGGGCCCTCATCAGGCAGGGCTCGGGGGCTCTCACCTGGAGGGCCACTGACCTGGCCAGGGTTACGAGGGAGGCGCTTGGGCACCACGTGGAGGCGTGCCTCGAAGCACGTTTCCCTCAAGAAGGAGCGAGGCAGGGAAGGTGAGACCAGCAGGAGTTCGTCAACAAGGCCGTTCAAGAACTACAGGAGTCAAGAATCATGAGAGGTTGCCGCCGTTCACCGGCTGTGGCTCCCCATCCAGGCGAGGATGGTGGGCTGCGTGTCTGCATCGACGTACCAGGGCTCAATCAGGTCGCCACAATGGAACGCCTCTGGCCCTCGCAAGTGGGGCGTTGTGGAGGTCCACCCCACAGCTATGTTCGCATGCCTTACGGCTTGCCGAGCGTGGCTGCTGCGTACCAGCGCCTCGTGAGGGGCATCATGGGGACTCAGGAAGACAGGCGTTCCGCAGTCCTGGCGGAGATGGAGACGATTCGCGAGGAGCCACCAGCGCCTCCGGAGCCTCCTGAGGCCCCTGGGCCTGGGGGATCGTGAGGATCGGCTTCCGCAGCCCACCGAGTCTGCTGCACCAACACCACTTCATCTTTGACATCTTCAGGTGACATCCTTCAAGCTTCATTTCCAGCTGGGAGCGCTCTCCCAGGGCTGCATCATTCCCAGGCCGTGTGGGTCCATCCCTGCGGCATGTATCCCTTTTTATTTTCGGTCATTAGCTTGCTTTGTTGGGGGCGCCCCTCGGGTTGCATCATCCCCAGGCCGCTCGGGCCAGGCCCATTGGCGTGTATCTTCCTTGCATTTATTTCCAACTATGCATTCGCCTATCATGCTTGATTACTTGATGCCTGTCCACGGCACCTCTTCTTCTCCATGTCGACCACTTGCACGTTAAAGGGGGGGTACCTGAGCATCACGACTCAGGGCTCTTACTGGCTCTCCAGCCCTCACCCTCTGGCCTTGTCCACGGCATCGCGACCTGGCATACCAGCGACGGCTGAGACAAGCTCGAGGGCCGGGACCCGAGGACGTAGAGTGCCGACATCTAACCAAATTTGCAGGAACACATCACAAGATATGGCCCAGTGCCAGGCGCAACCCGCCTAGAGGTAGGGCCCCGTGAGTCCCGGGCTGGCTCACGGGTGCCCAGATACACCTCACCTAGCCCTACCGTGCCGACCACGTGTCAGGGCGGGGCTGTACACGCCTTGGGGGCTCCTCCCGGAGGGGAGCCCCCTCCCACGTACCAGTGGAAGCACCATGCTCCGCGCTGGCTGACGACACTGCCGAGGAGCGGCTATGCCCGTACACATACGGAAGCGCTATGCTCCGCGCTGGTGAAAAACAACTCAGGGTGGAATCCGGGCCGCATCAACCTCAGGGAGCCCAGAGCTCAACGTCTGGCCTCATCGTAACGCCTCCCCTCGGGAGCGCCGCGCGAGGGGGCTAGGCACAGGGGCTATGCCTGGGTCACGCTCGGACGTACGCCACCCAACCGGGCCCCTCGGGCCTGGTTCGTCGCGCGTCTCTCCCCGGCGGAGCCAAGGTATGAAGGCCGTTTGAGCGTCAAGGGGGACCCCTGAGCATCGCGACTTAGGGGCCTAACTGGTCCCGTAGCCCCTCACTCCTTAGTTTCGAAAGGCTATGCTGGGTGAGGTACGCGCGGGGCCGGGCTCTGCAGACATAGAACGGTAGTCTCGCTTGCATCTCACCTCATCGCCCACTGTTTGCGCGTCAAGGAGGACTCCTGAGCATCGCGACTCAGGAGCCTAACTGGCTCCGTAGCCCTCACTCCTTAGTTCCGAAAGGCTATGCTGGGTGAGGTACGCGCGGAGTCGGGCTCTGCAGACGTAGAACGGAAGATACACCTACATCACACTTCCCTACTTGTTGTTCGTGCGCCAAGGGGGACTCCTGAGCATCGCGACTTAGGAGCCTAACTTGTCACGTAGCCCCTCACTCCTTTGGTCCCGTCCTGGTTTCCGGTCGGGCTAATGCTGGGTGAGGTACGCGCGGGGCCGGGCTCTGCCGGCGTAGAACACAAGCAAGTAGGGAGGAAAAGCATAAAACTCAAGGAATTTAAAAGCAAATATCACAGTCCATACTGTCGTCTGAGTACCAAACGCAAGTTTAAATGCCTCCCCGAAGCGTGATGCATGTGCAGGAATTAAAAGCAGAACAGGAGCGGTAGCGGAGTCACTTGTCGGCGGTGGAGCAGCGCGGAGTGGCTTCGCCTCATGGAGCAGCAGGGCCGGCAGCGCCTTGTTTCGTCTTGGTGCTGAAGGCCCGTAACTTTGCCAGCAGCGCCTCTGCGCGCCCCTTCACGGCTTCGACAGCGGTGGCGGGACCCTCGCCACTCACCGGCTCCAACAGACTGTCGAGGTCGGTGCTGGGATCGAGAAGGTAGATGTGGGCGAAGACCCGCGTCAGCGCAGCAGAAGACAGGACACGCGCCTCGGCCTCGGCCGTGGGGCCAAGGCCAAGGGCGACATCCCCAAGGGCACGAACCAAGAAGGGAAGCAGCTTGGTGGGGCCGTCCTTGGCGCCGGCCAGCGGGCTCTCCAGACCACTCTCGTAAAGCGTTTTTAGCAAAGAACGAGCCTCCTTATCCATGTCCGCGAAGGCCACGCGATCCTCGGCAAGGACCCGAGCTTTGCCGTCCAGCTCAACCTTCGTCACCTCCAGCTCCTTCTTCAGCGCGCCTAAATGGTCGCGACGCTTCTTGAGCTTGGCCTCCCGGCCCTCGATGGCCGCCTCGCAAGCCTTCATGCCTTCTTCCTGCCCCTGGCGAAGGTGGACCTCCTTCGCGAGCTGGTCCTGCAGGCCCTACAGCTCGTCCTCCAGCGCCTTGCAATGACCACGGACTTCAACCACCTTCCCCAGGGCCGCGTCTCGAGCAGCCTTCGCTTCGAGGACGGCCTCCCTCTCTTCATCGCAGGCTGTCGAGGCCTGAACCAGCGCCGCCCGGATCGAGGCGTCGGAGCGAACCCATCCAGAAGCCAGCCCCAGGCGCCCGGCCGCCAGGCGGGGGTCGGCGCCAAGAAGATCCTGCTGCAGCCGGTCCAGTCCAGCAGCAGCACGCTCCAAGACGGCAGGAGGAGTTGGGGAAACAGCGGTCGGTGGAACGAGAGGAGAAGGTAGCGGCGGCGAGACCACAACATCCTGAGGCGGAGTCTGCTGCGCCCCGACGACTGTGGTGGCGGCAGCAGGCAGAGGCACCTCGGGAGTCCCTTGGACCATGGGGGCTGGGCTCGCCCCAGCCAGCTCAGTCATGCCTCGCAAGGACGACCGGGCAGGAGAAGCCCGTGCGTCACGGTCGCTTTCCTCTGCAGACAGAGGCGTTGCCGCGGATGGGGCCTCGGGAGCCCCCTTCGACTTCTTCGCTGCGGGTGCCAGCCTATTCAAGAGAAGCGAACATCAAGCCTCAGCAGCAGAACAAGAAATAAAAGACGAGGATCAAGCGCTTACGGGTCGTCACCGGTGAGCTCGGGCAACCTCCGGCCAAACTTGAAGCCTGAGAGCTGGCTGGAGGGATCAACCTCAGAAGCAGAAGGCGCATCTGCGGATCGCCCAAGAGCCGGTGCGGACCCGCGGGGGATCAGCCTGGTCCTGCCCTTCTTCGGGATCGGGGGCGAGCTTCCGCTACCCAGCACATCGTCGTCCTCATCATCATCGCTTGACGAAAGGCAGAGAGAACGGGGTCTGCGCTGGGGAAGGGGAGCCTTCGACTCTCCGTCAGTTGCCTCGGAGTCAGGGCCCTTCTCCCACTCCTCTTCGCTGGAGTCGCCGAAGGACACGTCCACCAGTCCCTCGGGAGCCACCACGGGCACGGGCCCGTCCCCGTTGAAGACGGGCATGGACTCCACCACCTGCTCCCAGTCGTCGCGAAGGAACAAGGGCGCAGGCGCGCCCTCCAACCTTGCCACCTCGCCCCCGACCAGAGATTGGAGAACCGCGGTCAAATCCTCGTCGCCCAAGGTCGTGGGGCTCGGATGAGGCCTCCACATTGGAGGTGAGTACTACCAAAGCGGAGCCAATTGTTGCTCCAGGAACTCCCTCGGCAGCGACGCGCCGGTCAGCTTTGCCGCCGCCATGCTGGCCGGCCTCAGGTCCGCGTCCATCTTCTCCAGTACTGACTTTGCGCGAGGGTCTGTGAGCTCCGCTCGGCACAAGTCGCTGGAACTCGCGGGCTGCTCCGCGGGCAGGATCAGCCAAGGGTGGATGCGCCCAGCGTCTACCAAGACCCACTTGCTCCTGAAGCCCTCAATCCTCTTCCCGGGATTCAAAATGGCAATGGCGCCACCGTACGCGACGAAGCTCGCGCATGCGGAAGGAGAACCACGGGTGACCCGGAGGGAGAAGTAGTGGCGCAGCAAGGCCACTGAGGGCTGCACCCCCACATGAGCCTCGCAGTAGTAGGCGAAGATCGCCAGAAGAAGGATGGAGTTGGGGTGGAGATGCAGAGCTTGTAAGTTGTAATGGCGGAGGACAGAGAGGAAGAACTCAGAGAAAGGAGGCACCAGGCCCGCAGTAATGGATCTTACGAAGAGAGGGTAGAAGGTGCTCCCTCGGCCCTCGGGGGTGGCGGAGCCGACCTTGAACACCTGCGCCCCATCGATGCCCTGCGCCGCCGCCATCCGGCGCAGCTGGGCAAGGCTCGCCTCCGACACATTCGACAAGTCCAGAGCAGGCGAGAACCAAGCTTCGGCCGGTGACTGACGAGGCGCCATGTCTTCCTAGGTCACACGGGAGGAGCAGATCTAGTAATTTGGAGGAAGGAAGGAGAGGCGCAAGAAAGGGGATCTGAGCAGCGACCGGAGAAAGAGAAAAGCAAAGCCTGGGCAGACACCGCTCCTTTAATAACCTGCGCGGTTGCGGAAGCACTCACGTCAAATCAACCGCCACACGGCGCCCAAGGCCGCAGGCTGTTAGGGCCCGCGGCGCTTCGCCCTTGCCCTTTCGCCTCTCAGCACGGCCAAGTCCATGCGCGCCTTGGGCTCGGGGGCTACTGTCGGCGTTCTGGGAACGGGGGTCCCCAGACTTGCCTGCCTGCGGCCTGCGGCGTGGCTCAAAGGGGGGCCCAGCGCGGCCCATCTTCATCAACACAAGACCCAAGACCCTCGCGAGGGGCCAAGCCTCGCGGAGCAGACGACATGGTGCTTCCTCAGGCACGGCCTCATCAAGCTGGCTCACGAGGAGGCGAAGAGATCAAGGCGGGGTACCTCACAAGGTGCCCATGACGCAAGCCATGATGACCAAGGGCGCCAGGCGGGTGCCAGCCTGCGTAGTGTCCTCCCTTTCCTCTTTGGTGCAAAGGGGGCAAGCGCAGGTGAGAGGATCAAGCAAAGGCACCCATTTCGGTGCAACGAGACCAAGACCAGTCCAACGGTGGGAATGAGCTCATCGTGGAGCCCAGAACGGCGTCACCACAGGGCCTTTGGCAGGCGAGGACCAACTTTAGTCAGGATAAGTGTACCCGATGTTCCCCTTCGAATTGGCCAATTGTTGGCGCCCTTCCCGCTCAATATTTGGGAAGAGGCCCAGGGCCTTTGCCTATAAATAGGACTAGCCACCCCCAGGGTAGAGGGGGAGCAATCGAGCAATCTAGAGAGATCATCGAGAAACCAGTTAGAAAGACTCAGGCAGCACAGAGAGAGAGAAGGGCGGCTGAACTCCCCTAGCAGTTCATCGTCCCAGCTAAGAACAGTCCCTCACGAGGCTGTTCTTCCTTGTATTGTTCATCACCATCAGCCCAAGAGGCAATCCACCCACCACACTGGAGTAGGGTATTACACCACATCGGTGGCCCGAACCAGTATAAACCCTGTGTCTTTTGTGTTGTTCTTTCAGTAGTTAGATCTTTGCGAGACGGAGAGGTAGAGGGCATAATCTCCGCGCGCACCCCAGAGTTCGAACCTTAAGGGTCTGCCGGAACCCGAAATCCGACACTGTGGAAACCCAATCTTTACATTATGTTTTCAAGAAACTTCCACTCAACCCGGTCATAGGCCTTGTGCATGTCAAGCTTGACTACACAATATCCAAAATTCCCCTTCTTCTTGTTCTTGATGGTATGTAGGCATTCATAGGATAATAATATATTATCTGTAGTTAGACACCCAGGGACAAACACACTTTGTACTGGAGAAATAATCTCATCAAGGATAGCCTTGAGGCAAAAATCAATCATCTTGGAAATCACCTTATACAACACATTACATCGGCTAATAGGTCGATATTGAGTAATTCTCTCCGGGCTATCGACCTTGGGGATTAAAATAATAACCATATTGTTCCACCCTTCTGATATAACTTTGTTATTGATAGCATATAGAACTTTTGCAATAAGTGCATCACCAAGAATGTGCCAACATTTTTTTTGAAGAAAATCACATGCAATCCATCGGTCCCTGGGGCTTTCATGTGCCCAATGGAGAAAATAGCTCTTTTAACCTCTTCTGCCATGTATGGTTTCAACAAAGAATCGTTCATCTCATTAGTGACTCTCGGGGTAACTTTGTTCAAAAAAACCGGGTTCATTTCATCTACTTCAGTGGAGAACAATCCAGTGAAATAATCAGAAATGTGGGGGTTCAGGTAGTCTATACCCTCGATGCATGCCCCTTGATCATCTCTAAGTTTAGCGATTTTGTTTCTTTCCTTACATGCAGATGCAAAGTTTGGAAATACGAGGTATTTTTGTCTTCAAACATCAGCCAGTTCAACCTGCTCCTTTGAGCCCACTAGATTTATTCCATCTCCAGCAAGCGCTCAAGCTCTACAGCTAGATCCTTCTGCCTCTGAACGTTCTACGGAGATAGAGAATCCCACACAACTTTCTCCAGTTCTCTCTAAACATTTTTAATTTTTTGGAGGGTTTCTTTAGAATAGTTTTGCCCCATTTATGTAGCTCCTCGTGGACAACAATAGGCCTTTCTACAAGATTAGATGTACCTTTAGCAGCTTCAAAACACTACCAATCTTGCTCGACAACCTCAAGAAATTTATCATCCTTTAGCCAGCAGGCTTCAAATCGAAGGACCGACTATCGCGTAGAATCCTGAGAGATCTCTTCATGCATGTTCATAATAATCGGCCTATGATCTGACTTGTAAAAATCCAAATGTTCTAAGACTGCCCTTGGAAACATCGAATTCCATCAATCATTCATGAGAGCATGATCTACCATTCTCCGATAAGGGCACGATGCCAAGTAAATTCATCATCGATGAATCCATGATCTGATAAGTTACACTCATCCACCACGTCTCTGAACGCTTGCATGAAGTGAGTTGGTATTTCGTTCCCACCTTCCTTCTCAAAAAAGTACATTATTTCGTTCATGTCTCCTATCACCATCCATGGCATATCCCCAATGGATTTTAGTTCCCTCAACCGATCCCAAGATAAATGTTTATCCTTCCACTTTGGCTCACCGTAGAACCCAGTCAACCTCCAAAGATTATCAGCCCCGCTTCCATTAAACACATTGATGAAATTCTCCATATTATCTCTGAGGGAGACTATGATGAGGATATGGCTACCATGGTTACACCCATATTCCCTGTTGTTTTACCTCTTGGAACAATTCCTAGAGCTCGCATACGCCAATTAAATTATCAGGTACTTTAGTTTCTTGGTAATGTTTCTAGTGTTCATGAGAATATGATGCTGCCTAACTTAGATACATTTCTGTTGCTTGCAATTGAAGGGCCTAGCATGGACAAGAATGATGAACATTGGAGCATGTTCAAGCACGGAAATGAAGGTGCGTGCGAAGAAAACAATAACGGAGGTTCAAGTGGAGATTTCCGGACTTTGAAGCCACCATGACGACATACAAGAAGATGGATGAAATATACAAGATGGCCTTTCATAAATTTCGTCCATAGCTTATTATTGGTGTTGCACCACCTTATTTTGGGCCAGGCCCATATAATCTATTTTTAGAGTCCATATTGTAGGGAAAACGAATTAGGAGGTGTTTTAGTCAAATCCCCTCTCTTTTCCCTATAAATACAGCCCTTAAGGCACCGTTTAGACTTGGGATATGTTTAGTTAAAAGTTAGCCAACACAACTTCATGTACTTCGTTTCTGTCCAACGACCAGACCAAGACCACTTTCGGATCCCCACCATTATCAATACTTCATCCATATTCGCAATATTCATATTGCTTTATCATATTCTTGCATGTTCTTCGATTGCTTGTGGGAATAGTGTTGGGGAACGCAGTAATTTCAAAAAAAATCCTACGCACACGCAAGATCTATCATGGTGATGCATAGCAACGAGAGGGGAGAGTATAGTCCACGTACCCTCGTGGAGCGTAAGCGTTATGACAACGCAGTTGATGTAATTGAACGTCTTCACGATCCGACCGATCCTAGTACCAAAAGTATGGCACCTCCGCGATCTGCACATGTTTGGCTCGGTGACGTCCCACGAAATCTCGATCCAGCTGAGTGTCGAGGGAGAGCTTCGTCAGCACGATGGCATGATGACGGTGATGATGAAGCTACCGGCGCAGGGCTTCGCCTAAGCACTACGACGATATGATCGAGGTGGATTATGGTGGAGGGGGGCACCGCACACGGCTAAGACAATGATCAACTTGTGTGTCTATGGAGTGCCCCCCTCCACCGTATATAAAGGAGTGGAGGAGGGGGAGGGCCGTCCCTCTATGGCGCGCCCTGGAGGAGTCCTACTCCCACCGCGAGTAGGATTCCCCCCTTCCCTAGTTGGACTAGGAGAGGAAGGAACGGGGAGTAAGGAGGAAGGAAAGGGGGGCCGGCCCCCCACCCAATTCGGATTGGGCTTGGGAGGGGGCGCCCCCTCCTAGGCCGCCTCCTCCTCTCTCCCACTATGGCCCAATAAGGCCCATATACATCCCACGGGGTTCCGGTAACACCCCCCCCGGTACTTCGGTAAATGCCCGAACTCACCCGGAACCATTCCGATGTCCAAACATAGGCTTCCAATATATCGATCTTTATGTCTTGACCATTTCGAGACTCCTTGTCATGCCCGTGATCACATCCGGGACTCCGAACAAACTTCGGTTCATCAAAACACATGAACTCATAATACCGATTGTCACCGAACGTTAAGCGTGCGGACCCTACGGGTTCGAGAACTATGTAGACATGACCGAGACTCATCTCCGGACAATAACCAATAGCGGAACCTGGATGCTCATATTGGTTCCAACATATTCTACGAAGATCTTTATCGGTCAAACCGCACAACAACATACGTTAGTTCCCTTTGTGATCGGTATGTTACTTGCCCGAGATTCGATCATCGGTATGTCAATACCTAGTTCAATCTTGTTGCCAGCAAGTCTCTTTACTCGTTCTGTAATGCATCATCCCGCAACTAACTCATTAGTCACAATGCTTGCAAGGCTTATAGTGATGTGCATTACCGAGAGGGCCAAGAGATACCTCTCTGATACTCGGAGTGACAAATCCTAATCTTGATCTATGCCAACTCAACAAACACCATTGGAGACACCTGTAGAGCATCTTTATAATCACCCAGTTACATTGTGACATTTGATAGCACACTAAGTGTTCCTCCGGTATTCGGGAGTTGCATAATCTCATAGTCATAGGAACATGTATAAGTTATGAAGAAAGCAATAGCAAAAAACTAAACGATCATCGTGCTAAGCTAACGGATGGGTAAGTCAGTCACATCATTCTCTAATGATGTGATCCTGTTTTTCAAATGACAACTCTTTGTCCATGGTTAGGAAACTTAACCATCTTTGATTAACGAGCTAGTCAAGTAGAGGCATACTAGTGACACTCTGTTTGTCTATGTATTCACACATGTACTAAGTTTCCGGTTAATACAATTCTAGCATGAATAATAAACATTTATCATGATATAAGGAAATATAAATAACAACTTTATTATTGCCTCTAGGGCATATTTCCTTCAGTCTCCCACTTGCACTAGAGTCAATAATCTAGATTACATTGTAATGATTCTAACACCCATGGAGTCTTGGTGTTTATCATGTTTTGCTCGTGAGAGAGGATTAGTCAACGGTTCTGCAACATTCAGATCCGTATGTATCTTGCAAATCTCTATGTCTCCCTCCTTGACTTGATCGCGGATGGAATTGAAGTGTCTCTTGATGTGCTTGGTTCTCTTGTGAAATCTGGATTCCTTTGCCAAGGCAATTGCACCAGTATTGTCACAAAAGATTTTCGTTGGACCCGATGCACTAGGTATGACACCTAGATCGGATATGAACTCCTTCATCCAGACTCCTTCATTTGCTGCTTCCGAAGAAGCTATGTACTCTACTTCACACGTAGATCCCACCACGACGCTCTGCTTGGAACTGTACCAACTGAGAGCAACACAATTCAATAAAAGTACATATCCAGTTTGTGACTTAGAGTCATCCGGATCAGTGTCAAAGCTTGCATCGACGTAACCATTTACGACGAGCTCTTTGTCACCTCCATAAACAAGAAACATATCCTTAGTCCTTTTCAGGTATTTCAGGATATTCTTGACCGCTGTCCAGTGATCCACTCCTGGATTACTTTGGTACCTCCCTGCTAAACTAATAGCAAGGCACACATCAGGTGTGGTACACAGCATTGCATACATGATAGAACCTATGGCTGAAGCATTGGGAATGACTTTCATTTTCTCTCTATCTTCTGCAGTGGTCGGGCATTGAGTCTGAATCAACTTCACACCTTGTAACATAGGCAAGAACCCTTTCTTTGCTTGATCCATTTTGAACTTCTTCAAAACTTTGTCAAGGTATGTGCTTTGTGAAAGTCCAATTAAGCGTCTTGATCTATCTCTATAGATCTTGATGCCCAATATATAAGCAGCTTCCTCGAGGTCTTTCATTGAAAAATTCTTATTCAAGTATCCTTTTATGCTATTCAGAAATTCAATATCATTTCCGATCAACAATATGTCATCCACATATAATATCAGAAATGCTACAGAGCTCCCACTCACTTTCTTGTAAATACAGGCTTCTCCAAAAGTCTGTATAAATCCATATGCTTTGATCACACTATCAAAGCGTATATTCCAACTCCGAGAGGCTTGCACCAGTCCAGAAATGGATCGCTGGAGCTTGCACACTTTCTTAGCACCTTTTGGATCGACAAAACCTTCTGGTTGCATCATATACAACTCTTCTTTAAGATATCCATTAAGGAATGCAGTTTTGACATCCATTTCCCAAATTTCATAATCATAAAATGCAGCAATTGCTAACATGATTCGGATGAACTTAAGCATCGCTATGGGTGAGATGGTCTCATTGTAGTCAACTCCTTGAACTTATCGAAAACCTTTCGCAATAAGTCGAGCTTTGTAGATAGTAACATTACCATCAGTGTCAGTCTTCTTCTTGAAGATCCATTTATTCTCTATGGCTTGCCGATCACCGGGCAAGTCAACCAAAGTCCATACTTTGTTCTCATACATGGATCCCATCTCAGATTTCATGGCCTCAATCCATTTTGCGGAAACTGGGCTCATCATCGCTTCCGCATAGTTCGTAGGTTCGTCATGGTCAAGTAACATGACTTCCAGAACAGGATTACCGTACCACTCTGGTGCAGATCTTACTCTGGTTGACCTATGAGGTTTGGTAGTAACTTGATCAGAAGTTTCATGATCATCATCATTAGCTTCCTCACTTACTGGTGTAGGAATCACTAAAACTGATTTCTGTGATGAACTACTTTCCAATAAGGGAGCAGGTACTGTTACCTCATCAAGTTCTACATTCCTCCCACTCACTTCTTTTGAGAGAAACTCCTTCTCTAGAAAGGATCCATTCTTAGCAATGAATATCTTGCCTTCGGATCTGTGATAGAAGGTGTACCCAACAGTCTCCTTTAGGTATCCTATGAAGACACATTTCTCCGATTTGGGTTCGAGCTTATCAGGTTGAAGATTTTTCACATAAGCATCGCAGCCCCAAACTTTAAGAAACAACAACTTGGGTTTCTTGCCAAACCACAGTTCATAAGGTGTCGTCTCAACGGATTTAGATGGTGCCCTATTTAACGTGAATGCAGCCGTCTCTAAAGCATAACCCCAAAACCATAGCGGTAAATCAGTGAGAGACATCATAGATCACACCATATCTAGTAAAGTACGATTACAACGTTTAGACACACCATTACGCTGTGGTGTTCCAGGTGGGGTGAGTTGTGAAACTATTCTGCATTGTTTCAAATGAAGACCAAACTCGTAACTGAAATATTCTCCTCCACGATCCGATCGTAGAAACTTTATTTTCTTGTTACGATGATTTTCCACTTCACTCTGAAATTCTTTGAACTTTTCAAATGTTTCAGACTTATGTTTCATCAAGTAGATATACCCATATCTGCTCAAATCATCTATGAAGGTAAGAAAATACCGATACCCGCCGCGAGCATCAACACTCATCGGACCGTATACATCAGTATGTATTATTTCCAACAAGTTTGTTGCTCGCTCCATTGTTCCGGAGAATGGAGTCTTAGTCATCTTGCCCATGAGGCATGGTTCGCAAGCATCAAGCGATTCATAATCAAGTGATTCCAAAAGCCCATCAGCATGGAGTTTCTTCATGCGCTTTACACCAATATGACCTAAACGGCAGTGCCACAAATAAGTTGCACTATCATTATTAAACTTATATCTTTTGGCTTCAATATTATGAACATGTGTATCACTACTATCAAGATTTAGTAAAAATAGACCACTCATCAAGGGTCCATGACCATAAAAGATATTACTCATAATAATAGAACAACCATTATTCTCTGATTTAAACGAATAACCGTCTCACATCAAACAAGATCCAGATATAATGTTCATGCTCAACGCTGTTACCAAATAACAATCATTTAGGTCCAAAACTAATCCAGACGGTAGATGTAGAGGTAGTGTGCCGACGACGATCACATCGACTTTGGAACCATTTCCCATGCGCATCATCACCTCGTCGTGAGCCAATCTTCGCTTAATCCGTAGCCCCTGTTTCGAGCTGCAAATATTAGCAACAGAACCAGTATCAAATACCCAGGCGCTACTGCGAGCATTAGTAAGGTACACATCAATAACATGTATATCAAATATACCTTTCACTTTGTCATCCTTCTTCTCCGCCAAATACTTGGGGCAATTCCGCTTCCAGTAACCAGTCTTTGCAGTAGAAGCACTCAGTCTCAGGCTTAGGTCCAGACTTGGGCTTCTTCACTTGAGCAGCAACTTGCTTGTTGTTATTCTTGAGGTTACCCTTCTTCCCTTTACCCTTTTTCTTGAAACTGGTGGTCTTGTTGACCATCAACACTTGATGCTCCTTTTTGATTTCTACCTCCGCAGCCTTTAGCATTGCGAAGAGCTCGGGAATTGTCTTATCCATCCCTTGCATATTATAGTTCATCATGAAGATCTTGTAGCTTGGTGGCAGTGATTGAAGAACTCTGTCAATGACACTATCATCGGGAAGATTAACTCCCAGTTGAGTCAAGTGGTTGTGGTACCTAGACATTCTGAGTATATGTTCACTGACAAAACTATTCTCCTCCATTTTGCAGCTGTAGAACTTATTGGAGACTCCATATCTCTCAATCCGGGCATTTTCTTGAAATATTAACTTCAACTCCTGGAACATCTCATATGCTCCATGACGTTCAAAACGCCGTTGAAGTCCCGGTTCTAAGTCGTAAAGCATGGCACACTGAACTATCGAGTAGTCATCAGCTTTGCTCTGCCAGACGTTCATAACATCTGGCGTTGCTCCTGCAGCGGGTTTGTCACCTAGCGGTGCTTCCAGGACGTAATTCTTCTGTGCAGCAATGAGGATAATCCTCAAGTTACGGACCCAGTCCGTGTAGTTGCTACCATCATATTTCAACTTAGCTTTCTCTAGGAACGCATTAAAATTCAACGGAACAACAGCACGGGCCATCTATCTACAACAACATAGACATGCAAGACACTATCAGTTAATAAGTTCAAAATAAATTAAAGTTCAATTAATCATATTACTTAAGAACTCCCACTTAGATAGACATCCCTCTAATCATCTAAGTGATCACGTGATCCATATCAACTAAACCATGTCCGATCATCACGTGAGATGGAGTAGTTTTCAATGGTGAACATCACTATGTTGATCATATCTACTATATGATTCACAATCGACCTTTCGGTCTCAGTGTTCCGAGGCCATATCTGCATATTCTAGGCTCGTCAAGTTTAACCTGAGTATTCTGCATGTGCGAAACTGGCTTGCACCCGTTGTATGTGAACGTAGAGCTTATCACACCCGATCATCACGTGGTGTCTCGGCACGACGAACTATAGCAACGGTGCATACTCAGGCAGAACACTTATACCTTGAAATTTAGTGAGAGATCATCCTATAATGCTACCGCCGAACTAAGCAAAATAAGATGCATAAAGGATAAACATCACATACAATCAATATAAGTGATATGATATCGCCATCATCATCGTGTCCCTTTGATCTCCATCTCCAAAGCATCGTCATGATCACCACCGTCACCGGCTTGACACATTGATCTCCATCGAAGCATCGTTGTCATCTTGCCAACTATTTCTTCTACGACTATCGCTACCGCTTAGTGATAAAGTAAAGCAATTACATGGTCATTGCATTTCATACAGTAAAGCGACAACCATATGGCTCCTGCCAGTTGCCGATAACTCTGTTACAAAACATAATCATCTCATACAATAAAATTTAGCATCATGTCTTGACCGTATCACATCACAACATGCCCTGCAAAAACAAGTTAGTCGTCCTCTACTTTGTTGTTGCAAGTTTTACGTGGCTGCTATGGGCTGAGCAAGAACCGTTCTTACCTACGCATCAAAAACCACAACGATTTTTCGTCAAGTGTGATGTTTTAACCTTCAACAAGGACCGGGTGTAGTCACACTCGATTCAACTAAAGTTGGATAAACTGACACCCACTAGCCACCTGTGTCGGCGTTCTGGGAACGGGGGTCCCCAGACTTGCCTGCCTGCGGCCTGCGGCGTGGCTCGAGTGGGGGCCCAACGCAGCCCATCTTCATCAACACAAGGCTCAAGACCCTCACGAGGGGCCAAGCCTCGCGAGGCAGACGACACGGCGCTTCCTCAAGCACGGCCTCCTTAGGCTGGCTCACGAGGAGGCGGAGAGATCAAGTTGGGGTACGTCACGAGGTGCCCATGACGCAAGCCATGACGACCAAGGGTGCCAGGCGGGCGCCAGCCCGCGCAGTGTCCTCCCTTTCCTCTTTGGTGCAAAGGGGGCAAGCGCAGGCGAGAGGATCAAGCAAAGGCACCCATTTCGGTGCAACGAGACCAAGACCAACTCCGCGACAAGGAGGAAGTCACTGTGGAGCCCAAGCCGGCGTCATCACCAGAACCTTTGGCAGGCGAAGACCAACTTTAGTCAGGATAAGTGTACCCGATGTCCCCCTTCAAATTGGCCAATTGTTGGCGCCCTTCCCGCTCAATATTTGGGAAGAGGCCCAGGGCCTTTGCCTATAAATAGGACTAGCCACCCCCAGGGTAGAGGCATCTGATTTAGTATCTAGAGCAAGTAGAGAGAGAGAGAGAGAGAGAAAGAGAAGGGCGATCGAACTCCCCCTAGCAGTTCATCCCCTAACCAAGAACAGTCCCTCGCGAGGCCGTTCACCTGTACCGATTCTTCCTCATCAGCCCAAGAGGCAATCCACCCACCACACTGGAGTAGGGTATTACACCACCATGGTGGCCCGAACCAGTATAAATCTTGTGTCTCTTGTGTTGTTCTTGCAGTAGTTTAGATCCTTACGAGACGGAGAGGTAGAGGGCTCGATCTCCGCGCGCACCCCAGAGTTCGAACCTCAAGGGTCAGCCGGAACCCGTGATCCGACATTTGGTGCGCCAGGTAGGGGTGCGCCGGAATCCATCTTCCACCGCTCCGCTCTCCTCCGACCGTCGCATCCATGTCTGACGCTCGTCGGGCCCGCGCCGAGCGTCGGGCCGCTATCGCTTCCCGCGCCGTCCAGACGGCCCCCGTCGGCGGGCGTCCTCGTCGTTCCCCGTCGCCCACCGTCAACGCCGTCACCGGCCTGGCGGGGAACGAGCAGCAAGCGTCCTCTCAGCACCCGTCCGTGCGGCAGGATGGCCGTACCGCCACTCCGTCGCTCACCCCGGCCGGTTCTTCGTCACACGCGCTTCGCGCGCCCTTGGAGGCTCGAGCTGCGCTCATCGCGGCGAACGAGCTCCTGCGCTACCGCCCCGTCGACGACGTCTACGAGGAGTGGCTCGACCGTGTCGCCGAGCTCGTCCGCGCCGCAGGGGGCTCTCCCGCGCCTTCCGCACCACTGTGCCGCACTCCGCCCCGCATGGGCAATGAAGCCCCGGGGGCGTTCCAGCCGCCACCTTTCCAAGAAGATGCCATGGCCCCAAGGCGCGCAGCTCCTGGGCGGAACCCGCTCCGTCATGCGCCGGCCCAGCAGGAACGGAGCTGCCAAGAAGTCCCGCGACCGCAAGAGGCCGCCCGGGCGCTCCCGGCCCCGGCTTGCCGAGACCCTGCTCTAGCTCCGGCACGTCAAGACCCCGCGCTGCTCCCATTTACGGCGCAAGGGGACCCACAAGGCCAAGCTCTCCCTCAACCAAAACCTCCCGCGGCCACCGCTGGCTGCCGCGCCTACACCCCCGAGCTGCGTAGCGTCGCGTGGCCCGGCAAGTTCAAGCCGGACCTGCCTCCTCGCTACGACGGCACAACTGATCCCACGGAGTTCCTCCAGCTCTACGAGCTGGGAATCGAAGCTGCCAGCGGGGACGAGAAGGTCATGGCGAACTGGTTCCCCATGGCGCTGAAGGAAGGTGCTCGTACTTGGCTCCTGAACCTGGCCCCAGGCACGATCTCCTCCTAGGACCAGATGCGTACTCACTTCATCGCCAACTTCCAAGGTACCCGCGACCGGCCTCCCGCCGTGAGCGACATGCGCCGCATCAAGCAGCAACCTGGAGAGACCCTGCAGAAGTACATCCAGCGCTTCAACAGTGCGCGCCTAAAGATCCCCAGGGTGTCTGAAGAAGCCATCATTTCGGCCTTCTCCGATGGCGTGCGCGACGTCAAGATGAAGGAGGAGCTGGCGATGCATGAAGACCTCTGCACCTCCCTGGAGCTGTTCAACCTGGCGACCAAGTGTGCCAGAGCTGAGGAGGGACGCCTCTCCCTCCTCGAGCTGCCTACCGCAGACCCAGAAGAGAAGAAGCCCAAGGCCAAGGACGTGAAGCGCAAGGGGGCTGCCGTGCTCGCGGCAGAACCGGACACCAAGCGGGGCAAGGATCTGCCTGGATCCTCCAGGGGCAGCCGGTACTGTGTGTACCATGACCTACACACCCACAACACCAGTGAATGCCAAGAACTCCGCGCCGTGCGAGAAGGAAGAGTCGGCCGACGCCCTGACCGTGCTGACCAGGGCTACGGCCGAGGAGGAGGAAGGAACCCGGGACGCTAGGAAGACCGCGGCCCACGTCCGGGCTGGCGTGACCAACCTCGCGAGGACCGCTGGCGCGACCCGCCTCACGAGGGGGACTGGAGGGATCAGCCTCGTGAGGATCGCCCTCATGGCAACCCAGGCCTACCGCCATTGCCGCCTCAGCCGAGAAGGAATGAAGACCGCCACCAAGAAGAGGGGGCTGGGGGCTTCCAAGAGCCTCGCGCCATCGCCTGCATCCTGGGCGGAGCTCAAGCCCCAGCCTCTGAACGTATCTTCAAGCAGTTTGCTCGCGAAGTGAATGCAGTTCTCCCCAAGCTCGAAGCAACGCGTCCCCTCAGGTGGTCGGCCTGCACCATCACGTTCAGCTCAGCAGACCAGCTCAAGTGCGCAGCCACAGCCGAAGTCCTCCCAATGCTTTGTTCCCCAGTCATCAGCAACGTTCTGGTCACCAGGACCCTCATCGACGGAGGGGAAGGGCTCAATGTCTTGTCCGTGGAAACGTTCAACAGCCTCCAAGTGCCCTATGACCAGCTTCAGCCAACCAAGCCCTTCTCCGGAGTCACTGACGGTTCCACAGTCCCGATCGGGCAGGTCCGCCTCCCAGTCACCTTCGGCACCTATGACAACTACCGCACCGAGCTCATCGACTTTGACGTCGCCCACATCCGCCTGCTGTACAACGCCATCCTTGGGTACCCGACGCTGGCCAAGTTCATGGTCGTGACTCACCATGGCTACAACGTCCTCAAGATGCCAGGAAGCGGCGGCGTCATCATGGTGCCATGTCAAGAGAAGGATGCAGTATGTGCCCTGGAGCGAGCCTTCCAGGCCGCGTCACTAGAAGACCCAGATCGCGGAAGCAGGAGGCTTCCTGAGACCACCCCCAAGAAGAAGAAGACAATGTCAGGCTCAGACCCCCAGGAGGCAGGCCCTTCAAGGCCCGCGTCTGCCTAGGGGGACCCTCCTTCAATCGCGTAGGGAAGCGCGCCCGGCGCCCTCCTCAGGCAGGGCTCGGGGGCTCTCACCTGGAGGGCCACCGACCTCGCCAAGGTCACGAGGGAGGCGCTGGGGCACCATGTGGAGGCGTGTTTCGAAGCACGCTTCCCTCGGAAGGAAGCCAGGGGAGGAAGGTCAGACCAGCAGGAGTTTGTTAGCAAGGCCATTCAAGAACTACAGGAGTCGAGGATCATGAGAGGTTGCCGTCGCCCACCAGCTGTGGCTCCCCATCAAGGCGAGGATGGTGGGCTGCGCGTCTGCGTCGACGTACCAGGGCTCAATCAGATCGCCACGACGGAGCGCCTCTGGCCCTCACAATTGGGGCGTTGCGGAGGACCACCCCACAGCTATGTTCGCATGCCTTATGGCCTGCCGAGCGTGGCTGCG
The DNA here is from genome assembly GCA_032464435.1 of Aegilops umbellulata. Taxonomy (NCBI): domain Eukaryota; kingdom Viridiplantae; phylum Streptophyta; class Magnoliopsida; order Poales; family Poaceae; genus Aegilops; species Aegilops umbellulata. Next base: position 69,812,943 of record CP136060.1, on the reverse strand, counting down.
GCGTACCAGTGCATCATGAGGAGCATCTTGGAGGCGCAAGAAGGCAGGCGTTCCGCAGCCCTGGCGGAGATGGAGGCTGCTCACGAGGAGCCACCGGTGCCTCCGGAGCCTCCCGAGGCCCTTGGGCCTGGGAGCTCGTGAGGATCAGCTTCCGCGGCCCACCAAGTCTGCTGCACCAACGCCACTGCACCGACGACGCCTTCAGGTGACGTCTTTCAAGTTTCATTCTCAGCTGGGAGCGCCCTCCCAGGGTTGCATCATTCCCAGGCCGCGTGGGTCTGTCCCTGCGGCACGTATCCCCTTTTATCTTCTCAGTCGCTAGCTTGCTTTGCTGGGGGCGCCCCTCGGGCTGCATCATCCCCAGACCGCTCGGGCTAGGCCAGCGGCATGTATCCCTTCCGCACTTATTTCCAATTATGCATCATTACTCGATGCCGTTCGCGGCACCTCTTCTTCTTCATGTCGACCACTTGCGCGTTAAAGGGGGGGTGCCTGAGCATCGCGACTCGGGGCTCTTACTGGCTCTCCAGCCCTCACCCTCTGGCCTTGTCCACGGCATCGCGACCTGGCATACCAGCGACGGCTGAGACAAGCTCGAGGGCCGGGACCCGAGGACGTAGAGTGCCGGCATCTAACCAGATTTTGGAGGAAGACATCTCAAGATACGGCCCAGTGCCAGGCGCAACCCGCCTACAGGTAGGGCCTCGTGAGTCCCGCGCTGGCTCACGGGTGCCCAGATACACCTCATCTAGCTCTACCGTGCCAGCCACGTGTCAGGGCGGGGCTGTACACGCCCCGGGGGCTCCTCCCGGAGGGGAGCCCCCTCCCACGTACCAGTGGAAGCACCATGCTCCGCGCTGGCTGACGACGCTGCCGAGGAGCGGCTATGCCCGTACACATACGGAAGCGCTATGCTCCGCGCTGGTGATAAACAACTGAGGGTGGCCTCCGGGCCGCGTTAACCTCAGGGAGCCCCGAGCTCAGTGGCCGGCCTCATCGCAACGCCTCCCCCCGGGAGCGCCGCGCGAGGGGGCTGGGCACGGGGGCTACGACTGGGTCACGCCCAGCCGTATGCCCCAGCCAGGCCCCTCGGGCCTGGTTCGTCGCGCGTCTCTCCCCGAGCGGAGCCAAGGTATGAAGGCCATTTGTGCGTCAAGGGGGACTCCTGACCATCGCGACTCAGGAGCCTAACTGGCCCCGTAGCCCCTCACTCCTTAGTTCCGAAAGGCTATGCTGGGTGTGGTACGCGTGGGGTCGGGCTCTGCAGACGTAGAATGGTAGCCCCGCCTGCATTTCATCTCACCACCTGTTGTTCGCGCGTCAAGGGGGACTCCTGAGCATCGCGACTCAGGAGCCTAACTGGCCCTGTAGCCCCTCACTTCTTAGTTCCGAAAGGCTATGCTGGGTGAGGTACGCGCGGGGTCGGGCTCTGCAGACGTAGAACGGAAACGCGCCTACATCGCGCTTCCCTACTTGTTGCTCGTGCGCTAAGGGGGACTCCTGAGCATCGCGACTCAGGAGCCTAACTTGTCACGTGGCCCCTCATTCCTTTGGTCCCGTCCTGGTTTCCGGTCGGGGCTGATGCTGGGTGAGGCATGCGCGTGGCCGGGCTCTGCCGGTGTAGAGCATAAGCAAGTAGGGAAGAGGAACATAAAATTCAAGGAATTTAAAAACGAATATTACAACCCATAACGTCGCCTTGGTTCCAAACGCAAATTTAAATGCCTCCTCGAGGCGTCGTGCATGTGCAGGAATCGAAAAAAGAACAGGAACGATAGCGGAATCACTTGTCAGCAACGGAGTCGCGTGGAGTGGCTTCACCTTGCGGGGTAGTAAAGCCGGCAGCGCATCGCTTCGGCTTGGTGCTGAAGGCCCGGAACTTCCCCAGCAGCGCCTCCGCGCGCCCCTTCACGGCCTCGACAGCAGCAGCGGTGCCCTCGCCGCTCACCGGCTCCAGCAGGCTGTCAAGGTCGGCACTGGGGTCGCGAAGGTAGACATGGGAGAAGACCCGCGTCAGCGCGGTGGAAGACAGGACGCGTGCCTCAGCTTCGACCGTGGGGACGAGTCCGAGGGCGACATCTCCAAGAGCCTTCACCAAGAAGGGAAGCAGTTTGGCAGGGCCGTCCCCGTCGCCAGCCAGCGGGCAATCCAGGCCACTCTCGTAAAGCGTTTTCAACGAAGCGCGGGCATCCTTCTCCATGTCCGCGAAGGCCACGCGATCCTCGGCAAGGACCCGGGCCTTGGCGTCCAGCTCGGCCTTCGTCGTCTCCAGCTCCTTCTTCAGCGCACCTAGGTGGTTGCGATGCTTCTTGAGCTTCGCCTCCCGGTCCTCGAGCGCCGCCTCGCAAGCCTTCACCTCCTTCTCCTGCTATTGGCGAAGGCGGGTCTCCTCTGCAAGCTGACCACGCAGGCCTTGCAACTCGTCCTCCAGCTCCTTGCAACGGCCGCGGATTCCAACCGCCTCTCCCAGGGCCGCGTCACGGGCAGCCTTCGCCTCGAGGGTAGCCTCCTTCTCCTCGTCACAGGCCGTCGAGGCCTGAACCAGCGCTGCCCGGATCGAGGCGTCGGAGCGAATCCACCCCGAGGCCAGCTCCAAGCGCCTGGCCACCAGGCGAGGGTCGGCGCCTAGAAGATCCTGCCGCAGCCGGTCCAGCCCAGCAACAGCTCGCTCCAGGATGGAAGAAGAAGGCGGGGAAGCATCAGGGCGCTTCGAGGCAGCAGGAGGAGTCTCGGAACCAGCAGGCGGCGGAACGGGAGGAGAAAGTAGCGGCGGCGAGGCTGCAGTATCCCGAGGCGGAGTCTGCTGCGCCTCCCCAGCTGTAGCAGCAGCACCAGGCAAGGGCACCTCTGGGGTCGACCGAGCCATGGGGCTGCGGCCCCAGCCAGATCAGCCAAGCCCCGCAAGGGCGAGTGGGCAGGGGGAGCCTGTGCGTCGCGGTCGCCCTCCCCTGCAGGTGGAGGTGTCGTTGCAGCCGGGGCCTCAAGAGCCCCCTTCATCTTCTTCGTCGCGGGCGCCAGCCTGCTCAGGAGAAGTGATCGTCAAGCCTCGTCAGCAGAACAAGAAACCAGGAATCAAGGATCAAGCGCTTACAGGTCGTCGGCAGAAAGCTCCGGTGGTCTCCTGCCAAACTTGAAGCCAGAGAGCCGGCTGGAGGGGTCGACCTCGGAAGCAGAAGGCGCGTCCGCGGTTCGCCCCGGAGTCAGGGCGGACCCGCGGGGAATCAACCCGGTCCTGCCCTTCTTCGGGACCGGAGGCGAGCTCCCGCTGCCCAGCACGTCGTCGTCGTCATCATCATCACTCAGCGAAAGGCGGAGAGCACGGGGCTTGCGCTGGAGAGAGGGAGTCCTAGACTCTCCGTCGGTCGCCTCGGAGTCGGGGCCTGCCCCCAGCTCCTCCTCGCCCCCATCTCCGCTGGAGTCGCCGAAAGACACATTCACCAGATCCTCGGGAGCGACCGCGGGCACGAGCCCGTCCCCGTCGAAGACGGGCATGGACTCCACCACTTGCTCCCAGTCGTCGCGGAGGAACAAGGGCGAAGGCGCGCCCTCCGGCATTGCTGCCTCGCCCCCGACCAGGGACTGGAGAACCGTAGTCACGTCCCCTTCGCCCACGGCTGCAGGACTCGGGTGAGGCCTCCACATCGGAGGAGAATACTACCGAAGCGGAGCCAGTTGGTGCTCCAGGAACTCCCTCAGCAACGACGCCCCGGTCAGCTTCGCCGCCGCCAAGTTGGTCGGCTTCAAATCGGCGTCCATCTTCGCCAGCACCGACTTCGCGCGGGGATCCTTGAGCTCCGCCCGGCACCAGTCTTCCGAGCTCACGGCCGGCTCCGTGGGAAGGGCCAACCGAGGGTCGACGCACCCGGCATCAACCAACACCGACTCGCTCTGGAAGCCCTCGATCCTCTTCCCTGGATTCGAGATGGCCATGGAGCTGCCGCACGCGACGAAGCCCGCGCACGCAGAAGGAGAACCTTTGGAGGTCCGGAGGTAGAAGTAGTGGCGCAGCAAGGCCACTGAAGGCTGCACCCCCACATGCGCCTCGCAGTAGTAGGCGAAGATCGCTAAGAGAAGGACGGAGTTGGGTTGGAGGTGCAAAGCTTCCAAGTTGTAATGGCGGAGTACGGCGAGGAAGAACTCAGAAAAAAGGAGGTACCAGGCCCGCTGCAATGGAGCTCACGAAGAAAGGATAGAAGGTGCTCCCTTGGCCTTCAGGGGCATCGGAGCCGACCTTGAACATCTGCGCCCCATCAATGCCCTGCGCCGCGGCCATCCGGTGCAGTAGGGCGAGGCTCGCCTTCGACACGTTGGGCGAATCCAGAGCAGGCGAGAACCAAGCTTCGGCCGGGGTCCGGCGAGGCACCATGGCTACATGGGACGAGCGGGTGGAGCAGATCTGGAAGCTTGGAGGAAAGGAGAAGAAGCGCAAGGAAGTAGATCTGAGCAGCGGATGAAGAAGGAGAGGAACAAAGCCCGAGCAGATGCCACGCCTTTAGTATCCTGCGCAGTTGCAAAAGCACCCACGTCCAACCAACCGCCATGCGGCGCCCGAGGCCGCAGGCTGTTAGGGCTCGCGGCGCTTCGCCCTTGCCCTTTCGCCTCTCGGCACGGCCAGGTCCGTGCGCGCCTTGGGCCCAGGGGCTACTGTCGGCGTTCTAGGAATGGGGGTCCCCAGACTTGCCTGCCTGCGGCCTGCGGCATGGCTCGAGTGGGGGCCCAACGCGGCCCATCTTCATCAACACAAGGCTCAAGACCCTCGCGAGGGGCCAAGCCTCGCGAGGCGGACGACACGGTGCTTCCTCAAGCACGACCTCCTTAGGCTGGCTCACGAGGAGGCGGAGAGATCAAGGTGGGGTACCTCACAAGGTGCCCATGACGCAAGCCATGACGACCAAGGGTGCCAGGCGGGCGCCAGCCCGCGCAGTGTCCTCCCTTTCCTCTTTGGTGCAAAGGGGGCAAGCGCAGGCGAGAGGATCAAGCAAAGGCACCCATTTCGGTGCAACGAGACCAAGACCAACTCCGCGACAAGGAGGAAGTCACTTTGGAGCCCAAGCCGGCGTCATCACCAGAACCTTTGGCAGGCGAAGACCAACTTTAGTCAGGATAAGTGTACCTGATGTTCCCCTTCAAATTGGCCAATTGTTGGCACCCTTCCCGCTCAATATTTGGGAAGAGGCCCAGGGCCTTTGCCTATAAATAGGACTAGCCACCCCAGGGTAGAGGCATCTGATTCAGTATCTAGAGCAAGTAGAGAGAGAGAGAAAGAGAAGGGCGATCGAACTCCCCCTAGCAGTTCATCCCCTAACCAAGAACAGGCCCTCGCGAGGCCGTTCACCTGTACCGATTCTTCCTCATCAGCCCAAGAGGCAATCCACCCACCACACTGGAGTAGGGTATTACACCACAATGGTGGCCCGAACCAGTATAAATCTTGTGTCTCTTGTGTTGTTCTTGCAGTAGTTTAGATCCTTACGAGACGGAGAGGTAGAGGGCTCGATCTCCGCGCGCACCCCAGAGTTCGAACCTTAAGGGTCTGCCGGAACCCGTGATCCGACAACCTGTGTGCGAAGCACGTCGGTAGAACCAGTCTCCCGTAAGCGTACGCGTAATGTCGGTCTGAGCCGCTTCATCCAAGAATACCGCCGAATCAAATTATGACATGCCGGTAAGCAGTATGACTATTATCGCCCACAACTCTTTGTGTTCTACTCGTGCATATAACATCTATGCATAGACCGGGCTCGGATGCCACTGTTGGGGAACGCAGTAATTTCAAAAAGCTTCCTACGCACACGCAAGATCTATCATGGTGATGCATAGCAACGAGAGGGGAGAGTGTAGTCCACGTACCCTCGTAGACCATAAGCGGAAGCGTTATGACAACGCGGTTGATGTAGTCGAATGTCTTCACGATCCGACCGGTCCTAGTACCAAAAGTACGGCACCTCCGCGATCTGCACACGTTCGGCTCGGTGACGTCCCACGAACTCTCGATCCAGCCGAGTGTCGAGGGAGAGCTTCGTCAGCACGACGGCGTGATGACGGTGATGATGAAGCTATCGGCGCAGGGCTTCACCTAAGCACTACGACGATATGACCGAGGTGGATTATGGTGGAGGGTGGCATCGCACACGGCTAAGACAATGATCAACTTGTGTGTCTATGGGGTGCCCCCTCCTCCATATATAAAGGAGTGGAGGAAGGGGGAGGGTCGGCCCTCTATGGCGCGCCCTGGAGGAGTCCTACTCCCATCGCGAGTAGGATCCCCCCTTCCTTACTTGGACTAGGAGAGGAAGGAAGGGGGAGTAAGGAGGAAGGAAAGGGGGGCGGCACCCCACCCAATTCTGATTGGGCTTGGGGGCGCGCCCCCTCCTAGGCCGCCTCCTCCTCTCTCCCACTATGGCCCAATAAGACCCATATACATCCCGAGGGGTCCCGGTAACCCCTTGGTTCTCCAGTAAATTCCCGAACTCACCCGGAACCATTCCGATGTCCAAGCATAGGCTTCCAATATATCGATCTTTTTGTCTCGACCATTTCAAGACTCCTTGTCATGCCCGTGATCACATCCGGGACTCTAAACAACCTTCGGTTCATCATAATATCGATTGTCACCGAACGTTAAGCGTGCGGACCCTACGGGTTCGAGAACTATGTAGACATGACCGAGACTCATCTCGAGTCAATAACCAATAGCGGAACCTAGATGCTCATATTGGTTCCTACATATTCTACGAAGACCTTTATCGGTCAAGCCGTACAACAACATACGTTAGTTCCCTTTGTCATCGGTATGTTACTTGCCCGAGATTCGATCGTCGGTATCTCAATACCTAGTTCAGTCTCGTTACCGGCAAGTCTCTTTACTTGTTCCATAATGCATCATCCCGCAACTAACTCATTAGTCACAATGCTTGCAAGGCTTATAGTGATGTGCATTACCGAGAGGGCCCGGAGATACCTCTCCGATACTCGGAGTGACAAATCCTAATCTTGATCTATGCCAACTCAACAAACACCATTGGAGACACCTATAGAGCGTCTTTATAATCACCCAGTTACGTTGTGACGTTTGATAGCACACTAAGTGTTCCTCCGGTGTTCGGGAGTTGCATAATCTCATAGTCATAGGAACATGTATAAGTTATGAAGAAAGCAATAGCAACAAACTAAACGATCATCGTGCTAAGCTAACGGATGGGTCAAGTCAATCACATCATTCTCTAATGATGTGATCCCGTTTATCAAATGACAACTCTTTGTCCATGGTTAGGAAACTTAACCATCTTTCATTAACGAGCTAGTCAAGTAGAGGCATACTGGTGACACTCTGTTTGTCTATGTATTCAGACATGTACTAAGTTGCCGGTTAATACAATTCTAGCATGAATAATAATCATTTGTCATTATATAAGGAAATATAAATAACAACTTTATTATTGCCTCTAGGGCATATTTCCTTCAAATAGACCTTCGTGGTCAGGCTGATCGTGCTTCCGGCATCGTCGGTAACCTCGGGAGATTGGTTTAGTGATTGCTAAGGTGCAACGTGATACGTCTTCAATGTATCTATAATTTTTTATTGTTCCATGCTGTTATATTATCAATCTTGGATGTTTTACAATCATTTATAGCCATATTATATCAATATTTGGTACTAACCTATTGACATAGTGCCAAGTGCCAGTTGCTGTTTTTTCCATATTTTTTACATCGCAGAAAATCAATATCAGACGGAGTCCAAATGCCTCGAAACTTTAAGGAGAATTTTTATGGGCCATAAGGAACACAATGGGCCCTGGCTGCGCATGGGGGTGCCCCGAGGGAGGCACAACCCACCAGGGCGTGCCAGGAGGCCCAGGCGCGCCCTGGTGGGTTGTGCCCACCTTGGGTGCCCCGGACCGCCTATTTGCTCTATGAATACCCCAATATTCCAGAAACCCTAGAGGAGTCGACGAAATATTCATCCAGCCGCCGCAGAGTCCAGAACCGCCAGATCCAATCTAGATACCATCTCGGATGAGGTTCACCACCTCCATTGGTGCCTCTCCAATGATGCGTGAGTAGTTCTTTGTAGACCTTCGGGTCCGTAGTTAGTAGCTAGATGGCTTCCTCTCTCTCGCTGGATTCTCAATACAATGGTCTCTTGGAGATCCATATGATGTAACTCTTTTGCGGTGTGTTTGTTGGGATCGATGAACTTCGAGTTTATGATCAGATCTATCTTTTTATATCCATGAAAGCTATTTGAGTTTATTGATCTCTTATATGCATGATTGTTTGTAGCCTCGTATTTCTTCTCCAATATTTTGGTTTTGTTTGGCCAACTTGATCTATTTATCTTGCAATGGGAAGAGGTGCCCGGTAGTGGGTTCGATCTTACGGTGGTTGATCCCAGTGACAGAAAGGGAAACAACACGTATGTATTGTTGCTACTAAGGATAAAACGATGGGGTCTATCTCTACATAGATAGATCTTGTCTACATCATGTCATCGTTCTTATTGCATCACTCCGTTTCTCCATGAACTTAATACACTAGATGCATGCTGGATAGCGGTCGATGTGTGGAGTAATAGTAGTAGATGCAGGCAGGAATCAGTCTACTAATCTTGGACGTGATGCCTATATAATGATCATTGCCTGGATATCGTCATAATTATTTGAAGTTCTATCAATTGCCCAACAGTAATTTGTTCACCCACCGTTTGCTATTTTTCTTGAGAGAAGCCACTAGTGAAACCTACGGCCCTCGGGTCTTCTTTCTCATATATTTGACTTTGCGATCTACTTTTTCCTTGCATTTATTTTCAGATCTATTAAACCAAAAATACGAAAATACTTTGCTGCTCTTTATTTTATTTGTGATCTATTTATTCAATCTATTACAACTTTCCCCCGTCCACGCACCATTTCTGGCGTCGTTGCCCGAAAGGGATAGACAACCCCTTTAACACGTCGGGTTGCGAGTGGTTGTTATTTGTGTGAAAGGGTTGTTTACATTGTGTTGCTTGGTTCTCCTACTGGTTCGATAACCTTGGTTTCATATCTGAGGGAAATACCTACCGCCGATGTGATGCATCATCCCTTCCTCTTTGGGGAAATACCGACGTAGCTTCAAGCTATATCAAAAGGAATTTCTGGTGCCATTGCCGGGGAGGATCTTCAACATATACCAGGTTCTTATTCACAAATCCCATCTCTTCACAATTTACATTATTTGCCATTTGCCTCTCGTTTTCCTCTCCCCCACTTCACAAAATTTGCCATTTTATTCGCCTCTCTTTTTCGTTCGTCGTTTTCTTGCCGGATCTGTTTTTGAGTGCAATCTTGTTGTGGTCATCATGACTCAAGCGAACACCAAGTTATGTGATTTCTCAAATACCAACAACAATGATTTTATTGGCACTGCGATTGCTCCTCCCGCCACTAGTGCGGAGTCTTGTGATATTAATATTGCTTTCCTGAGTCTTGTTATGAAAGATGTGGACAATGATGTGGTAAAGATGAAATTATTTCCATTTTCTTTGCGTGATTCTGCAAAAATTTGGTTCTCTTCTTTGCCTCGCAATAGTATTGATTCTTGGAATAAGTGCAAAGATGCTTTTATCACTAAGTATTTTCCTCCCACAAAAATTCTTTCCCTTAGAACCCAGATCATGAATTTCAAGCAACATCAACACGAGCATGTTGCACAATCTTGGGAAACGATGAAAATGATGTTAAGGAATTGCCCAACTCATGGGTTAAATCTTTGGATGATCATACAAAAAAATTATGCAGGTTTGAATTTTGTTTCTCGTAATCTTTTAGATTCCGCCACGAGTGGGACTTTTATGGAAATTACTTTGGGTGAATCTACCAAATTGCTTGATAATATTATGGCAAATTATTCACAATGGCATACTGAAAGGGCTCCTACTAGTAAAAAAGTTAATTCTGTTAAAGAAATTTCTTCTCTGAGTGAAAAAGTTGATGCTCTTATGAAATTGGTTGCTAGTGTCGGTGGGAACGACACCTATGGGATTACGGGGAATCCCTTCTACGGTTGGCGGGTGCGGGGCTGTGGAAAGAGCGGGTTTAGAAGATCAACATGGGGAATTTATCCAGGTTCGGTCCGCAAGTGATGCGTAATACCCTACTCCTCCTAGTTTGTGTTTATCTGGTGTTCTTGGACTAGCTACAAAGCGGCAGGGTCCAAAAAGTCCGAATCCTACTCGAGTATGCCCCGGGCCTCCTTTTATAGCCAAAGGGGGTCGCCACAGTGGCACACAGGAGGTGGAAAGTTCGTACTGTATACAAGTCTATCGCCTAGCACCGCATGACAAATGCATTTAATGCACTGCCGACATGCCCTTTCACTTTATGGGGGGGCGGCATGGAAACTCGTCCCGTCTGTCGCCGCTTAGCCTCGCTCCGATGCGCATCAAGGCTGACTAGGCGTGCAGCACCACACTGGCTTGGTGGCTGCTGAGTTGGTGCGGTGGCAGAGTCTTCACGAAGATCTGCATGCCACCATGCGGGTGCTTGCTGAGGTGGCCTGGAAGCTGCACATCGCCATGCAGGTGCCTGCCTTGTTGGCGGGTTGACTGCTGTGTTGGAACGGTGGTGGAGCCTTGGCAGGTGGGGGCCTGGCTACGGCCCCGCAGATGTCTCCGGCAAGGGTCTTGCTGGGGCCCTAGCAAGGGCCTTGCCGGGCTCTCGTAGGCGTCCCCGGCAAGACAGTCTTATGGTTCTCATTTAGTCTTGTATGTTCTTGGTCTTTACAAAGATCTGCATGCCACCATGTAGGCGCCTCCCGAGCCTTGGTTCCAATGTTGTCGATGGTGTCGGAACTCTTAGGCTCAACGGTGGCGGCTCTGCTGGTGTCACTAGAAAAAAAATACACTTCCGTGATGATACGTGTTTGTCACAGTAGGTCGCTTTTTTTGTCATGCATGTACATCCATGACAAATTTATGACAGAATCAAGATAGTCATACATGTGCTGTCGTAGAAGTGTTCCATGACATTACCAAAATTATCATCACGGAAGTGTCCACTTCCATGACGGTAAATCGCGCGTCACAGAAGTGCTTTCGTCAAGGCTGAGCGACACGTGGCATCCACCATAACGGAACGCCGTTAAGCTATCGGGTCGGGTTTTGGATCCGATAACCCGTTAACAGCCCCGACCAATGGGAAATTTCCACGTGTAAAATTCTTATTGGCCGGACGAAACACGTGTCAGCTCGTCAGTGGGTCAGATAAGCGCCTATGATACGTCGACACGTGGCACGGCCCAACAGAGGCCCATTCCCGTGAAAAGGCCGGCCCGTTTGACTTGGTCAAAACCTGGCGGGCCGGCCCATGGAAAGCCTGTTAACGACATGTTCGCGTATAGCCCATTTACAGCCCGCTAACCCAAGGCCCGTTACGCCTTATCCGAATTAGGCCCAGTAGCGTCATCTGGGCCATTCAATATGATTCCAGCCTGTTTTCACTCCTGGCCCATGTATGGCCCATGACGTCTTTCGGCCCATAGGAGGCCTTATGTAACTCTTGGCCTATTAACGGCCCGTGGTGAAACTGGCCCGTAATGAACAGTGTATCACTTTACACCCATTAACGGCCCGTGGTGAAACTGGCCCGTAATGAACAGTGTATCACTTTATACCCATTAACGGCCTGTTATTCCGTTGGGCTGTTTCCAACCCATGTTATCTTTCTGCCTTCTCAGAGCCCATTTATTCTTAGGCTCGTTTCCAGCATTCGTTTACTTACAGCCCGTTACTGTCATTTTCTGCTTGTGGGCCAAATTCAGCCCGTGGTTACAGTCGGCCCGTTTGTGGTCCGTTAATACGTTGGGCCGTTTTCATATCGTCATCAAATATGGCCTATTAACGATGGCCCGTTACGGTCGTCCCATGAACGGACGATTCCAACTCTAGACCGTTTACGGCCATAATGCGGCCTGTTATTTGCCCATGTTTGGCCAATCGATCATACGGCCCATATAAGGCCCATTGATGATACGGCCCGTAGAAGTCCCATTGTTTCTACGGCCTGTAGAAGGCCTGCTGTTTCTACGGCCCATAGAAGGCCCACTGTTTCTACGGCCCGTAGGAGGCCCAGTGTCACTACAGTAAATATTAGCCCATGGTTATTGTGGCCTAGTTTTAAAAATTAGGTTATTGCAGCCACTAGTTAACCGCGGAAAAATAACTGCAATGACTAGAAGCAAACAAATAAACAAGACAACAAGGAAATAAATAAGCAAGCAACTAATGCTAGGCTATCACGGCTATTACACATATTACATCCACTGGGCATCAAAGGTCGCCACCAGTGCAAATATAGGGAACAAAGCAGCATATCATATACACTGGCCGTCAAAATTGGCCACCAGTGCAAATAAACGCGGCAGCAAAACAAGAGCATAACTGAAACAACTTCAGAAGAGCTCAAGAAACGTTATCCTGGGTATCCACCATACTGGCAATAAGCTTAGCAAGCTGATTAGCTTTGTCCTGTTTGGCGCTAAAATCCTCCAACACTTGCTGTTGCACCGGAAAGTATGCATCTGAATGCTCCAGGGACTTCCGCAGTCCTTTCGCTTCGTGTCGCAGCACAGCTGATCGATGTCTTTCAGCTTGTAGTTGAGACTCAACAAACCGAACTGATTCAGACAGTGAGTTTGAATAGCTTGTGCAAGCGGTAGTGGCTAGTAACTCCAACACTAAACCAACACAGGATGTGTCACTATCCTGAACCTTATCTGCATTACTTCCTTTACCGTTGCTTAATAAGGCACTCTTCCCCAATATTCTGTCAGCATTCTAAAAGAAGAAACAAGCAGATACATAACAAGTTTAGCATGTACTAGTATATGAAACTCATTTCGGTGAACCAGTTCATTAGTAAGGTGGACAGGATTAAACTACCAAGTCTTCTATTGCCAAGTACTAGTACATAATAAAAGCATCAAACAAACATATATCTATGTCCTATGGTAGCAACGGAATCTTAAATTAGAACAGTTGTTCTTCAGGTTTAGGCACTTGTTCTACATGAACAGAGTACAGTAAGATGCAAGAATATAATACTTAAAAATAGAAAATGAGCTCATAGACCTTACCACATTCTTGGTTCGGGACCAGTACAGAACAAGGCGTTCCCAGTCATCGTCCAGTAAATGTGTCTCGGGAGAACGTAAGGGAATTTGATGAGTTTCTGTGCCGGTGAAGTACGTTTTCTTCAGGTAATTCCGATACTGCCACCAAGCATTCTTGAAGATAGCAAAGGTATTTGCACAGGTTACCTCATCCTGAGTTTCCAAATCGGTCCTTCTCTATAGAGAAAAATGGGAAAATTTGCTGTATTATAACCATCATGGAGGTAGGATGTATGAGACAAAGCAAAGTAATTTCCATGAATAACATTACTTACACATAACTCCTGGACAAACACCTGCAACTGGCATTTTCCTTCATCTTCAGTATAATATTTCCAAGATGGGAAGATGCGCACATACGATTTAACGACATCAAATGCGATAGATGCTAAACTATGACTAGCTGGTTGTGCTTCCTCCACAGGAATAGGCGTACTAACTGGTGGAGTTGGGGTTCGCCGTGATAGTACTGGCACTTTGGGCACTGGAGCTGCCTTACTAACTGCTCTTGTTTGGGAGCTCTGTGGTGGAGATGGTGTTGTGTCAACATGAACTGGGTTACTATCAGCTGTGGTTAGATTGGGTGAAGATGGTTCTCTGTCCATCGTAGTACGGGTACAATCTGCGAGAGTTTGGGTTATGTGTGGTAGGGCTGGTTCTTGTGCATGTACAACCGGGGTGCTATCTCCACCAAGAGGTAGCACTGTTTTATTTGAAGACCGTGTTTTTAGTCCGCTAGATACTGGCATCACCCGCTCCATTCAAATGGCTGATAAATAGGAAACATAGTTGAATGTACAGACATTGTATGAGAGACAGATGCAATAGATAGTGTGGAAAAAAGAGGGCATGAAATAGTTGACATGTATATTGTTTAACTAAAATGGATAGCATGACATAATTTCACATATATGATGTCTATCTAAACTGGATAGCATAGCATAACATAATTCAAAGATATGATGAATAACTAAACAGGATCGCCTAACATAATTCACCTACATGTTATCTAAGTAATCAGGATCGCATCATTTAATTCACATATATGATTTATATGCTAAACAGAGGGATTTGATATGATGTCTGAACTAAGAACATGGTGTTGAATATTGTGTATATGATGTCTAAACTATGCAATGCAAGACATCGTATGCATGATATGAGCAGTATAACCGTGCCAAGTTAGAGCATACACCTCAGTGGGGGAATAGGATTGGTCATATGTCTCTGAATCCATCTCTGGGGAGCTATCGGGACCCAACAAGAGATCTGCTTCGACAAGTAGCACTGTCTGCTCTAAAGGCTTGTTTTCACTCCAGATTTTTCCATCTCCCACCCAAATGGCTAATTCACAGGGAGAGTAGTTTAATGTACAAACATTGTCGACAAATGGAAATGTAATGAAGAAAAGGATGGGCAAGATATCATTCAAATATATGATGCCTGGTTCAACAGGATGGCATTGCACATTTCACATATATTATGGCTGGCTAAAAGACATGAGACTGCATAATTCCCATATATGATATGAAACTAAACAGGTGGCATTACAGAACATGTCTAAACTAAGCAGATGACATATATGATGTCAAAAGTAGGCACTGCAAGGCAACATATGCATGATATGACTAACATCATCATGCCAAGGTAGAGCAAACACCTTGGGGGGTAAATAGGAGTGGTCAGCGGCGTCCGAATCCGCCTCAGAACAGATATCTTCCTCTGGATTACAATCTGGAGAGGGGTGGGGAGGGTTTGCCATTGAACCCACCATGGAGCAATGTCTGCATGACATTGCATTGCCGCGCAAAACTCTTCTCTTTTTCTCTACATGTTCAGCATGACTGTGTACAATATCTAACATGCATATGAAAAAAATATGGTGAGATTATGTAAGGAGAGCATGCAGAAATTTAGAGTGATGGTAACAACCAGTGGATCGATGTTTTTCCGTTGAACCAAAAAAGCCCTAATGGATCGACATGAATGTATAGTAATAAGTGATGCAACAAGTGTACAACCTCTTTGCCGTAGCCATGTCGACCTCAACATCATTGGGTTGGTCGCTGAAGCAGTTGAGGCAGAGGTGGCTGTCGGAGGTGTGGAGGAAGATCTGTGGAATCTGTAGACAGTGTCCAGGGCACTGCTCTGTTGTGATGGATCGTTCTGTCGTTGGAGCAGCTTCGGTGAGCCGTAAGACGTCAAGGCTGAAGCAGCACAAGACAGACATCGCCAATCTCAAGTGGGATTCTAATAGCATCTCCAATAGATGATGTAAAATGGATGTAAAATTAACATCACCAAAAACCACCTGACTACAACAGATGAGGTAAAAACTGTTGACTCTGAACTTAACTGTTGAAACAGAAATTTACTATGGAATCTGAATACTACTGTCGAAACTGAACGCAATGGTAGCAGAGAGGCACTTGACATGTAGTTTAGGGAGGGCCTGCAGTTCATCTTCAACCTGCACCCCCTGAGCCGCCAGCCACCATCGGCCGAACCGCCAGCCCCAGCGCCGCCTTGCCGCCCCAAAACAACTCGCCACCGCCGCCCCGGCCAGCCCTCTAGGACCCCCCCCCCACCCCCACCCCCCACCGTGAACCCTAAGATAGATAGTGGGGTACCTCTCCGGCGAGCCCCCGTCCCCGATGCGGGTGGTTCTTCCTTAACTCCGGCAAGCCCCCCCCCCCCCAACCCCTGAAAATTGACTGACCCAAAAGTCGATTCAGTCGACTGAAGTGTGGCTTAATCGGAGCAGAGCAGCAGCACGAGCAAGGGGAGAGCAACAGCAGCAGCTGGGCGAGTGAGCGATCGAGCGAGAGCCAGAGCAGCAGCAGCAGATCCAGCTGGTATGGACGCCGCCGCCGAAGGGGCCTCGCACTGGGGGAGAGCCGCCATGGAGATGTCGCCCGCGGCGCCGGCTTCAAGGTAGCCGCTCCATGGGGGTGCGGGATGGAGCACTGTCGGCGCCGGGAGGTCGAGTTAAGGAGAAGGTGCGATGCGATGAGTGTACAACCTCTTTGGTGGCACCGAGTAGGCCTTGGCTTCGTCCGAGGAGTCGGTGAGGATGCTATGGTTCCGGTGGAGCAGGTTAAGGCGGCGCTGTGGGGATGGAGCAGCCGCGATAGACGAGGCGATCGTCGGAGCAGCTCCTTGGAGGTGGAGGACGGGGCGGCTGAACCGGCGGGACGGCGAGATGGACGACGGATCCTCATCCGGGGAGGTGGACGAGGGACGTCGAGCTGTTGCGGTGGACGACGTCGTAGGGGAAGAGGCTCCAGCTGTGCAGCGGTGACGTGGCGGACGAAGGAGGGTGGGGTTTCGCGGCTGGAGCGGAGAGGTTATGGCGGCCTGGGATTTCGAATGGCGAAAAGGGGGTGATGGGAGGGGGTGAAGCATGACTTAGGAATGCGCTTGTCCAAAATGTAGGGTG
Organism: Aegilops umbellulata; assembly: GCA_032464435.1. Lineage (NCBI taxonomy): Eukaryota > Viridiplantae > Streptophyta > Magnoliopsida > Poales > Poaceae > Aegilops > Aegilops umbellulata. Next base: position 69,796,352 of record CP136060.1, on the reverse strand, counting down.
TGTTACAAAAGTACCCCCCCCCCACCGATTTGAACTAGCAGCTCTTTCGGCTCAGGGTTAGAAGGGGGATTTCGCGTGTCGGGATTTGGCAGCTGGAGGGAGTTTTCGCGCGCGTTGTAATTTCAGGATAGCAAGGCGCGGGTTGTGAAGGCGCCAGTTTTGGGAGCACGGTATCTGAATTTTCGGGATATAACAAGACGTGGGTTGAATTTTAGGGACAAGCCTAACGTGTCGTAATATTGTACTTGTACGTACCAAATCAATTCGCACTTCCCTCAACCAAAAAGAAAACAAAAAAATAAAACTATTCACACCACACAAAGAGAGAGTCTTGCCCCGTTTTACTATACAAATGCTATTCAAAGCTACTCCCTCCTTCCATGTATATAGGGCCTAATGCGTTTTCGATGCTAACTTTTGGTCAAATAATAGAGCAATGATATATGACATGCAACTTACACAAAGCACACCGTTAAATTCGTCTGTGAAAAGTTCTTTCAATGATATATTTTTCACATTGTGCATGTCATGTACTATTAATCTTGTCAATAGTCAAAGGCGGTCTTAAAAATCTCATTATGGCCTATGTAGATAGAAGGAGGGAGTATGAATCCATGTTATGTTCGATTAAATTTTTTCGCTTGCTGTATAATGCATGTAACCTACTCATACCAACATTTTAGTGCATTCCAAATGTCTATACTACCGCTGCAATTCGAACTAAATTTGAATTCGTTTCTCTATTTCAATAAGAATCTACAATCATGATTGTTGCCAACTTCAACCATCATAGTTTCCTTGCTATCCGCCAGATATAAATCAGACGGCCTATAATGCAGGATGGCAGGCACACCATCATCAACAACTCCGTTTTTTATAAGAGTAGAGATAAAATATATTAAATGTAGTATACCATGTTCATAACCACACCATGTGTATCACCGTTATATATATTCACACATTCGTCGGTTTGAAACACTATGATAAATTCTTCAAATATCCGAATTCACTTTTTATAATGAAGTATATATGATCTCTATTCATATTTTACACCCACACAACCCTCTTATCTTTGTAGCTAGCGCTAACTTTCTCTTGTGCATGCACACACCCGCATCCCTCTCACCCTCCCTCGGCATTCTCTAGCTCCATCGCACAAATTCATCTTTTCACTTTAGGTCGTTCACCCACGGTGTGCGTAGGCCCCCAGCTCCTTCTTTACGGCACACATCGATCGATATGCCTCTCTAACCAGGTGTGCCTAGCACAAACACAAGCTTCCCCTCTTCTCTTGTCATCGTCCATGCCTCACTCCCACCACTCTTTTCATCGTTCTTGTAGTCGCACACTCCTCCCCCTCGATATAGTATGCCTCTCGTACCACCTCCTACATGCATCCCTCTCTCTCTATCCTTCTCCCCGTGCCTCATATGCTTCTAACACACACATGCATGTATACCGATCGATCTCCCAACATATACCTAGATCGAATTTAACTACCCCGCCATCGATCGACGTACCTCACAAGTTATGTCTCTCCTTTCTCTTACAAAGGGCGATTGATCTTCCTATGTAGTTACGTCTGCTTACCACAGCCACATCGTCCCCCCCTCATCATTCGTGCATGCCTCCGGACCCGTCTCTCACACGCACGTGCACAGACAACAAGCAGCCATCTCTCTTATTGATATTGCGGGCGTGCCCTCCGTTTGTCTAGCAAGCCTATCCCACCATTTGTTAGAAGCAACTCCACTACCAGCCCCTCCAACACTCTAGCTCTGTCTCTCTCCCAACCTTATTCATCTCCTGCACATATGCATGGATGCCGATCGATCTTCCTTAATACATGAGGCAGATCGATCTCCTTAATACATGAGGTAGGCCTCTCTCCTCCTCCACACATATACCAGCCATTGTACCTCTATAGTTAATTGGGCCTCACTCTTCCCCCACCACACACCGATAGTCGAGCACTGCAGGTAGGTATCCATGCCACAGAGACAAACTGCACATGTCCCATCTCACGTTCCAGTAGGCCAGCCACTATATATCTTTGACGTGGGCACACACAAACTCGATGGCACTCTTTATCAATCGCGCGCGCACACACACACACATCATCCCTCTCTTCGATTCTATGGACACCTCAAGCCGATGATACCTCCGCTCTCTTCTCGTGGATCGCCCCCTCCCTCTATATATATGTTATATCCAGGACTGTATTTCACACACATTGCATATGTTACATTTTTTGATTGACCCTTCCCCCAAAAAAACTCTCAAGAACCCACACACTATATCTCTCTAGGTTTGTATCTCTCTCACACAACCCCACGTAGGTGGTGTACATATACAAGAAGAGAATAGGTGCACTGTGCACGTACTCACGCTTCGTGCCCAGCCACACCCGCGCGGGTACACGGTGGAGCTCATTTCTTTACGAAATGGCAGCCCACGTGCTAATTTGAACGCCTGTAGCGGTTGTTTACCTAGGGAGGTCGTGTACAACACATGCACGAAACAAAGTTCGACTTGACGCGTTGTCGCGTTATTTTTAAATAAAGTTATAGCGCTCAATGGCACGTACACAGAATACAAAACGATTTTTATGGAGGAAAAGGTAGTCCGCTCTTCAAAGTATCTCACACAAGGCTCCGGTGGCCTCTCTCTCTCTCACCGTTGGTCACTGATCCGGCCGCATCCCGTCCGCCTGGGGAAAGGGAGTGCGGTGGCCTCTCTCTCACCGTTGGTCACTGATCCGGCCGCATCTCGTTCGTCGAGGGAAAGGGAGTGCGGTGGCCTCTCTCTCTCTCTCTCTCACCGTTGGTCATTGATCCGGCCGCATCCCGTCCACCGGGGGAATGGGAGTGCGGGGGCCTCTCTCTCTCTCACCGTTGGTCACTGATCCGGCCGCATCCCGTCCGCCGGGGGAAAGGGAGGAAGTGCATCGTTTCTCCCTTCGACGGCGCCGAGGCAGCACGTCCCGATCTGCGGTACACGCCGTTATCTCTGACCAAGCTCCGGCGCGGCAGGGCCTACACCACCTGCTCGCAGATTCCGTCCGCCGCCGCTCACCTAGTTACATCCCGACGACCTCCAGGTATCCCCTCCGGCCTTGCTCCACTGTCCGTTTCCCCACGTCACTGCATGTGGATCTTCCATAGTTCTTTGCCCAAAACGTAGCTCGTCCGGCGTACTTTCCATATTGCATTCTCGTCCTCACCTCACACCTTTTAGACAAACACAGCCGTGTTGTTATCTTCCCTTAGGACAAGGAATATGCCTCTTTTTTGTCGTCGCATGTGTCATCAACTGTTATTGGCCAGTAATTGTTTCCTTTCTACCTCTTTTTTGCAAACAGGGCTATCCATTTCACCTTGTTGCTATTGCGACCTTTTGGTGAACTGCACAAATCACTATTTTCTTAAGAGTGTTTTGTGCAGTTGTACTAAAATGTCACACGGGAAACATCTCTACATTTCAGTGCGACTGCACAAAGGGAGATTGGTTTTGCTCTATCCTCCTCATCCAACTCCGAGCCTAATCTTCTCCAACTAGTTAGTCTTAAGAGAGACCGCAAAGGTGACCGTATTCTATTTGTGTGTTTATTGTTTCATCAGCAGTCCTCTATTATCGTAATCACACTTGATATCTTTGGAACAGGGACGCTCAGCTCTATTTTAGTGGAACTGCACAAAATGATCGGAATGTTGCATGCTCCAGACAGCTATTTTTATTCCCAACATGCCTTGTTGATTTAGACAGAGCTGGGGGGACGTTGTTGCCAATGAAAGCATGGGTCAATTTTAATTTAACACCTTCTCACAACTTTGTCTTCAGTTGTGATGTAATTATTAGCTCTGATCTGCTAATAATTGACATGCATTAGCAAGGAAGTTAGTTTTTTATTGTTTCCGAAAGAGCATCGATGGCAAGACACGCGAAACAAAAGCTGAAAGCTCACACCATTGTACAATTTCATGTCGCTGGAAAATTATTTGTATAGTACGTCAATTATGTAAACAAATGATGGAAGCTTGATAGCATTGCCAGAAGGCTCTTCATCATCCGGTTCCATGTGCCATGCACGAAATTATACTCCTTCGTTCCTAAATATTTGTATTTTTACAAATTTCAAATGGGCATATTTTAGAGTGTAGATTCACTCATTTTGCTTCTTATGTGTACTCCCTCCGTTCCTAAATATTCTATTCATCTTAACAGAGATTTCAACATATTTTAGAAAGACAAATACTCCGGAGTATATTTAAGAATCGAGGGGGTAGTGCACAACTGCATGGGAGACTCAGCCCGAACGTTGCGCCGCATTAATAGTGAGTAATGAGCAGTCAAATCATAAGCCCCACCTTTCCCACTGTAAGTTGATATGAAGAAGCAACCATCAATACGCTCTTCTTTGAATCCGCTCATACTACTCCATCCGTCACTGTTTATACAGTGCGCTTCAGAAAAAAGAAAAAAAAATCTGTGGGACCAAGGCGACTAGCGATCGGCCTGAAAAATAGCATTGGTAGTTATTATAGCACGGCGTCTATTACTAGAGGGAATAATGCGTACACACATGCATGTAGTGCTTCCACCCCGGGTACACACATGCATGCACTCCGTAGTAGTACAGTACATGGAGAGAAAATTGTGCACTTGATTGCGGTTACCACGCCCTATATAATTGAGCATTAAACCAAACGCGTCTAAAGTCTCTCTGGTGGTGGAAATGCATTGAGAGAAATGCATCATAATGAAGCGCGCCCTGTAAACTGTGACGGAGGGTGGAGTAGTACTCCCTCCGTCTAGGTGAGTAAGTCACCTTACGAAATCCAGATTTTCCCAAAACCATAAGGCGTGTAACATTGAATTCTCCTCGATCCCCTCCTAGGCTCATTCACGAGCGCTCTCTTTACTCCTCGTTTCCCTCCGCTGCCTCGTTCTCCTCCCCGTGGAAACCACTGCATGCATTGCGGTTGTGCGTTGATTATGGAAAAGATTGAAGACGATTTTGCATGCATGCGTTGATTAGGGAGTACGTGGGCCTGCATGGAGAGCTGAAAAGGCATGGGATTAAATGTTGATTTTGCTTTCCTTTGTCCCGGTGCTGTGATTGGAAGTTTAGCTCATCCCGGGGCTCCTCATTGCCCAATCTAAATCCACCTAGGTTGCGCTGCTACTCCTAAGGTGACTTACTCACCTAGACGAAGGGAGTATGAAGGTCCAAAACCAAGTACGTGTACTAGTACTGCGCTTGGCTCTTCGCCCCTTCATGAAGTCGAACAATGATGGTACTCCGCATGTTGGGTACTACAGTGTATGCCTAACACCGAATGGACTGATGCATGTCCACCGAGGGTAGGTTGCATTAGTCAAAAGGCGTAAGCGAGCTTCACCTTGTCCTGCAAGCTTCTCCTCGTTCTGCGAGTTGACGGGACACACCAAAAAGTAGTGCTAGTCCATACTCCCTCCTTTCTGGTTAATATGGCTTAATATTTTTGCGGGTAAATGAGAGAGCTTTATTCATATATAAGCATTCTTAGGACGATCCGCCAAGACACTGGTCACTAGGAAGCCAAAAAAAGAAGTAGGAAGCGAGGTGTTTCATCAAGCCACCTCTTGGCCACATTCAAAGTGCAGCAAGCACGGTTCGCACGAAGATGCGCCGCAAGGTTTGCTGACCTGTTTAAATGCTGAATAACAAAAAAGAGGAAATATTACTGAGCGCTACTATTTGTAACAGGATATGAGCCAGAATTAAGCGAGAATTGTGGCGAGTGTTCCATGCAATCAACTTCCATTATCACATGCGAGAACCCTCGAATAGAACCAAATGTGTTGAAGATTGCTTTATCACATTTTAAAATTATAATAAGAGTGAAGACGCTCCTCCATCCGGTTCCTAGTAGTATAGTGTAGTATGCTTCTGGCAATCGGACACCGAATTAACTGTTACACGTCCACCGCGTGAGTGAGGGAGAGCTTGCATTAGTCAAAAGTTTCTTCTTGTCCTGCGAGCCACCGCGCGCAAGCTTCTCCCGTCCTACAACCCTCTCCTCGTTCGGCAAGTTGACGGGACACAACAAAGTAATGCTAGTCCATGCTGCCTCCTCTCCGGTTAACCTGGCTTAATTTCAAACGAGATAAATACACTGTCTGTCACTGCATATTTGTAAAAATACGGTCAGTGGACTTCATAATATGCTCATTGCGCTCAATATATATATATATATATATATTCCGGTGTTCATACGGTCACTAGCTCACCCTGACTGAGTATGTGTGTGCATGCACGTGTAGGTTGAGCACTTGAGCGTCACCATGTGTGTTCCGTCGTGTGCTCGGACATGCATGCATTAGGGCGCCGCGCGCGTTTTTGCGTCCATGTGTACGTGTGACTGTTGCATACACGTAGGGGGAGTACGTGTAGGGGCCACTTAGGAGCAGTCAAATCACATAGTAAGTTAGTTGGAATAAGCAACCATCATTTCACTCTTGAATGACACGTACGCAATATAAAATGGTTGATATGGAGAGAAAAAGAAAACCACTATATATACACTAGCAGGGTGCGTGTGAGAGACGGGTCAGGAGGTGAATGACACGTGGCCCCAGGGGGTGGCTGGCCCACCTATCATACAGCCAAAGGCAGGTGCAGTAGAGGGCCGAGGAGTAGTACGAAATCCTACGCACCTACGCACGCTAACCAAGGGCTGAGTGATCACTCGAATCGCAAGATCAGTTGACTAGAAGCAACGCTAGACCCATGAAGGTGATGAGCGCGATGTCCACGACGCCGGCCTGTGGCCCGGCAGGTAGTATTGCTTGAGGCCGCCAGGGCGAGGGGGTGCTTGGACGACAGCTTCGTCTCCTTGTTCGACGAGGTCCTCGTCGGTTTCCTCGACAAGTTCACCGTCGTCAAGAAGCTTGCGGACGACTTTGATGTAAGCCTCCAGCCGACGCGCCCAGGCTCTGCGATGCCCACCACCCTCAACGGCCACTATTGTAACAACCTCTTTGATGCACGGGTGGCCCTGTGACTGCCCGTCATCGCGTCGGAGAATGTCCACCTTGAGGTCGCGCTCGCCGCGCAGCGCCTGGCGCAGCAAGACACCATCGACATAATCACCCACGTCTACGCGCAAATTATCTTACCTTTCACATCAACTTCATAATTTTCGTACGTACTCCATTCATGAACGGCGCCAGAAGCAAACTTCTCATTACTCTAGGAAAAATCGTTATTTTCTATCTATCGGTCGCGCCATGGAGCAGAACCAAATTTTGTAAGTTACGAGTTCAAAAGGAAAAGCCTGCCATGTTCGCGTCGCACCCCCACACGGTTGGTCCGGCACGCCGCTCAAGCGGGAATGCGTGCGGTGTTGCATTTTTCACTTACAAGTGGGACCGCAGTTGAGCAAACCGACTATCGGCAAACCCCCACCCCGCCTACCGCGTGATGGCTGAGAAAAGAGGACAGGAGGGAGAAGAGATGGCTGTAGCACGGACTCCAAGAAAATTGGTGTCGGATGGGACTCATGTGGATGGCGTGTGCCGTACTGCTAGACGTGAATGCTAGTTATGGCCCATACCACCCCACTGTATCTCAAGCCTATATCGAGGTACGTAGAACAAATTTGCTACAGTCTGTGCTCAGCCCTCCTCTATCTCTCTTCTCAGCCAGCCAGCGAACGCGCGGAGCCCATCGTCTGTTTGCTCACATGCGGCCCCACATGTCAGTGAAAATGCAAGAGGACCCACTGAACCTGCACATCTTTCACCTCGACGTGTTGGTGATGAAAAACAAATCCAGTAAAGATCTTCGGTGGCCGCTTTTGGAGTTACTCAAGAGTAGTAAGATTCTATTTACAGTTTAACCCAAGATGCACATCTCGTGGCTTCAACTACCACTCTATTTTCTTTCATGACACGACCTGGATGATGGATGTCCCACGTTTCGGCAAAAGGAGGAAGAACCCGACCAAATCTTCAGTTCTGCTCTCGGATTAGACTAGTTGTGCTAACTTAAAAATTTTATTGTGTACTCCCTCCGTTCCAAAATGCTTGACTTCCATTTGTCCAAAAATGGATGTACCTATATACTAAGACATGTCTAGATACATATATATTTTGACAAATAGAAGGCATGTATTGTGCAACGGAGGGAGTAGAATGGATGTACCTAGCTATATACTAAGACATGTCTAGATACATATATATTTTGACAAATAGAAGGCATGTATTGTGCAACGGAGGGAGTAGAATGGATGTACCTAGCTATATACTAAGACATGTCTAGATACATATATATTTTGACAAATAGAAGGCATGTATTGTGCAACGGAGGGAGTAGAATGGATGCAAGTTTTTGTATTGGGAAGAAGAGTACATCCATATATTGTTAGAGCGCAATTTAGTAGATGTTCTATCACTTTTAGCTAGTATAGAATAGAGGCTAGACATGAGATTAGTGCACTTGTTGATACTCCTACTAGAATAGAGGCTAGACATGAGACTAGATGTGAGGAAGCAACGTCTACTTCTTTACACTCGAAGAAGAAAGAAGCATGCTAGATCGAGCCTCCGCAGATCAACAATGAATGCATCGAGAAGGCACTAATCCAACTTACTACAGGAGTTGTAAAATGTATTCTTGTGGTTCTTGTTTTCTTTGGTCTTGCTTTTCTAGTCAAAATTACCGTTGGAGTTCATGCAAAACGGAGGTCCGTTTGGGGTCGTGCGTTGGAGTTGGCCTTGCAAGTGGGACCGCAGTTAAGGAAACCGACTATCGGCAAACCCCCACCTCGCCCGCCGCACGATGGCTGAAGTTAGAGAAACGACGAGGTTGAAGAGATTGCTCTCGCACGGACTCCAAGAAATAATATGGTGTCAGATGGATGTCGTGGTGGTGGCGTGTGTCGTAATCCTGGACGTGAATGCTTGTTCTGGCCCATGCCACCCTACTACTCCTACTACTTACTCCTACTATATACTATACTACTAGTATATCGAGGATTTGAGGTGCTGGTTACGTACAACGAACACATTAACATATGGCTACAGTAAAAACACCCGCCCGACGCGCGAAGCATGTGAAGCTAGTACAAATAGTGTACTACTATTGTTGATTGGCCTCATCCGATAACCTGTTGCAATGCATGTACAATTATGTATTCGGAAAATATTTTTTGCCTCGTCGCACCACTCACTAAGAGAAGCGACTCGAAAGCCATTCATAAATTTAGTACAGTAAGTTTATCACAGGCATATCATTTTATTACATAGAAAAACAGGTCATCAACCCACATCGACAACGAGGATACATTATAAATACTAAAGTTTTCACCACACAACAAATAACAAGCCATGAAATGAACTTCAACTCAACCATTCCTCGGCGTTGGAAACGCTTGCTTTGAACCAGAAGTGATTCTCTGGGACGGGCCATCCGTTGTCGATCTGGAGACCAACACAGGACTGATCATCCAGGCTGAAGTGGCCTACTATATCAGTACCAGGGTAGGGAACCACCCAAATGTCCGAGGTATAGACACAATTGCTTCTCATAAATGTGTCAACAGCAGTTGGATCGCCTTTCACCATCATCGGATAGTTTTGTCCAAGGAAGAGCGAGTTTTCTCCAAGACTATCAATTCTGTGCTAGGGAGAAGGAGTTGGCGCTAGCACACTAGTATCCATCCCGAATACCATGCAACGGGTGTTGGAATAGGTCCGGAGAGTGCGACCATGGGAGACTACACCTGCTTCCTTAGCAGTAACATCATCAGTTGGTCGTATATACACAAGAAGAGGTGATCCATCAGAATTAGTTGCCAGGCGCCACAGAGTATATCGGCGCTGCTCGTCCTCATGCTCGTGATCATCACCATCGTCATCTCCCCCTTGGTTATAAAAATCTTCAAGTATAGGTGGTGGGATGTTCACAGGACCTTGGGAACACAAGAATAAGGTTAATTGGTAAAGGGAAACTTGCTAACCCGCATGCATGTGGATGAAACAATTATAATTACGGTGGAAGACAAACGGGCCGAAACAACGAGGATGCCATAAAGAGTGCCACGAGTGGTGCAAGCAAACACAAGGCCCTCGTATTCAATTGCATCACAGTACTCCTTCGTGCACAGAAACTGATTTTTGAGCAATATCCATCGAGACAAACCATCAAGGACGGCAACAAGCTTGTCGAAGATAGCAACAACATCATAGTTTTTGTAATTCCAAGAGCAGTTGGGAACTCGACAAATTGCTATCTTCTGTAGAAGACAGTCACCATGATCATATTTGAGCGTGTGTACATTACCGGTGTGCTCAACCTCTATGCAGTGTGCTGAGATTTTTGGAAGTGGAACCCGGTGACGAGTGTACACATTCACAAGTTCCCACTCGCAGCTGGACCCAATGTAAACAACCCAATCTCCATTTGCGCCCGCCCAAGCCTTGCCCTCAAGCGATGGCATCTTAACATCACATGTATCATTATCAAGCGGCATAAACTTGCACAGGGCGAGGCCTCCGTCGTGCCGGCGCCAGTCATCAGGGTCACAGCAAAGAAGATAGGGGAGATCAAACCGCTCCTTGACCCTTGGGTTCCTTGCAATGATGTTATTAGTTGAGTCGAGAATGGGCTTGAACGAACCTGCCATGCTAGCCGAGGTGATGACGTCACACCGATCAATGAGTTCCTCCACCACGTCATCTTTCAGATCGGGGCAAGAATAACGGGGTCATTTCCGGCCTGTTCCCTCCATGGAGAAGACGATCGAACAATGGCAGAAGAAAGGGTGAAGGGCTGAAGGAAAATGGAGGAGGGAGAGGAAGAGCGTGCGATAGCAGTTCCAAATCGAGAGGGAAAGGCGAAGAGTCGGTGGACGGTTGCGAGTTTGCCACGGTTCACGAAGAGGCGGCCCGGCCTACACGTCCGTTCGGAAATACTCCTACTACTCGCCGTCGTCTCACTGATATGTTGGAACGGGACCACATGTCAACGAAACATGTTGTGTAATTTCTTGTGCAAAATGCGATCTGGCTGCGTTGGCCCGAGGTGCCGCATTAGTTATCGACCTTTATTTTTTTAATGGCGTGCCGATCAGTTTTGAAGCACGAATGACTGGTACTGTACGCAGAGAAGATATAAACTACTCTACCACTCCCCCACCTCCAGTACTAGTAGTATAAAAAAGATATATAGGCTGGAGCTTCAGCGCTTTCTTGCTAAGGGCTGCCCACTTGCTTCTCACACTACCACCCTCTCTCTAGATCTATAAAAGACGCCCCTCTCTCCCTCCTCACCGGTGGTCACAGATCCGCCGGGGAAGAGAAGGACATGTAGCATTGACGCACTCATCGTCGGCGAGCGAGGTCACGCACTGACGACAAGGCCGGCCTCTCAGACCTAGCGCCCGTGCGGGATGGCCTCCGTCCCCAAGCTCGCTGCCGTAGTGTGTGCGGAGGACGACGACCACGAGCGAAGCCACTTCCCGCCGACCCTCGGGTATGCTACCTCTTTTCGAGCCATAACCTTGTTCTATTGCCCCATCTTCTACGTCGTTGCATGTGGATCTTTTTCCACTCCACCATCTTCCCAATTTGCTATCCTCTACTCTGCTGGCCACGCAGACGAAAACCATAATTTGCACTATTAAAGGAAACCCTACTTCATGTAGACTGATCCATGTCTGGGTTGAATAAGGAAAGGAAGGGAGACTGTACTGTCCAAGAGAGTAAGCATCGAACCCGCATCTAGGTTGAAAAGGGGAAAATTAGTAGCTAAGGAACGAGTCTTGTGTCTCTTGGTTGAAGAAGGGTAGAAAGGCATGACAACACAATAGAGAATGACCAGGTCAATCGGTTTGTTGTCCTCGCATAGGAAAAAGGTGGCTAAAGAGAACAAAAATGGGACCGTAATCCACATATGCTGCCTGGATATTTGTTGCTCTGGGCAACCATACCTCCCTCACCACTCTGCGTCCGTGGAGGTACATCATACTGGTGCCTCCCATGCTCTTATTGCCAATTTTTTTGCTGTTAGTATAACGCCAGCAGTCAAGTCAAGCAATGCTACTGCTAAAGTGATGCCACATTTAACTAATGTTGCTCTCAGTCTAATGCCACCCATAAATTTAAGCAATGCCATTTAATGTCACTCGATTATTTCAGGGTTAGCTGTTGATTGTGGATGTATTAAAGATTTTTCAGCTATAAGGCATTCTAATGCTGTTGCACAGCCAGTATACCAACGATGAAACTTGTTACTCCCGTCAGATTTTTGCACTGTTAATGCTTATAGATTACATACCTCACTTTCATGAGATAAGTTAATTTTTTTGTACAGTGTCACCAAAATGCCAAGGCGCTGATGTCATTTTATTTTGGTTAAACTGCACAGACAATTATGAAGACAAGAGGAAAGGTCAAGAGTGGGCACCTCCTCCTCCGGCTGTTCTCTTGAGGAGGTATGTATGTTTGTCTCTAATGCTTGTCGACTACATACCTGACATCATGATGTAATGTTAAGTCATTTCCTTTTGTACAGTGCGGTGATGGCATTTTATTTTAGTAGAACTGCACAAAATTTGCTTAAAAGAAGAGGAAAGGTCAGGAATGTCTCAGTTTTTCAGAAAAAACTATTGTATGTATGCCTTCCTGACATCAGCCGTTGTTGCTTTATTTATTCCTTCAAACAGGTGGTTAGAAACAGTCTTGCTACCTTTTCCCATTAAGAAATTGGAATGCTTATATTTGTGAGTCTATGCTTCAACTAGTGCCACTTTTAGAGTAATCACACTTTCAATATCTATGCAAACAGGGATGCTCGATTTTAGTGGAACTACACAAAAAGTCCAACTGGTTCAACATTAGGAGCATATTTTTTCCCAACCTTTATATCCAATTGGTGGCACTATGAGCTATTCATTATGAAGGTACATGGTTTGCTACTATCTTGCTACTCTTTTTTTACTGTCATTAGATAGTAACACTAGTGGTTTGCATGTGAATTTATTGGCAGGGTGGACCTACATTGGAGGTGCAGGACAGGATTCAATGGTTGGATGCTCAATTTCGGTTGTATCGATTTCACCTCTTCCATCACTGCCAATATGGATATCCTTGGTCTGATGAAGAATAGACGCTATATTTCTGCTCTGAACCAGCAAATCAATTCAGTATGAAATTGTCCAGGGCAAAACATAACTGTATCAGATTGTCCAGTGCAGAACATGACAGATGCTAAGCGGAAGAGACATGTTTAAACCGAAAATACAAGGTGTGGTATATGTTTACTAGCTGCTTGATATTTGTGCAGACAGAGATGTCTGCCCGTTGCTATTTGGCAAACCAACAAAGTGCCCGCAATTTTGGTTGAACTGCACAAGAGAATAGTATAGTCACTGCATGCAGTGCCATTTGAAAATAGACACAGAAAGATTTGATATTCACTTCATGGACTGCAGAAAAGTAGTACTGTACTATTTATTGGCCAACACTAGGTGCTTCATTGCTTTGGTCTGATTATATAATGGGCATCATTTTGCCTAAGTTAAAGTTTGTATTCCGAAAATAGTCTCACAGTGTGATCGAGGGAAGACCAAATCATATTGCAGTGCATGTTCCTCCATCATGTCTGGTTCATTCTCATGGTTCCAGCTGTTGGTGAAACCACTTACGTTTGCAACAGGAATTGTAGACTTCACAAACAAATTTGTCTTTCAGTCTGTATTGAATGTTGGCCAATAGAAGTATCCATGTTAGTAGGAAGAACAGATGTTTTTTCTAGATCTTTGCTTTTGGAGCTACATATTTGTATATGATCTGTGAGTCATTGAGATGCATTAACATGTTGATATTATGTATGGGAATCGTACTAGTTAATTTTAGTTACGACGCAAGATCCGAAGTGGCTGATCTTTGCTTTTGAAGCTACATATTTGTATATGATATGTGAATCATTGAGATGCATTAACAGTTACTTATTTCTATTCGCTCGGTATTTACAAGTTACTGATCGATCACTAGCTAGCCTACAAATGCGCTCTTGGCAGTTTTATTTGCGACGCAAGATGCAAAGTGGCAGTTTTTTGAATAAAAATGCCTACCTCTGATGAAACTGACAAGCTCGTACGCAAGCAAGTGCCTCCTTATTTCAAGCCAATAAAAAAGGCTCCTCCTAGTAGATTTCTGACATCTGGGTCCCATGCCATTGTCAACGTAGTCAATAAACGAGAGAATTGCACAATGAGCGGCTGGCACCAGGGACCCAGCAACTCGCCCAGTTATTTTTGTTTTGGGTTAATTTGATAAATGCCACTCCAAATCTGGTGTATCCGAGAATGCCACTGCAATTTCCAAACTTTGAAAAATGACATTTCATGCCATTTATAGTGGCACTTTTCGAAGTCTGGAGTGGCGTTTTTCAAAGTTTGCAAACTGCAGTGGCGTTTTTCAAAGTTTGCAAAAATTGCAGTGGCATTTTTCAAAGTTTGGAAATTGCAGTGGCATTTTTATGAATCGCCATAATTGGAGTGGCATTTATCTAATTTGTTTTTGAGACAGAAGCAGGGTGTCAACTGGGTTGTGCGGGACACTCTGACCTGTCTAGATAGCCTTTTCTTTTATGTTTACCACAGACCAGCCCAGTAGTTTTTTTTTCTTTCTGAAAATGGCTAGCCCAGTTTTTTTGTGATTTTTCAAGTAAGTCCCTTTATCAGGCCTATTGGTCTGCAAATCTTTCAAGACGAGGAGAGTGGCCTATCAGTAATGAGAAATGGGTTGTACATTTTTAAAACACATCAAACCGGCAATTATTTTCAAATATCTTTTTTTCATTTCGAGATTTTAAATTGCATTGATTTTTATGCGTGGACAATTTATTGGATTTTATATTGATATACATTTATTTTTAAAATCAGTCTGAATGTGACTCGAAATTTCGGGATTAAAAACAGTTCAGACCGCACCGACATATGCAAAATTTCGTATAATTTTTTAATCGTGGCCACAATATGGGCTCCAAAAAAACCCGTAAGAACTAGCAAATGGGCTGTAAATTATTTGAAATAATGGCAGATGGGTTGTATGATTTTTTCCACAGATGGCCTGTATACTATTGGATGTCCATCCAACGGCCGTCGTGCTTCTTCAATCTCTCCTCTTCCTGCTCCAACCTCTCAAACAAGCGCCGGCGGGACTGCCTGCTCCCTCCTCCCCGCGGCCGGCTGTGCTGCCGTGCAGGCCTCACCGCCCCACCGTACTCCCATCGCTGGCCTAGCCATCCCTCTACTCACCCACACCTGCTGTTATTCTCCGGCGATGGTAGACAAACCAGTAAACCCTCGTACAGTCATACTCCCCTCTGCGTGGGAAACAAAAACAACGGCCGAGTCTTCCCTGCCTCTGTGTCGTTCCCTTCCTAGGCCTCGCCGCCGTCCATCGCCCTGGTGCACTCGGCGTGGCGTGGTCAGCATGCTCAACGACCGACATGCATCTGAAGTGGACTGTACGTGGAGAGGCTGACAGCTGGTCCCATGGCCGCACGCAAGGAAATGCCTCCTTATTATACGCAAAATAATGATTTCCTCCACCTGACATCTGGGACCCACCAAAACGGCCTCTGTATTTCGCGAAAAAATGTTACCTCCGCTGACAGCTCGGACCCACCAGCTATATCTTCGCACGCAAGGAAGTGCCTCCTTATTACGCACAGAAAAAGAACACTCCCCCTGCTAGCTGGGACCCAGTATAGTGGGCCTACTAAGTTGACGGGGACGAAGGACTTTGTCAACTTAGTCAATATGCACGATTCTAGCTCGACTGACCGTACGATGTCCATCCAATGGCCGTAGTGCTTCTTTAACCTCTGGTCTTCTTGCTCCAGCCGCCCAAAGCAGTGCCGGTCATGCCGCCTCCTCCTGCCTTCCGTGGCCGGCTGTGCTGCTGCGGAGGCCTCACCGCCCCCAAACTACTCCCACTGTTGGCCAGGCCATCCCTCCACTCCACTCACCCACACCCCCTGTTATTCTGTGGCGACGGCAGCGCAGCCGAACCAGTGAACCCTCGTACTCCTCTCCGCGTGGGCATCCACTGCCGCGTCTTCCCCGGCTCCGCATCGTCCCCATCCTAGGCCTCGCCGTCGTCCACCGCCGTGGTGCTGTCGGCGCGCCGTGGTCAATGTGGTCAATGACCGAATTCCATCGGAAGAATACTGTACGTGGAGAGGCTGGCAGTTGGGTCCACGGCAGCCGCAAGGAAGTGCCTCCTTATTACATGGAAAATAATTATTCCTCCACCTGCAGCAGGGATCCACCGGACGCCCACCAGTATATCGTGAAAAAAACGTTTGCCCCTGACTGCTGGGACCCACCCGACGGGCCACCGTATTTCGCGAAAAAAACGTTCCCCCTGCTGTCAGCTCGGACCCACCGGAAGTGCCTCCTTATTGCGCACAAAAAATGAATACCCCCTGCTAGCTAGGACCCACCTTGGTGGGAGGCTGACTTGTGGGCCTACTAAGTTGACGGGGACGGAGGGCTTTGTCAACTTAGTCAATATGCACGATTCTAGCTCCATCGACCGTACGATGTCCATCCAACGGTCGTAGTGCTTCTTCAACCTCTGGTCTTCTTGCTCCAGCCGCCCAAAGCAGCGCCGGTCGTGCCGCCTGCTCCTGCCTCCCGTGGCCGGCTGTGCTGCCGCGGAGGCCTCACCGTTCCTATTCCCACTGCTGGCCAGGCCCTGTGGCGACGGCAACCTCACAGCACAGCCGAATGAGTGAACCCTCATACTCCTCTCCGCATGGGCATCCACTGCCGCGTCTTCACCGGCTCCGCGTCGTCCCCTTCCTAGGCCTCGCCGTCGTCCACCGCCTGGTGCTCTCGGCGCGGCGTGGTCAACGTGGTCAAGGAACGACTTCCATCGGACATGGACTGTACGTGGAGAGGCTGACAGTTGGGTCCACAGCTGCAGCAAGGAAGTGCCTCCTTATTACGCGGAAAATAATGATTCCTCCACCTGACAGCAGGGACCCACTGGACGGGCCACCGTATTTCGTGAAGAAACGTTTCCCCCCTGACTGCTGGGACCCACCAGCTACACCTTCGCACGCAAGGAAGTGCGTCTGGGCAAAAAAACGATTTTCCCCCCTGACTGCTGGGACCCACCAGCTACAACTTCGCACGCAAGGAAGTGCGTCCGGGCAAAAAAACGATTCCCCCCCTGACTGTTGGGACCCACCAGCTACGTCTTCGCACGCAAGGAAGTGCCTGACAGTCGGGACCCACCTAGTCGAAGCGTACATAGCGTTGTCATTCTGGTCGCGAACGTGTACGTACATATATACTGGTCGATGTAGAGGCATGCGGTTGTCGTAGTAGAGGCGCGCACGTAGCATGTACACGTAGGTACAGCGGCCAGGGTGCAAGAAAGAAAATACGGCCACGTATGTGTACATACGGGCGGGGTCTCGAACGCCTACTCGCGCATACGTACGGCGAGGGCTCGTGTACATGGCTGGGTCGGAACGAAGAAACAACGTCGTCGTCGTGTTCATGGGGAGGCAACGGAATGCGTCGTGTTCATGGGGAGGCAACGGAATGCATCGTGTTCATCGGGAGGCAACGCGGCTGGTTCGGAACGAAATGCGTGGTCGTGTTCATCGGGAGGGCTTGGACGGAAGAGGCGATGGAAACGAGGCCTGGCGTACCGCACAACGGAGGAAACGGACCTCCTACGGTCGAAACGGGGGTCCTGTTGATTGGGAGGGGTGTGGCGTACCGCAAAACAGAGGAAACGGACTTGTGTTGGAGCGCTACGGTCGAAACGGGGGTCCTGTTGATCGGGAGGGGTGTGGCATACCGCAAAATGGAGGAAACGGACCTCCTACGGTCGAAACGGGGGTCCTGTTGATCGGGAGGGGTGTGGCGTACCGCAAAACGGAGGAAACGGACTTGTGTTGGAGCGCTAAGGTCGAAACGGGGGTCCTGTTCATCGGGAGGGGTGTGGCGTACCGCAAAACGGGACTCCACGGGATACTGTTCATCTCCACCGTCGACCCCCTCCAGCCTCCACGAGCTACTGTTCATCCACCGTCGACCTCCTCCAGCCTCCACGGGCTCCTGTTCATCCAGCCTCCACCGCGCGCTACTCCACCGGCTACTGTTCAACCACCCCTCCACCTTCTACTGTTCATCCAGCCCTCCACACCACGGGGTCCTCTTCAACCACCCCTCCACGGGCACCCCTCCACCGTCTACTGTTCATCCTGCCCTCCACACCACGAGGTCCTGTTCATCCACCCCTCCACGGGCACCCCTCCACCGTCTACTGTTCATCCAGCCCTCCACCACACCACGGGGTCCTGTTCATCCAGAGGCAACGCCACCGCTCACTGTTCATCCAACCCTCCCCCCCCCCCACAACGCTCACTGTTCATCCAGAGGCAGCATCGATCGGCTTCAGTTAGCAGCAGTAGCCAAGGAATCGCTCGATCGGGTTCAGTTAACAGCCATCGATCGATCGCTCGGGTTCTGTAACGCGTAGCCTGCAGTGCAATCGCCCGGGTTCAGTTAGAGCCCAACGCCTCGCTCGGGTTCAGTTAGAACCAACGCCTCGCACACACGCGCGTACGTGTACGAGAGAAACGCGCATCACTCGGCCCCCGACCTCCCACCGTAACTGGGAACTCCCCGAAATCCCCCCCCCCCCCTCGCTTCTACCACGGGTTTTTCCATCATGGACGGCCCAAAGAATGTCATGCAGCTGCGTCTCCAGCCCGCCCAGGATGAAAAGCCCATTTTATATCATGATTTTTGTCATAGAAGTAGGATCCCACCACATCTATGATGATACCGGGTTTTGTCACATTTATCGTCATAGAAGTGTCATATGTATGACAGAAAAAAATTCGTTCGGCCCAAAATGTCACGGATGTGTCTTTTTTTTTGTAATGTGTTGAGCAAGTTGCCCCGGCAAGGCTCCTGCCGGGGAGAGCCCACCTTGTCCCTTTCCTCCTCGCGCCTCTGTCTTGGCGCTGCTCTGGTAGTATTGTGTCTTTGCTTCCCCTTCTATCCCGCCAAGCGCGGCCACAGGCGTGTGGCTGCTGTCGGTGTCAAAACCGGCGGATCTCGGGTTGGGGGTCGCTAACTGTACGTCTAAGGCGGATGGTAACAGGAGGCGGGGGACACGATGTTTACCCAAGTTCGGGCCCTCTCGATGGAGGTAATACCCTACTTCCTGCTTGATTTATCTTGATGATATGAGTATTACAAGAGTGGATCTACCACGAGATCGTAGAGGGTAAACCCTAGAGGCTAGCCTATGGTATGATTGTTGTTCTTGTCCTACGGACTGAACCCTCCGGTTTATATAGACACTGGAGGGGGCTAGGGTTACACAGAGTCGGTTACAAGGGAGGAGATCTACATATCCGTATTGCCAAGCTTGCCTTCCACGCCAAGGAGAGTCCCACCCGGACACGGGACATAGTCTTCAATCTTAGATCTTCATAGTCCAACAGTCCAGCTAAAGTATATAGTCCGGCTGTCCGAGGATCCCCTAATCCAAGACTCCCTCAGTAGCCCCCAAACCAGGCTTCAATGACGATGAGCCTGGCGTGCAGATTGTCTTCGGCATTGCAAGGCGGGTTCTTCTCCAAATTCTGAGTACCTGTCGAGTATGTCGGATGTGGGGTTCCGGCAAACCATTAAGGTTCAAACACTGGGGTGCGCGCGAAGTCTCTCCCTCCTATCGATCTACTCTAGCTCGCTAAGATCTCGCGGACGAACTCGACAAACTCGCAACACAGAAAGACATGAGGTTTATACTGGTTTGGGCCACCGTTGTGGTGTAATACCCTACTCCAGTGTGGTGGTGGTGGTGGATTGCCTCTTGGGCTGATGATGAACAGTACAAGGGAGAACAGCCTCCTGAGGTTGAGGTGTTCTTGTGCTTGAGTGGTTAAGGATGATCTGAACCAGTTCGGGATCCGTTTTCTCTCCTACTATGGTGGCTAGTCCTATTTATAGAGGCCCTGGTCCTCTTCCCAAATGTTGAGCGGGAAGGGAGCCAACAACGGCGAGCAAATTTGAAGGGGGCAGCTAGTACAAGCTATCCTGACAAAAGCGGTCTTCGCCTGCGAAAAGCTCTGTGATGCCGCCTGGGGCTCCACGATGACCTCCGCCTTGCCGTCCTCCGGTCTTGGTCTCGTTGCACCAATATGGAAACCTTTGCCTTGTGCCTCGGTACTCTTCGCCTGCGCTGGCCTCCTTAGCACCAAAGAGGAAATAGATACGCTACGCGCACTGGCGCCCGCCTGGCACCCTCCTGGTGTCGTTCGTCATGGCTCGCGTCACGAGAGCCTCGTGAGGTTTGCCCTGCCTTGATATCTCCGCTCCTCGTGAGCCTGCCGGGCTAGGCCACTCCATAGGAGGTCTTGCGTCGTCCGCCTCACGAGGCTAGGACCCTCGCGAGGGTCTTGGATGCCTTGTTGATGAAGATGGGCCGTACAGCCTACTGGCTTAGCCACGCGGTAGGCCGTAGGCAGGGAAGTCTGGGGACCCCCGTTCCTAGAACGCTGACAGTAGCCCCCGGGCCCAAGGCGCGATCGGCCTTGGCTTCGCAGCGAAGCCAAGGGTCAAGTTCGGAGCACCGCGGGCCCCAAAAGCCTGCGGCCTCGGTTGACGCGTGGTGGTTGATTGGACGTGGGCGTCTCCGCTTCCCCACTGCCTTTGAATCCACCCGGCTATGCGGCCCCTATGGCCTACACAGTTATTCTTCTGCCTCCTGCGCCTTGCTTCCCCAGTTCCCCTTCTTCCTTGTGGCTCCGTTTCTCTTTTCCAATCTGATTTGCGCCCCGCCTGCTCCACCGCCATGGCGCCAAAACAAGCTGGGAAGGGGAAAAGACCTCTGTCTCCGCTAGCTACGCCTCCGTCCTTTGCGCCAGTGCTCGGCCGGTCTCGGGTGCTCAACGACGAGGCCATGGACAAGGTGCGCCCGATGCTTGCTTCCAGCTTCAATGAGTGGGGGGATATTGTGGCCTGGCCCGCGTCTCGTACTCGCATGGCTCAGACTGCCACTGAGGTCCCAATCTTCATAGATGCCCTCTGGGCGGGCCTGATTCCTCCCTTCTCTGCCTTTTCAATGCGGTGCTTGAGCATTATCAGATCCACATGTTGCATCTCGACCCTCAGTCCGTGACTCTTCTTGTTGTCTTCGCCTTCGTGTGCGAGGCCATGGTTGGCATTGCTCCTTCGGTGGCTCTCCTCCATCACTTTTTCTCATTGCATCTGGCCGACCCTCAGCAATGCTCGGGGTGCGTGAGCTTCGAGGCCGTGGCTGCGATGGCGGGCGAGGGGGTCGATTTCGAGCTTCCTCCATCCACGAGCGAATTCCGGATACGATGGGTGTTCGTCAATGCCGGTGTGCTCAGTCCTCTGCTTCAGGCTCCATCAGGGCCCGCTATTCCTAACTCCGGCTGGAGCCATCAACGGCTCGTGAGCCCTGGCCTTGCCCGCGTCTGGCTCAGGTTGAGGTTGCTGAAGGTTCGTGGCATAACTGCTCCGATGGTGGTGAAGGAATTCGTCCAACGCCGGGTCGCCCCGCTTCAGCGCCATTCTCGCCCAATGTGGACCTTGCTCAGCAGCCAGGACCGCATGAGGTTTTAGGAGTTCGGGCTCCTCCTCGGGACGCGGCGAATAGAGCTCAAGGTCCTGACGGGTGTCTTTCTGCCGGCCGAACTGCCTGGGAAGAACTGTTTGCTGTACCGCTGCAAGAATAAAGATGGATTTGTAAAGGACATGCCTCTCTTCAATGAATGGGGGTCACGGCCGATCGGCCTAGAAGGGCCTCGTGAGAACCCCATCGTCGTGGTTCCCTTCCTTGCCCCTGATGCTGAGCTCGCCCCAAGTGACGGTGCAGGTAGGCGAGCTCAGGCAAAGGTCGGCGGCTCGAGTGTTGAGGAGCACGTGCTGAGTGGTGATCCTGGGGCATCGTCCTCAGGAGCCTGCCACTCCTCTCCTGAGGCGTCGGTTGCTGAGGAGACGTTGCATGCGACTTTTGAGGCCAAGGCTCCAGGAGCCTCGGGAGGTCGTGGTGAGACGGCGCCCGGTTGTTCGCCGCAACCGGGCACCCCTAAAGATATTCTTCCAAGCTCTTCTTCGGCCCCGTTGTGCACAGGCCGTCATGTCCAGCGGTTCGGTCGTCTTTGTGTGGACTTCAAGGAGCTCCGCAAGAGGAAAGGATCTCCAAGCGGCAGTAACATCTTTGGACCACTGAAGCGGAAGAAGTACATCGCCGTTGATGTGTAAGTATCGTACTGTTGTGGCTCTCCGTGTGATGCTTTCTTCTTCTGACGCCAGTCTTTCAGGGCTCCTTCCACTAAGGCTGCTGGGTCTCCTGAGAAATGGCCTCCTTCTTCCTTAACTCTTCCGCCGGCCTCGAGCGCTCCGAGTCCGCTGGTTACCCCTCGAGCAGGGTTGGTTGAAGGGGCTCTCCTGCCTTCCTAGCACGCTGAACCTGCGGCCTCGTCGCTCCTCCCCCTTGGTCTGGCGTGGAGCTTGGCAGGCATGCGCAAGGCTCCCCCGCTGGTCTTTGACAGCAACCTGTTGGCTTCGATCTTTGGCTCCTCTTCGAGCAGCGAGCCCCAGCCGGCTTGGGCTTCTCGCGAGGACGGGCTGGTGTCGGGTTTGGCGCCAGCCCCCAGCCCCCTGCCGAGGGGTGGCGCGCCGCTTGGCGCCCCGCCTGCATCCCTCTAGGTGGAGGACGAAGAAGCCGGGCGTTCGAGCTTGAGCGCGGGCGGAGCGTGGTTCGCCGTGAGCTCTTCCAGGAGGCGATGAACGCGATGAGCCGATTTGGTGAAGAGCTCGCGAGTGTCGATTCGCGTCTTGAGGCTGAGGGTCTCCGGCTGGTGGAGGAGCGGTGCAAGTTGAAGGTGGCCATCAACCTCCGCCGCCATCAGCGTGACCTTGAGAACGCGAAGGCCGAGGCGTCTCTCAAGGTTTCCCATGAAGCCCGCTCACGAGCCTTGGAAGAGGCTCGCGAGGCTGATCGTCGCTGTGAGGCTGCGGAGAAGCGCGCGTGGGAGCTTCAGGCCTGGAGCGCGTCTCTTGAGCAGCAAGTGGAGGCGCGCAGGGCCGCTCTTGCGTCTCTGAGGGGGATGCTCGCGGAGGAAGAGGAGGTCCGGAATGGTGAGGAGGCGCTGGCCCTGGAGGCCATGGAGCGCAGCCGCGAGCTCGAGCAACTGGAGACGAGGGAGCGTCAAGTTGCCCAAGCAGAAGATGCCGTCGGGGATCGCGAGGCTGGAGTTGAGGAGGAGGTGAACCACCGGGTGGCCCAGGTTCGCGCGGACCTGAAGGGCAGGTACGACCTGAAGCTAAAGCTCGTGGGCGTGGAGGATGAGGGCAGGGCCGCTGCCCTCAGGCCCAGGTTGGACGAGGCTGAGAGGCGTGAGGAAGCCACGGCCACTGGCCTGGTCACGGCGCAGGCGGACTTGGCCTCCGCCCGTGCCGAACTGCGTTCCCTCCGGAGGCGGGTTGATGACACAGAAGCCGTCGCAAAGCAAAACATGGAGGAGGTGCTCCAACGTCGAACACTGGAGCGCGAGCATGCCCCTATGCTTCAGGACCTCCGGAACAGGGCCAACATCGCACTAGGCCACATCTGCGACGTGGAGGCGCCGACCCCTCACTCAAATGACTATGCCAGCTATCTGACCTTCTTCACCGAGGTGGTGACGCGCCTGGAGGCTTGATCTGCCAGAGCTCGCCAGCTTGTGGAGGAAAGGGGGCGCGGCTTGCTTGAGCGCACTTTCTCACGTGTCTTTAGCCACCTCCTGAATGCTGACCCCAACTTTGACTTTGACACCGCCATTGCCCCCGTACCCACGACTGTCCGAGGCGACCTTGCGCGCTGGGTTGAGGACAATGTGGACGCGTTGGTCAGGGCCTTCACTTCGGAGGATGATGCGGTGGTGGTCATCACAGACGAAGGCGACGTGGTTGATGATGGCGACGGGGGCGTCGCCGATGGCGGCGATGATGCCGATGAAGACGACAACGACGTGAGTGACGCGTCCGCGGGCGACGCAGCGAGCGACATTTCTGGTGGATCCCTTGTTCACCTGTCATTTCTCCCTGCACAAAAACTCAGGCGTGGCCCTTGGAAACTTGTAAGAGCGTTTTGAGAGGGGAGCCGCTCATGTAAGCAAATTGCGACTCTTACTTCCCATGCGATGTGAGCTTCTGTCCTTGTGAACTTGTGAATCCTGATGCGAGTTTTTTGCCTTGGTTTACCTTAGTCAGCGCCAGCTTTGGGCCGGGCTGCGATGTGTCGAGTTCCTGGGAACCTTGCGAAGCTCGTCGCCCCGTCGGAAGGGGCCCCACGAGAGGTGAGCACCAGTTGCAGTGTTAGCGCGCGCTTGGTGCGCGCGTGCTTCGCGCAGTCCCGCTCACGAGGAGCTCGTGAGGGAAAGGCGACGGACATGAGTCCCAGACAAAATGAGATCCAGAAGGCAAAGAATCGCTCAAACGAGAAAAGGCTCCCCCCGCGCGCATCAATAAAACTCAGCTTCAACTCAAATCCAAATCCAGAAGGCAAAGCTACATAAAGAGAGAGATCCAAAGCAAAAGGCCGCGTCCGGCACCTAGTCTAGTCTTCTGGTCTTCAAGTCTTCTCACCAGCGTGGATATAAGTGCTGCCACTAGGCGTGGGAGGGAGCCTCAGGCCCTGAGGTCGGCACCCCTGAGACTCCGGGGCGTGCACAACCCCAACTCATTATTACGTGAGAGTGTCACGGGCGGCGAGCTTCATAGGCACTAGGCCTTCTTCACAGGTACCGGCCTTGCTACATATCGCCAGACGAGGGCCCCGCCTTGCGCCACCCTCGACCTCCTGTGAGTCGAATGGTTACCAGGAAGACACAGAGGAGGGAAAGAGGACGCTAGCGGTTTCCTCGGCGACCACAGGTCCTCTGCCGGGGGAAGGGTTGTCGAGGCCTCCTCGGCAGAGGGCCTACCTCCTGGTGTTGTCAGGCGTCGCGCGCCGCGGGAGGGGCCTTGCTCCTGGCTCCCTCTCGGTGGCCCCCAGCGTGTCTTCCTTGTTGGAACGGGTGCCGCCATGCCTGGGTTGTCGATCGACGCTGCAACCTGGTTCATCTGTAGTCCATGGTTATTATAAGCCTGTTCCTGAGAGTCAAGCGGTACCCTGTAATTTCTGCTTCTGGCGCGATCGTTGTGGTTCTCCGTTGGTTCTTGGAAGGCTTTGGCTCCTAGCGCCCCCTCTCCCCAATCTTCACCAATGAATGAGCCGATGTCGTCCTCTGGTGCGTACCCTTGGTCCATCATGCGAGGCACGTAGGCTTCCGGGGCTGTCACCCCAAACACCTTGCCGTGGTGCCCCACGCTCCATGTTGCTCCGCCCATGATGGCGTCTTGGGGATGACAATACGGCATCCGGCGGGGACCATGGGTGGTGACGCTTGCGCTCGTGCTTGTCGTGGGCGGCATGGGGGAGCTGGAGCCCCCTACGCCGCCGGCCGTGCTGATGTTGATGAAGCCCCCGGGCGTAGTTGACGGCGCGCGGATATGGTGAGGTTCGTCGCGTGGCCCTGCAGTGGCCTGGGGGGAAGTCAATAGCAGAAGGGTGGTGTCACTCCCTCGATGCGGCTATATCTCCCACGTGTCGAGGCACGACTTAGAGGCATAACCGCATTGAAAGCAATGTCGCAAGTGAGGTAATCTTCACACAATCCATGTAATAAATAAAGGGGAAAGATACATAGTTGGCTTACAATCGCCACTTCACACAAGTACATAAATAACATCCATCAAAGAGATTACACTCAAGGTCCGACTACGGTACCAAAAAGAAAGAAGACTACCCCAAATGCTAAACAGATCCCCGGATCACCCCAAACTGGGCTCCACTACTGATCATCTGGAAAAGAAACATAGTAACGGCCACGTTCCTCGTCGAACTCCCAAGTGAGCTCGGTCTCAACATCTGTACTGGCATCGTTGGTACCTGCATCTGCTGAGATAGAATCGGTGAGTCACGGGGACTCAGCAATCTCACACCCGCGAGATCAAGACTATTTAAGCTTAAAGGTGGGAAAGGGGTATGTGAGGTGGAGCTGCAGCAAGCGACTAGCGTATATGGTGGCTGCAACGCAAAAGGGAGCGAGAAGAGAAGGCAAAGCACGGTCGAGAAACTAGAAGTGATCAAGAAGTGATCCTGAAACAACCTACGTCAGGCATAACTCCAACAACCGTGTTCACTTCCCGGACCCCGCCGAGAAGAGACCATCACGGTTACACACTCGGTGGATGTGTTTTAGTTAAGGTCAACTTTGGGTTTTTCTACAACCGGACATCAACAAATTCCCATCTGCCTCATAACCGCGGGCACGGCTTTCGAAAGATAATACCCTGCAGGGGTGTTCCAACTTAGCCCATGATAAGCTCTCACGGTCAACGAAGGATATTCCTTCTACCGGGAAGACCCGATCAATCTCGGAATCCCGGACTACAAGACATTTCGACAGCAATAAAACAAGTCCAACAAAGCCGCCCGATTGTGCCGACAAATCCTGATAGGAGCTGCACATATCTCGGTCTCAGGGCACATCCGGATGAGCTGTCCATACAACTAAAACCAAACCTCAAGTTGCCTTGAGGGGGCGCTGCACAGCGCTCTAGTTTGGACCAGCAATTGAAGGAGAACTGGCCCGGGGGGTAAAATAAAGATGACCCTTGAGTCTGCAGAACCCAAGGGAAAAAGGCTAGGTGGCAAATGGTAAAACCAATGTTGGGCCTTGCTGGAAAAGTCTTATTCAAAGCGAACTGTCAAGGGGGTCCCATAAATCACCCAACCGTGTAAGGAACGCAAACTCCGGGAACATAACACCGGTATGACGGAAACTAGGGTGGCAAGAGTGGAACAAAACACCAGGCATAAGGCCGAGCCTTCCACCCTTCACCAAGTATATAGATGCATTAATTAAATAAGCGGTATTGTGATATCCCAACAAGTAAACATGTTCCAACAAGGAACAACAAGTCCATGTTCCAACAAGGAACAAACTTCATCTTCACCTGCAACTAGCAACGCTATAAGAGGGGCTGAGCAAAGCAGTAACATAGCCAAACAACGGTTTGCTAGGACATGGATGGTTAGGGGCTGACATGGCAATATAGGAGGCATGATATAGCAAGTGGTAGGTATCGCAGCATAGGCATAGCAAAAGAGCGAGCAATCTAGCAAGCAAAGATAGAAGTGATTTCGAGGGTATGGTCATCTTGCCTGCAAGAGTCTCAGAGTTGTCGAAAGCTTGGACCTCGAAAGCGTTCTCAACGGAATACTCGTTCACGTACTCGTCTCCCGGCTCTACCCAAGACAAGAGAACAAGCAAAGGAACCAATATCAACCACGATGCAATGCGCAAGCAACATGATGCCAAACATGGCATGATATGCGAGAGATGATATGCAATGTGTATGCATGCTTCGGAAGGACAAGGATGAACAAGGCATAATCTTGGAAAACCAAGCATGCCACTGGATAGATGAGGTGATTTCGGTTGAAATCGATATAAAGATCACCGGAATCGGGTGCACGGTTTGCAAATGGCAAGCAATACAAGAATGACACGAAACTGCCATAAACAGCATGATGCTACTTAGCAAGCAGCAAATAATTAAGCTACTGCAACCAAACATGGCAACAAAGCATATGACAGTAATCTACTAAATATGCTTGACAAAAGATGAACACTGAGCTACGGCTAAATCACAACATAGCAGGTTCAAACAATCATGGCAAAAGTGCAAACGATAACAAGTTCTCAGACTTAGTGAAATAATCAACATAGCAGAAACTAACATCAGGATGACATGTTCAGAGCAATGAAACAACATGCTACAGGATCAGAACATAGCAGAGTAAGGCATGGAATGAATCTACTCAAAGCACTTGACAAAAGTCTCTTACTGAGCATAAGCTAAAAAGGATCAGAAAATATGATTACACCCATGTCAAATAAGCAAGTTTCGTTACAGGTTTCAGACTTAGCAGAAAACTGGACATGGCAGAAAACTAATAACGACTAGGCATGTTCGTGAGCTCGATGCACTCACTACAGAGCATTTCATGATAAACTAAGCATACATACATCAATAAGACATGTCATAGTAACTAGAAATGGCAATAATAACATCATATCATGCAAGGATCAACTACACCAAGCTTGGCAAAATCGAACAACATGTAAACAATCTGCCAGCAATATTTTTAAGCAAAAGTAGAGCTCGATTGACTCAAGCTATGGCACTCCATAATTGCAAACAAAGGCATGGATGGATAGAGCAAATACTCAAGTTCAAAACACCCTTACTGATCATGCTCAAATTATGCATGGATCTCTCATAAACAACATGAATACATGGCAAGAAAATAACAGCAGTCAGGGACTTACTGAAATCACTAAGTCTCTGAAACCAGCAACATCAAGTGACCTAGTTTGCATGCTTGTGCTAGTCACCACAAGTATCACAAAAATACATGGCAAAATTCTCTGGAAAGGTAACATGGCATATTACAAAACTCATGTAGGACTCAACTCCATAGGAGGTTGTCGGTGTACTAAAGTAGGGGTACCTTAGTACCCCAGACTTGTGCACGGGCAGTTGTAGCACCCTGCGGCGAGGCCCGCCCAGGAAGCGCCAAGAGAAGACCAAGCATTCAAGACAAGGCCCCCGGCAAGAGGAGCTTGCCGGGCCAAGAAGACAAGACCCCGGCAAGAGGAGCTTGCCGGGACGACTGAGCCCATGTAATACCATCCAAGAACAAAGTATACGAGACAGAAGATCGAGACCCCGACAAGAGGAGCTTGTCGGGAAGGCCGAACCCAGGCACCACAAGAGAAGCCCGCCACGGCGCTCCATGCGCCCCGGCAAGGCCTGATAGCCGGCAAGCTATCAGGCACAGGAAGACGACCCCCGCGGCAAGCCACTTGCCGCGGCAAATCGCCACCTCAGGACTGCGCTCCAGCTCACCCGCCCACGCGTCGCTCCAGGGTTTCCCCCAAGGGCACGTGGCGGGGCACCGCGCAGCCTGGGGTATGCGGTGGCATGCAGCCACCACCGTGGCGAGCGGTGGCGCACCTAACGGTCCGCCTCGGTGCTGTCCAGGCGACCGTGACGGGCATTTAATGCCCTTGTCCCCTACCGTCAGAAGTAGGTATGATAACACTGTGCCGCACTGTAGCGCCACTGTTCCCGCACTGTTACAACTTCCACCCCTTTTGCACTTTTACCCCTTTCTCTTACGTTGACACCTGTCGGTGACCCCTTTGCGCTATAAAAGGAGGCCCGTGTGCAACGTAGGAGAGGTTCGGACATCCGGAATCCAGACAGCCATACGCTCGGTGCAGCTAGCTCTCCAAGCTCCCGAGCTCCCCAGTTCAATACGACCAAGCAGGAGTAGGGTTTTACGCGTCCATCGCGGCCCGAACCTGGGTAAACCGCCCGTGTGCTCGCCTCGATCTGCTCTCCGTGCTCCCTCCGCCCCCGGACAACGAAAGGGGCTCCGGCCCCATAGGTGCTCGCGGGGGACGCCGTCCACCCCGACATCTTTGGCGCGCCAGGTAGGGGGAACCATGGAGCGCGTGCTGCGGAGGCATTCTTTCCCACGGGCTCGTGTGCGGCCCTCCTCGAGTATCCACTCGCGCAGAGACTGGGCAAGAAGCAGCTGCTCCTTGAGGAGGACCGCCTTCTGGCCGCTGGGCGAACGATTCGCCTCCAGCGAACTCTGCGCCGCTCCCGTAGCCGCAGAAGTTAGCGCCAGAAGTCACGAGAAAGGCGACCTCGTTCCCCGGCGCGCCTCGTCCGCCGGGGTGCCGAACGAGTTGACGCCGACCGTGGGAGGAATCTTGCCAGCGCGGTTGCCGGAACCCGTTCCGCCAACCATCCTCTCTGCCCAAGTCTTGCCGCAGTTGCATGTGATCCTTGGCGCAGAGAGGGGCGCGGATCCCCAAGCATAGCTACGCCTAGCTCCGGAGGGTCGTGAGGCCCTGCGCCTTTGCCTACCCCCAGGATGGGCTGGATGCTGCCCAAGGAGGTTTTACCCTACCGGGCGGCAAGCGATAAGAAAAGATAAGTTGCCGGAGCTCGAGCAATTGCCCCATCAATTTTTAAGAGTTATCTCCCTCGAACGACCGAGCCTTGGTTGAGAGGCCTGAGCGCGGAAGGACCGGCACGAGACTGGTTGCGCCCTCATTTCGTTTCGAGTCCGCTCAACGACTTGAGTGTGCTACACCCCGAGTAGCGTCCTCACTTTGTTTCGAGCTCGCCCGGCACCCTAAGCGTGCTGCGACCGCAGTCGCACCTCTTACTTTGCCTTGAGCCTGCTCAACAATCTGAGTGAGCGGCAACCAGCCGCGGCGAGGTTTCTTGCCGGTGGTAGCCCCGCCAGCGGGTCGCTGACGTCCCGCACTCGGCGCCCGTGGCAAGGCGGAGGCCTACGCCGGCAAGTCCCCGAAAACGTAGGGCGGAAACAAACAAGGCGCCGGTCAAGTAGAGGAGATAACAGTGCGATGCATTGCCTAAGATAAAAAGTTATATTACAAAATGCCTTACTGCTGCTCTAACCAGCCGTTTCCATGGCATATTTAACAGCGGCAGGGAAAGGAGATAAAAGAAAGGGGCAGGCGGCCTAGTCCACGCGGTCGCCCTCGATCCTCTTGACCCCGGCCGCCTTCTTGACGATAGGGGCGATGAGGGCCTGGACCCCCGTCAGGTCTGCGTTCTCCGGCAAGGGCCTGAGGACGTTGGTAAGCCTGATGTCGGGGTTGCGGAAAACGATCTTCACCAGCACCCTCTCGAGGGCCCCGGAGATGGCCTCCCGCGTCTCGTCGGCCAGCTCCTTCGGAAGCGACGTTCGGAGGTGCTGGAGCGCCTGCACCACCCCCTGGAAGAAGGAAGTGAGCTTGGCGCTGGGCACGACGTCCTCGTCGGTGAGGGACTGGTGGCCCTCGATCCCCAGCAGCGTCAGCTCCTTGTCGATGGTGGCGGCGATGTCGACGAGGCCCTCGGTCCACCGCTCCACCGTATCCCTGAAGGTGTTCTGGGAAACGGCGGCGCGCCTCAGCAGCTCCTTGCGCGTTGCCTAGCAGACACCCTCGCGGCAACCGAAGAAGAACCAGGGTTCCCCCCCTCCATCGCAGATGGGGGAAGGAAACCAGAAGCAGAAGGAGGAAGGAGATGGAGTGCGGATTTCCGTTGCCCCCTTTCGCTCCTTATAAAGGGGCGGAGTGGGAACGCGGCCGCCTCGCTCCTCCAATAGAAGCGGAGGAAGGGCAGGCGACTGGGGCCGACCCACTGCATCGACCCGCGCCGGCCCGACTCCCTGCCTCCGCCGCCGCGACTCCGAGTGCATGAG
This sequence comes from Aegilops umbellulata, assembly GCA_032464435.1. Classification (NCBI taxonomy): domain Eukaryota; kingdom Viridiplantae; phylum Streptophyta; class Magnoliopsida; order Poales; family Poaceae; genus Aegilops; species Aegilops umbellulata. Next base: position 69,764,906 of record CP136060.1, on the reverse strand, counting down.
GACCGCGTGGTGGGCGCGCAGAACCGAGGCGACGGGTGGGACGACCTCTCCCCATCCCGTGATTATGGGGAACGGACGCCTCGAAAGCCGCGCCTCACCCCCGTTCATTTATCGAGCCGCGCCTCCGCACCTCCCTCCACTTAAAGAGGGAACGGGCGTTTCGCCCCCACGACGCCGCGATAAGCGCGCGCCGCCTGGGGAAGGTGCGACGGATGCGGAGTTAAGGAGCAGCGCGACCAAGGCCACGCGTGCCCGTGCACTGTTAGGGCCTGGCCCAACGACGCTCGGCACCGTGTGTGGCCCAGGCCCGGGGGCTCCTGTCGGTGTACTAAAGTAGGGGTACCTTAGTACCCCAGACTTGTGCACGGGCAGTTGTAGCACCCTGCGGCGAGGCCCGCCCAGGAAGCGCCAAGAGAAGACCAAGCATTCAAGACAAGGCCCCCGGCAAGAGGAGCTTGCCGGGCCAAGAAGACAAGACCCCGGCAAGAGGAGCTTGCCGGGACGACTGAGCCCATGTAATACCATCCAAGAACAAAGTATACGAGACAGAAGATCGAGACCCCGACAAGAGGAGCTTGTCGGGAAGGCCGAACCCAGGCACCACAAGAGAAGCCCGCCACGGCGCGCCATGCGCCCCGGCAAGGCCTGATAGCCGGCAAGCTATCAGGCACAGGAAGACGACCCCCGCGGCAAGCCACTTGCCGCGGCAAATCGCCACCTCAGGACTGCGCTCCAGCTCACCCGCCCACGCGTCGCTCCAGGGTTTCCCCCAAGGGCACGTGGCGGGGCACCGCGCAGCCTGGGGTATGCGGTGGCATGCAGCCACCACCGTGGCGAGCGGTGGCGCACCTAACGGTCCGCCTCGATGCTGTCCAGGCGACCGTGACGGGCATTTAATGCCCTTGTCCCCTACCGTCAGAAGTAGGTATGATAACACTGTGCCGCACTGTAGCGCCACTGTTCCCGCACTGTTACAACTTCCACCCCTTTTGCACTTTTACCCCTTTCTCTTACGTTGACACCTGTCGGTGACCCCTTTGCGCTATAAAAGGAGGCCCGTGTGCAACGTAGGAGAGGTTCGGACATCCGGAATCCAGACAGCCATACGCTCGGTGCAGCTAGCTCTCCAAGCTCCCAAGCTCCCCAGTTCAATACGACCAAGCAGGAGTAGGGTTTTACGCGTCCATCGCGGCCCGAACCTGGGTAAACCGCCCGTGTGCTCGCCTCGATCTGCTCTCCGTGCTCCCTCCGCCCCCCTCACCGGACAACGAAAGGGGCTCCGGCCCCATAGGTGCTCGCGGGGGACGCCGTCCACCCCGACAGAGGTACACATCAATCATGGCAAAAATGACAAAAGTGCATGTTCAGATAAGATCCAGCCACTGACATCAACTAGCCCTCTTCTAACAGCATTTCGGGCATCAAGATGACCTCAAATGAAAATGATGCAATGGAACAAAATGATTTACTCTTCGAGGCGAACAATTTGACATATTATACGCGCGAAACGGAGCTACGGATGCAAAGTTATAGCATGGCAAACATGGCATGATGATATGAAATCGTGAGGACTTAGAAATATTCGGGTGAGGGAAAAAGTCAACCGTCGGACGCGGTTTTCGAGGATGGCCGAGATCTGGCGGCTGACTCGCCGGAGAAGAAGCCCGAGGCGGCCAGGGTGTCTCCGGTGGCCGGATCCGGGCCGGGATGGCCGGATCTGACGCCGGGAGGCGCGGGGCGCCGGACCCGGCGAAGGAGGCGGCGACGGCGCGGCGTTGGCGGCGAGGTACGGGGCGCCGGAGCGGCGAGGGCGATGCCGGCGGGCGGCGGCGCCGGGAGGAAGCGGAGGGCGGCGGCGGACCTCGGGAGGGCGGCGAACGGCGGAGCGCGGGCTCGCGCTCGGGCGCGGGGCCAGCGGGCGAGCGGCGGCGGCGTCCGGTCCCGGGCGGGCCGACCTCGGGCCCCGGCGGGCCGCGGGCGACGCGGGGGGAGAGAGAGAGGGGCGCGGGTGAGGTGGCGGCAGCGGATTGGGCGTAGGAGGCGGCTGAGCTGAGGTGGCAGCCTCTCATAGGCCGGAGTGAGGTGGCTGTTGGCGGTGGACGCGTCCGGTGAGGGAGCGGACACGTCCGGCGGCGTGCGGGGAAGATTGCTAGGGTTTCATCTGTCCGAAAAAAATCCGAGGGAGAGCACATATTTATAGCTAGAGGGGGCTAGGAAGCTCCAAATGGAGTGCGGTTTTCGGCCACGCGATCGTGATCGAACGGCGGAGGACATGGGAGTGTCTTAGATGGGTTGTTGGGCTGTTTTAAAGGGGTGTTGGGCTGCAACACACACAAGGCCTTCACGGTTACCCGGTTAACCGTTGGAGTACCAAACGAACTCCGATTGACCCGAAACTTGACAGGCGGTCTACCGGTGCTATACCGAGGCCACATGTCAAACCTCGGTCCAATCCGAGAAAGTTTAATACCCGCTCACGAAGAAATGCAAAAGGGGACACCGGGAGACATAGGAGCGCCGGATTGCAAAACGGACAACGGGAAAGATGCTCGGATTTATGAGACGAACACGTATGCGAATGGGATGCACATGATGACATGAAATGAAATGCAAGACATGACCAAAATGCAAAACGGAGAGAACCCAACCACGGAGGGAATATCATAGCACATAGCCGGAAATGGCAAGAGTTGGATTACAAATATGGCAAGTTACATCTGGGGCGTTACAACACACCACCACTACGAGAGGATCTCGTCCCGAGATCTAGGACTGAAAGAACTCCGGATACCCAGAACGTAGGTGGTCTTCACGCTCCCAGGTGGCTTCTCGGTCTGAATGATGTGACCATTTCACTTCGAGGAATTTGATTGACTTGTTGCGAGTCTTGCGCTCAGTTGTCTCAAGAATAGCAACTGGATGTTCATGATAGGACAAATCTTCTTGAAGATCAATCTCTTCGAAGTTGATGATGCGCTCAGGCGTCTTGAAGCACTTGCGAAGCTGTGACACGTGGAAGACATCGTGCACATTTGCAAAGTTGGAGGGAAGCTCAAGTTGATAGGCGAGATCGCCTCGTTTGCCGATGATCTTGAAAGGACCGACGTATCGCGGGGCAAGTTTCCCCTTGATACCGAAGCGACGAGTTCCTTTCATTGGCGAGACACAGAGGTAAACATGGTCTCCGATCTCGAATGCCACATCACGGTGTTTGCTATCGTAATAGCTCTTCTGGCGCGACTGCGCGGCTTTGAGGTTCTCACGAATCACCTTGCACATAGCCTCAGCCTCTGAGATCAAATCATTGCCGAGCAATTGACGTTCACCGGTTTCAGACCAGTTGAGAGGGGTACGACACTTTCTGCCATAGAGAATCTCGAATGGAGCTTTGCCCGAGCTGGCTTGAAAGTTGTTGTTGTAAGAGAATTCAGCATAAGGAAGACAATCCTCCCACTTCATGCCGAAAGAGATAACACAGGCTCTGAGCATATCTTCAAGAATTTGGTTGACACGCTCAACTTGTCCACTAGTCTGAGGGTGAAAGCAGAACACCAACGACCAGCTGGTCTTCTCCAACCTCTTGCTATTCCAGAATGGAAATTCGATCATATTGAAATGGACTTCGTGACTGGTTTTCCTAAGTCCAAGCGCGGAAATGATGCTATCTTCGTCGTAATCGATGTGTCCTCTCTCCGTCTCTTTCAGCTACTAATTGAGGATCCTAATCTCTCTGTGCATATACTATACATGCTGCAAAAAGAAAAGAAAAAAAAAGCTAAATATCTAGCCAGTCGTGCCGGGTGGGTGGAATGGGAACTCAGAGCATGCATCTACAGGCTGGGGAGAATATCATACGAAAACTAAAATAACTTCGTGGAAACAATGTTTGTGAAAGTTTGAAAATAAAATCTGAAAAAAAATGTGGGATGTTAAGAGGATGAAGTTTTATTGTCATGTGCAATTTCAATTATAAAAATATTACGGGATGCGAGCTATAAAAAAGATAAATTCAACAATGAATAGTGATGTTACTGTTTGGCACTGTTCAATGCTGATTTTGACCTTTTCATAGCTCAAGTTAACATGTTCGAACTTGAAATTTTGCATGGCAATAGAACGTCACCCTCTTAGCATCTCATATTTTATTGAGATTTCTTCAAAACTACAAAATATCGTTTTCTCGTGGTTTTCACCGGTTTCCACGGAATGGTGTTTTCCGTATGATATTTTTTCCGTACAGGCTGATGCTTCAAACCCGTCTCAAACACCCGAGCGGATGGACCAGCCACAAAAAATCGACTCACCCGGGCGTCTCAAACCAGCCTCAAACGCCCGGACTGTCCGACACCCCTCATGTCCAGCCCAAATATGGGTGGATATGGAACGGCCTGGGCGCATCCGCCACGTCGGAGCTAACATGCCCGGCCCACCACCGACCCCATGGTTGTCCCACAAAAAACCCCATCCGCCTTCATCCGACAACTCGAACGATCCTCCACCAGCCACCGACGCCTATAGCTACACCAGCAACCGGAAGGGGAAAGGGCCGGCGAGGAAGTGGTGAAGATCCGGCTTCTCCACTTTAAATTTGATTTTTTTTAGATGTAGCTTAAACGTTTTTGTCATATTATGTGCATTACGAGAACTTTGGCAATCTTTTGGAGATCCGCCTGTGATCTTTTGGTGAACGGATTGTGCATTTGTATGTTCGTTTCTATGTCAACTCATGATTTATGTATTTTTTATCAATGGTGCATGGTTTAGTATGGAGATAGGGGATTGGATATGTGATACGTGGATGTGGACGACGAAATTTAAGGACTGGCCGGTTAGGCCTTCCACAATGTGTTAAGTGCCAAAACTCTGAAAAGTTTGTCACCTACACATCGATGGCAGATACAAAATATTTAGCACCGCCCACACAACGTTGAGAATTAGGCACCGATTGACATTCGGGCCCACATATATAAAATAGCATAGACCAGACCAAAACACCTCACTGCCAGCGTCTCTCCTTCTTGGCTCACTGCATTCTTCCTGGCCCACTACACGTACGACACGCTTAATTCATTTGGTTGAAGGATTTGGCTTCGGAGCATGTAGGTGCTCCGGTGCCAAGGAATTTTTATTTGGCATCGACTTGGCAACATAGGGCACCGGTGCCAAATGTCCAAAAAGCAAATTTGGCATCACTTTTGACTTACATAGTGGAAGGTCTTAGTGGGCGTTTGAGAGGGCGGATTTTTCATGTCCGGCTTTAGATGCTCTCAAGCAACCGACGAATGCACTGGCCTGATCTAGGCTACTTAGTTGATTCACCTAATATCCACAATGTACAAGTAATCGCATCTCTAATTATAAACTCTCATGCCGCGGCACCCCGGTCCCGTGTGTTTTGCATGGATGCACGCAAGCCCGATCGGGTCAAAAACTATTGCTCACAAAACGAGGACCACCAATCATACGAGGCCGTGCTCGAAGAACCTGACAAAAAGAAATTGCATGATCCATAATGGGTCTGGCTGGCCGTAGGAGGGCCGGAGGAGGCATCTCCGGAAATTTGGGACTGGGCATACTTAACTTACTTGGATCGAGATATAATTAACTTGGCACAACAACATGATAATCTTTTCTTTGGATGCCTACAAGATAATTTTTATGTGGTTTGTGGATTAGAGTACACATAATGTCGATATCGGTTAGATACCGCAGAACATAGCCGATGGTCATGGTCAAGCTTATATATAGGACGTCATTCCTATTAGTTCCAGCTAACTATTCTGCAGCAAGACGCATGAGGCAACCACATATTAACTTTTGCTTTACAGTTAAAGTCCATTCTAGGTTTAGCTTTGTGGAACTTAAGCTACTTATAAGTTATAATTACTTCAGCTAACGTCCACAGAAGCACAGTGTATAAGCATATAGTAGGAGTACATCTCTAATTTAAACTCTCATGCCGCGTTACCGTGCCCTGGCCCGTGTGTTTTGCATGGATGCATGCAAGCTCGATCAGCAGGCCAAAAACTATTGCGCCTATGGAGCGCACCAATGATATGAGGCCGGGCTGGAAAGAATCTCACAAAAAAATAAAGCATGCATGATCCACACAAGATCGCTTGCTTGTGATTAACTAGTGGGGTGGTTATATATGGTACTATTACCACCTTTATAAGTACTCTATATAAAATGATAGTGTAAACAGTGAGCAGTTGTCAGGAGCGTGACGGCACGTGATAATATCTAGATATGATCGATGATCGAAAGCATCTAACTTTGGAACTCCGGTTAGTTATTCGTATGACTATATACATGAGGCTGGTTCGTACATTGCTTTTTCCAACGTGCATAGCGGAGATCGGTCGATCATCTATTGTATCGAAGGATCTGGTTGGACATGGTAGGAGCCACGTCCAGAAATTTGGGATCGAGATATAATTAACTTGTTTGGATCGAGACATAATGTACTTGGCACGCCCAAATGAGATAATCTTATCTGTGTAGAAGAAAAAAGGGTAATACTATAAACTACAGATAAGGTAACAGATATTTCTATCGGTTACATAGAACATCATCTCAATAGAGAGGCGAAATGGAAAAGCTAGTTGCTTTTTTTTTGCGGGAGGAAAAAAAAAGCAACTAGCTTTTCCATTTCTGGACGAAATGGCCAACCTCATAGAATGTGCTCTCACCACCCAAAGATTTGGGAGAAACCCAAAGATCAATTTTTTAAGTGCAATTCATGAGTTTATATATGTTAGGCTTCTGTGTGAAATAGTCATTTCACCACTACAGATTGGGTACGCCCCCCCCCCCCCCCTCCCCCTAATTACACACGCTTGCCAAAAGTTATGTCTCATGTGCTACTTTACCTACTTGTAAGTTGCCTGGATTTTGAATTTCTGTCAGTCAATTTCTAGCCCATTGATTTTTGCTATGAGATTCGTGTTGTGTTTCTTTCCTGACAAGCGTTGGACTTGTTTTTTTTTTCACTGTCCCCATATTTGGGTCAGTCGATTTGTTAGTGGGCCGAAGCCCATCAACACAGTGCTCCTATATTTCCTTGTTTTCTTCTGTTTTTTTATCTATTTTTTATTTTATTTTTCTTTGTTAGCTGCTTTTTATTTGTATCGTGTGGGTATTTTTAGGATATTGGGTGAGTGTAAGTGTACATACATAAATACATTGCAATATGTATGAAAACTACACTCTTATATGATTATTATATATATATAGTACAGAAAGTACAATTTTAGGCCAAAGTTGTGTGCAAGCTTTTTAAACTATTTTTTATTATCTTTCTTCTTTAAAGAGTAATTCTACTGCAACTAATTCATCGTTCCTTGTTTAGTTATTATTTTATTTTCTTTATCTTTCATTCAAGGGTAAAACCAATGCCATCAATTCATTTCTTCTTAACAATTGTTTTTGCGAAAATTCCACTGTTATATATTTCTTCTTGCATACTTTTGAATTTTTTGTGAATACTATGTGCAAATTTTGTCATTGTTTGTTCTATTTTTTATTTTCTTTTTTCTTAAAGGGTAATACCGATGCCAATAATTTATTCATCCTACGAAAACCTTTTTTCTTGCAAAATTTTACTATTATAAATTTATTCTTGCATATTATAAAAAGGCACAATTTCTGTGCAAACCGTGTGCAAATTTTGTCATTTTTTATATTCTTTCTTCTTAAAGGGTAATAATGATGCCACTATTTTTTTTCTTCTTTGGAAACTTCATTCTTTTGATTTGTTATAGTTTAAATTTTCAAAAATAAATCTTGAAGGGTAATACCAATGCCACTAATTTATTCCTTCTTAGGCAACTTATTTTTTGTGAAAATTTCACAATTACATGCTTATTCTTTCACATTAAAAAAGTGCAATTTCTAATAAATAGTGTGTAAATTTTGTCATTATTTTCTTTCTTCTTAGGGGTAATTCCATTGCCATTAATTCACAATTTCTTAGAAAACTTCTTTATTTTGATTTGAAGTAGAGATGCCATGGATCAAATACCAATGGCACTAATTCATTTTCTAGAAAACTTCATTTATTGCAAAAATTCCACTATTATATGTTGTCGTGTGGCGAGATTTGGTGCCAATTTCAGATCTATTTAAAATTGAGATAGAGAGAGAGGAACGAGAGACAAAACACAGAGATGTAAAAATGAATAGTTGTTCTCATTGATGATGGGATTACACGCATATATAGCCCCCGAAGGGGTGCGTCCGGAGAGACATGAGACAACCGCCTCAATTAGGAAAAGCAGGGATTAATAGGATTAATTAAATCCTAACACTCCCCCTAATCCATGCTTAGTGTAAGTATCATCATCTTGAAAAAGCTCCTCCAAAAACCCTGTGGGAAAAATATGAGGAGATAGGTGTTTGATATGTTGCTAAAACTCCTTCAAACCCAGTGGGAAAAATAAGGAGAAAATGGCACAACATATAATGGCCATTGTCTCTTTTAACTCAATACGAGAAAACTCGTAGAGTTTAGAGGACAATAAATATGTCATATATACTTTCCCAAAAACCCTGGTGGGGAAAACAGAAAGTATGACATATGATCTCATGTTGATATTACCTTATTAAAAACCTTTATGAGAACCTGTAAAGTAAACTCATGAAGGGAAAAAGAGTATAATATGATGCATTGAACCGGAACAATTCAGAAAGATACTCCCCCTGATTCTTGCAAAATTCGAAGCCGTCACATACCAAAACATAGAAGTTGGTAGAGACCTGCTGAACAAATCAGTCGCATGATTTGACTTGCAAGATATGCAATATAGTGATATTGCTTATTATGTAACCTGTTTGCATCCGAGCAACACAAGAAACATTATCGTTGAGATAATGGTTGGTGGATGTAGCCATGAGGTCTGTTTCGAAGACTCTTCATGAGAGGGCTACCACACCTAGTAGGAACACTAAACTTGTCTACGATCTGACATAGTAGGGATCTGATCGATGTATCCAATGATATTGGTGTTCAGATTTCTCCAAAACTGAAAAACCAGGACAAGATGTTTCATGCCTTGGAGATATCGAAAGATATTCTTGAGTACCAACCAATTGTGTTTGGTGGATCCAATGGCATTATGGAACGTTGAGTCCCAATATATCATTTCCCTCATCTCTTGGTCTAAATAGATCTTTCTCTACGTCTAGAGAATGAACTACCATGAGAGTTATGGATGGATAAGATTTGTCCACAATGAATTTCTCCAATATATTTTGGATATAGACAACATAGTATACCATAATGCATGAATGAAGGTGCTCAAGTTGCAGTAACGAGCGGTGTTTTGGTTTACCCAAATCCTTCATTTAAACTCCGTCATTAGATGATTACATGTGTCGTCATTGCAGACATACACACATGGATAATCATCTTTGCAGGAGTAATCCTTTTGTATAAGGAACTCACTACGTCGATTGTACCATATGTACCGACAACAATAAGTCGTATGGTGACTTACTGACTTTTACACAATGTATGTTGCATTTTGCATTTCAATTCAGAAGTGAGATTCCATCGGGAATCAATCATATATGTCTGAATCTAGTGATCCACATGGATATGTAATCACTACATCTATCAACTGCGGAGATAGATGATTTTGTACTGCCAATGATATAAGTTATCGGAAAGAGATTCCACCTCTGGAGAATAGTTGGGTATCTGCGTGAACCCTTGTGCTACAATACTTGCTCTTTGTTTCACCACCTCCTTGTTCTCAATTCTGTTTCCAGAAGAAAACTGGTTTAGGTATTGCTTATGAATACCTTTCCATTATTGAGCAAGATCATTTCTACCTAGATTATATCCTTTGCTTGAGTTCAGTCCGAGTGTTGTTCACACTTTGCCATGGCCATGGTCTTTGGATCTGAATCACTTGAAAGGTTTTTTCAATCTAGTTGAGAAATGTATGTCGACAATTGTAGACTTCCGGTTATATGTTTCTCCAGAATCTATATATCAATATATAGTTGATGGAAATATCGTGACCCATAGTGACTGCTCGCGATTTCCCAATGCGATTGAGTCGGGTATTCCGATGTCCCGGTCATTTTGTGCACTATGACCTGGGTTGGTGGAGGTTTCCCATCCACTGGGTGTATACTACCCATCAGGTGTCTGTCAACGTGAAGTTGACTTGCATTTACTGATTCACAGGCCTTGATATCCTTGCTTGCGGGAAGCTGAATCCTGATGTACTTCTGCCATACATCTCCCCTTGTTACTATGAACAGGGAGTGGAGTGAATTTTGTTGGTACCATCACTCTTTCAGGCATATTTTTGCAGGATTATAGGATTGTGTGACACCTTTATAGTCAGTAAATGAATCTGGCAGGTTATTTGCAATGTGATGCAAATCTTCTGAACGCATGGTTCAGATCTTTGAGTACGTGGATTTGAGGCAGAAATGTGTTGAACATTCCACTAATTTCCTGGCATTCTTTATGGTACTTGAATTCTCTCCCTAATGCCTGGAAATATTCCTCATTGAATCAACATACTGGCCTTGAATAACTCCCCATTCGAGGGGCTTGAGGTATTGACGGAAATACAGTTATTCCTCACATAGATCCCAACTATATGTTGAGGGGTCAATGATGTATGCCTGGTGGTGATATCGGTGTGTAACCGAATTACCGCAGATAGGAAATACTTGGTAGATTTCCACGTATCAAAGATAGAGGGGAATAATATTATGCAGTTCTGTCATGAGCGTGTAAAACTGCATGACTCCAACGTAAAGTTGGTAAATTGCAATTCCAAAGTAAAGATAATGAAATGAGCTTTAACTCTTTGGATATGATTCTACCAAACCATTTTGAGTCTAGACATTAGGACAAATTGCTAAACTTCAATCCAAGGGTCATAGAGAAGGCACTCAAGGAGAATTATGCAATGTTATCCATTTTGATTTGCTTGAAATCGATGTCAGGATAATGAGCCAATGGTTTCGTGTGAATAAAGCACACACTTAAGACCATCACGTAGATATGTCTTTTAGAACCATGGAATACCTGAATAGTCTAGTCAATGGATGGGAAGAGCCACTTACCTCAACTTGATGCATTCAAGGAGTCTGAGTGGTTCAGCATACAATTTAAGGTGTACAAACCTTAAAATTTGCCTCCTTGTGTCACATGTAGTGCACATAAAATCCAAATGTTGTTAGAATTTAGCATCATAATAATCATAAACTATTGGAATTGCTGATAGTTTCGGTTTCAACCCAATGTCAATGATGACCAAAGCAGGAATGTCAAGTTTGTCATGCAAAAGACACTCTGGAAAGCTATCTCGTACGTAACATGTGCTACGGGTTTTGTATTATGTGTAGTGCAATGCCAATGATACATAGAGAATGTGCTTGCCATATCCGTTGCATATGGTAAAGAGAAGATATTCCTCTTTGTTGTCATCATAAGTTTCGCTATGGAAACTATTTTGACGGATACCTCTATAGTTTAGTAGGGTACGAGCTAAACCCGGAAGCAATAAAGCATCCTGACGATACTCGAGTACCCATAGGGATAGTAAATATGACTCGAGTTGAGCCAACAAATACCTCATCGCGTTTAGCGATTTTAAAATATCTCCTTTCTCTCAATGAGAGTGGAAACATTGGACTTCCCTGAGTATAGAGTGTGTGTGGTGCATATGTCCACAAGGCACATATCATTTTTCATCGGATTGACTCCCGTAGAAATCTATATATAGACATGAAGATTCTCAATATGAAAATCACTGTCAGATATATAGAATGCATACAAATGTATGTGTATCAAAGTGCTGATACAATATTGTGATATACAATATATGATGACAACAATACTTATGTTCTTATTAGAACATCGTAAATTGACATAAATTATGTTGACCACTCAGGAGATTGAGAGACTAGAAGAAGTCTCCAAACATGTCGGTTGAGGCATATTCAACCATCACGTTCTCCGTGCTCATAGGATCCCGTCACAGCTGGTGTTGTCGGATTGAAGGTTGAAGTAAGATTCAAACCTTTGCCCTTGAGGTTCATTGTATCCCAGGAATTGCTGATACAGAATAACTAGATGCTGAGATCTGAATCTAATGCCTTATAATGTATAAGACAACATTTTTCTGTTAGCGGTGTGATCCTGACCAGAAGTGAATCCTGGATTGCACACAATATCCCACGAGACACAAGAGCGATCATGATGTCCATGGCACAGATAGGGCAGTGGTGGCCATTGAGGGCGAATGCCTCAAACTCTATAGCCATATGTTACCTCTATGGGTAAACCAGAGATAATTAATTTACAACCAATAAATTAAAGACCATCATAGTTGATGTTATAATGAACTTAGCAAAATCAATGGGTATTTCAAGAAGTTGTCTTAAAACCATTAGTGTGAATCTCAAATTGCTAAATATGACACCTTGAAGATAATCTCCAAAATGGAGTAGATCTCGCAGCACTAGAGTATAATCTGATGGAATCAGTAGATACTCACTCGTAATGCCTTATGTCATGACTTAGTAAAATGTGTGGGAGAAGGACTTTGTAAAGCAATTATAATGTCAAAATGACAAAATATAGGCTTTAACAGTAGTCATCGATAATCTGCATGGGTAGTAGATCCATATGACTATCCTGTGATCCCAAGCATCAATTTGACGAAATCACTTTGAATTTTGCATATGTATTTGCAAGAAATTGAAATTCTCAATTGCAAATAGATGTATTATTCTCGACATGTAGTGAACATGGAGATACATACATCATAGAAACATCCCGGAATACATGGTACTCAACGGAGAAAGAGTACTATGGAAGTACTGAGTTTACTTTGCAAGAGATTAAAAGTCTCAATTGCAAATAGTGAAGATAAATAATTTGAACATGTCGTGAACATGGAAATTATTTAGATCACAATCTCATTCTGGAGTATACATTACTCAACAGAGAGTACAGTATTTGAAGGCACAAATACTGAAAAGGGTCTAAAACAGATGAATGCTAGTAAATAGCACTGTTAACAGAACCAATTTGCGAAATCTTTGAAATTGAAGGTTGTGCAAATATTGGTCTGGACCATTGATTCAGCCTGGAGCCACCATGCGCGCTGGCGCTAGCCGTGCCTCCAGTGGGTCGGTGGCGCCAAGGTCACCGTCGCATCGAGGGCATCATGCGGGCATGTGCCGGACGGCGACGCTAACGTGGTCAGTAGAGGGCCATTGCCTCGGGCCCCGCCGATCTGCGCGGATGCGAGTCGAGGGCCGTGTCGTTCGCTCGGGAGCGTGGCCGGCCTCGGTCTTCCATGCCGCATCGTGGTTGGAGGCAGTCCTCACGGTCGCCGAGGCGGCCATCTGCGGCATGCGCAGTGGGACAGTGGGAGGGCCAGGCCGACGGCCATGCTCGCGCGACGCCGGTCGGGAGGACCAGTGCGCCGTGGATGCCCACGCTGCGTCGCCTCGGTCTGGGAGGACGAGTTTGCATCTCGTCGTGCGCTGGACGCTGAGCCGCGAGCCGCCAATGCGCGCGATGCGCTGAGGCCGCCGCTTCCACGACCTGCTTACGGTAGCGTTCCATTGCGATGGGTCGCCGTCCCGATCAGCAACAACCAAGACTAGTATACGCAATGGTTACTTCATCCATTCAAAACTAGTCTACATGGTCAAAACCAATCAATTCATGCATTAATTTAGTGAGTGGATATGCAAACCAGGATAACCATCGATCCATTTGTCGGATCCGATTCCGCATCTCTGTGAGGAGATCGGCCGTGCTTGCCGCCATCGCCGATGAAAAATTTCTCCTGAATCCTGCTTGAAGTAGCAATCGATGTCTCCATGCTCACATGCTCGATCCGGGCGAGTAGTACATGCATAAGATGAGTAGAAGATATATACATGATTAGATCTGTGATAATAATCACAAAAGACAACGAAGTTGATTCTTCCAAATCAATTTCTTGTACGGATGCATGCAAACTGATGCATTGTCTGTCTTTTTGGTGAATGGCCTGAGGCGCCGTTTCAAGTCTTGTCGTGAAGAGGGCAGTTACTAATCAATTGATCGTGGATGCCAACGCCCATGTCCTGCTCTGTGCGTCTTCCTTGTTAAAGGATTTCTTCCTGTTTCTGTATGAGTAGCGATCGATCCATCTCGCCATCTCGTGGACGGGGCTGTGGTAGATCGAATCACCAGCGATAGGAATTCTCCTGTGCGGAAGCCATGCGCGCTGGATGGAGTCGCCATCGCGAGTACAGATGTGGCCCCGCCGTGACTGATGTCCCCACATGCGCCAAGACTTGATGCTGCAGTCCGCCGCGCCGGTACCGCTCGGAATCACGCGAGGCGTTGAGGAGGTTTGTGCGTGCCCGAGCGCCGGACTAATCGCCGATAGAATTGCTCCGCCGGGAGGCATGGCTCCGCTACAGAGTTCATCCTTTTCGCTCTTCTTTTCCAGCGATCCATCGGCGGTGTTTTGTGTTCGTGGCCTTCTCGCTCTCCTTAGAGTCTAGCGTGGCTGATAACGTATTTAAAATTGAGATAGAGAGAGGAACGAGAGACAAAACACAGAGATGTAAAAGTGAATAGTTGTTCTCATTGATGATGGGTTTACACACATATATAGCCCCCGAAGGGGTGCGTCCGGAGAGACATGAGACAACCGCCTCAATTAGGAAAAGCAGGGATTAATAGGATTAATTAAATCCTAACAAGATCTATGCACGGGTTCAACGACGACAACTACGACTCGAATGTGCTGATACTTATGGGCACGTGCACGAAGACTTCCCGGCTATCATCGACAAAGTCAAGCCGGCTCCGGTAGCAGCACCTGCTCGTTCTGGTGGCAATAGTGGTTATTCGGTGGTCTCATAATCTTGATGTATTTTTTATTATTTTTTAGATGCTTTATACTTCCAGTGAACTTTTATAATTGATCTGATCATTTTCAAAGAAAAAAAAGCCATAAACATACGTGCATGCTGTACCTCACTTCCAAGGGCTCCACGCTGGCAAAGTGGCAATAAAAAAAGCCCAGCCTTTTCTCAAACAGCAGCCTACTTTCTGCTCCCACAAATAATCAGGCTAGAATTGGGGTTCTGGATGTATTTCTCTAATGACGAATGGTTCTGGATGTAATTCTTCTGCTGAGGCGTTCTGGATGTACAAATTCTTCCGGCATGGTTTGAGATTTAGGCCAGCTAGGGTAACAAAATGTGCGATGATTAAATGCCCGTTCATCTTTGAAGTTCACAACTCTAATGCGTACGAAACCTAACAGTACCAACCTC
This sequence comes from Aegilops umbellulata, assembly GCA_032464435.1. NCBI lineage: Eukaryota > Viridiplantae > Streptophyta > Magnoliopsida > Poales > Poaceae > Aegilops > Aegilops umbellulata. Next base: position 69,749,585 of record CP136060.1, on the reverse strand, counting down.
ATATGAACTAGCTTTGTTGCGATGACCTGCTGAAATCATGTACTAAGAATATACATATCAGCCAGCCAATTGTACTTCCGTCACACTGTAATGTGGATGTGAAGCTATATTCTGTTATGACAAACATCATATCAACCGTTGCTTACAAAGTTACAAAAAAAAAATGAACCAGATGCATATCAGAAGGCCCACAAAATTTATCAACAATGTCACATTACACAAACAATCGTCAAACCACGAATTCAGTGGAAGGAGTGCCACTGAAGATAGCATGCCACACAGAACAAACAAGAACAGAGAAACAAATCATCAGCTGATTAACACAAAATTTCAGCATCCCATGTTCAATATTTACAAGAGGCAGAACTCACCCCTACTAATTGCATCACGTTAACAGTAGCCTCAAGTTATCTTGACTTCCCATGACTACCCACCTACTATTTACAAAAGTTGCCATGACGACCTATCTACCTACTATTCACAGTTTTTCCATGTCAAAGAAACATTGGTCATATCTAAGAATGCGCATGGCTAAGGAATGAATGACAGCAGACGTCGAAATGATGAATGGGAAGGAGTCAGGTACAGATCCTATTTCTAGATTATAGGTAATTCTAGGGCCATTGCTAAGATATGATGAGAAGGACAACAAGAATTTCACTTGGTAATGATGAATGAAACAGATTTCTTAAAATTGAAGTACTAGAGTACAGATATCCAAGGATGGTATTGCCACCATGCAACCACTGGAAAAAAGCGTGTACTGCTGTTCTGATTGAATACTATCAACCATGGCGAGTGGCAAAAGAGTATAATAAGGATAATGTTGAAGTTTATCATAAAAGGACGACAAGAATTTTAGTTGTTAACGATGAAATAGATTTCAAAAGATTGCTCAACATTGAAGTATTACTCATCCTTATGTGTCTAAGGACGATATTGCCACCATGCGCAACACTGAAAAAAAAACGTGTGCTGCATGTTCTGATTAAAGGCAAGCTGGCAAAGGAGTATAAGGGGCTCTCCCCGTGCAGGCAAAGGAGAGAATCAGCTATCAGCACTTGACATACAGAGCAAACAAGAACAGAGCAATCATCATCTGACTGCCAAAAGATCTAAGCATTCCTGTTCTCTATTTACGAATTCACCTAAAGGCAATGCGTGAGCAGTAACCGCAGGATAACTAGCGATACCTCAAGCAGTTTGAACTCACAAGAAGAAATTATATTTATAGAGTGGCCATGACTACCCACCCTACCTAGTATTCACAGTTGGTGTCCAAGAGATGTAACCAATATACATGGCCAAGGAATGACGGTGATGAATGGGAAGAGGAGTCATGTACACAACCTACTTCTAGATTATACATAATTTTCAGTCCATTACTCAACCAAAACCTATGGACAAGGGCAAGAATTTTACTTAATATTGATTGAAACAGATTTCAACATTACAGAGCTAGTTGATGCCAAAGAAACATAATCATATCTAAGAACATATCCACCTAAGGAATTACCGAAGAAGTTGAGATGATGATTGGGAAGAGGAGTCAAGTACAGGACCTTTTTTAAATTAGTATACACAATTTTAGAGTATTTGGAAAGAACAGGAAGAAATTTACTTAGTCACGATGAAACAGATTTCTAAAAATTGCAGTATTAGATTAGTCATTCGATATCTAAGGACGATGTAGCAGCCACCATGCAGAACACTGAAAAAACGTGTACCGCATGTTCTGACTGAAGACTATCAATCATGGTAAGCCGCAAAAGAGTACAAGAACGATGATACTGAAGTCTATCTTGAAAAAGGACGAGAAGAATTCTACATGGTAATGGTGTAACAGATTTCTTCAAAAACTAAGTGTTAGAACGTGTGCTGCATGTTCTGTTTGAAGTGGCAGAAGAGTGTTAAGGGCCCCTTCCATACTGGCAAGCGAATGAATCAGCTATCAGCGCTGACAGCATAAAGAATTGGTTATGAATAAGCAGAGATTGAGGCACTCATCGAGATTAGACGGGATTATCTGAACATGCGATTAAACACGAACAAGTCCACACAAGTAAGCCATGGTTGAGAATCTGAGGAAGATAGAGAGATAAGCATGAGGTTTATTGGAGAGTTGAAGGGATGGAGAAGACTGTTTTTGATCTAAGGACATTATGGGATGGCAAGAGTCCGATAGAGCTGACTGAAGTGTCGACATACATCCTTTCAAACTACAGCGGGAAGAACGTCCTTAAGTAGACATTATGAAAGCTTTGATCAAATTCTCTGCCGACTGCCTCTGCTCAGGGGTGCCAAATATGTGAGCAACATGCTCATGACGAGATGATTTTGATTCAATAATTTCAATGTCAGCTCCAGAAATCTGCAGTTATAATCAATGATCGCACGTCAATTGCGAAGTAGTACCATGAGGGAAAGGTGAAATGAACCCCCAGTGGGTAGTGAAATAGAACATGAAACCATGCCTTCAGTAAAATTAACCAACCTACCAAGCAATCCTAAAAATAGACCATTCAAGATGTCAGATTATAAGTTTATAACTGAGCATGCTTTCCATATGTTCATGTGTATCAATCCTGTACAAAGGTTGCTTGAAAGCAATCCACTCTTGGTATTGTACACACACCATTACGTTCTACATTTCATCTTTAGCCATGGATAAAATTACCCTCTTTTACTAAATAAAATAATAAAAGAATCAAATGATCTAATATACTACTCCGTATAGGTACTGGTATATATAATAATGGACTCCCTCCGTCCCAAAATAAGTGTCTCAAGTTGAGACACTTATTTTGGGACAGAGGGAGTAGCAGACAGCAAGTAGCACCCCATATGAACTGGAGTGAGGGCACTCCTTCAGGCAGTCACCTGTAGAAGTTCTTTGCTATCTACCTGGGTCTCTTTTCCACAACTTTACTAGAGGCTGAACTCACATTAAAGCTATATCTTAATTAAAAGTGCAAGCACCAGTAAAATGAAATAGTAAACTGACCTTTCTAATATTGTCCAAGTTTGTGCCATGCTTCCCCATTACTTTTGAAAGGCCACTAGAAGGAATAAACATTTCCATATCCGGGACACGTCTGAACAGTGGTAATCAGCAAAATGAAATACAATCGTAAGGATTAGAATAAAGACCCAAGTAATAATTACAAATCTAAGAGAGCTTGCACACAAGAAGCACGGCTATTCGTAAAAAAAATGGAGCACAGCTATTCGTAAAAAATGGAGCACGGCTTAGAAAGGGTTTATGGTGAGTTCAGTTGCAACCTACCTTCCATATGGCTTTGAAGTGTACGAGGAGCGTACTCCAAACCCATCATCTACAGCCTGATGGAGGATATCAGCGGTTAAGTTTATCTCACAAACTTAATAGGCACGTCTCATTATGAAGATCAATAGAGAAACAAAGAAAATTGACGTTGAAGCAAAACATTTTACCTGCCTGGGGCTGTATCCATGATACAAGCTGCTACAAGGAAATACATTTGAGCCACGCTCAACTTCACTCCTTTGATCATAGCGCAATGGAGTGATTTGTTGACCGTACGGTAGTAATGCTGGCATCGGAAAGCTGCTTGAATACACTGGTTCAGTGGTGGCAACAGTTAGCTTCCCATCCTTGCCAGAATTTTGCCTTCCCACGCTGTCCTTCAGAACATCTTCCCGGAGTCTTAGAACGATCTGAACAAGAGCATCACGCAGGTTGTCCACTTCCCCGGACACCTACATGCAATAAAACTCGTGAAGACATCTAGATAGATCCACGGAGACTATCTCAAACAATAACACAAGGGGCAAACCTCAACAAGCTCATCACTGGAAGATGCCCTCCGAGGCTTAGTGCCCTTTGATATGTAGATAATTGCCTTAGACTTAGTCCGCATGTCATTAATGATTGAACCACCCTTGCCGATAAGACAGCCAATCACATTAGCCGGAACAAGAAGACGAAGATGCATTCTATCTTCATTTTCATCATTGATCTTTGCTTGAAGCAGAAGAACAGCTTCCACTGCTGCAGACTTTACATCATCGGTGGCCTGAAACAGAAGATGTCACCTCAAATAAAAAGCATATCATAGGTATAAACGACAAAGCGCAGCTAGCCAGCTGGAAATGTGGTCTAACCTCAGTGGATGCAATGGTGATTATACTTTCCTCCTTGTCATTCTTTGCATCATCAACATCTACCCTTGCACCACTCTCTTTCCTTATACTCTTTATGGTCACCCCACCTTTACCAATAACCAACCCAATCTTGTCAGCAGGGCATGCAACACGCAGCAATAGTTCTCCTGAACATTTTGGGGTGTTATAAGTAGGAATAGCTGGAACCATAGAATGATAAATGGGCAATCCGCCATGAGCATCAGTGGGTACAGTAAATTCAGGAACATGAGAACCATGACTTGGTGCCCCTAAGATAGACAGACTTGGATGTCCAGATGGCATAGAAGCATCTGACACTGAGTATAAGCTACTAGCCGGATAAACCGGAAGCTCTGAAGGAAGTATAATGGTTGGAGGAAGTTCATCAATAGATGTTTCGAGAGAAATGTTCTCTTTTGATGGACATTTGTAGATAATTGTTGATACTGCAAACAATGCCTTCTTGACAGCTCTAGCATCCCCAGTTATCTGTTAAAAATGGTAATAGTAATAGTTAATAATTAGCAGAATACCGAAGAAGAATGGACATTGAAGAACATATCAGAACTCAAAATGTTGGAATTGTTCAACAGTGTAAGTGAGCACCACACAAACAGAAAACAAAATAGAATTATCAATTGTCTTAATCTGGGAAAATAAATTATTAATATGCATTAATTTCCAATCTTCATCAATAGTGGGAAAACAAAATATTAGTATGCATTATTCCATCCCATAATACAGTGCGCATTAATTTCTTCAAACGTCAATCTTCATCAACTTGACGAAGTTTATACCCAACTTGTTGAGGACTGAAAGGCCTTGTTGTTGTTGTTATAGAGATAATTAATTATATCTACAATACCAAATACATGCCATATGAAAATATATTTCATGATAAATAAAATGGCATTGATTTGGTATTCTATATGTTGATAATTTTTTCTATAAACTCAGTCAAAGTTAACAAAGGTTGATTTTGAAAAAAATTATATACAAAGTATACTTAGGGGCGGAGGGAGTATCAAACAACTTGCTGATTTCTTTACCATGATAGAGAGATGACAATGATATATGCATACATTTTAACACAAAAACATGTACTGGGAATTAAAGAATTGCTGCTTGATAGAATTAACCTATTCACTAATAGTTAATCTCACATTATCTCGGCACAGCTCACCAAACTATTATATGGAGGAAAATATACCTGAACGAAATTATCAAAACTCATAGCACATGAGTGTGTAACATCGCTTGGATCTTTTGGTTTAACTTTAATGAACGATTTTGAAACTGAGCGAAGCCTCTTGATGACAGAACCAGATTTTCCAATAACACTTGCAGCTTGACTAGCTGGTACAAGAATGTTGGCTTCTTCATCATCAGAGTCACTATTGACTGCCAGAGCATCAACGATTGCATCATGCACCTTGAGTAATGCATTTTGTGCCGCGCAAACAGGCTCCCTGTCATCATCATCAGCATCTATGTCGCTATGCTTGAGGTCTCTATGCTTGACATAACAATATACCAAAATAACCCTTTTCTCAGCACCAGGGTAAGGGTCGACAACCTTGACTTTGGCATTCGTTTGTTGCCGGATGGAATTTATCACCTTGCCACCCTTGCCAATTACACTACCAATCGCTTTGTCTGGACAAAGTATCCGGTAAACAACCAATTCATCCTTACTGGAGGTTTCCTGGGTGTGGGCCGGCCTCCGCTTTTGGTCCCTGTCTTCTCTGGCATGATCCCTGTGCTGGCTGGTACGCTTGCCGGCGTGGCTCATGGTTTACTCACTAGACAAGAATATGCACAAAAAGATTAATGACAGGCGCTACAAAGATGAATAGATACATATCAGCTATATATATAAGATAAGCATTCATGATATAGCATGGGTTGTTTGGATACGTGGAATATATAGAATTCATTCTCTACAAACCAGGAAAAGAGTAAAATCATGTTTGGCAATTCTAACAAACTCCTGGATATATAAAACTTGGTTCTCGTAAACCTGGAATTTCAGGTTTGTGGAAAAATGACTATTACTCGTTTTTCTAAAAACGCAAATTACATGTACGTACTTATCGTCTTATCCTAACAAGAACACGGCCAATCATGGTGATGGTGGATCAGCCGAAGAGAAGCCGTCAGCGCCGCCATGGAGTTCGTGCTCCTCCAGCCGCCGTGCCGCCATCTCCGCAGCGGCCGCTGTGGTCGTCAGCGCCACCAAGGCCAGCACCTTGAGTGTCTGCTCCGGTAGAGCAAGCTCCAGCTCCGTTCCATGTTCTAGTACTGCCGCGGCTCATGGCGGCGCCCCGCACCCACGCTGTCGTCAAGCAGCCGCACCACGAGCCCCACACGATCGAGCACACACTCGTGGGAGGCCATGGAAAGTCGGGACACCACCTAGAGCACGCGCCCACGCAGCTATATGCCACGGCGATGAACCCTGCACGATCTGCACTCGCTGGCGGCAATGAGGGTGCGAACCAAGGCCAGCGGCCGAGGGGCAAAGCGCCAATAGAAACACGATTAAAATGGAGCGCACAGAGCGACCGATGCGGTGCGCCGACGGGTCGTGCGCGGGGCAGAAACTATATCGTTAAATGACCCATCAACCGACGTCGAACCCATGCCTAGAGACTAGATCCAATGAGCAAACGTGACAGGACCAGCAGGCGACAAGGAACTGAATTCCAGGATCCAGGTATGCGAAACAGGACAGCATTTCCCCTACAAGCAGTATCATCATCAGTTCACAAACACCTACTATCAATCAAGCAAAATCCTTTCCCATGTATTGGAGCAAGTACTCATCGAGAAATAATCATCGTTATATTCTCGCAACGATATCAAATCTACAGCGAGCACTCATCCGGTACAAAAATCAGGACAGGAGGAAAAAAACGAACAAGCAGGGGATGCAAGGGGGAGGAGGAGGGGGGAGGGGATTGGGGGCTACCTGAGTGTGGACCGAGCCGCGGCGTTGCTGGGCGGGCGCGGCTGGTCGAAATCTGGGAGGGAGGCGCTGGTGGGCTCCTGTATCGAACGAAATTTGGCCTTTGACCCCCCCGACTTGCTGCCGGGTCTGAGGTAGCGGGGGGGGGGGAGGCGCTCGTCGGCGGAAGGAGAGGTGCCGGGACGGCGTCGCGGTGGCGACGGCTGACGGAGGGGGTTCGAGGAGGAGGCTTAGAGGTCGCTGGGCGACGGCCGACGGTGGCGCTATGGATCTCGGCGGGCGGGAGGGGGTGGTGGGTAAACCCTAGCGGAGTCGCTGCTCGCTGGGACGGACTGAAGCCAGCCGTGCTCTGCCCTTATCTTTTCTTGCGGGTTTGGGTGGACCGGCCTAGGCCCAAGGCCCACGAGACATGCTGTGGTGTGGTATGAGCACACCAGTGTGTGCCATGTTACAAAAAAAAAACAGTGTGCCCCATGGTTTGCCGTGAAAAAAAAAACTGCGTGTGCGATGGTTGATGTTGAATGTGTGGAGGCCATGGCTTGCCTCATCGGGTGTTTGATCTCATTCACCAATGAAGAGTAAAGCGATCTTTCAGTGTCGCGAGCTTGAATCGTCTCCACTGCCACTAGAGAGTCCATCTCGATCATTGCCAACAGGTCCTTACACGCTCGGGTGTTTGATCTTTCTACAACAGATTTGCCTTTACATGGTCAGCAAACGACTCATGCTTGATGCCTGGGAGCAAATCCAAAAGACCGCATAAGAATCTTTTTGACACATCAACCAGCGGCGGTGTTTTATCATGGGCAATTTCGTCCAAACATGCCAACTCCTCCACATCGTCATCAAGAGCATGCAGCGATCAGTTTCGGGCATAGGATCAAGAATGTGCTGGGACCACTCTTTGCCTCAAGGCTTAATAGTTTCAAGCACAGGAAATGCCACACATCAGACATGGCTCTCAACTATTCGAAAGCTCTTGGACAAATATAGAAGTGATGAAAATATAGCTAGAAATTCTTTAGGGCTTGGTCCAGGCCGGCATGTTTTGGCTTTTGGAGCCCCGGGCTTATGTAAACTCCGTCATTCCAGTATAATAAAGCTCAGGTGCTTTCCCTAGAAAATTGTGTCTGCTTCCAATGAGTAATTGTACACTCTGTGGAGTAGGAGACTCATATGGTGTCATTCTTTGGTCAGTTGTACAATGCATGCTGAGGTGTGCGGTTACTTTCTCCAGGTTTTCTCACCTAAGTTCAACACATGAACTTCTAGAGGTTGAAAAATTCTGAAAGTTCACTCTACAGTTGGGAAAATTCTGAAAGTTTAATTTTTATTTTACTTTAAACTTACCAAAACTTAAAATTTCTGAATGTTTGCATTTCCAAAGTTCAAACACAGTTATTTCAAAGTTTTGAATCCCAAAAGTTAGGTTGTGAATTTTCTGAAAGTTTTAGACATAATTTTCTAAAGGTGCCAAAAAGGCAGAGCAGTCAAATGTTTCGACTTTCTGTGAATGGGAAGTTCACACCTGCTGGTAATTGCCCTCGCGGGACTAACCCCCCTCTCTTAATAATGCATAAGTCTGGTCAGATTATCGGTGACTGGAATAGTGTTTTGCTACTGTGTTGAGCTACTTGACATATCTGTCCTTTTTAGACTGCAAATAATCACATTTCTTCACAAAATTAACTTGTATGTACTAGCATCGAAAAATAAGAAATTTTCAAAACTAAACCTGTCTTCTCTTCAGAATAGCCTTTATAAATATTCTAACTACTGAAAGCCGGCAGTATCTTAATTAGCAACAAAAGCCAGTAACCTATTTCTAACAAACGGCATGCGACAATTCCTTACAAACCAAATCAAATTTATTTTTTGGGCCAGATGTAGGGACATGGTTTAAGTTGGGTAAAAATTAATATGATCAATTTGCTCCAAGGATACATAATTAAATCACATGCACATACATTCAGATGCGTAGGCATTTAACCATACATGGAGTAGCTAACCTTGCGATATTACAGTTTTGTTTCTGGAAGTGATCCCAAAAGACCACACTACGCACGCCAGCAACACACACACTAGGCTTGTATCTCGGCCTTGGGAATCAATCCTATGACTTCTGCAATCCTGAGCTTCTTCCCAGCGTACTGCGCATACGTCTTTGGCAGAGCACACTGAAATTGGAAAGAATGAGCTATTACGTACACAACCCGCAAGGGGAAACAATATTGCCTACCGATATCTATACAACATATATACCTTGAATCTAACCTCCTGCGAAATTAACTTACGCGCTATCCACTCTGGAACCTACACACACACAGGCAGGAGAGACATAAGATGTGTGGATATGGTCTACATAATGGATTACAATGTATGCGAGACCACACCACACCACACTGTACTTACTTCCTTACGGATGCCCTTCGTGCACCGTCGAAACTACAAGAAAATTATGGTGAACAAAGCAATTTGCATCGTAAGAGTTAAACTAATTAACCAATGAAACAACAAATAGAAAGTCTGTGAACGGAAAAGAAAAGAAAAACCTACTTGTTCCTCCAATCTGGACGAGCCAGAGCGACTCAGCTCGTGCTCTAACTCACGTTTGCGTAATGGAAACGGGTTCTCCTCATAAACATGCTGCATAGCATCTCTGAAACAAATCTATATGTTGTCCAACGAAGAAACAAAACAACATCACCAAGCATAAATAGGGTTATAAGGCACTGACAGATCCGGCCAATAAAATGACATTGTTCTTAGTTATGATGTACAAAATGCTGACCTGACGATTGACCAGCTTCCAAATCTCAAAAAACACATAGTCGAGACCTTTCACGAACTTGAGATAAAAGCGTGTGCTCTGTTTATACTCCTTAATTTAATCAAAAGACCGCAATTGTCAAACACAACCATAACCAGAGCTGGCAATCTAAATAAGCAAGGGACAGATGAACCATACCAGGAAACCATAATATGCTAGCCTCGGATGGATGTTTGTGAACCTAGCAGCAATCCTAACTGCTTGGCATGAAGCTTTTTCGTGCAATTCATGCCACTAAATAGTAAAACAGACAAGTTATTGTAATGCTACTACGCCCATATATAGAGAATTAGAGACTAGTTGTCATTACATTGTTTTGAGAGGTCATATGCGTACCTCAGAAAAGCTTTTAAGCACATGTTCTCCAATCCACTGTCAACAAGGCCAAATGGTTGTTAGTCCCCCCAAAAAATAAATACTGAGCAGAGTTTTAAACTTGGAGCAGCTGATGGTTGCACCATGCATACCTTAAGATCCTTCACAATCGTTTCCCAGTACAGCAGATAATCTCTATCAGTTTCAGGGGTGCTATAAAACTCTCGGTATTCACTCCAACTTTCATACTCAACGCCCCCCTGCACCAAGAAAAGAAGGGAAGCAACATACATATTAGTGTTGCCCTGAGAATAGCATGCAACGGACATAAGGGCGTGGAATAATGCTCTTACTGATTCGAGTACTTGCACTTAAATAAAATTTCAGTACTTGCGCACTTGAAGAAATTCCAAAAAAGAAACGCACATGGTACGTACTGGAACATGTAAAAAATATGGGTACTCGGGAAATCAGGCAAGAACATGCTTACGCATACAAAAGAAGGGATGGTACGTGGATTTTGGGAGCATGGACCTCTTGGTTTCTTTTTAAAGAAACAAAAAGCTTTCTCCTTGCAAAGAATGCATCAGTATATGAAACTCTATTTATTTATAATACTCTCAGGGGAAAGAAGGTATAACTTTTGTGTTATTCTTCTACGGTGCTTAATGTCGGCACCAACAACATTATGAGGTTTTCCACAGTTTTATTGGAAGCACACATATTTTAAACTGTGCTTAATCTCGGTAGGGAGTGACATCCATATATAGTTTTATTTTTGCATTTCGCCAAGAACCTCAGGCCCCTAGAACTCGGGGGGTATATACTCGCATAAAGCCATGCTAAAAAGATCCTCAGGCCGCTAAAGTGTTCATACTTCCAAAGGACAGATTGAACAAGTAATTGCTGCCCCCCATTCAAAGGAAAAAAGAAGAAGAAACTGGTTAACAGCTGCATGAGCACACAGATGAAATCTAGATGCATTACTGAGCTGGAAGTAATGGATATATATATACACCCTCTGTAAACAAATATAAGAAGTTTTAGGCCTTCATACTTACTTCATTACAAGGGACTAGCCGCTGATAGTCGCTCAAGGACACGGGCAAACAGAGGTTCAAGTCGAAACACCAGCCGAAGGCTCCATCACCCAGATAATCCAAGGCAAGCTCTGGAATGCACTTGCATTCCAGTGCAGCATCGTCAATAGGCATTCCTTTCAGCAACTACGTGCACAGACACAAGCATAGATGAGTAAGGTATATACTTCCTTCGTCCCATAATATAAAAGCGTTTTTGACACTATATTATGGGACCGAGGGAGTACCCTCTGTTCAAGTCCTTTTAAAGATTTCACTACAAATTACATACGGATATATATACACATATTTTAAAGTGTAGATTCACTCATTTTATTTTGTATGTAGTTCATAGTGTGGAATCTCTAAAAGGACTTATAGATTAGATTGACAGAGGCAAGAGGGAGCATTGGATTGAAATGAGAGAGACTAACCAGGCAAGCTTTGAGGCGATATCGTGCACACTTGTGGCTGAGCCTGTCCGCCTCCTCTTCTTCCAATTCAGCCTCAGTGTGATCAATTTCGTGTCTGCGAGAGCTGAGCACTTCACGGTCTCTGGAGAACTCCTCCTCGGTGATATCATCCATCGGTGAGCAGGACGAATCAACTTCTCCTGAATCTCCATCTCGTCCATGGACATCATCTGGTCCGCTCAAGAACTTGTGGGCTTGGTACTCTACCAGAGCAGCCCGCAGCTCGTCGTCGTAGAAGGAGGAACGAACGAGGGCTTCGACGGTTTCGTCGGAGGGGAGAGTTGGGCCTTCCTCGTCGGCGCAGGCTGGTAGAGGCAGTTGGGCGAGGCGCGAGGCGAGGATCTCATGGTACCTCGACTCGTACTCGTGGGCCGGCCGGGCGTCCGGCTGCTCGTCGAGGGGTTCGGGCAACGGTGCGCAGGAAGTCGTGCTGCTGCTGCTATCCGATTCGACAAGGGGGACAGATAAAGATGCGCCGTCTTCACCACGGCGCCGGCGGGATGATCCTTCGCGAGGAGACCTCCTGCGGCGGCGGTGGAGCCTCTTCTGCGGCATCGAACTCTGATCGCGATCACAGGGGTGGAATCGAAGTGACTGCACGCGAGGGCCCCAACGAAAGCAGGCCAGTTTTCGTTCCAAAAAAAGCAGGCCAGTTCGGATCCGAGATTTCTTTTGGCTTTTTATAGTAACATAAACAAAAAAAGAGTACAGAAAGAGTACTATATTATCAAGAAGACAAGTCCGTTTGAATATGTTTTTTCTTCTCTCGCCAACTCCTTCTGGTTATGTTTCTTCTTCTCTCGCCAACTCTTTTGACTCCAATCTTTTTTTTTGAGAGACAGAGAATATCAAGGAGTCACTCATGGATGCAATCGGGAGTTACATTAGGGCATCTTCAAAGTGAACCCCAAACCGCAAACACATTTTACCATCCAACATGGTACCCTATCGGTCCACGAACTGGTTCGGACATCCGTTTTCCTGCAGACCGGAGAAAACTGATTGGAGGGTAGGGGTGGGGGGACTTTGTGATAGCTTCATTGGGTAAACTCAATGAAAGAAATCAAAGAATGACTGCTTAGTGTTGACTAACTCTCCTTTCTGCGCAAATGGAACCCATAAGCTTCACTTCACGCCAAATCATGGACTGTCTCGGACAAGTTGAAACCCTTATCAAACATCCAAAAATACTAAGAATTGATCACAACACATTTCTAACCCTTCAAGTGTGATCGAACATACTTGTGAACTCATACATAAGCATAAGAGGATATTACCATATCATAACACACAATTCATATCAATCATAACATGTCACCAGTGCCATATGACAAAATAAAACTTATCGGGCATAACGGCAACACAATAGATCATTGGACAATAATTCTTTATATCAAACACCATGTTTAATTTTGGGATTATAGATGTTTTGTGGATGAGTGAACCATTGTATAGAGGAGTGATTTGGTATTGGAGATAGTGGTGAAGTCGTCGGACATGATGATGATGGTTCCCCTCCTGCTGGCACTCCGGCACCACCTAAAGAGAGGGGGAGGTGCCCTACTTCTTCTCTTTTTTCTTCCTTGGCCTCCCTCCTAGGTGGGAGGAAATTTCCCTCTCTGTTTCTTGATGTTAATGGCCTCCGAAGGTTGAGATCCACCTCCAATATTGGATCTAACCCACTCTGGCATAGTGAATATCAGATCTTTCTCTTCTCCACCTCTGAATTTCCCGAGGCGGCGATGTAAACATTCTCTAAAAAATAGGACTAGGGTTTTCATGTATATATAGATCCAGGGTTGAGAGGCGGCGAAAAGGAGTCAAATGAGCCCCGCGCGGGTGGCTCATGCAGGCTTGGGCCTAGGCCGCATCGTGCGGAAGACCCTGAAAATGTGGGAGAACGTTGCAGAAAATAAAATTTTTCCTACGGTTTCACCAAGATCCATCTATGAGTTCATCTAAGCAACGAGTCATGGGAGAGAGATTGCATCTACATACCACTTGCAGATTGCGTGCGGAAGCGTTCAAGGGGATGGTGATGACGTAGTCGTACTCGTCGTGATTCAGATCACCGATGACCAAGTGCCGAACGGACAACACCTCCGCGTTCAACACACGTACGGGACGATCGACGTCTCCTCCTTCTTGATCCAGCAAGGGAAAGAGAGGTTGAGGAAGAAGACTCCAACGGCAGCACGACGGCGTGGTGAGGTTGGTGCCACAGAACTCCGACAGGGCTTCGCCAAGCGCGTACGGAGGAGGAGAGGTGTTGGGGAGGGGAGGGGCTGCTCCTTGAGTTGCGTATGCAGCCCTCCCCTCACCCCTCTATTTATAGGGGAAGGGGCAAGGGGGGCCGGCCCCCTCTAGATGGATCTAGAGGGGGGGGCGGCGGCCAAGGGGGAGGGGGCTTGCCCCCCAAGCAAGGGGGGCGCCCCCTTTAGGGTTCCCCCAAACCCTAGGGCGCATGGGCCCTTGGGGGGAGGCGCACCAGCCCACTTTGGGCTGGTTCCCTTCCCCTTTGCAGCCCATGAGCCCCTCCGGGAGAGGTGGCCCCTCCCGGTGGACCCCGAGGCCCCTCCGGTGGCCCCCGAGGCCCCTCCGGTGGCCCCGGTACAATACCGATATGCCCCCGAATTATTCCGGTGTCCGTATGACAACTTCCCATATATAAATCTTTACCTCCGGATCACTCCGGAACTCCTCGTGACGTCCGGGATCTCATCCGGGACTCCGAACAACATTCGGTAATCACATACAAGTCTTCCCAATAACCCTGGCGTCACCGAACCTTAAGTGTGTAGACCCTACGGGTTCGGGAGACATGCAGACATGACCGAGACGACTCTCGGGCAATAACCAACAGCGGGATCTGGATACCCATGTTGGCTCCCACATGTTCCTCGATGATGTCATCGGATGAACCACGATGTCGAGGGTTCAAGCAACCCCGTAAACTATTCCCTTTGTCAATCGGTAGGTTACTTGCCCGAGACTCGATCGTCGGTATCCCAATACCTCGTTTAGTCCCGTTACCAGCAAGTCACTTTACTCGTACCGTAATGCATGATCCCGTGGCCAAACACTTGGTCACTTTGAGCTCATTATGATGATGCATTACCGAGTGGGCCCGGTGATACCTCTCCGTCATGCGGAGTGACAAATCCCAGTCTTGATCCGTGTCAACCCAACAGATACTTTTGGAGATACCTGTAGTGCACCTTTATAGTCACCCAGTTACGTTGTGACGTTTGGTACACCCAAAGCACTCCTACAGTATCCGGGAGTTACACGATCTCATGGTCTAAGGAAAGACACTCGACATTGGAAAGCTCTAGCAAAACGAACTACACGATCTTGTGCTATGCTTAGGATTGGGTCTTGTCCATCACATCATTCTCCTAATGATGTGATCTCGTTATCAATGACATCCCCATGTCCATAGTCAGGAAACCATGACTATCTATTGATTAACGAGCTAGTCAACTAGAGGCTTACTAGGGACATATTGGTGTCTAGTATTCACACATGTATTACGATTTCCAGATAACACAATTATAGCATGAATAAAGACAATTACCATGAACAAGGAAATATAATAATACTTTTATTATTGCCTCTAGGGCATATTTCCAACAGTCTCCCACTTGCACTAGAGTCAATAATCTAGTTACATTGTGATGAATCGAACACCCATAGAGTTCTGGTGCTGATCATGTTTTGCCCTAGGGAGAGGTTTAGTCAACGGATCTGCGACATTCAGATCCGTGTGCACTTTACAAATTTCTATGTCTCCATCTTGAACATTTTCACGGATGGAGTTGAAGCGACGCTTGATGTGCCTGGTCTTCTTGTGAAACCTGGGCTCCTTGGCCAGTGCAATAGCTCCAGTGTTGTCACAGAAGAGTTTGATCGGCCCCGATGCATTGGGTATGACTCCTAGGTCGGTGATGAACTCCTTCACCCAAATTGCCTCATGCGCTGCCTCCGAGGCTGCCATGTATTCCGCTTCACATGTAGATCCCGCCACGACGCTCTGCTTGCAGCTGCACCAGCTCACTGCTCCACCATTCAACATATACACGTATCCGGTTTGTGACTTAGAGTCATCCAGATCTGTGTCGAAGCTAGCATCGACGTAACCCTTTACGACAAGCTCTTCGTCACCTCCATAAACGAGAAACATGTCCTTAGTCCTTTTCAGGTACTTAAGGATATTCTTGACCGCTGTCCAGTGTTCCTTGCCGGGGTTACTTTGGTACCTACCTACCAAACTTACGGCAAGGTTTACATCAGGTCTGGTACACAGCATGGCATACATAATGGATCCTATGGCTGAAGCATAGGGGATGACGCTCATCTCTTGTTTATCCTTTGCTGTGGTCGGGCATTGAGCTGAGCTCAATTTCACACCTTGCAATACAGGCAAGAACCCTTTCTTGGACTGATCCATTTTGAACTTCTTCAAAATCTTATCAAGGTACGTGCTTTGCGAAAGACCTATGAGGCGTCTTGATCTATCTCTATAGATTTTGATGCCTAATATATAAGCAGCTTCTCCAAGGTCCTTCATTGAAAAACACTTGTTCAAATAGGCCTTTATGCTTTCCAAGAATTCTATATCATTTCCCATCAATAGTATGTCATCCACATATAATATGAGAAATGCTACGGAGCTCCCACTCACTTTCTTGTAAACGCAGGCTTCTCCATAAGTCTGCATAAACCCAAACGCTTTGATCATCTCATCAAAGCGAATGTTCCAACTCCGAGATGCTTGCACCAGCCCATAAATGGATCGCTGGAGCTTGCACACCTTGTTAGCATTCTTGGGATCGACAAAACCTTCCGGCTGCATCATATACAGTTCTTCCTTAAGATAGCCGTTAAGGAATGCCGTTTTGACGTCCATTTGCCATATCTCATAATCATAGTATGCGGCAATTGCTAACATGATTCGGACGGACTTCAGCTTCGCTACGGGAGAGAAAGTCTCGTCGTAGTCAATCCCTTGAACTTGCCGACAACCCTTAGCGACAAGTCGAGCTTTATAGATGGTGACATTACCATCCGCGTCCGTCTTCTTCTTGAAGATCCATTTATTTTCTATCGCTCGCCGATCATCGGGCAAGTCTGTCAAAGTCCATACTTTGTTTTCATACATGGATCCTATCTCGGATTTCATGGCTTCTAACCATTTGTTGGAATCCGGGCCCGCCATCGCTTCTTCATAGTTCGAAGGTTCACCGTTGTCCAACAACATGATTTCCAGGACAGGGTTGCCGTACCACTCTGGTGCGGAACGTGTCCTTGTGGACCTACGAAGTTCAGTGGAAGTTTGGTCCGAAGTATCTTGATCATTATCATTAACCTCCTCTCTAATTGGAACAGGCACCACAGGAACATTTTCCTGCGCTGCGCCATTCTCCGTTTCAAGAGGCAGTACTTCATCAAGCTCCACTTTCCTCCCACTTACTTCTTTCGAGAGAAATTCTTTCTCCAGAAAGGTTCCGTTCTTGGCAACAAAGATCTTGCCCTCGGATCTTAAGTAGAAGGTATACCCTATGGTTTCCTTAGGGTATCCTATGAAGACGCATTTTTCCGATTTGGGTTCGAGCTTTTCAGGTTGAAGTTTCTTGACATAAGCCTCGCATCCCCAAACTTTTAGAAACGACAGCTTAGGTTTCTTTCCAAACCATAATTCATACGGTGTCGTCTCAACGGATTTAGACGGTGCCCTGTTTAAAGTGAATGTGGCTGTCTCTAGAGCGTACCCCCAAAATGAAAGCGGTAAATCGGTAAGAGACATCATAGATCGCACCATATCCAATAAAGTGCGATTACGACGTTCGGACACACCATTACGCTGAGGTGTTCCAGGCGGCGTGAGTTGTGAAACTATTCCACATTTTCTTAAGTGTGTGCCAAATTCGTGACTTAAGTACTCTCCTCCACGATCTGATCGTAGAAACTTGATCTTTCTGTCACGTTGATTCTCAACCTCACTCTGAAACTCCTTGAACTTTTCAAAGGTCTCAGACTTGTGTTTCATTAAGTAGACATAGCCATATCTACTCAAATCATCAGTGAGTGTGAGAACATAACGATATCCTCCGCGAGCCTCAACGCTCATTGGACCGCACACATCAGTATGTATAATTTCCAATAAGTTGGTTGCTCGCTCCATTGTTCCGGAGAACGGAGTCTTGGTCATTTTGCCCATAAGGCATGGTTCGCATGTGTCAAACGATTCATAATCGAGAGACTCTAAAAGTCCATCAGCATGGAGCTTCTTCATGCGCTTGACACCAATGTGACCAAGGCGGCAGTGCCACAAGTATGTGGGACTATCGTTATCAACTTTACACCTTTTTGCATTCACACTATGAATATGTGTATTATCACGCACGAGATTCATTAAGAATAAACCATTAACCATCGGAGCATGACCATAAAACATATCACTCATATAAATAGAACAACCATTATTCTCGGATTTAAATGAGTAGCCATCTCGTATTAAACGAGATCCAGATACAATGTTCATGCTCAAACTTGGCACTAAATAACAATTATTGAGGTTTAAAACTAATCCCGTGGGTAAATGTAGAGGTAGCGTGCCGACGGCGATCACATCGACCTTGGAACCATTCCCGACGCGCATCGTCACCTCGTCCTTCGCCAGTCTTCTCTTATTCCGCAGCTCCTGCTGTGAGTTACAAATATGAGCAACAACACCGGTATCAAATACCCAGGAGCTACTACGAGCACTGGTAAGGTACACATCAATTACATGTATATCATATATACCTTTAGTGTTGCCGGCCTTCTTATCCGCTAAGTACTTGGGGCAATTCCGTTTCCAGTGACCATTTCCCTTGCAATAAAAGCACTCAGTTTCAGGTTTGGGTCCATTCTTTGACTTCTTCCTGGCAACTGATTTACCAGGCGCGGCAACCTCCTTGCCGTCTTTCTTGAAGTTCTTCTTACCCTTGCCTTTCTTGAACTTAGTGGTTTTATTCACCATCAACACTTGATGTTCCTTTTTGATCTCCACCTCCGCGGATTTCAGCATTGAATACAACTCGGGAATGGTCTTTTCCATCCCCTGCATGTTGTAGTTCATCACGAAGCTTTTGTAGCTAGGTGGGAGCGACTGAAGGATTCTGTCAATGACCGCCTCATCCGGAAGATTAACTTCCAGCTGAGTCAAGCGGTTGTGCAACCCAGACATCTTGATTATGTGTTCACTGACAGAGCTATTTTCCTCCATTTTGCAGCTAAAGAACTTGTCGGAGACTTCATATCTCTCGACCCGGGCATGAGCTTGGAAAATCAATTTCAGCTCCTCGAACATCTCATATGCTCCGTGCTTCTCAAAATGCTTTTGGAGCCCCGGTTCTAAGCTGTAAAGCATGCCGCACTGAACGATGGAGTAATCATCAGTGCGTGACTGATGGGCGTTCATAACGTCCTGGTTTTCTGGGAATGGTGCATCACCTAGCGGTGCATCTAGGACATAATCTTTCTTGGCTGCTATGAGGATGATCCTCAAGTTCCGGACCCAGTCCGAGTAGTTGCTGCCATCATCTTTCAGCTTAGTTTTCTCTAGGAACGCGTTGAAGTTGAGGCTGACATTACCGTGGGCCATTTGATCTACAAGACATATTGTAAAGATTTAGACTAAGTTCATGATAATTAAGTTCATCTAATCAAATTAATGAATGAACTCCCACTCAGATTAGACATCCCTCTAGTCATCTAAGTGTTACATGATCCGAGTCGACTAGGCCGTGTCCGATCATCACGTGAGACGGACTAGTCATCATCGGTGAACATCTCCATGTTGATCGTATCTTCTATACGAATCATGTTCGACCTTTCGGTCTCCGTGTTCCGAGGCCATGTCTGTACATGCTAGGCTCGTCAAGTTAACCCTAAGTGTTTTGCATGTGTAAAACTGTCTTACACCCGTTGTATGTGAACGTATGGATCTATCACACCCGATCATCACGTGGTGCTTCGAAACGACGAACTTTAGCAACGGTGCACAGTTAGGGGAGAACACTTCTTGAAATTTTGTAAGGGATCATCTTATTTACTACCGTCGTTCTAAGTAAACAAGATGTATAAACATAATAAACATCACATGCAATTATATAGAAGTGACATGATATGGCCATCATCATATAGCTCCTTCGATCTCCATCTTGGGGCTCCATGATCATCTTGTCACCGGCACGACACCATGATCTCCATCATCATGATCTCCATCATCGTGTCTCCATGGAGTTGCTCGCCAACCATTACTACTACTACTATGGCTAACACGTTTAGCAATAAAGTAAAGTAATTTACATGGTGACACGCAGGTCATAAAAGAATAATGACAACTCCTATGGCTCCTGCCGGTTGTCATACTCATCGACATGCAAGTCGTGATTCCTATTACAATAACAAGATCATCTCATACATCACATGATTCATCACAACTTCTGGCCATATCACATCACAAAGCACTTGCTGCAAAAACAAGTTAGACGTCCTCTAATTGTTGTTGCAAGTTTTTACGTGGCTGTAATAGGTTGCTAGCAAGAACGTTTCTTACCTACGTTAAAACCACAACGTGAATTTGTCAATCTCTATTTACCCTTCATAAGGACCCTGTTCATCGAATCCGATCCAACTAAAGTGGGAGAGACAGACACCCGCCAGCCACCTTATGCAACTAGTGCATGTTAGTCGGTGGAACCGGTCTCACGTAAGCGTACGTGTAAGGTTGGTCCGGGCCGCTTCATCCCACAATACCGCTGAACCAAGATAGGACTAGTAACGGCAAGAAGAATTGACAATTCGACGCCCACAACTACTTTGTGTTCTACTCGTGCAATAGAGAACTACGCATAGACCTAGCTCTGATACCACTGTGGGAGAACGTTGCAGAAAATAAAATTTTTCCTACGGTTTCACCAAGATCCATCTATGAGTTCATCTAAGCAACGAGTCATGGGAGAGATATTGCATCTACATACCACTTGCAGATTGCGTGCGGAAGCGTTCAAGGGGATGGTGATGACGTAGTCGTACTCGTCGTGATTCAGATCACCGATGACCAAGTGCCGAACGGACAGCACCTCCGCGTTCAACACACGTATGGGATGATCGACGTCTCATCCTTCTTGATCCAGCAAGGGAAAGAGAGGTTGAGGAAGAAGACTCCAACGGCAGCACGACGGCGTGGTGAGGTTGGTGCCACAGAACTCCGACAGGGCTTCGCCAAGCGCGTACGGAGGAGGAGAGGTGTTGGGGAGGGGAGGGGCTGCGCCTTGAGTTGCGTATGCAGCCCTCCCCTCACCCCTCTATTTATAGGGGAAGGGGCAAGGGGGGCCGGCCCCCTCTAGATGGATCTAGAGGGGGGGGCGGCGGCCAAGGGGGAGGGGGCTTGCCCCCCAAGCAAGGGGGCGCCCCCTTTAGGGTTCCCCCAAACCCTAGGGCGCATGGGCCCTTGGGGGGAGGCGCACCAGCCCACTTTGGGCTGGTTCCCTTCCCCTTTGCAGCCCATGAGCCCCTCCGGGAGAGGTGGCCCCTCCCGGTGGACCCCGAGGCCCCTCCGGTGGCCCCCGAGGCCCCTCCGGTGGCCCCGGTACAATACCGATATGCCCCCGAATTATTCCGGTGTCCGTATGACAACTTCCCATATATAAATCTTTACCTCCGGATCACTCCGGAACTCCTCGTGACGTCCGGGATCTCATCCGGGACTCCGAACAACATTCAGTAATCACATACAAGTCTTCCCAATAACCCTGGCGTCACCGAACCTTAAGTGTGTAGACCCTACGGGTTCGGGAGACATGCAGACATGACCGAGACGACTCTCGGGCAATAACCAACAGCGGGATCTGGATACCCATGTTGGCTCCCACATGTTCCTCGATGATGTCATCGGATGAACCACGATGTCGAGGGTTCAAGCAACCCCGTAAACTATTCCCTTTGTCAATCGGTAGGTTACTTGCCCGAGACTCGATCGTCGGTATCCCAATACCTCGTTTAGTCCCGTTACCAGCAAGTCACTTTACTCGTACCGTAATGCATGATCCCGTGGCCAAACACTTGGTCACTTTGAGCTCATTATGATGATGCATTACCGAGTGGGCCCGGTGATACCTCTCCGTCATGCGGAGTGACAAATCCCAGTCTTGATCCGTGTCAACCCAACAGATACTTTTGGAGATACCTGTAGTGCACCTTTATAGTCACCCAGTTACGTTGTGACGTTTGGTACACCCAAAGCACTCCTAGAGTATCCGGGAGTTACACGATCTCATGGTCTAAGGAAAAGACACTCGACATTGGAAAGCTCTAGCAAAACGAACTACACGATCTTGTGCTATGCTTAGGATTGGGTCTTGTCCATCACATCATTCTCCTAATGATGTGATCTCGTTATCAATGACATCCCCATGTCCATAGTCAGGAAACCATGACTATCTATTGATTAACGAGCTAGTCAACTAGAGGCTTACTAGGGACATATTGGTGTCTAGTATTCACACATGTATTACGATTTCCAGATAACACAATTATAGCATGAATAAAGACAATTACCATGAACAAGGAAATATAATAATACTTTTATTATTGCCTCTAGGGCATATTTCCAACAGAAAACTTATCTGAGTTGCATAGTGCAAGTCTTTTTTTTCCTCGGATCATTCTATGGCATATCCTTTTGCGGAGTGCGGACCCGATGAAAGCAGGCCCGAGATTTCTTTTGGTTTTTCAATAAAATAATGAAGGACAAACAACAATAAAGTTCCCTTTCGTCATTTGACTCCGATTCTTTCAGATAGAATATCACGCTTTATTGATCATGAAATATCATGGATTGCCTCATGGTTGCAATATGGATTTACATTACAAAACATGGAACACACTCTCCTTGCCCTGCCATGTTCCACCACCGTCAATGCTTGGTAGTTGCCTTGCACTTGGTTCACATCATACTCCTCTTGCACTTGCTTGCAGCAGATTCTTCATCTACTGTTTACGATGGCTTCTCTTACAACCACTGACCTTTGGCATCCAATCGAATCTACACTAACTGCAACCCGGACACTCCACGAGGACATGTACATAACTCACAGAACACCTGCACAAAGTTTCAACTCAACGAATTCCTACAAAGATAAGCATTTGGACACAACCACGACGATGACTGCACGTAGAAACTCGTATGACTCCTTGACTCATCTAGTTCCTCAGACGATGGTCTTGAAGCGGTCGTCCAGCATCGCACCTCGACACCACCTCCCTCACGAATGATCTCCATCTACTGCCGTGCCGACGATAACCTACCCTCTCCCTCCTAATCATTCCGTTGAACGACTATTGGCCGTCCCGAAGCACTAGTAGGGTAGCCACCCCAAGCAAGCACGACTTCAAATTTTTGACCTTCCTTTGGAACCAATAGTTGGGATTCGCCCACAAATCGATCACATAAAAATGATGAACACACACACACACACACACACACACACACACACACACTTTTTTTAGCCAACGTCTCGTGTCATGCCCTCCTTTTACTCTTTATTTCTTTAAATTAAGCAACATCATTATCCACTGGAACATTATACTACCAATAGAAACAACTTAAATTTCAGCAACATGACAATGTTTGGACTATGATCTTAGCAATGGCATGGATAAGACTCATGGCGCGAAAGTCGGAGATGTCCTCAACACCGTCTTTCTTCAGAATGAGGGCGACATTCGCGGAGTTCAACCAGTGAAAATGAGAGGCATGGAGGCTCGCAAAATGGTTGATGGCCATCATGATGTCACCTTTGATAGCGTTCCGACAAGCTTTAAAGAAAGCACCAGTGAACCCATCCGGCCACGGGGCTTTGTCGCCCGGCATATCAAACACAACAGCCTTCACTTCTTCCACTGAGAAAGGCTCATTGTCGGTGCCAAATCTGGCATATCTCGAGGTAGGGTTCCAAAGCTAGGTGTCTTGGAGCGACGGTAACATGGACACATGATTTTACCAAGGTTCGAGCTCTCTGGAACAGATAATACCATTCACCCTGCTTTTGATTGTATTCATACGAGGAATAGTACAAAGTACAGGTATCTACCACGAGATTGTTGTGTTTGTGTATAATTCTAATTATCTGGAATATATGATCTATCAACTAGCTTGGCCTCGGCTTATATAATGTACCGGAGGCCTAAGATTTAGCGGCACCCTTGTCTTGTGCGCCAAGTCTCCCTTGTATGCGTCATGGGCTGCCCAAAGTGGCCCATTAGTGAACCGCCATAGGGGACATCAGCCCGACCCACCTGGTCGGGAGACAACGTGGCGAGTACCCCGGCCCCTAGTTCAGGACACCAACAGTAGCCCTTTGAACTAGTCTTCAAGTTATCAAGTTAGGGAGAAAGCAGTCAAATTTTTTGACTTCCTATGAATGGGAAGTTCACACCTGCTGGTAATTGCCCGCACGGGACTAACCCCCCTCTCTTAATGATGTACAAGTCTGGTCAGATTTAGTGACTGGAAAAGTGTTTTGCTACTGTGTTGAGCTACTTCGCATATCTGTCTTTTTTAGGCTGCAAATAAGCACATTCCTTCAGAAAATCAAGTTGTATGTGCTAGCATCTATACGCACTTGTGAGAGAAATAAGAAATTTTCAAAACTAAAAACCGTCTTTTCTTTAGAATAGAGCCGGTACACCTAAACAAACCGCATGCCACAATTCCTTACAAACCAAATCAATTGTATTTATCGGGCTGATTGTAGGGACACAGTTTAAGTTGGGTAAAAATATAATCAATTTGCGACAAGGATACACACTTAAATCACATGCACATACAGTCAGATACGTAGGCGTTTAACCATACATGGAGTAGCTAACCTTGCGATATCACAGTTTAGTCTCTGAAACTGATTGCAAAAGACCACTACGGCCGCCAGCAACACACACAACTACGCTGGTGTCTCAAAAAAAAAGAGACTATGCTGTTATCTTGGATTTGGGAATCAATCCTATGATTTCTGCAATCTTGAGCTTCTTCCTGGCGTAATGCACATACGTCCTTGGCATATCACACTGAAATTGGAAAGAATGAGCTATTACGTACGGAACCCGCAAGAGGAAACAATATTGCCTACCAATATCTATACAACATATATACCTTGAAACTAACTTCCTGCGAAATTAACACACGCGCTATCCACTCTGGAACCTATATATAAACATACACACGAAGGAGAGACATCAGATGTGAGCATATGGTCTACATAATGGATTACAATGTATGCGAGACCACACCACAGGTGTACTTACTTCCTTGCTGATGCCCTCCGTGCACCGTCGAAACTACAAGGAGAGGTGATCAAAGCAATTTGCATCGTAAGTGATAAACTAATTAACCAATAATGAAACAACAAATAGAAAGTCTGTGAACGGAAAAGAAAAAACTTACCTTTTCCTCCAATCCCAATGTGACAGGGTGACTCAGCTCGTGCTCCAAATCACGTTTGCGTAATGGAAACAGGTTCTTCTTATACACATGCTCCATAGCATCTCTGAAAGACATCTATACATTGTCCAACGAAGAAGAAAACAACATCAAGGTTAAAAGGCACTGACAGATCCGACCAATAAAATGACATTGTTCTTAGTTATGATGTACAAAATGCTGACCTGCTGCCGATTGACCAGCTTCCAAATCTCAAAAAACACAGAGTCAAGATCTTTCACAAACGCGAGATATTTGCTCGTTGTATACTCCTTAGTTTAATCCAAAGACCACAATTGTCAAACACAACCATAACCAGAGCTTGCAATCCAAATAAGCAAGGGACAGATGAACTATACCTGGAAACCATAATATGCTAGGCTCAGAGGAATGTTTTTTAACCTAGCAGCAATCATAACTGCTTGGCGCCAAGCTTTTCCACGGAATTCACTCCACTAAATAGTAGAACAGACAAGTTATTGTGATGCTACTATGTGCATATAGAGACTAGTTGTCATTACATTGTTTTGAGAGGTCGTATAGGTGTGTACCTCCATATAGCCTTTAAGAACATGTTCTTCAATCCACTGTCAAGACCAAATGGTTGTTAGTCCCAAAATTTATTTTACTGAGCAGAGTTTTAAACTTGGAGCAGCTGATGGTTGCACCATGCATACCTTAAGATCCTTCACAATCGTTTCCCAGTACAGCAGATAATCTCTATCAGTTCCAAGGGTGCTATAAAACTCTCGGTATTTACTCCAACTTTCATACTCAACGCCCCCCTGTACCAAAAAAAAGAAGGGAAGCAACATATTACTGCTGCCGTGAGAATAACATGCAGCGGACATAAGGACGTGGAATGATGCTCTTAGGATAATGTGTGTGTGGCTATTACTGATTCAAGTAGTTGCACACTTCAAGAAATTTCGAGTACTTGCGCACTCGAAGAAATTCCAAACACACATGGTACTGGAACATGTCAAAAAATATGGGCACTCGGAAATCAGTCAAAAAGCCTGATTATACAAACACAAAAGAAGGGATGGCACGTGTATTTTGGGAGCATGGACCTCTTGGTTTCTTTTTAAAGAAAAGAAAAGCTTGCTCCTTGCAAAAAATGCATCAGTATATGAAACACTATTTGTTTTTAATTGATGTAAAGCCACGCACCAACAACTCTCGGGGAAGAAGCTATAATTCTTATATTATTCTTCTACTGTTCCACATTATTAGATTTTCTACAATTTATTGGAATCACACATATTTTAAACCGACGCTTAATCTCGGCAGGAAGTGACATCCATAGCTTTATTTTTGCATTTCGCGAAGAACCTCAGGCCCCTAACGTTAAGTGATATCCTAAAGAGTGATCAGACTAGCCAAGATGCATCCAGTGGTAGGCAGTTTCAAGAAAATGGGTGGTCCTGATGATTTGAGGGTGAAACAAGTAACAACAACCAGAAACTTTGACTATTGGCGCCCCGGAAAAAATTAGATAGAGAGAATCTCGGGGGTTACTAGCTCGCATAAAGCCATGCTAAAAAGAATTAAGGAAATGCATTGATATTGCCTCAAGTGTTCATATATACTTCCAAAGGACAGATTAAGCAAGTAATTGCTGCCACCCATTCAAACTTCAAAGGTAAAGAGAAGAAGAAATCTAGATGCATTACTGAGCTGAAAGTCTTATATTTGTTTACAGAGGAGTACAAACATACTTACTTCATTACAAGGGACTAACCGCTGATAGTCGCTCAAGGACGCGGGCGAAGAGGCGCCCAAGTCAAACCACCAGCCCAAGGCTTCATCTCCCAGGTAAAGACGGTGGTTGTCCAAGGGAAGGTCTGGAGGGTACTGGGAGTCGAATGCAGCATCGTCAATAGGCACTCCTTTCAGCAACTACGTACACAGACACAAGGACAGATGAGTAAGGTATATAGGAGGGCGTATTTGAAAATGTACTTGTAGATACATTAGATTGACAGGCAGGAGGAGCACTGAAAATGAGAGAGACTAACCATGCAAGCTTTGAGGCGGTATCGTGCGTACTTGTGACAGAGCCTATTCGCCTCCTCTTCATCCAATCTATCCTCGGTGTCAACTTCATGTACTACGTGAGACCTGAGCCGTGCATCGTCTGCCTGGAATTTCTCCTCGGGGATATCATCCATCAGTGAGGAGGACGAATCAACTTCTCCTGAATCTCCATCTCGTCCATGGACATCCTCTGGTCGGCTCGAGAGCTTGTGGACTTGGTATTCTACCAGAGCAGCCCGCAGCTGGTCATCATAGAAATAAGGACGAACGAGGGCTTCGAAAGTTTCAGCAGAAGGGAGATCTGGGTCTTCCTCGTCGGCGTAGGCTGGTAGAGGCAGCACGGCAAGGGACGAGGCGAGCATCTCATGGTACCTAGACTCGTACTTGCGAGCCGGCCGGGCGTCCGACGGCTCGTCGAAGGATTCCGACAATGGTGCGCCGGAAGTCGTGCTGCTGGTGGTGCCATCTGATTCGACTTGGGATCCAGACAACGATGCGCCATCTTCGCCACGGCGCCGTTGGGAGGATCCTTCGCGAGGAGAACTCCTATGGCGGAGGCGCTTCTTCTGCGGCATCGGCACCAGATCGGCGGTCACACGGGGTAGGATCGTGGTGACGGCGAGGGCCCCATTGAAAGCAGGCGTTTGATTCCGAGATTTCTTTTGTTTTTTTATTAAGAAGGCAATCCCTTTTGGTTATGGTTTTTGCTTTTACCCAAAAAGGCTTTCGCCCGCTTTATATATAAAGCAATGATCAACAGCACCCGATACAAACGCACGCCCGCACAACACACCCAAACACACCCAAGGCAAGATACATAGGCGCTGAGCGCAGCAACACCATCCCTAGCACTAAGCGAAGAAGTGAAGCCGCATATGACGAGCCGTGGGCTCCAAGGCGGCGCCTTCAGGAAGGGTACGACACTGGAGCGCCGCCACCGCCCGATCCGAGGATCAGAGTTTCCCCTGGAGCAACACGATAGGCAATGAGAGCCGGGGCGACGCCTTCAAGAAGGGAACGAGCTTCGCCACCGCCGGTCCATTCGAAGATAGAGCAGGTTTTCACCCCGGCCACCATTCACCGCCACCGAATGCCACACCCTGGCTACCACGCCGTCCACACGGCCGTGGCCACCGAGCAGCACCAAGCCACGGGCTCTGCCCATGAGCACCGCGGACCCACCACCAGGGCCGCCGCCCCGGTATCCAAGACCTTGACACCACCTCACCCGAGATCCGCCGCTACCCCAACTAAAGACACAAGAAGAAAGGATCCACCTTTCGACCCCTAGGCTGCCCCCAGTGCCGAGACCCAATAGGTCGGCCAAACCGGCCTCCATCACCCCGTCCGGTGGCACCGGGCGCGAGACGAGCTCGGTCCTGCTGCTGGGCACGAGACGAGCATGGTCCTGCTGCCGGGCGCGAGACGAGCTCGGTCCTGCTGCTGGGCACGAGACGAGCATGGTCCTGCTGCCGGGCGCGAGACGAGCTCGGTCCTGCTGCTGGGCACGAGACGAGCATGGTCCTGCTGTCGGGCGCGAGACAGTCTCGGTCCTGCTGCCGGGCGCGAGACGAGATCGATCCTGCTGCCGGGCGCGAGACGAGGTCGATCCTGCAGCACCGGGTGCGAGACGAGCGATGGACCGCAGCTGGGAGCAGGCCAACCCTTGGACGAAAGTAGCGCCCCGGCGATGAGGAGAGGAATCGAAGGCCGACACAGGCCGTCTACGCGCCAGCCGACGCCGGAACATGCCAGCCGCCGCCACAGCCGACCAGCTGTCACGCCGCCACCCCCGCTGGCAGACGGCCACGGCAGGGGCAGCCGCCCGTGACCCGCACCGCCCCCGGCCCGCAGCCCCTGAAGGCAGATCTGGACGACTGCACGAGCAGCCGCCGTAGCTGGCCAGGGCCGCACCTCCATAGCGCCGCCGGTCACACTGCCGACCAGACACCGGCGCCGCGTGCACCGGACCTGAGCCGTGCTGCCACGCCCGTCGCGAAGCGCAGCATCCCGTCGAAGAAGACTCAGCCTGCGCCAAGCCCCCGACGCGAGGAGACGAGGCCTCCCCGCCGCCGCCGCCGCCGGCGGGGCTTCGCCCGATCGCGCCCTCTGGGGGCGGCGAGGGAGGAAGAAAGGGAGGAGGGGGGGCCTGGCGGCGGCGGTAGGGCTAGCCTCCCCTGCCGCTCGTGGGAGCGCCAGAGGAGGTCGGGGAGGAGTTTTTCACACCTGTTGTGTACGCTGGCCCTAGTTTTTGCTTTTCTCATCACAACGTACTAAGCCTACTCCTTCTGACTCATATCATAATCCCTTATGATAGGAATTATATGTGATAATTTGAGGAAAAACTCTATTTCCTTGTTTGGTTCGTGGAAATTGACAAGGAACTAGACAAGAGAAGTTAACGTAAGTTATGATCAAGGGTTAAGATTGACTCACTAAAATAAGTCTCTTCCAACTCGAGTTGGAGTCTCAAGTCCATTACTATTTCCTTATGAATTCTCAACCCCCCTATAGACCAAACAATAGATTTGAAATTTCATACCCCTTCAATTTCCATTCCCTAGCTCTAATTACCCCCAACCAGTTCTTTTTAGAGAGAGAGAGAGAGAGAGAGAGAGAGGGGGAGAGAGAGAGAGAGAGCCTCATGGATGCAACCTGGAGTTACATTGCGAACACCGAGCTATAAAATATGTGTCGTCACACTCAAACAAACAATTGACATGACTAAAACTGGTAAACGAGGAACTCTCCGCCAAACCCCTGATGTCGATGATCATCAAACCAATGGTAAAATTATTGGAGGGGTAATAATCTGAGTGATGGATAATCAATCCGAGATGAAGTATGCCTTCTGAAAGCCCTCTTGACAAATGAGAATGAGCGCGTGACGAACCACCCCTGCCCTCAGCTAATTGTGGCATGGTAACCTCCTCAATGTACTCATGGCAAGCCACCAAATGAACACTTGTGGTTTGAGATTACCACACCCTCTCCCATCCATCGAGAAGTCTAAACAACGCATCATCAACATTGATCACCAACATGTATGCCGGTAGCGGAGCCATCAAAAAGCTGAAGAGGGGGTATGACACATGTTCGCATTCACAGGTTTAGGCAGTTCTGCACAATCAGTTCCACATAAGTTTTAGCTTTAGCGGCCACTTTGTGTGGATGCAAGATTTCTCCATTGTTTCTAGCATCATTTTCGGCTTCCCATATATGCCAAATAGTTAACCATGGCAGTAGCTTCATTGGGTGAAGTTCGATGAAGGAAATCGAAGACCCACTGCTTAGTGTTGACTAGCTCCTTTCCATGCAAATGGAACCCGTAATCATGCTTCACTTCGCAAACTTGACGTGTGGACTGGCAGAGGTGGAACAAGCTAGGGCAGGCATACTCCTTTTCCTAGGTTTGGTTTGCCTGCAATCGATTATGCACTTTGGTTCCATTTACCGCCAAACATATCACAGTTCTTTATGGTTTTGTTGATGGCAAACCATGTGTCGGGTTCTAGTTCAAAAGTATGTGAGGACAAGCTGATCTCGAGGGGATGATAAACCATCTTGGACAATTTAAAACCCTTAGCAAACATCCATAAATACTAAGAATTCATTAAGGTAAAAGTCAACGACAACATTAAGACCTATGAGTCCTCCATATCTGACATGATTTGTATCATATATATACTCAGCTATGGTAATATTAGTCACTCCGGCCACCCTATGCATATTCATTGCAACACATTGCTAACCCTTCAAGTGTGATATAACATAAGCACGCACTCATACATAAGCATAAGAGGATAACACCATATCATAACGCACAATTCACATCTTATGTACTTAAATAGTTGATCCCCACTACTTCGAATATCTTAACTTGCACACATGCATCACATCAAAGGCCCACCACAACATGCATGGAAGGAAGTTTTGCATTATTAGTTGATACCCACTATTTTTTTATCTCAACATGCACACATCCCACTCTCACTACACATGAGACCTCAACATCCATGAGATTCTTTTATTATCATTATGCTACTTACATTTTTAATAATGACAAAACAACATATCGTTGGATAATAATTCGTTGTATGAACCACCATGTTTAATTTTGGGATATAGAAGTTTGTGTATGAGTGAACCCTGCATAGAGGAAGGATTTGGTCATGGAGATAATGGTGAAGTCGATGGATATGATGGCGGTGAAGTTGATGGAGATGATGGCGTGAAGATGGTTCCCTCGGCGACACTACGACACCATCTGAAGAGAGGGGGAAGGACCCACTCCTTCTTCTTCCTTCGTCTCCCTCCTGGATGGGAGGAAGTTGTCCTGTCTAGTCATTAGTATTTATGAACCCTGAAGGTCAAGAGACACCTTCGGGATTGAATCTAACCCCCACTACTAGGGAAAAGCCTATACACAGAATCTTACCAGTAGCGCTGTATAAAATCAAGCGCTACTGCTACTTAGTAGCAGCGCTCGTAGATAAACCGCGCTACTGCTATGACTTTAGCAGTAGCGCGTACTAGCGGAAAGCGCTGCTGCTATGTTTGAACTGGGTGCACATGGCTAGCCCAACCTAGCAGTAGCCCGTATATTGGCCCAGCGCTACTGCTAGTCTCCTTAGCTGTAGCGCGCTTACGTGTAAGGTGCTGCTGCTAACGGAAATAAAATAAAGTGTGAAAACAGAATGGAATAGCTGTAGCGCGTTTCGGCGAAACGCGCTACTGCTAGTTTGACTCAAATCCCGGCAGCCCGGACTCAAAATTTCGCTAAGTCCTTTCCCCCCTCTCTACTCCCGCCCCCCCTGTCCCCCAACTGCTCCATCGCCGCCATCGCCCTGCCGCCTTCGACCACACCGCCACCGCCCGAGGCCGCCTTCGACCACACCGCCGCCGCCCGCCACCTTCGACCACACCGCCGCCGCCCGAGGCCGCCCTCGACCTCACAGCCGCTGCCCGAGGCCATCGTCGACCCCACCGTCGCCTCCCTCGAGCTCACCGCCGCCGCCCTCGACCTCACCGCCGCCGCCCGAGCCAGAGCCTGCCCTTGCCGCCGACTGTAAGGCTCTGCCTCTACTGTCCCCTACCCTCCTCTCTCTCTCTGCTAGGGCAATTTCATATATATGTTGATACTGTGTTGATGTTCATATGAACCCTAGGTGTTCATATGAACCCTAGATTTTTTTAGGGCAGTAGGCATTTTATAGCATTTAGGAAAAATGTTTAGCAATTTTTTTTAGGAAATTAGCTAGGTCAATTTTTATGAAAATGCCTAAACAGTAATTCCATTTAGCTTTAAACTAATAGAGGGTATATAAATAATAGTAGCATTTAGATTTAAATTAACAGAGGCTATAAACAAAAAACACTTAGCTATAAAAAAATATTTGGACTACGGACCTGAATTTGTTCCAAATTTCATTCAAATGAAATTTGAATTATTTGGACTATGGACCTGAATATTTTTGAAGAAATTGGGTGTAGGTACTAAGGTCTTGCTGTGGAAATTTTGGTGAGGTCAGAAGGGTTAGAGAAAATGGAGTTCCTAGACTTTTAGCTTTAGACAAAAAACATAAGTATTTAGCTATAAATAAAAAACAGTAGCTATGGCATTTAGCTATAAACAAAAAATAGAATTGTTTTTTCTTTTCAAAAACTTGGTCAAACTATATATGACTTGTGCTGGAATGATGCTGATGTTGGGGAATGTAGTAATTTCAACAGTTTCCTACGCACACACAAGATCATGGTGATGCATAGCAACGAGAGGGGAGAGTGTTGTCTACGTACCCTCGTAGACCGAAGCGGAAGCATTGACGCAACGTAGAGGAAGTAGTCGTACGTCTTCCCGGTCCAACCGATCCAAGCACCATTACTCCGGCACCTCCGAGTTCTTGGCACACGTTTAGCTCGATGACACTCCCCGGGCTCCGATCCAGCAAAGCTTCGGGGAGGAGTTCCGTCAGCACGACGGCGTGGTCACCGGCACGACACCATGATCTCCATCATATTGATCTATATCAATGTGTCATCACGTGGTCGTCTCGCCAACTATTGCTCTTGCAACTATTGCTATCGCATAGCGATAAAGTAAAGCAATTATTTGGTACTTGCATCTTATGCAATAATGAGACAACCGTAAGGCTTCTGCCAGTTGCCGATAACTTCAACAAAACATGATCATCTCATACAACAACTTATATCTCATCACATCTTGACCATATCACATCACAACATGCCCTGCAAAAACAAGTTAGACGTCCTATACTTTGTTGTTGCAAGTTTTACGGGGCTGCTACGGGCTTAGCAAGAACCGTTCTTACCTACGCATCAAAAACCACAACAATAGTTTGTCAAGTTGGTGTTGTTTTAACCTTCGCAAGGACTGGGCGTAGCCACACTCGGTTCAACTAAAGTTGGAGAAACTGACACCCGCCAGCCACCTGTGTGCAAAGCACGGCGGTAGAACCAGTCTCGTGTAAGCGTACGCGTAATGTCGGTCCGGGCCGCTTCATCCAACAATACCGCCGAACCAAAGTATGACATGCTGGTAAGCAGTATGGCTTATATCGCCCACAACTCACTTGTGTTCTACTCGTGCATATAACATCAAACCATAAAACCTAGGCTCGGATGCCACTGTTGGGTAACGTAGTAATTTCAACAGTTTCCTACGCACACACAAGATCATGGTGATGCATAGCAACGAGAGGGGAGAGTGTTGTCTACGTACCCTCGTAGACCGAAGCGGAAGCATTGACACAACATAGAGGAAGTAGTCGTACGTCTTCCCGGTCCAACCGATCCAAGCACCGTTACTCCGGCACCTCCGAGTTCTTGGCACACGTTTAGCTCGATGACACTCCCCGGGCTCCGATCCAGCAAAGCTTCGGGGAGGAGTTCCGTCAGCACGACGGCGTGGTCACCGGCACGACACCATGATCTCCATCATCTTGATCTATATCAATGTGTCGCCACGTGGTCGTCTCGCCAACTATTGCTCTTGCAACTATTGCTATCGCATAGCGATAAAGTAAAGCAATTATTTGGTACTTGCATCTTATGCAATAATGAGACAACCGTAAGGCTTTTGCCAGTTGCCGATAACTTCAACAAAACATGATCATCTCATACAACAACTTATATCTCATCACATCTTGACCATATCACATCACAACATGCCCTGCAAAAACAAGTTAGACGTCCTATACTTTGTTGTTGCAAGTTTTACGTGGCTGCTACGGGCTTAGCAAGAACCGTTCTTACCTACGCATCAAAAACCACAACAATAGTTTGTCAAGTTGGTGCTGTTTTAACCTTCGCAAGGACTGGACGTAGCCACACTCGGTTCAACTAAATTTGGAGAAACTGACACCCGCCAGCCACCTGTGTGCAAAGCACGGCGGTAGAACCAGTCTCGCGTAAGCGTACGCGTAATGTCGGTCCGGGCCGCTTCATCCAACAATACCGCCGAACCAAAGTATGACATGCTGGTAAGCAGTATGACTTATATCGCCCACAACTCACTTGTGTTCTACTCGTGCATATAACATCAAACCATAAAACCTAGGCTCGGATGCCACTGTTGGGTAACGTAGTAATTTCAACAGTTTCCTACGCACACACAAGATCATGGTGATGCATAGCAACGAGAGGGGAGAGTGTTGTCTACGTACCCTCGTAGACCGAAGCGGAAGCGTTGACGCACCGTAGAGGAAGTAGTCGTACGTCTTCCCGGTCCAACCGATCCAAGCACCGTTACTCCGGCACCTCCGAGTTCTTGGCACACGTTTAGCTCGATGACGCTCCCCGGGCTCCGATTCAGCAAAGCTTCGGGGAGGAGTTCCGTCAGCACGACGGCGTGGTGACGATCTTGATGTTCAACCGTCGCAGGGCTTCGCCTAAGCACCGCTACAATATGACCGAGGTGTAATATCGTGGAGGGGGGCACCGCACATGGCTAAGGAACGATCATGAAGATCAACTTGTGTGTCTATGGGGTGCCCCTGCCCCCGTATATAAAGGAGTGGAGGAGGGAAGGGTCGGCCCTCTCTATGGCGCGCCCTAGGGGAGTCCTACTCCCACCGGGAGTAGGATTCCCCCTTTCCTAGTCCAACTAGGAGTCCTTCCATGTAGTAGGAGTAGGAGACAAGGAAGGGGAAGGGAGAAGGGAAGGAAGGAGGGGGCGCAGCCCCTCCCCCTAGTCCAATTCGGACTAGGCCTTGGGAGGGGGGGGGGGCGCGGCCTGCCCTAGGCAACCCCTCTCTCTTTCCCGTATGGCCCAATAAGGCCCAATACTTCTCCCGGCGAATTCCCCTAACTCTCCGGTACTCCGAAAAATACCCGAATCACTCGGAACCTTTCCGAAGTCCGAATATAGTCGTCCAATATATCGATCTTTACGTCTCGACCATTTAGAGACTCCTCGTCATGTCCCCGATCTCAGCCGGGAGTCCGAACTCCTTCGGCACATCAAAACTCATAAACTCATAATATAACTGTCATCGAAACCTTAAGCGTGCGGACCCTACGGTTCGAGAACAATGTAGACATGACCGAGACACGTCTCCG
Organism: Aegilops umbellulata; assembly: GCA_032464435.1. NCBI lineage: Eukaryota > Viridiplantae > Streptophyta > Magnoliopsida > Poales > Poaceae > Aegilops > Aegilops umbellulata. Next base: position 69,713,608 of record CP136060.1, on the reverse strand, counting down.
GTCAATAACCAATAGCGGAACCTGGATGCTCATATTGGCTCCCACATATTCTACGAAGATCTTTATCGGTCAGACCGCATAACAACATACGTTGTTCCCTTTGTCATCGGTATGTTACTTGCCCGAGATTCGATCATCGGTATCCAATACCTAGTTCAATCTCGTTACCGGCAAGTCTCTTTACTCGTTCCGTAATACATCATCCCGCAACTAACTCATTAGTTGCAATGCTTGCAAGGCTTAAGTGATGTGCATTACCGAGAGGGCCCAGAGATACCTCTCCGACATTCGGAGTGACAAATCCTAATCTCGAAATACGCCAACCCAACAAGTACCTTTGGAGACACCTGTAGAGCACCTTTATAATCACCCAGTTACGTTGTGACGTTTGGTAGCACACAAAGTGTTCCTCCGGTAAACGGGAGTTGCATAATCTCATAGTCATAGGAACATGTATAAGTCATGAAGAAAGCAATAGCAACAAACTAAACGATCAAGTGCTAAGCTAACGGAATGGGTCAAGTCAATCATATCATTCATCTAATGATGTGATCCCATTAATCAAATAACAACTCTTTGTCTATGGTTAGGAAACATAACCATCTTTGATTAATGAGCTAGTCAAGTAGAGGCATACTAGTGACACTCTGTTTGTCTATGTATTCACACATGTATTATGTTTCCGGTTAATACAATTCTAGCATGAATAATAAACATTTATCATGAAATAAGGAAATAAATAATAACTTTATTATTGCCTCTAGGGCATATTTCCTTCAGTCTCCCACTTGCACTAGAGTCAATAATCTAGTTCACATCGCCATGTGATTTAACAGCAATAGTTCAGATCACCATGTGATTAACACCCATAGTTCACATCGATATGTGATCAACACCCAAAAGGTTTACTAGAGTCAGTAATCTAGTTCACATCGCTATGTGATTAACACCCAAAGAGTACTAAGGTGTGATCATGTTTTGCTTGTGAGATAATTTTAGTCAACGGGTCTGTCACATTCAGATCCGTAAGTATTTTGCGAATTTCTATGTCAACAATGCTCTACAAGGAGCTACTCTAGCTTATTGCACCCACTTTCCAATATGTATCTGGATCGAGACTTAGAGTCATCCAGATCGGTGTCAAAACTTGCATCGACGTAACTCTTTACGACGAACCTTCTGTCACCTCCATAATCGAGAAACATATCCTTATTCCACTAAGGATAATATTGACCGCTGTCCAGTGATCTTACTCCTAGATCACTATTGTACTCCCTTGCCAAAATCAGTGTAGGGTATAAAATAGATCTGGTACACAACATGGCATACTTTATAGAACCTATGGCCAAGGCATAGGGAATGACTTTCATTCTCTTTCTATCTTCTGCCGTGGTCGGGTTTTGAGTCTTACTCAATTTCACACCTTGTAACATAGGCAAGAACTCTTTCTTTGACTGTTCCATTTTTAACTACTTCAAAATCTTGTCAAGGTATGTACTCATTGCAAAAACTTATAAAGCGTCTTGATCTATCTCTATAGATCTTGATGCTCAATATGTAAGCAGCTTCACCGAGGTCTTTCTTTGAAAAACTCGTTTCAAACACTCCTTTATGCTTTGCAGAATAATTCTACATTATTTCCAATCAACAATATGTCATTCACATATACTTATCAGAAATGCTGTAGTGCTCCCACTCACTTTCTTGTAAATACAGGCTTCACCGCAAGTCTGTATAAAACTATATGCTTTGATCAACTTATCAAAGCATATATTCCAATTCCGAGATGCTTGCACCAGTCCATAGATGGATCGCTAGAGCTTACACATTTTGTTAGCACCTTTAGGATTGACAAAACCTTTTGGTTGCATCATATACAACTCTTCTTTAATAAATCCATTAAGGAATGCAGTTTTGTTATCCATTTGCCAGATTTCTTAAAATGCGGCAATTGCTAACATGATTCAGACAGACTCAAGCATAGATACGAGTGAGAAACTCTCATCATGGTCAACACCTTGAACTTGTCGAAAACCTTTTGCGACAATTCTAGCTTTGTAGATAGTAACACTACTATCAGCGTCCGTCTTCCTCTTGAAGATCCATTTATTTTGTATGGCTTGCCGGTCATCGGGCAAGTCAACCAAAGTCGACACTTTGTTCTCATACATGGATCCCATCTCAGATTTCATGGCCTCAAGCCATTTCACGGAATCTGGGCTCACCATCGCTTCTTCATAGTTCGTAGGTTCGTCAGGGTCAAGTAACATGACCTCCAGAACAGGATTACCGTACCACTCTGGTGCGGATCTCATTCTGGTTGACCTACTAGGTTCAGTAGTAACTTGATCCGAAGTTACATGATCATCATCATTATCTTCCTCACTAATTTGTGTAGTAGTCACAAGAACAGATTTCTGTGATGAACTACTTTCCAATAAGGGAGATGGTACAATTACCTTATCAAGTTTTCTACTTTCCTCCCACTCACTTCTTTCGAGAGAAACTCCTTCTCTAGAAAGGATCCATTCTAAGCAACGAATATCTTGCCTTCGGATCTGTGATAGAAGGTGTACCCAACTGTCTCCTTTGAGTATCCTATGAAGACACATTTCTCCGATTTGGGTTTGAGCTTATCAGGATGAAACTTTTTCACATAAGCATCACAACCCCAAACTTTAAGGAACGACAACTTTAGTTTCTTGCCAAACCACAGTTCATACAGTGTCGTCTCAACGGATTTAGATGGTGCCCTTTTAACGTGAATGCAGTTGTCTCTAATGCATAACCCCAAAACGATAGTGGTAGATCGGTAAGAGACATCATAGATTGCACTATATCCAATAAAGTACGGTTATGATGTTCGGACACACCATTATGCAGTGGTGTTCCAGGTGGCATGAGTTTGTGAAACTATTCCACATTGTTTTAATTGAAGACCAAACTCGTAACTCAAATATTTGTCTCCGCAATCAGATCGTAGAAACTTTATTTTCTTGTCACGATGATTTTCCACTTCACTCTGAAATTCTTTGAACATTTCAAATGTTTCAGACTTATGTTTCATCAAGTAGATATACCCATATCTGCTCAAATCATCTGTGAAGTTCAGAAAATAATGATACTTGCCTTGAGCCTTAACACTCATTGGACCTCATACATCAGTATATATTATTTCCAATAAGTCAGTTGCTCGCTCCGGAGAACGGAGTCTTAGTCATCTTGCCCATGAGGCATGGTTCGCAAGCATCAAGTGATTCACAATCAAGTGATTCCAAAATTCCATCAGCATGGAGTTTCTTCATGCGCTTTACACCAATATGACCTAAACGGCAGTGCCACAAATAAGTTGCACTATCACTATTAACTTTGCATCTTTTGGCTTCAATATTATGAATATGTGTTATCACTACGACCGAGATCCAACAAACCATTTCGTTGGTGTGTATAACCATAAAAGGTTTTATTCATGTAAACAGAACAACAATTGTTCTCTAACTTAAACGAATAACCGTATTGCAACAAACATGATCAAATCATATTCATGCTCAATGGAAATACCAAATAACACTTATTTAGGTTCAACACTAATCCCGAAAGTATAGGGAGTGTGCGATGGTGATCATATCAATCTTGGAACTACTTCCAACACACATCGTCACTTCACCCTTAACTAGTCTCTGTTTATTCTGCAACTCCCGTTTCGAGTTACTAATCTTAGCAACTGAACTAGTATCAAATACTGAGGGGTTGCTATAAACACTAGTAAAGTACACATCAATAACATGTATATCAAATATACTTATGTTCACTTTGCCATCCTTCTTATCCGCCAATCACTTGGGGTAGTTCCGCTTCCAGTGACCAGTCCCTTTGCAGTAGAAGCACTTAGTCTCAGGCTTAGGACCAGACTTGGGCTTCTTCACTTGAGCAGCAACTTGCTTGCCGTTCATCTTGAAGTTCCCCTTCTTCCCTTTGCCCTTTACTTGAAACTAGTGGTCTTGTTAACCATCAACACTTGATGTTTTTTTCTTGATTTCTACCTTCGTTGATTTCAGCATCACGAAGAGCTTGGGAATTACTTTCGTCATCCCTTGCATATTATAGTTCATCACGAAGTTCTACTAACTTGGTGATGGTGACTAGAGAATTCTGTCAATCACTATTTTATCTGGAAGATTAACTCCCACTTGTTTCAAGCGATTGTAGTACCCAGACAATCTGAGCACATGCTTACTGCTTGAGCGATTCTCCTCCATCTTTTAGCTATAGAACTTGTTGGAGACTTCATATCTCTCAACTCGGGTATTTGATTGAAATATTAACTTCAACTCCTGGAACATCTCATATGGTCCATGACGTTCAAAACGTCTTTGAAGTCCCGATTCTAAGCCGTTAAGCATGGTGCACTAAACTATCAAGTAGTCATCATATTGAGCTAGCCAAACGTTCATAACGTCTGCATCTGCTCCTGCAATAGGTCTGTTACCTAGCGGTGCATGAAGGACATAATTCGTCTGTGCAGCAATGAGGATAAACCTCAGATCACGGATCCAATCCGCATCATTGCTACTAACATCTTTCAACACAATTTTCTCTAGGAACATATCAAAATAAACATATGAAAGCAACAACGCGAGCTATTGATCTACAACATAGATATGCTAATACTACCAGGACTAAGTTCGTGATAAATTAAAGTTCAATTAATCATAATACTTAAGAACTCCCACTTAGATAGACATCCCTCTAATCCTCTAAGTGATCACGTGATCCAAATCAACTAAACCAGAACCGATCATCACGTGAAATGGAGTAGTTTTCAATGGTGAACATCACTATGTTGATCATATCTACTATATGATTCACGCTCGACCTTTCGGTCTCCGTGTTCCGAGGCCATATCTGCATATGCTAGGCTCGTCAAGTTTAACCCGAGTATTCTGCGTGTGCAAAACTGGCTTGCACCCATTGTAGATGGACGCAGAGCTTATCACACCCGATCATCACGTGGTGTCTGGGCACGACGAACTTTGGCAACGGTGCATACTCAGGGAGAACACTTCTTGATAATTAGTGAGAGATCATCTTAAAATGCTACCGTCAATCAAATCAAGATAAGATGCATAAAAGATAAACATCACATGCAATCAATATATGTGACATGATATGGCCATGATCATCTTGCGCCTTTGATCTCCATCTCCAAAGTACCGTCATGATCTCTATCGTCACCGGCACGACACCATGATCTCCATCATCTTGATCTATATCAATGTGTCGCCACGTGGTCGTCTCGCCAACTATTGCTCTTGCAACTATTGCTATCGCATAGCGATAAAGTAAAGCAATTATTTGGTACTTGCATCTTATGCAATAATGAGACAACCGTAAGGCTTCTGCTAGTTGCCGATAACTTCAACAAAACATGATCATCTCATACAACAACTTATATCTCATCACATCTTGACCATATCACATCACAACATGCCCTGCAAAAACAAGTTAGACATCCTCTACTTTGTTGTTGCAAGTTTTACGTGGCTGCTACGGGCTTAGCAAGAACCGTTCTTACCTACGCATCAAAAACCAGAACGATAGTTTGTCAAGTTGGTGCTGTTTTAACCTTCGCAAGGACCGGGCGTAGCCACACTCGGTTCAACTAAAGTTGGAGAAACTGACACCCGCCAGCCACCTGTGTGCAAAGCACGGCGGTAGAACTAGTCTCGTGTAAGCGTACGCGTAATGTCGGTCCGGGCCGCTTCATCCAACAATACCGACGAACCAAAGTATGACATGCTGGTAAGCAGTATGACTTATATCGCCCACAACTCACTTGTGTTCTACTCGTGCATATAACATCAAACCATAAAACCTAGGCTCGGATGCCACTTTTGGGGAACGTAGTAATTTCAACAGTTTCCTACGCACACACAAGATCATGGTGATGCATAGCAACGAGAGGGGAGAGTGTTGTCTTCGTACCCTCGTAGACCGAAGAAGAAGTGTTGACGCAACGTAGAGGAAGTAGTCGTACGTCTTCCCGGTCCAACCGATCCAAGCACCGTTACTCCGGCACCTCCGAGTTCTTGGCACACGTTTAGCTCGATGACGCTCCCCGGGCTCCGATCCAGCAAAGCTTCGGGGAGGAGTTCCGTCAGCACGACGGCGTGGTGACGATCTTGATGTTCAACCGTCGCAGGGCTTCGCCTAAGCACAGCTACAATATGACCGAGGTGTAATATCGTGGAGGGGGGCACCGCACACGGCTAAGGAACGATCACGAAGATCAACTTGTGTGTCTATGGGGTGCCCCCTGCCCCCGTATATAAAGGAGTGGAGGAGGGGAGGGTCGGCCCTCTCTATGGCGCGCCCTAGGGGAGTCCTACTCCCACCGGGAGTAGGATTCCCCCTTTCCTAGTCCAACTAGGAGTCCTTCCATGTAGTAGGAGTAGGAGACAAGGAAGGGGAAGGGAGAAGGGAAGGAAGGAGGGGGCGCAACCCCTCCCCCTAGTCCAATTCGGACTAGGCCTTGTGGGGGGGGGGGGGGTGGCGCGTGGCCTGCCCTTGGCAGCCCCTCTCTCTTTCCTGTATGGCCCAATAAGGCCCAATACTTCTCCCGGCGAATTCCTGTAACTCTCCGGTACTCCGAAAAATGCCCGAATCACTCGGAACCTTTCCGAAGTCCGAATATAGTCGTCCAATATATCGATCTTTACGCCTCGACCATTTCGAGACTCCTCGTCATGTCCCCGATCTCATCCGGGACTCTGAACTCCTTCGTTGCATCAAAACTCATAAACTCATAGTATAACTGACATCGAAACCTTAAGCGTGCGGACCCTACGGTTCGAGAACAATGTAGACATGACCGAGACACGTCTCCGGTCAATAACCAATGGGAAATGTTCACGTACGGCAGACCGGCCGAATGCTTGGCCGGTCGAGTACGAGTCGCACGATCCCTCTGGATCAAACGACGTGTGACAACCCACATGGCCACGTCGGTACCGCAGCCTCCTGGTCCACCACCGCTTCCCATCCCTCTCGATCCCTCTCGATGGTCTTATCTGTCTGCTCGTCCACTCATCCCAGTCCTTTCTCATCCCCTACCTCCAGCACCGCTCCCCATCCCCTACCTCCAGCAGGAGCGCCCAAATCAAGTCGCTGGAGAAATCACATCTGTTCCCCACCTTCCTTCTTTGCATCTAGATCGGGTTGAGATGGGGCTCTGCTCTTCCACTCATCCACTACTTTCTGATGCGAGGAGTATTTAGGGGCTGATGCAACCGGGGAAGCCATGGTCGTCCATCTCCTCACCGTCCCCCCCTCGGCGTTCTGCAACCGGCGAGGTTGGAGGTTGGTGTTGCAATTTGCTGCAACCAGCACTGAGAAAGCTACCACCGGCGCCGGAATTTGCTGTAACCAGGATCCACATTTTTTTAGTGATTTTATTTTTGCTGCAACCAGTCCAAAAATTTGCTACCATTGTTTTGCTTTTTGCTACCACAGTTGGCAGCCCGTCTTTTGATTTTTTTGCTTAATCAGATCCATCTTTTTGCTGGAACTACTCAAAAAATTGTTACCATGGTCTTTGATTTTTGCTACCGCCGTCTTAGTTTTTGCTCCCACCTTGTTTTTGAATTTTTGCTGGATCCATCTTATTTTGCTGGAACCTCTCCAATTTTTGCTACAAAGGTGTTTGAATTTTGCTACAACCGTCTTCGTTTTTTGCTACACCCCCATTTATGATATTTTTGCTGGATCAATCTTTTTTGCTGGAACCACTCAAATAGAGAGAGAAAGAAGGCTGTAAATGGCGTGGAGGGAGCTGCAAACAATACCAAAAAAATGCTACAACCAGCGTCCTACAGAGCTTCAATCGAAGGCGACGGAATTTGGGGACCGGCCACCACGCAACGCGAAAGCTGGAGCCGTCGATGGAAAAAGCTTCAACCGTTTTGTGAAAAAGCTTCAGCCATAGAAAAGCTTCAGTGGGCGTGAGAAAAAAGCTGTAGCTGACGGCATGGTGGTGCGGCGAGGACAGCGACCGGTGGCGAGCTGCTGATGCTTCAAGGCGGGTCTCGGTGCGTCCAAGGCGGGTGTCCAGGACGAACAGCTGGATGCAATTTTTGTTGAGAAAAAAAAGATAAAGAAGGCTAATCTGACGGTGGACAAAAAGACAGACTAACGCCCCAGATGCGACCGGCCGAACCGTTGCGCCGGTGCGCCGGCGCCTATCAGTCGCCATAACCAATAGCGGAACCTGGATGCTCATATTGGCTCCTACATATTCTACGAAGATCTTTATCGGTCAGACCGCATAACAGCATACGTTGTTCCCTTTGTCATCGGTATGTTACTTGCCTGAGATTCGATCGTCGGTATCCAATACCTAGTTCAATCTCGTTACCGGCAAGTCTCTTTACTCGTTCCGTAATACATCATCCTGCAACTAACTCATTAGTTGCAATGCTTGCAAGGCTTAAGTGATGTGCATTACCTAGAGGGCCCAGAGATACCTCTCCGACATTCAGAGTGACAAATCCTAATCTCGAAATACGCCAACCCAACAAGTACCTTTGGAGACACCTGTAGAGCACCTTTATAATCACCCAGTTACGTTGTGACGTTTGGTAGCACACAAAGTGTTCCTCCGGTAAACGGGAGTTGCATAATCTCATAGTCATAGGAACATGTATAAGTCATGAAGAAAGCAATAGCAACAAACTAAACGATCAAGTGCTAAGCTAACGAAATGGGTCAAGTTAATCAGATCATTCATCTAATGATGTGATCCCATTAATCAAATAACAACTCTTTGTCTATGGTTAGGAAACATAACCATCTTTGATTAATGAGCTAGTCAAGTAGAGGCATACTAGTGACACTCTATTTGTCTATGTATTCACACATGTATTATGTTTCCGGTTAATACAATTCTAGCATGAATAATAAACATTTATCATGAAATAAGGAAATAAATAATAACTTTATTATTACCTCTAGGGCATATTTCCTTCAGCTGAGTGGCCTATGTTTTGCCGGAATGTTGATTCATTTTTGTTCCGGCAAATTTCAGGTTCTCGATTTGTCCACTTTTTAGCAAAGGTCTTGCCGAAATTTTCCGTGAATTTCGGCATGACTTGTGCTACAAACTAGGACATATCGAGTGCTCGGGATTTGCCGCACCAGGAAGGAGTCAACATTCCTGCAAAACAATAGGCCTTTTTTATATCATTATTCATTTTATTAGGTCTAGAATTAATTGACTAGATTTAATCATAGGAAACATGGCTAGCAACGATGAAGGACAGGGTTCTGGTGATTGCTACGACGCCTACCGGGCGGCAGACGAATTTTTTATCCTTACCGACGATCAACTGATGTTATTGCTAGGCCCACCGGTGGCATCGGGGACTGAGACCGACACGCAGACCGGTGCTGAGACTGAGACCAGCGCTCAGACCGGCATCGAGACCGGCGCCGAGACTGAGACCGGCGCTGCCTCGGGGAGCGGAGCCGGTGTAGAACCAAAAGCAAAGAGGCAACGGGTTCCTAACAAACTCAGGACTACTAGAGTGGTGGTCACGGAGGTGGACGACGGCAATTTTGAGCCAACGGCGCCCGAGGAAGCGCGTCGGTGCTACGACAATCAAATAGGCTGCATCGTACGGACAACCGCCACCATCAACGATGAGAAACTACAAAAGATAGAAAATATGAGGAGCTCCCTCCTAAAGAAGTTTCACCAGATATTCTTGTTCCCGGGCTGGAATGAGAAGGATTATAAAGATCCAGATGAGGACCCGGCAATGAAGAAGATAAAGAAACACGCCATGACCAAGTTTAGCGACGCGTTGGCCGCTTGGAAAAATCGAGTGAAAGCAAGGATCATCGACAAGAAGGAACCCTACTCCGAGATTGTAAAGGATAATCCGACAATCACGGAAGAGCAGTTTCAAATATTCAAGGAGGCTTGTGAGGCCGAAGATGCCAAAAATAAGTCTAAGTACATGAAGGGGCTTCAAGACAGGAACTTTGGGAGTCACCACCTCGGACGCCGTGGTTACGGCGGAAAGAGGTCCAAATGGGCCAAGGAGGACGCGGAAGCCGCGAGTCTGGGCATCCCATACCCCTTGGTGGAGTTCACCGCCCCGCAGGAGCGTGACGTCCTTAGGGCCCGGCACCGTTGGTACCCAGTGAAAAAGGTTTACGAGACAACACCGGTCATTACGGAGTTCATGAGACTGCTGGTAATTTTAGTTTCTGATCAATTCGACTGCACACGTTAGTCATATTTGCAAACGATCGCTGTGGCTTTTGCAGAGAGAGCAGCACAGGATTGCGGCCGAAAGCGACTCGCCGTCTGAGGCATTGGCGAGGCACAAGTGGGACACTCCATTCAACCGGGCGTTGAACATATTGAAACAACAACCGGTGGATACTCGACCGTCGTATGGACGCGTGCACGGTGTCGGAGACGGCGCCACGTGGAAGAAGTACTACCGTGAGACCATGGAGGAGAGAAAGGAAAGACGGAGGTTACATGAAGAAAACATCGACAAGAGGGTTGAGATTGCGGTTGAGAAGAAATCAACTGAGACAGTCGCAACAGCGGTAGCTGCCACAAAACAGGTGGCTTTAGATATTTCTACTACCTTGGTTCCGGCCGTTTTCAATTGGACCAGGCAAAATCCAAAAAAAGATGCAGCGGACTTTCCCCTTGCTGACTTCTTGGCGGGGAGCAGCTCGACTAGCGTTGCACCAGCACCTGCAGCTGCACCTGCTCCCGCACCGGCTCCCGCACCGGACGTGCTAGGCGGTGCTTCGTCTTTGGCTGAGATTGACGCCCTCACGGTATCTGTCACACCGGCCCCCTTCAATATAAATGTATAATCTCCCGTTTTTGTTGCCTTTCGGATGTCTCATGTCGCAGGCTTTTCTTTGCAGGCCGATGAAACCCCGTGCACCATATTGTACACCATCGGCGACCAGAAGGTGGACGTGGGGAAGGCGACGATAATGGAGCCGAAGGAACCATTGTTCCACAGCCGGCCGATCCCCCCGAACGTCTTCAAGGTTTCCGTGGCCAGTGTCAAACTGGGCCACGAGAATTTGCCTCCTCCAGTACTACTGGGGGATGACGACGAGACACCGTGGCGGCTTGGTGATTGTTGCAATGCTGGGTGGGTCTTGTTGTGGCCAAAGAGTCTGCTTCGTCTAGAGGCGGCCGGGAGCACACCCATGAGCACGCAGCCTCAGCAAGGTATGAACATCAACGCCCCACCTACCCAATTATCGTCGGGTGTCGGGTTGGGTGATAGCGGACGGGGTAAGGAGGAGGCTCCATTAGTCGCTGATGACGTCGCCATGGATGAGGATGAGGACGACGATGGCGCTGCTGAACAGTATGTCTATACTGGCGCCTCCTCAGGGTTTGAGCGTCATGAGTCGGTGCCTGAGTTGCCGTCTCAACATATTATGGACGACCTTCCGGTAGTAAAGAAGTTTATGAAGAGAGCGAGAAAAGGAAAAAAAGCTTTTTCTATGATCCAGCCGCCTCAGCAGCCTCGGCTTCAGGACCGTATAGATATCCCCGATTCGGATAAATGGCATATCCCCGGTCAGCCAATCCTACCTGCAACAGCGCTACGGGCCAGATTCGGCGATCTAAAGAGACTTCATGACGATGTGCTGCGGGTAGAGAAAGACCTCATCGCCTCGAAAGATCCAGGATACCCACTCTACGTGGTTAATGTTCCGCAGCAAATGTCGTACGTCGACAGCTTCCCCGCAGATAAGTTCTTCCTCCGATTCGATTACATATTCAACATGTTTCACGTGAAGAAGCTGGATTTTACGTTTGTCCGCCTTTATGCCTTGCACATGAACTACATCATCGGGGTTGAGCAGATATCTCATATCTGTGTCGCTGACCCGTACTACATGCACGAGGGCTTCTTGGGAATCTGCGCAAATCACCGTGAATACGCGAGGGATTACATCGTCAGTTTCATGCTCACCAATAAGGACAAGGGGGCGATTCTCGTGCCTTATCATCTCGTGTAAGTCAACTGCGCTGCTATCCTTCCTTCGATTTCAATCATTCATTTGCACGGTGGAGGCTAATTAATTTGAGGACTTATTTTGCGCAGTGGCGGGCGCACCGTCCTCATCATCCTCTACCCCCGATTCTCCCACGCTCTTTACTTGGACTCGTCGAAGAACATTCATAAAAAGGATTACACCCACATCAAGGATGTTCTCGACAGTGCTATGTATCACTACCAATCACTGGGTGGAGAGGTTAGGGATAAGAAGATGAGGGGCGGTAGGGTCGCCTTCGGCCATAAGACCGACTTCTGCTGCATCCAGCAACCGGACGATTCTCTTAATGATGGATTCTATGTCCTACACCACATGCTGGAGTACAGACGGGATCACCAGAACCTTCGCATGGCACCTTCTTCCGGCGATGCCCATATTCTGCAATGGGCAAAGGACATAGGAGATATCGAGGATCATCGACTTCGAGCTGAGTTCTATAACATCCAGCGCGAACTTTCCCAAATCATCATGAAGGAGGTCGTCGGAAAAACAGGGATGTTCTACGGAGAAGGAGAAATGTCGCGGGAAGACGTCCGGACATGGATATCCTCTGAGCGTCTCGACCTGAAGCCTTTCACTAGGCTCGGGGACTATCTCCTTGACTTGGATGGATGGAACGACATGTTGGAGTGATTGTCGATATATGACAATGTGTCCATTTAGTCCATACTTTCTGTATGACAAAACTTTGAGTTATTCACGGTGAAACTTTATTTGTGATGTAATTAAACCGTCCTCCTCCTCGACTAGCAAAAATCACTCTAGTTAGGGCATTTTGGGGTACGATGAACTTTGTTATTTATGCTTATGATATGTTGTTTTTATTTTTGCCAAGTCTGTCTCTTTCTGTTGCTCAACTATATATGTTGCATATCATCGAATCATGTGATGATGCAGGTGCATAGATCATAGATGGCGAAGAAGTGCTATGCCAGGAGTATATATACGACAAGTGGCCGGAGTGTCAAGCCCTTCCGGTTTCCGAGTGACAGGCAGTAGTTAGTTTAGAGGTTCACGCCAATGCGAAAGAGGGTTACGAACTCATGTTCTCAAAGTGATAGCTCTTCTCGCGTATATCATTGTTTAGATGGATGACGATGTATTTGCATATCATTCGAGACTTGTATCGCTATTTTCGAGATGATGACGAGAGACCACTTTGTGTTGGATGATGATTATGATGATGACATGATTTGATGAGACTAATTGTATGTATATGCTATGATTACATTTGTATGTGTATGATATGCTAAAGATTATTGTATAAAGCCTATTCAAATACAAAACAAATATGCAGGAAAAAAATTAATAAATAAACTAGTAGTAGCGAGGGGGGAAATTTAGCAGTAGCGCCGCATTGTCAGTAGCGCGTCCCAGAAAACAGTGCTGCAGATAATATCAGTAGTGCCCTTTCCCCAAGAGCGCTACAGCTATTCATGTATAGCAGTAGTGTTGGACAACCGGCGCTACTGCTATACGTTAGCTGTAGCGCCTTATTAGTAGCGCCGGTGCCCGCGCTACTGAGAGGCCCAAAACCCTCGCTGCTGTTAGGCTTTTCCCTAGTAGTGCCCCTCCGTCAGATGGGTTTTTTCTTCTCTGCCTTGGAATCTCCTGAGGCGGCGGCGTAAACATTTCATATAGGACTATAGTTTTCATGTATATATAGATCCATGGGCGTCGAGAGGCGGCGGAAAGGATTCATATGGGCCCACACGGGTGGCTCACGAGGCCCAGGCTCATGTCACAGGGGTCCATGGGCCTCCCCTCTGGTAGGTCTTTGCCCTTAGTGCCTCCTGGTAATGTCCAACAACGACGTATTTTATTTTTATTTTTTGGTCCCTGGAAATATCATTTTTTATTAAATCCAAAAACACTAAGAAACAACTAGCAGTTCCCACTAGATTAATATTTTAGTCCAATACATTTAAAAATATGTACCAAAATTATATAAAAGTGGTATGCATATAGCACGAACATAACAAAAAATATCGATACGTCAGAGATGTATCACAGAGCCTTAAAAGAGCATGTGCAGAAGTATCGAAGAACACACCTGGTAGTGTCAAACACACCTGGTAGTGTCAAACACTTCCCCCAAATGAAGATGCCTCAATGCAGGAGTACTTGAGCAACACGTCTCTTGGATCTACGTTTCATATGCTTTCTTGTATGGCATTTGAAGACTCGGAGGACATGGCGGATGTGACACGTAATACACAACCGCATACTCATGACAATTGGTATTACATCTGGGGGACCGAGATATATAAACACTGCCAGTTCTATGCATTCTACTTCAGAGAGATTCAAGTGCCTCAGGCTTACAATTTGCTCTGGAAATAAAAAAACACTATGTAGGTCAGGGTCTCTGGATGATTAATGCTTCTTGAGAAACTTATTACTAGAAATATGCTCAATTGAAGATAGTACAAAATTGAGAGGGGAACAAACTGTATTCTCTGTGGGCTTTTGTCGGTGTCAAAACTGGCGGATCTCGGGTAGGGGGTCCCGAACTGTGCGTCAAGGTCGGATGGTAACAGGAGACGAGGGACACTTTATTTTACCCAGGTTCGGGCCCTCTTGATGAAGGTAAAACCCTACTCCTGCTAGATTAATATTGATGATATGGGTAGTACAAGAGTAGATCTACCACGAGATCAAGGAGGCTAAACCCTAGAAGCTAGCCTATGGGTATGATTGTGTATGATGATGGTTGTCCTACGGACTACAGCCCTCCGGTTTATATAGACACCGGATAGGGTTAGGGTTACACAGAGTCGGTTACATTGGTAGGAGATCTTGAATATCCGCACGCCTAGCTTGCCTTCCACGCCAAGGAAAGAATCTTCCGGACACGGGACGAAGTCTTCAATCTTGTATCTTCATAGTCCTGGAGTCCGGCTGAAGGTATAGTCCGGCTATCCGAACACCCCCTAATCCAGGACTCCCTCAGCTTGGATACCAAAGAAACCATAGAACATATGATCTTCTCTTGCACCTTTAGTACTAGCTGCTGGAACTATCTTGGGATTTATTGGCCGAATCAGCGCACAAGATTTGATTGGGCGCCACATCTCAACAACTCATGGGCAAACCCCTTACTCACGGACGTCTTTCTTCTTGCCTCATGGAGCATCTGGAAGGAAAGAAACAACAAAAAATTTCAAGGCATCCCGCCCCCCCCCCCCCCAACCACCACCACCTCCAAGATCTAAATCCTGGCTTAGTAGATTTATCCAGGAGTTCTCTCTCCTTCCCTATAGAGTAAAGGATAAACACAACCCTTCTACTTCTAGCTTTGTTTCTTCCTTCCAATAATTTTGCCCTCTTGGTCTTATCCCAAAAGTGGCTAGATACTTGTAAATCTTGATGTACATTTTTTTATTTAATTGAAATGACATAGTGAGACACTCTATCATAGTTTTCGGTAAAAGAAACACTTCCCTAAAAGTGTCCTTTGGCACCTGGTGGTACCGACCTATCCAAAAACACCTATGGGATCCAAATACCTTACGGGTTCGTACATGATCGCTTGGAGGTCCCAGACATCAAAACACACATGATTGCCACAAAATAATGAAGCAACTACACCTTGGAGTATGAAACTAAGGATACTGATATCTTGGCAGCATTCCGAGTAAGTCCTCAGTCCGGGGTTCCGCTCGAAGAAGCATCATACCTAATAGAGCACCCCTCGGCAGTGCACGGCTAAGTCTCAGCTCAGATACTCTCGAAATTTTCACTCATTAGCGGACCTATAGTATAACTGGTTCGTGGAGCTAAACCATACTATCTTGGAAGTTCTGAACATGAAAACACTCAGAGATACTGGGCCTAACAGAGCACCTCTAAATTTCAACTGATCCCGGTAGTTTGGAGAAACATCTCGATAACTACAAATCAACGCTTAGGGTTCCAAATAGTTCGCTCAACATTTCTCTCAACTCACCCGGTTCAGTAGTACCGGCCGGCCGGTCCAATATCACTAGTTATATACTTAATTGAAGGAAATGAGAGAAGATGAGTGACAATGTTGAGGGGTAGCTTCCTTAGTTTTATTTCCATGTGTCCATCCATATATCTAATTGTCATGCCTATCTTGATAGTAGGTGACGGCGAGATCCCTTGGGGGCAGGCCCATAATAAGGATTCCGCCTAGTAGGTCTGAACGAGCTGGATCCACTTCTGGAAGCTACTTGTGTGGGTTGGCATCATGCAGCTCATCCGGCTAACCTACAACATGACGTCCATGCGACTGGACCTGTAGTGGGTTCTCAAGATAGACGTTACAAATGACACCATCAAGTTAACTTCATTGCAGTGCAGTAAAGCGAATAGTAATAACCATCATCATGGGACATTATTAGTGCGTGGCTTATCCGATCGTTGTACTCCCCTCCTTATACCTCTGGTTGGCTTGAACTGCCCCAACCTTTCTCCATTGAAAAGAACTGAAAATGTGACATAATTGATCATATTCATAACCATATCAATCCACTATTGTGCAAACCCCAGCTTACCCATCATGTCCTGAAGACAGAACCACTCAAGTCTGTCATAAGCTTTCATCATATCAAACTTCAAAGCACAACAAATATCTTACCTATAGTTGCTCCTTTTCATAAAATTTAAGCATTCGTAGACACATATGATGTTGTCAGTTATTAACCTTCCTAGCACAAATGTTGATTGTTCATCGAAAATAATATTAGGCAAAATAAGCTTAAGTCTATTGGCTACCACCTTGGATGCTATCTTGTAAAGAAATTTGCAGAGACTAATAGGTCTGGACTGTGTCAAAAGGGATGTGTTCGTTACCTTCGAGATTAGTACGAGGACTGTGTCATTAATACATTCCCCAAAACACCACCTTTGAAACCTCATCACCACATATGTCCCACTGCCTTTGATAAAAATGCGATGGGAAGCCAGCATGTTCGGGTGCCTTGGTGGGGAACATCTGGAACAATTTTTTTTTAACTTCTTCCTTTGTGTATGGCGCACATAGGGCTGTGTTCATCTCCTGTCTTACCTTGTCAGGTACATGCAAGGGGAATTGATCAACTCCTGGGACCCCTTCTGATGAATATAGGTTCTTATAGAATTCGGTGACCATTTGTTTCAACACTGCTGGATCATCTACCTGAACTTCGAGGGCATTAGAGAGCACGTGAATCATATTTTTCTTTCGCCTCAAGCTCGCGCTCATATGGAAGAACCTTGTATTTCTATCCCCCGCCCGGAGCCAATCTAGCCTAGATCGCTGTCTCCACATAATCTCTTCATGGTGATAAAGTTCCACTAGCTTCTCATTGTTTTTGATCTCTGTTTGAGTAGGGGAGGTTCTTGCAGGAACATTGCGCAAGTTCGCCAATTCCCCCTTGAGCAGTTTTATATCTTTTCGGACGCTGCCAAAGGTGTCCAAATTTCACTTCGAAAGGATTTTCGAGAGTGCCAAAAGCTTCCCGCGAAGGCCATATGCAGTGTGTTCAGGTGGTACTTCATTCTGTCTTGCAGTAACCATCTCATTCCAAGTCTCATGATATGCCCACATGACCTCGTATCAAAAATTACCTTTCGGATGTACTTGCGCCTCCTCCAGCTCAAGAAGAATTGCTGCATGGTCGGCCGCCGCCGCTGTCAAGTGTGTTAGGCATTCCATAGGGTATCTAGTGACCCAATCCGCATTTGCGAGGGCTCTTTCCAGCCTCACCCGAGTGTAGGAGCCCCCCGCCACTTTTTTCTCAAAGGTCCATAAACGGCCTTGATAGCCTAAATCGAGCAACATGCAAACATTAACCACATCTTTGAATCGCTGGATTTGAGCGTTACTGCGATTAGCAACTCCAACTGTTCTTTTGGGCGTAGCACTTAATTTAAATACCCCAAGAATACACACCGGAGAGGACTCAAAGTAGCTATATATCCCCTTAAAATGATCCCATGTTTGGTGTCGAAGGTTTGTTTGAGCTTCACCATATACATAGGTTGATCTCCATGGATCATGACCTTCCTCTTCTATCTTTGCATCTGTATGATAAACCGAATCACCCAAGATCTCAACTCGAACTGAATTATTCCAAAGAAAACCAATGCCACCACTTCTACCATGACTATCTATTCCATAAGTTTTATCATATCCCAAAGTACTAGCTAGTGCTTATACACGTGTCCCACTAATCCATGTTTCAACGATGCATAACACGGTAGGGGCAAACTTCCTCGCGATATCCCGAAGTTCCCACTGCCGCAGCTTTGCCCACACCGTGACAGTTCCAGCAGCAATAACACATTGGGCTCGGTGGCGCCCATCCAGAGGGCCCGCCAAAATATTTTTTGCTGCCAAGGTTGTGCCATCTTTACCGTCTTGCCTGTCCTGGTTCTCTTGGGATTTCTCTTCACAGGGGGATTCATAACTATAGCTCCAGCTGGAACAATCGCTAGCTGATTTCCTATCAAGTCAGCCCGGCTCGGTGTCGAGCCATCGTTGTTTGATCGAGACCACAAGGGGTCTTTTATAGGTGGGATCACAACAGGGGCTCCCTGTGTGATTAACTACAGCTGATTGCCCTCTAGTTCTTCAGGATTTTTTCCAGTGCTCGCGCTGGTTATCAATGCATCTGTCCCTTCCTCGTGGAGCCCAAACTCCACCATCATCTTCTGCAGACCGGCTGCTGATGACCCACAAGTATAGGGGATCTATCGTAGTCCTTTCGATAAGTAAGAGTGTCAAACCCAACGAGGAGCAGAAGGAAATGATAAGCGTTTTTCAGCAAGGTATTCTCTGCAAGCACTGAAATAATAGGTAACAAATAGTTTTGTGATAAGATAATTTGTAACGAGCAACAAGTAAAAAAAGTAAATAAAGTGCAGCAAGGTGGACCAATCCTTTTTGTATCAAAGGACAAGCCTCGACAAACTCTTATATGGAGAAAAGCGCTCACGAGGACACATGGGAATTATCGTCAAGCTAGTTTTCATCACATTCATATGATTCGCGTTCGGTACTTTGATAATTTGGTATGTGGGTGGACCGGTGCTTGGGTGCATCCCACTTATGGTTAACCTCTATTGCAAGCATACGCAACTACAACAAAAGTATTAAGGTAAACCTAACCATAGCATGAAACATATGGATCCAAATCAGCCCCTTACGAAGCAACACATAAACTAGGGTTTAAGCTTCTGTCACTCTAGCAACCCATCATCTACTTATTACTTCTCAATGCCTTCCTCTAGGCCCAAATAATGGTGAAGTGTCATGTAGTCGACGTTCACATAACACCACTAGAGGATAGACAACATACATCTCATCAAAATATCGAACGAATACCAAATTCACATGACTACTAATAGCAAGACTTCTCCCATGTCCTCAGGAACAAACGTAACTACTCACAAAGCATATTCATGTTCATAATCAGAGGAGTATTAATATGCATAAAGGATCTGAACATATGATCTTCCACCAAATAAACCAACTAGCATCAACTACAAGGAGTAATCAACACTACTAGCAACCTACAGGTACCAATCCCAAACTTGGAGACAAGAATTGGATACAAGAGATGAACTAGGGTTTGAGAGGAGATGGTGCTGGTGAAGATGTTGATGGATATTTCCCTCTCCCGATGAGAGGAGCGTTGGTGATGACGATGGCGATGATTTCCCCCTCCCGGAGGGAAGTGTCCCCGACAGAACAGCTCTGCCGGAGCCCTAGATTGGTTCCACCTCGTGGCGGTGGAGTCTCGTCCCGAAAGCTTGCTTATGATTTTTCTTCGGACGAAAGACTTCATATAGCAGAAGATGGGCATCAGAGGGCCAACAGGGGGCCCACGAGGCAGGGGGCGCGCCCAGGGGGGTAGGGCGCGCCCCCACCCTCGTGGATAGGTGGAGCCCCCCCTGACGTATTTCTTCCGCTCAGTATTTTTTATTATTTCCAAAAATAACTTTCGTGGAGTTTCAGGACTTTTGGGGTTGTGCAGAATAGGTCTCTAATATTTCCTCCTTTTCCAGCCCAGAATTCCAGCTGCCGGCATTCTCACTCCTTATGTAAACCTTGTAAAATAAGAGAGAATAGGCATAAGTACTGTGACATAAAGTGTAATAACAGCCCGTAATGCAATACATATTGATATAAAAGCATGATGCAAAATGGACATATCAACTCCCCCAAGCTTAGACCTCGCTTGTCCTCAAGCGGAAGCCGATAACGATAAATATGTCCACATGTTTAGAGGTAGAGGTGTCGATAAAATAAAATACGGACATGACGGCATCATGATTATTCTCATAATAGAAACATATATGAATATTGTCATATGATTTCTTATGCTCAAGTAATAATCTATTCACAACGCAAAGTATGAATCAGAAACTTTATTGAGAACTAAGAAACTATAATCTTAGTCATTGAAGCAATTGCAATTTATCATAACATCAGAAAGAGTCTATGTCAGAGCTTTCTAGCAAGTCCACATACTCAACTATCATTTAGTCTTTCATAATTGCTAGCACTCACGCAATACTTGTGGTTACGGAGTTTTAACCGGACACAAAGAAAGATAGGGGCTTATAGTTTCGCCTCCCAACCTTTTACCTCAAGGGTAATGTCAACAATAATAACTCATGCTACCCTACATCCAATTAGGTATATATATCAGGATCTTTCCAACATCCTGTGCTTGCCAAAGGATAAAATATAAAAAGGAAAGGTGAAGGTCACCATGACTCTTGCATAAGGTAGAAGGTAATAATAAAAGATAGGCCCTTCGCAGAGGTAAGCAGAGGTTGCCATGCGCTTTCAGGGTTGGATGCACAAAATCTTAATGCGAAAGAACGTCACTTTATATTGCCACTTGTGATATGAACCTTTATTATGCAGTCCGTCGCTTTTATTTCTTCCACATCACAAGATCATATAAAGCTTATTTCCTCCAAACCAATCAATCATACATGTTTAGAGAGAAATTTTTATTGCTTGCACCGATGACAACTTACTTGAAGGATCTTACTCAATCCATAGGTAGATATGGTTGGTGTCTACTACGCAACCTTCTTCTTGTAGACGTTGTTGGGCCTCCAAGTGCAGAGGTTTGTAGGACAATAGCAAATTTCCCTCAAGTGGATGACCTAAGGTTTATCAATCCGTGGGAGGCGTAGGTTGAAGATGGTCTCTCTCAAGCAACCCTGCAACCAAATAACAAAGAGTCTCTTGTGTCCCCAACACACACAATACAATGGTAAATTGTATAGGTGCACTAGTTCGGCGAAGAGATGGTGATACAAGTGCAGTATGGATGGTAGATATAGGTTTTTGTAATCTGAAAATATAAAAACAGCAAGGCAGCAAGCGGTAAAAGTGAGCGTAAACGGTATTGCAATGCTAGGAAACAAGGCCTAGGGTTCATACTTTCACTAGTGCAAGTTCTCTCAACAATAATAACATAATTGGATCATATAACTATCCCTCAACATGCAACAAAGAGTCACTCTAAAGTCACTAATAGAGGAGAACAAACGAAGAGATTATGGTAGGGTACGAAACCACCTCAAAGTTATTCTTTCCAATCAATTCGTTGGGCTATTCCTATAAGTGTCACAAGCAGCCCTATAGTTCGTACTAGAATAACACCTTAAGACACAAATCAACCAAAACCCTAATGTCACCTAGATACTCCAATGTCACCTCAAGTATCAGTGGGTATGATTATACGATATGCATCACACAATCTCAGATTCATCTATTCAACCAACACATAGAACCTCAAAGAGTGCCCCAAAGTTTCTACCGGAGAATCAAGACGAAAACGTGTGCCAACCCCTATGCATAGGTTCATGGGCGGAACCCGCAAGTTGATCACCAAAACATACATCAAGTGAATCACGTGATATCCCATTGTCACCACAGATACGCACGACAAGACATACATCAAGTGTTCTCAAATCATTAAAGACTCAATCCGATAAGATAACTTCAAAGGGAAAACTCAATCCATTACAAGAGAGTAGAGGGGGAGAAGAAACATAAGATCCAACTATAATAGCAAAGCTCGCGATACATCAAGATCGTGCCAAATCAAGAACACGAGAGAGAGAGAGAGAGATCAAACACATAGCTACTGGTACATACCCTCAGCACCGAGGGTGAACTACTCCCTCCTTGTCATGGAGAGCGCCGGGATGATGAAGATGGCCACCGGTGAGGGTTCCCCCCTCCGGCAGGGTGCCGGAACAAGGTCCCGATTGAATTTTGGTGGCTACAGAGGCTTGCGGCGACGAAACTCCCGATCTATTCTGTTCTCCGAAAGTTTTACGGTACATGGGTATATATGGGTGAAAGAAGTACGTCGGTGGACCTCCGGGCTATCCACGATGTAGGGGGGGCGCCCCCAGACTCGTGGGCAGCCCGACACTCCCCTGGTGAACTTCCGGTACTCCGTGGGCTTCTTCTGGTCCAAAAATAAGTTCCGTGAAGTTTCAGGTCAATTGGACTCCGTTTGATATCCTTTTCTTCGAAACACTGAAATAGGAAAAAAAACATCAATTCTGGGCTGTGCCTTCGGTTAATAGGTTAGTCCCAAAAATAATATAAAAGTGGATAATATAGCATGGAGCAATAAAAAATTATAGATACGTTGGAGACATATCAAGCATCCCCAAGCTTAATTCCTGCTCGTCCTCGAGTAGATAAATGATAAAAAAGATAATTTTTGATGTGGAATGCTAGTTGGCATAATTTCATTGTAATTCTTCTTAATTGTGGTATGAATATTCAGATCCGAAAGATTCAAGACAAAAGTTTATATTGACATAAAAATAATAATACTTCAAGCATACTAACTAAGCAATCATGTTTTCTCAAAATAACATGGCCAAAGAAAGTTCATCCCTACAAAATCATATAGTTTAGTCATGCTCCATTTTTGTCACACAAGAATGCTCTCCTCATGCACAACCCCGATGACAAGCCAAGCAAATTTTTCATACTTTAGTAATCTCAAACTTTATAAACCTTCACGCAATACATGAGCGTGAGCCATGGATATAGCACTATGGGTGGAATAGAATATGATGATGGGGGTTATGTGGAGAAGACAAAAAAGGAGAAAGTCTCACATCAATGAGGCTAATCAATGGGCTATGGAGATGCACATTGATTGATGTTAATGCGAGGAGTAGGGATTGCCATGCAACGGATGCACTAGAGCTATAAATGTATGAAAGCTCAACAAAAGAAACTAAGTGGGTGTGCATCCAACTTGCTTGCTCACGAAGACCTAGGGCATTTGAGGAAGCCCATCGTTGGAATATACAAGCCAAGTTCTATGATGAAAAATTCCCACTAGTATATGAAAGCGACAAAACAAGAGACTCTCTATCATGAAGATTATGGTGCTACTTTGAAGCACAAGTGTGGTAAAAGGATAGTAGCATTGCCCCTTTATTTGGGCCTTATTTTTTTGGCCTTTTTTGCGACAATGCTCTATTAAATGATGGTCATCACACTTCTATTTATTTACAACTCAATGATTACAATTCGATGCTAGAACAAAGTACGACTCTATATGAATGCCTTCGGCAGTGTACCGGGATATGCAATGAATCAAGTGTTGGGGAACGTTGCAGAAAACAAAAAAATTTCCTACGGCTTCACCAAGATCCATCTATGAGTTCATCTAGCAACGAGTATTCAGATTGCATCTACATACCTTTGTAGATCGCGAGCGGAAGCGTTCACTAGAACGTGGATGATGGAGTCGTACTCGCCGTGATCCAAATCACCGATGACCAAGCGCCGAATGGACGACACCTCCGCGTTGTACACACGTACGGAGCGGATGACGTCTCCTCCTTCTTGATCCAACAAGGGGGAAGGAGAGGTTGATGAAGATCCAGCAGCACGACGGTGTGGTGGTGGATGCAGTTGTCACGTGCAGCAGGGCTTCGCCGAGCGTCTGCGCGAGAGGGAGAGGTGTAGCAGGGGAGAGGGGGGCGCCAAGATGCAAGGGTGCGGCTGACCCCTCCCTCCCCCCTTTATATAGGCCCCTGGGGGGGGCGCCGGCCCTTGGGAGATCCAATCTCCAAGGGGGCGGCGGCCAAGGGGTGTGGAGTGCCCCCCAAGGCAAGTGGCGCGCCCCCCACCCTAGGGTTCCAACCCTAGGCGCAGGGGGTGGGCCTAGGGGGGCGCACCAGCACACTAAGGGCTGGTTCCCCCTCCCACTTAAGCCCATGGGGCCCTCCGGGATGGGTGGCCCCACCCGGTGGACCCCCGGGACCCATCCGGTGGTCCCGGTACAATACCGGTGACCCCCGAAACTTTCCCGATGGCCGAAACTGCACTTCCTATATATAATTCTTTACTTTCGGACCATTCGGGAACTCCTCGTGACGTCCGGGATCTCATCCCAGACTCCGAACAACTTTCGGATTACTGCATATACATATCTTTACAACCCTAGCAGACATGACCGAGACACCTCTCCGGTCAATAACCAACAGCGGGATCTGGATACCCATGTTGGCTCCCACATGCTCCTCGATGATCTCATCGGATGAACTACGATGTTGAGGACTTAATCAATCCTGTATTCAATTCCCTTTGTCAATCGATATGTTACTTGCCCGAGACTCGATCGTTGGTATCCCAATACCCTGTTCAATCTCGTTACCGGCAAGTCACTTTACTCGTACTGTAATGCATGATCCCGTGGCCAACCCCTTGGTCACATTGAGATCATTATGATGATGCATTACCGAGTGGGCCCAAGAGATACCTCTCCGTCACACGGAGTGACAAATCCCAGTCTCGGTTCGTGCCAACCCAACAGACACTTTCAGAGATACCCGTAGTGTACCTTTATAGCCACCCAGTTACGTTGTGACGTTTGGCACACCCAAAGCACTCATACGGTATCCGGGAGTTGCACAACCTCATGGTCTAAGGAAATGATACTTGACATTGCAAAAGCTTCTAGCAAACGAACTACACGATCTTTATGCTATGCTTAGGTTTGGGTCTTGTCCATCACATCATTCTCCTATTGATGTGATCCCGTTATCAATGACATCCCCATGTCCATAGCCAGGAAACCATGACTATCTGTTGATCAACGAGCTAGTCAACTAGAGGCTCACTAGGGACACATTGTGGTCTATGTATTCACACATGTATTACGATTTCCGGACAATACAATTATAGCATGAACAATAGACAATTATCATGAACACGGAAATACAATAATCTTTTATTTTTGCCTCTAGGCATATTTCCAACATCAAGAGTGACATGTATGAAAGAATAATGAAAAGTGGCTTTGCCACAAATACTATGTCAATTACATGATCATGCCAACAATATGAAAATGATGTAAATGTCACGATGAAAGGAATGGTGGAAAGTTGCATGGCAATATATCTCGGAATGGCTATGGAAATGCCATAATAGGTAGGTATGGTGGCTGTTTTGAGGAATATATAAGGATGTTTATGTGTGAAAGAGCATATCATATCACGGGGTTTGGATGCACCGGCGAAGTTTGCACCAACTCTCAATGTGAGAAAGGGCAATGCACGGTACCGAAGAGGCTAGCAATGGTGGAAGGGTGAGAGTGCGTATAATCCATGGACTCAACATTAGTCATAAAGAACTCACAAACTTATTGCAAAAATCTACAAGCCATGAAAAACCAAAGCACTACGCGCATGCTCCTAGGGGGATAGATTGGTAGGAAAAGACCATCGCTCGTCCCCGACCGCCACTCATAAGGAGGACAATCAAATAACACCTCATGTTTCAAATTTGTTACATAACGTTTACCATACGTGCATGCTACGGGACTTGCAAACTTCAACACAAGCATTTCTCAAATTCACAACTACTCAACTAGCACGACTTTGATATTATCACCTCCATATCTCAAAACAATCATAAAGCATCAAACTTCTCTTAATATTCAACGCACTCAAAAGAAAGTTTTTACTAGTCTTGAATACCTAGCATATTAGGATTAAGCAAATTACCATGGTATTTAAGACTCTCAAAATAATATAAGTGAAGCATGAGAGTTCATCTATTTCTTCAAAATAAAACCACCATTGTGCTCTAAAAGTTATAAGTGAAACACTAGAGCAAACAACAAACTACTCTGAAAGATATAAGTGAAGATCAATGAGTAGTTAAATAATTATTCAACTATGTGAAGACTCTCTAATATTTAAGAATTTCAGATCTTGATACTTCATTCAAACAGCAAGCAAAGCTAAAGAAAATAAAATGACACTCCAAGAAAAACACATATCATGTGGTGAATAAAAATATAGCTCCAAGTAAAGTTACCGATGAACAAAGACGAAAGAGGGGATGCCTTCCGGGGCATCCCCAAGCTTAGGCTCTTGGTTATTCTTGAATGTTACCGTGGGGTGCCTAGGGCATCCCCAAGCTTAGGCTTGATAACCCACAAGTATAGGGGATCACAATAGTTTTCGAGGGTAGAGTATACATCCCAAATTTATTGACTCGACATAGGGGGGCCAAAGAATATTCTCAAGTATTAGCAGCTGAGTTGTCAATTCAACCACACCTGGAAACTTAGTATCTGCAGCAAAGTGTTTAGTAGCAAAGTAATATGATAGTGGTGGTAACGGTAACAAAAGAGTAAATAAAGCAAAGTAATACTTTTGGTATTTTGTAGTGATTGTAACAGTAGCAACGGGAAAGTAAATAAGCGTAACCAGTATATGGAAAGCTCGTAGGCACCGAATCAGTGATGGATAATTATGTCGGATACGGTTCATCATGTAACAGTCATAGCATAGGGTGATACAGAACTAGCTCCAATTCATCAATGTAATGTAGGAATGTATTCCGAATATAGTCATACGTGCTTATGGAAAAGAACTTGCATGGCATCTTTTGTCCTACCCTCCCGTGGCAGCATGGTCCTAATGGAAACTAAGGGATATTAAGGCCTCCTTTCAATAGAGAACCGGAACAAAGCATTAGCACATAGTGAATACATGAACTCCTCAAACTATGGTCATCACCGGGAGTGGTCCCGATTATTGTCACTTCGGGGTTGCCGGATCATAACGCATAGTAGGTGACTATAGACTTGCAAGATAGGATCAAGAACTCACATATATTCATGAAAACATAATAGGTTCAGATCTGAAATCATGGCACTCGAGCCCTAGTGACAAGCATTAAGCATAGCAAAGTCATAGCAACATCAATCTAAGAACATAATGGATACTAGGGATCAAACCCTAACAAAACTAACTCGATTACATGATAAATCTCGTCCAACCCATCACCGTCCAGCAAGCCTACGATGAAATTACTCACGCACGACGGTGAGCATCATGAAATTGGTGATGGAGGATGGTTGATGATGACGACGACGACGAATCCCCCTCTCCGGAGCCCCGAACGGACTCCAGATCAGCCCTCCCGAGAGTTTTTAGGGCTTGGCGGCGGCTCCGTATCGTAAAACGTGATGATTTCTTCTCCTCTATTTTTTCTCCCTGAAAGCCAATATATAGAGTTGGAGTTGGCGTCGGAAAGTGTCCAGGGGGCCCACGAGGTAGGGGGGCGCGCCCTAGGGGGAGGGGGCGCCCCACCCTCGTGGGCAGGGTGTGGGCCCCCTGGTCTTCATATTTGGCGAGGATTTTTTATTATTTTTTATAAAACATCCCATGGAGTTTCAGGTCATTCCGAGAACTTTTGTTTTCTACACATAAAACAACATCATGGCAATTCTGCTGAAAACAGCGTCAGTCCGGGTTAGTTCCATTCAAATCATACAAGTTAGAGTCCAAAACAAGGGCAAAAGTGTTTGGAAAAGTAGATACGACGGAGACGTATGAAGGCTCTTGCCACTCCAAAAATAAGCAAGCAACACAATGAAAACAGAATCTGTTAAAAACATAACAGTCTGTAGTAATCTGTATCAAACGTATACTTCTGGAACTCCAAAACTTCTAAAATAAATTTTTGGACCCGAGGAATTTTTCTAGTAATCATCTGCAAAAAGAATCAACTAAATAGCACTCTCTAGTAAAAAGTTGAAGCTAATCTTGTGAGCGCTAAAGTTTCTGTTTTTTTTACAGCATGATCATAAAGACTTCACCCAAGTCTTCCCAAAGGTTCTACTTGGCACAAACACTAATTAAAACACAAATCCAAATCTAAAAATAAGCTAGATGGATTATTTATTCCTAAACAGAACCAAAAAGCAATAAAATAAAATAAAATTGGGTTGCCTTCCAACAAACACCCAAGTCTTGATGTACATTTTTTTATTTAATTGAAATGACATAGTGAGACACTCTATCACAGTTTTCGGTAAAAGAAACACTTCCCTAAAAGTGTCCTTTGGCACCTGGTGGTACCGACCTATCCAAAAACACCTATGGGATCCAAATACCTTACGGGTTCGTACATGATCGCTTGGAGGTCCCAGACATCAAAACACACATGATTGCCACAAAATAATGAAGCAACTACACCTTGGAGTATGAAACTAAGGATACTGATAT
This sequence comes from Aegilops umbellulata, assembly GCA_032464435.1. Lineage (NCBI taxonomy): Eukaryota > Viridiplantae > Streptophyta > Magnoliopsida > Poales > Poaceae > Aegilops > Aegilops umbellulata. The sequence goes on along the minus strand of CP136060.1, from coordinate 69,684,958 downwards.
CTTGGCAGCATTCCGAGTAAGTCCTCAGTCCGGGGTTCCGCTCGAAGAAGCATCATACCTAATAGAGCACCCCTCGGCAGTGCTCGTCCCCGAGACACACACCCGCCAGCCACCTTATGCAACTAGTGCATGTCAGTCGGTGGAACCGGTCTCACGTAAGCGTACGTGTAAGGTTGGCCCGGGCCGCTTCATCCCACAATACCGCTGAAGCAAAATAAGACTAGTAGCGGCAAGAAAGTTGACAACATCAACGCCCACAACAATTGTGTTCTACTCGTGCAAAGAGAACTACGCATAGACCTATCTCATGATGCCACTGTTGGGGAACGTTGCAGAAAACAAAAAATTTCCTACGGCTTCAACAAGATCCATCTATGAGTTCATCTAGCAACGAGTATTCAGATTGCATCTACATACCTTTGTAGATCGCGAGCGGAAGCGTTCACTAGAACGTGGATGATGGAGTCGTACTCGCCGTGATCCAAATCACCGATGACCAAGCGCCGAACGGACGGCACCTCCGTGTTCAACACACGTACGGAGCGGATGACGTCTCCTCCTTCTTGATCCAGCAAGGGGGAAGGAGAAGTTGATGAAGATCCAGCAGCACGACGGTGTGGTGGTGGATGCAGTTGTCACGTGCAGCAGGGCTTCGCCGAGCGTCTGCGCGAGAGGGAGAGGTGTAGCAGGGGAGAGGGGGGCGCCAAGATGCAAGGGTGCGGCTGACCCCTCCCTCCCCCCTTTATATAGGCCCCTGGGGGGGGGCGCCGGCCCTTGGGAGATCCAATCTCCAAGGGGGCGGCGGCCAAGGGGTGTGGAGTGCCCCCCAAGGCAAGTGGGGCGCCCCCACCCTAGGGTTCCAACCCTAGGCGCAGGGGGTGGGCCTAGGGGGGCGCACCAGCACACTAAGGGCTGGTTCCCCCTCCCACTTAAGCCCATGGGGCCCTCCGGGATGGGTGGCCCCACCCGGTGGACCCCCGGGACCCATCCGGTGGTCCCGGTACAATACCGGTGACCCCCGAAACTTTCCCGATGGCCGAAACTTCACTTCCTATATATAATTCTTTACTTCCGGACCATTCCGGAACTCCTCGTGACGTCCGGGATCTCATCCCAGACTCCGAACAACTTTCGGATTACTGCATATACATATCTTTACAACCCTAGCAGACATGACCGAGACACCTCTCCGGTCAATAACCAACAGCGGGATCTGGATACCCATGTTAGCTCCCACATGCTCGTCGATGATCTCATCGGATGAACTACGATGTCGAGGACTTAATCAATCCTGTATTCAATTCCCTTTGTCAATCGATACGTTACTTGCCCGAGACTCGATCGTTGGTATCCCAATACCTTGTTCAATCTCGTTACCGGCAAGTCACTTTACTCGTACTGTAATGCATGATCCCGTGGCCAACCCCTTGGTCACATTGAGCTCATTATGATGATGCATTACCGAGTGGGCCCAAGAGATACCTCACCGTCACACGGAGTGACAAATCCCAGTCTCTGTTCGTGCCAACCCAACAGACACTTTCGGAGATACCCGTAGTGTACCTTTATAGCCACCCAGTTACGTTGTGACGTTTGGCACACCCAAAGCACTCATACGGTATCCGGGAGTTGCACAACCTCATGGTCTAAGGAAATGATACTTGACATTGCAAAAGCTTCTAGCAAACGAACTACACGATCTTTATGCTATGCTTAGGATTGGGTCTTGTCCATCACATCATTCTCCTAATGATGTGATCCCGTTATCAATGACATCCCCATGTCCATAGCCAGGAAACCATGACTATCTGTTGATCAACGAGCTAGTCAACTAGAGGCTCACTAGGGACACATTGTGGTCTATGTATTCACACATGTATTACGATTTCCGGACAATACAATTATAGCATGAACAATAGACAATTATCATGAACACGGAAATACAATAATCTTTTATTTTTGCCTCTAGGCATATTTCCAACATCAAGAGTGACATGTATGAAAGAATAATGAAAAGTGGCTTTGCCACAAATACTATGTCAATTACATGATCATGCCAACAATATGAAAATGATGTAAATGTCACGATGAAAGGAATGGTGGAAAGTTGCATGGCAATATATCTCGGAATGGCTATGGAAATGCCATAATAGGTAGGTATGGTGGCTGTTTTGAGGAATATATAAGGATGTTTATGTGTGAAAGAGCATATCATATCACGGGGTTTGGATGCACCGGCGAAGTTTGCACCAACTCTCAATGTGAGAAAGGGCAATGCACGGTACCGAAGAGGCGAGCAATGGTGGAAGGGTGAGAGTGCGTATAATCCATGGACTCAACATTAGTCAGAAAGAACTCACAAACTTATTGCAAAAATCTACAAGCCATCAAAAACCAAAGCACTACGCGCATGCTCCTAGGGGGAAAGATTGGTAGGAAAAGACCATCGCTCGTCCCCGACCGCCACTCATAAGGAGGACAATCAAATAACACCTCATGTTTCAAATTTGTTACATAACGTTTACCATATGTGCATGCTACGGGACTTGCAAACTTCAACACAAGCATTTCTAAAATTCACAACTACTCAACTAGCACGACTTTGATATTATCACCTCCATATCTCAAAACAATCATAAAGCATCAAACTTCTCTTAATATTCAACGCACTCAAAAGAAAGTTTCTACTAGTCTTGAATACCTAGCATATTAGGATTAAGCAAATTACCATGGTATTTAAGACTCTCAAAATAATATAAGTGAAGCATGAGAGTTCATCTATTTCTTCAAAATAAAACCACCATTGTGCTCTAAAAGTTATAAGTGAAACACTAGAGCAAACAACAAACTACTCTGAAAGATATAAGTGAAGATCAATGAGTAGTTAAATAATTATTCAACTATGTGAAGACTCTCTAATATTTAAGAATTTCAGATCTTGATACTTCATTCAAACAGCAAGCAAAGCTAAAGAAAATAAAATGACACTCCAAGAAAAACACATATCATGTGGTGAATAAAAATATAGCTCCAAGTAAAGTTACCGATGAACGAAGACGAAAGAGGGGATGCCTTCCGGGGCATCCCCAAGCTTAGGCTCTTGGTTATTCTTGAATATTATCTTGGGGTGCCTTGGGCATCCCCAAGCTTAGGCTTGATAACCCACAAGTATAGGGGATCACAATAGTTTTCGAGGGTAGAGTATACAACCCAAATTTATTGACTCGACATAGGGGAGCCAAAGAATATTCTCAAGTATTAGCAGCTGAGTTGTCAATTCAACCACACCTGGAAACTTAGTATCTGCAGCAAAGTGTTTAGTAGCAAAGTAATATGATAGTGGTGGTAACGGTAACAAAAGAGTAAATAAAGAAAAGTAATATTTTTGGTATTTTGTAGTGATTGTAACAGTAGCAACGGGAAAGTAAATAAGCGTAAACCAGTATATGGAAAGCTCGTAGGCACCGAATCAGTGATGGATAATTATGTCGGATGCGGTTCATCATGTAACAGTCATAGCATAGGGTGATACAGAACTAGCTCCAATTCATCAATGTAATGTAGGCATGTATTCCGAATATAGTCATACATGCTTATGGAAAAGAACTTGCATGGCATCTTTTTTCCTACCCTCCCGTGGCAGCATGGTCCTAATGGAAACTAAGGGATATTAAGGCCTCCTTTCAATAGAGAACCGGAACAAAGCATTAGCACATAGTGAATACATGAACTCCTCAAACTATGGTCATCACCGGGAGTGGTCCCGATTATTGTCACTTCGGGGTTGCCGGATCATAATGCATAGTAGGTGACTATAGACTTGCAAGATAGGATCAAGAACTCACATATATTCATGAAAACATAATAGGTTCAGATCTGAAATCATGGCACTCGGGCCCTAGTGACAAGCATTAAGCATAGCAAAGTCATAGCAACATCAATCTAAGAACATAATGGATACTAGGGATCAAACCCTAACAAAACTAACTCGATTACATGATAAATCTCATCCAACCCATCACCGTCCAGCAAGCCTACAATGGAATTACTCACGCACGGCGGTGAGCATCATGAAATTGATGATGGAGGATGGTTGATGATGACGACGACGACAAATCCCCCTCTCTGGAGCCCCGAACGGACTCCAGATCAGCCCTCCCGAGAGTTTTTAGGGCTTGGCGGCGGCTCCGTATCGTAAAACGTGATGATTTCTTCTCCTCTATTTTTTCTCCCCGAAAGCCAATATATAGAGTTGGAGTTGGCGTCGGAAAGTGTCCAGGGGGCCCACGAGGTAGGGGGGCGCGCCCTAGGGGGAGGGGGCGCCCCACCCTCGTGGACAGGGTGTGGGCCCCCTGGTCTTCATATTTGGCGAGGATTTTTTATTATTTTTTATAAGACATCCCGTGGAGTTTCAGGTCATTCCGAGAACTTTTGTTTTCTACACATAAAACAACATCATGGCAATTCTGCTGAAAACAGCGTCAGTCCGGGTTAGTTCCATTCAAATAATACAAGTTAGAGTACAAAACAAGGGCAAAAGTGTTTGGAAAAGTAGATACGACGGAGACGTATCAAGGCTCCTGCCACTCCAAAAATAAGCAAGCAACACAATGAAAACGGAATCTGTTAAAAACAGAACAGTCTGTAGTAATCTGTATCAAACGTATACTTTTGGAACTCCAAAAATTCTAAAATAAATTTTTGGACCCGAGGAATTTTTCTAGTAATCATCTTCAAAAAGAATCAACTAAATAGCACTCTCCAGTAAAAAGTTGAAGCTAATCTTGTGAGCGCTAAAGTTTCTATTTTTTACAGCATGATCATAAAGACTTCACCCAAGTCTTCCCAAAGGTTCTACTTGGCACAAACACTAATTAAAACACAAATCCAAATCTAAAAAGAAGCTAGATGGATTATTTATTCCTAAACAGAACCAAAAAGAAATAAAATAAAATAAAATTGGGTTGCCTTCCAACAAGCGCTATCGTTTAAAGCCCCTAGCTAGGCATTATGATTTCAATGATGCTCACATAAAAGATAAGAATTGAAACATAAAGAGAGCATCATAAATAATAAGACTAGCACATTTAAGTCTAACCTACTTCCTATGCATAGGGATTTTGTGAGAAAACAACTTATGGGAACAATAATCAACTAGCATAGGAAGGCAAAACAAGCATAACTTCAAAAGTTTAAGCACATAGAGAGGAAACTTGATATTATTGCAATTCCTACAAGCATATATTCCTCCCTCATAATAATTTTCAGTAGCATCATGAATGAATTCAACAATATAACCAGAACCTAAAGCATTCTTTTCATGATCTACTTGCATAGAAATTTTACTACTCCCCACATTAGCAAAATTATTCTCATTCGGAATAGTGGGAGTATCATAAGAGACTTGAATACTATAAATTGTTTCCACATTAAAAGAGTAATGTTCAGAAAAAAGGTAATCATAATCATGAAAAGTTTTATAAATATAATCATCACTACTCTTTATAGCATAAGTTTCATCACAGTAATCATCATAAGTAGCAACTTTGTTCTCATCATAATCAATTGAAACCTCTTTCGAAATAGTGGATACATCACTAAATAAAGTCATGACCTCTCCAAATCCACTTTCATAAATATTATAAGATTCAACATCCTCCAAAATAGTGGGATCAGTACTTCCTAAAGTTGACACTCTTGCAAACCCACTTTCATCAATATAATCATCATAGGTAGAAGGCATGCTATTATCATAACAACTTTGCATATCAAAACTTGGGAGGCTAAAAATATCATCTTCATTAAACATAGCATCCCCAAGCTTGGGACAAACATTAATTGCAGCAAATATATTCTCAAATATGTCATTCTCATCAAACATAGCTTCCCCAAGCTTGGGCCTTTTCATATCATAAGCATAATCACTCTCATCATTAATAGATGGATAGCACCAATAGTATAGCAATTATTGTATTCTTCCAAGCAAGTGCCAAAAAGATTTTCAAGATCATAAGAAGTATCATTATCTTCCCAATCATAATCATCACAGCAAGCAATACGCATAACGAGATCATCATCGAGTGTATCATCTTCCACAATTATTTTTGATTCATATTCATGAGGCACAACAATAATAGGAGCAACCTTATTTGGGAGAGATACCTTTTTAAATCTCTTACTTTTTCTTTTCTTCTTCTTCACCACATCATGTGTAGGTTCAATCCTATTTTTGGAGCTCCGTATTAATGAGATTGGTTGGATAGAAGGCTCCTCCTCGTTACCTGATTCATCATAAGAAATAATAGGAGGATATTGGGAAGTCTCCTCCCTTTCGTTAGCATTCTCTTCATCCTCTATTTGTTTTCTTTTCTTTATGTAATTGGCAATATAAGGATTTTCAATGCAATTCACCGCACAATACATATAGATTTCTTCTAGATCAAAATGAAGAACTCTATCAAGGGCAAATTTTGGAATGTCCTTAGTTATACGTTTAATTTCTTCATAACCCAAGAGCAAACTGAGTTCATTGTGATGTGCAAGGGAAATCAAGTCATCACAATTTTTGGACACGATATGATCATGAAACAATTTGCATTGGGTACTAAAATGATCACGTTCAGTGCAAAGTTCACAGGTGTGGCTAATAAAGTTTAAATTTTCAGCACACGCATCTAGCCTTTCTTGCAACCATTTAGTTTCTAAGTACTTATGCCTCTTGCAATATCTATCTTCCCTATTTGGTGTGTACTTGCAAACCCAATACACTCCACAAAAATTGACATGCTTATAGGAGATATTTTCATCATAACTAGTGCAATCATCATTAGTACTATGGATATTCAAGGAGTTCATACTAACAACATTGCAATCATGCTCATCATTCAAAGATTTAGTGCCAAACATTTTAATGCATTCTTCTTCTAACACTTTGGCACAATTTTCCTTTCCATCATACTCACAAAAGATATTAAAAATATGAAGCGTATGAGGCAAAATCAATTCCATTTTTTTATAATTTTCTTTTATAAACTAAACTAGTGATAAAACAAGAAACAAAAAGATTCGATTGCAAGATCTAAAGATATACCTTCAAGCACTCACCTCCCCGGCAACGGCGCCAGAAAAGAGCTTAGTTGACGGGGTGTGAGTGCCGCTTACCTAGCCTCCCCGGCAACGGCACCAGAAAGGAGCTTGATGTCTACTACGCAACCTTCTTCTTGTAGACGTTGTTGGGCCTCCAAGTGCAGAGGTTTGTAGGACAATAGTAAATTTCCCTCAAGTGGATGACCTAAGGTTTATCAATCCGTGGGAGGCGTAGGTTGAAGATGGTCTCTCTCAAGCAACCCTGAAACCAAATAACAAAGAGTCTCTTGTGTCCCCAACACACCCAATACAATGGTAAATTGTATAGGTGCACTAGTTCGGCAAAGAGATGGTGATACAAGTGCAATATGGATGGTAGATATAGGTTTTTTAATCTGAAAATATAAAAACAGCAAGGTAGCAAGCGGTAAAAGTGAGCGTAAACGGTATTGCAATGCTAGGAAACAAGGCCTAGGGTTCATACTTTCACTAGTGCAAGTTCTCTCAACAATAATAACATAATTGGATCATATAACTATACCTCAACATGCAACAAAGAGTCACTCTAAAGTCACTAATAGAGGAGAAAAAACGAAGAAATTATTGTAGGGTACGAAACCACCTCAAAGTTATTCTTTCCAATCAATCCGTTGGGCTATTCCTATAAGTGTCACAAACAGCCCTAGAGTTCGTACTAGAATAACACCTCAAGACACAAATCAACCAAAACCCTAATGTCACCTAGATACTCCAATGTCACCTCAAGTATCTGTGGGTATGATTATACAATATGCATCACACAATCTCAGATTCATCTATTCAACCAACACATAGAATCTCAAAGAGTTCCCCAAAGTTTCTACCGGAGAATCAAGACGAAAACGTGTTCCAACCCCTATGCATAGGTTCATGGGCGGAACCCGCAAGTTGATCACCAAAACATACATCAAGTGAATCACGTGATATCCCATTGTCACCACAGATACGCACGGCAAGACATACATCAAGTGTTCTCAAATCATTAAAGACTCAATCCGATAAGATAACTTCAAAGGGAAAAGTCAATCCATTACAAGAGAGTATAGGGGGAGAAGAAACATAAGATCCTACTATAATAGCAAACCTCGCAATACATCAAGATCGTGCTAAATCAAGAACACGAGAGAGAGAGAGAGAGAGATCAAACACATAGCTATTGGTACATACCCTCAGCCCCGAGGGTGAACTACTCCCTCGTCGTCATGCAGAGCACCGGGATGATGAAGATGGCCACTGGTGAGGGTTTCCCCCTTCGGCAGGGTGCTGGAACAGGGTCCCGATTGACTTTTGGTGGCTATAGAGGCGTGCGGCGGCGGAACTCCCGATCTATTCTGTTCTTCGAAAGTTGCAGGGTACGTGGGTATATATGGGTGAAAGAAGTACGTCGGTGGAACTCCGGGCTGTCCACGAGGTAGGGGGGCTCCCTAGGGGGGTGGGCGCGCCCCCCACTCTCGTGGGCAGCCCGGGACTCCCCTAGTGAACTTCCGGTACTCCGTGGGCTTGTTCTGGTCCAAAAATAAGTTCCCTGGAGTTTCAGGTCAATTGGACTCCGTTTGATATTTCTTTTCTTCCAAACATTGAAATAGGCAAAAAACAACAATTCTGGGCTGGGCCTTCGGTTAATAGGTTAGTCCCAAAAATAATATAGAAGTGGATAATAAAGCCCAATATTGCCCAAAACAATAGATAATATAGCATGGAGCAATGAAAAATTATAGATACGTTGGAGACGTATCAATGGTGGACTCTCATGGCAAAACTGGTTTAAGGGTTTTTGGAAGCACAAGTAGTATCTCTACTTGGTGCAGAGAATTTGGCTAGCATGAGGGGGAAAGGCAAGCTCAACATGTTGGATGATCCATGACAATATACTTTATCTCAGATATAAGAAAACATAACCCATTATGTTGTCTTCCTTGTCCAACATCAACTCTTTAGCATGTCATATTTTAATGAGTGCTCCAATCATAAAAGATGTGCAAGATATTATATTTATATGTGAAACCTCTCTTTCTTTATTACTTACTATTAATTGCAACGATGACCAAAGCTATGTTTGTCAACTCTCAACAACTTTTAATCATCATACTCTTTCTATGTGAAGTCATTACTCTCAATAAGATCAATATGATCTCTTTATTCTTTTTATTCCTTTTCTCTTTTCTTTTATTCACTCAAGATCATGGAAAAATAATCAAGCCCTTGACTCTACACTAATCTTTATTATATAGCTCATGGACTCGATTACATAGAGAGATCATAAAGCAAAACTCAAAACTAGCTCATACCAAAACTTTATTCTACTAGATCAAGATACTACTAATAGGATCGAACTAAGAAAAATGGTAAAGATTGGGGTGTGATGGTGATATGATACCGGGGCACCTCCCCCCAAGCTTGGCAATTGCCAAGGGGAGTGCCCATACCCATGTGATTATGTCTCCTTCTTCGGGGATGGTGATGTGATGTTCTTGGCGATAATGCCCCTCAGGATACGATTCTCTTCCTCGAGCTTATTGAGTTGCTGCTTGAGATCCATTATCTCCTTACAGAGCCTCCCAAGGGTGTTGCATAGCTGCGGGAGAACAAGTGACACTCTTCTTCACATTTTCATAAGAAAGAAATCTAACATTGGAAGGGATAACCGAGTTTGGAATAGCTGAGCTCTGTAGTTCCCCCATCGTGAACCCAGCTCGGAAGCGAGAGGTGACTTCTTGATCCTCCATGGCATCTATCCTCATCAAATCAGCCTCCATCTCTTCCTCCGTTGCTGGCCCAAAGTGGTGAGCATCGCTGTTTGTCCTTGGTCTCGATGCCGGATGAGACACCCGGCTCTCCCCGACTGACTCTTGAGAAGACAACTTGCTCTAATCTGCAGTAGCAACAGCTCGAAACAAGAACAGAGGATATTTGCGTGATACAGGAGTCAAAACCTTTGGGAGATTATATAATGAATTTTTACTGACCAAAATATGTAACGTGCAAGAAAACGGAGTCCGGAGAGCACACGAGGTGCCCACGAGGTATGGGGGCGCGCCCAGGGGGTAGGGCGCGCCCTCCACCCTCGTGGAGGCCTCGTGTCCTTCTCGGACTGCTTCTTATTTTTCTATTATTCTAAATATTCCAAAACGGAGAAATATTGCCATAAAAGCTGTTTTGGAGTCGGTTTACTTACCGTACCACATACCTATTCCTTTTCGGAGTCTGAAACATTCCAGAAAGTGTCCCTTATGTATTCCTCCGGGTTTACAGTTTCAATAATATTAGTTTCAACATTTATAGGATTACCTGAGATATAATGTTTGATTGTTTGACCGTTCACCACCTTCGGGTTTGTGCCTTCGAAGTTGTTAATTTTTATGGCACCAGAATGATAGACCTCCTCGATAACGTAAGGACCTTCCCATTTAGAGAGAAGTTTTCCTGCAAAAAATCTTAAACGAGAGTTGTATAGCAATACATAATCACCTACATTAAACTCACGCTTTTGTATTCTTTTGTCATGCCATCTTTTAACTTTTTCTTTAAACAACTTGGCATTCTCATAAGCTTGGGTTCTCCATTCATCAAGTGAGCTAATATCAAATAACCTCTTCTCACCGGCAAGTTTGAAATCATAGTTGAGCTCTTTAATAGCCCAATATGCCTTATGTTCTAATTCGAGAGGTAAATGACATGCTTTTCCATAAACCATTTTATATGGAGACATACCCATATAGATTTTTATATGCAGTTCTATAGGCCCATAATGCATCATCAAGTTTCTTGGACCAATTCTTTCTAGATCTATTAATAGTCTTTTGCAAAATTAATTTGAGCTCTCTATTACTCAATTCTACTTGACCACTAGACTGCGGGTGATATGGAGATGCAATTCTATGATTAACATCATACTTAGCAAGCATTTTATGGAAAGCACCATGAATAAAATGTGAACCACCATCAGTCATTAAATATCTAGGGACCCCAAACCTCAGAAAAATAACTTCTTTAAGCATTTTAATAGATGTGTTATGATCAGCACTACTAGTTGGAATAGCTTCTACCTACTTAGTAACGTAATCAACAGCACCTAAAATATGTGTATAGCCATTGGAGGCAGGAAAAGGTCCCATATAATCAAAGCCCCAAACATCAAATGGTTCAATGATGAGTGAATAGTTCATAGGCATTTCTTGATGTCTACTAATGTTACCAATTCTTTGACATTCATCATAGGATAAGACAAACTTACAGGCATCCTTGAAGAGAGTAGGCCAATAAAAACCGGATTGCAATACCTTTTGTGCAGTTCTATCTCCAGCGTGGTGTCCTCCATAAGCCTCAGAGTGACCCTTGCGTAGGATCTGTTCATGTTCATGCTCAGGTACACAACCTCTAATAACACCATCTACTCCTTCTTTATAAAGATGTGGGTCATCCCAAAAGTAATGTCTCAAATCATAGAAAAACTTTTTCTTTTGCTGGTATGTGAAACTAGATGGTATAAAATTAGGAATGATGTAATTAGCATAATCATCATACCACGGAGTACTACGAGAAGCATTTATGACATTTAGTTTTTCATCCGGAAAGCTATCATCAATAGGTAGTGGGTCATCAAGAAAATTTTCTAACCTAGACAAGTTGTCTGCAACGGGATTCTCAGCTCCTTTTCTATCAACAATATGCAAATCAAATTCTTGTAGCAGGAGAACCCATCTAATAAGTCTAGGTTTAGCATCTTTCTTTTCCATAAGATATTTAATAGCAGCATGATCCGTGTGAATAGTTACTTTAGAATCAACAATATAAGGTCTGAACTTATCACAGGCAAATACAACTGCTAAGAACTCTTTTTCAGTAGTAGCATAATTTCTCTGGGCATTGTCTAGAGTTTTACTAGCATATTGAATAACATTTAATTTCTTATCAACTCTTTTCCCTAGAACATCACCTACAGCATAATCACTGGCATCACACATAATTTCAAAGGGTAAATTCCAATCAGGTGGCTGAACAATAGGTGCAGAGACCAATGGTGTTTCTTAAGTATTTCAAATGCTTCCACACAATCATCATCAAAAACAAATGGTATATCTTTTTGTAATAAATTAGTCAGAGGCCGAGACATTTTTGAGAAGTCCTTAATGAACCTCCTATAAAAACTGGTGTGACCAAGGAAACTTCTTATACCTTTGATGTCCTTGGGACATGGCATCTTTTCAATGGCATCAACCTTGGCTTTATCAACCTCAATACCTCTTTCAGAAACTTTATGCCCCAAGACAATACCTTCATTAACCATAAAGTGGCACTTTTCCCAATTCAAGACAAGATTAGTTTCTTCACATCTCTGCAAAACTCGATCAATTGCTCAAGCAATCATCAAAAGAGGATCCATAGACGGAGAAGTTGTCCATGAAAACCTCACAAATCTTTTCAAAAAAGTCAGAGAATATAGCCATCATGCATCATTGAAAGGTAGCAGGTGCATTACATAAACCAAAAGGCATACGTCTATAAGCAAAAGTACCAAAAGGGCAAGTAAAAGTAGTCTTTGATTGATCATTGGCTGACACAGGTATTTGAGAGAAACCAGAATAACCATCTAGAAAGCAAAAATGTGTATGTTTAGATAATCTTTCTAGCATTTGATCAATAAAAGGTAAGGGGTAATGATCTTTTTTAGTAGCCTTATTTAATTTGCGGAAATCAATTACCATCCTATAACCTGTAATAATTCTTTGCGGAATCAGTTCATCTTTATCATTAGGAACTACGATAATACCTCCCTTCTTAGGGACACAATGGACAGGACTTACCCACTGACTATCAGCAACAGGATAAATTATACCTGCCTCAAGGAGCTTTAGTATTTCTTTTCTTACCACTTCCTTCATCTTAGGATTCAGCCGTCGTTGATGATCACGAACTGGTTTGGCATCTTCCTCCAAATTTATTTTATGTTGACATAGAGTGGGACTAATGCCCTTAAGATCATCAAGAGTATATCCAATAGCAGCACGGTGCTTCTTCAGAGTTTCCAATAATCTCTCTTCTTCATGCTCTGAAAGGTTAGCACTAATAATAACATGAAATATCTTTTTCTCATCAAGATAAGCATATTTAAGAGTATCAGGTAATAGTTTGAGCTCAAACACGGGATCACCCTTGGGTGGAGGAGGATCCCCTAGGATTTCAACAGGCAAATAGTGTTTCAGGATGTGTTCCTGTTTAAAGAACACTTCATTTATTTCCCTTCTTTCATTCATAAACATATCATTTTCATGGTCTAGCAAATATTGTTCTAAAGGATCACTAGGGGGCACGGCAATAGAAGCAAGACCAATAATTTCATCCTTACTAGGTAGTTCCTCTTCACGGTGTTGTCTACGAAATTTAGAGAAATTGAACTCATGAGACATATCACCTAGACCAATAGTAACAACATCCTTTTCGCATTCTATCTTAGCATTAACGGTGTTCAAGAAGGGTCTACCAAATATAATGGGACAAAAGCTATCTTGTGGGGAACCAAGAACAAGAAAATCAACAGCATATTTAGTTTTCCCACACAAGACTTCAACATCTCTAACAATTCCCATTGGTGAAATAGTATCCCTATTGGCAAGTTTAATTGTGACTTCAATATCTTCTATCTCAGCAGGTGCAATATCATGCATAATTTGTTTGTATAAATCAAAAGGTATCGCACTAGCACTAGCACCCATATCACATAAGCCATGATAACAATGATCTCCTATTTTAACAGAAATAACAGGCATGCCTACCACAGGTCTATGTTTATCTTTAGCACAAGGTTTGGCAATTCTAGTAGTTTCATCACAGAAATAAATAGCTTGCCCATCAATATTATCAGACAAGAGATCTTTGACAATAGCAATATTAGGTTCAACTTTAATTTGCTCAGGAGGTGTATACGTTCTAATATTGCTTTTACGAACCACAGTTGAAGCTTTAGCATGATCCTTTATCCTCACAGGGAAGGGTGGTTTCTCAACATAAGAAGTAGGAACAAGAGGATCATTATAAGTGACAGTCTTTTCTTTAACTTTACTAGGTGCAGCTACTTTTACTTCTATGGGAGGATGATATTTAAACCACTTCTCCTTGGGGAGATCAACATAAGTAGCAAAAGATTCACAGAAAGAAGCTACTATCTCAGAGTCAGGTCCATATTTAGTGCTAAATTTATGAAAAACATCGGTATCCATAAAAGATTTAACACAATCAAACTTAGGTGTCATACCTGACTCCTTACCTTCGTCGAGATCCCAATCTTCAGAGTTGCGTTTAATTCTTTCCAATAAGTCCCATTTGAATTCAATAGTCTTCATCATAAAAGAGCCAACACAAGAAGTATCGAGCATGGTGCGATTGTTATCAGAAAGCCGATCATAAAAACTTTGAATAATTATTTCTATTGGGAGCTCATGATTGGGGCATGAATATAACATTGATTTAAGCCTCCCCCAAGCTTGAGCGATGCTTTCTCCTTCGCGAGGCTAAAAAAATGTATATAATCGCGATCACGATGAACAAGATGCATCGGATAAAACTTCTGATGAAATTCCAATTTCAATGCATCTCCTTTCAAAGATAAAGGGAAGACCTTCTTATTAATAACTTCACCGGGTACACCTGCAAGCTTAAATAATCCACAAACTTCATCCACATATATTAGGTGCTCATCAGGATGCTTTGTTCCATCTCCTGCAAAAGGATTAGCTAGCAGTTTTTCTAACATACCCGAAGGAATCTCAAAGTGAACATTTTTATTTTCAGTAGGTTCAGTAGGTTGAGGAGCAACTCTTTGCTCTAGTGGTCGGGTTGAAGATACCCCGAACAAGCCCCTCAGAGGATTACTTTCCATAGTAACAAGTGACAGTAAATTTCAGCACACTATATAAATTTTTCCTTACCAAATTCCACCTAGCAAAGGCGCTTCACTCCCTGGCAACGACGCCAGAAAAGAGTCTTGATGACCCACAAGTATAGGGGATCTATCGTAGTCCTTTCGATAAGTAAGAGTGTCAACCCAACGAGGAGCAAAAGGAAATGATAAGCGGTTTTCAGCAAGGTATTCTCTGCAAGCACTGAAATAATAGGTAACAGATAGTTTTGTGATAAGATAATTTGTAACGAGTAACAAGTAAAAAAAGTAAATAAAGTGCAGCAACGTGGCCCAATCCTTTTTGTATCAAAGTACAAGCCAGGACAAACTCTTATATGGAGAAAAGCGCTCCCGAGGACACATGGGAATTATCGTCAAGCTAGTTTTCATCACGTTCATATGATTCACGTTCGGTACTTTGATAATTTGATATGTGGGTGGACCGGTGCTTGGGTGCTGCCCTTACTTGGACAAGCATCCCACTTATGATTAACCTCTATTGCAAGCATCCACAACTACAACAAAAGTATTAAGGTAAACCTAACCATAGCATGAAACATATGGATCCAAATCAGCCCCTTACGAAGCAACGCATAAACTAGGGTTTAAGCTTCTGTCACTCTAGCAACTGATCATCTACTTATTAATTCCCAATGCCTTCCTCTAGGCCCAAATAATGGTGAAGTGTCATGTAGTCGACGTTCACATAACACCACTAGAGGATAGACAACATACATCTCATCAAAATATCGAACGAATACCAAATTCACATGACTACTGATAGCAAGACTTCTCCCATGTCCTCAGGAACAAACGTAACTAATCACAAAGCATATTCATGTTCATAATCAGAGGAGTATTAATATGCATAAAGGATCTGAACATATGATCTTCCACCAAATAAACCAACTAGCATCAACTACAAGGAGTAATCAACACTACTAGCAACCTACAGGTACCAATCCCAGACTTGGAGACAAGAATTGGATACAAGAGATGAACTAGGGTTTGAGAGGAGATGGTGCTGGTGAATATGTTGATGGAGATTGCCCTCTCCCGATGAGAGGAGCGTTGGTGATGACGATGGCGATGGTTTCCCCCTCCCGGAGGGAAGTGTCCCCGGCAGAACAGCTCTGCCGGAGCCCTAGATTGGTTCCGCCTCATGGCGGCAGAGTCTCGTCCCAAAGCTTTATTATGATTTTTCTTCGGACGAAAGACTTCATATAGCAGAAGATGGGCACCGGAGGGCCAACAGGGGGCCCACGATGCAGGGGGCGCGCCCAGGGGGGTAGGGCGCGCCCCCACCCTCGTGGACAGGTGGAGGCCCCCTGACATATTTCTTCCGCTCAGTATTTTTTATTATTTCCAAAAATAACTTTCGTGGAGTTTCAGGACTTTTGGAGTTGTGCAGAATAGGTCTCTAATATTTGCTCCTTTTCCAGCCTAGAATTCCAGCTGCCGGCATTCTCCCTCCTTATGTAAACCTTGTAAAATAAGAGAGAATAGGCATAAGTATTGTGACATAAAGTGTAATAATAGCCCATAATGCAATAAATATTGATATAAAAGCATGATGCAAAATGGACGTATCAGCTGCTGATCCCGTGCCAGACACCAACGTCGCTGACCCTGCCAGTGAAATATTGAACCCTAACCTGTCTGAGATAGAATCGGATGTTGCAGGAACCCTAGCTCCTCTCTCACGCACCAACAATTCGATCAAGTGCAGGCAGTGACCCGGGATCACCCCGAGACAACCCCGAGCAAACCAGTGATGGCTTCTCGCCCCTCGTTGGTTACCCCAAGTGTAAGGTTAGAGATGCAGCGTAGCGGAAGTTTTCCCTTGGCAAAGATACCAAGGATCGAATCCCCAGAGACTCCAAGTTTCAACGAGAAGGTGTCAATCGCTAACGGCACTGTGGATTAGCAATCGACGTGGACCTGCACACAAAACAAATACCTTCGTCCCCAACGAGTACAGAGAGGTTGTCAATCCCTCTGGCCTTGTAGTTTACAAAGGGTTAAAACGCAAGTGGTAATGGTGATGGATAGTGCTGCGGAAAGTAAAAGCGGAAAGTAAAAGCAACGGAAAGTAAATAGCAAAGTGACCAATGATGTGAACATGGACCGGGGCGCCATGACGTTCACTAGTGATGTCTCTCCCAAAAGACGATAAAACAGCTATGCGAGGTAAACAAATTACAGCTGGGCAATTGACAGGATTATGTGCGCAAACCACTGCTAACTATATCGCAAGATTGGTTGAGGTTCAGAGCATGGGCAGTACGCCAAGGTAAGTAGACCGAAATCCATCTGCATCTACTACTAATCATCCACCTTGAGATATCTATCCAGAACATCTCGCTAGTATTAAGTTGCGAGCCCCACCCAAAGTGTAAACTCAAAGCAACAGACAACTGCATTAAAATAACTTTGCGTAAAGTAAACAATCCTTGCGCCCGCGGGCACAAGCACCGTTGTTTTCCCCCTTGTGGCAACAGCACATCCCCTAGACTCATGTTTCTGTCACTCAAGCTAGTCATCGAGGGGCATGAACCCACAATCGAGCATAACGTTCCCTCTTGGAGTTACAATCTACTACTCGGCCAAAGCAATAAACGGTAACGGAGAACGTGCAAGAATTACTCACAAACTAAAATATAAAAGGGATTAATCAAATATATTACTCAAACACAATCTGAACATAATCTCACAATCCATCGGATCCCAGCAAACTCATCATAGCAACAGCATAAGAATTACATATGTGCCTCGATCATGTAGGGCAGCTCACGAGGACTAATTAGTGAAGCACAAGAACGGGAGGAGAACATCACATAGCTACTGGTCATGGACCCATGGTCCAAGGGAGACTACTCACGCATCATCCGGGAGGCGTCCATGGTGGTGGAGAAGGTCCCGGTGGTGATCCTCCCCTCCGGCAGGGTGCCGGGAAGAGTTCTCCTGGCGCTCCCGATCTTGGAAGCGCGGCGGCGGCGAAACAGAGATGCGATCGTGGAAAAGGGCTCTCGTCCCGAGGGTTTCGAGACGTGCTTTAAATATACGCCAAAGGGTGGCGTCGGAAGGCCTCAGGGGGGCCCAGGCGCCCCCCCGGTGCGGCCTAGGGGGGGCCGCGCCACCAGGGCGCCTCGGCCCCTGGTGGCCCCCCTCCGGCTGAGCTTCGGGGTTCCGGAAGGTTCCGGAACGCTGATTTTTTATATATTTTTTCCGGAATTTTTCTGACAGTTTTCGTAATGGAAAAACCTGAAATACAAAAACAGCAGAAAACAGAAACTGGCACTGGGGTGCACTGAGTTAATAGGTTAGTCCAAATATGATCAAAATTGTATGGAAGTGTATAAATATCATAGCAATATCACCCAAAAGGGGCATGGAGCAAGCAGAAATTATGGATACGTTTTGGACGTATCAACATCCCCAAGCTTAATGCCTGCTCGTCCTCGAGTAGGTAAGTGACAACAAGAATAATTTCTGTGGTGACATGCTATCAACCATATAGGACTTTTCATAGTCACATGATAAAAGCTTTCACAGACAATGCTTCTAAAGTAACTTAGTTGCCTCAAAAAAATCTCAAAGAACTAAAAGTTTTTCAACATGAAACTGAAGCATCAAACAGATTTGCAATGAACATGGTAAGTAAATATGACAAGTGATATCTCGCTTGCCCCCTTTAGTGAAGCAAAACATAAATGCAGGGGCACCTCCAAGGTTTAAGTGACGACTAGATACAATCACTTCAGAATAAACGATATCACAACCATGCAAAAGACAATGCTACTTTGGGACAATGCACATTACACTCAGAATGACAACCATGCTCTCAGTAGTTGGTGCTTTTAGAAGAAGGTGGAGACTCTCGAACCGTGGCTTTATTGGCAAGTTGAAAATCCGTAGTCGGAAACAAAGACAAAGCATGTACCAGAGCTCTTGGTTTTAAAAACAGGGATAATAATTTTTTTTGGTGTGCATGTTTCGTCAATGAATGCTAGCAGCTAACCCAATTACTTCTTGAACTGGACAAGTTTCGAGGAATGGCTCCCGAGTGAGGATCATAACACCCTCTTAATCTCCTTGGTTTATCACTGCCAAAGTTTTCTGATTTCTCATGAACAAAGCGTGAAGGAAGATTCGTTGGTTATATTAATTTTTAGTGAGCCGGGCGCACTCAATGCCAATTCCTTCTCATATTATGGGTTGCACATTATACATGCAATCCCAATGGTGAAGCTTGTCCAACTCAAAAAGATCATGAATCAACCACTACTTCCTCATGAACTTTACAACAGAGGCACAAAATAGGAACTTTATTTGAATATTTCGAGATGGTACACGAAAGTCTTCGTTAGGAATGGCGGGTAAATACCATGTATAGGAAGGTATGGTGGACTCATATGGCAAAACTGGTTTAAAGGATTTGGATGCACAAGCAGTCAGTCCGCTTAGTACAGACGAAGGCTAGCAAAAGACTGGGAGCGACCAACTTAGAGAGCAATGACGGCCATAATCATGCAGAGCGACAAAGCAACATTGAATCAGGCATGGTAGTTCTATCGCTACTCAGAAATAAAAGATCATCAAGGCTTGATAGACTTTCTTTACAGTCTTGAATATGCGTGAGAATACGCCAAGTCAATCAAAATAAATTCTCAGAGGAAGATATCACTATCCATACCACATCATACTCAAAACAAATCACGTTGGTACTCCAATATCACATTGGAAACCTTCCAGCTATTTGCAACTAACCATAAGCAACCAGAATTACCAAGCAACATCATGCATGTAGCATCTTCATCATAGACATATCAATCAATCCAACAGAAGCAAACTCTCCTAAAAAGAATAATCAAGACAATAAAGAGAGTTCAAGCAACCAACTAAGCAAAAGCTCTTTAAAAAGATAAGCATGGCAACTAAGAGCTGAGCAAGGTAGTAGCTATTGAAAGACAAAGAACACACACGACAAAGATAGACATGAAAACTCCATGTTATGTTCTAGGTAGAAGTGGAGCGTGTTTCTCTCCCACATAAGGCTAGCTGAGTTCCGACTCGTTACTAAAAGCTAAAGAAAACTAAAAAGGAAAACTAAAAGCAAGACGCTCCAAGCATAGCACATAGCACATGAAGTGATAAAAATATAGTGGAACGGGCGACGAACTGATAATGTTGATGGAGAAGGGGATGCACGGGGGGCATCCCCAAGCTTAGACGCTTGAGTCTTCTTGAATATTTCTTGGGGGTGCACGGGGGCATCCCCAAGCTTGAGCGCTTGACACTCCTGAATCTTTTTATCATCTTCCCTCGCACACTTGAAAACTCCCTTCATACAAAACTCATCATAATCTGATTAGCGAGGTTAGTACCCACTATATTATAATTGTTCCTTGCTGGAAATAAAGATATTCTTGCAAGCATACTGTTTCTCTGTACTCCCATAAAGTTTTTGCAAGAAAACAGCAAGCTAAAGGCTCGCAAAACGAAGAAAAGGCAAAACAGTACAGAATCTGTGAAAACAGACCAGCAGGCCGTAAATGATTTTTTCGGGGCACTTCTGCAACTCCAATCAAAAAAGTCAGAACAGACGCCTGAAAGACAATTATATAGAGCACGCTGTGGAAAAAATTCAGACCAAAAAGATGATCTGGTGATTTTATGCGAATTTTTCTGTACGAGGACAGAATCTGTTTCCTGGACAGCACGTCACAACTCTTGATCTTTCCTGCAATCAGAGGCTATACTTGGCACAAAACTGAAAAGTAAAGATACAATGATGATGCTACAGTAGTAACAACATCAAGACACAACAAAAGCAGAAGAAAAATAAAATTTATTCATTTGGGTTGCCTCCCAAAAAGCTCTTTCTTTTATGCCTTTGAGCTAGGCATAATGCATAGAGATCAAGTCTTATCAAGAGTAAGAGCATAGCTAGCCCGTGTAACGGACTCAAACGGTAACTTAATCTTTTTGCGAGGGAAGTGTTCCATCTCTTTCTTGAGAGGAAACTGGAATTTTATATTCCCCTCTTTCATGTCAATGACGGCACCAACGGTGCGATGAAAAGGGCGTCCCAAAATAATTGGACACGAAGGATCACATTCAATGTCCATAACAATGAAATCAACGGGAACATAATTATCTTTGACAACAATAAGCACATCATCAATCCTCCCCAAAGGTTTCCTCAAGGAAGAATCAACAAAACGAATACCAAAAGGACAAGGATCATAAGGTTTCAAATTAAGCATGTCATATATCCTTTTGGGCATAACGGAGGTACCAGCTCCAACATCACATAAAGCATTGCAAGCGAAGTTATTTAGTTTAATTTTAATCGTAGGATCCCAACCATCTTCTAGCTTTCTAGGAATGGAGGCTTCTAACTTAAGTTTCTCCTCCCTAGCTTTGATGAGAGCATTAGTGATATGCTCTGTGAAGGCAAGGTTAAGCGTGCTAGTGCGTGGATCTCTAGACATCTTGTGAAGGAAATCAATAACTTCAGTAAGAGTGCAATTATCAAAATCAAGGTCACTACTATCAAGTAAAGTGGTAGTGGTGTCCTTTAGGCTCACTCGTTCGGTAGTTTCAATGTTCATAGCATCACCATTAATAGGTCCAATGGGACCAGGAGCGCGTTGGGTGCTAAGAGTTTGGGTATCTTCAACAACTTTAATAGTAGCAACAGTGTGGTGGGTAGGAAGGCTCTTAATTCTTTCTTCTTCCTCCCTTTCTCTAGCCCATCTTTCTTTAAGTTTAGCCAACATCCTAATGTTTTCATTAATTTGCACTTGGATAGCATTCATAGGAGTGACCGTCCTCTCCTCAAGAGGAGAAGTTTTAATCTTAAGCAATTCTACCTCATGGGCTAAATTGTCTACCTTTGAAGAGAGATCATCAAGTTTGTTTAGTTTCTCTTCTACACTTTTATTAAAAGCTTTTTGAGTAGTGATGAAATCTCTAAGCATAGTCTCTAGTTCAGTAGTGGAGTTCTTGGTACTAGGATAAGCATTGTTGTTCCCATAAGAGTTAGAGGGGAACGGTCTAGGATTGCTACCAAAATTACTCCTATAAGCATTGTTATTGAAATTGTTTCTAGAGACAAAGTTCACATCTACTTGTTCTTGAGCAATCAAAGAATTCAAAGGAACATCACTAGGATCAACAAAAGATTGCTTCGAAAGTAGAGACATAATCAAGTCAACTTTTTCATTTAGGGAGGAGATCTCCTCGACAGAGTTTACCTTCCTACCTGTTGGAGCGCGTTCGGTGTGCCATTGGGAATAGTTGGTCATCATCTCATCGAGAAGTTTTGTGGCAGCACCAAGTGTAGTTGACATAAAGGTTCCTCCCGCGGCCGAATCTAGCAAGTTCCGCGAGGTAAAGTTCAAGCCTGCATAAAAAGTTTGGATAACCATCCAAGTAGACAAACAGTGAGTAGGGCAGTTCTTGACAAGAGATTTCATGCGTTCCCAAGCTTGGGCAACGTGTTCATTATCCATTTGTTTAAAATTCATAATGGTACTTCTCAGTTGGATAATCTTAGCAGGAGGATAGTACTTTCCAATAAAAGCATCTTTGCACTTGTCCCAAGAGTCAATGCTATTTCTAGGCAAAGACTGAAACCAAATCTTAGCTCCTCCTCTCAAGGAGAAAGGAAAAAGCTTAAGCTTAACAATATTACCATCTAGTTCTTGGTACTTTTGCATATCACAGAGCGCAACAAAATTGTTCAAGTGTAAAGCAACATCATCTCCAGCACCGGAGAATTGGTCTTTCATGACCAAGTTCAATAAAGCAGGTTTAATCTCATAAGAGGATGCTGAAGTGGCAGGCGCAGTAATAGGCGTGCAAATAAAGTCATCGTTGTTGTGACTAGTGAAGTCACACAACTTGGTGTACTCAGTGGAACCCATAGTAGCGAGCAAGCAAGACACTAAAGCAAAAAACTGAAAAGTAAACTAACAAGACTAAAAAAACAAAAGTAAAGGAAAGCGTGCAACTCCCCTATCTCGAAGAGCGGACTCCCCGGCAACGGCGCCAGAAAACACCCTTGATGGCTTCTCGCCCCTCGTTGGTTACCCCAAGTGTAAGGTTTGAGATGCAGCGTAGCGGAAGTTTTCCCTTGGCAAAGATACCAAGGATCGAATCCCCAGAGACTCCAAGTTTCAACGAGAAGGTGTCAATCGCTAACGGCATCGTGGATTAGAAATCGACGTGGACCTGCACACAAAACAAATACCTTCGTCCCCAACGAGTACAGAGAGGTTGTCAATCCCTCCGGCCTTGTAGTTTACAAAGGATTAAAACGCAAGTGGTAATAGTGATGGATAGTGCTGCGGAAAGTAAAAGCGGAAAGTAAAAGCAACGGAAAGTAAATAGCAAAGTGACCAATGATGTGAACATGGACCGGGGCGCCATGACGTTCACTAGTGATGTCTCTCCCAAAAGACGATAAAACAGCTATGCGAGGTAAACAAATTACAGCTGGGCAATTGACAGGATTATGTGCGCAAACCACTGCTAACTATATCGCAAGATTGGTTGAGGTTCAGAGCATGGGCAGTACGCCAAGGTAAGTAGACCGAAATCCATCTGCATCTACTACTAATCATCCACCTTGAGATATCTATCCAGAACATCTCGCTGGTATTAAGTTGCGAGCCCCACCCAAAGTGTAAACTCAAAGCAACAGACAACTGCATTAAAATAACTTTGCGTAAAGTAAACAATCCTTGCGCCCGCGGGCACAAGCACCGTTGTTTTCCCCCTTGTGGCAACAGTACATCCCCTAGACTCATGTTTCTGTCACTCAAGCTAGTCATCGAGGGGCATGAACCCACAATCGAGCATAACGTTCCCTCTTGGAGTTACAATCTACTACTCGGCCAAAGCAATAAACGGTAACGGAGAACATGCAAGAATTACTCACGAACTAAAATATAAAAGGGATTAATCAAATATATTACTCAAACACAATCTGAACATAATCTCACAATCCATCGGATCCCAGCAAACTCATCATAGCAACAACATAAGAATTACATATGTGCCTCGATCATGTAGGGCAGCTCACGAGGACTAATTAGTGAAGCACAAGAACGGGAGGAGAACATCACATAGCTACTGGTCATGGACCCATGGTCCAAGGGAGACTACTCACGCATCATCCGGGAGGCGTCCATGGTGGTGATCCTCCCCTCCGGCAGGGTGCCGGGAAGAGTTCTCCTGGCGCTCCCGATCTTGGAAGCGCGGCGGCGGCGAAACAGAGATGCGATCGTGGAAAAGGGCTCTCGTCCCGAGGGTTTCGAGACGTGCTTTAAATATACGCCAAAGGGTGGCGTTGGAAGGCCTCAGGGGGGCCCAGGCGCCCCCCCGGCGCGGCCTAAGGGGGGGGCCGCGCCACCAGGGCGCCTCGGCCCCTGGTGGCCCCCCTCCGGCTGAGCTTCGGGGTTCCGGAAGGTTCCGGAACGCTGATTTTTTATATATTTTTTCCGGAATTTTTCTGACAGTTTTCGTAATGGAAAAACCTGAAATACAAAAACAGCAGAAAACAGAAACTGGCACTGTGGTGCACTGAGTTAATAGGTTAGTCCAAATATGATCAAAATTGTATGGAAGTGTATAAATATCATAGCAATATCACCCAAAAGGGGCATGGAGCAAGCAGAAATTATGGATACGTTTTGGACGTATCAACCAGCGGACGGATTGCAGGAGGGAAGGTAAAGCCTCGAGAGCAGCGAGAATCGCGGCCAGGAGAAACATAACCCTAGTTAGAGGGAAGGTACATTTTTTTCTAAGGGAAGCTAGAGGGAAGGTACATGCATGCATGGTCGGTAGGTACGAGTATTTTGTTCAAATACCTCAAGGATTACCGGAAGAAAATTTGGGCCTGCTTTCATTTAGGCCCAGCCTGGGTAAGGATACGGTCCTTTCCTGTAAAGATATGCCCGTCGAACTTTTTTTCCCCAAAACCCGAGAGTCTCTGGCGGCGCCCGAGGCGATTAGGGTTTCGGAGTGAAACCAGGATTCCGCCCGGGGATTCGTCGCTGGTGCGGAGGGAGAAAAGAGCGGGGGAAGGCACCGCAGATGGCGGGCCATGGCGCCGCAGGGAGCGATCCCGAGGCGGGCGCTGATGTCAGGAAGAAGCTGGAGGAAGCCCTAGGAAAGCTCGACATATCTGAAGAAGAGGCGACTCCTCTAGTTCTTGACGATCGGGTCGATGGAGGACCGGCAAAGTGGCTGATGGCTGGGAAGGTACTGCACAGGAATCAGTTTCACATACAGACGATCACCAACGCGCTTCGACCGACGTGGGGAAACCGCGTGGTCTGCAATTCCATTCTGCAGGAATCAATGTCTTCGTGGCTGAGTTTGAAAATCAGCGAGATAGGGACCGAGTCTGGGGAGGATCGCCATGGCATATGAACAAGAATGCTGTGGTGCTAGCCGAGTTGGATGAGTGTATGAGGCCGGATGAAGTTAAGTTTGATCGGCTGCAAGTTTGGGCTAGGGTTATAAACTTGCCCTACAATCTGAGGGATGAGGCATGGTGGAAGCCAATAGCCCAACAGATTGATAAGAATGCACAGATGGTAAAGTTTGACCATAACGGGGGATATCTGCGGGCGAGGGTTTCCATTTATGTAGCAAAACCAATCAGGAGATGGATTCTAATAGACTCTGCCAAGAGGAAGAAAGTTGATCTGTATGATATCCAATATGAACAACTGCCATACTTTTGTTTCTCCTGTGGTAGATTTGGGCATTCAGATCTTTACTGCCCAACCCCGGGTTCACGAGATGAAAACGGGCACCTGCCATTTGGCCCTTCACTTCGTGCTCCGGATGAATTCAAGAAGCAGGCGTCCAATGATAACTCCTCTAGGGATCCAAAACCTGGTGCCCATAGCAAGGAAACCACCAAGAACTCAAGCACCAATAAGGATCCGGGGGAGGAAGTTGTTTCTCCACATAAGAACAGGTAGCCGCCAAAACGCAAAGAGGCTCCCACGCAGGTGTATAGGCCAGTGGCAAAGGCCTTGCTACTTACTAATGGGGGTACATGTGCTGATGGTGTGGGCACAAGCTTGACCAAAGAGGATACAACTTCAGCTAGCAATAGCACTGAGGGTGATGGATCGTTTCGTGAACCGAAGAAGAAGAAACCCACTCCAGATAACTCGGCAGAGACCGCTCCGCTGTCCTGCCAGGATCAATGAGCTGCTTGAGCTGGAACTGCCGGGGGCTTGGGAACCCCGAGGCAGTTCGTGAAATTCGCAGTATTGTGAAGTTGGAAGGCCCCACTCTCCTCTTTGTAATGGAAACAAAAATTAAAGCAAAAAGAGTTGAGGATTTGAAGCATGTGCTAGGTTTTAGTGGATGTTTTGCAGTAGACAGTGCTGGACTTAGTGGCGGCATTGGTCTTTTTTGGTCTCGAGATGTAACAGTCGAGTTAAAGAACTATAGTCAAAGTAATATTGATGTGGTTGTTCAGTGTAATAATCGAGATTTGACTTGGCATTTCACTGGTTTTTACGGAGCTCCGCGAGCAGAAGATAGGCACCATTATTGGTGGTTCTTGCATACACTTCATTCGTTAGCACATGCAGCTTGGTTGAGCATGGGGGATTATAATGAAACTCTGTACTCCTCTAAATACTTTAGTAGATCACCGAGGTCTGGAAATCAGATGCGTGCTTTAAGAGAGGTGGTAGATGAGATTTCTTTCCAAGATCTAGGCTGGCTGGCATGGCTTATATTTGTGATGATCATCAAGTTGGAGGAGCTAATGTCAAAGCCAGACTGGATCGAGCATTTGCTAATGAAGCTTTCCGTCAGCTCTTTCAACATATACGTGTCAGGCATATTCCGTCAGTGGAGTCTGACCATTGCTTTGTGTTTGCAGAGATTAAAGAGAGCTTGCCATCTACTCCACTGAAAAAGAAGCAATTCAGATACGAAAATGTTTGGCAAACTCATGCAGATTATGACCGCTTGGTTTGTGACACCTGGCGGGGCATACAACGCACTCCGGGGCTCCAAGGTGTTGCATCAGCGCTGAGCACCTTGCAGGCTACGTTAGAGCCTTGGGGTTCCAGGGAGTTCGGCCGTCTGACACGCTCGGTCAGGCAGCTCCAGAAGAGGTTGGATCGCCTCCGTTGTCGGTCTATTGGCACTGGGCCGACAGAGGAGGAGAAATGCGTCGTCAAGAAGTTAAAGGAGGCGTTACACCAAGAAGAAATCTGGCTACGACAACGTTCTCGAGTCCCATGGCTCCGGGATGGAGACCGAAATACTTCCTACTTTTAGGCTCAAGCTGCCCAACACAAACGAAAGAACATAATATCAGGGTTGCGACGTGCTGATGGTTCCACTTGTGCTACTAAAAATGAGGACAAGGAAGAGGTGCAAACATTTGATCAAAACTTGTATTGTTCTCAGGGCTTTAGTGACTCCAGTTACCTATTATCACATGTACCGGAGAGAGTCACTCCAGACATGAACGATGAACTGAATAAACCATATACGGGAGAGGAGGTCAAGGTGGCGCTGTTTTAGATGGCGCCTTCAAAAGCCCCCGGTGTGGACGGATTTACGGCAGGGTTTTATCAACGTCATTGGGATCTGCTTGGCAATGAGGTGACCTTGGCTGTTCTGGATTTTCTTAATGGAGGGGAATTACCTACAGGTCTGAATGATACTTCCATAACACTAATACCAAAGGTACGTCACCCTCAATCAATCACACAATATCGTCCCATAGCTCTGTGCCCGGTGCTTTACAAGATTGCGGCAAAGGCTATAACGAACAGGTTGCGAAGTCTGATGGATGTTATCATTCGCGAGGAGCAAAGTGCTTTCGTTCCCGGGCGGGTCATTACAGACAATGTACTTGTTGCATATGAAAGCATCCACACGATGAAAAGGAGGAAGAAGGGAAAGAACTTCTCTTGTGCGGTCAAGCTAGATATGATGAAAGCCTATGACCGTGTCGAGTGGCACTATCTCGAAGCAATACTGTCACGTTTGGGGGTTCAGTATGGGGTTCGTCAGGTTGATAATGAAGTGTGTCTCCTCCGTCCGTTTTTTAGTCAGAATCAACGGGGAGCTACTTCCATATTTTATACCTACCATAGGTTTTCGGCAAGGAGATCCAGTGTCACCTTATCTATTCTTGTTGCATGCCGAAGGCCTGTCCTCATTGTTGAAACATTACAATGGTGGAACTATCGATAGGGGACTGCGGGTGAGCTATAGATCACCGTGGGTCACCCCATTTGCTTTTTGCAGATGACAGCCTCATCTTCATTAATGCAAGTATTCCGAGTGCGCTCAGGCTAAATGACATCTTGAGGATTTATGGAGAGGCCTCGGGTCAGTGTATCAATAGGGATAAAAGCTCTATTTATTTCAGTACAAATACACCCACAGATTTGAGACAACTTTTGAAGACAACCTTGAATATTTAG
Organism: Aegilops umbellulata; assembly: GCA_032464435.1. Classification (NCBI taxonomy): domain Eukaryota; kingdom Viridiplantae; phylum Streptophyta; class Magnoliopsida; order Poales; family Poaceae; genus Aegilops; species Aegilops umbellulata. The sequence goes on along the minus strand of CP136060.1, from coordinate 69,656,443 downwards.
GTTGAGGCTTTTAATGAGAAATATCTGGGTCTCCCTACTGTTGTTGGTCGGAGCACGAGCGGGACCTTCGAGCACATCAGCGATAGAGCCCGGGCGAGAATGCAGGTATGGTTGGAGAAATTACTAGCTTGTGCTGGCCGCGAGAATTTGTTGAAATCAGTGGTTCAAGCTATCCCCACCTACCCAATGAGCACGTTCTTGTTAACGAAGAAAATTTGTAAGAGTTTGACGTCTCCAATGGCGAAATTTTTTTGGAGTAGTTCTCTTGACAAACGTTCAACGCATTGGGTTTCTTGGAAAGAACTTTCAAAGCCCAAGTGTAAAGGTGGGATGGGTTTCAGAGACCCGCATCTGTAATCTTGCCATGTTGGGGAAGCATGGATGGAGTTTTTTGACGAACCCTAATTCCCTATGTGCAAGAGGGGCGCTATTTTCCTGACACTGATTTCATGCATGCTGCTTTACCTATGTCGGCCTCAGCCACTTGGAAGGCCATTATAGCAGGAAGATAAGCCTTACGATGTGGTTTGATCTCCCGCATTGGCAGGGGCGGACCCAGGAAAAAAATTGAGAGGGGGCAAAATGTACGGGCATATTCACGAACTAGCAAGGCAAGTATTGGTACGTATAAATTAAAATTTTGGGCATGACCACCTCATTCTTCACAAGGTATCAAGTTCATTGTGAAGTGAAAGTAAATTAAAAATTTGAGACAATGATCTGCATCAATATGAATATCACATTTGATGTTTGTGCGTGTTTGCATCAATATGAATATCACATTTGACGTGTGTGCGTGCATAAACAAATAATTGTTAGAATTTTTTATAATAGTTGATTCGAATAAATTGGAGCCTATGAGTTTGAACTAGCCAATATTGCCCTTAAGTAGGAAATTGCATATTAAAATTTGTATGTGACAAAAAAAATGGTTGAAGAGTTGAATTGACCTAATTATCCAAATCGATGGATTATACACATATTTTGATGTTTTATACGGCTCATCTAGATTTCAAAAGGAGAAAGACATGGGCAAACGAATGAATAATACACAAATCTGATAGCACACGTGCAAGGCCTAGATTGAAATTTCAAACAGTTGAATTTCAGTTTTTATAAGATTGGAATTCCAAACTAAAAAAAATCGCAAGGAGGGAAAACCTAGATGGGTTATACGGCTCACCTTGATATCAATCAGAGGGAAATTACAGAATCAGGGTTTGCTGATGGGGTTGTGCGATGGTGACGTCGTGCAAGCCCGCAGGGGAAGGATACAGGCAAGTCAGCAGTTGCCGCCGCCGGCGACTGCGAACGGCAAGGTCAGGGCTTCGGCCGTCTCGTGTGGGTGCGTGTGTACACGAGGAAATCTGAGCGATCTGCAGGCTAGACGCTGCAACACCCTATTTCTTTCTGGGCTATTTCTTCTTTTTTTCGCACTTTAGAGTAATGGGATTTTGAAAATACGCAAGGAATCGGGCTGAGTGGGGGCAGAGTATTCGTCCTAGTGGGGGCACACATGCATAGGCAGCAACACGTATATAAGGGAATGGAAAAAACGAGTGGGGGCAGCTGCCCCCACAGGCTCCAACGTAGGTCCGCCCCTGCGCATTGGAGACGGTAGCACCATCGATGTCTGGACCGATAAATGGATTCCAGGCACTATATCCATGTTACCTATATCGAGACCACAGAACACTACTATCTAGAGGGTGGCGGACCTCATTGATACATCAAACTGGTCTTGGAAACATGATGTGGTTAGGAATACTTTCAGTGCCCCAGATGCTGAGGCCATTCTTAATATTCCCATCCAGCAGGGGGGGGGTGATGATTATCTTGCTTGGGCATTTGAAAACACAGGCAACTACACTGTGAAGTCAGCGTACCGTGCTCTAGTGACTCAGAACGAGCGTTTGGCTCTAGAAGAAGGGACGGTTACCGGTACCTCAACTGATGATCAACAGATGTGGAAAGCCTTGTGGAAATTGAATGTTATCCCAAAAGTGAGAGTGTTATGGTGGAGAGTTCTTCGTGGGATTCTTCCAGATGAAGCTACTCTCAACTATCGACATATTGCAGAAATTCGCAGATGCAAAGTATGTTTAGCTATGGATGAGGATCTGAAACATGCATTGATTCATTGCTCACATGCTAAACGCTTCTGGGAGGAGGCATGTGCATGGTTTGGAATTCGGCTCCCTCGTCTACATCCGGACTCGTGGGCTCGCGACATATTATGTGACCCGCGATTTAATGATGATGATTGCGCAAAGATCACCACAATTATGTGGTCTATCTGGCACTCCCGGAATCGTATCAAGCACGGTGAGGAAGGAAGGGACCCGACAGCAACGATCCGAGCTACAAAGTAAGCCATTGCACTCCTTCACTTGCCGCGCAAAGACACGCTGGTCTTGCCGAGCTATGGGTGGCGGCCCCCTAATGATGGTTTCGTAAAAATCACAACTGATGGTGCTCTCAACCTGGCAGAGGGTAGAGGGGGAGCGGGAGGTATTGCTCATTCTCCTTCGGTTCTACTCGGTGCCTGGTGCAAGCCATATGTAGGGATCTCGGATCCCTTGATCATGGAAGGACTTTCTCTGCGAGATGGGGTTGGGTTTGCATCTCTTCGGGGTTTCTCGTAGGTGATAATGGAAGTCGACTGCTTGGAGTTGGTGACACTCTGGAACACTTGCCACAATTCTCGTTCAATTGTGGATCCTTTATTTTTAGAGATTGGAGAGCTTAGTCTTCATTTTCCCTCTTTTGCTATTCATCATGTAAACAGGTCAGCTAACCTCCCGGCTCACTTGTGTGCAAAGCGTGCTTGCACACTTAATGTGACCGAGAGTTGGCTAGACGAGACTCTTAGCTTCTTGGTGTCCAGCCTTCTGGCTGATTGTCCCGAGAATGCGTTTACTAAATAAAGCTCTCTGGATTTTCCCAAAAAAAAAGGGTAAGGATACGGTCCGTGAACCGAACCCTGTGATCGCCGTCGTAACGGTTCCACCCCTGTGATCACCGATCAGATGCCGATGCCGCAGAAGAGGCGCCGCCGCCGCCGCAGGAGGTCTCCTCGCGAAGGACCCTCCCGCCGGCGCCGCGGTGAAGAAGGCGCATCGTTGTCTGGATCCCTTGTCGAATCGGACAGCAGCAGCACGACATCCAGCGCGCCGCCGTCCGGATCCTTGGACGAGCCGCCGGTCAGCCGGCCGGCCCGCCAGTCCAGGTACCATGAGATCCTGGCCTCGCGCCTCGCCCGGCTGCAATTACAAGCGGGCGTCGCCGTCGCCGCCGCCGACAGCCCAAATCTTCCTTCGGATGAAATTGTCCAAGTTCTCGCTCGTTCTAATTTCTATGATGATGAGCTGCGGGCTGCCCTAGTAGAATATCAAGCCCACAAGTTCTTGAGCGAACCCCACGGACCAGATATTGGAGATACATACTTTGGAGAGGACTCGGGCGATGATATCACAGCGGAGGAATTCGTCAAGTACTCCGGACAACTAAAGACTCGCAGACCTGCTGAAATTGACATTAAGACTGGACTGGATCAAGAGCAGTTGGACAGCCTCCTTGCCAAGTATAAACGTTATCGCTTCAAAGCTTACCTGGTTAGTCCCATATCACCACACCTATCTGTCGATCGCGATCAAGCATATACACCCTCTGATGTACCTTATCCATCTGTCCATCTGTGTAGTGTTGTTAGGAAAGCCTGTCGACGAGCTAGAAGAAGCTGCATTGGAATCCAAGTACCCTATGGAGCTTGCCTTGGAGAATGAGTTCTTCTATCCTTGCCATCATGATAGCGCCTTTGGCTGGTATTTCGACTCCGACCTCTGTTTACTTGCAAACTTGAGCGACTACCAGCGGCTAGTCCTTCCTAACCGTGTAAGTATATCTGTGTATTCACAACTTCGAATTGAGTGATGCATATACACTTAATCTGTGCTCATGTGGCCAGTAACCAATTTCTTCTTCTCTTCTTACCTTTGAATGGGTGACCACAAATATTTCTCTAACAGCTTGGTTAGTTAATGAATGATGACTGCAATTTCTCATTGTTTTTATAGCTTGGCTTTGTGTGAGTAACCTCTTTGTTCGAGGGGCCTGAGGTTCTTGCCGAAATGCAAAAATAAAACTATGAACGTCACATCCTCTGGAGATTAAACACAGCTTAAAATATGTGTGTTTGCAATAAATTATGGAAAATCTCATAAACTGTGCATGGTAGAAGAAAAAGACAAAAGAATTATAACTTCTTCCCTGAGAGTTTATTATGTTGGAATTAACCACGATGTGGAAAACCTGTCCGGAACAGACTAGGTTCAATCACCGAGTAGGACTTGTGGTAGCTTAGGTTTGCTCCTTTAAATACCCATGCAACTTCCCCTATAATTGTACCAACTCAGATCTCAAAGCAATAAACTCATAGGTGCGACACGCACCTATTAGCCATCAAATCTCTTGTGTTTCGCCGAGTTGTGCTAGTCTAGATCGATTAAGTATCCAGCCGTTGCTACGTACTAAGCTAGCTAGCTTCAATATCCATCAGCTAGTTTTGTACGTGCACGTTGCCTCAGGAAGAATCGATCAAGCGTGGTTTTGTACGTACGTGTTCGGTCGACGGAAAGTACTCGTCAAGGAGCCGACGTGCAACGTTTGATCAGGCCTGTGCCAACAATTGGTATCTAGAGCTTTGGTATTGACGTGATTCTCGGAAAGCAATCGAAGGATCATGTCGACCACGGGCAAGGAGATCGTGACGGCGGCAGCGGGAGCACCGGTGCGGATGGTGGGGGGATCACAATTCCCCCGTCTGGATCGAGAGGACTACGCACTATGGGCGATGAACATGGAGGTCGCGATGGAGGGAGCCGAGTTCTGGGAAGCCGTGGACCCCGGCGGCGCAGAGTACGCGAAGGGCGCGGCGAAGTACCGGATTGATCGTCAGGCATTAACGGCAATCTACTCCGCAATGCCGAAGGATGTGCTGCAACACCTCGTCGGAAAGAACTCGGCGAAGGAGGCATGGGAGACCATCAAGATCCTGCACCAGAGGATCATGACCGTGTCAAGGAAGCACACCTTCAGTCCCTGATGAGAAGCTACGAGTGCCTGAAGATGGATGAAAGTGAGACGGTTGATCAGTTTGCCGCCCGTCTCAAGACCCTCGTCAATGGCATACGCAGCTATGGTTTAACCCTAGAAGAAGTTGCGATCGTCCGACGATTTTTGCGCGCCGCGCTGGCATGCTACATCCAGATCGTCACGTCGATCGAACAATGTCTCGACCTGAAAACCTTGAGGATCTCGTCGGAAGGTTCAAGGCCCACGACGAGAGAATTCGTCTCAGTTTCGGCGATGCGGAGGCAAGTGAGCACCTGATGCTGACAAAGGCGCAATGGATCGCACTGTTAAAAGAAAAGCAAGGCGGATCCACAAGCAGTGGCAAGAAGAAGGGAAAGGGGAAGCAGCGCTCGGCGAGAAAGAACTTCGCCGACCCAGATGACGAGGATGCGCCTGCACCACCGAGGAGGAAGTTTGACATCAGAAAAATAAGGTGTTATAAGTGTGGCCTCCTCGGTCATTTCAAGGCTAACTGCGAGGAAGCACCGAAGCAACAGGCGCTCATGGCTGAGGAAGAAGACGATGGGGATATGATGCTGATGTGCGAGCTAGTGGTCGAGGAGGATCGAGATGATCACGATCAGCTGGAGACAGGTCCGGTGAGTGCATCCGCGCCAGTAAACCCAGGCGAAGTCATGGCGCCAGAAGACCATGACGTAAGGCGTGATGGTGTGGTCACGTTAGAAGACGGCGAAGACGTGTCGTTAGAAGAACACGACGCGAGGCGTGATGAAGTGGTCGCGCCACAAGAACACGACATGCGGCGAGCTGCACTCGGACAAGATGAACTTGGCACATACGTGATGTTGGACAGTGCAACGTCGAGTTGTGCGGACGTCCCGAGTACAGGCACATCTGTTGCGTTAGAAGATCAACTGGACGAGGAGAGCCCATGCAAATCGCATGCCTCAGCGCACGAAGCCGATGCTGTGCCGGACGAGCAAGTTGACACGGCTGCTGGTGAAGCAACGAACCGAGGCGGACGCAGCCCATGCTGTACAGGCACGAACGTGGCTGGTTTGCTCGCTGAGTTGCGGTCTACAGCAGAGAAGCCGGATGGTGGTGGACAGTACAAGATGTATACAACAACTCCATGGAGCTCACCTCTACGTGGATGCTTTATGGATGTGTTAGAAGTAAGGAGCGGCCCGTGTGCTGAACGCTCTCTGAGAAGTAGGTTTGGAGCGCCAGAAACAACTCCCGGAAGCTTTGAATTGCCAGGAAAAGGAACTTTGGCAAGTTTAGAAGCAAGTATGTCTACTCCAATAGCACATGAACGACGCGTGTTAGACATCTCTCCAAAGGAAGCACTTTAAATAAATTCGGTGAAGATGAAAAGTAAAGGGCAACGATGTTTGCACATCGAGGAACCGGAAACTTTTGAAGATGCAAATATGGAAGAGTGTTGGCGTCGTGCTATGGATGAAGAGTTGGAGTTGATCCTAGACAACAAAGTATGGGAGCTCGTGGATCTTCCCAACGGACATAATGCCATAGAGCTCAAGTGGGTGTACAAAGTCAAGAAGGATGCTAAAGGGAACTTGGTGAAGCATAAAGCAAGGCTCGTGGCTAAACCAAACGTGCAAGACCAAGGTATGGACTTCGAAGAAGTGTTCGCTCCACTTGCAAGGATGGACACGGTGAGGCTACTTATAGCTCTCGCGGCTCAAGAATCTTGGAGGATACATCATATGGATGTGGACTCTGCGTTTTTGAATGGGGAGTTAGAAGAAGAGTTGTATGTGAAGCAACCACCGGGGTACATCCAAGAAGGAGAGGAACACAAGGTATTGAAGCTACGCAAGACATTGTACGGGCTACGGCAAGCTCCTCAGGCATGGAGCATCAAGCTTGATCGTACATTGATTTCTCTTGGATTTGAGAAAGCGCCACTAGAGCATGCTATGTACAAGTAAGGTGAAGGCAAGGATCGTCTCTTAGTGGGCATCTATGTGGACGATCTATTGATAACTGGAGCAGACGAAGAGGTGATTGCAAACTTCAAGCTACAAATGGAGGAGCTATTCAAGATGACTGATCTAGGGCTCTTGAGTTACTACCTCAGGATAGAGGTACAGCAAAAGCCGGAGGGGATCACACTATGCCAGGAGGCATATGCAAAGAAGATAGTTAAAAGTTGTAGCATGGAAGATTGCAACCCAAGTCATGTTCCGATGAAGCCTTGTGTTGTTCTAAGCAAGAAGAGTGAAGCACCCGCGGTTGATGCAACGGAGTATAGAAGTGTGGTCCGAAAGCTGAGGTATCTCACGAATACAAGACCGGACTTGGCCTATTCCGTTGGCATAGTGAGTCGCTTCATGGAAGCACCCACGACTGAACATTGGGCAGCTGTGGAACATATACTCAGGTACATCAAAGAGACAACAAACTTCGGTTGTGTCTATTTGAGAGAGAATAAGGAGATGGTGAAGCTACTTGGCTATAGTGATAGCGACATGGCAAGAGATGTGGACGACCGTAAAAGTAACTCTGGCGTGGCATATTTCTTGGGAGGAAGCATAGTGAGTTGGCTATCACAAAAACAGAAGGTGGTCGCATTATCATCCCGTGAAGCGAAGTATATTGCAGCTGCAACCGCGGTGTGTCAAGGCGTGTGCCTAGGAAGGCTACTCGATGACCTCACAGGCAAGGAATCGGAACAAGTGGTGCTCAACATTGACGACAAGTCTACAATCTCTCTGTGGAAGAATCCAGTGTGTCATGATAGACACAAGCACATCGATACGAGGTATCGGTACCTAAGGGAGTGCGTGGAAGAAAGTAAGATTGACGTCAACTACGTTTGCACCGACGACCAGCTTGCAGATATCCTAACCAGGTCTTTAGGACGGCAGAAGTTCACAGAGATGCGGGGAAGGATCGGCGTCCAAGCTGTGAAGTGAGGACATCGTGTTTAGGGGGGTGATTGTTGGACTTAACCACGATGTGGAAAACCTGTCCGGAACGTACTAGGTTCAATCACCGAGTAGGACTTGTGGTAGCTTAGGTTTGCTCCTTTAAATACCCATGTAACTTCCCCTGTAATTGTACCAACTCAGATCTCAAAGCAATAAACTCATAGGTGCGACACGCACCTATTAGCCATCAAATCTCTTGTGTTTCGCCGAGTTGTGCTAGTCTAGATCAATTAAGTATCCAGCCGTTGCTACGTACTAAGCTAGCTAGCTTCAATATCCATCAGCTAGTTTTGTACGTGCACGTTGCCTCAGGAAGAATCGATCAAGCGTGGTTTTGTACGTACGTGTTCGGTCGACGGAAAGTACTCGTCAAGGAGCCGACGTGCAACGTTTGATCAGGCCTGTGCCAACAATTGGTACGTGTTCGGTCGACGGAAAGTACTCGTCAAGGAGCCGACGTGCAACGTTTGATCAGGCCTGTGCCAACATATTATACTGATGCATTTTTTGCACGGAGCAAGTCCTAAAAAAAATCACATGCAGACAACTCCCGAATACGAGTACCATACTTTTTCTGTATGTATAAACAGATTTTTGCCAGATATCCCTAGGCCCCATATATTTTCCATGTTACAATACTGTTTTTTTTTGGAATTTCTTGAAACTGTAACCAATAATAGTCACACACATATTAAGAGCATTCCATGCCCTTATACCCAGTGCTTGTTATTCTCAGGACAGCTGTGATATGCTGCTTCCCTTCCTTTCTAGTGCAGGCTCGGAATGAGTATGAATATGACAGATGGAGTCAGTACAAAGCGTTTTATAACACCCCTGATGCTGATAGAGAGTATGTGCTGTACTGGGAAAAGATGGCCAGTCCAAGTTTAAAACTCTGTTCAGTAAAAAAGAAATTGGACTAACAACCTTCTCTTCTTAACAGTGGCTTGAAAATCATGTGCTTAAAGATTTTCTCGAGGTAGGCCTATATGACCTCTCAAAACCATGGAATGACAACTAATCTTACATACGCATTGTAGCATCACAATAATTTCTCTGTTCTACTATTTAGTGGGAGCCAATGCGCTGTAAAGGTTTGTACCAATCAGTTAAGATTGCCAGTGGGTTCACCAACATTGATTTGGATCTAGCATGTCATGGTTTCGAGGTACGATTTCTTTGTCGCTTGCTCATTTAAATGGTCAGCTCTAGTTATGATTGTATCTAACAATTGCAATCTTTTGATTAAATTTAGGAGTATGTATGGAGGACTCGCCTTTATCGTCTGTTTGTGGAAGGTCTTGACCGTGCCTTTCTTGAGATTTGGAAGCGGGTCAATGAGGGTCAGGTCAGCATTGTACATCAGAACTAATAACAGTTTATAATTATTGATCGGGATTGTCAATGCTTTCTAACCCTGTATATGCTTGGTGTTGGTGTTTTCTTGTTTGTTGGACAACTTCTAGACGTCTTTCAGAGATGCTCTGCAGGAAGTTTACAATGAGAATCCGGTTCCATCGCGCCGGCATACTTTGAAGGCTGAGCTGGAGCGGCCCGGCGGGTTTTTGCAACTGGAGCGACAAGTAGGTTTCCTTTTTGTTCATAGGAGTTTTGTACGTGTTTTCATTTGTTAATTAGTATCTCTTACGATGCAAATGCTTTAATCATCTTTCCTTGCAGTTCCGCCGGTGCACAGAAGGCATTAGTAAGGAAGTAAATGTAAGTATAGTATGGTGTGGTCTAGCAATCCATTGGAATCTGTTACTATATATAATCATCGTCTGATGTCTCTCCTTGGTGTATGTATATATATATAGCTTCCAGATCGAAGAGTCCAAGAGTTGATTGCACAGGAAATTAATTACAAGGTCGGTTGTATAGATATTGGAAGGCAAAAATTATTGTTTCCCCTTGCAGGTTTTGTATGTAATAATAGCTCATTCTTTTCCAATTTCAGCGTGCGTTACCAAAGACGTATGCACAGTACACCAGGAGGAAGCTCCAGGTTGCAGAAGTCTTGGGAATCATTCCCAGGGCCGAGATATCAGTGTAGCTGTGCTTGTTAGTTGCTGGCGTCCGTGGTGATCTCTTGGCATTAGATGCCCATGTACATGTGGGCTTTATATATATGACGTGCCCTTTGAGCAAATTGTTGATACGTTACCCAGCTTATTAAAATGTGCCTCGAGATCTGCCACGATATGGTTCGTACTATGGAATTGTGGGATGGGATCTTTTGTTAAAGAAAACACTTTGGGTCATTGTATTCATCAATAATAAACAGGTCATTGACATGGATAGAAATAACATTGATAGGCTCACCCATGTTCTTAAATTCAAGAGTTGTCCCAGCATCCTCCCCCTCATCCTCCACATCATGTTATGCAGGATGACACAACATGTCATCACCTCCCACAAGGTCTCCGGATTGCATTGTTTAGCAGGTTACAAGAGATGGTCGACGACATGGCGCAACTCGACTCTGGTGGGATGGAACGGGGCTCGAGCTGGCTTGCGGGTACCCAAAAAAAGGGTCGCGGAGATGCAGCGACCCCAGGTGCCAGTTGCCGGCTGTAATCACGGGCAGCGGCGGCGGCGACTGTTGTTACAAAAAGAGTTGGGGATCCAGGTCGGGGCGAGTCGGGCGGAGAAAGAACTATCCACCTTTTCCGGTCCTCTCAACCCTGCTAGCTTAGTTGTCGGTGCCCAATCAACATTGACCGCGGTCAAAATTTCTTGACCAACGCAAAACCGGGACCAGGGTTGCGCTCTGACCCTTGTGGTAAGTTGAGGGCGTATTTTGACCAGTTTCGGAGTTTAAGGTTGTAAATTAAACATAGTGGTTAGTTTGGGATTGAAATGTGGATTTTTCTCAAAATTTATTAATAGAAAATGTAGAACACATGCTAGGCACCCTATCTTGACAATTTTCAAGACGAATTTTAGTTGCCATTTGCTGAAAATTTGTCCAAATGCACAATAGGAGACACGCCTAATTGTGTTTGGCGCCCTCCTCTGCAGCAAACCCTGGTCCGCCGGCTGCTCAATCACGTGCGATCCCCGGCGGTCCACCAGGAAGCACGGTGGCGACCACGCCCCGTCATCTCCACAAAGCCCTGGCTGATCGTGGACCAGATGCCGCACAAGAAGCACAGCCGTCGCGCAGGGGTCCCGCCGGTGCCACAGTGATGGTGCATCGCTGCCTGGCTTCCCCATCAAAACTTACTCGTCGGACGGTGGCAGAAGCAGCCGCACGAATGCCGGTGACCACAGCGCCTCGCCGTCCTGATTCCTCGACGAGCCACCGGACACCGGGCCAGCTTGCTGTTATGAGTCCAGGTACCATGAGATCCTTGCGTGGCGAGATGCTCCTATATGTCTATCGAGATCAATTAATCATATACACGCACGAGCATCTGTCCATATGTGCAGCTGTTGAAAGGAAAGCCTATAGACGAGCTAGATGAAGCTACATTTGAACACAAGTACCCTCCGGAGCTTGCCTTGGAGAATAAATACTTCTCTTCTTACCAGCATGATGGTGCCTTTGGCTGGTATTTCGACTCAGACCTCTGTTTACTTGCGTCCTTGAGCGACTACCAACGGCTAGTTCTTCCTAACTTTGTAAGTATATTTGTATTCACAACTTTCAGTTCAGTGATGCACATAGACTTAATCTGCACTCTTGCAGCCAGTAACGACTTTCTTATTTTCTTGTTACCTTTGAATGGGTGACGTGACCACAAATACTTCTCCGACAGCTAGGACAGTTGCGGAATCATCGCAGCACTTTCCCAGTTTTCTTCATAACATCTTATGGAGATTAAATACAGTTTAAGATAAGCGTGTTTGCAGTAAATTGTGGAAAATCACATAAAATGTGCAAGGTAGAATAAGACGACAAAAAGAATTATGCCTTCTTCCCCAAGAATTTAATATACTGATGAATTTTTGCAGGGAGCAAGTCCTAACAAAATGTCAAAATCACAAGAGGTCCACATGCAGACTGCTCCCAAAATCACAAGAGGTACCATCCTTTTTCCGTATGTGTAAACAGATTTTTGCCTCATATTCGGAGTCACCATATATTTTTACATTTTTTTAGATTTTCTTGGAAGTGCGGAAGTACTGTAACCAATAATAGCCACACACATATTAAAAGCGGTGATATGTTGCTTTCCTTCTTCTCATTGCAGGCTGGGAATGAGTATGAGTATGAAAGATTGAGTCAGTACATAGCGTTTCTAACATCCCTAAAGCTGATAGAGACTATGTGCTGTACTGGGAAAAGATGGTCAAGGTAATGAAGTTTGCATGATGCAACGATGAGCTAGTCCAAGTTCAAAACTTTGTTCAGTTGAAAAGAAATTGGACTAACAACCTTCTGTTCTTAACAGTGGCTTGAAAATTATGTGCTTAAAGATTTTCTGGAGGTAGGCGGACTATACGACATCTCAAAACTATGGAATGGCAACTAATCTCTACATACGCGTTGTAGCATCACAATAACTTTCTTGTTCTACTAGTTAGTGGGAGCATATGCGTCGTAAAGGTTTGTACCAAGCAATTAGGATTGCTGCTGGGTTTCCCAACATTCATTTGGATCCAGCATATTATGGCTTCGAGGTAAAAGTCCATTGTCTAGCATATTATGGCTCGTCCAGATTGTCAGATCTAGCTATGGTTGTATCTGACAATTACAATCTTTCGATTAAACATAGGAGTATATATGGAGGACTCGCATTTATGTCGTGTTTGTGGAAGGTCTTGACTGTGCCTATTTTGAGATTTGGGAGCGGGTTACTAGGCAGCACGTCAGCATTGTACATCAGCCTTTCTCAGAACTATAAGTGTTTTTTCATTGATCGGGTTTGCCAATGCTTTTTCCCTATTTATTATTATTATGCTTGGTAATGGTTTCAGCGATTTCCTTGGACAACTTGTAGATGTGTTCCAGAGATGCTCTGGAGGAAGTTTATAGTGAAAATTTCTAACCACACCGCCAACGTACTTTGAAAGCCGAGTTGGAGTGCCCCGGCGGCTTTTTGCAACTCGTGCGACAAGTAGATTTTTCTTGTTCATATGCATTCTGTATGTGTTTTCATTGGTTAATTTGTATATTTCTTAGGATTTAAATTGCTTTGGTCATCTTTCCTTATAGTTTCGCCGCTGCACGGAGGGCATTAGTAAGGAAGTAAGCATGAGTACAGTGTGGTGGTGTGGTTTTACGACAATTGGAATCTGTTATATAGACTATATATATCCTCATGTCACTACACCACGACAATCAAAACAGTGTCAAGCAATTTGTCAGCATATGCCACCTAAGGCGACACATTTAGTGTCGACAAAGGCCTTTGCAGCCAGAAAGGAGTTGTCGCCTATAGTCCCGCCAAATAGGTCATTGCTGACAGATGAATCTATGCCGACAGACAATCATGACAGGGTGGTGTGGTCTATTGCGACAGACATTTCTACACCGACATACTATGCTATGCCGACAGAGTATTTGACGGTGTGCTATGCCGACAGACAGTGGGACGACCATTGCTTTGCCGATAGTTTGCCTGTCAGTGTGCTATGCCAACAGATAGTGTGCCGGCAAATACTTATGCCGACACATTTGCTGCCATGTTTCTGCATTTCAAGACAAATGCAAATGCGCTATATTTTAAGAGAAATTACGTTCATAATATTCAATTCATGTTTATGTAGTACATGTACAAGTAATTGCACTGATCTATTCATCACAAGATACCACTGATCAATGCATTCATTCAACATATATAAAAGATTCAAAAGTTTTCTTCACTCAAGTTAGCTACAATCATCATGGAAATGCATGTATCAACATACAAGTCGTGGCCTATTACAAAATATGATGGCCAATGTCTGTAAGAGACCAAGTGTTTGATCACTCAACTATATTATACTAAGGAAGAGACCAAATCTTCAATTGCCAAGCTGGCATAAACTTTCATATGAACAAAATGTGTGAACCATGTCCTGAAGGAAAGCGAGCACGAGAACATATTTGGTCGACCTGAGAACCTGCTTCTTTCTGTTTTGTCACTACAAAAAGAATTGATATGCTTCAGCAAATTTAGAAATAGTAGAATCTTATATTTACTAATCGGATGCATCATACGAGCTTCCACGTTAATCCACATCATTAAAAATATCTTAACCGTCTGATCTATTAAATAGATCTATTTTAGCCCTACGATTAACGTTACTGTTGCAGGGAAAACAAAAGACCCAAATTGGCCCAAGCTACACGTAAACTTGACCCAACCAATATTTACTAATCGGATGCATCATACGAGCTTCCACGTTAATCCACATCATTAAAAATATCTTAACCGTCTGATCTATTAAATAGATCTATTTTAGCCCTACGATTAACGTTACTGTTGCAGGGAAAACAAAAGACCCAAACTGGCCCAAGCTACACGTAAACTTGACCCAACCAGGTCTATCTCGAAAAAAAAAAACTAAACCCACCACGTGTATCTTAAAAAAAAACAGACCCAACTATGATAGTCCCTCCCACGTGAAATTTAAGAAGTTCAGATCTGATCCTTTAAAAAAATTGCAGATCTGATCTTTGATGTGCTCAATATAAAAAAACTGGCCTTTTTTCGAGGGAAAGAAATATCTGATCTTTGATTAGATTTTTTTTAGAAACAATTGATTTTGAGGATCCAAGTTAAAATGTAAAAATCAAATCTAAAATCCTTGCCTTGCTTCACCGAACTCCCACGTTCTATAACCTAGCCGCCACCCTTCCTCTTCTAATTTGTGAAGCAAATCACGTCCTCTAACCTAGCCAGCATCCAACTTCCTAATCTTGGTGTTGGCCGGCGGTACTCAGGTACGTCTCCCATCTACTTTGCCATGACCCTGTGCCTTTCTTTTGGAAGGGAAATCTTCTTCCGCCGTTCGTATCCAGATCGGTTTCTTAATTCCGCCGTTGGCAACGAGGGTTTCAATCCTGGCATCCATCCAGTCCTTTACTTAGATAGTTAAAGCAATGTACAGATGCCACGCCGCCGCCGTTGTCGACGAGATGTGGAGCGTTTCATCGACCGTTCTGTGAATCTGCTCATCAGCAAATTACAACACTAACTCCAACCTTAAATCAACATTAACTTGCAAGCCCGAAGCAGCAGTAGCCACAGCTGGCCTCCCGCAGCCGTCAATGACGGCAACATCATCGACAAGCACGGCCTTGCCGGTCTTATCCTCTATTGGCAAGGTACCAAATACGCTGAATATTTTTGGCGAGTATTGTCGGCCGGTAATTTTGGCGGTGTATCAAACACACGTACATGGTGGATTGATACCACAGAGACGCTCAAGTACATCATCTTGCTTTAGAAGCAGGCTGCTGGATGCCCAGATCGGTTCTGAAATAACAGAGGACAGATGTACTCCTCCAGCTTCGTCTAGCTAATGCGAAATACGCACTATCACTGTTGCGTATTCTTCTAGCTTGGTACATGTCTGTGGTACCTCTTCCCCTTCCCTCGCATCTCTAATGATGTTACAGGTACATGTCTGTGGGAGAATCCCTTGGTTCTCATAGTCTGCATTCGTTTGCAGAATTCTTACAGCATCACATTAACTCTCCCGAAACCAGTTCCTGTTTGTCCAGCAAGGGAAAGTCTTTGAAGCCTTTGAACGTGTTGAAGCCATTCAGTTTGAAGTTCATGGCTGCAGAGAAATCAGTAAGGAAGGGTGGCAGACAGCGTCGTGGGGGAACGTCAAGAGATTTGCCTGATGACCTCTCAGAGCTTTACAAGACAGATCCTGAAGAGGATTACAATAAGCGCAAGACACGAATCCAATGAATTCGACGATATTGGGCTGAACAATGGTTCAAATACAAGTTCGTGACCCAGGAATACGCTGAGAAGAATGCTATCAAAAGTCCTTGGGGTGATATTCTCTTTCGAGGCCTTCCACCCAAGAACAGAGCTGAAGCTATTGCTCAGGGTTTCTATCCCTGTATGGTCCGTGGACCTCAGCCTGAAAATGCCGACCCATCATCACTGCTCTGGTGTCGTGACGATAATCTTTTCAAGCGCAACTTCCGGCACGCAAAAGCATCGGCCAAGGAAAACAAGAAGTCATTGGGATTAGACTTCAACCCTGGTCCCTCTGCTCCCCGCACTGATGGCACACGCGATGCAGAACCCAATATCATCGGTCCTTTCTACAACCTTGATGGCCTCATCACTCACATCTCAGTTCAAGGTGCCAAAGTGGATCATTCTGATGATGATGCTGACACGGATGAAGCCCCTGCTCCTACTCCAAAGCCGCAGAAGCCAAAGAAGGCTAAGTCTTCAAGACCAGCTGCTCCTCCAAAAGCTTCACGTGCGAAGCCACTGGCTACTGCACCTCCTGAAGACAGTGTGCAGTCTGAAGATCTATCACGTATCTCCAAGAAGACGGACAAGAAAAAGAAAATCGTCAAGAATACTGATCAGACTTTGACCCCTGCCGCCATTCTGCGTGAAGAACACATTGATTTGTCCAGTAATGAAGACCTTGCAGACGACGCTCTTGAGCAACTGATCAAGAGCAAGGAAGAAGCAGAAATCTTCAATGACTTGCCTCTCTTTGATGTGGCAATGATTTATAACTTCATTGATGAGTGGTTTGACACTCCCAACCTCAGCTTTGAAGATCTGCAACTTCCCATTGGTCTCAGCGTCTCATTCAATGGCGCCATTGCTTCTGAGCTAGCTCTAGCTCAGCGCATAGTTGAACTGAAGCACAAAATTGACTATGAGAAAGCTCAGTTCAAGAAGCACATGGCAAACCTTAGCGTGCAAGATGTCAAAAACTTCAAAGTTATGCTGCACGAGCTCAAAGAAGCCTTTCTCAACAAGCGCGAAGAAGCTAAAGGTTCTCATGAGCGCATGAAGAGTCTGGCTGACAAGTGTGTGCAAGCCTACAATGAGGCTGAAAAGCACAAGGCTCTTGGTCATCCTGGCATCGACCCCAGAATGGCTGCAAAGAAGAAGAAGCCATCAACTGACCAATCTGCACCTTCAAGGCGGGAAGAACCTCGCATTGTCTTCCCAAGCAGCATGACTGGCTCAAAGCCTAAGGTCAGGTCAACCGCTTCAGAGCTGAAGAAGACGAGGACTGCTAAGGCTGAAGCCAGAAAAAGGAAAAATCCTGAAGCTTCTGATGTTGCTCCCACCAAAAAGAAGCGCCAAACTAAGAAGGATCGGGCTGCTCCCACAGAGCCCTTAGTTGTTGAACCTATCTCAATGGTTCGCCCTGCATCTGAACACCAAGAACGACGAATGATTGTTCATGAGCCTGCTTCCACAGAGGCTCATGAAGCTGAAGACATTCCAGCAGTTGACCCCACCGCTGCTGAAGACATTGGTCACAATGACAATGTTGAAGATGATGTAGTTCTTCCTCAGATCGAACACAACTTGGTATCATCGCCTGTTGAGGGAGTCCTGGATTAGGGGGTGTTCGGCTAGCCGGACTATACCCTCAGCTGGACTCCAGGACTATGAAGATACAAGATTGAAGACTTCGTCCCGTGTCCGGAAGGTTCTTTCCTTGGCGTGGAAGGCAAGCTAGGCGTGCGGATATTCAAGATCTCCTACCAATGTAACCGACTTTGTGTAACCCTAACCCTATCCGGTGTCTATATAAACCGGAGGGTTTTAGTCCGTAGGACAAGACTTTCGTCATACACAATCATACCATAGGCTAGCTTCTAGGGTTTAGCCTCCTTGATCTCGTGGTAGATCTACTCTTGTACTACCCATATCATCAATATTAATCTAGCAGGAGTAGGGTTTTACCTCCATCGAGAGGGCCCGAACCAGGGTAAAACAAAGTGTCCCTTGTCTCCTGTTACCATCCGACCTTGACGCACAGTTCGGGACCCCCTACCCGAGATCCGCCGGTTTTGACACCGACATTGGTGCTTTCATTGAGAGTTCCTATGTGTCGTCGCCTTCGGGTCCGATGGCTCCTTTGATCATCAGCAATGACGAGGTCCGGGGCGAGACTTTTCTCCCCGGTCAGATCTTCGTCTTCGGCGGCTTCGCTCTGCGGGCCAACTCCCTTGGCCATCTGGAGCAGATCGAAAGCTACGCCCCTGGCCATCAAGTCAGGTTTGGAAGTTTAAACTATACGGCAAATATCCGCGGAGACTTGATCTTCGACGGATTCGAGCTACAGCCAGGCGCGCCGCACTATCTCGAGGGACATGATATAGCTCTGCCCCCGAATAGTGTCCTGGAGGCCGCATACGCTCCGGCCCCGACCCTCGATTCGGAGCCCGTTGCGTTCGTTGAGGATGAACGGTTGGACGTCACCTCAGGGGCTGCGATCTCAAAGGCGATCGAGCCGAACGCCAGCCCCGCACTCCGCATAGCCCGTGACTCCGAGGAACCGGACTCTTCGCCGAGCCCCGAAACTCCCTCGCCCCTGCCGATCGAATCAGATTGGGCGCCTGTAATGGAGTTCACTGCCGCGGATATTTTTCAGCATTCACCTTTCGGCGATATACTGAATTCTCTCAAGTCTCTCTCTTTGTCAGGCGAGCCCAGGCCGAACTATGGCTTGCGAGGTTGGGATTCGGACGACGAAGAAATTCAACGCCCGCCCACCACCCACTTAATAGCCACTGTCGACGACTTAACCGACATGCTTGACTTCGGCTCCGAAGACTTCGACGGTATGGACGACGAAGGAGGAGACGAACAAGAACCAGCACCTGCAGGGCGCTGGACTGCCACCTCGTCATATGACATATACATGGTGGACGCTCCGAAAGACGGAGATGGCGATGGAACAGCGGAGGATGGCACTTTAAAAAAGCCTCCCAAACGCCGGCGTCAGCGGCGCCGCTCTAAATCCCGCCAAAGCAAGAATGGTGATTCCGGCATAGGGGATAATACTACCCCGGATAGCGCCGAAGAGCACCAACCCCAGCAAGATTCGGCACAGGAAGATGAAGAAGCCAGCCCTAATGAGAAAGCGGCAGAACAAGAGGTTGAGGATGATAACTATATGCCTCCCTCTGAAGACGAGGCAAGCCTCGGCGACGACGAATTCGTCGTACCATCAGACCCTGCCGAACAAGAGCGTTTTCAACGCAGGCTGATAGCCACGGCGAACAGCCTAAAGAAAAAGCAGCAACAACTTAGGGCTGATCAAGATTTGCTAGCTGACAGATGGACAGAAGTCCTTGCGGCCGAAGAGTGTGAACTCGGGCGCCCTTCCAAAAATTATCCTAAGCGCAGGCCGCTCCCCCTATCAGAGGAGGAAGCACAAGACATGGCAGATCGGCCACCTCATGCCGCTTCACCAAGGCACGGGAAAACGAACCAGACCTGCGAGATGTCCTGAAGGACAAAGCAAGGCAAACAAGGTCCATCTATGGATCGCGCGGACGCCCAACACGTGATGATTTTCAGTCCGGACACAATAAATCCGGCCGGGCCGAACACAACAAACACAGCTCTTCCGAGCTGCGTCATGACATAGCCCAGTACAGGGGCGCCGCACACCCGCTATGCTTCACAGACGAAGTAATGGATCATAGAATCCCAGAGGGTTTCAAACCCGTCAATATCGAGTCGTATGATGGTACGACAGATCCGGCAGTATGGATCGAGGACTATCTCCTTCACATCCACATGGCACGCGGCGATGATCTGCACGCCATCAAATACCTCCCACTCAAGCTTAAGGGACCAGCTCGGCATTGGCTTAACAGCTTGCCAGCACATTCAATCGGTTCTTGGGAGGACCTGGAAGCCGCATTCCTCGACAACTTCCAGGGCACTTATGTGCGACCACCGGACGCCGATGACCTAAGCCACATAATTCAGCAGCCAGACGAATCGGCCAGACAATTCTGGACACGGTTCCTCACAAAGAAAAATCAGATAGTCGACTGTCCGGATGCAGAGGCCCTAGCGGCCTTCAAGCATAATATCCGCGACGAATGGCTGGCCCGGCACCTGGGACAGGAAAAGCCGAAATCCATGGAAGCCCTTAGGACACTCATGACCCGCTTTTGCGCGGGCGAAGATAGCTGGCTAGCTCGTAGCAACAACTTATCGAAGAAGACTGGTAATCCAGATACCAAGGACAAAAGTGGCAGGTCACGTCGAAACAATCAAAAGCGCCGCGTTAGCAGCGACAGCAATGAAGATACGGCAGTAAATGCCGGATTCAGAGGCTATAAATCCGGTCAGCGGAAAAAGCCATTCAAAAAGAATAACCAGGGCCCGTCCAGTTTGGACCGAATACTCGACCGCTCGTGCCAGATTCATGGCACCCCCGAAAGGCCAGCCAATCACACCAACAGAGATTGTTGGGTGTTCAAGCAGGCAGGCAAGCTGAGAGCCGAACATAAAGACAAGGGGCCGGACAGCGATGACGAGCAGGAGCCCAGGCCGCCGAACAACAAAGGACAGAAGGGGTTTCCCCCACAAGTGCGGATGGTGAACATGATATACGCGACCCATATTCCCAAAAGGGAGAGGAAGCGTGCGCTACGGGACGTATACGCGATGGAGCCAGTCGCCCCCAAGTTCAACCCATGGTCCTCTTGCCCGATCACTTTCGACCGAAGGGACCACCCCACCAGCATTCGTCACGGCGGTTTCGCCGCATTGGTTCTTGACCCGATAGTTGACGGATTTCACCTTACAAGAGTCCTCATGGACGGCGGCAGCAGCCTGAACCTGCTTTACCAGGATACAGTGCGGAAAATGGGCATAGATCCATCAAGGATCAAGCCCACAAGGACGACCTTTAAAGGCGTCATCCCAGGTGTAGAGGCCAATTGCACAGGCTCGATAACACTTGATGTGGTCTTCGGATCTCCGGATAACTTCCGAAGCGAAGAGTTAATCTTCGACATAGTCCCGTTCCGCAGTGGCTATCATGCCCTGCTCGGACGAATCGCATTCGCTAAATTCAATGCGGTGCCGCACTACGCATATCTCAAGCTCAAGATGCCAGGCCCTCGAGGTGTAATAACGGTCAGCGGAAACACCGAACGCTCCATCCATACGGAGGAGCACACGGCGGCCCTTGCAGCGGAGGTACAAAGCAGCCTTTTAAGGCAACTCTCCAGTCCGGCCGCTAAAAAGCCGGACAATGCAAAGCGCGCCCGGAGTAATCTGCAGCATGACCAACTGGCGCGTTCGGAGCAAGCGTAGCAATACTGCCCCAACCCTAGCCATCGCTACATAGCGGAGCTAGTACCTAGAGTACACAATTACGCCCCCAAAATTCCATGGGCACAGGGGAGGGGGATATTCCTGGCATACCTGCAATACGGTGTCAAACGTACTAGGGGCTGCCAATTTTTTTTTCCTTTTTTCTTTCAGGACTCTGTAAAAACTGTTCGGCTTCGCTGCCGCACAGACGGTACAAGACCCAGGAAAGCAGACAAAACAACGCCGCATTATGGAACTCTCAGGTGGTCTCTATTTCGAGCAATATATCTGTTTCTAAGTTTCTGCGGCCTGTGCCTGGTCAGGACATGTTAAATAGTCTAGTATTTTTTGCTTATCGCACTACTTGTATCGTTCGGCTTGAATAAATAGCCTTCTTATAAACAATGCATAGCTTTAGAGTATTTTTTGCATTATCATCTTTTTATATATGTTTATTTTATAACATGACGGCACCCGTACACCATGGTACGGCAAACCACGCCAGGGGCTTCATTACCCTTTTATCTGGTCGTGAGAAGTCCGCACACTTTCCCAACTGCGGCACCCCGAACTTATAGCACTATATGCATCGGCTCCGAGTCATGATTTTGGTCATATGTTGGGTTTGCCTGGCTCCTATGTTTTGGTACCTTACGTTCCGCTCTATCGGCTAAGGTAGCACTAGGAGAACCGCTGCGATTGCGCCCCAGATCATGTGGGTGAGCGCCTCAGTGGAGAAAGCTAAAACAAACTATCATGATAGGGCGCGAGACCGGTCGCTGTTCGAGAGGTTCTTCGAGTCCTTAAAGGCTTATGCCGTTTTCGAACGGAGAGCTGGTTAAATCCGGCTAAAGGCGTGGATAGTGCCCCGAATTCGGCCTTCCGAACTAGGGGCTTCGCCGAAATTTAAAATTATAAAGTTCTATGGCTAAGTGAGAGTGTTCAAGCATTATAGTCCGATTGCCTGGTTCGTTGTGCTGCAGGCCTCCCTCGAAGGACCCTACTATGGGAACAAGAACCCGCAGGTTTATCCCGAACACCTCAGCACTAGTTACATGGGGGTAGAAGCCGACGACTCGCCATCTCTCAATTACTGATAAACGGCCGCACAGAAAACAATATTTTAAATTCAAAGCATTGCTTAAAGCGCATATGAACAAGTTTTCAGCGCACAGGATAGAAACGAACGAGTTTATTGAAATATTACATCCTTGGTACATTCATCCGCAATAAGGCGGGATCCGGCAAGAACTTCCTCATAGTAGTTCTCGGGTTTGCGATGCTCCTTCCCCTGCGGTGGCCCGTCCTTCACCAGCTTCTCGCCGTTCAGCTTACCCCAGTGTACCCTTACACGGGCAAGGGCCCTCCGGGCACCTTCAATGCAGACAGAGCGCTTGATGACCTCAAGTCGTGGGCAGGCCTCCACCAGCCGCCGCACTAGCCCGAAGTAGCTCCCAGGCAGGGCCTCTCCAGGCCACAGCCGAACTAGTAAGCCCTTCATGGCCTGCTCGGACGCCTTGTGGAGCTCGGCCAGCTGCTTCAGCTGGTCGCTCAAAGGCACAGGGTGTCCGGCCTCGGAATACTGAGACCAGAACACACTCTCCGTCGAGCTGTTCTCTTCGCTCCGGAAGAATGCGGCGGCATCGGATGCACTGCAGGGAAGATCGAAGAACGCCCCTGGAGAACTCCGGATTCGGGTAAGTAATAGGTATTTCACTTTTATGTTCCTACTTTGCATTGAGAATGCCTTACCCGCTGCTATCTTCTTCATATCCTCCAACTCTTGGAGGGCCTTCTGGGCTTCAGCCTTGGCAATCTTGGTGGCCTCAACGGCAGAGGCGAGTTCGGTGGCTTGCGTTTTCACGTCAAGCTCCAAACCCTCATGTTTTTCCATGAGAGCTTGCAGCTTCTGCTGCACCTCCCCGCATTGGACCCCAAGCTTCTCTCATTCGGTGCGCTCCTCGGCCGTCTTCTTCTCGGCCTCAATAAGCGCCTGCCTCAGGGTTTCCACCTCCGTGGCGACCCCTACAATAGGCAGTTCAATCCTGTTATTTTTTGCAATCAAGCCTCTCTATAGGCATATTTTATTATTGAAGAGGTATCTTACCTTCCTTCTCCTCGAGCTGCCGTTTGGCAAGGCCGAGCTCTTGTTCGGACCGCTCGAAGTCCTTTTTCAGGACTTCCACCTGCGCAGTAAGTGCGGCGGTGGATAGCAGGGAAGCCTGCATACGCATATTTGACTTTTTATGGTTAGACTCCTGCGATAACTATTAGATCCTCTATTCGGCTTTTCTTTCCGAACACCGAACAGAGCATCAGGGGCTACTGTCTATGCGGTAATGAATTTAGCATATTTTTTGCTTACCTGAAAGCCTGTTAAAAGGCTAGCACAAGCTGCATTCAGTCCGCTTTTGGCAGACTGAACCCTTTGGACCACCGTACTCATAACAGTACGGTGCTCCTCGTCGATGGTGGCACCTTCAAGTGCCTCCAACAGATTATCCGGCGCCTCTGGCTGGGCAGAGGTCGCCGGATCGGATGGCTTACTCCTTTTTGAAGGAGTTCGCCCACCGTGGACCAGGACAGTTGAGTCCGGCACGGTGTCCAGCACAAAGCCGGACTGGGAGCCCTGGGGGGTTTTATCCCCTTTACTCCTGGGGTCCTGAGGATTACCTTGCGGCTCCTCCAGGACCACCTCCTCCTGCCCTGTTCGGCGGGACGCCGCTACGGCGTCGCCCGCCATGCGGGGGGAGACCGCGGGAGGGACGGAGTCCATCTCCGACGAATCCAGGGAGCCGCTCGACGAAATGTCGAGTGCGGCCCAGCGCGGCCTGCACAATTATCTTCAACATGAGGGAAAACTGTGCAAACAAAAGAATATCATGAGTTACTCTGGTACCCGAATACTTACGACTTCGCCGGACGCTTGGTCCTTTCCGGCCACTCCTCCTCGTCCTCGTTGGCGTCAGGGGAGTAGTCCGGCGGAGGGGTCTTCCTCTTTTTGGACCCCTTAGCTGCCCCCGCTGGGGCAGCCTTCCTCTTCTTTCCTTCCCCCGTCAGAGGGGGAGGGATTTCTTCTTCCTCCTCCTCGTTTTCACGAGCGGAGGGCGTCGCGGACTCATCAGATGACGAGTCCGACATCACCGCGTGATGGGCACTCTTTCGAGTCCCGGTGGTCTTGATCTTCTTGACCTTCTTTTCCGGCACCACATAAGGCGCCGGAGCCAGCAGCTTCTCTAGAAGAGCTGGGGCTTGGTCTTCGGGCAGAGGAGCCGGACAGTTGATTGGTCCGGCTATCTTCAGCCACTTCTGTCAAAGACAAAAGGGAGTTTTTAGACCCCGCATGGAGTTAATCCATAGAGAGGAGCTTAATGAACCTGTAAAAGGGATAAATAGCTTACCTCCTTAGCATCGCGCTGCGAGCTATATCAGCGATATTCAGAGGCGTATGTGGGGCAATCGGCCTTTTGGTCAGCATCTTCCAGACGTCTTCATACGTCATGTCGAAGAGCCTGTTGGGAGTTCGGTGCTGCGCCGGGTCGTATTCCCACAAAGTGAAATCCCGTTGTTGGCACGGGAGGACCAGACGAATGAACATGACCTGGATTATGTTAACATGCCGGATCGGCTTGTTCACCAGGGACTGGATGCAAGTTTGCAATCCGGTCACTTCGCTCTCGTTGCCCCATGATAAGCCCGTCTCTTGCCAGGACTTGAGACGCGTGGGGGGTCCGGATCGAAATTCAGGGGCCGCGACCCATTTCGCGTCGCGTGGCTCGGTGATGTAAAACCACCCGGCCTGCCACCCCTTCAAGGTCTCTACGAAGGAGCCCTCGAACCAGATGGCGTTGGCCATTCGGCCAGCCATAGCACCTCCGCACTCCGCCTGGGTGCCGGACACCACCTTGGGCTTGACGTTGAAAGTCTTGAGCCAAAGACCGAAGTGGGGGTGGATGCGGAGAAAGGCCTCGCACACGACGATAAACGCCGAGATATTGAGGACAAAGTTCGGGGCCAGATCGTGGAAATCTAGGCCGTAGTAGAACATGAGCCCCCGGACAAAAGGATGGAGCGGAAAGCCCAGTCCGCGGAGGAAATGAGGGAGGAAAACCACCCTCTCCTCAGGCCTAGGGGTGGGAAGGAGTTGCCCCACCTCAGGGAGCCGGTGCGCGATGTCCTAGGACAGATATCCGGCCTTCCTAAGCTTTTTGATTTGCCCCTCCGTGACGAAGGAAGCCATCCACTTGCCCCCTGCTCCGGACATCGCTGGAGTAGGTTGAGGACGAAAGGGCGGACTTGGGCGTTGGAGCTCGAGTGCGCGAGAGATGGATGGGTAGAGGAGGAAGAAGGCGTAGGTGAGAAAGGAGGATCTTTATCCCCTTATATAGGCTGATGCCGTTATGCGTCCCCACCTGCCTCATAAAACTCGCTTGCCGCTCAAGCGCCGTGGTAAGTGGCGTGGTTGGGTTACCCACGTCCGTATTAATGAGAATCCCGTTAAAGGGGGCACACGATCTCTGCTTCGACAAGACGTGCCAAGGAAACCGCCTCGTTGAACGTGCTACGGTGGAACAGTAAAAATAATCCATACAGAAGGCTTGGTCACGGTGTTATGACGCACCGCGGAATACGTCAGCAGATTTGTGTTTGTATTATTCTCTATATGGCAATACGTGGAAATTTGTTTTGCAGAGCCGGACACTATTTTCTGGTGTTCGTTATCTTCTTAAAGAACTTGGAGGAGGAACCCGCCTTGCAATGCCGAAGACAATTTGCGCGCCGGACTCGTCGTCATTGAAGCCTGGTTCAGGGGCTACTGAGGGAGTCCTGGATTAGGGGGTGTTCGGCTAGCCGGACTATACCCTCAGCCGGACTCCAGGACTATGAAGATACAAGATTGAAGACTTCGTCCCGTGTCCGGAAGGTTCTTTCCTTGGCGTGGAAGGCAAGCTAGGCGTGCGGATATTCAAGATCTCCTACCAATGTAACCGACTCTGTGTAACCCTAACCCTATCCGGTGTCTATATAAACCGGAGGGTTTTAGTCCGTAGGACAAGACTTTCGTCATACACAATCATACCATAGGCTAGCTTCTAGGGTTTAGCCTCCTTGATCTCGTGGTAGATCTACTCTTGTACTACCCATATCATCAATATTAATCTAGCAGGAGTAGGGTTTTACCTCCATCGAGAGGGCCCGAACCTGGGTAAAACAAAGTGTCCCTTGTCTCCTGTTACCATCCGACCTTGACGCACAGTTCGGGACCCCCTACCCGAGATCCGCCGGTTTTGACACCGACACCTGTTCTCACGAACAGCGAACTCATCAACATTGGTCGTCCTCTGACGCCCATTGCTCAGGATGCATCATGGGCTGATCACCCACAACAGCAAGACACCCCAAGTACTCCCCAACAACAAGCTACCCCATCTGTGCAAGAAGAAGATGATGACTTTGAGGCCCAGCCAACTCAATCTCCAAAGGCGTCGCCAGCGTTACGCAGGCTTCGCAAAGGACCAAGGCCTCAAGTCCCTCTTTCGAGCATTCCAGAAGGAGAAGTGCCCCACCAATCTGTTGCATGTCAAGTGTTTCCATATGCCACTCCTACTGTGAATGTTTTCGAGTCTGAAGCCAAAGGTGCTGAAGACAATCCGGCTGCATCAGCCGATGACAAACAAGAAGAAGAACGTGTTCCTACTCATGAAGCTGTTCCTGAAGTGAATTTAGTCATGGCTGAAGCAAATGTGGAGCCTGCACCAACCAATGTGCCAGAAGCCAATGAAGCCAATGATGCAACTGCTCCTGAAGCCTCTGTTGTGCAGCCTGACGTCCCTCGTAATGCCACTGCTCCTGTTCCGCCACCAAGGCCACACACTATCGAGCATGCATACAACTACGGCCAGCTTATTACTGTCAAATGGCCCGTTTTGGTTCCTCCGCCTGATGCCTCTGGTCCTCAGTTTGATTATCATGTTGAGCATAGGCCTCTGGTCCAGAAACCAAAGCCAAGACTGCCAAGGTTCCCAGGTACTGCCACTTCTACAGGATCCTTCAATGCAAATGGCTTCAAAGCCCACAACACCTTCTTTGACAGAGCCAAGAACCCCTACTCAAGGACAAGAATATCATCTAATCGGTTCTGGAGTATCAGCAGCGAAGCTACTACTCCTGCGTTCTATATGATCAAGGGCGCATTTTCCCTCATATGCGCCTCGACACTGAAGCCATTGCTGGACTGCCATGCCTAGAAGAAGCACTTGACCGCTTTCGTGATGCAGGTCTGCTCAACTTTGTGACAGACAAAGAACATTGGAATGAGGAACTTTTGCTTCAATTCTATGCTACCCTCCACATTCGCAGCTACTACAGGGATGCAAAGACATGGGTTCTCGAGTGGATGACAGGAAATGTTGATCATGAAGCCAAAGCTCTTGACATCATTGAGCTTACAGGCCTGCCCACTCTCGGAGAGCTTTTCGAACCTGACTGTCAACTCCACCGCAATGCACTGGAGAGCATCTTCCATAAGCCAGAGCCCAACATGAGCCAGATGTTGTGCATGATGAAGCCACTGCCACCTGACGCTGAATACCCAAGGAGTTCTTTGTTGATGACCTTGAGTATCTGCCTCGCACAATATATCACATCATCAGGCGAGCTCTATGGCCTATCAAAGGACATTCATCAGCTGCAAAACTTGAAGGAGCCATGAAGACATTGGTCTTTTACATCCTCAATGGCATCAGCTTCAATACACAAGAATTCTTTATCCGGAAACTGGCTGCGTCTGGATCTGATCTTTTTGGCCAGAAATTCTATGCTCCATGGGTCATGCGCCTCATCAAGCTACACTCTGCTATCAACTATCAGCCCTCTGCTCGCAAGCATCTGATCTTTCTACCCGAGGTTGATATGTCAGCTGAAGCCATATACCCTGAGCCTGCCAAGAAGCCTCTTTGTCTTCAAGATGCTGATCACCAAAGTTTCACTCAACCTATTGAAGGAGTCCAAGCAGTCACTCGTGTCTATCCAATGGCTGGGAACACTCGCCTGCCTCACCGTGCGCAAACTGAAACTATTGAGAGCATAATTGCCCAAAGGCCTAAGAAGCGCTCTCGTGTCCTGAATGACCGAGAACTTCTTGTCGCACTGCATCAGAAACAAGACAAGCATCACTTCTGTCTCAAGCGGCAGATGCAAAGCCTGTTGGTGGATGTCAATCGCATTCGCAATCTTGCCACCAAGAATGCTTTTGTCACTCACGAGACCTGTCGGCGATCATGGAAGAGTTTGACCCTGCTCAGTGCTGAAGCAGATCTTCAAGACGATGGCTTCATTGAAAAATTCAAGTTTGACTCCGCCATACAACACCGACAACCCTGCTGCTTCACCTACTCCTCATGGGAATGAGTAGATGCTCTATGTCTTCAAACCTTTTTGGTCCTTACTGACAAAAGGTGGAGAAGCATATGAGTTTGATAGTCTTCAAGCGGGTTCATATGGGTGGTTGCTTTAAAATTTTCCTAGTGTTTACAACTCTCTTTTTTGATACATTTGGTTCTTTGAGTTGTAACACTTAAACTCGATGGTCGTCTGCTACTTATTTGCTATTCTGTGATGCGTTGATAAATTCCGCATGTGCGATGATAACTTCCGCACTTAGGTCATCTTGCAGACGTCCATTTTTCATTATGCATGTCATTATTATCGTTATATCTTATCATGCATGATGAATTGTCGTCATAAGTTGAAGAGGATCTCCACAAGTACAACCTGCCATGTGCATTTGCATTCCAAAAGCAAATTACTTATATGCACATCTTCAGGGGGAGCCTTTGCCACTTATGAAGACAATACCCTATCCTTTACAATTTCACATACTTTATCCCCGTTGAAAACTTCAACCAGTTTGTCATCAATCACCAAAGAGGGGGAGATTGTAAGTGCATCTAGTGCCACCCCTAGTTGGTTTTGGAGTATTGACGACAAATGGTTGAGGGACTAATGTGTTTGTGAGAATTGCAGGATAACACAGGTAGTAGTCCCTCATTGATTCGGTTTACCCACCGGAGATGACCCCTAAAAATGTATGAAGACATTGACGACAATGGTGGTATGTGAAGATATTCATATTGAAGACTATGACATGAGAAGACATTCAGTGAAGACTATGGAACACGAAGACTGAGTCGTCTCGTTGTTTCTTTTTCTTCTTTGTTGAGTCATAGGAACCACCATACTGTTAAGTGGGGTCCAAGTGAACAAAGTCAGAATGGCTGAAGTGATGCTCAACCCAAATCCTATGTCTTCGAGCGAAGACGATGAGGCTAAATCTTATCCAGAGCTGGATGAGTCAGCTTTGCTTGTAGCCCAAGTAAAGTTGTTGTGTGTGTTTGAAATCTGCCCGTTGGAACACGTGTCAGTTCCTTAGTGACCCAGGGTCATTACAGACATATCAGGTCGGGTTGCCTAGTGGCTATAAATAGCCCACCCCCTACAC
The DNA here is from genome assembly GCA_032464435.1 of Aegilops umbellulata. Lineage (NCBI taxonomy): Eukaryota > Viridiplantae > Streptophyta > Magnoliopsida > Poales > Poaceae > Aegilops > Aegilops umbellulata. The sequence continues at coordinate 69,626,669 of CP136060.1, read as the reverse complement.
CATAAATTGGTGGCTGCTCAGAGTTAGTGCACGGCTTTTGTCGTTTGAGAGCAACCCACCTCGAAGCCTTTGAGAGAGAGAAATCCTTGCGAGGACAAAGCCCAAACACCCAGAGCCAAAGAGTGTTTGGCATCACTGAAGTCTTTCTGTCTGCGTGACCTGAAGACTTATTACACTTGAGGACTGTGAATCCTCCAGCCGGTTAGGCGTCGCGTTCTGAGCATCCAAGAGTCATTGTGGATCGCCGGTGAACGAAGTCTGTGAAGGTTTGGAAGTCTAACTTGAAGACTTACCAGAGTGATTGGGCGAGGACTGTGTGTCCTTAGCTCAAGGGGAATAAGGTGAAGACGCGGTCTTCTGAGTTGAATCTCAGCCTCCCTAACCAGACGTACAATTGTCACAGCAACTGGAGCTGGTCCAACAAATCTTGTGTCGTCAACAAGTGACTGGTTCTATCCTCTCCCTCTCTTTACCTAGAGTTTGTATTCGTGAAGTCATTGCCTGTTTGTCATACATGTTTGACTTCATTGCTTGACTACTATTGTTGTTTGGCTTCATACCATCTTCCATCCTGATCCTTACTACCTAGCAGCTATTTGTCTTCGTACTCTCATGTTATTGCATACTTGACTATGGCTCGCTTAGTGTAGTATATCTTCCGCTGCATCTCAATAGGTTCATTTCCAGTGTTTGTCTTTGAAACTTCCATGTTTTGAAGACTTTCATAAAAATCGCCTATTCACCCCCCTCTAGTCGATAACTAGCACTTTCAGATGTTTTTCTTCAAAAAGGAAGATTACCCTCTGTCTCTGCATCAAGCGAAGCAGTGGAATATGTGTACATGTTAATGTTTTGCATTACTTTGAGATTTTAATTAATCTCGTCTGTCAAAGACAAAATCAACGGACCATGTATTTTTAACCTATGTGGATAAATCGTGGTTGCTTTTTGTCTCTTCTTTTATAATAATATAATAGATAAATCATATATTATTAGTTTCATATATATATATATATATATATACATAACATCATTGTATTATTTACTTCATATGGTTTTTTGGCAAATTTTATTCATCTGGTAAGATCCATCTCGCGTAACTTTGATATTTTATTTAATCTCCTCCGTTAAATCAAAATCAACGAAAGATGTATTTTTAACATACGTGGATAAGTCATGGTGTCTTTCTTGTCTATACTTTTATAATAATATAATAGATAGATCATATATTATGAATTTCATATATATAACATCATTGTATTATTTAAATCAACGGAACATGTATTTTTAACATATGTGGATAAATCACAGTTGCTATTTTGTCTCTTGTTTTATAATAATACTAGAAGAACGCCCGTGCGTTGCAACGGGGCCACATTAACTTTAAGAGTTCAATATTAATATTCTCATACATATCAATCCTTCTCCTCCTTCCGCCTGCCACCGAGACACGGACCTAGACTTTGTGCTGCTCTTATTGATTTCAAACCCAGACGAGATGGGGTGGTGGGAGGGGGGACGAAAAAACCCAGACGAAACAAAGGAGAAGTAGAGCCTCATCAGTAGCATCATGGTGGATTTCAAACCTAGCGTTGTGCTCCGCCCAACGAACATGGACGCCGCCGCCGGCGGCCCGGTGGAGCTCGAACCCGAGAGACTCTGCTGCTTTCTAGGAGGGGTCGGGGAGGGTCGGAGCACAGGAGCATTGACGTGAAGACAGAGTAGGCTGGGGAGATTACTGTGCATGCCGCACAGCGACTTGGACCTTGGAGGGCCTTGGCTCTGTCAGGAGGAGGTCCCGAGTTCCTGCCGAGGACAGCCTGACGGGGGAGACGCACGGCCGCTCGCGCTGCCCGCAACGCGACCACGCCCTGCCCTAGGGTTCTGCGACGGCGGCAGCGTCGTCCACAGCCACACCCTCCCTGAGTCCTGCCCTGAACTGGGGTTCCGAGATGGCGGCTGTGGCGGAGGTCTCTGAGGTTGGAGAGGGGCAAGATGTAGGACGGCGGAGGCTGGAGCCTGGAGCGATGTCGGCGTTTCGGGATTGCAGGCAGGGGGACGTGCGAGGTGAGTGTTTTTTTCACCGGTTTATGTTGTGTTGCCTGCACGGATATATAGGAGAACAAATAGGTGGATTATAATTCCTTCCGTTGTATCAGTGCTGGAAAGGAAGCGAGGGACAAAAATCAATCGAGGGGCCTTTAAAGTAGAGATTAGTTAATTGGATTTTTCTTTAAAGTCTGTTATTTGTTTCCTTAAAATTTATTATATGTTTCCTAAATCAAATTGCACTGATGGGATGGATCGATTGATTTGGATAGTCTATTATTTGTTTCCTTCACATCCATTATATGTTTCCTAAAGCAAATTGCATTGATGAGATGGATCGTTTGATTTGGATGGATCGATTGATTTGTTTCCTTCAAAATTGTATTTTTCTTTAAAGTCTGTTATTTGTTTCCTTAAAATTTATTATATGTTTCCTAAATCAAATTGCATTGATGGGATGGATCAATTGATTTGGATAGTCTATTATTTATTTCCTTCACATCCATTATATGTTTTCTAAAGCAAATTGCATTGATGAGATGGATCGTTTGATTTGGGTAATTTAGTAAAGTTAGATCTGTGTCTTTTTGTACGGTAGGAAAGTGTTTGTTTAGAAGGAAATAGTGAAAAAATAAACCGATGGGGTGGTGGGAGGGGGGACGAAAAAACCCAGACGAAAGTGGTGGGAGGATGACGAAAATAAAACGGAGGTGGGAGGACGACGAAAAAAAAACCAGCGAAAAAAACCGCGCAGACTATTCACCAAGTCGTCCATTAGGAGCAGAGATAATAGATAAATCATATATTATGAATTTTGTATATATAACATTGTTGTATTATTTAATTTATCTGTTTTTTATCATAATTTATTGAACTGTTTTTGTAGCAAAATTGATTCGTTTGATAAGAGCCATCTATTGATTGGAGGGCCTTCCTTTTTAGCTGTCTGCTTTTGGTCATTTTTTTGAGGGGTTCCGCTTCTGGTCGTGGGCTTACCTGATGATGCGCCTATGCTCTCGGCCAAGGAGGAGGCAGGTTGGCCTATGTAGTGCGTCTGCTTTCTTTTTTACTTCTTCTTCTGTTAGAGTCCGCCAAATAGGAATTGACTAATTCCTTTACTCCACGTACACATACAGGTTAGGCTTTGTAGATTTATGTCCGTCTCGTACACCTGATGGTGGTTGGACTTTTCTATCGTGCCTACGTGTACGTGTCAGATTTCGAACGTGCCAAATAGTGCTTTACACAATATTTGTATGTAATGTTTACAATTTTAAATCCCAACCATCTGCATCTATGATTAATGGCCAAGATAATTTAAGGGACTGTCTATTTGACAGTCGACTGTAATCCAATTGAATTACAATCGAATTTTGCACCAAATAGGCAGCTGACACGTGTATTCCCTTTATTTCCTCCTTTGGCTGTATGTATGTCAACGAACAGCAAAAGCAGCGCATTTATGCATCAGGACTGAAACGGCCCAGCCTAAAATCCCATCTGGACCATAACGGGTTTGATGCCCCAGATCCGGTTTCTTAAAACTAGACCACAATTACGCCTGGACAGTAAAAAGGTCAGGGGAGGGGTCCCAATTTTCTCAGTTCTGAAGATTCTCCAATTCCAATCCCTACTTTGATGCCTAGTGAATTTTCTAAGCTCTGAAGATCAAGAGAGAAATTTTGCCAGGACATGTGGAAACAACAGATGCACTGCATAAATCAAGAGAGGAAACATGAACTGGACAGTTCAGTACCATTGTAAAGCACAAATAAAGCCAGAACAAACTATATAGTGGAAGATAAAAAGCACACACTGTATACGAAACCCACATGAATCAGGCAAGGGATAACTAGATAGTTTAGTAGCATGTGTGCCCACATGCTCACATCCCCAAATAGAATATCCTAATGAACATACACACTGAGTAATTACATTGAAAATCCCAGTCAAAAAGCACAGCAGTTGCTCTATAAAAAACAGTGTAATCACAGCTCAATTTAACCACAAAGATACACTGGAAATACAATTTAATAACTCTGAAATTCCACTTAAATGCCCATTGTAATTACATTGAAAATTCACAGTAATTACATACAGTGTGTTACTCTGAATATCCACTGAAAAGATTACATACAGTGTAATTACTCTGAATATACACTGTACACTGAAAAAACATTGTACTTACATTGTAATTACTCTGAATATACACTGTAATTACACTGAAAAACAATTGTACTTACACTGGAAAAGACAATGTAATTGCAGTTCAATTTGACTGCAAAAAATACAACGGAATACACTATAAAATACAGTATAATATCTCTGAAAATCCTCTTAAATGCCCACTGTAGTTAGACTAAAAATTCACCGTAATTACATTGTAATGTAAACTGCGATTACTCTAGAAAATCCACTAAAATCCCCACTGTAATTGCACTGAAATTCCATTCTAGTTACAAATAAAAAGCACTGTAACTCTACTGAAATACAATGTAATTACACAACTAGAAAAAATACACATTATTTGAGCACTTGATATGTCAACAGTAGCTTCACTTTCAACTCCTAGTTTATTGCACATCTCTGATATGCAAGCACCTGCAAAATCACCAGACAATTTGCACAGATCACATAATCCATCTATTCCACGGCACAAAACTGGTCAGTTTGCATAAAAGCACTAGGGACATAGCATAACTGGGATTGAGCTTCAGTGCCTTAAAGGCACCTACCTTTGGGTCTATGACAGAGCTTTTCCAAAGTAGTAAATTATAGTAGCTATAAGCCCAAAAACACTGAAAATACAGTTACCAAACTGCTGAAATTACATATACTAGAAAATCATGTGCACAACTAAGGTTTCTTACACAAACGGGCAGAAATAAAGTATGAGTATACAAATAACCCTAACAAAAGAAAATAAATGGTTCTAAAGTGAATGCACCAACAATGACAAAACCCAAAACATCCAGAGAGGTAAATTAACTAAAAAGATAATGTGATTACTCTAAAATCCTCACTGTAATTACACTGAAATCCCCACTGTAATTACAATTCAAAAGCACTATAATTCCACTGAAAATGCACACAATAATTGCACTAAAATTTCACTGAAACATACATTGTGCTCAGTACAAATTTAAGTAAAATTACACTGTATTTCTAATAAAAACACATGCGTTTAAGAGATTAGAACATTGTGATTACACTTTAGTTTTAGTGATTTCCATTTAGACTTTCAAATGGTAAAATGGATTCAATACAAATCCAACAAAGAGAACCCCAAAATGTTAGGTTCTAAAAGTGCAAGCGGGCATTGCAAAACTAGGAAACTTCCACTACTTGCCTATGGAACTTGCAGTACTAAAAAACTAGGAAACTCACCAGTGTGATACAAATTCAAAAACGTTGCAAACTAATGGAATTCAAATGGAAGTTACACTACTTACTAATGGAACTTCCACTACTTATTAGGGAACTCAAACCTATGACTACATGACTCGTCGAGCGAGGCCTTGCTTTCTATAAACACCTCACCATTGAATGAGAAACTTAGTCTCTGAACTGAGTAAGACAGAAGACATGGTCAAGCCGACGCCGCCCTTCCTCACCTGCCCGAATGAAATTAATATTTCCTTCGTTTAGTCTGGAAGGGAAAAAGACTGGCAGGGAACAGGACCGTGACTCCTCTAAACCATTACATGAAAGAGAAGTTCATTCTCGTCATGATCTTGAAATGTAACACACACAAACCCCTAAGCATCAAATATATGAGGATACAACAACACTGACATGACCATATCAAACAATACTACAGAATGAGTGAAAAACTGAAATTGCATAACACCAAAACTGAAAATTACACAACCTAATAAGGAGATAGCATCTAAAGTACCAACACCTCATTACAGAAGTACTAGGGCGGAGAAATTCATGAACAAAAAAGTAGTTGAAGATACAACACAGACCACCAAACACATACAGAACCAAAACAGAATGAATAAGAACATTCACATGACTAAGTACCTGACTTCAGACGAGGGAGGTTTTCCTAAATTACTACTACATCTCTACATCACTTGAACCTAAATTCAGATCAAGGATTGACAATTAGGACCTGCATCTACATCACAAGGGCCATTAGAATAAAAAATGACTGGTGAACCAAATTCAGAGCAAGGAGCAAGGATTGACCATTAGCGCCTACTTCTACATCACACAGACGAGCAAAATCAACTGACCAGGGCAAAGGAAATTTAGAGCAAGGACTGAAATAAGCAACTGCATCTACATCACACGAACATACAGAAACAAACGACCAGGGAACCTACATCTAACCCCCAAAAAACGGGCCCCCAAAAAACACCCTCTGAATCAAACTCCCAGGCTAGCAGATATCAAATCAATGAGGGAAGATCTAGGACCTACATCTACATAACAAGAACGATCAGGAATAAAACTACCAATACCACTAGATCCAGCAGATCAGACGCCTAGGCCAGCACATAGAAAATCGAAGGGGAAACGAATCCACCGCTACATCCATGCACCTACCACTACAAGAACAACAAAAATCGCTAGAGAAAATCCACCGCTACGAGTACACGTACACGTACATCTATATCAAACACCAGGGGAATCGAATCAAACCAGATCTAGAAGAAATCCAGTGGGGAAAGAGAGCAGACGAGAACAACCAACCAAAACCACAAGGAACTGGATCGGACATCAAGTTGCAGTAGAGAAGGAGCTCGGAATCGCCATGGTCCACAAAGAAATCGCCAAGGAATCGAAATGACAGAAATGAAAAAAAAGAGACAAAGAGGGCTAGGGCCTAGGGGATGGGCACTTGGGCAGTAACGGGTTCGCCCGGAAACTATTACGCGACTGGTAAGGAACATAAAAGGAAAACGCCCTAAAAAAAGGCACCTCCCAGCGTGAATCTCTGTGCAAGATTGAACGGCCACAAAATTGAATGATGCCCAATTGTAAAACACTCGACTGTGAAATAGCAAAACCGTAATTTAATATATGTGGACTAACGTGATGGCTTGTTTGACTTCTGTTTTAATAATATAATGGAAGATAGATATCAGACCAATGTACCCCGCTAGTATCAATAAAGCGGTTATTTCTGTACCATGTTGTTGTGTGTTGCCAGAAGACTCGATCTCTGGGCTGGCAATGCAGGGTAAACCGGTTGCTCTGAGCCGGGGTGCCACAACGCTTGGTATCAGAGCCGCGCTGATTGTAGGACACGCTAGACCGGTAGCGCGTTAGTAAAACGGTAGATAGTTTCATTTGTGTGCCGGTAGACATAGGAATTAGTTGTTGCACTGCATGCATGTTTAATTGTTGCTATTACTAACCGTATGGTTTGTGAGTGTAGATGGCACCAGTACCAATCTTGTACCATCCTGAGCCAGCTCCGTGCACATCGCCGCACCTGCTTCAGAACGTGTAGCGACGACTCTATCCAGAGGGTGCTGATCCAGAGTATCGGGTGTATCGCGAGCATCTGGCCGGTGCATTGTATGAGTATTATGCTGAGGTCACTCTACACCACGGTTCTTCATCCGGCGCTTACACTCATTCGTCTAAGGGCGGTCTTGCTTCTACGCCATCTCAGGCGGTTCAGTTTGCTTCTATCGAGGCTCTTGTAGACTTGCGCTACAATGAGGTTCGCATGCACACCCACCTTGGTCTTTTCTACTAGCCATCTCTGCACGAGAATGGGCGTACCCGCTTTCCTTTGATTAACCCGGCGTGCGATCGTCCCACCAGCCACCTTGCACGCTACATCACTGCTAGTTATCTCCTTAACTATGAGTTAGCTCGGGAGCTCTCACGCGCTCGCGCCGCTCTCGCTGCTGCTCGTATAAGGAACCCTCTTCCAGCTGTCATTTACACTTCTGCTCCTCCCACCTCCGCTCCTTCGACGACCTCGCAGGGTACCGTTAACCCTCTGACAGTGAACCCTCACAGCGCTCCTGCTGCATGGTCTTCTCTTGTAGCTACTCCTGCTGCTCCTATGCTTAGATCCCATCCACCGCCTGCCCCTGAGGGAGAGCCCTCGAGGCAGCGCCAGCGCACCTCTCTCCCCCCGGAGGTCTCTACTACCAGCTCAGGATCTGGGTCCGGCTCAGGAGACGAGCCTGCAGCAGCACCACCCGAGCAGTAGACCGTTAGAGTATCGTTGTAGTCAAGAGCATGATGTATGGTTGTAATCGCACTTGTCATGACGCGTAGTTTCATGTACGAGGGTAGTAGACCCATTGTGATGTTTACTTTCATGTTGGGACTATGTATAATTATGTTGGACTCTTTTATTCGACTTGGTTTTCATTCGTTGTTTTCTTCCGGGATTTGTCATTGGTTTTCCCCCATTTGGGAATTTTCTCATCCTGGTTGCTATGTATTAGAAAACGAAACCGCGTGCAGGCTGCAGCAGTCAAGCTAGTGAGGATATCCCTGTCCGTCGCTCCGAAAGACAGGCAGGACATTCCCCTGAGCCATACTAGCCACCTCCGCCTCCACCGCCACAACTGCCTTCCCCCGAGCAAATCCTGCGAATGTTTGAAGAAAGAAGGAGTAACTACCTACTGGAAGTACTGAAAAGTGTACAAGTTATGGTTGGGCAGAATGGAAACCAGAATGGCCATCACTCCAAGCTATCAGATTTTCAGCGAACCAATCCTCCCAGCTTCAGCCAAGTACTTGATCCATTGGACGCCGATGACTAGCTAAGGACCATTGGGAAGAAACTGGAGATTACCCGCACTGAAGAAGGAGACAAGGTTCCTTTCGCAACGCATTATCTCGAAGGAGCTGCCACTATATGGTGGGATAACGCCAAAGCAATATGGCCCGCGGACGAGGAATTTACTTGGACAAAATTCAAGGATCATTTCCGCAAATACTGTATTCCCACCGAAATCATGAAGATCAAGCAGCGCGAATTTCTCGCTCTCACTCAAGGCAGCGCGACCGTCAATGAGTACCTGAACAAATTCAACCATTTGGCCCGTTATTCTCTCCACGATGTGGCCACAAAAGAGCTGAAGATCGACCGGTTTCTTGGAGGCCTGAATCAGCATCTCAGATGCACTCTCAGTATGTTTGATTTCCCAGACTTACTGACTCTGGTGAACAAAGCCAGCCGTTAATGACCACAAGTGCAAATTCGAGCCAAAGAAGGATATGCAACCAGTGCAAAAGGCTCGTACTTGGCAACAGACTCAGGTGGAGTACAAACCCAATTGGCAGCTGAATGTCAACAAGACTACTACACAAGTCAAGAACGTTGTGACCAGCCCGGTGCGCGACGATTGTCAGCGCAACAATTCGTGCTTCAGCTGTGGTCAAATCTGACACTATGCCCGACAGTGTCCCAAGAACACCAAGCACGTCGCTCCATTTCATCCACAAGTCAACTACATGGAGCCGTATTCCTCCCCCGATATAATCCAAGGGCAAGTTCATCACATCTCCGCAGACGAAGCCCAAGAGGACCCGAAAGTTGTCATTGGTATGTTTCTCATTAACGACATACCAGCCGTAATTTTATTTGACTCTGGGGCTTCCCACGCTTTTATTTCACGGGGTTTTTCTTCCCAAAACAATTTTCCTTGCTCGATTTTGGGAAAACACATGCTGGTACAATCCCCGGGATCCCTACTTAGAAGCAATCTCGTCTGCCGAAATTTGGAGATCGACATCAAGGGCGTCAAGTTTCCTACATCATTGATAATCATCGATTCCAACAAATTGGATGTCATTCTGGGCATGAATTGGTTGACCCAATACCAAGTCTGCATCAGCTGTGCGACCCGAGAAGTTACCTTGAAAAATATGGAAGGTTGCACTACCAGCTTTTATGCTCGCAAGCGCATCCCCATGAAAGATATGGTTTTCGCAGCCGTGGCAGAAGAGGTGGAATTAATTCCAGTGGTCAGGGAGTATCTAGATGTATTTCCTGCAGAATTACCCGGCATGCCACCAGACCGAGAATTGGTGTTTTCTATTGACCTGGTGCCTGGAACTACTCCGATACATAAGAAATATTATCGGATGCCTTCCTCAGAATTGGTGGAGTTGAAGAAACAACTTGATGAGATGCTACAGAAAGGATACATTCGTCCAAGCTCTTCACCATGGGGATCACCCGCAATCTTCGTGGACAAAAAGGATGGTAGTCTATGAATGTGCGTAGACTACCGACAACTATATGACGTCACCATCAAAAACAAGTATCCGCTGCCGAGGATTGATGATCTGTTTGATCAACTCAGTGGGGCCAAAGTATTCTCCAAAATTGATTTGAGGACGGGATATCATCAACTCAAGATAAAGAAGGAAGATATTCCTAAGACCGCGTTCACCACTAGGTACGGTCTTTATGAATACACTGTTATGTCCTTCGGCCTCACCAACACTCCTGCATTCTTTATGCATATTATGAACAAGGTGTTTATGGACTTCTTGGACAAATTTGTGGTGGTGTTCATTGACGACATACTCATTTACTCTAAGAGCAAGGACGGACATAAGGAGCATCTTCGAGCAGTTCTGCAAAGGCTTCATGGTCATCAACTGTATGCCAAATTCAGCAAATGTGAGTTTTGGCTCCAGCAAGTGGGATTCCTTGGACATATCCTCTTAGCAAAACGAATCTCGGTGGACCCAAGCAAGGTAAAAGATGTACTTGATTGGTCCGCACCCACCACCGTCTCAGAAATCCGGAGTTTCCTTGGACTGGCTGGATATTATCATCGTTTCATCGAAGGATTTTCCAAGATCGCCAAGCCAATGACGGAGCTCCTCAAGAAGGAACAGAAGTTCGTATGGACTGAGGACTGCGAACGGAGCTTCAATGAGTTCAAAACCAGTCTGATGTCGACACCTGTATTAACTCTTCCAGACATCTACCGGAGTTTCGACATTTACTGCGACGCCTCCAGAAGAGGACTGGGGTGTGTACTCATGCAGGATGGCAAAGTGGTAGCCTATGCATCACGCCAACTGCGACAACATGAAGGAAACTATCCTACCCATGATTTGGAATTGGCCACCGTGGTGCACGCTTTGAAAATCTGGAGACATTATTTGATTGGAAAGAAGTGCCAGATATTCACCGGCCATAAGAGTCTCAAGTATATATTCACTCAGCCCGACTTGAACCTTTGATAGCGAAGATGGCTCGAGTTGGTTAAGGACTATGACCTCGGAATAAATTATCACCCAGGCAAAGCTAATGTTGTGGCTGACGCCCTCAGCCACAAACCAGCCAACCTTAATGCTCTAATGGATTCCTTACCTCCGGAGCTTTATGAAGAAATCATGCAGCTAAACTTGGTGATCACCGACCCCCGTATTACCAGCATATTGGAAGTTGCCCCCACTCTCGAAGAGGAAATCCACTCCTTCAGCCTCTGCCGGTATCCCAATGGAAATGGGATGATATTTGCATGGATTTCATCACCGGATTGCCAAGGTCTCATCGAGGCAACGACGCAATATGGGTTATAGTGGACACCTTAACCAAGGTGGCACACTTCCTGCCTATCCGGACTACATACTGTGCAAATCAACTCGCACAGCTATACGTATCAAGAATCGTCAGTCTACATGGAGTACCTAAGACTATCACCTCGGACGGAGGATCCCTTTTCACCTCCTCATTTTAGGCCCAACTACATCAAGCCTTGGGGACCGCTCTGAGGTACAGCACGGCTTATCATCCTTAGACAAATCGGCAAACTGAGCGAGTAAATCAAATACTCGAGGATATGCTACGAGCCTGTCCATTGGCCCAAGGAACCAAGTGGGAAGACTGTCTGCCCTACGCCGAATTTTCCACAACAACAGTTTCCAGGCCAGCTTGAAGATGTCACCCTATGAAGCTCTGTATGGCCGGAAATGCCGCACTCCATTGAATTGGTCTCAAACCGAAGACAGTCGCATTTTCGGGACTGATTTAATGCTTGAAGCCGAGAAACAAGTCAAGGAAATGCGCGACAGACTGCAACTGGCCAAATCCATCGTCAGATCAGCTTCGAACCCCGAGAATACATATATCTCCGAGTCACCCCTATGAAAGGAGTCAAGAGATTTCAGACCCGAGTAAAATTGGCACCCAGATATATCGGCCCATTCCCCGTCATGGCCAGAGTTGGAACAGTTGCCTACCAGTTGGAATTGCCACCAGAATTGTCAGAAGTACACAACGTGTTCCACATCTCACAGCTAAGAAGATACATCTTGCCACCGGAGAAAAGGGTTGATATGTCAGAGATAGAATTGGCTAAGGATTTGACTTATGAGGAAAAGCGAACTAGAATATTGGATCAGACAGAAAGGGTCACTCGCAGCAAAGCGATACGGTTTTACAAGGTTCAGTGGGAGGATCACACCGAAGAAGAAGCAACCTGGGAAAGAGAGGAATTTTTAAGGACTGCATACCCAGAATGGTTTTCCAAAGCAACCGAATCTCGAGGACGAGATTCATCCTAAGTGGGGGAGGCTTGTGACAGCCTGGATTTTTGCCTTCTCTCTTTTGCCAGACTTGCCTTCTCTCTTTTTCCGGACTTGGTTTTCACCGTGGTTTTTGCCCTGATTTGATTTGGGTTTTGGATCAATTCAAATGGACTTGTCACTTGGGCATATCCTTGGCTTTCACCCAAGTGACCCATCTATCTTATTCCTCCCACAAATTCCCAAAATAATCAAATGAGTATTTTTTCTAAAAGAAAAATATTCATTTTCTCTCTTAAACTCACTTCAGAACCATGTGCTCCTAAGCAGTCTCAATTTTTCTTGCTCAAAAAAATATGAGATAACTCCAAAATATTCTTAGAACACTGGCACACCTTCCCATGCAAAAATATTGCAACACTTTTTGTAATATATTTGCTGTAGAAAATCTTTTCACTTCTGGACCAGAAATGCACTTTGTACAACAAGTGCATTTTTCCTTGAACTTTTGTTCCTGAGTTTTCTTGAGCTTAAACACCTTCCTAATAAACCCTAAACCCCAGGAGATTAACCCTAATGGCCTTCTAGAAGGTGGCCAAACTTGGCGACCAAGTTTCTGACCAGAAACTTGCCAGCTTGGTAGAGTCGCGTCTGGTCGGCCTGGGTATGATCCATCACCCCTCCTTGACGTAACACTGCACGGTCGAGCGCTTGGACAAGGTTTGGCCGCTCCTGGCCGTCGTTTTGACCATGCCATCATGGTGACCGCGCGAGGACACGGCGCCTGGCAGCGTCTCGACGCGCTCTGGCTGTCGCCTTGCCCTCTGTTTCGCGTGTGCCCGTTCCAACGCTTGCCTCCGACTGCCGCACCGCGCCACAACCCTCGACCCATCACCCTTGGACCCTCCCTAGTGCTCGCCGACGTCGGAGCCGCCGCAGCATGCACGGGCACGTCGCGTCCAAATCGGCATAGTGCGCGCGTGCACTTGTCCTCTTCTCCAACCGCCTCCTGTGCGCGTCCGCAAGCATGGGCAAGCCCCTGAGTCGACGCAGCATCTTGCCCCTTGCGTTGGAGCTTCTCGTCGACGTTCGCCGAGTGTCCAGAATGCTCCGACGGTGACACGTCCCCCCCCCCTCCGCTCCGGATATATATAGCTCCCCCGCCTCCCTTGCTAGCCAGGCACCACTCCATACCACCTCCACGAATACGTAGACAAGCAGAAGCCTAGTCGGGCAGGCCTCTAGCCGTCGCCCCGACCCGAGGACTCCGCGGTCGCCGCAGCCTAGCTGCCGCGCTCCGGTGCCTCTCAAGTTCAAGCAACTGCTTGGGCGGGGCATTGGGGGTCTGCTGGTGCTGCCTGGACCTCGCCAAGCCCTCGGAGCTGCCTCTAGCCGCCGTCTTCAACCTCTCCGGCGAACCCCATCCGCCACCGAAGCTTGCGAGCTCGACTGCGGCCAGCTCCGTCCACCTCTCGCCAAGCCATGGGTACGGGCAGGTGCACCGCGAGCCCCTCTTCCAATCTATCCCTCTATCTTAGTCCCAAATGCCTTGTCGCTGGCGTGAGCTCCGGCGAAGCGCCGCCTCCCCTTTAATCTCGATCCCCCTCTCTCTCTCCTGACGGGCGGGGCCCAGTGTCAGTCTCACCACTCGCGCCCGAAGTGGTACGAGTGGAGGAGCACTCCCGTTTTACGCCTTCGACGTCACCCCCCCATGATTTTTTGTTTATTCAAATTTAATTCAGAAATTTGACTAAACTTTGACCAATCATTATTTCTAAACCATAAGTCCAAATGAGTTGATTCTTTTTGCATTGTCTTTGTTACAGAAAGCTCTAGAAGCACACCAGATGGTGGATTTTCCTTGCTGTCTAGAATTTCTGGTGATTTTCAGAATGTGTGTTGATATTTATTTTGTGGTTTTAAATTGTTTTTCAGAAGGAGAAGCTTGTCTTGAAGCAAACCAAGAGGGGTGTGATCCTCCTCTACACTAAGGCAAGCCACACCACCATTTGGATGGTGTTATTTCAATATCTATGATTTTCTACTTGAATATGAATTCTTATTTGCATTAAAATTTGGTAAATACTTTTGGTAAATTACTATTCACTTTATTCATTTAGAAATGCTTGTTTTAGTTACTGGTTGCATGCATGACCTTGCTTGGTTAAGTAGAGTAAGATTTTTACACTATGCGTATTTCTATGGAAATTGGTGGTATTAATTTTACTAAATGATATTTTCATTTAAATAAAGAACCAATAAAAACATTGCTTGTTGATAAAAATGAGGTATAACCAGAAAGTTTGATCCCTAGTGTTGCAAGATAATTATGTGGTTAAGTTTGATCCATGAACATGAGTTGTTTGCTTTGCATAGTGAGTAGTTACATGATTTTCGGTATTATGCCATCATTAGTAATAAAAAGTTTTCTTAAGAGTTAAACTTGATTAAGTTCAAATTGAATATGATGTTGATCACATCATGGTGCCACTGAATTGGGTTCTTAGTTCAGTGCGACCACATTTACCTAATGGGAAGGTCTTGATTCGGTCCTTTGTTGTGACTCTCACCGGTGCCTCCCGCGAGGGAAGGTTATGGGCGTGCAGACCCTGGCCCAGTAGGCAGACATAACCTTGTGTGCTCGTTTTTGTTTTTATGGTACCTTGTCCCCGTTTGGGACCGTTTTGCCACGACGGTGGCTGTTGGTGTCTTTGGTAGACACGGGGCCACCCAAGACCTATCCCTGGGAGGGAGATGGTCGGAGTGGCCGGGGAGAGTGGATGACAAAGGGAGGGTTCCGTCGGAATATTTTGGTCCACCCGAATGGGAGTGCGAGGCCAGGTATTCCGTAGTGTGGGTAAAGTGCGCTACCTCTGCAGAGTGTATTTAATCTATAGATAGTTGCGCCCTCGGTTATGGGCAAAACTTGGGAGTAAGTCACACCATGTATCAACTTTTATAATTAATCTTGCAAACTAGAAATTGTGGTGATGCATGGTTTCGTGGTGAGCCTTGAACGCTCGAGGTGTTCATGAGCGATTGGTTTCAGGGGTGACCCCGGTGTGGAAATGTGATATCTAATGCGTTATGTGATATCTACTTATAAAAAATCAAACGTACAGTATTAACATAACATACAAGGGAAAATGGAAATAACTTATACTGAATATCAGTAAGGTTAAGAAATATACAGAAAGAAGAAAGTACGATTCCCCTATTTAATATATTGCGGCAAGTAGATGAGGTTGTATTGAAATGTGATATCTAATGCGTTATGCTAAGGCAAGTGATCATACGAATCAGAAATTTCTTTCATTAAATATATTGTCAATCAACCCAGTTGATTCATAGACCAATTTTGTGATGGCTGGTTCCTTATAAGCGGCTATATATTGCCTGTGTGTTGCATCACCCAAACCAGACCGCTCGTGAACAACTCCTTCGATATCACGCCATTCCAGTGTCCTTTGGCATGTCGTCCTCAGACTTTCCTCTGGCTTCAACAACGAGGGGGCTGAGGATCAGCATGAAGATCAGGAAGAAACAACGCAACTGCACCATGACGTTCTGGCTCAATCGAAAGATGAGCAAGAACCTAGATCACCAGAGGTTTGCATCTTCACCTTACCAACAAATCCTCGTGTTGGCAAGGGAACCACACCGAGGTCTAAAAAACTTAAGACCCTTAAGATGCATACGCACAACCTGCCTATTAACTTCCCATCCATGCTTTCCATTAATCACTTTCATAACTTAATCCATACTCGTGAGGTGGAAAACATCCCTCGTTCACATGTCCCCCAGGCTGCGACATCCAGCGTGACACTGGGTCAAAAACAGAGAGGAAAGACGGTTGGGGCACCAACAACTATCAGATTCTGCAGGCACTCCAGCATAATAGCATGTTGGTGCAGTCTTTGATGAACCAGATAAATCAGTTGACGGAGATGGCCGTGAAGCATATCCAGCCTATGATAACAAGCCACCACCACCTTCGAAGGACCAAGCATGAGTAGGTTTCCAGTATTGTTGAGATGTTAAACTGTTTGGATGTTTCATCGCATGTAATCGTTCGGATATGAAAAATAATGAAGTGTGATTTTCAGTTGATTTATCCATGCTACGTGACTGCTAAATATGCTCAATGACAATTGATTTTGCTTATCTCTTATTTATCCCTACCAACATGCTATTTCTGCACCTACTGTCTTTGCCTCGAAGAAGTACAAAATGGAGTTCATCACATCTACCAATGCCCACATCCAGCTCACAACCCCTATCACTTCCTCTATCATTGAATTTTAGACGTGCTATGATCGTGTAGAATATTCAAAAAATAAAAAAACAATGAGCCGACACATTAATAAATTATACTTCTATAAATCCTAGAACTCCCACATGAACGCACAAGCAGCCCTAAACTGTAAAATCCATCCAGGATATGTCATAAGAACTCTAGATATCACGTCAATCCGAACCGTAAAGTCCCGAACTATATATTTGACTACTTTATATTTGATCAAACTGTCAAACATGGACTAGAGATGGTAACCTATGTACTCTCTTTCTCCCTACATGTATGAATCTCTTTCCAAGAATGCTTGAAATCCTTTCCTTCCAAAATGTGATAGTATCAAATCTCCTGACGTGGCCTACCATAAGTCTCTCAGCCCCCTTGAGTTCAATGGGTGGGGCCCATCATGGCCATTAACTTTCTCTTAATCTTATTTGCTTATAGTGAAAGTTCAGTTCTGCTTGTTCCAGTAGGGAAAGGGAGACATATATAGGAAATATATAATCCGGTGTTGATTTATTTGCCCCGTGGAGTATGGAATCAAAATAAATGCTTGCCCTATTATTTGATAGGTTTTGTAATGGAAACATGCACGAATGAAATGATATGGGGCACCTTCCGATCCATATTGCCTCACCGGATGACCGAGCGAGGGGGCAGTGGACGACTCACAACTGGACCATATATATGAGGGTCAGAGGGGAATCGTCCGGCACCAATTCGGTGAGGCAGTATGGATCGGAAGGTGCGCCATATCATTCCATCTGTGCATGTTTCCATTACAAAACTTATCATATAGGACAAGCATTTATTTTTATTCCATACTCCACGGGGCAAATAAATCAACGCCGGATTATATATTTCCTATATATGTCTCCTTTTCCCTACTGGAACAAGCAGAATTGAACTTTCCTTCTAAGCAAATAAGATGAAGAGAAACTAGATGGCCATGCTGGGCCCCACCCATTGAACTCAAGGGGGCTGAGGGACTTGTGGTAGGCCACGCCGGGAGATTTGATACTATCACGTTTTGAAAGGATAGGATTTTAAGGATTCTTGGAAAGAGATTCATACGTGTAGGGAGAAAGAGAGTAGACATGTTACCATTTCTAGTCCATGTTTGACAGTTTGATCAAATATACAGTAGTCAAATATATAGTTCAGGACTTTACAATTCTGATTGACGTGATATTTAGAGTTCTAATTGACATATCCTGGATGGACTTTACAGTTTATGGCTGCTTGTGCGTTCATGTGGGATTTCTAGGATATATAGAAGTAAAATTTATTAATGTGTCGGCCAATTGTTTTTTTATATTTTTTGAATGTTCTACACGATGATAGCGCGTCTATAATTCAATGGTAGAGGAAGTAATAGGGGTTGTGAGCTGGATACGGGCATTGATAGATGTGACGAACTCTATTTTGTTCTTCTTCGAGGCAAAGACAGTAGGTGCAGAAATAGCATGTTGGTCGCGATAAATAAGAGAGCAGTCACGTAGCATGGATAAATCAACTGAAAATCACCCTTCATTATTTTTAATATCCGAACGGCTACATGCGATGAAACATCCAAAAAATCTAACATCTCAACAATACTAGAAACCTCCCCATGCTTGGTCCTTTGAAGGTGGTGGTGGCTTGTTGTTGCAGGCTTGGATATGCTTCACGACCATCTCCATCAACTGATTTATCTCCTTCATCAAAGACTGCACCAACATGCTATTATGCTAGAGTGCCTGCAGCATCTGATAGTTGTTGGTGCGCCAAACCGTCTTTCCTCTCTGCATTTGACCCATGTCAGCTGGATATCCCAGCCTGAGGGGACATGTGAACGAGGGATGTTTTCCACCTCACGAGTATGGATTAAGTTATGAAAGTGGTTCGTGGAAAGCATGGATGGGAAGTTAATAGGCCGGTTGTGTGTATGCATCTTACTGGTCTTAAGTTTTTTAGACCTCGGTGCGGTTCCCTCGCCAACACGAGGAATTTAAAAAAAACATCGGAAACTTTATTAATTAGAAATAAAGGTTAACACGAGAATTTGTTGGTAAGGTGAAGATGCAAACCTCTGGTGACCTAGGTTCCTACTCATCTTCGGGTTGAGCCAGAACGTCAGTGTGTAGTTGCGTCGTTTCTTCCTGATCTTCATGCTAATCCTCAACCCCCTCTTTTTTGAAGCCAGAGGAAAAGTCCAAGGACGATATGACCAAGGACACTAGAATGGCGTGATATCGAAGGAGTTGTTCACGAGCGGTCTGGTTTGGGTGATGCAACGCACAGGCAATATATAGATGCTTATAAGGAAACATCCATCATGAATTTGGTTCGTGAATCAACTGGGTTGATTGACAATAAATTTAATGAAAGGAAATTTCTGATTTGTATGATCACTTGCCTAGGAAAAACTACTTTGATTGACAATGGATAAACTACTTTGATTCAAGTTTTCTTCTTCCTAGGCTGGTGGAGATTAAGAAAAGCAAAAATAAAATAAAATAGGAGAGTAGAAAAAATCACACAGAAAAGCAGAGTCACGGGACAACATAAAAATGTTGCTTTGGCCTGGCATCATCATCTCGTCCTCCAATTGTTGTAACTTTTCTCAGACACACATCTTATTTCTCATATGCCACCCACAAGACAAACTTTCTTGGAGTTTTGGCTTCAGGGAGCATATACTCCCTGGTGAACAGTAAATAGAAAACAAATAGGAAATAAATTTTAGAAATTCCAAATTTTTTCTGTAGATCTTCATGTTAGTGTAACAAGCGTTCTTGCCAATTATCTCTGTCTACTCCTTGCTCTTGCTTTGGTGTCATCACTCTACTTCTCTCCATACAGTTTCACTGTGACATGATAAGCTAGTTCTTATTATCCGTGTCATTTAATTTTTTATGGATTTGTATCGCTCATATGTACATATGTGTTCCTCAAACATTTGGATTTTGAACTACCAGACCATTCAAATAAATGCTTCCTGTGTTCTCTGGTCAAAGCAAGCGTCACAGAAACATACTCGTTTTGGAATCTGAAAAATAGAAGATGCATGGACTCTTACCGAAATCTAATGATGATATATAGAAACTGAAGATAGTTCCATCAGTACATGCTTGACAACCTAGTGGAATTTTGTCTCACAAAGATGTGAAAAATAATCGAAGTGCATATTGGGTTCCATATCAATTATCTACCACACTTATTTTAACAAGCTCCTGATAATTCAAAAAAGGAACACTATGGAGCTAATCTGAAACCGCACAAGGATATTCGTGGTGCTATTATTCTGATAGTGTTGCTTGTTGATTATAAATCATGTATATAGCAAATTATCCTCTCTGAGCCATGTTCTTGGTACAGGTTACTTTGGTAGAACGTGAGAAAAATATAGCCGTGGTTAGGGTACCTCTCGCGAAGCAGCGACATGGCTTGGCAAAATAAGTTTTCAAAAGGATTGAATGTATACATATGTCAAGCCTTGCTATGTACTGGTTGTATACTTAACTCAGTTGAGTACTTATTTTTAACAGGTATATGCCTCGCTAGCACAGAAAAACAGTCAGGACCATGTACGAATCGGACGAACAGCCGGGGCCATGTCACACCTCCAATCGGAGGAGGTAAAGTATGTCATGAATGTCTCTTCCCGCATTAGTCCTTCCAGAAGTAAACTGTGTACAAGTTACTAACCTGTGGCTCGCTCACAGCCGCGCGGGCACCCGTGGCTCACTGGCAGCCGCGCCGGCACCAGTGGCAAGCTATGAAGAAACATGCCTCGCCCACCTGTTCCGACGGCAAACTTTAAAGAAACAGGTCAAACCCACATGATCCAATGGCAAACCTGGAGCGTAGAGAATCAGGCCTCTCCCGCCCCACTCAGAAGATAAGATTTGAAAATTGGTTGTTGTGTATGGAAGAGCGAAAATATTTGATTAAACTGTTGTTTATTGTAGCTTTTAGTGATGAAATATTCGATATGATTTGATTGGTGTCGTATATGGAACGGAAGGATGGAAGGATTGGTGTGTTATATGGATGATTGGGATGATGGAAGGGTTGGTTTGGTTTTTCTGGGCATGGGACGTGTGGTTCTGGTGATGCATGAATTAAAACTGGTCTTGGATTTCGGAGGGAGGGAAAAAAATCGGTGGGAGGGAGATCGCGTGGTGGGGGAAGATCGATGGAAGGGCGGAAATGAACGAAACGAAATAACGACCTACGTACTAAGACATTAGGAGTAGAGATAAACGCACACCCTATCCCTATGAGCACCCCAAGAGACTGACCATGGTGATCTACGCGGAGGCATGGCAACAGTGTCGCCAACACCGTTGACCATGGTGACCTACGTCAGGGTGGCCCGGCACTATGGGAGCGACGTGCCACCCACCCAATGAAACCGCGATATGCATGCTACATGGCCGGGCAACTGGCGGGCCCCATGACCAATGGGACCCAATAGCCAACAAACCGCACGGCTAGTACCCTGTAGCCGCCGGGCTCCACTGCAGGCCAAAGATGCTGGCAGCAGGGGCCCACCCCGCTCTCTCGCATTTGTAAGCTGGGAAGAGTATATGACCTCCCAGGAGCCCCCTAGGAGGGGGTTGGCTCATTCCACACACACACACCCACACACTCCAGGCAGAGGGCAAGGCTAGAGCTCTCTTCATCCTCCAGTGATACAGCTCCATGAGCACCCATGTACACCTAGTGTTAATCATAGTGATCCTTACAGGACTAGAGGTAGTACCTCCCCCGGAAGGCCCTGAACCTGGGTACGTCTGTGTGACCATCAGTGCTCGTGCCTAATCTCGCATTTGGGCGCCACCGGCGCTCATCGGCCCCAACCACCTGAGATAAGCCATCCCATGGCATATGCCGTGAGAACACCATGACAGTTGGCGCCCACCGTGGCGTGGGATGGTAGCAGCAGATCGGCGAGGCGCAAGGCGAGGAACTCATGGTACCTCGACTCTTACTTGCTTGCCTGCCGGGCGTCCGATGGATCGGCGAGGGATTCGGGCGCCTGTGCATCGGAAGTCGTGCCGCTGCCATCCGATTCAACCTGGGATCCAGACAACGACGCGCCTTCTTCGCCACGGCACCGGCGGGAGGATCCTTCGAGAGGAGACCTCCTGCAGTGGCAGCGGCGACGGCATCGCCTCTTCTGCGGCATTGAAACCTGATCGCGATCGCACGAGTGGAATCTGCTGAGGGTTTCTGTGATTTCTGATTTGTTTGGTTCAAGACATGATTGGTGGAGGTTGTATCGGACCGAGAACAGAAAATAAGTAACCTGCGTTGATATTCCAAACCGGAGGGGACGACTGGTTTCAATCGTGTGAATCATCGTATCCGATTAAAAGGGAGCGGAAACCAGCATAGCCCAAAACGAACGCATGTAACGACTTCATGAGCAGATGTAATCGGAAGCAGGTACATTACCACGAAGCAAACGTGTCACTCAAGTGTGATGCTTCCCATTTTTGTAACCTCAGGCAACCATGCCATGAGTATTTTCCATGTTGGCATTAATATATGTTGCATCATGACCATTGTTTTGCATGACTTATTTCTCTTTTGTTGCTTGTGATCACCTCTGTCTGGAATTACTTGTCATACAAATGGATGTATCTGGAACGTTGATCTAGAACTAAAATACATCTAGATAGATTTTCAGGCATGAGGAGCATTGAATTGAAATGAGAGAGACTAACCAGGCAAGCTTTGAGGCGATATGGTGCGTACTTGTGACTGAGCCTGTTCGCCTCCTCTTCATCCAATCTATCCTCGGTGTCAACTTCATGTACTATGTGAGACCTGACCCGTGCATCGTCTGCCTGGAAATCCTCCTCGGTGATATCATCCATCACTGAGGAGGACGAAACAGATTCTCCAGAATCTCCGCCTCGCTCAAGAACTTGTGGTCATGTACTCTACCAGAGCAGCCCGCAGCTGGTCATCATAGAAAGAAGGACGAATGAGGGCCATCGTAGTCGGCGTAGGCTGGTAGAGGCAGCACAGCAAGGGACGAGGCGAGCATCTCATGGTACCTGGACTCGTACTTGCGAGACGACCGGGTGTCCGACGGCTGGTCGAGGGATTCCGGCAACGGTGCGCCGGATTCCGGAAGTCGTGCTGCTGTTGCTGCTCCCATCCGATTCGACAAGGGATCTAGACGACGATGCGCCATCTTCACCACGGCGCCGGCGGGAGGATCCTTCGCGAGGAGACCTCCTACGGCGGGGGCGCTTCTTCTGCGGCATCGGCACCAGATCGGCGGTCACACGGGGTGGGATCGTGGTGACGGCGAGGGCCCCAATGAAAGCAGGCGTTTGATTCCGAGATTTCTTTTGGTATTTTTATTAAGAAGGCAATCCCTTTTGGTTATGGTTTTTGCTTTTCTCATCACAGCGTACCAAGCCTCTTTTATGTTTTTTGATAAAAACAGCCCCTCTTTATTAGATTAGTACCAATATTTTGAATAGCGCGCTACAAAATATAGCGAGGCCCTTCTCTAAATGCTACACAAGTTATAGCGCTAATAGCGTGCTATATTTCAAAATAGCGTTTGGAAAAAAATCAAATATATCTAGAAATAAAGTATTTAAGCAACTAAATTTTTCATAGGAGCAAGCAATATATGCATAAGGGCAAAATCCAGTACATAAAAACAGTAAGTCTCAAACATCAACACTCAACAGCCATAGTTTAAGAGTCTCTAACACACAAATATCTCTACTCCTAATGGACGACTTGGTGAATAGTCTGCGCGGTTTTTTTTCGCTGGTTTTTTTCGTCATCCTCCCACCTCCGTTTTATTTTCGTCATCCTCCCACCTCTTTCGTCTGGGTTTTTTCGTCCCCCCTCCCACCACCCCATCGGTTTATTTTTTCACTATTTCCTTCTAAACAAACACTTTCCTACCGTACAAAGAGACACAGATCTAACTTTACTAAATTACCCAAATCAAACTATCCATCTCATCAATGCAATTTGCTTTAGGAAACATATAATGGATGTGAAGGAAATAAATAATAGACTATCCAAATCAATCGATCCATCCCATCAATGCAATTTGATTTAGGAAACATATAATAAATTT
The DNA here is from genome assembly GCA_032464435.1 of Aegilops umbellulata. NCBI lineage: Eukaryota > Viridiplantae > Streptophyta > Magnoliopsida > Poales > Poaceae > Aegilops > Aegilops umbellulata. The sequence goes on along the minus strand of CP136060.1, from coordinate 69,602,745 downwards.
TAAGGAAACAAATAACAGACTTTAAAGAAAAATCCAATTAACTAATCTCTACTCTTAAAGGCCCCTCGATTGATTTTTGTCCCTCGCTTCCTTTCCCAGCACTGATACAATAGAAGGAATTATAATCAAACAATCCATCTCATCAATGCAATTTGCTTTAGGAAACATATAATGGATGTGAAGGAAACAAATAATAGATTATCCAAATTAATCGATCCATCCCATCAATGCAATTTGATTTAGGAAACATATAATATATCTTAAGGAAACAAATAACAGACTTTAAAGAAAAATCCAATTAACTAATCTCTACTCTTAAAGACCCCTCGATTGATTTTTGTCCCTCGCTTCCTTTCCCAGCACTGATACAATGGAAGGAATTATAATCCACCTATTTGTTCTCCTATATATCCGTGCAGGCAACACAACATAAACCGGTGAAAAAAACACTCACCCCGCACGTCCCCTGCCTGCAATCCCGAGACGCCGCCATCGCTCCAGCCTCCAGCCTCCGCCGTCCTACATCTTGCCCCTCTCCAACCTCAGAGACCTCCGCCACCGCCGCCATCTCGGAACCCCAGTTCAGGGCAGGACTCAGGGAGGGTGTGGCTGTGGACGACGCTGCCGCCGTCGCAGAACCCTAGGGCAGGGCGTGGTCGCGTTGCGGGCAGCGCGAGCGGCCGTGCATCTCCCCCGTTAGGCTGTCTTCGGCAGGAACTCGGGACCTCCTCCTGACAGAGCCAAGGCCCTCCGAGGTCCAAGTCGCTGTGCGGCGTGCACAGTAATCTCCCCGGCTTACTCTCTCTTCACGTCAATGCTCCTGTGCTCCGACCCTCCCCGACCCCTCCCAGCACGCAGCAGAGTCTCTCGGGTTTGAGCTCCACCGGGCCGCCGGCGGCAGCGTCCATGTTCGTTGGGCGGTAATGCAACGGGGCAACGCACGTCCATGTTTGTTCCTATCCAAATATTACACGGTCGCATAATTCTTCCCTAACTTGCAGATGCTATCCAGGCCACATTATCCTTCCCTGACATGCAGATGCTATCTAAGCATTTGTGTTCTAACAGAAATAAGTAACTTTTTTCATTAAATCAATAAGAGCAGCACAAAGTCTAGGTCCCTGTCTCGGTGGCAGACGGAAGGAGGAGAAGGATTGATATGTATGAGAATATTAATATTGAACTCTTAAAGTTAATGTGGCCCCATTGCAATGCACGGGCGTTCTTCTAGTACACAGTTAATTAGTCAAACTGTAAACCATATTGAGGAAATCAACATCTTTCTATGAATATACAGGGATCTCCTTCTGAATCCTACTTCCCTTTGTTGGTGCTCTTGTCGGCATTCATCTGGTGGTGCTCTTGCCAGCGGCATAGCAAGAGACGGGGAGGGCATGGAGTTGGCTCAAGGGAAAGTGGGTATGCGACGGTGTGGATGCTTGATTACCTGGTGGTTGACTTGCCGACGGTGTGGTTGACATCGCCCATCGGTGTAGGATGGAGTCGAGATGGAGGACGCCGCCGCGGCGAGATGATGCTGTCGCCGCTGCTCAAGATATTGCTACCGCTGCTTGCGCTCACGACCAGATGTTGCCGTCGCCGTCGCCGCCGCCGCCGCCGCTCATCTGGGCTGTGAACTGGGAAGGGGATGAGAAGTGAGAACTAGGGTTAGCCGGTTAGGTCTCGTGGGAGAATAAGTGAGAAAGCTAGTGGTCGGTCGTGGGTTGGTTTTGGGCTTTTGACCTGCTGGGCCTGCTGGGCTGCTCAAGATATTGCCGCCGCCGCTCATCTGCACGTTGTAACGTTACAAAGTTATAGCGTGTGTAGCGCGCTAATTACGTGATCAGCGCCGTAGCGTCCGATTTTGCCAAAACGTAACGTCTCCCTTCCAAATATGCTATAACCGCGTTATAACGGCGAAATAGCGCGCTATTTAAAATATTAATTAGTACTAGTAACTACAGTTTTTTTTAAGTTATATCGACCAGTACAGCGAAAGTTTGAGAGGGGCTTCTTCAAACCAGCCACTACATAATGGACCTCTAGCCATCCTTACTAGCTCATGGTTGCTCTATTAGCATCTCTAAAACAATGTTGAAATAAAATATTGGGAAAATCACAAGCAGTATGATAGCAGTCATCAAAAATCGCCGCTGCTACACCAGGGATCGTCCTCCATTGTTCATCACCTCTATTACCTCCATGTTCTCCGAGTTTACGACCAGCTTGTTGCAGCCTAGATTTTGTGCCAACTGCAGCCCAAACTTAAGAGCTTGAGCTTCCGCGGATAGAGCATCAATGCATAAATCTAGTTTACAATTTCCTCCTGCAATAAAGGTTACAATGTATGTTGGGGATATAACTACTAGATACGAACCGCCCAGGCGGGGCCGGGTTATACCACTGGCGGCTTACCAATGAAGATTGCGGATCATACAAGCCCGTTGACGGCCCAAGACCCAGTGGCGACTTGAGGCCCAAGAGGATGAACCGCCATATGTGTATGACTTGTTTTGTAAGCCAAGCATTGTTAGTCACCGAGCCGGGCACGTTGTGTATGAGCCGGGCGGGACTCCGTGAGCTGCCGGACGTCAACCTGTGTATATAAAGGGACGACCTGGCGGTGGTTTAGGGCAAGAAACAAGAGATTGAGAACTAGGTCAAGCGTATTCGCTCCCTGGTAATCGAAACCCAAGTAATACAATCCAAAACTGGAGTAGGCCTTGTTACCTCCACCGCGAGGGGCCGAACCAGTATAAACCCTTTGTGTCCTTTGTCCCGATTAAGCCCTTTAAGCTAACCTAGTTGCGATGGCTCCACGACTAAGTCCTTCCGCTAGGACATTTGCCGTGACAATTCCACGACAGTTGGCGCCCACCGTGGGGCCAGCGCACGGTTGTTTCGAGTTCTTAAAGGGCAGCTTCGAAGGGATCAAGGGATACGCTGTGGGCCGGATGACCAAGAGTCGTCGCGGCAAGCTCTACATTGACGATGCAGGATGGGGCCCCAAGGCTGGCTTAATTGAGTACGGGTACCGGGTCCCCTTCGGCGGAATCCACATCTTCATCGGCAAGATCGGCGACCCGGGCCCTGAGCCGGACACCTGCACCGACATCGTCGAGACGGCTCAGCGTGCACGACTGATGGCTTCTCGCCCCTCGTTGGTTACCCCAAGTGTAAGGTTTGAGATGCAGCGTAGCGGAAGTTTTCCCTTGGCAAAGATACCAAGGATCGAATCCCCAGAGACTCCAAGTTTCAACGAGAAGGTGTCAATCGCTAACGGCACCGTGGATTAGCAATCGACGTGGACCTGCACACAAAACAAATACCTTCGTCCCCAACGAGTACAGAGAGGTTGTCAATCCCTCCGGCCTTGTAGTTTACAAAGGGTTAAAACGCAAGTGGTAATAGTGATGGATAGTGCTGCGGAAAGTAAAAGCGGAAAGTAAAAGCAACGGAAAGTAAATAGCAAAGTAACCAATGATGTGAACATGGACCGGAGCGCCATGACGTTCACTAGTGATGTCTCTCCCAAAAGACGATAAAACAGCTATGTGAGGTAAACAAATTACAGCTGGGCAATTGACAAGATTATGTGCGCAAACCACTGCTAACTATATCGCAAGATTGGTTGAGGTTCAGAGCATGGGCAGTACGCCAAGGTAAGTAGACCGAAATCCATCTGCATCTACCACTAATCATCCACCTTGAGATATCTATCCAGAACATCTCGCTGGTATTAAGTTGCGAGCCCCACCCAAAGTGTAAACTCAAAGCAACAGACAACTGCATTAAAATAACTTTGCGTAAAGTAAACAATCCTTGCGCCCGCGGGCACAAGCACCGTTGTTTTCCCCCTTGTGGCAACAGCACATCCCCTAGACTCATGTTTCTGTCACTCAAGCTAGTCATCGAGGGGCATGAACCCACAATCGAGCATAACGTTCCCTCTTGGAGTTACAATCTACTACTCGGCCAAAGCAATAAACGGTAACGGAGAACATGCAAGAATTACTCACGAACTAAAATATAAAAGGGATTAATCAAATATATTACTCAAACACAATCTGAACATAATCTCACAATCCATCGGATCCCAGCAAACTCATCATAGCAACAACATAAGAATTACATATGTGCCTCGATCATGTAGGGCAGCTCACGAGGACTAATTAGTGAAGCACAAGAACGGGACGAGAACATCACATAGCTACTGGTCATGGACCCATGGTCCAAGGGAGACTACTCACGCATCATCCGGGAGGCGTCCATGGTGGTGGAGAAGGTCCCGGTGGTGATCCTCCCCTCCGGCAGGGTGCCGGGAAGAGTTCTCCTGGAGCTCCCGATCTTGGAAGCGCGGCGGCGGCGAAATAGAGATGCGATCGTGGAAAAGGGCTCTCGTCCCGAGGGTTTCGAGACGTGCTTTAAATATACGCCAAAGGGTGGCGTCGGAAGGCCTCAGGGGGGCCCAGGCGCCCCCCCGGCGCGGCCTAAGGGGGGGGCGCGCCACCAGGGCGCCTCGGCCCCTGGTGGTCCCCCTCCGGCTGAGCTTCGGGGTTCCGGAAGGTTCCGGAACGCTGATTTTTTATATATTTTTTCCGGAATTTTTCTGACAGTTTTCGTAATGGAAAAACCTGAAATACAAAAACAGCAGAAAACAGAAACTGGCACTGGGGTGCACTGAGTTAATAGGTTAGTCCAAATATGATCAAAATTGTATGGAAGTGTATAAATATCATAGCAATATCACCCAAAAGGGGCATGGAGCAAGCAGAAATTATGGATACGTTTTGGACGTATCAACATCCCCAAGCTTAATGCCTGCTCGTCCTCGAGTAGGTAAGTGACAACAAGAATAATTTCTGTGGTGACATGCTATCAACCATATAGGACTTTTCATAGTCACATGATAAAAGCTTTCACAGACAATGCTTCTAAAGTAACTTAGTTGCCTCAAAAAAATCTCAAAGAACTAAAAGTTTTTCAACATGAAACTGAAGCATCAAACAGATTTGCAATGAACATGGTAAGTAAATATGACAAGTGATATCTCGCTTGCCCCCTTTAGTGAAGCAAAACATAAATGCAGGGGCACCTCCAAGGTTTAAGTGACGACTAGATACAATCACTTCAGAATAAACGATATCACAACCATGCAAAAGACAATGCTACTTTGGGACAATGCACATTACACTCAGAATGACAACCATGCTCTCAGTAGTTGGTGCTTTTAGAAGAAGGTGGAGACTCTCGAACCGTGGCTTTATTGGCAAGTTGAAAATCCGTAGTCGGAAACAAAGACAAAGCATGTACCAGAGCTCTTGGTTTTAAAAACAGGGATAATAATTTTTTTTGGTGTGCATGTTTCGTCAATGAATGCTAGCAGCTAACCCAATTACTTCTTGAACTGGACAAGTTTCGAGGAATGGCTCCCGAGTGAGGATCATAACACCCTCTTAATCTCCTTGGTTTATCACTGCCAAAGTTTTCTGATTTCTCATGAACAAAGCGTGAAGGAAGATTCGTTGGTTATATTAATTTTTAGCGAGCCGGGCGCACTCAATGCCAATTCCTTCTCATATTATAGGTTGCACATTATACATGCAATCCTGATGGTGAAGCTTGTCCAACTCAAAAAGATCATGAATCAACCACTACTTCCTCATGAACTTTACAACAGAGGCACAAAATAGGAACTTTATTTGAATATTTCGAGATGGTACACGAAAGTCTTCGTTAGGAATGGCGGGTAAATACCATGTATAGGAAGGTATGGTGGACTCATATGGCAAAACTGGTTTAAAGGATTTGGATGCACAAGCAGTCAGTCCGCTTAGTACAGGCGAAGGCTAGCAAAAGACTGGGAGCGACCAACTTAGAGAGCAATGACGGCCATAATCATGCAGAGCGACAAAGCAACATTGAATCAGGCATGGTAGTTCTATCGCTACTCAGAAATAAAAGATCATCAAGGCTTGACAGACTTTCTTTACAGTCTTGAATATGCGTGAGCATACGCCAAGTCAATCAAAATAAATTCTCAGAGGAAGATATCACTAACCATACCACATCATACTCAAAACAAATCACGTTGGTACTCCAATATCACATTGGAAACCTTCCAGCTATTTGCAACTAACCATAAGCGACCAGAATTACCAAGCAACATCATGCATGTAGCATCTTCATCATAGACATATCAATCAATCCAACAGAAGAAAACTCTCCTAAAAAGAATAATCACGACAATATAGAGAGTTCAAGCAACCAACTAAGCAAAAGCTCTTTAAAAAGATAAGCATGGCAACTAAGAGCTGAGCAAGGTATTAGCTATTGAAAGACAAAGAACACACACGGCAAAGATAGACATGAAAACTCCATGTTATGTTCTAGGTAGAAGTGGAGCGTGTTTCTCTCCCACATAAAGCTAGCTGAGTTCCGACTCGTTACTAAAAGCTTAAAGAAAACTAAAAAGGAAAACTAAAAGCAAGACGCTCCAAGCATAGCACATAGCACATGAAGTGATAAAAATATAGTGGAACGAGAGACGAACTGATAATGTTGATGGAGAAGGGGATGCACAGGGGGCATCCCCAAGCTTAGACGCTTGAGTCTTCTTGAATATTTCTTGGGGGTGCACGGGGGCATCCCCAAGCTTGAGCGCTTGACACTCCTGAATCTTTTTATCATCTTCCCTTGCACACTTGAAAACTCCCTTCATACAAAACTCATCATAATCTGATTAGCAAGGTTAGTACCCACAATATTATAATTGTTCCTTGCTGGAAATAAAGATATTCTTGCAAGCATACTGTTTCTCTGGACTCCCATAAGGTTTTTGCAAGAAAACAGCAAGCTAAAGGCTCGCACAACGAAGAAAAGGCAAAACAGTACAGAATCTGTGAAAAACAGACCAGCAGGCAGTAAATGATTTTTTCGGGGCACTTCTGCAACTCCAATCAAAAAACTCAGAACAGACGCCTGAAAGACAGTTATATAGAGCACGCTGTGGAAAAAATGCATACCAAAAATATGATCTGGTGATTTTATGCGAATTTTTCTGTACGAGGACAGAATCTGTTTCCTGGACAGCACGTCACAACTCTTGATCTTTCCTGCAATCAGAGGCTATACTTGGCACAAAACTGAAAAGTAAAGATACAATGATGATGCTACAGTAGTAACAACATCAAGACACAACAAAAGCAGAAGAAAAATAAAATTTATTCATTTGGGTTGCCTCCCAAAAAGCGCTTTCTTTTATGCCTTTGAGCTAGGCATAATGCATAGAGATCAAGTCTTATCAAGAGTAAGAGCATAGCTAGCCCGTGTAACGGACTCAAACGGTAACTTAATATTTTTGCGAGGGAAGTGTTCCATCTCTTTCTTGAGAGGAAACTGGAATTTTATATTCCCCTCTTTCATGTCAATGACGGCACCAACGGTGCGAAGAAAAGGGCGTCCCAAAATAATTGGACATGAAGGATCACATTCAATGTCCATAACAATGAAATCAACGGGAACATAATTATCCTTAACAACAATAAGCACATCATCAATCCTCCCCAAGGGTTTCCTCAAGGAAGAATCAACAAAACGAATACCAAAAGGACAAGGATCATAAGGTTTGAAATTAAGCATGTCATATATCCTTTTGGGCATAACGGAGGTACTAGCTCCAACATCACATAAAGCATTGCAAGCGAAGTTATTCAGTTTAATTTTAATCGTAGGATCCCAACCATCTTCTAGCTTTCTAGGAATGGAGGCTTCTAACTTAAGTTTCTCCTCCCTAGCTTTGATGAGAGCATTAGTGATATGCTCTGTGAAGGCAAGGTTAAGCGTGCTAGTGCGTGGATCTCTAGACATCTTGTGAAGGAAATCAATAACTTTAGTAAGAGTGCAATTATCAAAATCAAGGTCACTACTATCAAGTAAAGTGGTAGTGGTGTCCTTTAGGCTCACTCGTTCGGTAGTTTCAATGTTCATAGCATCACCATTAATAGGTCCAATGGGACCAGGAGCGCGTTGGGTGCTAAGAGTTTGGGTATCTTCAACAACTTTAATAGTAGCAACAGTGTGGTGGGTAGGAAGGCTCTTAATTCTTTCTTCTTCCTCCCTTTCTCTAGCCCATCTTTCTTTAAGTTTAGCCAACATCCTAATGTTTTCATTAATTTGCACTTGGATAGCATTCATAGGAGTGACCGTCCTCTCCTCAAGAGGAGAAGTTTTAATCTTAAGCAATTCTACCTCATGGGCTAAATTGTCTACCTTTGAAGAGAGATCATCAAGTTTGTTTAGTTTCTCTTCTACACTTTTATTAAAAGCTTTTTGAGTAGTGATGAAATCTCTAAGCATAGTCTCTAGTTCAGTAGTGGAGTTCTTGGTACTAGGATAAGCATTGTTGTTCCCATAAGAGTTAGAGGGGAACGGTCTAGGATTGCTACCAAAATTACTCCTATAAGCATTGTTATTGAAATTGTTTCTAGAGACAAAGTTCACATCTACTTGTTCTTGAGCAATCAAAGAATTCAAAGGAACATCACTAGGATCAACAGAAGATTGCTTCGAAAGTAGAGACATAATCAAGTCAACTTTTTCATTTAGGGAGGAGATCTCCTCGACAGAGTTTACCTTCCTACCTGTTGGAGCGCGTTCAGTGTGCCATTGGGAATAGTTGGTCATCATCTCATCGAGAAGTTTTGTGGCAGCACCAAGTGTAGTTGACATAAAGGTTCCTCCCGCGGCCGAATCTAGCAAGTTCCGCGAGGTAAAGTTCAAGCCTGCATAAAAAGTTTGGATAACCATCCAAGTAGACAAACAGTGAGTAGGGCAGTTCTTGACAAGAGATTTCATGCGTTCCCAAGCTTGGGCAACGTGTTCATTATCCATTTGTTTAAAATTCATAATGGTACTTCTCAGTTGGATAATCTTAGCAGGAGGATAGTACTTTCCAATAAAAGCATCTTTGCACTTGTCCCAAGAGTCAATGCTATTTCTAGGCAAAGACTGAAACCAAATCTTAGCTCCTCCTCTCAAGGAGAAAGGAAAAAGCTTAAGCTTAACAATATTACCATCTAGTTCTTGGTACTTTTGCATATCACAGAGCGCAACAAAATTGTTCAAGTGTAAAGCAACATCATCTCCAGCACCGGAGAATTGGTCTTTCATGACCAAGTTCAATAAAGCAGGTTTAATCTCATAAGAGGATGCTGAAGTGGCAGGCGCAGTAATAGGCGTGCAAATAAAGTCATCGTTGTTGTGACTAGTGAAGTCACAAAACTTGGTGTACTCAGTGGAACCCATAGCAGCGAGCAAGCAAGACACTAAAGCAAAAAACTGAAAAGTAAACTAACAAGACTAAAAAAACAAAAGTAAAGGAAAGCGTGCAACTCCCCTATCTCGAAGAGCGGACTCCCCGGCAACGGCGCCAGAAAACACCCTTGATGGCTTCTCGCCCCTCGTTGCTTCCCCCAAGTGTAAGGTTTGAGATGCAGCGTAGCGGAAGTTTTCCCTTGGCAAAGATACCAAGGATCGAATCCCCAGAGACTCCAAGTTTCAACGAGAAGGTGTCAATCGCTAACGGCACCGTGGATTAGAAATCGACGTGGACCTGCACACAAAACAAATACCTTCGTCCCCAACGAGTACAGAGAGGTTGTCAATCCCTCTGGCCTTGTAGTTTACAAAGGGTTAAAACGCAAGTGGTAATAGTGATGGATAGTGCTGCGGAAAGTAAAAGCGGAAAGTAAAAGCAACGGAAAGTAAATAGCAAAGTGACCAATGATGTGAACATGGACCGGGGTGCCATGACGTTCACTAGTGATGTCTCTCCCAAAAGACGATAAAACAGCTATGCGAGGTAAACAAATTACAGCTGGGCAATTGACAGGATTATGTGCGTAAACCACTGCTAACTATATCGCAAGATTGGTTGAGGTTCAGAGCATGGGCAGTACGCCAAGGTAAGTAGACCTAAATCCATCTGCATCTACTACTAATCATCCACCTTGAGATATCTATCCAGAACATCTCGCTGGTATTAAGTTGCGAGCCCCACCCAAAGTGTAAACTCAAAGCAACAGACAACTGCATTAAAATAACTTTGCGTAAAGTAAACAATCCTTGCGCCCGCGGGCACAAGCACCGTTGTTTTCCCCCTTGTGGCAACAGCACATCCCCTAGACTCATGTTTCTGTCACTCAAGCTAGTCATCGAGGGGCATGAACCCACAATCGAGCATAACGTTCCCTCTTGGAGTTACAATCTACTACTCGGCCAAAGCAATAAACGGTAACGGAGAACATGCAAGAATTACTCACGAACTAAAATATAAAAGGGATTAATCAAATATATTACTCAAACACAATCTGAACATAATCTCACAATCCATCGGATCCCAGCAAACTCATCATGGCAACAGCATAAGAATTACATATGTGCCTCGATCATGTAGGGCAGCTCACGAGGACTAATTAGTGAAGCACAAGAACGGGAGGAGAACATCACATAGCTACTGGTCATGGACCAATGGTCCAAGGGAGACTACTCACGCATCATCCGGGAGGCGTCCATGGTGGTGGAGAAGGTCCCGGTGGTGATCCTCCCCTCCGGCAGGGTGCCGGGAAGAGTTCTCCTGGCGCTCCCGATCTTGGAAGCGCGGCGGCGGCGAAACAGAGATGCGATCGTGGAAAAGGGCTCTCGTCCCGAGGGTTTCGAGACGTGCTTTAAATATACGCCAAAGGGTGGCGTCGGAAGGCCTCAGGGGGGCCCAGGCGCCCCCCCCGGCGCGGCCTAGGGGGGGCCGCGCCACCAGGGCGCCTCGGCCCCTGGTGGTCCCCCTCCGGCTGAGCTTCGGGGTTCCGGAAGGTTCCGGAACGCTGATTTTTTATATATTTTTTCCGAAATTTTTTTGACAGTTTTCGTAATGGAAAAACCTGAAATACAAAAACAGCAGAAAACAGAAACTGGCACTGGGGTGCACTGAGTTAATAGGTTAGTCCAAATATGATCAAAATTGTATGGAAGTGTATAAATATCATAGCAATATCACCCAAAAGGGGCATGGAGCAAGCAGAAATTATGGATACGTTTTGGACGTATCAACGACCTACCCGAGTTCAAACCGCCGTGAAGCGTGCCTTTGTTGGTTTCATCCATGGTGCAGAAGCTGGAGAAGGATATGTGACTAGTGGTGAGACGGCCATCTACTCTGATGGTGAGTCGTCCACCGGCGAGATCGATTCAATATGTCAACTGCAAGGCGGCCGGCTTGAGGTCTGTTCCGATGGCGACAGTATTCCGGGCCCCTATGAGCCGCCGAACCGGTTTACGATCTTCATGACCGGTACACAGTCGGCGCTCGGTTCAACAACCGCCGCGGCTATGACCTCTAGTTCAACTGCTGCGGCGACGACTGGAGCTAGTGGCACTGCGCGCCCGCCGGCTCAAGCTTTGACAGAGTTATTGGAGGCTTTGGTGACTCTGATGGGGGTGGAGGTAACCCCGGACAACCAGGAACAACACAAGATAGATGTGGTGAACCTACGAGATGAGATAGCTCAAGCCAAGGAAGAGCTGGCGGCTGAGAACGCTAGGATGGCCATAGAGCGAGCTGCTTTGGATGCCCAGGCACAACGGATCCAGGCAGAGTCGTTTACCCCTGGTTTACGACGCGAGGAACCTCTTCAACACGCCTAGAGCAGGGACCAGTGACCCGCCGGTGGTGAACCGGGCAGTTGAGGCGCCTGTGACTGGAGCGCCGGTTCAGCCGCGTGCGAAGGATCCGCTCCGCATGAATAATACTCTGCTCCAGCACATTCCGACACCGCTGGGTCACTATTCTAACCCTTTGGATAATATGACTGCTACGGCAACGCGATTGGCGGCTCTGCCAGTTGAAGGCGAGTCTCCAACAGCAGTAGAGACATGGAGGGTTAGAGAGCTTCTTCAGACAACTGTGGCTCAACAGGCGGCTTATTCTTACAGCCGCGAGCGGATTCACTCAACCACTCGACCGAGTCAGAGTTATAGCAGGCATATTGAGTCGCTCGCCATTTCAATCAGTGAGCAACACCGCAACCAGCCTCGTGGGCATGACCCGGCGTGCGGAGGTAATAATGCCCAGGCTTTGGTGGATTAGGATGAGGCGCGTCGCTGAGCAGGCAGCTCAACTAGCGGCTGAACAACAATCCCCGGTTTATCCATCAGTTTCGGTGGAGGCAGGTGTGACCTCTAGAACCTTGGGTGTGCCGTCTTTAGTGCCGGCTCTACGTAACGAGTGTTTACCTAAGGATTTTAAGGGTCCTTGTAAGGTACCTAATTACATAGCAGATCAACCCCCTGAAGCTTGGATTGAGAGTTATGAGATGTCAATGGAGATGCTGGATGTTAGCAATGCTGCATGCGCTGAGTATTTCACCATGATGTTGGATGGGACGACTCGTACTTGGTTGAAAGGGCTGCGTGTTAACTCCATTAGATCATGGGCCAAGTTAAAAGCCCGTTTTATCCAGAATTTTAAAGACACGTACAAGCAGCCTATCTCAATTGTCACTACTAGGGAAAAGCCTAGCAGCAGCGCGGGTTTTGGGCCTATTAGCAGCGCGGGGACCGGCGCTACTAATAAGGCGCTACAGCTAACGTATAGCAGCAACGCGGGTGGCACCCGCGCTACTACTACGTCCGTTAGTAGCAGTGTGGGTAAAAACCCGCGCTACTACTAACCCGCGGAATTTTTTTCCGAATTTTTTGCCCGAATTTTAAATTTTCTGCATTATTTTAACCTCTAATCTCTAATCACCCTCATCGCTGCTCAATTTAATCTCTAATCACCCCTCATCATTCCAAATCATCTAACTTCCCGGACGGTCACCCATCCTCTCACTACTCCAGCCTGAGCACGCTTAACTTCCGGGTTCTATTCTACCTCGATTCCAAGTCTCCACTTGTTGTTTTCCTGACAATAGTAAGATGTCAATCCTATTAACCCTCGGGAGTTTAGCTTGAGCATGAAGTCACATATTTCACTGCTTGAGTTTAAAACTATTGTTCTAAAAAAGAATAATTATTTATTAACAGTAATATTTCTTCAATAACTAGTTTGACCACAGTTTGACCAGATTTGACCAAAATTCAAAAAACTGAAATAATTATTTAGTAACACTAATATCCTTGAATAATTATTTTGACCACAGTTTGACCAGATTTAACAAAAAGTAAAGAAAAAACTGAAATTTGATGAATTTTTTTGCCTCCAGATCTTAAAAGCCCCGTAACTTTTTTCTGTTAGGTTTTTGAGGATTTTAAAAATGTTTAACGGGGTTCCTTGGGGTTTTCGAGTAGATGATTTTTCATATAAAAAACTTTTTCATCCGAGTTAGTATGCAAAAGTTATGCCCATTTTTACAAATTCTCGAGAGATTTTGCAAATGAAGTCGAAATTCATATTTGCAAATTTTCCCAACAACTAGACCACATATCACATGGGAAACTTATTTTCTTTTATTTTTTTGACATTTTCATCATTTTCTTTTATTTTTTAAAAATTGAAAAGGCGATCCACGCGGGGGGGGGGGGGGGGGGTAGAGTTTGAAAATAGGACCACACCCCACGCTACTATTATGGAAGACGATTAGTAGTAGCGAGTGGTAAAAACACGCCCTACTACTATCAACTTAGTAGTAGAGAGGTTTATAACCATCGCTACTACTATGGCATGGTCCAGGGGCATGGTAGAGACCACTTAGTAGTAGCGAGGGTTAAAAACCAACGCTGCTGCTATAAACTTAGTAGTAGCGAGGGTTAAAAACCCGCGCTACTACTATGGCATGTCCCGGGGGGCACGGTAGAGACCGCTTAGTAGTAGCGAGGGTTAAATACCAGCGCTACTGCTATCAGCTTAGTAGTAGCGAGGTTTAAAAACCCGCGCTACTACTACTTAGCAGCAGCGCCTGATTTTAAAGCGCGCTGCTGGTAAGATTCTATGTATAGGCTTTTCCCTAGTAGTGTGTGGATTTGGACTCTTGTGTCCAAGGTGAGGGCGAGTCAACAACCCATTGGGTGCGCCGGGTCTCAGCCATCATACACTCATCGGATAGTATCAATGCTGGTTCAGCAATACTGATGTTGGGGAAAAATTGTCGTTTCATGCTGAGGGAGTCCTGGATTAGGGGGTGTTCGGATAGCCGGACTATACCTTCAGCCGGACTCCAGGACTATGAAGATACAAGATTGAAGACTTCGTCCCGTGTCCGGAAGGATCTTTTCTTGGCGTGGAAGGCAAGCTAGGCGTGCGGATATTCAAGATCTCCTACAATTGTAACCGACTCTGTGTAACCCTAACCCTATCCGGCGTCTATATAAACCGGAGAGTTGTAGTCCGTAGGACAACCATCATCATACACAATCATACCATAGGCTAGCTTCTAGGGTTTAGCCTCCTTGATCTCGTGGTAGATCTACTTTTGTACTACCCATATCATCAATATTAATCTAGCAGGAGTAGGGTTTTACCTCCATTGAGAGGGCCCGAACCTGGGTAAAATAAAATGTCCCTAGTCTCCTGTTACCATCCGACCTTGACGCACAGTTCGGGACCCCCTACCCGAGATCCGCCGGTTTTGACACCGACATTGGTGCTTTCATTGAGAGTTCCTCTGTGTTGTCGCTCCGGCCCCGATCCTCGACTCGGAGCCCGCTGCGTTCTTTGAGGATGAACGGTTGGACGCACCTCGGGGGCCGCGATCTTAAAGGCGATCGAGCCGAACGCCAGCCCCGCACTGCGCATGGCCCATGGCTCCAAGGAGTCGGATTCTTCTCCGAACTCCGGGCCTTCCGTGCCCCCGCCGATCGAATTTGATTGGGCGCCTGTAATGGAGTTCACCGCCGCGGACATCTTTCAGTGCTCACCTTTCGGTGATATCCTGAAATCTCTCAAGTCTCTCTCTTTATCAGGAGAGCCCAGGCCGGACTATGGTCTGCGAGGTTGGGATTCGGACGACGAAGAAATTCAAAGCCCACCCACCACCCACTTAATAGCCACTGTCGATGATTTAACCGACATGCTTGACTTCGGCTCCGAAGACTTTGACGGTATGGACGACGAAGGAGGAGACGAACAAGAACCAGCACCTGTAGGGCGCTGGACCGCCACCTCGTCATATGACATATATATGGTGGACGCTCCAAAGGATGGAGATGGCGATGGAACAGCGGAGGACGACAACTCGAAAAAACCGCCAAAATGTCGGCGTCAACGACGCCGCTCTAAATCCCGCCATAGCAGAAACGGTGATTCCGGCATGGGATATAATACTACCCCGAACAGCGCCGAAGAACACCAAAACTAGCAAGATTCGGCGCAGGAAGATGGAAAAGCCAGCCCTCATGAGAGAGCGGCAGAGCAAGAGGTTGAGGATGATAACTACATGCCTCCCTCCGAAGACGAGGCAAGCCTCGACGACGACGAATTTGTCGTACCATCAGACCCCGCCGAACAAGAGCGTTTTAAACGCATGCTTCTAGCCACGGCGAACAGCCTAAAGAAAAAGCAGCAACAGCTTAAAGCTGATCAAGATTTGCTAGCTGACAGATGGACGGAAGTCCTTGCGGCCGAAGAGTATGAACTCGGGCGCCCCTCCAAAAATTATCCTAAGCGCAGGACGCTACCCCAATCAGAGGGGGAAACATATGACATGGCAGACCGGCCACCTCGCGGCCGCGACAGAGAGGCCTGTCGAACCTTTAAACAAGCCATGCCCCGATGCCGTTCAACTAAGGCACGGGAAAACGAGCCAAACCTGCGAGACGTATTGGAGGATAAAGCAAGGCAAACAAGATCGATCTATGGATCACGCGGACGCCCGACGTCACGTGATGATTTTCACTCCGGACACAATAAATCCGGCCAGGCCGAACACAACAGGCATAGCTCTTCCGAGCTGCGTCGTGACATAGCCCAGTACAGGGGCGCCGCATACCCACTATGCTTCACAGATGAAGTAATGGATCATAAAATCCCAGAAGGATTCAAACCCGTCAACATCGAGTCGTACGATGGTACAACAGATCCGGCAGTATGGATTGAGGATTATCTCCTTCACATACACATGGCACGTGGCGACGATCTACACGCCATCAAATATCTACCCCTTAAGCTCAAGGGACCAGCCCGGCACTGGATTAACAGCCTACCAGGGGACTCAATCGGTTCTTGGGAGGACCTGGAAGCCGCATTCCTCGACAACTTCCAGGGGACCTATGTGCGGCCACCGGACGCCGACGACCTAAGCCACATAATTCAGCAGCCAGAAGAATCGGCCAGGCAATTCTGGACACGGTTCGTAACAAAGAAAATTCAGATAGTCGATTGTCCGGACGTAGAGGCCCTAGCAGCCTTCATACATAACATCCGCAACGAGTGGCTTGTCCGGCACCTGGGACAGGAAAAGCCGAAATCCATGGCAGCCCTCACGACAGTCATGACCCGCTTTTGCGCGGGCGAAGATAGCTGGCTAGCTCGCAGCAACAACTTATCGAAGAAGCGTGGTAATTCGGATACCAAGGACAAAAGTGGCAGGTCATGTCGAAATAATCAAAAGCGCCGCGTTAGCAGTGACAGCAATGAGGATACGGTGGTAAATGCCGGATTCAGAGGCTATAAATCCGGTCAGCGGAAAAAGCCATTTAAAAAGAATACCCAGGGCCCGTCCAGTTTGGACCGGATACTCGACCGCTCGTGCCAGATTCATGGCACCCCCGAAAGGCCAGCCAATCACACCAACAGAGATTGTTGGGTGTTCAAGCAGGCAGGCAAGTTAAGAGCCGAACACAAAGACAAGGGGCTGAATAGCGACGACGAGGAGGAGCCCAGGCCGCCGAACAACAATGGACAGAAGGGGTTTCCCCCACAAGTGCGGACGGTGAACATGATATACGCGACCCACATTCCCAAGCGGGAGAGGAAGCGTGCGCTACGGGACGTATACTTGATGGAGCCAGTCGCCCCAAAGTTCAACCCATGGTCCTCCTGCCCGATCACTTTCGATCGAAGGGACCACCACACTAGCATCCGTCACGGCGGTTTTGCCGCATTGGTCCTTGACTCAATCATTGACGGATTTCATCTCACTAGAGTCCTCATGGACGGCGGCAGTAGCCTGAACCTGCTTTATCAGGATACAGTGCGGAAAATGGGCATAGATCCATCAAGGATCAAGCCCACAAGGATGACCTTTAAAGGCGTCATCCCAGGTGTAGAGGCCAATTGCACAGGCTCGATAACACTTGATGTGGTCTTCGGATCTCCGGATAACTTCCGAAGTGAAGAGTTAATCTTCGATATAGTACCGTTCCGCAGTGGCTATCATGCCCTGCTCGGACGAACCGCATTCGCTAAATTCAATGAGGTGCCGCACTACGCATATCTCAAGCTCAAGATGCCAGGCCCTCGAGGAGTAATTACGGTCAGCGGAAACACCGAACGCTCCATCCGTACGGAGTAGCACACGGCGGCCCTCGCAGCGGAAGTACAAAGCAGCCTTTCAAGGCAACTCTCCTGTCCGGCCGTTAAAAAGCCGGACAATGCAAAGCGCCCCCGGAGTAACCTGCAACAAGACCGCCTGGCACGTTCGGAGCAAGCGTAGCAATACGGCCCCAACCCCAGCCATCGCAGCATAGCAGAGCTAGTACCTCGAGTACACAATTACGCCCTTGAAATTCCATGGGCACAGGGGGAGGGGCACATTAACGGCATGCCTACAATACGGCGTCAAATGTACTAGGGGCTGCCGGATTTTTCTTTTTTACTTTCAGGACTCCATACTCTGGATAACCTGTTCGGCCTTGCTGCCGCACAGACGATGCAAGACCCAGGAAAGCAGACAAAGCTACGCCGCATTACGGAACTCTCAGGTGGTCTCTACTTCGAGCGATATATCTGTTTCTAAATTCCGCGGCCCGCGTCTGGTTAGGACATGTTAAATAGTCTAATATCCTTTTTGCTTATCGCACTACTTGTATCGTTCCGCTTTGATAAATAGCCTCTTTATAAACAATTCATAGCTTTTTGTCTATTTTTTGCATTATCCTCTTTTAATATATATGTTTATGATCGCACCCGTACACCATGGTACGGCAAAACACGCTAGGGGCTTCATTACCCTTTTATCTGGTGTGAGAAGTCCGTACACTTTCACAAGTGCGGCACCCCGAACTTATAGCACTATATGCATCGGCTCCGAGTCATGATTTTGGTCACATGTTGGGTTTGCCCGGCTCCTATGTTTTGGTGCCTTATGTTCCGCTATATCGGCTAAGGTAGCACTAGGAGAACCACTGCAATTGTCCTCAGTTCAGGTGGGTTGAGCACCTCAGTGGAGAAAGCTAAAACAGACTGTCATGATAAGGCATGAGACCTGTCGCTGTTCGAGAGGTTTTTCGAGTCCTTAAAGACTTATGCCGCTTCGAGCGAGGAGCTGGCTATGTCCGGCCAAAGGCGTGGATAGCGCCCCGAATTCGGCCTTCCGAACTAGGGGCTTCGCCGAAATTTAAAATTATAACGTTCTATGGCTAAGTGAGAGTGTTCAAGCATTATAGTCCGATTGCCTGGTTCGTTGTGCTGAGCGCCTCCCTCGAACGACCCAACTATGGGAAAAAGAGCCCTCAGGTTTATCCCGAACACCCCAGCACTAGTGGCATGGGGGCAGAAGCCAACGACTGGCCATCTCTCAATTTTTGATAAACGACCGCACAGAAAATAATATTTTAAATTCAATTAGCATTGCTTAGCGCATATGAAAAAGTTTTCAGCACACAGGATACAAACGAGCGAGTTCATTCAAATACTTCATCTTTAGTACATTCATCCGCGACAAGGCGGGCTCCGGCAAGAACTTCCTTGTAGTAGTTCTCGGGCTTGCGATGCTCCTTCCCCGCCGGCGGCCCGTCCTTCACCAGCTTCTCTCCGTCCAGCTTACTCCAGTGTACCCTTACATGGGCAAGGGCCCTCCGGGCACCTTCAATGCAGGCGGAGCGCTTGATGACCTCAAGCCGTGGACATGCCTCCACCAGCCGCCGCACTAGCCCAAAATAGCTCCCTGGCAGGGCCTCTCCAGGTCACAGCCGAACTAATAAGCCCTTCATGGCCTGTTCGGCCACCTTGTGGAGCTCGACCAGCTGTTTCAGCTGATCGCTCAAGGGCACAGGGTGTCCGGCCTCAGAATACTGGGACCAGAACACACTCTCCGTTGAGCTGCCTTCTTCAGCTCGGTAGAATGCGGCGGCGTCGGATACGCTGCGGGGAAGATTGGCGAACGCCCCTGGAGAACTCCGGATTCGGGTAAGTAATAGGTAGTTTACTTTTATATTCCTACTTTGCATTAAGAATGCCTTACCCGTTGCTATCTTTTTTACCTCCTCCAACTCTTGGAGGGCCTTTTGGGCTTCGGCCTTGGCATTCTTGGCGGACTCAATGGCCGACGCGAGCTCGGATGCTTGCGCTTTTGACTCAAGCTCCAAACTCTCATGTTTTTTCATGAGAGCTTGCAGCTCTTGCTGCACCTTGCCGACCTAAACCCCAAGCCTTTCTCGCTCGGCGCGCTCCTCGGCCGTTTTCTTTCCGGCCTCAGCCAGCGCCTGCTTCAGGGTTGCCACCTCGGTTGTGGCCCCTACAATAAGCAATACAATCCTGTTATTTCTTTCTGCAATCAAGCCTCTCCATAGGCACCTTTTTTTAGGGTATTTTTTACCTTCTTTCTCCTCGAGCTGCCGTTTGGCAAGGCCGAGCTCTTGCTCGGTCCGCCTGAGGTCCTTTTTAAGGACATCCACCTGCGCAGTCAGTGCGGCAGTGGACAACAGCGAAGCCTGCATACGCATATTTGACTTTTTGTTGTTAGACTCTGGCGAAAATTACTAGATCCTCTATTCGGCTTTTCTTTCCGAACACCGAACAGAGCATCAGGGGCTACTGTCTATGCGGTAAATAATTTGACATATTTCTGTTTACCTGGAAGCCTGTTAGAAGGCTAGCGCAAGCTTCAGTCAGTCCGCTCTTGGCGGACTGAACCCTTTGGATCACCGTACTCATAACAGTACGGGTCTCCTCGTCGATGGTGGCGCCCTCAAGCACCTCCAGCAGATTGACCAGCGCCTCTGGTTGGACGGAGGTCGCCGGCTCAGATGGCTTACTCCTCATGGAAGGAGTTCGCCCACCGTGGACCGGGACTGTCGAGTCTGGCGCGGTGTCCGGCACAAAGCCGGACTTGGAGCCCTGGGGGGTTTCATCCCCTTTACTCCTGCGGTCCGAAGGATTGCCTTGCGGCTCCTCCAGGACCATCTCCTCCTGCCCTGAAGCTTGGCGGGGCGCCACTTCGGCGTCGTCCGCCCCGCAAGGGGAGACAGCGGGCGGAACAGAGTTCATGTCCGACGAATCCATGGAGCCGCTCGGCGAATCGTCGAGTTCGGCCCGGGGCGGGCTGCATAAATTACGTTCGACATTAGGGAAAGCCGCGCATTGAAAAATATCATGAGTCACTCTGGTATGTAAATAACTTACAATGTCGCCGGATGCTTGGTTCTATCCAGCCACTCCTCTCCGCCCTCTTCGGCGTCGTCAGAGTAGTCCGGCGGAGGGGTCTTCCTTTTGCTCGACCCCTTGGCCTCCCCCGTTGGGGTGGCCTTCTTCTTCTTTTCTCCCCTCACTGGGGGGGGGAGAGCTTCCTTGCTCCTCCTCCTCGTTTTCACGAGAGGAGGGCGTTGTAGACTCGTCATACGACGAGCTCGACACCACCATGTTGCGGGAACTCTTTCGAGTCCCGGTGGTTTTCTTCTTCTTGACCTTCTTCTCCGGCACCACATAAGGCGCCGGAGCCAGTAGCTTCACTAGGAGAGCTGGGGCTGGGTCTTCGGGCAAGGGAGCCGGACAGTTAATTGGTCCGGCTAACTTCAGCCAAGCCTGTTAGAGGTAAGGGAGTTTAGATCCCGCACAGAGTCAAAACTGTGAAAAGAAAAGAGCTTAGTATCCTGTAAAAGGTGAAGATAGCTTGCATCGCTAGCGTGACGCTGCGAGCTGTATCCGCGATCCTCGGAGGCGGATGCGGGAGCCACGACGCCCTTGAAAAGCACCTTCCAAACATCTTCGTACGTCGTGTCGAAGAGCCCCTTGAGGGTTTGGTGCTGCGCCAAGTTTTACTCCCACAGATTGAAGTCCCGTTGTTGGCACGGGAGGATCCGGCGGACGAGCATAACCTGGACTATATTGACAAGCCGGATTGGCTTGTCCACCAGGGACTGGATGCAAGTTTGCAGTCCGGTCACCCCTTCTTCTTTGCCCCACGACAGGCCCATCTCTTTCTAGGACATAAGCCGCGTGGGGGGTCCAGATCGGAACTCGATGGCTGCGACCCATTTCGGATCGCGTGGCTCGGTGATGTAAAACCACCCTGCTTGCCACCCCTTTAGGGTCTCCACAAAAGAGCCCTCGAACCAGAGGACGTTGGCTATCTTGCCAGCCATGGCACCTCCACACTCTGCCTGGGTGCCGGACACCACCTTGGGCTTGACGTTGAAGGTCTTGAGCCAGAGGCCAAAGTGGGGGCGGATGCGGAGAAAGGCCTCACACACGACGATAAACGCCGAGATATTGAGGATAAAGTTCGGGGCCAGATCGTGGAAATCCAGGCCGTAATAGAACATGAGCCCCCAGACAAAAGGGTGGAGTGGAAAGCCCAGTCTGCGGAGGAAATGGGGAAGAAAAACTACCCTCTCATGGGGCCTTGGGGTAGGATGAAGCTGCCCCTCCTCAGGAAGCCGGTGCGGGATGTCCTTGGATAGGTATCCGGCCTTCCTTAGCTTTTTTACTTGACCCTCCATGACGGAGGAAACCATCCACTTGCCTCCCGCTCCGGACATTGCTGGAGAAGGTTGAGGAAGGAAGAGCGGACTTGGGCGCTAGATCTTGAGTGCGCGAGAGATGGATAGGCAAAGGAGGAAGAAGGCGTAGGTAAAAAGGTGGATCCTTATCCCCTTATATGGGCCGATGCGGTTATGCGTCCCCACCTACCTAATAAAACTCACTTTCCTCTCAAGCGCCGTGGTAAATGGCGCGGTGGGGTTACCCACGTCCGTATTAATGAGAATCCCGTTAAAAGGGGCACACGATCTCTGCTTTGACAAGACGTGCCAAGGAAACCGCCTAGCTAAACGCGCCGAGGTGGAACGATGAAAATAATTTATATAGAAGGCTTGGTCGCAGTGTCATGACGTACTGCGGAATATGTCAGCAGATCTGATTTGTGTTAATATTATTCTCTATATGGCAATATGTGGAAACTTGTTTTGCAGAGCCGGACACTATTTTTGGTGTTTGTAATCTTCTTGAAGAACTTGGAGGAGGAACCCGCCTTGCAATGCCGAAGACAATTTGCGCGCCGGACTCGTCGTCATTGAAGCCTGGTTCAGGGGCTACTGAGGGAGTCCTGGATTAGGGGGTGTTCGGATAGCCGGACTATACCTTCAGCCGGACTCCAGGACTATGAAGATACAAGATTGAAGACTTCGTCCCGTGTCCGGAAGGTTCTTTCCTTGGCGTGGAAGGCAAGCTAGGCGTGCGGATATTCAAGATCTCCTACCAATGTAACCAACTCCGTGTAACCCTAACCCTATCCGGTGTCTATATAAACCGGAGGGTTGTAGTCCGTAGGACAACCATCATCATACACAATCATACCCGAAGGCTAGCTTCTAGGGTTTAGCCTCCTTGATCTCGTGGTAGATCTACTCTTGTACTACCCATATCATCAATATTAATCTAGCAGGAGTAGGGTTTTACCTCCATTGAGAGGGCCCGAACCTGGGTAAAATAAAGTGTCCCTTGTCTCCTGTTACCATCCGACCTTGACGCACAGTTCGGGACCCCCTACCCGAGATCCGCCGGTTTTGACACCGACATTGGTGCTTTCATTGAGAGTTCCTCTGTGCCGTCGCGATCAGGAAGGATGCCTTTTCCTGTCTTTAAAGACGGCGCCGTCACTGAGGGAGCTTTGGTTGTCGGCCAGACCCTCCGGCTGGGTGGTTTTCTCATGACCGCCTGTTCGGCCGTTGCACCGACGGTGACCTCTCGGGTCATTGAAAGCAATTTCCACGTCATCTCGGAATTTGCCAAGCAGCTAGATCCGGTGGAGCTCTCTTCCGTAAACGAGCTCCTGGATCACATCGCCGCCTTGGGGGTCGCTACAAATTACGACCAGGTTGGGCTCGAACCCGATCTAAGGGAAATCAACTCTCCCCAAGCCACCAACCATGTTGCTGTGGTGGAGACACAATGCGGCGACCCTTCATCTATCTTAAGGACAAGCTACGTCCGAATTCCGGAACCCTCCATACCGGATATCCGTGGAGGGAAGGATACAATCCAAGACCTGGGCTTAGAACCAGGCAAACCGGATAACATCCAAGACTCCGGATCTCAGAATCCGGAGGTTGTTCGGCTTCCGAACAGTAAACCGGGCGAAGTATCAGATTTAATGAATTCCGCCCGCCCGATCTTAAGCGATCTCTCCCAAATCAAGCAGATGCCCGAAGAAACAGTACATCATTACTGGGCCAGATTCCTCCTGCTTATGAACAGGATAAAGGACTGCCATGAGGGAGACGCGATTTCAATCTTCTGCAGTAACTGCACGGACAAAGGGATACTCAACGCCGTAAGTCATCGTAATATTACGCGCTTTGCTGACTTGGCGTCCATAGTACAAAAATACTGCGCGATGGAAAGTGCTTGGAAAACCGAAATTAAATTTTGGGATAATCCGGCCTTGAAAAGCAATCCCGTCCGAATCAAAAGGGCGCACTACAGTAAGGCGCCCGGATTAAACAAAAAATCAAAACCCTCTAGGGGGCATGGAACCGTGCTAGAAAAGTGGCTAGATGGACCCTGCAAGATTCATAGTGCAGAGGATGCCACCCCAACTCACAGCCTCAGGGCATGTTGGATACTCCGGCAGGTGGCCAAAATTGGCGAGGACCTCCTAATTCCAGAGGTCGAAAGAAACCAGCCCGAGAATTTCAGTACCGTTCTTACAATCTCTAAGACTTTCGCATCAAATAACATGCGAAAAAGAACACTTCGCAACCTCACCGAAGTCTACCAAGTAGCGACAATAAATTCATGGAGCAATACTGCTATCACCTTCAACGCGAGCGACGAACCTAAATTTCGAACAGCCAGAGCACCAGCCGCATTGGTTCCCAGTCCCATAGTGGACGGTTGTCGCCTCGCAAAGGTACTTATGGACGGAGGCAGCGGATTGAACCTCATCTACGAGAAAACCCTCCAAAAGATGGAAATAGACTGGAACCACATTGAGCGAAGCAGCACAACCTTTAGAGGAATAATCCCCAGTCAGGAAGCGCGCTGCACCGAAAAGATCAAACTAGATGTGGTATTCGGACGCCGGATAATTACAGGTCTGAACAAATCACGTTCCAGGTGGCCCCATTCAAAAGCGGATATCACGCTATATTAGGACGAGAGGCGTTCACAGTTTTCCAAGCTATACCCCATTACGGGTACATGAAGCTTAAGATGCCTGGGCCAAACGGAATTATCACTCTCGCTAGTGATCCGGATATAGCACTCCGCGCCGAAAACAAGACAGCCGCATTGGCCCTCGAGGCACTATCTGAAGCCTTAGCGGCCGAAGAACTGACGGCGCTGCGATCCACGGTTAACAGGGATGATGTGATACTCGATAAGAGATCCAAATCCACATCCTTCAAACCAGCGGACGAAATAGTCAAATTCCAAGTCCACCCAACGGACCCCAATAAAACAGCCTCCATCGGGGCACAACTGAACCCTGATGTAGACGCCGCACTGCGCGAGTTCCTACGAGAGAACTGGGACATTTTCGCTTGGCACCCCTCAAACATGCCAGGAATCCCACGCAGGCTAGCCGAGCACAGCTTAAATATCCAGAAAGGATTCAAACCTGTCAAACAAGCCCTTCGGCGTTTCTCCGAGCCAAAGAGACAGGCCATGGGAGAGGAGCTAGCCAAATTATTGGAGGCCGGATTCATTAGAGATATAAAACACCCGGACTGGCTAGCAAACCTGGTAATGGTACCAAAGAAGGATAAATCCTGGCGCCTGTGTGTCGACTTCAAAGACCTTAATAAGGCCTACCCAAAGG
The DNA here is from genome assembly GCA_032464435.1 of Aegilops umbellulata. Lineage (NCBI taxonomy): Eukaryota > Viridiplantae > Streptophyta > Magnoliopsida > Poales > Poaceae > Aegilops > Aegilops umbellulata. The sequence goes on along the minus strand of CP136060.1, from coordinate 69,577,555 downwards.
ACCCTTTTCCCCTCCCTCGAATAGATCAAATCATCGATGCCACTGCAGGACACGATTCCCTGTGCTTCCTCGACGCATACTCTGGTTACCATCAAATAAAGATGACAGAATCAGACCAAGCCGCAACAGCTTTCATCACACCATACGACCCATTCTGCTTCAACACAATGCCCTTTGGGCTAAAAAACGCCGGCGCCACATATCAGCGCATGATTCAAACATGTCTGGCAAACCAGATCGGCAAAACAGTGGAGGCGTATGTAGATGATGTGGTCGTTAAATCAAGACATGTCGAATCTCTAGTAGACGACTTGAGGCTTACATTCGACAACCTCTGAAAATATGACAATAAGCTCAATCCGGAAAAATGCGTTTTCGTCGTTCCAGCCGGAAAGCTCCTGGGCTTCATTGTATCCGGTAGAGGAATTGAAGCAAATCCAGCTAAAATCTGAGCTTTGTCACAATTGGATGTCCCAAAAGACCTCAAACAAATACAGAAACTCACCGGATGCGTGGCGGCTTTAAGCCGCTTTATCTCCCACTTGGGAGAAAAGGCATTGCCCCTTTACCGCCTCCTTAGGCGCACCGAACACTTTGAGTGGACGGACGCTGCCACGGCCGGACTCGAGGAAATAAAGGCCATCTTGGCAACAAATCCCGTCCTGGCCGCGCCGAATACCGGCGAACCCATGCTGTTGTACATTGCCGCAACCCATCAAGTTGTTAGCGCAGTACTCGTCGTCGAACGGATAACGGACGGACACAAACTACCCCTTCAAAGGCCGGTTTACTACGTGTCCACTGTCCTCACACCATGCAAATCACGGTACCCGCATTATCAAAAAATCGCATACGCGGTGTTCATGGCATCCCGGAAGCTACGACACTACTTTCAAGAGTGTTCTATTACGGTAGCCTCGGAAGTACCACTCAACGATATTATCAACAACCGCGATGCAACGGGCCGGATAGCAAAATGGGCCATAGAGCTCCTCCCGTTCGATATAACCTACAAACCACGGCGAGCAATTAAATCACAAGTCCTAGCCGACTTCGTCGCCGAATGGACAGAGGCCGAACTCCCTAAAGAGTACGGCACGTACTCAAATTGGATCATGCATTTTGACGGCTCCAAAATGTTGGCCGGACTGGGGGCTGGCGTCGTTTTGACGTCCCCTACAGGAGATACAGTCCAATATGTACTCCAAATTATGTACACGGACTCCAACAACGCAGCCGAATACGAGGCCCTTCTACATGGTCCCCGGATGGCGGTATCCATGGGCATTCAACGCCTGGAAGTACGCGGGGACTCAAACCTCGTGATATCCCAAATAAATGGCGACTTCGACGCCAAAGACCCAAAAATGGCAGCTTATCGCAATGCCGTACTAAAAATGTCAGCTCGGTTTGAGGGACTGGAGTTCCACCACATAGCCCGAGAAAATAATCAGGCAGCGGACGTCCTGGCACGCATCGGAGCAAAACGAGATGCAGTTCCCCCCAACATCTTCTTAGAAAGATTATTCAAACCATCCGTAACGTGGGAGGGGGAACCCTCGGATAACAGTCCGGACATAACCGCACAACCCGACGCCGAACAATCAGACATAATCGATGGCCCCGCCACCGAAATTACACCCTCAGCCCACGTAATAATGGCGTTCATCGCCCCGTGGACGGAACCATTCCTAGCCTACCTTACTAGGCAGGAACTCCCCGAGGACAAAAATGAGGCACGCTGCATAGTGCGGTGATCTAAAGCCTATAAATTCATGCCGGACTAGGTGGCCACCACGCCGCAGCTCGGTCCCTTGTAAGCAAGGCTTTCCATACGGGCTTCTTTTGGCCGACGGCCCGAGCAGACGCTCAGGACCTAGTCAAACGATGCATCGGTTGCCAGCTCTTTGCCAACCAAAGCCATATGCCACCCAACGCCCTTCGAACTATCCCCATCACTTGGCCTTTTGTGGCCTGGGGGCTTGATATGGTGGGACCCCTTAAAGGCGGAACCCACAAGAAAAAATACTTATTGGTCATGGTGGATAAATTCACCAAATGGATAGAAGCCAAGCCTGTCAAGACGGCCGAATCCGGACCTGTGATAGACTTCATATCCGGGGTCGTACACCGTTACGGTGTCCCCCACAGCATTATCACCGATAACGGCACAAACTTCACCTCTGACGAAGTAAAGCTGTGGTGCAAAAACATGGGCATTAAGCTCGATTATGCTTCTATCTATCACCCACAAACTAACGGCCAGGTCGAACGTGCAAATGGTCTCATCATGAGCGGCATCAAACCCAGACTAGTGCGGTCCCTCAAGGAATCTAATATGCACTGGGTAGAGGAGCTCGACTCCGTACTCTGGGGGCTGCGAACCACGCCAAATCGTACCACCGGATTCACACCATTCTTTATGGTGTACGGCACTGAGGCGATTCTGCCCTGCGACATAATTCATGACTCACCTCGAGTGCGCATGTACGAAGAAAGAGAAGCCGAGCTTGATCCGCAGGACAACCTGGACGCCATAGAGGAGGAGCGTGACGTGGCTAAAGCCCGTTTTGCATTCTATCAACAGCAAGCTCGAAGATATCAAAGCAGAGAAGTACGGGCCAAAAATTACAATATTGGTGAACTAGTTCTACGCCTGCCGGATAAGCAAAAGAACAAACTCAGCCCAAATGGGAAGGTCCATTCATAATTGACCAAGTCCTGACTGGTGGAGCGTACCGCCTGCGAGATGCGTCGGACAACCGACTCGAGCAGAACCCATGGAACGCCGCACGTCTCCGAAGATTCTATGCCTAGCGCCGGACTCTGTGTTTGTCTCCTTCCTCTGTCCATTTTTTACATATATATTTTTCTGTTTTTACTTTGTCTCCTCCTACTCTTTCCCTTTCTAGCCCTTAAAGGCTCATTATGTGACGCGCTACCCGTGCTCCTTAAACATGGGGGCTTCTTTAACAGAAGCTTGTTTATATGGATTTCACACCCAACGCACGCGTCAGACTTCCGCATGCACCTTTTCTTCACCATTATATGCATCGATATTACTTAAGTTTTGGCCAAGCTGGGTTGCCTGGCTCCTGTGCTTACCCCTACGTTCCCGATTGTTCGGCTAGGCGGTAAAGGGAGCACCTCTGCGATTGCTACTGCCGGATAAGCCGGATGTGTACCTCAGACTGGGTGAAGCCGAAAGCTAGAGTTCTTAAGGGAATATTCGGTCGGTGAACTAAAGATGAACCTTTTTTATTTTATACATGCCCCCAGATGATTTTCTGCATTTGCAGTCCGGACGTGCACCTTAGGACACGCCACCCCAGCGAAAGGAACCCTTGACGGAACTATTCTCTCTGGAAGATGTTTCTTACTAACCATGTAATATAACATAACTAGTTGGGCACTTGTCTGATAAAGCACTAATGACCCCTACGCCTGGTCTCCATGCATACCCCGGTTCTTATATAACCGTTATGGTATTCGGACACACTCCGGACCGTCAGGTCCCGAGGTTGAAGCGAAAAGGTCGGCAACGACAAACGATCTACAATCCGGCTAGAAGGCATTACACATGTCAATTATAAATTACATAGTCATCTTGACTGATCGTATTCCTCCTCTATACCACCTAACAGGCTGTCTAATTTACAGTCCTGCTGGGAATACTTTGCGGCCAGCTCTACCTGGACATACACCAAGCTCACAGGGACCTCCTTCCCATCAGGCCCCACTGGTCCGACCTCGGCCATGTGATTGGGGTCAGACTTCGTAAAGCGGGTCTTCACCATGGCCCAGGCTTCCCTCGCGCCTTGTCGGCAGGCTGATATCTTCCACAACCCGAAGCGCCGCCGAGCTCCCTTCAGCTTCTCCGCAAGCTCTCCAAGGCCCTCGGGCGTGGAGTGGGCAGGCCATAAGGCTTGGGCAACCCCTTGCATCGCCTGCCGAATTCGCTCGTGCAGTTGCAGGAGTTCGGGGAGAAGGTCACCCGTAGAACCGGGCATCTCCTCTGCAGGACGACCTGTGAGCATACCTACAGACAATACTCTGTTATTCGACTTCCTCGCCGAACTCATTTTTTCAAAAGGTTCGTTCAAGCACTTACTAAATATGCCGCGTCGAAGTCGCTGATTCTCCTTTGTGGAGTTCGACAGCTGGCCACGAACGTCTTTCAGTTCAACATCCAGCTTGGTGTTGGCATCCTGAAGATCATTCTTCTCTCGCCTCACCCTTGTCAACGTACTCTCGCCAGCCTTTACCTGGCGTAAGAGTTGTTGCTTCTCCGGATCAAGTCCGGCACCATCTGCAACATTAATTGTCAGATTTGCACAGAAGCCGCACAATACTAATCTTTCGAAGTGTATCGTACCTGAGGAGGTCCCTTTGAGCTCCCCTGTTGCGGCTAGTGCGGCCTCTAGTTGGGACTTGCACTTTTCCAGCTCCTGGGACAGCACGGTGTTCTTCTCGGTAAGAACCTGCATGTTATATGATCCTTAAATCAGTTACTTTAACTGTTTCAAGTCTTGGGGGCTACTGGTATATATATATATATATATTTAACCAAATTTTTTTTACCCGTATGTCTTTCACATACTGCTCCGTGGCTCTGGCTAAACCATCTTGAGTGGCACGAAGGTACGCATCTCCCGAATTGAAGGCGTCTAAGGCCTCTCGGGAGAAACAAGCGTCGCGTAGAACTGTCCGGCGACGCCTGTGGTTCATGGCGCTCTCCACTTCTGAATTTGTGGCAGATAGCCGGTCCGCGTCCTCTGTTGGAGGAGCGTCCGACACACGCCTGGTGTTCGTCCCCGCTTCCGGACCAGACGTTGGAGCCTGGCTAGTAGAGGCGCAGTTGGCGGCTTCTCCGGATATAGTCCGGCGAGGCCTCTTCGTCCTGGAAACAGTACGGATGTTAACATGCCTTGACCGAATAACGCCAGGGAGACAGAGGGCGTGTTATACCTTTGTGCCGGAATCTCAGTCCGGACTTCATTTCTTTTTGCCCCACGGGGCCCTGCGGCCCCTCGTTGGCTAGCCGCAGCAGGTTCGGCCTCCCGCCTCGGAAATCTCCCCTGTAAAATACGGTTGTCGTCAGAAACGCCGGAATATGTTAGGACGGAACCTCTCTCGAGGGAATAAACCCTCCAGTTTCTGTCACGTGGGAGGCCGGGATTAACCCGGGGTAATCAGCCGTAATGGCTACCAAGGTATTGTCCTTGCTTAACTGATGGAACACCCCGTCGATAAGCTCCACCTCTATGTCCGGATCCTCTTCAGAGTCCGGATTGTGGGACCGTTCTGGGTCCTCGGGCTGTGGAGGGCGGCTGTCAATGTCCTTCACTTCCTGTCGCAGTTCCTGCGTTAAAGTCGTCAGACTACACATCTAATCATGGGAATATTGAAACAAACGGGCAAGTGCAATTATTCACTTACCCAACTTGGAGGTTCGTACATGCTGAATCCGGCCCGCGGGTTGACGCGGAGGAAATCCTCCTTTTCTCCCTTGTATAAAGATGTTAAAATCTTTACTAGATCAGCAGCTGAACCGGGTCCTTTACGGCCGTAACGGGTGGCGTCATCCTCCCCGTTGAAATCCCACATGGGGTGGCCTCTATATTGCAGCGGCTGCACTCCACGCATAATGCATGCGGCCATGACTCCAATCATGGTTAGTCTGGAATGAGCCAACAGTCTTATCCGGCCCATCAGGTAAAGGACGTCTCTGTTGTTTTCTCTCTGAGGGCTCCGTGGACGCCAACTTAAGCGTTTCTTCAAGGGAGCCCTGCTGAACTCAGGGAGGCCGACCCGAATAGGGTCCGGCAGCGGGACGTCATCTATGTAAAGCCATTCTGAAGGCCAGTCCTCGGACGCCTTCTTTGGGGTTCCGGATAAGTATCCGGTCCCGGCGATGCGCCATATTTCGGCTCCGCCCACTTGATATATAGACCCCTCTTGAGAACGGCGTACCAAGCAGAACAACCTCTTCCACAGCACGAAATGAGCCTCTACGCCTATAAATAGCTTGCAAAGAGCAACGAAGCCCGCAATATGAAGTACGGAGCCGGGCGTGAGATCGTGCAACTGGAGGCCGTAGAACTCCAGGAGCCCGCGGAGGAATGGATGAATCGGAAATCCTAGTCCCCTTAATAGATAAGGGACGAGGCACACCCGCTCTCCTTTAGAAGGATTGGGGGTGCTCTCCGCTTGCTTTCCGCCATTATAGGTGGCGAGTCCGGCTCGGACCGGGACCATATACGCCTGAGGGAGAAATCCATTAGCTTGCAGCGACACTAACTCACTGTGCGGGATGGTACAACTCTCCCAGTCTCCGGGTTTAGGACCGGAGGGGCGAGGGGAGGAGTTGCGACGGCTGGCCATGTTGGAATGGACCTTTGCTGGAGGCACTCTGATGATAACTCGCGGGGAGGAGAAGATGTGGTTTGGATCTAAATCCCCATCCCATTAAATAGGCGGATTGTTCATGTGGCTAGGGGTGTAGATGTAAAAACGCCCCAGGCTTTTCGCATTCGTTCAACACGTGGAAGATGGTCATTATTGGGCACAGAAGGCGAGGAGCGCTACGAGAATCGAACATTATTCGTACAGGTACACAGGATTCAGAGGAGGAACCCGCCTTGCAATGCCGAAGACAATTTGCGCGCCGGACTCGTCGTCATTGAAGCCTGGTTCGGGGGCTACTGAGGGAGTCATGGATTAGGGGGTGTTCGGATAGCCGGACTATACCTTCAGCCAGACTCCAGGACTATGAAGATGCAAGATTGAAGACTTCGTCCCATGTCCGGAAGGTTCTTTCCTTGGCGTGGAAGGCAAGCTAGGCGTGCGGATATTCAAGATCTCCTACCAATGTAACCGACTCCGTGTAACCCTAACCCTATCCGGTGTCTATATAAACCGAAGGGTTGTAGTCCGTAGGACAACCATCATCATACACAATCATACCCGAAGGCTAGCTTCTAGGGTTTAGCCTCCTTGATCTCTTGGTAGATCTACTCTTGTACTACCCATATCATCAATATTAATCTAGCAGGAGTAGGGTTTTACCTCCATCAAGAGGGCCCAAACCTGGGTAAAATAAAGTGTCCCTTGTCTCCTGTTACCATCCGACCTTGACGCACAGTTCGGGACCCCCTACCCGAGATCCGCCGGTTTTGACACCGACACCTGGGGTGTTGGATCTCGAGGCGACGGGCGAACACGCTTGAGATTGAGAAAAGAAGTAAGGCCTTGGTCTCTTTATAAGAGGTCGAATACCAAGAGCCCTCCCGGTAACCGTTTGGGTCGCCCTTAATCGAGGGAAACGTGCTAACGGGCACGATTGGGTTACCCACGGCCGTATTGATGAGAATCCCGTAAAAAGGGCACACGATCTCTGCTTTGACAAGACGTGCCAAGGAAACCGCCTCGCTAAACGTGCTGAGGTGGAAAAGTAAAAACGATTTGTGTAAAGAGCTTGGCCGTAGTGTGATGACACACTGCGGAATACGTCAGCAGATTTGATTTGTGTTAATATTATTCTCTCTATGGCAATATGTGGAAACTTATTTGGCAGAGCCGGACACTATTTTTGGTGCTTACAATCTTCAATGAAGGACTTGGAGGAGGAACCCGCCTTGTAATGCCGAAGACAATCTGTGCACCGGACTCGTCGTCATTGAAGCCTGGTTCAGGAGCTACTGAGGGAGTCCTGGATTAGGGGGTGTTCGGGTAGCCGGACTATACCTTCGCCTGACTCCTGGACTATGAAGATAGAAGATTGAAGACTTCGTCCCGTGTCCAGATGGGACTTTCCTTGGCGTGGAAGGCAAGCTTGGCGGTGTGGATATTCAAGATCTCCTACCAATGTAACCGACTCTGTGTAACCCTAACCCTATCCGGTGTCTATATAAACCGGAGGGTTGTAGTCCGTAGGACAACAATCATCATACACAATCATAGCATAGGCTAGCTTCTAGGGTTTAGCCTCCTTGATCTCGTGGTAGATCTACTCTTGTACTACCCATATCATCAATATTAATCAAGCAGGAGTAGGTTATTACCTCCATCGAGAGGGCACGAACCTGGGTAAAAACATCGTGTCCCTTGTCTCCTGTTACCATCTGGCCTTGACGCACAGTTCGGGACCCCCTACCCGAGATCCACCGGTTTTGACACCGACATGTACCGAGGGAACTTGCCGAGCACACTCTCAATATTGATGCAAAGTTTAAACCTGTCAAGCAATTCCTTCGCCATTTCAATAAAGAAAGGCGCATGGCGATTGGTAAAGAAGTGGCCCGGCTCTTGGCGGCTGGGTTCATTGTTGAAGTTTTTCATCCTGAGTGGTTGGCTAACCCAGTGCTGGTACTTAAGAAAACCCGTACTTGGCGTATGTGTGTGGATTACACGGACCTAAACAAGGCCTGTTCGGCTGATCCTTTTGCTCTCCCCCATATTGATCAGATCATCAATGCTACGGCGGGTTGTGAGCGTTTGAGCTTTTTGGATGCTTATTCTGGTTATCATCATATCAAGATGGCAGTTAAGGACCAGGAGAAGACAGCCTTCATCACCCCTTCTGGAGCCTTCTGTTATGTGTCTATGCCTTTTTGGCTCAAGAGTGCCCCAGTGACTTACCAGCGGTGTGTGCAAAATTGCCTTCATGATCAGATTGGACGCAATGCTCATGCTTATGTGGATGATATTGTGGTGAAATCCTGGAAGAAGGAAACCTTGATAGATGATTTGAAAGAGACCTTTGACAATTTTCGAGTCTACAAGATGATTCTTAACACGGCCAAGTGTGTCTTTGGCGTACCAACAGGCAAGATTTTGGGCTTTCTGGTTTCTGAATGGGGTATTGAAGCTAACCCGGAGAAAATAAAGGCTATCACTTCCCTGGCTAAACTGGCATGTATCAATGATGTCCAGCGTCTGGCGGGTCGTATTGCGGCCATAAGCCGGTTGGTTGAAAAGGCTATCCCTCTATACCAGATGATAAAGAAGACAGATCACTTTGTCTGGAGTGATGCTGCTGATCAGGCGTTTGAGGCCTTGAAGAAATAGTTAGCTGAGACGCTGGTTCTTGCTGCTCCCATTGATAAAGAGCCTTTGTTGTTTTATGTGGCTGCTAATAGCCGAGCTATTAGCATGGCGATTGTGGTGGAAAGGAAGGTGTCAGGCATGGACCATCCGGTTTAGCAGCCGGTTTATCACATCAGTGAGCAAACTCGATATGTCCTAGTTTTAGGCAAGGTCGTGCCAAATTTTTATATGACTTTGATGCATGCATGCATTTTGTTTATATCCCTTTTGCTTGTTATACCGTGCAGTCGGCCTTGAAGGTGAGTGGAAGGAATGTGGAGCGATACTTGCAATCCGCGGTGATGGACATGTATGCAAATAATCGGACTGGGATTAGATGTTCGTGTACAAGATGCACAGAAGGAGTTATTTTGGACCCTATTTCTCATGGCAGTTTGAAGGCGCACCTGCTGATGAATGGTTTCATGGATGGCTATACTTAGTGGATAAGTGAAGAAGATGATGAGGGCATCCACATGGCAGGGAATAATGACATGGGGCTAGATGAAGAGATGACCGATCAACACGAAGACGATGGCGGCGGACATGGCGGCGGGGAAGAGTCCGGACATGGCGGCGGCGGAGAAGATTCTAGACACGATGAAGAAGAGTCCGGACATGGCGGGGAAGAGGCGGTGGACTACATGCCGCAATATTTGATGCTACTAACTTTAGTCGTGTAGGACCCTCATGTTCGAGACCTCCTTCACAAGAGTATGTCTAGCAATAGAGCTATTCCTAGAGAGGAGGCGAAACTGGCGCAACTTGAAGTAGACTCGAAGACTCCATGGTATGATGGTTGCGATCCCGAGGTTACCCGCTTGAGTTTCACGCTCGAACTTCTAAAGACGAAGGCCAAAAACAAATGGACAGACAAAAGCCTCAATGAGCATTTGAAGTATCTACATAATAAAGTTCTTCCCGCGGGGAACCTGTGTCCTACTAGTGTTGAGGAGGCCAAGAAAACCGTTTGCCCTCTTGATCTGCCGCACATTAGATACCACACATGCATCAACGATCGCATCATTTATCGGGGGGAGCACGCGGAAATAACCAGCTGTCCAGTGTCCATTGCTTCTCGATACCAGAAGGCATGAAAGAAAGCTCCTTAGAAAGTTGTATCATACTTTCCGATCACTCCCCGACTGCAGCGGTATTTCATAGATCCCAAGGAAGCAAAGCTCATGCGCTAGCACACGGAGAGGAAGAAGCCCGACGATGGAGATGATCCGAAGCTGAGACACCTCGCATATGCTAGCTAGTGGAGAGCATTCAACGCCGAATATCAATTTTTCACAGAAGATGAAAGGAACATCGTGCTTACTGCGAGTACCGATGGCATGAATCCGGTTGGAAACCAGAACACCAAGAAGGAGGAGAATTAGTGCCCCCTTCTTGCTTCACCTTAAGTGCGAAGGAGATCGGTCAATTCATCAAGTGCCTTACGGGAAGCAAAGTCAGTTCCGGTTACTATGGGAAGGTAAGCAGATTTCTAGACACCAAGAGAAAAGGTTCAGCAGGATGAAATCTCATGACTATCACATGACAATGATGCAAATACTCCCGGTTGCCATTAGAGGGATAATGGACGAGCATGTCTGTGACATGCTTACTGGTCTCTGCAACTTCTTCGACGTTATCTCTCGAAAGTCGATCAGTGTGAAGCAGCTCCGAAGGCTACAGGAAGAGATCGTTGTCATACTATGTGAGCTTGAGATGTAATCCCCGCCCACGTTCTTTGACGTCATGGTGCATCTGTGTGTCCACATTGTGGACAACATCATCGACCTCGGGCCGACATTCCTTCACAACATGATGCCGTTCGAGAGGATGAATGGGGTCATCAAAGGATTCATTTGTAGCATGTCCCATACCGATGGGAGCATCGTCTAGGGGTATCTGACCCAAGAGTGCATCTCCTTTTGCGAGAATTATATAGGCGGCGGAGACCTTGCTATTTGTTTCCCCGTCAAGAAGCACCATGGAAGGCTCGGAGGAGAAGGTCACAACAACAGCCGGAGGGAATTGCACGTTTACTACTCGGATCGACGGAACGACTTTGACAGGGCTAACTTAGTAGTGCTACAACAACTAGATGTGGTAGATGATTATGTGACACTACACAAAGAAAGCATCGCAAAGAAGTACCGTGAACTGGGGATGTGCAAGACAGACGACGAAGTTAATCTAGAGCATAACGCCACTCTATTGCGCTGATTCAAAGATCAAGTTCTTGCTAATTGATATCCCCCGGAAGAGGGCGGTTCAGACGGATTGCTCATACATGCCTTAGCACATGGCCCCGCGCCCAAACTCGTGACCTATCAGGCATACGATATCAACGAGTACACATTCTACACAGAGGCCAAAGACATGGACAGTGATCACCAGAACTCAGGGGTGATGATTGAATGCGTGACCGACGCCAACGGCACAACTGGAAGATTCTAGAGAAGGGTCGAAGAGATTTTAGGAGCTTGACTACGCTGGAATGCATGATGCGACGATGTTCTGTGTCAGATGGGCTAAGGCCTTCGTAAGAGAAAACAAGTATTTCACTACCATGTATATACCCGACGCGAAGAGTGCTTCCATGAACATTAACGTCATCGCCAAAACTGAGCCGTGGGTACATGCTAAGCACGTGACACAATGCTTCTTCATAACCGACCCGACCAATCCCAACCGTGTTGCCGTGAGGAGAGGCAAAAGGAACATCATTGGAAAGGATGGAGTTCGCCAATGAGGAAGACTACGACCAATACGACAACCCGATGAGGGAAGATGACGATGACGATGAAGCATACGTGAAAAGAAGAATCAATACTACATTACCTAAGAAAGATCGTACTCCATGGTGCAGGAAAAGTCACAATGAGGGGCTCAATTATTCGAGAACGAACAAGACATCCTTTGAGGACCTGCTCGCGTGGATGGTAGGCTATGCGGGAGGTTTAGAGAGGCTGCCGAAAGGTTGGGACTCATCGAGGCATATAACAGGCTCGACGACTGTCTTACCGAGGCAGAGCAGTGGGCGATGCCATGTTCACTCGGGAGGCTCTTCGCAACAATTTTGGTGCACTGTGAGCAATGCGACGTGCGTGGTTTATGGGATATGCACTTCGAGCCAATGTCTGATGACTATCACCGATCACACACGTTCCCGATTGAGGTGGAGCAGATGGTGTTGCTTGACATTAGGTGTATGTTGCAATCCATGAGCAATGACATAGCTGATTTCGCTCTTCCGAGCATTGATGATGCATTCGACCCAACCGAGGGCGAGGCCAGAGAGGTGATCGAGGAATCCACCGTCGATTTTGACATCAATGAGAATAAATAGGCATCGTCTCTAAACTTGGAGCAGAGGGCTGCATACGACGAGATACTAGTTGTAGTTGAACGCGGTGATGGGGGTGTGTTCTTTGATGATGGCCCAGGAGGTACATGGAAGACCTTGCTGTATAGGGCGCTACTCGCCAAGGTTCGAAGCGAGGGACACATTGCTATCGCTACCGCGACGTCAGACGCCACCGCTTCTATCATGCCTGGAGGTAGGACTGCCCACTCGAGGTTCAAGATCCCATTGAGCTGCGACGATGGCGCCTCATGCACCTTCATGAAGCAGTGTGGGACCACCAAGCTACTGAGAATGACCTCATCAATACTATGGGATGAGGCGACCATGACTAAGAGAAAGGCGGTAGAGGCACTGGACAACAACATACACGACATCATGGGAAGACGGGGCCGATCCTTTGGAGGTAAAACTGTTGTGTTTGGCAGGGACTTCAGGCAGGTGCTTCCGGTCGTAAAGAGGGGGGGGGGGTCCCTGGGTCATATAATCGATGCAACCCTTCGAAGTTCACATCTCTGGAAGGGTATGCGCCAACTAAGGCTCATCTCAAACATGAGGGCTCATAATGACACCTAGTTTGCGGATGCTAAGGGTAGGCAATGGCACCGAGGAAGTTGACTATCAAGGAAACATACGACTCCCTAAAGATATCTGTGTGCCGTCTACAGGCGAGGGTGACGACCTAGAGAAGCTGATTGACCATGTGTTTCCGAGACTAGATGACAACATGTCCGATCCGAATTACATGACTTCTCATGCAATCCTCTCCACCACGAACGACAATGTCGACACGATAAACATACGCATGGTAGAACATTTTCGGGGAGAAGAAGTAATCTACCATAGCTTTGACAGTGTAGAGGATGACTGAAAGATCGTGGATGACACCTAGAGGAGGGGGGTGAATAGGCGCTTTAAAATAATTACGGTTTAGGCTTGAACAAATGTGGAATAAACCTAGCAGTTAATTTGTCAATCACAAAACCTACAACAACTAGGCTCACCTATGTGCACCAACAACTTATGCTAAGCAAGATAAACTACTAAGTGATAGCAAGATATATGACAAGAAACAATATGGCTATCACAAAGTAAAGTGCATAAGTAAAGGGCTCGGGTAAGAGATAACCAAGGCACGCGGAGACGACGATGTATCCCGAAGTTCACACCCTTGCAGATGCTAATCTCCGTTTGGAGCGGGGTGGAGGCACAATGCTCTCCAAGAAGCCACTAGGGCCACTGTAATCTCCTCAAGCCCTTGCACAATGCAAGATGCTGTGATTCCACTAAGGGATCCTTGAGGTAGGTCACTGAACCTGTACACTTTGGCAACCCTTGGGGACGGTCATCGGAACCCGTTAAATTGCTTGGGGCGATCTCCACAACCTAATTGGAGACCCCGACGCTTGCCCGGAGCTTCACACCTCAATGATTGAGCTCTGAACACCACAAACCGTCTAGGGCACCAAGGCACCCAAGAGGAATAAGCTCAAGGGTACCAAGCACCCAAGAGTAATAAGCTTCTCAACTTCACTTCCACGTATGGCCGTGGAGAACTCAAATCGATGCACCAAATGCAATGGCAAGGGCACAGGGAGTGCCGAAGTCCTTCTCTCCCAAATCCCACCAAAGAAACTAATGCTAGGGAGGAAAATGAGAGGAAGAACGAAGAAGAGAACATGAAGAGCTCCCAAGTTTTAGATCCAAGGCGTTCCCCACACATAGAGGAGAAAGTGATTGGTGAAAATGTGGATCTAGATCTTCTCTCTCTTTTCCCCCAAAAATTAGCAAGAATCCATGGAGGGATTGAGAGATAGAAAGCTTGAAGAAGGTCAACAATGAGGGAAGAACACGAGCTAGAAGGACAAGGTTCAATGGGGAAGAAGACCCCCTTTTATAGGTGGAAAAAAAATCAAACCATTATGTTCTCAGCCCGCACCGTGCGATACTACCGCTCAAGCGAGCGGTACTACCGTGTGCTCCAACGGGCAATACGACCACTGGGTCTAGCGGTAGTACCGATGGGACCACGCTCAGCAGCTCACACGAGAACAGGGGAAGGAATAGAGGAGTTTAGCCTCGAGCGGCACTAGTAGCGGTGGTAGGTGTGGTACGACCGCTCCTACTACTGCTGCACCCGACACGAGGATAGCATGTCTCGAATCGAGGCGGTACTAGAGCGGCACTGGAGTAAAACCACCGCCTGAAGCTCTGGGTGGTACTACCGCCGTTACAGCGGTACTACCGCTTGTTGCTCTAGGCGGTAGGTGCAACAAGAAAGCGCAGAACTGCCATAACTTCTGCAAATGAGCTCCGAATTGAGAAAATCAAGCTTGTAGGAAAGATGAAGACGAGTAGCATCACAACAATGACATAGAAGAGGCAGCGGAGGTATGACTAAGATATAGAGGAGTGAACCCTCGATCAGAGAAGAACCAGCATAACCTCCAACATCGAAAACATCATAGAAGATGCATGCGAACTCCGTTTTCGACGAACTCGAGGTTGCCATCAAGATGACCAAAAGCTCCAAATCTCATAAGGAGAAAAACCAAACAAGAACAAATAAAGATGATGCAAGGATGCAATGGTTTGAGCTCTCTACGAACGATATGATCAAGCTACACATCGAGAGCCCCCCTTGATAGTACGTCAATCGATCCTATAACCTGGTCTCCCAACTACCACCATGAGACCGTTAAAAAAAATAACATATAAAGGGCAAACCTTTGCCTTGCACATACTCCACTTGAGCTAGATGATGACTATTTTGACTCCCTCAAGATGGACCACCATTCTTGATTGCGTTGGCTCGATGAAGACTAGTTGATTGCTCCCCCATACTCCACTTTGGGTGAGCCACTCTTTGGCACATCTTCGCAATTCCATTGACACTACAATGGAGGCAAGCTTCAAGCACGTGATCTCTTCGTGATGCTTGATACGTCCATATTGCATCATGCTTTTATATCGATATTTATTGCATTATGGGCTATTATTGCATGTTATGTCACAATACTTATGCCTATTCTCTCTTATTTTACAAGGTTTACAAAAGGATGGAGAATGCCGGCAGCTGGAATTCTGGGCTGGAAAAGGAGCAAATATTAGAGACCTATTCTGCACAACTCCAAAAGTCCTGAAACTCCACGGAAGTCATTTTTGGAAATAATAAAAAATATCCAGCGGAAGAAGTTCACTAGAGGGGGGCCCACCAATCCATGAGGGTGGGGGCGTGCCCTACCCCCCAGGGCGTGCCCCCTACCTCGTGGGCCCCCTGTTGGCTCTCCGATGCCCATCTTCTGCTATATGAGGTGTTTCGATGAGGAAAAAATCATAAGCAACCTTTCAGGACGAGACTTTGCCGCCACGAGGCGGAACCAATCTAGGGCTCCGGCAGAGCTATTCTTCCGGGGACACTTCCCTCCGGGAGGGGGAAATCATCGCCATCGTCATCACCAACGCTCCTCTCATCGAGAGAGGGCAATCTCCATCAACATCTTCACCAGCACCATCTCATCTCCAAACCCTAGTTCATCTCTTGTATCCAATTCTTGTCTCCAAGTCTGGGATTGGTGCTAGTAAGTTGCTGCTACCTCTTGAGCATTGCGTTGGATTCCCCCGAAGAGGAGAGGATGATGCAGCAAAGTAGCGTAAGTATTTCCCCTCAGTTTTTTGAGAACCAAGGTATCAATCCAGTAGGAGGCTACGCGCGAGTCCCTCGTACCTACACAAAAACAATAGCTCAACGCAACCAACGCGATTAGGGGTTGTCAGTCCCTTCACGGTCACTTACGAGAGTGAGATCTGATAGAGATGATATATAATATTTTTGGTATTTTTGGTATAGAGATGCAAAGTGAAAATTAAAAGGCAAAGTAAAAAAGCAAAGCAATAATAAAGTGATGGAGATTGATATGATGAGAATAGACCCGGGGGCCATAGGTTTCACTAGTGGCTTCTCTCAAGAGCATAAGTATTCTACGGTGGGTGAACAAATTACTGTTGAGAAATTGACAGAATTGAGCATAGTTATGAGAATATCTAGGTATGATCATTTATATAGGCATCACGTCCGAGACAAGTAGACCGACTCCTGCCTGCATCTACTACTATTACTCCACTCATCGACCGCTATCCAGCATGCATCTAGAGTATTAAGTTAAAAAGAGAGTAACGCCTTAAGCAAGATGACATGATGTAGAGGGATAGTTTCATGGAATATGATAAAAACCCCATCTTGTTATCCTCGATGGCAACAATACAATACGTGCCTTGCTGCCCCTTCTGTCACTAGGAAAGGACACCGCAAGATTGAACCCAAAGCTAAGCACTTCTCCCATTGCAAGAAAGACCAATCTAGTAGGCCAAACCAAATTGATAATTCAAAGAGACTTGCAAAGATAACCAATCATACATAAAAGAATTCAGAGAAGATTCAAATATTATTCATAGATAGACTTGATCATAAACCCACAATTCATTGATCTCAAGAAACACACCGCAAAAAGAAGATTACATCGAATAGATCTCCACGAGAGAGGGGGAGAACATTGTATTGAGATCTAAAAAGAGAGAAGAAGCCATCTAGCTAATAACTATGGACCGGAAGGTTTGAGGTAAATTACTCACACTTCATCGGAGGGGCTAGGATGATGTAGAAGCCCTCCGTGATGATGGCCCTCTCTAGCGGAGCTCCGGAACAGGCCCCAAGATGGGATCTCATGGGTACAGAAAGTTGCGGCGGTGGAATTAGGTTTTTTTGCTCCATATCTGATCGTTTGGGGGTACGTAGGTATATATAGGAGGAAGAAGTACGTCAGTGAAGCTTCAAGGGGCCCACGAGGCAGGGGGTGCGCCCTCCACCCTCGTGACCGCCTCGCGGCTTTCTTGACAGAGGGTCCAAGTCTCCTGGGTCTTATCTGATGAGAAAATCACGTTCTCGAAGGTTTCATTCTGTTTGGACTCCGTTTGATATTCTGTTTCTCCGAAACATTGAAATAGGCAAAAAACAACAATTCTAGGCTGGGCCTCCGGTTAATAGGTTAGTCCCAAAAATAATATAAAAGTGGAAAATAAAGCCCAATATAGTCCAAAACAGTAGATAATATAGCATGGAGCAATCAAAAATTATAGATACGTTGGAGACGTATCAGGCATCCCCAAGCTTAATTCCTGCTCGTCCTCGAGTAGGTAAATGATAGAAAGAGAATTTTTGATGCGGAGTATTACTTGGCATAATTTCAATCTTCTCAATTGTGGTATGAATTTCAGATCCGAAAGATTCAAGACAAAAGTTCATATTGACATAAAAATAATAATACTTCAAGCATACTAACTAAGCAATTATGTCTTTTCAAAATAACATGGCTAAAGGAAGTTCATCCCTACAAAATCATACAGTTTAGTCATGCTCCATTTTCGTCACACAAGAATGCTCTCATCATGCACAACCCCGATGACAAGCCAAGCAATTGTTTCATACTTTAATAATCTCAAACTTATAAACCTTCACGTAATACATGAGCGTGAGCCATGGATATAGCACTATGGGTGGAATAGAATATGATGATGGGGGTTATGTGGAGAAGACAAAACAGGAGAAAGTCTCACATCAACGAGGATAATCAATGGGCTATGGAGATGCCCACCGATTGATGTTAATGCAAGGAGTAGGGATTGCCATGCAACGGATGCGCTAGAGCTATAAATGTATGAAAGCTCAACAAAAGAAACTAAGTGGGTGTGCATCCAACTTGCTTGCTCATGAAGACCAAGGGCATTTGAGGAAGCCCATTGTTGGAATATACAAGCCAAGTTCTATAATGAAAAGTTCCCACTAGTATATGAAAATGACAAAACAAGAGACTCTCTATTATGAAGATTATGGTGCTACTTTGAAGCACAAGCATGGAAAAAAAGGATAGTAGTATTGCCCCTTTTTATTTTTATTTTTATTTTTTTGGGCTTTCTTTTTTTCTTTGGCCTTTCTTTTTTTATATTTTTATTTGGGACAATACTCTATTAAATGATGATCATCACACTTCTATTTATTTACAATTCAATGATTACAACTCGATACTAGAACAAAGTATGACTCTATATGAATGCCTCCGGTGGTGTACCGGGATATGCAATGAATCAAGAGTGACATGTATGAAAGAATTATGAACGATGGCTTTGCCACGAATACTATGTCAACTACATGATCATCCTAAGCAATATGACAATGATGGATGTGTCATGATGAACGGAATGGTGGAAAGTTGCATGGCAATATATATCGGAATGGATATGGAAATGCCATAATAGGTAGGTATGGTGGCTGTTTTGAGGAAGATATAAGGAGGTTTATGTGTGAAAGAGTGTATCATATCACGGGGTTTGGATGCACCGGCGAAGTTTGCACCAACTCTTAATGTGAGAAAGGGCAATGCACAGTACCGAAGAGGCTAGCAACGATGCAAGGGTGAGAGTTCGTATAATCCATGGACTCAACATTAGTCATAAAGAACTCATATACTTATTCCAAAAATCTATAAGTCATCAAAAACCAAAGCATTACGCGCATTCTCCTAGGGGGATAGATTGGAAGGAAAAGACCATCGCTCGTCCCCGACCGCCACTCATAAGGAGGATAATCAAATAACACCTCATGTTTCAAATTTGTTACATAACGTTTACCATACGTGCATGCTACGGGACTTTGTCGGTGTACTAAAGTAGGGGTACCTTAGTACCCCGAACTTGTGCACGGGCAGTCGTAGCACCCCGCGGCAAGGCTTGCCAGGTGACCGCCAAAACCCTCCATGGTCCCTTTTGGGCCATCCAAGAACAAAGTATTTAAGCCAAGACACGAGGTCCCGGCAAGAGGAGCTTGCCGGGAAGACCACTCAAAGGGAGCAAGGCCCCGGCAAGAGGAGCTTGCCGGGACGGCCGCTCGAAGCACAAGACCCCGGCAATAGGAGCTTGCCGGGAAGGCCAACCAAGGCACGACAAGAGACTTGCTGCGACGCGCCACGCGTCCCGGCAAGGCCCGGTGAGCGACAAGCTCCTGGACGCGGCAAGATATCGACCGCGGAAAGGCGCTTGCCGTGACAAGTTACCACCCCGCGCCTGCGCTCCAGCTCATCCACCAACGTGTCGCTCTGGGGCCATTCCAGGCGTACGTGGCGAGAGGCTGTGCAGCCAGTGGCATGCGGTGGCGAAGCAACGCTGACAGGATAGCCATCGTGGCAAACGGTGGCGCCCCCTGACGGTCCCTTTTCTCCACTGTTTGGGCGACACAGACGGGCATTTAATGCCCTTGTCCCCTGCCGTCAGAGTTAGGTACGATAGCACTGTGCAAACAGCTGTACCCAACACAGCGCTTTCCAGTTTTACCCTTGCCTACGTTGCTACCTGTGGGTCACCCCTTGAGCATATAAAAGGAGGCCCCATGCGCAACGTAGGAGAGGAGGAGGCCACTCACGCTCGGTCTCGTTAGCTGCCTGAGTGTATTGTAGCACTCAGCGCCCCCGAGCAAGAACGCAATACAAACCACAAAGCAGCAGTAGGGTTTTACGCATCCGTGCGGCCCGAAGCTGGGTAAACCCCTTGTGTGCATCGTCTCGATCCGCTCTTCGCGCGACCTCCGCCCCCCGCCGAACCAGAAAGGGGCTCAGTCCCCATAGGCATTCGTGGAGGCAGATTACCCCCGACATCTTTGGCGCGCCAGGTAGGGGGCGTCGAGGTTGTGTGAACCTGATCCGGCGTCCGCACAGGCTAGATCTTCATCATCTTCATCGACATGCCATCGAAGAAGGCTCCGGAGGTGGCTAGTCCGTCCGCGTCGAACCCACCGCCCCTGGAGCAAACGGGTGGTGGGGAAGGCAACGGTGGAGGAACGGGCGTCGTCGAGCCAGCTCACGGCGCCGCGGCGTCCGAACATGCACCGCGCCCCTCTCAAGAGGCGCGGGACCGGCAGCGTCTTGGCACTCACGGTACCATACGCTCGCCAGACCCAGATCGAGCTGGCGGATCTCAGGGCGCTCAAGGCCAGCATACACACCAACGTGCTGGCGCGAGCGTGGCACGGTTGCCTGGACCGGGTACTGCTCCTTCTAACATAGTTAGAAGTTCGAGCACATCCCGCTCCACGCGCCGTTCGCCACCACTGCCCGCCACTCCAGCAGAAGCTCTAGCAGGTCGGCCAGGCGAGAACCGATGGCGCCAAGACCGGTGGGGGTGCAACCACCGTGCACTCCCCGCCCCAAAGGCCAAGATCGCCGACTCGCCGGAACCATCACGACAACGACTCTACCGCGTTGTCAAATCCGTGAACTCGTCGCGATCAACGCCAAGTTCTTCACGAACGAAAGCAAGAAGACGCTCGTACTCGCATCGAGCGTCGAAGAGAAGCGCGGCGTCAGTCAGACCAGTGCGCTGAGCCCTCTGTGGACATGCATGCGCCAGGGGAACCAGGCGACCTGCCGTACGCGGTAGGCTGCCCTGCGTTCACCCGTGAGCTGCGGCAAGTCCAGTGGCCCAGCACGAAGAATTTCATGCCAGGCGTACCAGAGAAGTACGACGGCAAGTCGCATCCGTCGGAGTTCCTCAGCATCTACACCATTGCGGTGCAGGCTGGTGGGGGCGGGACGACAAGATCCTTGCCAACTACTTCCCGCTGGTACTCAAGTCCAACGTCAGGTCCTGGCTCACGCACTTGCCGGACAACTCCATAACCTCCTGGGCAGACTTGTGCCATCAGTTTGTGGGCGCCTTTACAGGCGGCCACAAACCCCATGGCCAAGCGAGCGACCTTCATCTGCTCGTCTAGAAGGAAGGGGAGCCCCTGCGCAAGTTCATCCAGAGATTCAGCCGTGTACACTACAACATCCCAAACGTCCACCCTGCCGCGGTCATCAGCGCGTTCCATCAGAACGTGCGTAACCGCAGGATGAGGGAGGAGATGGCGATATGCAAGATCAAAGACGTCAGCGAGCTATATGCCCTGGCCGACAAGTGTGCGTGTGCTGAGGAAGGGAGGAAACTCCCCGGAGAGAATACTGGAGCAGGAGAATATGACAGTGAGGATACCGCCCCGGCAAGGAAAAACCGGCGGCGGAACAACAGGAAGAAGAAGAACCAAGAAGTGCTGGTTGTTGAGCAGTCTGGCGATGAAGGTGCCGCCAAGAAAGCCCAGGCTGGTGGCTCCGGCAAGGATGTTGCCGGATGCACCAACTGCCAGGCTGTGGCGGTCGCCGACAAGCGGGACGGCACCAACAAACAGTACTGCAAGATCCACCGCACCAAGGGCCACGACCTCCAGAGCTGCAAGCAAGTCGAGCGGCTCGTCGAGCTGCAAAAGGCCGAATACGAGCGGCGCGACAAGGACAAAGCCCAAGGAGGTGGCGGAGGATCCGGCACGAAGCGCCCCGGCCAGGGAGGGCGCCGTGGCAAGGACAAGCAGCGGCAAGCAGACAGACCTCCCCGCGGCCGCGACAAGGACGAAGACGACGACGACGACGAAGACATGGATGATGTCGAGACCAGTGAGCAGGAGTTTCAGAAAGCCACAGAGGTCTTATGCGTTGACGGCGGTGCTTCTCTGCATACTTCTCACCGCCAGCTCAAACAGTGGGCGCGGGACGTCAATGTGGCAGAACCGCCCGTCGAGTCACGCAAGCCTCTGAAATGGTCCAGCACGCCTATCATCTTTGATATTGAGGACCACCCTGATCGCACAACTGCGATCGGGTGCTTGCCGATGTTGATTTCACCAACAGTCCGCAACCTCAAGGTCACTAAGATGGTAGTTGACAGCGGGGCCGGCTTGAACCTGATCTCCTCCGCTGTGCTCCAGAAACTCCAAGTCCCCGACAGCGAGCTCGAAGAGACCGGCACATTCCAAGGAATCAACCCGGGAAGGAGCAAGCCGAAGGGGAAGATCACGTTGCCGGTAACATTTGGCAGCGAGTTGAACTTCAGGACTGAGAGGGTCACCTTTGACGTTGTCGATTTCCCACTGCCTTACAATGGGATCCTCGGCCGTCCAGCGCTCGCCAAGTTCATGGCGGCCTCTCACTATGCATACAACATGCTCAAGATGCCAGGCCCAATAAGCGTCATCTGTGTCCCTGGCGACAGGAAGGATGCCCTTATCTGTGCCGACAAGATCTACCGGGAAGCGGCAGCCTCAACAAATCACAAACCACTTGCCGCTGAAGCTCCCGAAGGGAAGAAGAAGACCAAGTCCGGCAAGAGCTCTGATGCCCACTCCGGCAAGCGCACCTCTTCGGAGTGCTGCGCTACCGTCGAGGACGCACCATCGAGCTCCACCGGCAAGTGTAAGAAGTCAATGGCAGCCCTGCCAGCGACCAAGAAGGTGTCTACCAAGGAGGACGGCACTGGTGGTACCTTCACCATCAGTGCCACTCTCGACCCCAAATAGGAAAGCGCGCTCGTTGCTTTCCTGCGGGCGAATGTCGATGTGTTTGCCTCGCAACCATCTGACATCCCCGGCGTTCCCAGGAAAGTGATCGAGCACCACCTTGCCGTCTGTCCTCATGCGCGGCCCGTCAAGCAGAAAGTCAGGAAACAAGCAGTGGAGCGCCAAGAATTCATCGCAGAAGAGATCAAGAAGTTGGAAGCAGCAGGCCTTGTCAGAGGTGTGCTCCATCCGACGTGGTTGGCCAATCCTGTTGTCGTGCGCAAATCAAACGGGAAATGGAGGCTTTGCATCGACTTTACTGATGTTAACAAAGCTTGTCCCAAAGATCCATTTCCCTTGCCGCGCATTGACCAGATTGTTAACTCCACGGCCGGATGTGACCTGCTTTCATTTCTTGACGCATACTCAGGATACCATCAGATCTTCATGGCTGAAGAGGATGAAGAGAAGACCGCATTTATCACTCCATGTGGCACGTACTATTTCGTACGAATGCCTTTCGGTTTGAAGAATGTTGGTTCAACATTTGCAAGGGTTGTCCATACCGCTTTTGAGCCACAAATCCACAGAAATGTGGAGGCCTGCATGGATGACATAGTGGTCAAGAGCAGGAATAGGGCAACCCTGATTCAAGATTTAGAAGAGACTTTTGCGAACCTGCGCAAGATCAGCCTCAAGCTCAACCCCAAGAAGTGCGTGTTTGGAGTCCCTTCTGGCAAGCTTCTCGGGTTCTTCGTGTCTCAGCGGGGAATCGAAGCCAATCCCGACAAGATCAAGGCCATCGAGCAGATCGAAGCACCAACACGCGTCAAGGATGTACGAAGACTTGCCGACTGCGTGGCGGCTCTCAGCAGGTTTATTTCCAAGTCTGCAGAACGCGCCCTGCCATTTTTCAAAGTTTTGAAAAAGGCGGGTCCAGTGAAATGGACTCCGAAAGCGGAGGCTGCGCTGCAAGACTTGAAGAAATACCTGTCCTCCGCTCCAATACTTGTCGCGCCTAAACCACAAGAGAAGTTGTTGTTGTACCTGGCGGCAACCAATAAAGTGGTTAGTGCTGCGTTAGTAGCGGAGAGGGAGGCAGATGATGAGCTAGCGACCGCGACAAGCGCGTCCAGCGACAAGCAGGGGGCTTACCCGACAAGCTCTGGCCCCGACAAGGATGGATCTGCGCAGGCGCAAGAGGAGATGCAGAGGAAGATGGTGCAGCGCCCAGTTTACTTTGTCAGTTCCCTCCTGCAGGGGGCTAGGTCAAGGTACTCTGGTGTGCAGAAATTGCTTTTCGGCCTCCTTATGGCCTCGAGAAAGCTGCGCCATTACTTCCAAGCGCATGAGATTACAGTTGTCACTCGCTTTCCGCTGAAGAGGATACTGCAGAATCCAGAAGCAACAGGCAGGATTGTCGAGTGGGCACTAGAACTGTCAAGCTTTGTCCTCAAGTTCGAGAGAACTTCAACTATCCAAAGCCGAGCATTGGCAGAATTCATAACAGAGTGGACGCCGACACCAGACGAAGAAATTCCAGAGACGAGCATCCCCGTCAAAGAAGCAAGCAAAGAGTGGCTGATGTACTTTGATGGTGCCTTCTCGCTGCAAGGCGCTGGTGCTGGCGTGCTGCTTATCGCACCCACCGGAGAGCGCCTCAAGTACATAGTCTAGATGCACTTTCCCAAGGAGCAAGCAACCAACAATACTGCAGAGTATGAAGGTTTGCTTGCCGGTCTCAGGATCGCGGCAGAACTTGGGATCAAGAAGCTCATTGTCAGGGGTGACTCGCAGCTTGTCGTCCGCCAAGTGAACAAGGATTACCAGAGTCCGTTGATGGAAGCATACGTTGATGAAGTGAGGAAGCTAGAAGAGCGCTTTGACGGCCTGCAAATGGAACACGTTCCAAGAGCTGAGAACGACATTGCTGATGGCCTGTCAAAGTGCGCAGCACTTAAGTTGCCTGTGGAACCAGGAATCTTTGTGCTTAAGCTGACTCAGCCATCCGTTACACCATCAACCGGACAGAGCAAGAAGAGGAAGTTGGTCTCCGGCGACTATCTTCCGACAGAGCTTCCCGGAGCCGCTGCCAAGAAGGTCCCCAAGATCGACGCCAAGAGTGCTGAGGAGCAGTCTGCTCCGGCAAGCCCCAGGGTTTGTTCCGTCGAAGCAGGCGCTCCCGACAAGTTTTGCTCCGGCAAGCCCCAGTGTTTGTTCCGTCGAAGCAGGCGCTCCTGACAAGTTTTGCTCCGGCAAGCTTGCCAGGGAACGTCAAGCTCCGGCTGAGCCCCAGATTCTCGCCGTAGAAGCGGACGTTCTCGCAGCAGCAGATGTGCCTTTAGTCCTTGTTGTCGAGCCACAGGCTCTAGCATGGGCGCAGCAGACTGTCCGTTTCCTCCAGACCGAAGAACTTCCCGAATAAGAAGAAGAGGCGGAAAGAGTAGCCCAGCGGTCAAGTATGTACCAGTTCGTCGACGGCGCACTGTACAGAAGAGGACGCAACGGTGCGAAATTGAAGTGTATTCCCCGGGAAGACAGACAAAAGCTGTTGGCAGAGATACATGGAGGCATATGTGGTCACCACATTGGCGCAAGAGCACTTGCCGGCAAAGCATTCCGGCAAGGTTTCTTCTGGCCGACAGCCCTCCAGGATGCAACTGCACAAGTAACCAAGTGTGAAGCGTGCCAGTTCCATTCCAAGCAGATACACCAGCCAGCTCAAGCTCTCCAGACGATCCCTTTATCCTGGCCATTTTCGGTCTGGGGGCTCGACATCCTCGGCCCCTTCCCCCGAGCTGTCAGGGGCTTTGAGTACTTGTACGTCGCAATCGACAAGTTCACAAAGTTGCCGGAAGTGGAACCAGTGAGGAAGGTGACAGCACAGTCAGCAGTCAAGTTCTTCAGGTCGATTGTTTGCCGCTTCGGGATCCCCAACAGGATCATCACCGACAACGGTACGCAATTCACGAGCCACGCCTTCATGCAGTACGTCCAAGATCTCGGCGCCAAGGTCTGCTTCGCTTCTGTTGCTCATCCCAGAAGCAACGGTCAAGCGGAGAGGGCCAATGCTGAAGTGCTGCGCGGGCTCAAGACCAGAACTTTCGACAGGCTGCACAAGTGCGGAAGAAACTGGATCGAGGAGCTGCCGGTGGCTCTTTGGTCGATCAGAACGACGCCAAATCGAGCCACTGGCCAGACACCATTTGCTCTAGTCGATGGAGCAGAAGCAGTTACCCCCACGGAACTCGTATACGGGTCACCTCGAGTGCTCGCTTATGATGAGCTTGAGCAAGAGCGGCTACGTGAAGATGACGCGCTGCTCCTTGAGGAAGATCGTCTTCAGGCTGCTTTGCGAGCTGCTTGCTACCAGCAAGCTTTGCGCCGCTACCATAGCCGCAAAGTTAAAGCCAGAAGCTTCGAGGAAGGCGACCTTGTTATTCGGCACGCTCAGTCCGCCAAGAATTCCAACAAGTTGACACCGAAGTGGGAAGGCCCTTACCGGGTGAAACGAGTCACGAGGCCCGGCGCTGTCCGCCTTGAGACCGAAGATGGCACTCCGGTGAGCAACTCCTGGAATATTGAGCATCTTCGTAAGTTTTACCCGTAAGGCGCGGTTGTCGGACCCCGTCCGGCAACCACCCTTTTGTACAAGTCTTGCCGCTGTTGCATGTAATCCTTTGTACAAAGCCAGGCGCAGACCCTGAGCATCAGTAAATGAAGCGCTGGCGCCCTAAGTCATAGCATGCATGCAGGGTCGAGTCTCGTCCTTGGTTAGGGTTGATAGTGCCTAACAGCTGCTAACCCCTAGCTTAGAGGTCGAGTGTGCGTCCCTTTTTCCTGTTCTTTCGTTTCCTTTGGTTCGCAGGGTTTTGCATATCCTGGCCGGACCGCTTGAGGACGAAGAAGAGAAGAAGGGCGGACCAGCATCTGGTCCCCGGCAAGCCAGCGTTGTCGGGGGCTGCAAGTACAAAGATTCACCCGCGGCAAGCCAGAGTTGCCGGGGGCTGCAATCTCAGATAAGTTTCTCATCCCTTGTCATGCATTCTCTTATGGACTGAGGAATGCGAAAACCTTGTTTCTTCCTAAAGTCTACCGTGCTCCCTTAACTCTAGGCCCCAGAGCGCGTTCCTGGGGCCAGTTTTGGTAGTAGTCGTGGCAGCAAAGGAACGAAACAAGGAGCCCGAACCCGCCTCATTCCCGCCTCCGCCAAAGGCGTGAGAAAGGTTGAGGGACGCGGGAAGACGGCAGGGCCTGTTGCCGGGCAAAGAAGTGTCTATCTTAACGATATAAAGGATTCGCTCCTTGGCGTGGGTTTTACCCGCGAGACAAATGGCCCGGCAAACATCCCCTTTTCATTAAAAACATTCTGCTCAGGTACAGTTCAGGGAGAATGAAAAACATGGAAGATGGGATTACAAGTTTTAAATGCAACTAAGGCCCGAGGGCTTACAAGCTAAAGAGAGATAAGGTGCCCGTAATCCCTTTCTTGTCTCTCTCCTCAGGAGATAGATCAAGGAGGCAAGAAGGGCAAAAGGGGCGCCTAGGCGAGCTACGGGTGGCAGAAGACACCAACAGAACATCCCGGGGGCCGTCAGAAGGCTGGATGGTGATGGCAGCGCCGGAAGCAGGGTCGACGAGGCGGCAGGACGTCAGCACGCTGTCGAGGGCACCTTGCCCTCGTACTCCGACTTGACGGCCTTGCCGCCAGCCCTCTTCCTCTTCCGCAGCCTCGCCACGCCAGCCGCCCAAGGAGACGACCCCGGGAAGTTCAAGGAGCCGGCGACGCGGATGATGGGGTCGCCAGTGCCACACGGAGCTGCGACCGGCGCCTAGTCGGACCCGTCATCCCGACGACCGCTACCCTCGTCGTCGCTGTCGCTCCCCTCCTCGTCACTCTCGCTCGAGGAGGAGCCTTCGCTGTCGGAGGAGCTATCCACGCAGCACCAGGCCCGGGTCCCGAAGCACCCGAAGACCTTGACGGAGAGGAGATCGCCCTCCATCAGCTTAAAATGGAGGGTGAACCCCTCCATCAAGCTGTGGATACGGGCGAACGACTTCCACCCTCGACCAAGATACATCACGCCGGGGGCTGGGAACTCAACGTGGACTCGCGTGCCGCTGATTCCACAGCCCCTCATGCGCAGTCTCAGCGTTTCGGGTGTCTCCGACTCCATCACGCTCGCAAATGGAGCCAGGAGGCGGAGGCGGCGACGAGGCGCCCGGCGCAGCCTGACGAAGAACTCGCAAGGGTCGTCCCCGATATGGACCGCCGTGAGAAGAGGAGCCCCTGGCGGAGGCGAAGCCGGCGCACCGCCCCGTCCTCCTCTTCCCCGAGCGCCTCGGCCTCGTCCTCGACCACGCCCCTCCCTCTTCCCCTCACGGCTGGCTCCGCCGCCACAGATGCGAGGGGAGGAGGGGCGCGTTGCCTAGCAGCGACCCTCGCCACCACCGATGAAGGACCAGGGTTCCCTTTCTCCATGGCGAATGAGAGAGAGGGGATCAGAAGCTGAAGGGAAGAAGAGATGAAGGAGTGCGGATTTCCGTCGCCCCCTCTCGCTCCTTATAAAGGAGCGGGGTGGGGGCTCGGCCGCCCCGCTCAGCCAATCAAGACGTAGGAAGAGCAGGCGACTGGGACCGACCCGCTGCCTCGACCCACCACGGCCCGGCTTCCTGCCTCCACCGTCGCGACCCCAGGCGCATGGAGGCCACGTGGCAGGCGCGCAGAACCGAGGCGACGGGTGAGGCGACCTCTCCCCACCCCGTGATCATGGGGAGCGGACGCCTCGAAAACCGCGCGTCGGCCCCGTCCAGTAAGCAAACCACGCCTCCACGCCTCCCCCCACTTATGGAGAAGGCGTAAACCGCCCCCTTTGCTACGACGTGACGCATGCATGCGGAACTCGGCCCCTCGCACGCCGCCCACGTCACACACGTCTCTCCCCACGACGCCGCAATCGACGCGTGCCGTTCGGGGGGGGCGTGATGAATGCGAAGAAAGATGCGGCGTGACCCAGGCCGCGCGTGCCCGTGCACTGTTTTGGGCCTGGCCCAACAACGCTCGGCACCGCGTATGGCCCAGGCCCGGGGGCTCCTGTCGGTGTACTAAAGTAGGGGTACCTTAGTACCCCGAACTTGTGCACGAGCAGTCGTAGCACCCCGCGGCAAGGCTTGCCAGGTTACCGCCAAAACCCTCCATGGTCCCTTTTGGTCCATCCAAGAACAAAGTATTTAAGCCAAGACATGAGGTCCCGACAAGAGGAGCTTGCCGGGAAGACCACTCGAAGGGAGCAAGGCCCCGGCAAGAGGAGCTTGCCGGGACGGCCGCTCGAAGCAGAAGACCCCGGCAAGAGGAGCTTGCCGGGAAGGCCAACCAAGGCATGACAAGAGACTTGCTGCGACGCGCCACGCGTCCCGGCAAGGCCCGGTGAGCGACAAGCTCCCGGACGCGGCAAGATATCGACCGTGGCAAGGCGCTTGCCGCGACAAGTTACCACCCCGCGCCTGCGCTCCAGCTCATCCACCAACGTGTCGCTCTAGGGCCATTCCAGGCGTACGTGGCGAGAGGCTGTGCAGCCAGGGGCATGCGGTGGCGAAGCAACACTGACAGGATAGCCATCGTGGCAAACGGTGGCGCCCCCTGACGGTCCCTTTTCTGCACTATTTGGGCGACACAGACGGGCATTTAATGCCCTTGTCCCCTGCCGTCAGAGTTAGGTACGATAGCACTGTGCAAACAGCTGTACCCAACACAGCGCTTTCCAGTTTTACCCTTGCCTACGTTGCCACCTGTGGGTAACCCCTTGAGCATATAAAAGGAGGCCCCATGTGCAACGTAGGAGAGGAGGAGGCCACTCACGCTCGGTCTCGTTAGCTGCCTGAGTGTACTATAGCACTCAGCACCCCCGAGCAAGAACGCAATACAAACCACAAAGCAGCAGTAGGGTTTTACGCATCCGTGCGGCCCAAAGCTGGGTAAACTCCTTGTGTGGATCGTCTCGATCCGCTCTTCGCGTGACCTCCGCCCCCCGCCGAACTAGAAAGGGGCTCGGTCCCCATAGGTGTTCGTGGAGGCAGATTTCCCCCGACAGACTTGCAAACTTCACCTCAAGCATTTCTCAAATTCACAACTACTCAACTAGCACAACTTTGATATTATCACCTCCATATCTCAAAACAATTATCAAGCATCAAACTTTTCTTAGTATTCAACGCACTCAAAAGAAAGTTTGACAAATCTTGAATACCAAGCAATATTATTATTATTAAGCAAATTACCATGCTATTTAAGACTCTCAAAATAATCTAAGTGAAGCATGAGAGATCAATAGTTTCTATAAAACAAATCCACCACCGTGCTCTAAAGGATATAAGTGAAGCACTAGAGCAAAACTATAAAGCTCAAAAGATATAAGTGAAGCATTTAGAGTATTCTATCAAATTCCAATTCATGTATGGCTCTCTCAAAAGGTGTGTACAGTAAGGATGATTGTGGTACACTAACAAACAAAGAGACAAATAATACAAGACGATCCAAGCAAAACACATATCATGTGGTGAATAAAAATATAGCTCCAAGTAAAATTACCGATGGAAGTAGACGAAAGAGGGGATGCCTTCCGGGGCATCCCCAAGCTTTTAATTTTTGGTGTCCTTGGATTATCTTGGGGGTTCCATGGTCATCCCCAAGCTTAGGTTCTTGCCACTCCTTGTTCCATAATCCATCAAAAGATTTCACCCAAAACTTGAAAACTTCACAACACAAAACTCAACAGAAATCTCGTGAGCTCCGTTAGCGAAAGAAAACAAAAGACCACTTCAAGGTACTGTAATTAACTCATTCTTTATTTATATTTGTGTTAAACCTACTGTATTCCTGCTTCTCTATGGATTTCAAACTATTTTACTAGCCATAGATTCATCAAAATAAGCAAACAACACACGAAAAACAGAACAGTCTGTAGTAATCTGTAACTAGCGCAAACTTCTGGAACTCCAAAAAATCTACCAAAATAGGAAGACCTAGAACATTTGTTTATTGATCCGCAGCAATTGGAATCAGTATTTTATCACGTTCTGGTGATGTTTAACAATTGTTTTCGTAAACAGAAAGTTTATGGAAATTACAGCAAGATCAAATAACTATCATCCGAGAAGATCCTATAGGTCTAACTTGGCATAAACGCTAATTAAAACACAAAACCACATCTAAACAGAAGGTAGATGGATTATTTATTCCTAAACATAAGCAAAAACAAAAAAACAAAAAAATAAAATTGGGTTGCCTCCCAACAAGCGCTATCGTTTAACGCCGCTAGCTAGGCATAAAAGCGAGGATAGATCTAGGTATAGCCATCTTTGGTGGGCAATCCATAAGTGGCTCTCATGGTAGATTCATATGGAAATTTTATTTTATTTCCAGGGAAGTGTTCCATGCCCTTTTTTAGTGGAAATTGAAATCTAATATTCCCTTCCTTCATATCAATAATTGCACCAATCGTTCTAAGGAAAGGTCTACCAAGAATAATATGGCAAGAAGGATTGCAATCTATATCAAGAACAATAAAATATACGGGCACATAATTCCTATTTGCAACAATAAGAACATCATTAATTCTTCCCATAGGTTTCTTAATAGTGGAATCCGCAAGGTGCAAGTTTAGAGAGCAATCATCAAAATCGCGGAAATCTAGCAAATCACACAAAGTTTTGGGAATAGTGGAGACACTAGCACCCAAATCACACGAGCATAAAACTCATAATCTTTAATTTTAATTTTAATAGTAGGTTCCCACTCATCCTAAAGTTTTCTAGGGATAGAAACTTTCAACTCAAGTTTTTCTTCATAAGATTGCATCAAGGCATCAACGATATGTTCGATAAAGGCTTTATTTTGACATAAGCATGAGAAGAATTTAGCACAGATTGCAACAAAGAAATACAATCAAATAAAGAGCAACTTTCATAATTAAATTCCTTGAAATCCAATATAGTGGGTTTAGCAACATCTAGTGTTTTATTTCTTTCAATCCCACTTTTATCAATTTCATCATCAAGATCTAAATACTCCGAATTTTTGGAACGCCTTCTAGGTAAAGGAAGATCATATTCAGTTTCATCAAGATTCATATTGCAAAACAAAGATTTAATAGGAGACACATCAATAACTTTTAGATCTTCATCTTGAATTTCATAGGAATCTGGTTTAGCGGCCATCTTATAGACTAAGGTAGCTTGCATATCCAAAATTTCGGCAGTTAATTTTTCAAGACGAGCAATTTGGGATCTTATACCATAAAATTCTTTAGACATATCATCGAGCTCTTTATTCATATAACTCATAAAACCTTTTTGTTCCTTAAGCTCATTTCTAAAGAAATTATTATGCTCAAATTGCAAAACCATAAACTTCTTGACGTTGTTTTCGATCTCCTCTAACCTTTTAAGGTGAAGATCACCAAATCTAGGTAGAGCCATCGCGACAAGCAAGCAATCAAACACACGAGCAAACAAAAAGGCAACCGAGAAAAAGGCGAACGGAAATGAGAGGGCGAATAAAACGGCAAGGGTGAAGTGGGGGAGAGGAAAACGAGAGGCAAATGGCAAATAATGTAATGCGAGAGATAGGGATTGTGATGGGTACTTGGTATGTTGACTTTTGCGTAGGCTCCCCAGCAACGGCGCCAGAAATTCTTCTTGCTACCTCTTGAGCACTGCATTGGATTTCCCCGAAGAGGATATGATGATGCAGCAAAGTAGCGTAAGTATTTCCCTCAGTTTTTTGAGAACCAAGGTATCAATCCAGTAGGAGGCTACGTGCGAGTCCCTCGTACCTACACAAAAACAATAGCTCAACGCAACCAACGTGATTAGGGGTTGTGAGACCCTTCACGGTCACTTACGAGAGTGAGATCTGATAGATATGATAGATAATATTTTTGGTATTTTTGGTATAGAGATACAAAGTGAAAAGTAAAAGGAAAAGTAAAAAAGCAAAGCAATAATAAAGTGATGGAGTTTGATATGATGAGAATAGACCCGGGGGCCATAGGTTTCACTAGTGGCTTCTCTCAAGAGCATAAGTATTCTACGGTGGGTGAACAAATTATTGTTGAGCAATTGACAGAATTGAGCATAGTTATGAGAATATCTAGGTATGATCATGTATATAGGCATCACGTCCGAGACAAGTAGACCGACTCCTGCCTGCATCTACTACTATTACTCCACTCATCGACCGCTATCCAGCATGCATCTAGAGTATTAAGTTAAAAACAGAGTAACGCCTTAAGCAAGATGACATGATGTAGAGGGATAGTTTCATGCAATATGATAAAAACCCCATCTTGTTATCCTCGATGGCAACAATACAATACGTTCCTTGCTGCCCCTTCTGTCACTGGGAAAGGACACCGCAAGATTGAACCCAAAGCTAAGCACTTCTCCCATTGCAAGAAAGACCAATCTAGTAGGCCAAACCAAATTGATAATTCGAAGAGACTTGCAAAGATAGCCAATCATACATAAAAGAATTCAGAGAAGATTCAAATATTATTCATAGATAGACTTGATCATAAACCCACAATTCATCGGTCTCAACAAACCCACCGCAAAAAGAAGATTACATCGAATAGATCTCCACGAGAGAGGGGGGAGAACATTGTATTGAGATCCAAAACGAGAGAAGAAGCCATCTAGCTAATAACTATGGACCCAAAGGTCTGAGGTAAACTACTCAAACTTCATCGAAGGGGCTAGGATGATGTAGAAGCCCTCCGTGATGATGGCCCTCTCCGGCGGAGCTCCGGAACAGGCCCCAAGATGGGATCTCGTGGGTACAGAAAGTTGTGGCGGTGGAATTAGGTTTTTTTGCTCCGTATCTGATTGTTTGGGGGTACGTAGGTATAAATAGGAGGATGAAGTACGTTGGTGGAGCTTCGAGGGGCCCACGAGGCAGGGGCGCACCCTAGAGGGGCGCCCTCCACCCTCGTGACCGCCTCGTAGCTTTCTTGACGGAGGGTCCAAGTCTCCTGGGTCTTATCTGATCAGAAAATCACGTTCCCGAAGGTTTCATTCCATTTGGACTCCGTTTGCTATTCTGTTTCTCCGAAACACTGAAATAGGCAAAAAACAACAATTCTGGGTCGGGCTTCCGGTTAATAGGTTAGTCCCAAAAATAATATAAAAGTGGAAAATAAAGCCCAATACAGTCCAAAACATTAGATAATATAGCATGGAGCAATAAAAAATTATAGATACGTTGGATACGTATCAGTTGCTAATAGTGTTGATTACTCCTTGTAGTTGATGCTAGTTGGTTTATTTGGTGGAAGATCATATGTTCAAATCCTTTATGCATATTATTACCCCTCTGATTATGAACATGAATATGCTTTGTGAGTAGTTACTTTTGTTCCTGAGGACACGGGAGAAGTCTTGCTATTAGTAGTCATGTGAATTTGGTATTCGTTCGATATTTTGATGAGATGTATGTTGTCTAGCCTCTAGTGGTGTTATGTGAACGTCAACTACATAACACTTCACCATTATTTGGGCCTAGAGGAAGGCATTGGGAAGTAATAAGTATATTATGGGTTGCTAGAGTGACAGAAGCTTAAACCCTAGTTTATGCGTTGCTTCGTAAGGGGATGATTTGGATCTACACACTAGTAGAAAAAGGGTCAAACGTGAAGCACATTAGTGCCAGTTTGAATTAGAGCCGACACTAATGTGTACATTAGTGCCGGTTCCAATGGCTAGCCGGGCCGCTCTCATTAGTACCGGTTCATGGCGAACCTTTAGCACCGGTTCGTGCCACGAACCGGTACTAATGAGAGTTGTGGCAGGATGTTGGCAGTCTGGGGCCCCTCCAGCACCTTTAGTACCCGTTCGTGTCACGAACCGGTGCTAAAGGTCGTCCTACATAAACCCTTCATCCACCCGAGCTCGCTCTGTTCTTCCCCTTTCCCCTCCCTCTCTATTCTTCCCCTCTTCCTCTCGAGCTCATCACACATTTTTCCCAAAATTTGTCAAGATTTGAAGGTCCCCATCGATTCAAATGATCACAAAGGTTAGCAACTTTGTCCTTTCATCTCTCATTGCTAGATTAGCTCTTGCAATGCTTTATATAGTGTTTAATTTGTGAGTTTAGTAATTTGGGAGGAATTATATGTGCTAGTATTTGATTTATATGCAATTTGAGGTCAAAAATAACACTTAGTTTGCATATGTAGGTGTGGTTTACTTAGTGCCTTCTAAATCTCCGCCGTAACTACCGTCGATCGCCCGCACTGTCCCGTCGCCGGCACCACCTTGTGGTGAGCCTCTTGTTCATGAAATTTTATATAAAAATTGATGTTGGTGTGATTTGGATATATAGTTACTCGTATAATTATCTTACACGTACGTTGTTTGTTACACATAGTGCCATGGTTTTGATATCCTCCCCGTCAGCCCTCGTCCTTGTTATGATTCGGATGTGGTATATATATTCTCTTTTAAAACTAGTTGCATTTCGTGTTTATGACAAATTATGCCCATCAAGTTGACATAGATATTTTTTCTAGGAGGTATGTGAACCGGAAATTCCAACCGACCCTATTGTCGAGAGGTTAAATTTAGTTGAAAGAGAAAACGAGTACTTGGAAGAAAAATTGAAAAGAATTGAGGGGGAGAAGATGGAGTTGGAGTTGCATGTTGTCGATGTTGTCGATGATCACAAGATCAAGATGGAGAAAATGCGCTTGAAGATTAGAAAGATTAGAAAATATGCCATCGATAGTGAGGCTTGGTATCATTATGTTGTTGGATCAATTGTTACCTTAGCTGCGATCTTGATCGCATTTGTTGTTGCATTTAAATGCTTTAGCTAGAGAGTTATTTGTTTTTTGCATTTAAGTGTTGTATAAACTTTATGTATGAACTTGTATTAAGTTGGTGTTTTTGGTGCTGTGTATGGAAGATGAGCCGACAATGGATGTACGATGACTGATGCTCTCCCGAGTTCACTAATGGCGTGCAAACTTTTCTGCTTGCGGCTGCGGCAAACAAGCGGGCGGATGGTTTTATGCCTTGTCCATGTGCTGTCTGTAAGAATGGTCAAAATTACTCTAAGTCAAGAATCATTCACGTCCACCTGTTTAAGTCCGGTTTCGTGCCCCACTATAATGTTTGGACCAAGCACGGAGAAAGAGGGGTTATGATGGAAGACCATGAAGAAGAAGAGGACGACGACAGCTATCCTGGCCATGGGTTCCCTGAATACGATGATACAACAATGGGGGAAGAAGCTGAGCCGGTAATGCGGGAAGAAGCTGAGCCGGCAATGCGGGAAGAAGCTGAAGAAGAGGCATCAGATGAGCCCGTTGATGATCTTGGTCGGGCCATTGTCAATGCAAAGAGAAACTGCGCAAGTGATTTGGAGAAGAAGAAGTTGCAGCGCATGTTGGAGGATCACAAAAAAATGTTGTACCCGAATTGCGTAGGTGATAAGAAAAAGCTGGGCACCACACTGGAATTGCTGCAATGGAAGGCAGAGAACGGTGTATCTGGCAAGGGATTTGGAAAGTTGCTGGTAATGATAAAGGATATGCTTCCAAAGGACAACGAATTGCCCGAGAGTACGTACGAAGCAAAGAAGGCTGTCTGCCCTCTGGGTTAGAGGTGCAGAAGATACATGCATGCCCTAATGATTGCATCCTCTACCGCGGTGAGTACGAGGATTTGAACGCTTGCTCGGTATGCGATGCATTGCGCTATAAGATCAGCCGCGATGACCCTGGTGATGTCGAGGGCGAGTGCCCCAGGAAGAAGGTTCCTGCCAAGGTGATGTGGTATGGTCCTATAATACCATCGTTGAAACATTTGTTCCAAAACAAAGAGCATGCCAAGGCGATGCGATGGCACAGATAAGACCGTAAGAAAGACGGAAAGTTGAGACTACCCGCTGACGGGTCGCAGTGGAGAAAAATGGAAAGAAAGTACGGGAAGGAGTTTGTAGATGACGCAAGGAGTGTATGGTTTGGTCTAAGCGCAGATGGCATTAATCCTTTTGTGGAGCAGAGCAGCAACCATAGCACCTGGCCTGTGACTCTATGTTTGTATAACCTTCCTCCTTGGTTGTGCATGAAGCGGAAGTTCATTATGATGCCAGTGCTCATCCAAGGCCCTAAGCAACCCGGCAACGACATTTATGTGTACCTAAGGCCATTAGTTGAAGAACTCTTACAACTGTGGAATGGGACAGGTGTACGTGTGTGGGATGAGCACATGGGGGAAGAATTTGACCTAAAGGTGTTGCTGTTCGTGACCATCAATGATTGGCCTGCTCTCAGTAACCTTTCAGGACAGACAAACAAGGGATACCGCGCATGCACGCACTGTTTGGACGATACCGACAGTATATATTTGGCTAATTGTCAGAAGAATGTGTACCTGGGACACGTCGATTTCTTCTGAGCAGGCATCCCGTAAGAAAGAAAGGCAAGCATTTCAAAGGTGAGGCGGATCACCGGACGAAGCCTCACCACCGTACTAGTGCTGATGTACATGATATAGTCAAGGATTTGAAGGTGGTCTTTGGAAAGGGTCCTGGTGGACAACCTATTCCGAATGACGCTGAAGGACGCGCACCCATGTGGAAGAAGAAATCTATATTCTGGGACCTGCCCTATTGGAAAGACCTAGAGGTCCGCTCCGCAATCGACGTGATGCACGTGACGAAGAATCTTTGTGTGACCCTGCTTGGCTTCTTGGGCGTGTATGGGAAGACAAAAGATACACCTGAGGCATGGGAAGACCAGCAACGTATGCACAGAAAAGACGACATACACCAGGGTCATGCAAGCTACGCTCTTACCAAAGAAGAGAAGGAAATCTTCTTTGAATGCCTGCTCAATATTAAGGTACCGTCTGGCTTCTCGTCGAATATAAAGAGAATAATAAACATGGCAGAGAAAAAGTTCCAGAACCTAAAGTCTCATGACTGCCACGTGATTATGACGCAACTGCTTCCGGTTGCATTGAGGGGGCTTCTACCGGAAAATGTTCGATTAGCCATTGTGAAGCTATGTGCATTTCTCAATGCAATCTCTCAGAAGGTAATCGATCCAGGAATCATACCAAGGTTAGAGAATGATTTGGTGCAATGTCTTGTCAGTTTTGAGTTGGTGTTCCCACCATCCTTCTTCAACATCATGACGCACGTCCTAGTTCACCAATGCGAAGAGATTAACGTTTTGGGTCCCGTATTTCTACACAATATGTTCCCCTTTGAGAGGTTCATGGGAGTCTTAAAGAAATATGTTCATAACCGTGCTAGGCCAGAAGGAAGCATCTCCAAGGGCCATGAAAATGAGGAGGTCATTGAGTTTTGTATTGACTTTATTCCTGACCTTAAGCCGATTGGTGTTCCTGAATCGCGACATAAGGGCAGACTGGATGGAAAAGGCACGCTAGGAGGGGAACAAATAATATGTATGGACAGACATTCTCTCACTGAAGCACACTACATAGTTCTATAGAATTCCGCCTTGGTGGCTCCGTATATGGATGAACACAAGAATTTGCTACGCTCCAAACACCCGGAGCGGTCTGATGACTGGATTACACGTGAACAAACCAGGAGTTTCGCCAGCTGGTTGCAGACACGTACCATGCATGACGCCTCTATTGAAGATGAACTGTACTTGCTGTCCCATTTACCATCTTCGAATATAATGACTTTCAAAGGGTACGAGATAAATGGTAATACATTTTACACGATTGCCCAAGATAAGAAGAGCACCAACCAAAGCAGTGGTGTCCTCTTTGATGCAGAAACCAAGACGGGAAAGGAAACATATTATGGTTATATACAGGACATATGGGAACTTGACTATCGACGTGGTTTGAAGGTCCCTTTGTTTCCGTGCAAATGGGTCAATATGACACGAGGCGGGGTAACGGAAGACCCGCAGTACAGAATGACAACAGTGGATCTCAACAATCTTGCGTATGCAGACGAACCATTCATCCTAGCCAATGATGTGGCACAGGTTTTCTATGTGAAGGACATGTCTACCAAGCCGAGAAAAAGAAAAGATAAGGAAGAGAATGCATCGTACGATGAGCCAAAGCACCACATAGTTCTTTCTGGGAAGAGAAACATCGTGGGAGTGGATGACAAGACAGACATGTCAGAAGATTATGAAAAGTTTGATGAAATTGCTCCATTCACAGTGAATATTGACCCGAGCATTGCGTTAAATGATGAAGATTTTCCATAGTTACTGCGTAAAGGGACACACGCGAAGAAAAAGTTTCACACCCAAAGATCTGGGATGTGATCGGCTTCACTATCATCACTTTCTTCTGTGTTTCACACCCAGGAGGGAATCTCTGTAATAGTTAGGGTAATTATGTGTTTTGGCATTTGAAACGCGAAGAAATTTTATGTGCAAACAAATTCTTTCATGCCTTTACTGATTTTTAAAGTTAACTTATTCACAAACTAGTGATTCACACTAATTTCAAACAATTCAAAATTTAAACTATTTAAATTTGAAAACTACGGGCACTAACAGAAAGTTTGTAATTTTTTGTACCTAAAGCAAAAATATTCACAAAGAAACTCTAAATACAGAAAAAAAACAACTCGAAAAAATAAAGCAAAAAATAAAGCAAAAAATAAAGCAAACAAATAAAAAAAAGCCCGCCTACTGGGCCAGAGCGGCC
Organism: Aegilops umbellulata; assembly: GCA_032464435.1. Taxonomy (NCBI): domain Eukaryota; kingdom Viridiplantae; phylum Streptophyta; class Magnoliopsida; order Poales; family Poaceae; genus Aegilops; species Aegilops umbellulata. The sequence goes on along the minus strand of CP136060.1, from coordinate 69,537,986 downwards.
TACATATGACTACAAACCCAACTTGTTCTTGGGCCAGTATGCAGGCCCGCAAAGGCCCAGTAGGCCCATGGGGCAGCACACCACAGGTAGGCCCAGAAGGCCTGCATTTGAGAGGAGCTCAAAGGAGCAACCGCGGCTGGGTTTATAAACCAGTGCGGCTGCCCTTCGCTAGGCAAGGTGGGACTAAACTTTGCGCCCCTCACCTGGCAGCGCACCCCCCTTTAGTACCGGTTCGTGGCACCAACGGGTACTAAAGGGGGGCCTTTAGTACCGGTTGGTTCCACGAACCGGTACTAAAGGGGGTGCTTCCCGCCGCTTGGCCTGGCCAAAACAGGCCTTTAGTACCGGTTGGTGGCTCCAACCGGTACTAAAGGTCCATCCTATATAACTGAACACTTCAAAAATTTCAGTTTCTCATCTGCTTCTTCTCCTCTGCCCCGTCGCCCACCGCGCGCCCCCGTCTCCATATCCCTCTCATCGCCGGCCCCGTCGCCGCCCCGTCCCCGTCGTCCCCGTCAACGTCGTCGCCGCCCCGTCGTCCTCGTCCCCGTCGTCACCGCCGCCCCGTCCCGCGTCGTCCCCGTCCCCGTCGTCGCCGCCCCGTACGCGTCGTCGCCGCCCCGTCCCCGTCCCCATCGTCGCCGCCCCGTCCCTGTCCCCGTCGTCGCCATCCCCATCATCGCCGCCCATCACCGTCCCCGTCGCGCGCCGCCCCCCGTCGCCTCTCGCCTCGCCGGTGAGCACACACACAAACACACACACACATACATTTTATAGTTTTTTCTTTATAGAAATAGTTATAAAAAAGTTAGAAATTTTTCTTTTTTGGTTATAGAAATAGTTAGTTATATAGCATATTGTTAAAAATGTTATAGAAATGTTAGAATTGTTAGAAATTTTTCTGTTTTTTAGTTATAGAAGTAGTTATAAAAAAGTTAGAATTGTTAGAAATTTTTCTGTTTTTTAGTTATATAAATAGTTATAAAAATTTTAGAAATTTTTCTTTTTTTAGTTATAGAAATATTAGAAATGTTATACAAATGTTAGTTATATATATATATATAAATGTTATAATTTTTTTTTCTGTTTTTTAGTTATAGAAATATTAGAAATGTTATAGAAATGTTAGTTATATAGCATTGTTAGAAATGTTATAGAAATGCTAGAAATTTTAGTTATCAACATCCAATCATTAAAAAATGTTACTTTTGCGAGCATATAGCTAGTATTTGTTCTCGACGATGCCCGGCCCGCATCCTCGTCGTCGACCCGTCCACGACGACGTCCGGCTGACCCATGTCTGGGACTGGGCTCCGCCGGGCTGGCACTGGGAGGTGCTGCCTGGAGGGGCACGCCGCTTGATGAGGAACCTGGCCCCGGGTCCCGTCATCGACCCTGATCTCGTTTGGTGGCGTTCACGTGGGCCAGTTCCGGTGCGGAGGGAGCCGGCCCCGCCGGAGGTGGTACGTCGCCGTGTCAGGGAGGAGGACGAGCACGTCCATCGCTACATGGTTGCGTTAGAGGGCGGCAGGTTCTCCAATACCAGGCATTTTCTTCAGGGATCTCACTTCAGCTATGATCCTGTGAGGGTTCCTTCGCTTTGGGTGTCCACCGCCCGCGCCGCAGGAACCATGAGTGTCCTAGATTCTTCTGTAGTATTCGATCTTTATTAATTAGCTACCTAGCTAGCCAGTGATGTATTAGATATATAATATTCGAGACGATGTATTCGAGATTATATATTATTCGAGACGATGTATTCAAGATTATATCTATTATTCGAGACGATGTATTCGAGATTATATCTATTATTCGAGACCATGTAATTTGAATAATAAATTGTTTTATATTTCTTTTGGATTAGTTAAATAAAAGCTATGGCGGACAATACCAGCAGAGAGGGAGAACAGGCCATGTTCGATATGCTACGCCATCCTCGCCGGCCAGATGATGATCAAAATGAAGAAGATTATGACGGCTCCGAATTTCTAAACAACACTGGGGAGGGTGATATGATATTAGATCGCGACGACCGAATTGATGAAGTCATGAACTATGATTATGATGATGAAGAAGAAAATGTTGAACTTGAAACAACAAAGACCGGCGAGGTATATATATTTATATATGCAGGCATCTGGTGATCATCACATGTTTTAAATGACTTGAAGATATATTAACGAATCGATCTTTCTTCTTTCAGCCATCCGGATCGAGCAAATCTTCAGGCAACAGGACGAAACGAGGCCCGAACAAAAAGTTGAAGGAGGGCGTAAAGTACAATATCGAGGCAATCAGACATAATGGCGAACCATTAGCGCCTAAGAAGATTGCGGACAAGTTCGTTCATCAGTGCGGAGTTCTTGTGAAGGACCAACTCCCGATCTCCCTTCAAGAATGGAGAGAGCCAGCAAAGCCACGTCCAGATGATAATTTTGTCGACAATAGACAAAAAGGTCTGCTTTGGGATACTCTCATGGAACATTTCACCCTACCAGATCATTTCACAGAAGAAGATGTGCAGAAAGTCAAGGACGCTGCTCTTAGGAAGATGGCGGTTGCATTCAAGAACCACAAGAATCGTGTATGGGACAAGTACGTCAAGGGAGGAAGGAAGACTCCAGTATTCGAGGGAACACTAGAGAACCAAAGTGCTCATTGGGACGATTTCATGAAATTCAAGGATTCGGAATTAGCTAAGGAACGGTCGAGAATAAACAAGAAGAATGCCGAAAAAAGGATAAGTTCCATAAGCTGGGGCCAGGTGGCTATGCGGTGGCAATGCCTAAGTGGGATAAGTCTGAGAAAGAGATGGAGGATGCAGGTGTCACTCCGGTTACTAAGAGCTGGCCCCTAGGTGCAGGACTTGGTTCTATGCGCATGGGGGGGAGTTGGACCCGAAGACAGGCAAAGTTTCGAAGAAGGCATGTCTGAACGGAGCTGACGATGCGCTACTTGTTGCAATAGAAGAGGCTCGATCGGGGGTGTTCCAGCCCAACAGAGAGAACGACGAGCTTACGCGTGCCCTGGGAAATCCTGAACACCCGGGAAGAAAACGAGGCAAGGGTGCTATTCCGTGGTATGAGGGGTTTTCAGACTGGAACGCCGACTATAGAACCTGTGCGAGAAAGAAGGTTGCGGAGGAGAATAAGAGGAAGATGGAGGAGGAGCAGAGGAAGCGGGACTATGAACGCCTTCAAGGCCTAGAAGCAAGTCACGCGGACTTGGCAGTCAAATTCCAGCGGCAACAGGAACTGATCGACTCACTTAGCCAGCAAAGGGGGTCTCAGCAGCTGCAGCAGCTAGCGGATGATCCAACATTGGATAGCACCGCCCCATCCATGCCGAGAAGCAGCATGGGTTCCGCCCCGGGCGATGCAATGCTGGATAGATACCCCGTGGATGTCATCACGGAGAACACTAACTACGAGCTACACTTCAAAATGAAGAACATATCCATGAAGGTGCCCGACGCCGTTGCTTTTTCAAATCCCCCCGAGGCAACCTTCCATTGCAACCCGATTCCAGCGGGCTATGCTCGTGTCTTGGTTGATGAGGTGGTGGACCCATATTCGGGGCTACAGCTTGACATTCCTGGAGGTGACGACGAGTACACATTGGGAGAGGCCATACATCGTGTAATCCTATGGAGAAAGGATTGCATCGTCTTTCGAAGGCCACTGACACCGCGTCACCCGACTCCTCGTCGAAGTCCGCCACCGAGTCAGCAGACTCCCGCTCCTCCAAGTCCACCAACGCGTGAGGCCACTCCTCCTCCTCCAAGTCCGGCAAAGTGTCAGGACACTCCTCCTCCTCCAAGTCCGGCAAAGTGTCAGGCCACTCCTCCTCCTCCAAGTCCGGCAAAGTGTCAGGCCACTCCTCCTCCTCCAAGTCTAGCAAAGTGTCAGACCACTCCTCCTCCAAGTCCGACACAGCGTCAGACGTCCACTCCTCCTCCAAGTCCGGCACAACTTCAGGCCACTCCTCCTCCAAGTCTAGCACAGCTTCAGGCCACTCCTCCTCGTCCAACTCAGCCACCTCAGCCGTCTCCGTCGCCTAAGCAATCGCAGAAGAGACACCCCGCAGCTATGGTGCGTAGCGGTACGAGTTGAGGTAGTACAGGAAGTACAGACGGAGGCAAGCGATATAAATATGGTCCAAGCATCGCGCCTCTTCAGCAGAGGTCTTATGACAAGTCCGGGGAGGAAAACGCAGCCATATCGAAGGTCGAGGTGGAAGCCCATTTTGCACCGAAACCGCCACCGCCGCCAAGGGAGAAAGTGCCTGAGGAAACGATTGACCACTTCATTCGTATGGCTCAACCACCAGCTCCGAAGCCTGTTGACACAGACTATGAGAGCCACATCAAGAAGTTAAATCGAGCATGTCTACAGAGGGAGGCGAGCTCGAGCTCGAGCAAACAACAAGTAGCTGTCAAAAAATGCGGGAAAACTGTTCCCCAGCTGGGAGAACAGGCGGCGCAATCGATCCCTTCGCTTGTTGTGCCAACAAGACGTGAGAGTACGCGCGCCCAATATTCTTGTGGGCAAAAAGTTTATGTTCCCGAGGTGGGCAATGTGGTAATAACCAAGGAGCATATAATGCAGGCTGAAATTCTCAATATCACTGTTGGAAAACTCCTCGAGATCGAGCCCATGCATGTGCTTAGAGAGGATGAAATAAAACGGAAATATGTCCGGGGCCAACCTTTGGTCGAGCTAGACGAGGTCAAGAAGCTCCCAACGAGAATGTATGAATTGCATCAGTGGTATATGAACATTACCAAGATTTCCGATCGAGAGTCCCTCATGGTGGAAGTCAAGAAGGATCATTACTACCATCAGAAAGCTGTGGTCGTTGAGTATAATGAACTGTTTCAGTTATACAATCAAGACGCACTCGACAAATCTATCGTCAGTTGCTATTGTCTGTAAGTGATTTCTTTCTATAATTTAAGTCTCAAGCTAGCTGTAGTGATCCTTTTGATCAATCATTACCTGTAATTATCCTCACTATATTCTTTTCTGTGGTATTATGCAGGATCAAGATGTATGAAATGAAAAAAGGTGGACACTATGGCATTGGGTTCATTGACCCAAACACCGTTAATGAATACACATGGAAAATAGATGCATATCATGCAAAGCATGTAGAGGATAGCATGCTAGAGTTCTTGAAGCGCCTTAAATACCATGAAGATATACTACTTCCTTACAACTTCCAGTGAGTCACACTGTCTTGTACTACAAATTCTCTGTTTTTGCCTACTAGCTAGCTACATGTTTTTGCTTACATATGCCCGCTTAATTAAGACATGCAAACGTGTGTGCATGCGGATTTCACTGGATCTTGTATATCATTAAAGTTGATGCCGGAACAGTTGAAATACTGGACTCACTACTCAAAATAAAAACTGACTATAACAATTTGTTTGGGATAGTCAACAGGTAATTTCAATCATTATTAAACTATATATCTCGGCCTATTTAGTTCATCATTTCATGATATGAACTATTCAATAACCCCTTTATTCATTTTTTTTGTCGACGGGCAGGGCTTGGGTAAGGTTCATCAGCGTTACTCCAGGCGAATGGAAAGAAAAGCTGAAATGGTTTCGACCCAAGGTAAGTAATTAAGTAGTACTAGCTAGCTAGCTAGCTAGCTGCCATCTCTTTAATTATCATGCTTGATTAATTATTATCTGATCAAATTCCATTCTCGTAAATGCCCTTCAGCAGGCGCAGGGACAGATCTGTGTGCATACTGCGTTTACGAGAACATTTGCATGATGGCGTCCGAAAGGAGCAGATCTCAAAGACAGGAATGGGTACGTTTGTCACAACACTATTCACAATTTTTACACCATTATCGATATCTAGTCACACAACTAATACACATGCATATCGATCTCCTTCTTAACAGTTCACAGAGGTGCGGGACAAGCTCCTAGAAACGGAGCGCGTACAAGCACTTCAAGGGGAAATATGCGGATTTTTGCTCGACCAGGTCATAGATCCGAAGGGAGAATACTATTACCCGCTACCGCCCCCATGAATCACTTCCAATTGTCATATCGTTCTCCGAAGGCACCAATTAGGCTAATGCCACTGACTCCGAAGGCAACATTATAGGAAAAAATTCGGACTCAATTTTCAAACCGTTTGTCGGAATTGAGCAAATAAGATGGCTTCGGAAATCTGGTGAAAATCCGCATCTTCCATATATGTATTGTTTTTTTCTAATTCTATATGATTTAAAAGTAATTCGAAAAACGGTGCTATTTTGGGCGAAACGTATTTTCGCGATTTTTTATAAGCGGTTCGTCGGATTGACGCAAATGATACGGCGTTGGAAAGCTATGGAAAATGCGCTACTTTTTTGTATATAAATGTTTTTCTAATTCCTTACGGTTTAAAAATGAATTCGAATACGGTCAAATTTGATTTTGAACGCGATTTTTTAAAAATGTTTGTCGAAATATGGCAAATAATATACCGTTGGATAGCTACCGAAAATGCGAAACTTAGTCATGTTGAACATTTTCTCTACTTCGCAACCGTTTAAGAGTAATTTTGAATACGGCATGACGGATCATGCTGTTTTCTCGTCCGAAAAACAGAGTAGTCGTGTACTGATATATGTGTATGTTTGTACTGAGGATTATTATCGCCCATGTACTTGCATGGTTTATATCATCGAATTGAATGGGGGGTAACCGAATAATATTCTGTTACCGGTAACAGAATAGTCCAGCATATATATATATATATATATATATATATATATATATATATATATATATATATATATATATATATATATATATAATGTTACTATTCATCACCCAGGGTGCAGAATTAATTATTCTTCATCCGAGGTAATCTTACGATCGCTTCCTAAATAAATTACGTTTATAATATAAATAGTTACATGCATATTGATTCAATATGTAAAATTTGGTATAAAAACAAATATATATGTTATAAGACCAGAAAAATCATATTTTATGTACGTTTTACACTATGTTTTTACATTCATAATTTTACGTAATATAAAATATTTTTTACGGCGAGTACATATTTTCTTACGTTCTCTTTTTATGTATGAAATAAGAAAAAAAATACGAAACGTAAAAATACGGTGCATTGATGTCAAACTAGAGAGGGGTGAAGAATAATTATTCTTCACCTAGGGTGACGAATAGCGCGATATATATATATATATATATATATATATATATATATATATATATATATATATATATATATATATGCATTGCATAACGTGTACAATGTGTAGTATCAAAAAATACCAGCAAACGAAAAAGAATTAAATGGAAAATACAAAATTAAATGAAAAAGAAATCATAAACCCAAAACCCCCAACATTTTAATACCGGTTGGTATTACCAACCGGCACTAAAGGGCTCCCTGCCCCCGGAGCTGCCTCGTGCAACGTGGTTGGCCTTTAGCACCAGTTCGTGCTGAACCGGTTCTAAAGGGGGGCCTTTAGTGACCACACTTTCACTAATAGAAAAAGGGTCAAACGTGAAGCACATTAGTGCCGGTTTGATTTTGACCCGGTACTAATGGTACCATTAGTGCCGGTTCGAACGGATTTGCATTAATGCCGGTTCGTGTTGAACCTTTAGTACCGGTTCGTGGCATGAACCGGTACTAAAGGGGTGGTGGCAGGCTGGCGTCAGGCCGGGGCCCCACGAGCCTCTTTAGTCCCGGTTTGTGGCACAAACCGGTACTAAAGGGCCAACCTTTAGTACCAGTTCGTGCCACGAACCGGCACTAAAGGGGTCTAACCTATAGTCCCGGTTGGAGTCACAAACCGGGACTATAGGGCAATTCCAAATCATAACTAAATCATAACTATAGTCCCGGTTGTATCACCAAACTTGAAAAAATCATAACTAAATCATCCTAAATCAGAAAAATACATATAATATATCTGTTGACACACGAACGCGTCACGTGTACCCTCGACGCCGGGGGTGATGCACCGCAGCTCATGTCGAAGGAGACCCGACCGACAGCGCGATACGCAAGACAGTCGACGGGCGCTTTTGCAGACCCGAAAACCCCACACCCCCGGGAGGGACCCCGTCAGGGAGTGGGGCGGCTATGGGCTGCCCTAGGTCGATTCGCTCGCCCCTAGAGCCTCGGGATTCACAGCTCTCAAACACGAAGAACAGCGAAGAACGAGAGAGAAAAACGATGGAGAGGTAAAACGTAGATGAAAAAGTAGTATATTGATTTGTTCGATTGTGTGTTGTTTCAATCGGCCGTCACCCCCGTCATATATAAGAGGTGGCTGGACTTCCCGTACAAGTAAAGGATTCGTCTAGGCTTTCCTTACAAGAAAAATTACATCAATTCATGTCCTAGAGTCCTGATTCTATTTCAACTTGGATTCAGTCTGAATCTGGCCCAAACTCTGTCTTCCTTCTCGCGCGGGCCGCCGGGCTTGCATATGATCTCCGATCAAGACGGCCCAAATAGCAAACTTGTGCGCCTCGATGATACGAACAAATCTCATGTTGATCACTTTTTCAAATAAGGCCATCTTAAATACTTTTCGAGGTCATCTTTATCTTCCAGTCGGACTCGGTCTTTGCAGTCGACTGGATTATCTAAGTCTCGTAGTGAACTTACGGGCTGTATACTATCTCAGATGATAATGACTCCGAAACCAAAGTTCACCGTTTTGACGATGTGCACAATTTCCGTGTTGATCACTTTTCCATCCGAGGTCATCTAGATTACCTTTCGGGCACATCTTTAGTTTCACTTGGATCCGAGCTCATCCACTCGGATATTAGAGTTTTTCGTCCGACTGCACCTTTCCACTCGGATGTTAGAGTCTTTCACTCGGAAGACAATCTTTCACTCGGATGACTATTATTTCACTCGAAAGACAATCTTTCACTCGGAAGACAACTTTTCACTCAGATGACTATATTTCACTCGGAAGCCAATCTTTTACTCGATCGGTAAGTTTTCACTCGACCTTTTACTCGATCGGTAGGTTTTCACTCGGATGGCCATATTTTCACTCGGAAGGCAATATTTCCACTTGGAAAATAATAAGTTCATCCGGTCAGCAAACTTTCACTCGACCGTAATTTTCACTCGACCGGTAAATTTTCACTCGACCGTAAACTGTCACTCGGATGGTAAACTTTTCACTCGGATTTTCCGACTGAAAACATAGCCTGATCTTGATTTGTCTCTCCAGGACTCATACGACCTCGGATTGAGACGAATTATATATGAAAACAGATCTTCTCGACGAGACGAAACTTTTCCGTGTTGAAGGTTTTCCGATTCAAGGCCGTCTTGATGGCCGAATTACTCGCGCAACCTATCAGACAAGTGTCTGGCACCTCGCGCCATATTTCCGTTGAGGTTCGGTCTACAGTGTATTGCCTCTAACTTTTGCATATGAACTCGGATTGAGATGATTTATATATCAAAATCAATTGCCTCGACGAGACGAAGACAATTTCTTAAGTGTGATCCTTCATCTGAGGTCATATTGAGGGCGTAATCGACCGAAAAGCACTCAAAACATTAAATTTTGGCACTCGGAGTACAGCTTCGGCCACTGAGATGAGGTCGAATGGCGATAGCCTAAACATCAAAGTTGTTCCACTCGACAATATGAAACTTTCTCATGCTGAAAACCCTTTCACTCTGTATCTTGCCAAAATCAGGTGTCAACACATGCCCCCCTGTTTTTCGGCAAAGCTTGCACGCCGAAAAATAATGTGCATGGTGTTCGTTCTAAGGACGATGTCAACACTCCATCGGCCATTTATTTTCCTCAAGGCGATAATTTTGTATCGGCCATGTTTGTGCTAAGGGCGATAATTGCATATCGGCCGTTGCCTACTTAGGCTTCCTGCCACACACTCGGGTGGTATTTCGTCAAATATTTGCCATTGAGAGCTCGAGGTAACAATGCCCCTTGTATCGACTCCACCAAATATGAATTTCCAGGAACAACTCTTGTAATCCTAAAAGGACCTTCCCAACTTGGAGACCACTTCCCGAATTTTCTATCTCTTGAACCAATCGGCAGAATCACTTTCCAGACGAGATCACCAACTTGAAAATTCTTCAACTTAACTTTCTTATTTTAAGCCCTTGCCACCCTCAACTTATCTCTCTCTATGGCATTCAAAGCAGCCAAACGTTTATCAGCAACCTCATCAATGTTGTCCATCATCAAGTTATAGAAGTCTATCGCCGATAAGTCATTTTGTTTGGCTATTCTCAAAGCATTCAAATTTACTTCCACGGGTAAAACAGCCTCCTGACCATATACTAGCTCATATGGAGTCACTTCCGTAGCACCATGCCTTGAGATTCTATGTGCCCATAATGCCTCAGACAACAAGTCATGCCATCTCCTTGGATTATCCTCAATCTTCTTCTTGATGAGCTTGATTAAAATTTTATTGCTAGACTCAGCTTGTCCATTAGCTTGGGCATAATATGGAGAGGAATTGAGCAACTTTATGTTATAAGATTCGGCAAACTCTCTCACTTGGTGTGACATGAAAGATGAACCTTGATCTGTAGTTAACGTTTGAGGAATACCGAATCTATGAATAATATGCTCGGCTATGAATTGAATTACCTCTATATGTGTCATTTTCTTGAGAGGTACTGCTTCAGACCATTTAGTGAAATAATCAGTTGCCACCAATACGAACCGATGCCCTTTTGAGGAAGACGTATGGATTTGTCCAATGAAATCTAAACCCCAACCCCTGAAAGGCCACGGTTTGATAATAGGATCTAACATAGCAGCAGGAGCCAATTGAATATCACCAAACTTTTGACAAGCTTCACACCCTTTATAATATCTGAAGCAATCATTAATCATAGTCGGCCAATAAAACCCAGCACGTCGCAATAACCATTTCATCTTGGGAGCCGACTGGTGAGTACCACAAATACCTTCATGTACTTCTCCCATAGCAACTCTTGCCTGGTCCTCGTCCAAACACTTTAGAAGAACATCATCGACTGTTCGGCGATAAAGACCATCATCTCTCATTGTATACTTGAAAGCCATACGCCGAACAGCCATGTCCACCCTTTCACTCGGATTGCACAAGTAATCAACAATGGGCTTCCTCCAGTCGGGATTGTCACCTGCACTAGACTTTTTGTTAATGGCCGAATCAGTGGGTTCAGGTTCGGCCTCTCCCATATTGGCAAGACAAGACATCGGTCTTTGAGAGATATGAAACATGCCATGATCAACATGGTATCCGGATGCTTGTTGTGCCAATTCATTTGCTTTCCAATTGTCATGTCTAGATATATGAGCAATGCTAAAGCAATCCAAAGTAGAAATTATATCTAGACATCTATCAAGATAAACATTAAGTGATTCGTCCAAACACTGAAAGACTTTGGATATTTGCTGCACCACTAGTAACAAATCACCATAAGCCTCAAAATGTGTAGCACCTATAGCAAGTAACATCTCTAGGCCGAATAACAATGCTTCATATTCGGCTTGATTGTTTGTGCAAAAATATTCTAAGCGGCATGAGGCTTCAAAAACAGCACCATGAGGAGATATATAAACAATACCAACACCTTGGCCATTGCTACAAACTGAACCATCAAAATATAATCTCCATGGTACTAATGAAACAAGGTTCATATCAACATCGTGCTTGTCATTAATCCGATGTTCAACAATGAATTTAGCAACAATTTGGCCTTTCATGGATTTTAGAGATCCATAAGCCAAATCATATTCAATCAAAGCATAAGCCCACTTGCCAATTCTACCACTAAGAATTGGCCTATGCAACATGTATTTAATGACATCGGTCTGACAAGCTACTATGCAAGCACTCGGTACTAAATAATGTCTCAATTTTGTGCAAGCATAATATAAGCATAAACATAATTTTTCAATAAATGTATACCTTGTCTCTGCGTCCAATAAGCGGCGGCTCAAATAAGTGATGGCATGCTCTTTCCCTTCGGTCTCTTGAGTTAGAACAGCACCAATAACTCCTTCCTCTGCTGCAATGTAAAGTCTGAAGGGTTCCCTATGCTTAGGTGCCCTCATCACCGGAGGAGTGCATAAATAATTCTTGATCATATCAAATGCTTCTTGCTGTTTTGCCCCCCAAGTGAAATCAGCATCATTCTTCAACCGAAGGATAGGAGTGAATGCATCAACTTTCCCTGATAGATTAGCTACGAACCTTCTCAAATAATTGATCTTGCCAATGAACTTTTGCATATCTCTCTTGCATGTTGGAGCCTCCACTTTCTGTATAGCCTCTATCTTTTTGGGATCAATCTCTATGCCATCTTCATGAATAATGAAACCCAAAAACTTGCCAGCTGACACGCCGAAAGCACATTTCAAAGGATTCATCTTCAGTCCATACTTTTTCATTCTTTCAAAAGCTAAACGCAAATCGGCCAAGTGAGATTCAAAAGCATCCGATTTGACAACAATATCATCAATATAAACTTCAAGTATGATACCGAGTAAGTCATGAAAAATCAAATTCATAGCCCTTTGATATGTGGCTCCAGCATTTTTCAATCCGAATGTCATCACTGTCCACTCAAATAAACCAAGGAAACCAGGGCATCGAAAAGCTGTCTTGTACATGTCCTCTTAGGCCATAAAAATTTGATTGTATCCGGCATTACCATCTAGAAAGCTAATAACCTTATGCCCAGAAGCATCATTAATAAGCATATCGACTATTGGCATAGGATACTCATCTTTGGGTGTAGCCCTATTTAAATCTCTGAAGTCAATGCACACCCTCAACTTGCCGGATCCCTTCTTCTCCACTTGGACAATGTTAGAAATCCACTCGGCATACCTGCAAGGTCGAATGAAATTAGCTTCAAGCAGTCGACCGATCTCTTCCTTGATCCGGTCATATGTTTTTGGATTACACTTTCTGGCCGACTGTTTATATGGTCTAAAACCGGCCTTTATAGGTAACCGATGCTCCACTAGCTCTCGGCTTAAACCTGGCATCTCATGATATTCCCATGCAAAGCAACAAACATATTCTTTCAATAGCTCGATTAACTTAGCTTTACAATCGGCTTTCAAATTTTTGTTTATAAACGTCGGTCGAGTGACTGAACCATCTCCAATATCTACCTCTTCTAATGGATCGGCCGACGTAAAACCTTGTCCAAGTTTATCCATGTCATCCAACTCCTCTATAGACTCATACATATCGTTCTCGCTGGACCGATATTTCACAAGACGTTTTTGTAACCACTCGGAGCTAGAATCCATTTAAACATATCATACCTTGGAGCCGATTGCATTCAGTCGGCTTTAAAGAGACGGGCACAAAACCATTCTTGGTCGCGCTGAGAAAATCAAACTCTGGTAAGTCACGTCCCGTCAAGCAAGTAGCATTGGGATGTTGCCAATCCACCGATGCATCGGCCAAAGCAACGCATGCCGAATTATCCGCATGAATGACTTCCACTTCAACATCAACCCACTGAATCAAAAACTGGTGCATAGTGGATGGCACGCACTAGTTTGCATGAACCCAATCACGGCCTAGTATGACGTTGTAGTTACCTTGCACCTCAGCGACAAAGAATGCAGTAGCCAAAGTTTTGCTTTCGACTGTAAGCTCCACATACATTACACCTTTGGCTTCAGTTTTTTCTTTGCCTTCAAATCCGTTGAGCACCATATTGGTCTTGATCAATTCTTCATCAGGCAAACCCAATTTCTTGAAGACCGAATAGGGCATAAGATTTACCACAGCACCTCCATCAATGAGCATCCGAGTGAGTGGCGACCCATTGATATGCCCTCTAAGATATAATGGTTTCAGATGCGTTACTGGTTCTTTTGGCTTCTCGAATATTGCGTTCTTAGGGCCAAAATCCATCTGAGCCACCTCCCCTTCCTCATCTACAGCACGAAACTCAGCAGGTAAGTAATACACCATATTGATATCCATACCTTCATGAACCGGCGTAGACTCATAGTCCACCATATCAGCCTCCTCCTCGAGTGCATCCACTGATTCTAAAATTTCGAGTGAAGAGGAAGCAATAGGTAACGTGGATGATTCAATGATTGCATCGTTCTCTTTTGGTAGTGTACGTGCTACTGTGATAGGTGTAGAGGCCACCGTATCTTGTATTTGTTTGGGCCTCCACACTTGTTTTGTAGGTACCATAGGCCGAGTGTCATTGAACAACTTATCCCTTTGCTTCTCAGCCTCTTGTTCTGCCATCTCTTGACTCCTTAACCTCTGTAGTTTCCTCTTTTGTGTCTTTGTTAGCCCTGGAGGACACCACTTTGGCTGAGTGTATTTAGGATCTCTCGTTTTTACTCGGCTGGTGCTTGCTTGATGGTCATTAGCCGAGTGCTTTGGCGCGATAGAAAGTATCGGCTCAGTCGGATTGGTATGTACAATCGGCTGTTGTATAGCAAATGTTTCGGTGCCCAAGATAAGTGAGTCGGCATCCATTTTCTCCTTGCCTTTTCCCGACTCAACTGTTGCAACACTTGGTGACTTAACACACCATTCTTTTCGACTTTCTAGATGCATGAAATTTCCACTCGGGCGCAGCTTTTTACTCTGATGAAATCCACTCGGATGGATGTCACTTGGATGGAATTCACTCGGATGAAAGTCAGTCGGATGGAATCTACTTGGCCACATTTTTTCACTTGAATAGCTCCCACCTGGGTGCATTCTTACACTCGGATAATTTCCACTCAGTCGCATATTTTGACCAGCCGACTGATAGTCACCGATGTTGAGTCGGCCATTATATGAGTAATCAATTCGATCCCACACAGATTGCCTCTGCTCTTCTGAAAACTGCGCCCTTGGTCCACTCGGTTTTGTATGCCGACTGAACATATCAACTGATGGTGACCTCGGTCGTTTCAGATGAGTCGGTCGATTGAAACTAGAACCGGTCGACTGGTTAGCATACTTGGACAGCAACATATCAAAAGTTGGCTTGATCCGCTTGCGCTGCACTTTAGCTTCATTCTTCTTCCACTTGCCAACTTCTGGACTCTTGGGCTTGACAAATTTAACACGAGTATTTTCTTGCACTTGCGGTTGCCCCCCGAGTGTAGGGTTCTTGATGGTGATTTTGATCACTTCCTTGCCATCGGGTTTCTTATCAAGCACAACCTGTCTCCCCAAGACCTTGCTGTCTTCCTTGTCTTTCCTTGGCTCACCAACAATGACATTAGCTTTATTAGCAGATTCGGCTACCTCCGGCCGAATGAGTAGCTTCTTCCCCTCCAAATCCATGGTATTCATTGGAAAAGGTTGTTTATCAATTTACATCTCAGAAAAGTTCAATCGTCCGTCATTAATGGCTGATTGTATCTGTCATCAAAAAACATTGCAATCGTTAGTAGCATGAGAAAAAGAATTATGATACTTGCAATAAGCACGCCATTTTATCTCTTCAAACGGCGGTAAAGTATGAGATATTCTAATAATCTTAGCCTGCAGCAAAGCATCAAATATTCTATCACACTTAGCAATGTTAAAAGTAAACTTCATCTCTTCATCACGATTTTTATGAATCGGTTTCAGATCATTGCAAGTAAAGGGTTTGGCCTTAGTTGGCCAAACAAATTCAGTAGCAAAAACATCACCCTCATCGTCCGAGTGATCACTGTCATATTCCACCATATTCATCTTTGGACGATCGGCTTTGTATCTATGCACTTCTTTGAGGTCTTTGCTTCGGCTTTCCTGAGCCAAAGCCCTCTGTAAGACTTGGTTGATATTTAAGAACTCGTAGCCTTCTAGCTTTTCTCTAATGGGAGTTCTCAAACCACTCAGTACTAGGTCTGCCAAGTCCCTCTCGGTTATCACCAAACTGAAACACCGGTTTTTTGTTTCTCTGAATCTCTTGACGTAATCGGAGACCGATTCATCATGCTTCTGTTTAACCGATGTTAGATGTGACAACTTGAGTTCATTGTCGCCGCTATAAAAGTGATCATGAAACTTCTGCTCTAGCTGCGACAAAACCCGAATGGAACCATGGGGTAAAGAAGAAAACCATGAAAATGCGGTACCAGTTAATGATAAAGGAAATAAACGCACTTTCAATTCATTCAATGAGCCTGCCTCACCCAGTTGTGCTAAATATTGACTAACATGCTCCCATGTTGTTTTTGTGCCTTCTCCATTAAATTTAACAAAATCTGGAATTTTATATCCTGGAGGGCACTGGATGGCATCAAAGTACTCGGGGTACGATTTTTGGTAAATCCGATTCCGAGGTAACTCAACTCCAAAATTCTCTCGAAGCATCTTAGCCATCTCCTCTCTAAGATTAGCTAGACCATCATCCATAGTGGACGATGAAGCTTGTGGCAGTGGCATAGGAGGCGTAGGATTACTAGCCGTAGGTAAGAATTGTGGCATGTATGTCGACCCATAATTTGGTAGTGGTCGAGTGGTTGTGGCTGTAGGTAGGGTTTGGTTCGGCGTTGCCACCGAACCTGGCATGCTCATGATAGGACTAATGGGTGCAGCCACAATCTGATTTGTTTGGGTAGGATAATAAGCCATCGGCACGGGAGGCGCCGATGCAATAGGTAAAACCAGATTAGGGTTTTGCACACTAGCAGCTACACCATCATTACCACTAGACGATTGAGATATATTCTTCTGAGCATTAGTATTTTCTATGAAAGTTTGATAGACTAGATTGTTACCATCAGCAATACGACTTTCAATCTCAGCCCACTGCTCAGGAGAAAAGGCAGTACTTATAGAGGGTTTAACCTGCTCGGTTTGAAGAGGAGGGAACTTTATTTCTTCAATCGGAGTGATGTTGCCTTGGCGATCCTTCTTGAACTTTGCAAGGAACTCCTGCAGGTCCTTCTCCTCGCGTGCCTTCTTGTACTCCTCATAGACTTGGCGATGATCGGCCGATATCTCATCAAGACTAGGCTTAATGATGTTATCGGCGTCTACCTCAGATGGCTTGGGAAGATCTGACATGGTGGATAATGACGATTGATCTTCAGTCCCCAGCGGAGTCACCAAAAAGTGTGTTGACACATGAACACGTCACGTGTACCCTCGACGCCGGGGGTGATGCACCGCAGCTCACGTTGAAGGAGACCCGACCGACAGCGCGATACGCAAGACAGTCGACGGGCGCTTTTGCAGACCCGAAAACCCCACACCCCCGGGAGGGACCCCGTCAGGGAGTGCGGCGGCTATGGGCTGCCCTAGGTTGATTCGCTCGCCCCTAGAGCCTCGGGATTCGCAGCTCTCAAACATGAAGAACAGCGAAGAACGAGAGAGAAAAACGATGGAGAGGTAAAACGTAGATGAAAAAGTAGTATATTGATTTGTTCGATTGTGTGTTGTTTCAATCGGCCGTCACCCCCATCATATATAAGAGGCGGCTAGACTTCCCGTACAAGTAAAGGATTCGTCTAGGCTTTCCTTACAAGAAAAATTACATCAATTCACGTCCTAGAGTCCTGATTCTATTTCAACTCGGATTCAGTCTGAATCTGGCCCAAACTCTGTCTTCCTTCTCGCGCGGGCCGCCGGGCTTGCATATGATCTCCGATCAAGACGGCCCAAATAGCAAACTTGTGCGCCTCGATGATACGAACAACTCTCATGTTGATTACTTTTTCAAATAAGGACATCTTAAATACTTTTCGAGGTCATCTTTATCTTCCAGTCGGACTCGGTCTTTGCAGTCGACTGGATTATCCGAGTCTCGTAGTGAACTTACGGGCTGTATACTATCTCAGATGATAATGACTCCGAAACCAAAGTTCACCGTTTTGACGATGCGCACAATTTCCGTGTTGATCACTTTTCCATCCGAGGTCATCTAGATTACCTTTCGGGCACATCTTCAGTTTCACTTGGATCCGAGCTCATCCACTCGGATATTAGAGTTTTTCGTCCGACTGCACCTTTCCACTCGGATGTTAGAGTCTTTCACTCGGAAGACAACCTTTCACTCGGATGACTATTATTTCACTCGGAAGACAATATTTCACCCGAAAGACAACTTTTCACTCGGATGACTATATTTCACTCGGAAGCCAATCTTTTATTCGATCGGTAAGTTTTCACTCGACCTTTTACTCGATCGGTAGGTTTTCACTCGGATGGCCATATTTTCACTCGGAAGGCAATATTTCCACTTGGAAAATAATAAGTTCATCCGGTCAGCAAACTTTCACTCGACTGTAATTTTCACTCGACCGGTAAATTTTCACTCGACCGTAAACTTTCACTCGGATGGTAAACCTTTCACTCGGATTTTCCGACTGAAAACATAGCCTGATCTTGATTTGTCTCTCCAGGCCTCATACGACCTCGGATTGAGACGAATTATATATGAAATTAGATCGGCTTGACGAGACGAAACTTTTCTGCGTTGAAGGTTTTCCGATTCAAGGCCGTCTTGATGGCCGAATTACTCGCGCAACCTATCAGACAAGTGTGTGGCCCCTCGCGCCATATTTCCGTTGAGGTTCGGTCTGCAGTGTATTGCCTCTAACTTTTGCATATGAACTCGGATTGAGATGATTTATATATCAAAATCGATTGCCTCGACGAGACGAAGACAATTTCTTAAGTGTGCTCCTTCATCTGAGGTCATATTGAGGACGTAATCGACCGAAAAGCACTCAGAACATTAAATTTTGGCACTCGGAGTACAGCTTCGGCCACTGAGATGAGGTCGAATGGCGATAGCCTAAACATCAAAGTTGTTCCACTCGACGATATGAAACTTTCTCATGCTGAAAACCCTTTCACTCTGTATCTTGCCAAAATCAGGTGTCAACAATATCAAAATTTGCAGAACAAAAAGATTGATCCGCTAAAATAACCAGTTTTCCGTTTCGACAATTTTTTAAAATCACAAAATTCCAAAGGAAAATAGAGTTTTTGGGCGTTTTAGACGTTTTTTAGACGTTTTTAGTGTTTAGTGCTAGGGTTTAGATTTCAGAGTTTAGGGTTAGGTTTTATGGTTTAAACCCTTAGTTTTTACTGTTTAGCATAGAGATTCCGACGTTTTAAGTCCCGGGTTTAGGGTTTAGGACAATTTTTAAAATGACAAAATTGTAAAAGGAAAAAAAGATATGCTCTAATTTATGTTTTTTTGAATTTTGGTTAAATCTTGTCAAACCGGTCAAACAACTGATTCAAGAAATATAGAGTGTTACTAAATAATTACGCAATAATATTAGTGTTACTGAATAAGTATCTCAGTTTTTTTGAATTTTGGTCAAATCTGGTCAAACTATGGTCAAACTACTTATTCAAGAAATATTAGCGTTACTACATAATTATTCAGGAATATTGGTGTTACTAAATAATTATTTCAATTTTTTGAATTTTGGTCAAATTTGGTCAAACTATGGTCAAACTTTGGTCAAACTATGGTCAAACTATGGTCAAACTTATTCAAGAAATATTAGCGTTACTAAATAATTACTGTTTTTTTAGGATAATAGTTTCAAACTCAAACGGTGAAATGTGTGACTTTATGCTCAAGCTAAAATCCCGCTATTTCCTCTTGAAGTGCTTCTACGCGCTCCGTATCTAGGAGCTTGTCCCGCACCTCTGTGAACTGTTAAGAAGGAGATCAATATGCATGTGTATTAGTTGTGTGACTAGATATCGATAATGGTGCACAAATTGTGAATAGTGTTCTGACAAGCGTACCCATTCCTGTCTTTTAGATTTGCTCCTTTCGGGCGCCATCATGCGAATGTTCTCGCAAACGCAGTATGCACACAGATCAGTCCCCTGCGCCTGCTTTATGGCCTTTAAGAGAATGGAATATAATTTGATCAGATAATAATTAATCAAGCATGATAATATTTAAAAGATGGCAGCTAGCTACCACACTACTTAATTACTTACCAAAGGTCGAAGCCATCTCAGTTGTCGTTTCCATTCGCCTTCCGTTTTGCTGATGAACCTTGCCCAAGCCCTGCCCGCCGACAAAGAAAATGAATAAAGGGTTTATTAAATACTCCCTCCGTAAACTAATATAAGAGCGTTTAGATTACTATTTTAGTTATCTAAACACTCTTATATTAGTTTACAGAGGGAGTAGTTCATATCATGAAATGACGAACTAAATAGGCCGAGATATATAGTTAATAATGATTGAAATTACCTGTTGACTATCCCAAACAAGATGTTGTAGTCTTTATTTTCTGAGATTAGTGAGTCCAGTATTTCAACTGTTCCTTCGTCAACTTTAATGATACACAAGACCCAGTGAAATTTGCATGCACACACGTTTGCATGTCTTAATTAAGCGGGCATATGTAAGAAAAAACATGTAGCTAGCTAGCTAGTAGGCAAAAACAGAGAATTTGTAGTACAAGAAAGTGTGACTCACTTGAAGTTGTAAGGAAGTAGTATATCTTCATTGTATTTGAGGCGCTTCAAGAAATCGAACATGCTGTCCTCTACCTGCTTTTTATAATAGTCGCTTATATTCCATGTGAATTCATTAACGGTGTTTGGGTCAATGAACCCAATGCCATAGCGTCCACCTTTTTTCATTTCATACATCTTCATCCTGCATAATACCACAGAAAAGAATATAGTGAGGATAATTACAGGTAATGATTGATCAAAAGGATCAATACAGCTAGCTTGAGACTTAAATTACAGAAAGAAATCACTTACATACATTAGCAACTGACGATTGATTTGTCGAGTGCGTCTTTATTGTATAACTGAAACAGTTCAGAATACTCAACGGTCCCAGGTTTCTCATGGTAGTAATGATCCTTGTTGACTTGCACCATGAGGGAATGTCGATCGGATCTCTTGGTAATGTCCATGTACCATTGATGCAATTCATACATTCGCGTTGGGAGCTTCTTGACATCTTCTGGCTTGACCAAAGGTTGGCCCCGGACATATTTCCGTTTTATTTCCTCCTCTGTAAGCACAGGCATGTCCTCGATCTCGAAGAGTTGTCCAACAGTGATCTTGAGTTCTTCAGCCTGCGTTATATGCTCCTGGGTTATTACCACTTCGCCCAACTCGGGAACGTAAATTGTTTGCCCACAATAATATTGGCCGCGCGTACTGTCACGTGTTGTTGGTGGCACAACAAGGGGGGGATCGGTTGCGCCCACTGTTCTCCCAGCTGGGCAACGGTTCTCCCGTATTTTTTGACAGCTGCTTGTTGTTTGCTCGAGCTCGAGCTCGCCTCCCTCTGTAGACGTTGTCGATTTAACTTCCTGATGTGGCGCTCATAGTCTGTGTCAACAGGCTTAGGAGCTGGTGGTTGAGCCATACGAACGAAGTGGTCAATAACTTCCACATGCACTTTCTCCCTTGGCGGCGGTGGCGGTTTCGGTCCAAAATGGGCGTCGACTTCTGCCGGCACTATGGCATCGGTTTGCTCCTTGGTCCTATCGTAAGCCCTCTCAGGAAGAGGAGTATCGAGGTTTGGACCATATTTATATCGCTTGCCTCCGCCTGTACTTCCTGTACTATGACCTCGACTGGTACCGCTACGCACCATAGCTGCGGGGTGTCTCTTCTGCGATTGCTGAGGCGGCGGAGACGGCTGACGGGGCTGAGTTGGACGAGGAGGAGTGGCCTGAAGCTATGCCGGACTTGGAGGAGGAGTGGCCTGACACTTTGCCGGACTTGGAGGAGCAGTGGACGTCTGACGCTGTGTCGGACTTGGAGGAGGAGTGACCTGACACTTTGCCGGACTTGGAGGAGGAGTGGACGTCTGACGCTGTCTCGGACTTGGAGGAGGAGTGACCTGACACTTTGCCAGACTTGGAGGAGGAGGAGTGGCCTCACGCGTTGGTGGACTTGGAGGAGTGGGAGTCTGCTGAATCGGTGGCGGACTTCGACGAGGAGTCGGGTGACGCGGTGTCGGTGGCCTTCGAAAGATGATGCAATCCTTTCTCCATAGGATGACATGATGTATGGCCTCTCCCAATGTGTGCTCGTCGTCACCTCCAGGAATGTCAAGCTGTAGCTCCGAATATGGGTCCACCACCTCATCAACCAAGACACGAGCATAGCCCGCTAGAATCGGGTTGCAATGGAAGGTTGCCTCGGGGGAATTTGGAAAAGCAACGACGTCCGCCACCTTCAAGGATATGTTCTTAATTTTGAAGTGTAGCTCGCAGTTATTGTTCTCCGTGATGTCATCCACAGGGTATCTATCCAGCAATGCGTCAAACGGGGTGGAACCCACGCTGCTTCTCGGCATGGATGGGGCGGTGCTATCCAATGCTGGATCATCCGCTAGCTGCTGCAGCTGCTGAGACCCCCTTTGCTGGCTAAGTGAGTCGATCTGCTCCTGCTGCCGCTGGAATTTAACTGCCAATTCCGCTTGACTTGCTTCTAGGCCTTGAAGGCGTTCATAGTCCCGCTTCCTCTTCTCCTCCTCCATCTTCCTCTTATTCTCCTCCGCAATCTTCTTTCTCGCACGGGTTCTGTAGTCGGCGTTCCAGTCCGAAAACCCCTCATACCACGGAATAACGCCCATGCCTCGTGTTCTTCCCGGGTGTTCAGGATTTCCCAGGGCACGCGTAAGCTCGTCGTTCTCTCTGTTGGGCTGGAACACCCCCGATCGAGCCTCTTCTATTGCAACAAGTATCGCATCATCGGCTCCGTTCAGACATGCCTTCGTCGAAACATTGCCTGTCTTCGGGTCCAACTCCCCCCCATGCGCATAGAACCAAGTCCTGCACCTGGGGGGCCAGCTCTTAGTAACCGGAGTGACACCTGCATCCTCCATATCTTTCTCAGACTTATCCCACTTAGGCATTGCCACCGCGTAGCCACTTGGCCCCAGCTTATGGAACTTATCCTTTTTTTGGGCATTCTTCTTGTTTATTCTCGACCGTTCCTTAGCTAATTCTGAATCCTTGAATTTCACGAAATCGTCCCAATGAGCACTTTGATTCTCTAGTATCCCCTCGAATACTGGAGTCTTCCTTCCATCCTTGACGTACTTCTCCCACGTCGTTCTCTTGTGGTTCTTGAATGCAACCGCCATCTTCCTAAAAGCAGCGTCCTTGACTTTCTGCACATCTGCTTCTGTGAAATGATCTGGTAGGGTGAAATGTTCCATGAGAGTATCCCAAAGCAGTTTTTTTTATTCTCGTCGACAAAAGTAACATCTGGACGTGGCTTTGCTGGCTTTCTCCATTCTTGAAGGGAGATCGGGAGTTGGTCCTTCACAAGAACTCCGCACTGACGAACGAACTTGTCCGCAATGTTCTTAGGCGCTAATGGTTCGCCATTAGGTCTGAATGCCTCAATATTGTACTTTACGCCCTCCTTCAATTTTTTGTTCGGGCCTCGTTTCGTCCTTTTGCCTCAAGATTTGCTCGATCCGGATGGCTGAAAGAAGAAAGATCGATTCGTTAATATATCTTCAACTCATTTAAAACATGCGATGATCACCAGATTCGTGCTTATATAAATATATATACCTCGCCGGTGTTTGTTGTTTCAGGATCAACATGTTCTTCGTCATCGTCATAATCGTAGTTCATGACTTCATCAATTCGGTCGTCGCGATCGAATATCATATCACCTTCTCCGGTGTTGTTTAGAAATTCGAAGCCGTCATAATCTTCTTCATTCTGATCATCATCTGGCCCGCGTATCATATCGAACATGGTCTGTTCTCTCTCTCTGTCGGTATTGTCCGCCATAGCTTTTATTTAACTATGCCAAAAGAAATATAAAACAATTTAGTATAATCTCGAATAATAGATATAATCTCGAATACATCGTCTCGAATAATAGATATAATCTCGAATACATCGTCTCGAATAATAGATTTAATCTCGAATGCATCGTCTCGAATAATAGATTTAATCTCGAATACATCGTCTCGAATAATATATAATATTGAATAGTACATCACTGGCTAGGAAGCTAATTAAAGATCGAGTACTACAGAAGAATCTAGGACACTCGCGGTTCCTGCGGCGCGGGCGGTGGACACCCAAAGAGAAGGAACCCTCACAGGATCATAGCTGAAGTGAGATCCCTGAAGAAACTGCCAGGTATTGGAGAATTTGCCGCCCTCTAACGCAACCATGTAGCGATGGACGTGCTCGTCCTCCTCTCTGACACGACGATGTACCACCTACGGCGGGGCCGGCTCCCTCCGCACCGAAACTGGCCCACGCGAACGCCACCAAACGAGATCAGGGTCGACGACGGGACCCGGGGCCGGGTTCCTCATCAAGCGGCGCACCCCTCCAGGCAGCACCTCCCAGTGCCAGCCCGGCGGAGCCCAGTCCCGGACATGGGTCAGCTGGACGTCATCGCGGACGTGTCGACGGCGAGGATGCAGGCCGGGCATCGTCGACAACAAATACTAGCTATATGCCCGCAAAAAGTAACATTTTTTTAATGATTGGATTTTGATAACTAAAATTTCTAACATTTCTATAACATTTCTAACAATGCTATATATAACTAACAATTCTATAACATTTCTAATATTTCTATAACTAAAAAAAAGAAAATTTTCTAACTTTTTTATAACTATTTCTATAACTAAAAAACAGAAAAATTTCTAACAATTCTAACTTTTTTATAACTATTTCTATAACTAAAAAACAGAAAAATTTCTAACAATTCCAACTTTTTTTATAACTATTTCTATAACTAAAAAACAGAAAAATTTCTAACAATTCTAACTTTTTTATAACTATTTCTATAACTAAAACTAATTCTAAAATTTCCTGATTATATAACTAACATTTCTATAACAATTCTAATATTTATATAACTACAAAACAGAAAAATTGCAAAATTTTATAAATATTTCTATAACTAAATATTTAAATCACTTGTTTGTGTGTGTAGTGTGTGTGTGTGTGTGTGTGTGTGTGTGTGTGTGTGTGTGTGTTGTGTGTGTGGTGTGGAACTGGATGGCGGCCGGGCGAGCTCACCGGCGAGGCGACGACGGGGCGGCGACGGGACGTGGCGGCGACGACGGGGCGAAGGGACGGGGCGGCGACGACGGGGTGACGGGGCGGGGCGGCGACGACGGGGCGGCCGGGGCACGGCGACGGGGACGGAGGGGACGACGGGGACGGGGACGGCCGGGGCGACGACGAGGGGCGCGCACGGCCGGGGCGACGACGAGGGGCGCGCACGGCCGGGGTCGGCGACGAGGGGCGGGGGCGGCGGCATCGACGGGGACGACGTCGATCGGGGCAGGGTGTCACGACGGTGGGAGGAAACAGAGGGAAGAAACAGAGGGAAACTGAAATTTTTCCAAGTGTTGTATATATAGGATGGACCTTTAGTACCGGTTGGTGCCACGAACCGGTACTAAAGGGGGGTGCGCTGCCAGGCAAGGGGCACAAAAGTTTAGTCCCACCTCGCTAGCCGAGGGGCACTCGCACCTGCTTATAAGCCCCGCCGTCGCTGCTGTCTCGAGCTCCTCTCTTAAGCAGGCCTTCTGGGTCTACCTCTTCTGCGATGCCCTGTTGGGCCTACTGGGCTAGCGGGCCTGCATCCTGGCCCAACTTGAATTTGGGTTTCTAGTCGTATGCAGGCCGCTGTGGCCCAGTAGGTGGGCTTTATTTTCTTATTTTTTGCTTTATTTATTTTTGTGAATAACTTAACTTTGAAAATAGATTTTTCAGTGATTCTTTTTTCTTATGTTTAATATTAGTGTGTTTTATCATTGTATTCAATTTGGTAATGCTTAGGTTATTTAAAAAATGAAATGCCTTTGTAACGGATGAGTTTTCGTCCGAAACCCTGATACTTCGAAACAGATTGTCCATTTTGTACACGAAGTGCATCCAGTTTTTGTGGTAACCCTGTCTACTTTTTTGCACATGCTATGTGGGTGAAATTATGATACCATGCCAACTTTCAACCTTTTCTGAGTTCATTTGAAATGCTTTTCAATTTCAGGGTCATTTAGCTGAAAAAATCACTAAATGCATGAAATAATTTGCTTGCACATAAAATTTCTTCACGTTTCAAATGCCAAAACACATAACTAGCTACCCTAACTATTACAGAGATCCCTCCTGGGTGTGAAACACAGAAGAAAGTGATGATAGTTAAGCCGATCACATCCCAGATCTTTGGGTGTGAAACTTTTTCTTCGTGTGTGTCCCTTTGCGTCGTAGCCATGGAAAATCTTCATTATTTAACGGGATGCTCGGGTCAATATTCACTGTGAATGGAGCAATTTCATCAAACTTTTCATAATCTTCTAACTTGTCTGTCTTGTCATCCACTCCCACGATGTTTCTCTTCCCAGAAAGAACTATGTGCCGCTTTGGCTCATCGTACGATGCATTCGCTTCCTTATCTTTTCTTTTTCTTGGCTTGGTAGACATGTCCTTCACATAGAAAACCTGTGCCACATCATTGGCTAGGACGAATGGTTCGTCTGCATACGCAAGATTGTTGAGATCCACTGTTGTCATTCCGTACTGCGGGTCTTCCGTTACCCCGCCTCGTGTCATTGACCCATTTGCACCGAAACAAAGGGACCTTCAAACCACGTCGATAGTCAAGTTCCCATATGTCCTGTATATAACCATAATATGTTTCCTTTCCCGTCTTGGTTTCTGCATCAAAGCGGACATCACTGTTTTGGTTGGTGCTCTTCTTATCTTGGGCGATCGTGTAAAATGTATTACCATTTATCTTGTACCCTTTGAAAGTCATTATATTCGAAGATGGTAACTGGGACAGCAAGTACAGGTCATCTTCAATAGAGGTGTCATGCAAGGCACGTGCTTGCAACCAGCTGGCGAAACTCCTGGTTTGTTCACGTGTAATCCAGTCATCAGACCGCTCCGGGTGTTTGGAGCGTAGCAAATTCTTGTGTTCATCCATATACGGAGCCACCAAGGCGGAATTCTGTAGAACTGTGTAGTGTGCTTTAGTGAGAGAATGTCCGTCCATACATATTAATTGTTCCCCTCCTAGCGTGCCTTTTCCATCCAGTCTGCCCTTATGCCGCGATTCAGGAACACCAATCGACTTAAGGTCAGGAATAAAGTCAATACAAAACTCAATGACCTCCTCATTTTGACGGCCCTTGGAGATGCTTCCTTCTGGCCTAGCACGGTTATGAACATATTTCTTTAAGACTCCCATGAACCTCTCAAAGGGGAACATATTGTGTAGAAATACAGGACCCAAAACGTTAATCTCTTTGCATAGGTGAACTAGGACGTGCGTCATTATGTTGAAGAAGGATGGTGGGAACACCAACTCGAAACTGACAAGACATTGCACCAAATCATTCTGTAACCAAGGTATGACTTCTGGATCGATTACCTTCTGAGAGATTGCATTGAGAAATGCACATAGTTTCACAATGGCTAATCGAACGTTTTCCGGTAGAAGCCCCCTCAATGCAACCGGAAGCAGTTGCGTCATAATCATGTGGCAGTCATGAGACTTTAGGTTCTGGAACTTTTTCTCTGCCATGTTTATTATTCCCTTTATATTCAAC
This sequence comes from Aegilops umbellulata, assembly GCA_032464435.1. Classification (NCBI taxonomy): domain Eukaryota; kingdom Viridiplantae; phylum Streptophyta; class Magnoliopsida; order Poales; family Poaceae; genus Aegilops; species Aegilops umbellulata. The sequence goes on along the minus strand of CP136060.1, from coordinate 69,510,444 downwards.
GAGAAGCCAGACGGTACCTTAATACTGAGCAGGCATTCAAAGAAGATTTCCTTCTCTTCTTTGTTACGAGCGTAGCTTGCATGACCCTGATGTATGCCGTCTTTTCCGTGCATACGTTGCTGGTCCTCCCGTGCCTCAGGTGTATCTTTTGTCTTCCCATACACGCCCAAGAAGCCAAGCAGGGTCACACAAAGATTCTTCGTCACATGCATCATGTCGATTGCGGAGCGGACCTCGAGGTCTTTCCAATAGGGCAGGTCCCAAAATATAGATTTCTTCTTCCACATGGGTGCGCGTCCGTCAGCGTCATTCGGAACAGGTTGTCCACCAAGACCCTTTCCAAAGACCACCTTCAAATCCTTGACCATATCATGTACATCAGCACCAGTACGGTGGCGAGGCTTCGTCCGGTGATCCGCCTCTCGGAAGAAATCGACGATGTCCCAGGTACACATTCTTATTAGCCAAATATATGCTGTTGGTATCATCCAAACAGTGCGTGCATGCGCGGTATCCCTTGTTTGTCTGTCATGAAAGGTTACTGAGAGCAGGCCAATCATTGATGGTCACGAACAGCAACACCTTTAGGTCAAATTCTTCCCCCATGTGGTCATCCCACGCACGTACACCTGTTCCATTCCACAGTTGTAAGAGTTCTTCAACAAATGGCCTTAGGTACACATCAATGTCGTTGCCGGGTTGCTTAGGGCCTTGGATGAGCACTGGCATCATAATGAACTTCCGCTTCATGCACAACCAAGGAGGAAGGTTATACAAACATAGAGTCACAGGCCAGGTGCTATGGTTGCTGCTCTGCTCCCCAAAAGGATTAATGCCATCTACGCTTAGACCAAACCATACGCTCCTTGCGTCATTTGCGAACTCCTTCCCGTACTTTCGATTTTTCTCCACTGCGACCCGTCAGCGGGTACTCTCAACTTTCCGTCTTTCTTACGGTCTTCTCTGTGCCATCGCATCGGCTTGACATGCTCTTTGTTTTGGAACAAACGTTTCAACCGTGGTATTATAGGAGCATACCACATCACCTTGGCAGGAATCTTCTTCCTGGGGCGCTGGCCCTCGACATCACTAGGGTCATCGCGGCTAATCTTATAGCGCAATGCACCACATACTGGGCAAGCGTTCAAATCCTCGTACTGACCGCGGTAGAGGATGCAATCATTAGGGCATGCATGTATCTTCTGCACCTCTAACCCTAGAGGGCAGACAACCTTCTTTGCTTCGTACGTACTCTTGGGCAATTCGTTGTCCTTTGGAAGCATATCCTTTATCATTACCAGCAGCTTTTCAAATCCCTTGTCACCTACGCAATTCGGGTACAACAATTTTTTGTGATCCTCTAACATGCGCTGCAACTTCTTCTTCTCCAAATCACTTGCGCAGTTTCTCTTTGCATCGGCAATGGCCCGACCTAGATCATCAACGGGCTCATCTGATGCCTCTTCTTCAGCTTCTTCCCGCATTGCCGGCTCAGCTTCTTCCCGCATTACCGGCTCAGCTTCTTCCCCCATTGTTGCATCATCGTATTCAGGGAACCCATGGCCAGGATAGCTGTCATCGTCCTCTTCTTCTTCATTGTCTTCCATCATAACCCCTCTTTCTCCGTGCTTGGTCCAAACATTATAGTGGGGCATGAAACGGGACTCAAACAGGTGGACGTGAATGGTTCTTGACGTAGAGTAATTGCGACCATTCTTACAGCCAGCACATGGACAAGGCATAAAACCATCCGCCCGCTTGTTTGCCTTAGCCGCAATCAGAAAAGTGTGCACGCCCTCAACGAACTGGGGAGAGCATCGGTCATCGTACATCCATTGCGGGCTCATCTTCATTACACAACACTGAATAGACCAAATTAATACAAGTTCATACATCAATTAAGTTCATACAACACTTAAATGCAACAAACAAATAACTCTCTAGCTAAAGCATTTAAATGCAACAACAAATGCGATCAAGATCGCAACTAAGGTAATAATGGATCCAACAGCATAATGATACCAAGCCTCACTATCGATGGCATATTTTCTAATCTTTCTAATCTTCAAGCGCATTTTCTCCATCTTGATCTTGTGATCATCGACGACATCGGCAACATGCAACTCCAATTCCATCTTCTCCCCCTCAATTCTTTTCAATTTTTCTTTCAAGTACTCGTTTTCTCTTTCAACTAAATTTAACCTCTCGACAATAGGGTCGGTTGGAATTTCTGGTTCACATACCTCCTAGAAAAAATTTCTATGCCAACTTGATGGGCATAATTTGTCATAAACAAGAAATGCAACTAGTTTTAAAAGAGAATATATATACCACATCCGAATCATAACAAGGACGAGGGCCGACGGGGACGGATATCAAAACCATGGCACTATATGTATAACAAACAACATACGGGTAAGATAATTATACGAGTAATTATATATCCAAATCACACAAACATCAATTTTTATATAAAATTTCATGAACAAAGAGGCTCACCACAAGGTGGTGCCGGCGACGGGACGGCGCGGGTGATCGACGGTGGTTACGACGGAGATTTAGAAGGCACTAAGTAAACCACACCTACATATGCAAACTAAGTGTTATTTTTGACCTCAAATTGCATATAAATCAAATACTAGCACATATATATATTTCCTCCCAAATTGCTAAACTCACAAATTAATCACTATATAAAGCATTGCAAGAGTAAATCTAGCAATGAGAGATGAAAGGACAAAGTTGCAAACCTTTGTGATCATTTCAACGGATGGGGGCCTTCAAATCTTGACAAAATTTGGGCAAAATATGTGATGAGCTCGAGAGGACGAGGGGAAGAACAGAGAGGAGAGGGGAAAGGGGAAGAACAGAGCGAGCTCGGGTGGACGAAGGGTTTATGTAGGACGACCTTTACTACCGGTTCGTCCCAAGAACCGGCACTAAAGGGGCTGGAGGGGCCCAGTCTGACAACATCTTGCCACCACTCTCATTAGTACCGGTACGTGGCACGAACCGGTGCTAAAGGTTCGCCACGAACCGGTACTAATGAAAGCGGCCCGGCTAGCCGTTGGAACCGGCGCTAATGTATACATTAGTGCCAGCTCAAATACAAACCGGCACTAATGTGCTTCACGTTTGACCCTTTTTCTACTAGTGTGCCCACACTTTAGTGCTGGTTCCATAACCGGCACTAAAGGCCCTTACAAACTGGTTTTAAAGCTCCGTTTTCTACTAGTCTTTAGTGCCGGTTGTGGAACCGGCACTAAAGGGCCTTACGAACCGGTGCTATTTCCCGGTTCTGCACTAGTGATATGTCTCATGCCATGGTTAGGTTTACCTTAATACTTTTGTTGTAGTTGCGGATGCTTGCAATAGAGGTTAATCATAAGTGGGATGCTTGTACAAGTAAGAACAGCACCCAGGCACCGGTCCACCCACATATCAAATTATCAAAGTACCGAACGCGAATCATATGAAAGTGATGAAAACTTGCTTGACGATATTCCCATGTGTCCTCGGGAGCGCTTTTCCTTATATAAGAGTTTGTCCAGGCTTATCCATTGCTACAAAAAGGATTGGTCCACCTTGCTGCACTTTATTTAATTTTGTTACTTGTTGCTCGTTACAAATTATCCTATCACAAAACTATCTGTTACCACTTATTTCAGTACTTGCAGAGAATACCTTGCTGAAAACCGCTTATCATTTCCTTCTGCTCCTCGTTGGGTTCGACACTCTTACTTATCAAAAGGACTAGGATAGATCCCCTATACTTGTGGGTCATCAAGACTCTTTTCTGGGGCCGTTGCCGGGGAGTGAAGCGCCTTTGGTAGGTGGAATTTGGTAAGGAAAAATTTATATAGTGTGCTGAAATTTACTGTCACTTGTTACTATGGAAAGTAATCCTCTGAGGGGCTTGTTCGGGGTATCTTCACCCCGACCAGTAGAGCAAGGAGTTGCTCCTCAACCTACTGAACCTACTGAAAATGAAACTATTCCCTTTGAAGTTCCTTCGGGTATGTTAGAAAAACTACTAGCTAATACTTTTACAGGAGATGGAACAAAGCATCATGATGAGCACCTAATATTTGTGGATTATTTAAGCTTGCAGGTATACCCGATGATATTGTTAAGAAGAAGGTCTTCCCTTTATCTTTGGAGGGAGATGCATATTGACATGGTATAGGCTATGTGATGATACGGGGTCATGGAACTACAGACGATTGAAATTGGAATTTCATCAGAAATTTTATCCTATGCATCTTGTTCATCGTGATCGCAGTTATATATATAATTTTTGGCCTCACGGAGGATAAAGCATCGCTCAAGCTTGGGGGAGGCTTAAATCAATGTTATATTCATGCCCCAATCATGAGCTCTCAAGAAAAATAATTCTTCAGAATTTTTATGCTCGGCTTTCTGAAAATAATCGCACCATACTCGATACTTCTTGTGCTGGCTCTTTTATGATGAAGACTATTGAATTCAAATGGAATTTATTGGATAGAACTAAACACAACTCTGAAGATTGGGATCTCGACGAAGGTAAGGAGTCAGGTATGACATCTAAGTTTGATTGTGTTAAATCTTTTATGGATACCGATATTTTCCGTAAGTTTAGCACTAAATATGGACTTGACTCTGAAATAGTAGCGTCTTTCTGTGAATCTTTTGCTACTTATGTTGATATCCCCAAGGAGAAGTGGTTTAAATATCATCCTCCCATAGAAGTAAAAGTAGCTGCACCTATTAAAGTTGAATAAAAGATTGTCACTTATAATGATCCTATTGTTCCTACTTCTTATGTTGAGAAACCACCTTTCCCTGTTAGGATAAAGGATCATGCTAAAGCTTCAACTGTGGTTCGTAAACACAATATTAGAACTTATACACCTCCTGAGCAAGTCAAAGTTGAACCTAATATTGCTATTGTTAAAGATATCTTGTCTGATAATATTGATGGGCATGTTATTCAATTTTGCAGTGAAACTGCTAGAATTGCTAAACCTGGAGCTAAATATAAACATAGACCTGTGGTAGGCGTGCATGTTATTTCTGTTAAAATAGGAGATCATTGTTATCATGGCTTATGTGATATGGGTGCTAGTGCTAGTGTTATACCTATTACCTTATATGAAGAAATTAAGCATGAAATTGCACCTGCTGAGATAGAAGATATTGATGTTACAATTAAGCTTGCCAATAGAGATACTATATCAGCAATGGGAATTGTTAGAGATGTTGAAGTCTTGTGTGGGAAAACTAAATATCCTGCTAATTTTCTTGTTCTTGGTTCCCCACAAGATAGCTTTTGTCCCATTATATTTGGCAGACCCTTCTTGAACACTATTAATGCTAAGATAGACTGCGAAAAGAATGTTGTTACTATTGGCTTGGATCATATGATTGATGAGTTTAATTTCTCTAAATTTAGTATACAACACCGTGAAGAAGAATTGCCTAGTAAGGATGAAATTATTGGTCTTGCTTCTATTGCCGTACCTCCTAGTGATCCTTTAGAACAATATTTGCTAGACCATGAAAATGACATGTTTATGAATGAAAGAAGGGAAATAGATGAAGTATTCTTTAAACAGAAACCTATTTTAAAACACAATTTACCCATTGAAATCTTAGGGGATCCTCCTCCACCCAAGGGTGATCCTTTGTTTGAGCTTAAACCGTTGCCCGATAATCTTAAGTATGCTTATCTTGATGAAAAGAAGATATATCCTGTTATTATTAGTGCTAACCTTTCAGAGCGTGAAGAAGAAAGATTATTGAAAACTCTGAAGAAGCACCGTGCTGCTATTGGATATACTCTTGATGATCTTAAGGGCATTAGTCCCACTCTATGTCAACATAAAATAAATTTGGAAGAAGATGCCAAACCGGTTCGTGATCCTCAACGACGTTTGAATCCTAAAATGAAAGAAGTGGTAAGAAAAGAAATACTAAAGCTTCTGGAGGCAGGTATAATTTATCCTGTTGCTGATAGTTAGTGGGTAAGTCATGTCCATTGTGTCCCTAAGAAGGGAGGTATTACTGTTGTTCCTAATGATAAAGATGAATTGATCCCGCAAAGAATTATTACAGGTTATAGGATGGTAATTGATTTCCATAAATTAAATAAGGCTACTAAGAAAGATCATTACCCCTTACCTTTTATCGATCAAATGCTAGAAAGATTATGCAAACATACACACTATTGCTTTCTAGATGGTTATTCTGGTTTATCTCAAATACCTGTGTCGGCTAAAGATCAATCAAAGACTACTTTTACATGCCCTTTTGGTACTTTTGCTTATAGACGTATGCCTTTTAGTTTATGTAATGCACCTGCTACTTTTCAAAGATGCATGATGGCTATATTCTCAGACTTTTGTGAAAAGATTTGTGAGGTTTTCATGGACGACTTTTCCGTCTATGGATCCTCTTTTCATGATTGCTTGAGCAATCTTGATCGAGTTTTGCTGAGATGTGAAGAAACTAATCTTGTCTTGAATTGGGAAAGTGCCACTTTATGGTTAATGAAGGTATTGTCTTGGGGCATAAAGTTTCTGAAAGAGGTATAGAAGTTTATAAAGCCAAGGTTGATGCTATTGAAAAGATGCCATGTCCCAAGGACATCAAAGGTATAAGAAGTTTTCTTGGTCACGCCGGATTTTATAGGAGGTTCATTAAGGACTTCTCAAATATTTCTCAGCCTCTGACTAATTTATTACAAAAAGATATACCATTTGTCTTTGATGATGATTGTGTAGAAGCATTTGAAATACTTAAGAAATCATTGATCTCTGCACCTATTGTTCAACCACCTGATTGGAATTTACCCTTTGAAATTATGTGTGATGCTAGTGATTATGCTATAGGTGCTGTCCTAGGGCAAAGAGTTGATAAGAAATTTAATGTCATCCATTATGCTAGTAAGACTCTAGATAATGCTCAAAGAAATTATGCTACTACTAAAAAAGAATTCTTAGAAGTTGTATTTGCTTGTGATAAGTTCAGACCTTATATTGTTGCTTCTAAATTAACAATTCACACTGATCATGCTGCTATTAAATACCTTATGGAAAAGAAAGATGCTAAACCTAGACTCATTAGATGGGTTCTCCTGCTACAAGAATTTGATTTGCATATCGTTCATAGAAAAGGAGTTGAGAACCCCGTTGCAGAGAACTTGTCTAGGTTAGAAAATGTTCTTGATGACCCACTAACTATTGATGATAGCTTTCCTGATGAGCAATTAAATGTCATAAATACTTCTCGTAATACTCCATGGTATGCTAATTACATTGTTGCTAAATTTATACCACCTAGTTTCACATACCAGCAAAAGAAAAAGTTTTTCTATGATTTGAGACATTACTTTTGGGATGACCCACATCTTTATAAAGAAGGAGTAGATGGTGTCATTAGACGTTGTGTAACTGAGCACGAACAGGAACAGATCCTACACAAGTGTCACTCCGAAGCTTATGGAGGGCACCACGCGGGAGATAGAACTGCACATAAGGTATTGTAATCCGGTTTTTATTGGCCTACTCTCTTCAAGGATGCCCGTAAGTTTGTCTTGTCATGTGATGAATGTCAAAGAATTGGTAATATTAGTAGACGTCAAGAAATTCCTATGAATTATTCACTTGTTATTGAACCATTTGATGTTTGGGGCTTTTATTATATGGGACCTTTTCCTGCCTCTAATGGATATACACATATTTCAGTTGATGTTGATTACGTTACTATGTGGGTAGAAGTTATTCCAACTAGTAGTGCTGATCATAAAACTTCTATTAAGATGCTTAAAGAAGTTATTTTTCCGAGGTTTGGAGTCCCTAGATATTTAATGACTGATGGTGGTTCACATTTTATTCATGGTGCTTTCCGTAAAATGCTTGCTAAGTATGATGTTAATCATAGAATTGCATCTCCTTATCACCCGCAGTCTAGTGCTCAAGTAGAATTGAGTAATAGAGAACTCAAATTAATTTTGCAAAAGACTGTCAATAGGTCTAGAAAGAATTGGTCCAAGAAACTTGATGCTGCATTATGGGCCTATAGAACTACATATAAAAATCCTATGGGTATGTCTCCGTATAAAATGGTTTATGGAAAAGCATGTCACTTACCTCTCGAACTAGAACATAAGGCACATTGGGCTATTAAAGAGCTCAACTATGATTTCAAACTTGCCGGTGAGAAGAGGTTATTTGATATTACCTCACTTGATGAATGGAGAACCCAAGCTTTTGAAAATGCCAAGTTGTTTAAAGAAAAAGTTAAAAGATGGCATGACAAAAGGATACAAAAGCGTGAGTTTAATGTAGGTGATTATGTATTGCTATACAACTCTTGTTTAAGATTTTTTGCATACTTCTCTCTAAATGGGAAGGTCCTTACGTTATCGAGGAGGTCTATCATTCCGGTGCCATAAAAAACAACAATTTCGAAGGTACAAATCCGAAGGTGGTGAACGGTCAAAGAATCAAACATTATATCTCAGGTAATCCTATAAATGTTGAAACCAATGTTATTGAAACCATAATCCCCGGACGAATACATAAGGGACACTTTCCGGAACGTTTCAGTCTCTGAAAAGGAATAGGTATGTGGTACGGTAAGTAAACCGACTCCAAAACAGTTTTTAAGGCAATATTTCTCCGTTTAGGAATATTTAGAAAAATAGAAAAATAAGTAGCAGTCCGGGAAGGACACGAGGGTGGAGGGCGCGCCCCCTACCTCGTGGGCACCTCGTGTGCCTTCCCGACTCCGTTTTCTTGCACGATACGTATTTTGGTCGGTAAAAATTCATTATATATTCTCCCGAAGGTTTCGACTCCCGTATCATGCAAATATCCTCTGTTCTTGTTCCGAGTTGTTGTCTGTCAGGGTTTTTCGAGGCCAGGTGTCATGTCGTCCCCCTCCTCCAACAATGGTGACAAAGATGCTTGGCTAATGAAGATAGAGCTGAAGAGGGAAGAACCCATGGAGATCAACAAGTATGAAGGGATCAAGAAGGCCACGGAGGATCAAGCTCCAGCAGCAGAAGACATCCTTCAACTTGATCATAATCTTCTTACCCCAAATGAGTTTGAAGATTTTAAGGTGATTGAGTTAGCTTGTATACAGAACAAGTATCTCACACGTGAAAATATTTTCTTGAAGGAGCATATTGTTGCACTCAAGGGCATTATCCGCAAGCTGGAGGACCTCTTACGCTCGATGTGCGACTATCCATCATCACCTCCACCTTCTTCACCAACAAAGAGGGAGATATAATCTCATGGGTATGGGCACTCCTCTTGGCAACTGCCAAGCTTGGGGGAGGTGCCCCGGTATCGTATCACAATCACACTCCTATCTTTACATTTTTCTTTAGTTTGATCCTATTAGTAGTATTTTGATCTAGTAGAATAAAGTTTATGGCATGATCTAGTTTTGAGTTTTGCTTTATGATCTCTCTATGTAATCGAGTCCGTGAGCTATATATAATAAAGATTAGTGTTGAGTCAAGGGCTTGATTATTTTGCCATGATCTTGAGTGAATAAAAGAAAAGAAAAAAAAGAGAATAGAATAAAAAGAAGCAAAGAGTTCATATTGATCTTATTGAGAGTAATGACTTCACATAGAAAGAGTATGATGAATAAAAGTTGTTGGGAGTTGGCAGACATAGCTTTGGTCATCATTGCAATTAATAGGAAGTAATAAGGAAAGAGAGGTTTCACATATAAATATATTATCATTGACATCTTTTATGATTGGGAGCACTCATTAAAATATGACATGCTAAAAGAGTTGATGTTGGACAAGGAAGAAAACGTAATGAGTTATGTTTTCTTATATCTGAGATAAAGTATGTTGTCATGGATCATCCAACATGATGAGCTTGCCATTCCCCCCTCATGCTAGCCAAATTCTCAGCACCAAGTAGAGATACTACTTGTGCTTCCAAAACCTTTAAACCAGTTTTGCCATGAGAGTCCACCAAACCTACCTATGGATTGAGTAAGATCCTTCAAGTAAGTTGTCATTGGTGCAAAGCAATAAAAATTGCTCTAAATATGTATGATTGATTGGTGTGGGAGAAATAAGCTTTATACGATCTTGTGATGTGGAAGTAATAAAAGCGACAGACTGCATAATAAAGGTTCATATCACAAGTGGCAATATAAAGTGACGTTCTTTCGCATTAAGATTTTGTGCATCCAACCATAAAAGCGCATGGCAACCTCTGCTTCCCTCTGCGAAGGCCCTATCATTTACTATTATCTTCTACCTTATGCAAGAGTCATGGTGATCTTCACCTTTCCTTTTTCATTTTATCCTTTGGCAAGCACGGTATGTTGGGAAGATCCTGATATATATATATATATATATATATATATAATTGGATGTAGGGGAGCATGAGTTATTATTGTTGACATTACCCTTGAGGTAAAAGGTTGTGGGGCGAAACTATAAGCCCCTATCTTTCTCTGTGTCCGATTAAAACTCTGTAACCACAAGTATTGTGTGAGTGTTAGCAATTATGGAGGACTAGATAATAGTTGAGTATGTGGACTTGCTTTTAAGCTCTGACATAGACTCTTTCTGATGTTATGATAAATTGCAATTGCTTCAATGACTGAGATTATAGTTTGTTGGTTCTCATAAAGTTTATGATTCATACTTTTGCATTGTGAATAGATGTCGGGGGAAATCGGCCTCCTCGAACACCTATGGGGATGGAGCCCCTTCTCGATTCGGCGGGGGGCGGAGGCTGCACGAAGAGCAGATCGAGGCGACACACACACAAACGATTTTACCCAGCTTCGGGCCGCACGGATGCGTAAAATCCTACTGCTGCTTGTTTGATTGTATTGGGTTCTTGCTCAAGAGCGCAAGATGCTACAGTGTGCTTGAGGCTAGACGTAGATGGGTGTCCTCTGGTTTTTCTCCTCCTCCTCCTCCCCCTCTCTACGTGCGCATGGGCCTCCTTTTATATGTGCAAGGGGCTACCCACAAGTGGCAACGCAGAGGAGGGTATAAATGGAAAAGAACTATGTGCACAGTGGATGCGCAGTGCTATCGCACCTAACTCTGACGGCGGGGGACAAGGGCATTAAATGCCCGTATGGGTCGCCCGAACAGTGCTGAAGTGGACCATTAGGGGCGCCCCCATTTGCCACGATGGCGATCTTGTCAGCGTTGCATGCCACCGTATGCCCCTGGCTGCGCAGTGCCCCGCCACGTGCCTCTGGGAGAGCCCCGGGGTGACGCGTGGGCGGGTGAGCTGGAGCGCAGGCCTGAGGTGGTGGCTCGTCGCGGCAAGTGGCTTGCCGCGGTTGCTGTCTTGCCGCGCCTGGGAACTTGCCGCTCGCCAGGCCTTGACGGGGCGCGTGGTGCGCCGCAGCGAGCTTTTCTTGAGATGCCTTGGTTGGCCTTCCCGGCGAGCTCCTCTCGCCGGGGCCTCTGTTCTTCGGCTGGTCGTCCCGGCAAGCTCCTCTTGCCGGGGGCTTGTCTCTTCGGCCCGGCAAGCTCCTCTTGCCGGGGCCTTGTCTTCTTGGCTCAAGTACTTTGTTCTTGAACGGCCCAGAAAGGGACCGTGGAGGGGCTTGGAGCTCCCCTGGCAAGCCTTGCCGCGGGGTGCTGCGACTGCCCGTGCACAAGTTCGGGGTACTAAGGTACCCCTACTTTAGTACACCGACAGGAGCCCCCGGGCCTGGGCCATACACGGTGCCGAGCGTTGTTGGGCCAGGCCCAAAACAGTGCACGGGCACGCGTGGCCTGCGTCACGCTGCGTCTTAACTCCGCACCCATCGCGCCTTCCCCAAGTGGCACGCGCTGAACGCGGCATCGTGGGGAGAGGCGTGCGTGACGTGGGCGGCGTCCGCGGGGCTGAGCCCCGCAGGCATGCGTCACGTCGCGATAAAGGGGACGATTCGCGTCTTCTCCATAAGTGGGTGGAGACGTGGAGGCGCGCTTCGGCGAACGAACGTGGTCGAGGCGCGGTTTTCGGGGCGTCCGCTCCCCACGATCACGGGGTGGGGAGAGGCCGCCTCACCCGTCGCCTCGGCTCTGCGCGCCTGCCACGTGGTCTCCATGCACTTGGGGTCGCGGCGGTGGAGGCAGGAAGCCGGGCCGTCGTGGGTCGCGGTAGCGGGTCGGCCCCCAGTCGCCTGCTCTTCCTCCGCTTTGATTGGTTGAGCCGGGCGGTCGAGCCCCCACCCCGCTCCTTTTTAAGGAGCGAAAGGGGGCGACGGAAATCCGCACTCCTTCGTCTCTTCTTCTCTTCGGCTTCTGATCCCGTCTCTCCATCTGGCATGGAGAAAGGGAACCCTGGTTCTTCGTCGGTGGCGGCGAGGGGTCGCCGCTAGGCCGCGCGCCCTTCCTCCCCTTGCACCCGCGGTGGCGGAGCCAGCCGTAAGGGGAAGGGGGAGGGGCGAGGTCATGGACGAGGCCGTGGACGGGGCCGAGACGCTCGGGGACGTGGCGGACGGGGTGACGCGCCGGCCTCGCCTCCGCCAGCGGCCCCTCTTCTCACGGCGGTCCACCTCGGGGACGACACCTGCGAGTTCATCATCAGGCTGCGCCGGGCGCCTCGCCGTCGCCTCCGCCTCCCAGCTCCCTTCGTGAGCGTGCTGGAGGTGGAACAACCCGAGACGCTGAGACTGCACATGAGGGGCTGCGGAATCAGTGGTACGCGAGTCCACGTCGAGTCCCCAGCCCCCGGCATGATGTATCTTGGCCGAGGGTGGAAGTCATTCACCTGGATCCACAGCTTGATGGAGGGGTTCACCCTCCATTTTAAGTTGATGGAGGGCGATCTCCTCTCCGTCAAGGTCTTCGGGGACTTCGGCACCCGGGCCCGATGCTGCGTGGATAGCTCCTCCGACAGCGAAGGCTCCTCCTCGAGCGAGAGTGACGAGGAGGGGAGCGACAGCGACGACGAGGGCAGTGGTCGCCGGGATGACGGGTCCGACTAGACGTCGGTCGCAGCTCCGCGTGGCACCGGCGACCCCATCATCCGCATCGCGGGCTCCGTGAACTCCCCGGGGTCGTCTCCTTGGGCGACTGGCGTAGGGAGGCTGCGGAAGAGGAAGAGGGCGGGCGGCGAGGCCGCGAAGTCGGAGTACGTGTCGCCTTCGTCAGCGTGCTGACGTTCCGCCGCCTCATCTTCCAGCTTCGCTCCAGACACCGTCATCACCCTTTCTCTCGGCGACGACCACCAGGGTCTTCTCTCTGGCCCGGCAAGCTCCTCTTGCCGGGGCTTTGTCTTCTCGGGCGGCTGGAGTGGTGAGGCTGCGGAAGGGGAAGAGGCTGGCGGCAAGGCCGTCAACTCGGAGTACGAGGGCTAGATGCCCTCGACAGCGTGTTGACGCCCCGCTGCCTCATCTTCGAGCTCCGCTTCCGGCGCCGCCGTCACCATCCAGCCTCCGGAGCCCCCGGACGGAGCCCTGGACGTTCTGTTGGTATCTTCTGCCACCCGTAGCTCGCCTAGGCGCCCCTTTTGCCCTTCTCGCCTCCTTGCCCTACCTCCTGAGGAGAGAGACAAGAAAGGGATTACGGGCACCTTATCTCTTTTTAGCTTGTAAGCCTTCGGGCCTTAGTTGCATTTAAATCTTGTAATCCCGTCTTTCATGTTTTTCATTCTCTCTGAACTGTACCCGAGCGGAATGTTTTTAATGAAAATGGGATGTTTGCCGGGTCATTTGTCTCGCGGGTACAACCCGCGGCAAGGAACGAATCCTTTACATCGTCAAGATAGACACTTCCTCGCCCGGCAACAGGCCCTGCCGTCTTCCCGCGCCCCTCGATCCTTCTCGCGTCCTTGGCGGAGGCAGGGAGGAGGTGGGTTCTGGCCCCCTTGTTTTGCCCCTTTGGTGCCACGGCTACTACCAAAACGGGCCCCAGGAACGCGCTCCGGGGCCTCTAGTTAAGGGAGCACGGCAACTTTTTAGGAGGAAACAAGGTTTTCGTATTCCACAGTTCATAAGAGAATGCATGACAAGGGATGCAAAAGCTTATCTGAGATTGCAGCCCCGGCAACTTGGGCTTGTCGCGGGAGAATCCTCGCACTTGCAGCCCCCGGCAACCCTAGCTTGCCGGGGCGCAGGTGCCGGCTCATCCTTCTTCTCTCCTTCGTCCTCGAGCGGTCTGACCAGGATATGCAAAACCCTGCGAACCAAAGGAAGCGAAAGAACAGAAAAATGGACGCAGACTCGACCTCTAAGCTAGGGGTTAGCGACTGTTAGGCACTATCAACCCTAACCAAGGACGAGACTCGACTCAGCATGCATGCTAAAACTTGGGGCGCCAGCGCTTCATTATCTGCGGCTCAGGATCTGTGCCTGGCTTTGTACAAAGGATTACATGCAACAGCGGCAAGACTTGTACAAAAGGTTGGTTGCCGGACGGGGTCCGACAACCGCGCCTTACGGGTAGAACTTACGAAGATGCTCAATATTCCAGGAGTTGCTCACCGGAGTGCCATCTTCGGTCTCGAGGCGGACGGCGCCGGGCCTCGTGACTCGTTTCACCCAGTAAGGGCCTTCCCACTTTGGCGTCAACTTGTTGTGATTCTTGGCCGACTGAACGCGCCGAAGAACAAGGTCGCCTTCCTCGAAGCTTCTGGCTTTAACTTTGCGGCTATGATAGCGACGCAAAGCTTGCTAGTAGCGAGCGGCTCACACAGCAGCCTGAAGACGATCCTCCTCAAGGAGCAGCGCGTCTTCTTCACGCAGCCGCTCTTGCTCAAGCTCATCATAAGCGAGCACTCGAGGTGACCCGTATACGAGTTCCGTGGGGGTAACTGCTTCTGCTCCATAGACTGGAGCAAATGGTGTCTGGCCAGTGGCTCGATTCGGCGTCGTTCTGATCGACCAAAGAACCATTGGCAGCTCCCCGATCCAGTTCCGTCCGCACTTGTGCAGCCTGTCAAAGCTTCTGGTCTTGAGCCCGTGCAGCACCTCGGCATTGGCCCTCTCCGCTTGACCGTTGCTCCTGGGATGAGCAACAGAAGCGAAGCAGACCTTGGCGCTGAGGTCTTGGATGTACTGCATGAAGGCGTGGCTCGTGAATTGCGTACCGTTGTCGGTGATGATCCTGTTAGGGATCCTGAAGCGGCAAACAATTGACCGAAAGAATTTGATCGTGGACTGAGCTGTCACCTTCCTCGCTGGTTCCACTTCGGGCCACTTTGTGAACTTGTCGACTGCGACGTACAAGTACTCAAAGCCCCCGACAGCTCGGGGGAAGGGGCCGAGGATGTCGAGCCCCCAGACCGAAAATGGCCAGGATAAAGGGATCGTCTGGAGAGCTTGAGCTGGCTGGTGTATCTGCATGGAATGGAACTGGCACGCTTCACACTTGGTTACTTGGGCAGTTGCATCCTGGAGGGTTGTCGGCCAGAAGAAACCTTGCCGGAATGCTTTGCTGGCAAGTGCTCTTGCGCCAATGTGGTGACCACATATGCCTCCATGTATCTCCGCCAACAGCTTCTGTCCGTCTTCCCGGTGGATACACTTCAATTTCACCCCATTGTGTCCTCTTCTGTACAGTGTGCTGTCAACAAACTGGTACATACTGGACCGCCGGGCTACTCTTTCCGCTTCTTCTTGCTCTTCGGGAAGTTCTCCTGTTTGGAGGAAACGGACGATCTGCTGCGCCCATGTTGGAGCCTGTGGCTCGGCAACAAGGACTAAAGGCATGTCTGCGGCTGCGGGAACATCAGCTTCTACGGCGAGAATCTGGGGCTCAGCCGGAGCTTGACGCTCCCCGGCAAGCTTGCCGGAGCAGAGCTTGTCGGGAGTGCCTGCTTCGACGGAACAAGCCCTGGGGCTTGCCGGAGCAGACAGCTCCTCAGCACTCTTGGCGTCGATCTTCGGGACTCTCTTGGCGGCGGCTTCGAGAAGCTCTGCCGGAAGATAGTCGTCGGAGACCAACTTCCTCTTCTTGCTCTGTCCAGTTGACGGTGTTACGGATGGCTGAGTCAGCTTGAGCACAAAGGTCCCTGGATCCACAGGTAACTTTAGTGCGGCGCATTTCCACAGGCCATCGGCAATGTCGTTCTCAGCTCTTGGAACGTGTTCCATTTGCAGGCCGTCAAAGCCCTCTTCTAGCTTCCTCACTTCATCAACGTAAGCTTCCATCAACGGACTCTGGTAATCTTTGTTCACTTGGCGGACGACGAGCTGCGAGTCACCCCTGACAATAAGCTTCTTGATCCCAAGTTCTGCCGCGATCCTGAGACCGGCAAGCAAACCTTCATACTTTGTTGTATTGTTGGTTGCCTGCTCCTTGGGAAAGTGCATTTGGACAATGTACTTGAGGTGCTCTCCGGTGGGTGCGACAAACAGCACGACAGCACCGGCGCCTTGCAGCGAGAAGGCCCCATCAAAGTACATCAGCCACTCTTTGCTTGCTTCCTTGCCGGGGATGCTCGTCTCTGGAATTTCTTCGTCTGGTGTCGGCGTCCACTCTGCTATGAATTCTGCCAATTCTCTGCTTTGGATGGTTGAAGTGCTCTCGAACTTAAGGCCAAAGCTTGACAGTTCCAGTGCCCACTCGATGATCCTACCTGTGGCCTCGGGATTCTGCAGTATCCTCTTCAGCGGAAAGCGAGTGACAACTGTGATCTCGTGTGCTTGGAAGTAATGGCGCAGCTTTCTCGAGGCCATAAGGAGGCCGAAAAGCAATTTCTGCATGCCAGAGTACCTTGACCTAGCCCCCTGCAAGAGGGAACTGACAAAGTAAACTGGGCGCTGCACCATTTTCTTCTTCTGCACCTCCTCTTGCATTTGCGCAGATCCATCTTTGTCGGGGCCAGAGCTTGTCGGGGAAGCGCCCTGCTTGCCGCTGGATGTGCTTGCCGCGGTCGCTGGCTCGTCATCTGCCTCCCTCTCCGCTACTAGCGCAGCACTAACCACTTGATTGGTTGCCGCCAAGTACAGCAGCAACTTCTCTTGTGGCTTAGGTGCGACAAGTATTGGAGCGGAGGACATGTATTTCTTCAAGTCCTGCAGCGCAGCCTCCGCTTCCGGAGTCCATTTTACTGGACCCGCCTTTTTCAAAATTTTGAAAAACGGCAGGGCGCGTTCCGCAGACTTGGAGATGAACCTGCTGAGAGCCGCTACGCAGCCGGCAAGTCTTCGCACATCCTTGACACGAGTTGGTGCTTCAATCTGCTCGATGGCCTTGATCTTGTCGGGGTTGGCTTCGATTCCCCGTTGAGACACGAAGAACCCGAGGAGCTTGCCGGAGGGGACTCCAAACACGCACTTCTCGGGGTTGAGCTTGAGGCTGATCTTGCGCAGGTTCGCAAAGGTCTCTTCCAAGTCTTGAATCAGGGTTGCCTTGTCCCTGCTCTTGACCACTATATCATCCATGTAGGCTTCCACATTTCTGTGGATCTGTGACTCAAAAGCGGTATGGACAACCCTTGCAAACGTTGAACCAGCATTCTTCAGTCCAAAAGGCATCCGTACGAAACAGTACGTGCCACATGGAGTGATGAATGCGGTCTTCTCTTCATCTTCTTCAGCCATGAAGATCTGATGGTATCCTGAATATGCGTCAAGAAATGAAAGCAGGTCACATCTGGCCGTGGAGTCGACAATCTGGTCAATGCACGGCAAGGGAAATGGATCTTTGGGACAGGCTTTGTTAACATCGTTGAAATCGATGCAAAGCCTCCATTTTCCGTTTGCTTTGCACACGACAACAGGATTGGCCAACCACGTCGGATGGAGCACGCCTCTGACGAGGCCTGCCGCTTCCAAGTTCCTGATCTCTTTCGCGATGAACTCTTGGCGCTCCACTGCTTGTTTCCGGACTCTCTGCTTGACGGGCCGCGCATGAGGACAGACGGCAAGGTGGTGCTCAATCACTTTCCTGGGAACGCTGGGGATGTCATATGGTTGCCAAGCAAACACATCGACATTCGCCCGCAGGAAAGCAACGAGCGCGCTTTCCTATTTGGGGTCCAGAGTGGCACTGATGGTGAAGGTACCACCAGTGCCGTCCTCCATGGCGGGCACCTTCTTGGTCGCTGGCGGAGCTGCCATCGTCTTCTTGCACTTGCCGTGGGAGCTCGATGGTGCGTCCTCGATGGCAGCGCAGCACTCCGAGGAGGTGCGCTTGCCGGAGTGGGCACCAGAGCACTTGCCGGACTCGGTCTTCTTGCCGGTGGAGCTCGATGGTGCGTCCTCGACGGTAGCGCAGCACTCCGAAGAAGAGCGCTTGCCGGAGTGGGCACCAGAGCACTTGCCGGACTTGGTTTTCTTCTTTCCCCCGGAGCTTCGGCGGCAAGTGGACCGTGATCCGTTGCGGCCGCTGCTTCCCGGTACATCCTGTCGGCACAGATAAGGGCATCCTTCTTGTCGCCAGGGACAGAGATGACACTTATCGGGCCTGGCATCTTGAGCATGTTGTATGCATAGTGAGAGGCCGCCATGAACTTGGCGAGCGATGGACGGTCGAGGATTCCATTGTAAGGCAATGGAAAATCGACAACGTCAAAGGTAACCTTCTCAGTCCTGAAGTTCAGCTCGTTGCCAAATGATACTGGCAACGTGATCTTCCCCTTCGACTTGCTCCTTCCCGGGTTGATCCCTTGGAACGTACCGGTCTCTTCGAGCTCGCTGTCGGGGACTTGGAGTTTCCGGAGCACAGCGGAGGAGATCAGGTTCAAGCCGGCCCCGCCGTCAACTAGCATCTTAGTGACCTTGACGTTGCGGACCGTTGGTGAAACCAACATCAGCAAGCACCCGATCGCGGTTGTGCGATCAGGGTGGTCCTCAATGTCAAAGACGATAGGCGTGCTGGACCATTTCAGAGGCTTGCGTGACTCGACGGGTGGTTCCGCTGCATTGACTTCCCGTGCCCACTATTTGAGCTGGCGGTGGGAAGTATGCAGAGAGGCACCACCGTCAACACACAAAACCTCTGTGGCTTTCTGAAACTCCTGCTCACTGTTCTCGGCCTCATCCATGACTTCATCGTCGTTGTCGTCTTCGTCTTTGTCGCGGCCTCGGGGAGGTCTGTCTGCTTGCCGCTGCTTGTCCTTGCCGCGGCGTTCTCCCTAGCCGGGGCGCTTCGTGCCGGATCCTCCGCCGCCTCCTTGGGCTCTCTCCTTGTCGCGTCGCTCGTACTCGGCTTTTTGCAGCTCGACGAGCCGCTCGACTTGCTTGCAACTCTGGAGGTCGTGGCCCTTGGTGCGGTGGATCTTGCAGTACTGCTTGTTGGTGCCGTCCCGCTTGTCGGCGACCGCCACTGCCTGGCAGTTGGTGCATCCGGCAACCTCCTTGCCGGAGCCACCAGCCTGGGCTTTCTTGGCGGCGCCTTCGCTGCCGGACTGCTCAACAACCAGCACTTCTTGGTTCTTCTTCTTGTTGTTGTTCCGCCGCCGGCCTTTCCTTGCCGGGGTGGTATCCTCACTGTCAGATCCTCCTGTTCCAGTATTTTCTCCGGGGAGTTTCCTCCCCTCCTCAGCGCGTGCACACTTGTCGGCCAGGGCATACAACTTGCTGACTTCCTTGATCTTGCACATCGCCATCTCCTCCCGCATCCTGCGGTTACGCACGTTCTGATGGAACGCGCTGATGACCGCGGCAGGGTGGACGTCTGGGATGTTGTAGTGCACACGACTGAACCTTTGGATGAACTTGCGTAGGGACTCTCCTTCCTTCTGGACGAGCAGATGAAGGTCGCTCGCTTGGCCATGAGGTTTGTGGCCGCCCGTGAAGGCGCCAACAAACTGGTGGCACAGGTCTGGCCAGGAGGATATGGAGTTGTCCGGCAAGTGCATGAGCCAGGATCTGACGTTGGGCTTGAGTACCAGCGGGAAGTAGTTGGCAAGGATCTTGTCGTCTCGTCGCCTGGCAGCTTGCACCGCAATGGTGTAGATGCTGAGGAACTCCGACGGATGCGACTTGCCGTCGTACTTCTCGGGTACGTCTGGCTTGAAGTTCTTTATGCTGGGCCACTGGACTTGCCACAGCTCACGGGTAAACGCAGGGCAGCCTACCGAGTACGGTAGGTCGCCTGGTTCCCCCGGTGCATGCATGTCGCAAGAGGGCTCAACGCGCTGGTCTGATTGACGCCGCGCTTCCCTTCTGCGCTCGATGCGGGTTCGAGCATCTTCCTCCTTCCGTTCATGAAGAACTTGGCGTTGGTCGCGACGAGTTCGCGGATTCGACGACGCGGTGGAGTCGTTGTCGTGGTGGGTCCGGCGAGTCGGCGACCGTTGCCTCCGGTGTGGGGAGTGCACGGTGGTCGCACCCCCACCAGTCTTGGCGCCGTCGGTTCTTGCTTGAGCGACCAGCCGTGGCTGCGATGCATTAGGCTGCCGCGGGGTGTCGCCGTTGGCAAAACCGATGAGGCTCTGGATGGTGGCCCTCCAATCGTCGAGCTTGTCCGATGCTGGAGGGTAGTCTAGGAGCAGTTGAGCTCATGCGAGAGCTTCCGCTGGAGTGGCGGGCAGTGGCGGCGAACGGCGCGTGGAGCGGGATGTGCTCGAACTCCTAACCACGTTAGAAGGAGCAGCCCCCGGTCAAGGCAGCCGTGCCACGCTCGTGCCAGCACGCTGGTGCGCATGCTGGCCCTGAGTGCCCTGGGATTCGCCAGCTCGATCTGGGTCCAGCGAGCGTATGGTACCGTGGGTACCAAGGCGCTGCCGGTCCCGCGCCTCCTGAGAGGGGCGCGGTGCGAGTTCGGACGCCGTGGCACCATGAGCTGGCTCGACGACGCCCGCTCCTCCGCCGGTGCCTTCCCCACCACCCGTTTGCTCCAGGGGTGGTGGGTTCGACACAGACGGACCAGCCACCTCCGAAGCCTTCTTCTTCGGAGGCATGTCGATGGAGACTATGAAGATCTAGCCTGCGCGGACGCCGGATCAGGTTCACACAACCTCGACGCCCCCTACCTGGCGCGCCAAAGATGTCGGGGGAAATCGGCCTCCTCGAACACCTGTGGGGACGGAGCCCCATCTCGGTTCGGCGGGGGGCGGAGGCTGCACGAAGAGCAGATCGAGGCGACACACACACAAACAATTTTACCCAGCTTCGGGCCGCACGGATGTGTAAAACCCTACTGCTTCTTGTCTGATTGTATTGGGTTCTTGCTCAAGAGCGCAAGATGCTACAGTGTGCTTGAGGCTGGATGTAGATGGGTGTCCTCTGGTTTTTCTCCTCCTCCTCCTCCCCCTCTCTACGTGCGCATGGGCCTCCTTTTATATGTGCAAGGGGCTACCCACAGGTGGCAACGCAGAGGAGGGTATAAATGGAAAAGAACTATGTGCACAGTGGCTGCACAGTGCTATCGCACCTAACTCTGACGGCGGGGGACAAGGGCATTAAATGCCCGTCTGGGTCGCCCGAACAGTGCTGAAGTGGACCCTTAAGGGCGCCCCCGTTTGCCACGATGGCGATCTTGTCAGCGTTGCATGCCACCGTATGCCGCTGGCTGCGCAGTGCCCCGCCACGTGCCTCTGGGAGAGCCCCGGGGTGACGCGTGGGCGGGTCAGCTGGAGCGCAGCCCTGAGGTGGCTGCTCGTCGCGGCAAGTGGCTTGCCGCGGCTGCTGTCTTGCCTCGTCTGGGAACTTGCCGCTCGCCAGGCCTTGCCGGGGCGCGTGGTGTGCCGCAGCGAGCTTTTCTTGAGATGCCTTGGTTGGCCTTTGATGTCTACACACGCTTCTACTCTTGTAGACTATGTTGGGCCTCCAAGCGCAGAGGTTTGTAGGACAGCGGCAATTTCCCTCAAGTGGATGACCTAAGGTTTATCGAACTCAGGGAAGTAGAGGTTGAAGATGGTCTCTCTCAGGCAACCCTGCAACTAAGATACAAGAAGTCTCTTGTGTCCCCAACACACCTAATACACTTGTCAGATGTATAGGTGCACTAGTTCGGCGAAGAGATGTTAAATGGCAAGTGATATGGAAGGCAAAACAAAGTAAAATAAATCTGTAATAAAAAGTGCAGCAAGCAAACAAGTGGTAAACGTGAGCACAAATGGTATTGAAATGGTGGAAACGAGGCCTAGGGTTCATACTTTCACTAGTGGAAACTCCCAACAACATTAACATAATCGAATCACATGATATTTCCCATAAAACATGCAAAGGGGACGCACCCGGAGGTCATTCCTTCGTGGTCAAGAGAGGACGAGAATTATGTAGGGCTACAAAAGCACACCTCAAAGTTCGTAGTTCTCATCTAAGGATTTCCCAATGTCACTGCGGCCATCCAAAGAGAGTCCCACAATCACCACAACATATCTAAAGGATAGTCAAAGCCAAGCACCAAAAGACTCTCAATCTTCAATCAACACACAAGAGAGGAAATCATTCATGAAAATATTGTTCTAATCCATGTCTGATAGACCGCTGTCACCTTGGTCTCGGGGATAATACTAGATAAAGACAAGTGAATACATCAATCCAATACATAGAGAAAGGGGAAATATCATGGGATCACCCTAGATTAAGATAGCCTATGATCACAACGAAGATCACATCATGGGAGAGAGAATTAACCACATAGCTACTGGTAGAAACCTCAGCCCCGAGGAGGAACTACTCCCGCATCATGGAGGGAGGAAGCAACGTCGATGGAGATGAATCCGGGGGCACTTCCCCGTCCCGACAGGGTGCCGGCACAGGAATTCTGGTCCCCCGAGCTTGATGGCGATGGCGGCGGAGATCAGAATCGCGTCTGGAGAAAAGGGGTCTGCAATCAGGGTTTCCTCGACGGATGTTAAATATATGCCAAAGGGGGTCACCAGAGGAGGTCAGGGGGGCCCAGGCGCCCCCCGGCGCGGCCAGGGGGGGCCGCGCGGGCAGGCCGCCTGGAGCCCCTGTGGGCCCCCTCCGGCCCTCCTTCGGGGTCCTGGAAGGTTCCGGAACGCTGATTTTTTATATATTTTTTCCGGAATTTTTCTGGCAGTTTTCGTAATGGAAAAACCTGAAATACAAAAACAGCAGAAAACAGAAACTGACACTGGGGTGCACTGAGTTAATAGGTTAGTCCAAATATGATCAAAATTGTATGGAAGTGTATAAATATCATAGCAATATCACCCAAAAGAAGCATGGAGCAAGCAGAAATTATGGATACGTTTTGGACGTATCAACATCCCCAAGCTTAACGCCTGCTTGTTCTCGAGTAGGTAAGTGACAACAAGAATAATTTATGTGGTGACATGCTATCAACCATATAGGACTTTCATAGTCACATGATAAAAGATTTCACAGACAATGCTTCTAAAGTAACTTAGTTGCCTCAAGAAAATCTCAAAGAACTAAAAGTTTTTCAACATGAAACTGAAGCATCAAACAGATTTGCAATGAACATGGTAAGTAAATATGACAAGTGATATCTCGCTTGCCCCCTTTAGTGAAGCAAAACATAAATGCAGGGGCACCTCCAAGGTTTAAGTGACGACTAGATACAATCACTTCAGAATAAACGATATCACAACCATGCAAAAGACAATGCTACTTTGGGACAATGCACATTACACTCAGAATGACAACCATGCTCTCAGTAGTTGGTGCTTTTAGAAGAAGGTGGAGACTCTCGAACCGTGGCTTTTGTTGGCAAATTGAAAATCCGTAGTCGGAAACAAAGACAAAGCTTGTACCACAGCTCTTGGTTTTAAAAACAGGGATAATAATTTTTTTTGGCGTGCATGTTTCGTCAATGAATGCTAGCAGCTAACCCAATTACTTCTTGAGCTGGACAAGTTTCGAGGAATGGCTCCCGAGTGAGGATCATAACACCCTCTTAATCTCCTTGGTTTATCACTGCCAAAGTTTTCTGATTTCTCATGAACAAAGCGTGAAGGAAGATTCGTTGGTTATATTAATTTTTAGTGAGCCGGGCGCACTCAATGCCAATTCCTTCTCATATTATGGGTTGCACATTATACATGCAATCCCGATGGTGAAGCTTGTCCAACTCAAAAAGATCATGAATCAACCACTACTTCCTCATGAACTTACAACAGAGGCACAAAATAGGAACTTTATTTGAGTATTTCGAGATGGCACACGATAGTCTTCGTTAGGAATGGCGGGTAAATACCATGTATAGGAAGGTATGGTGGACTCATATGGCAAAACTGGTTTAAAGGATTTGGATGCACAAGCAGTCAGTCCGCTTAGTACAGGCGAAGGCTAGCAAAAGACTGGGAGCGACCAACTTAGAGAGCAATGACGGCCATAATCATGCAGAGCGACAAAGCAACATTGAATCAGGCATGGTAGTTCTATCGCTACTCAGAAATAAAAGATCATCAAGGCTTGACAGACTTTCTTTACAGTCTTGAATATGCGTGAGCATACGCCAAGTCAATCAAAATAAATTCTCAGAGGAAGATATCACCAACCATACCACATCATACTCAAAACAAATCACGTTGGTACTCCAATATCACATTGGAAACCTTCCAGCTATTTGCAACTAACCATAAGCGACCAGAATTACCAAGCAACATCATGCATGTAGCATCTTCATCATAGACATATCAATCAATCCAACAGAAGCAAAATCTCCTAAAAAGAATAATCACGACAATATAGAGAGTTCAAGCAACCAACTAAGCAAAAGCTCTTTAAAAAGATAAGCATGGCAACTAAGAGCTGAGCAAGGTATTAGCTATTGAAAGACAAAGAACACACACGGCAAAGATAGACATGAAAACTCCATGTTATGTTCTAGGTAGAAGTGGAGCGTGTTTCTCTCCCACATAAAGCTAGCTGAGTTCCGACTCGTTACTAAAAGCTTAAAGAAAACTAAAAAGGAAAAGCAAGACGCTCCAAGCATAGCACATAGCACATGAAGTGATAAAAATATAGTGGAACGGGAGACGAACTGATAATGTTGATGGAGAAGGGGATGCACAGGGGGCATCCCCAAGCTTAGACGCTTGAGTCTTCTTGAATATTTCTTGGGGGTGCACGGGGGCATCCCCAAGCTTGAGCGCTTGACACTCCTGAATCTTTTCATCAACTTCCCTCGCACACTTGAAAACTCCCTTCATACAAGACTCATCATAATCTGATTAGCGAGGTTAGTACCCACAATATTATAATTGTTCCTTGCTGTAAATAAAGATAAACTTGAAAGCATACTGTTTCTATGGATTGCCGTAGAGTTTTTGCAAAAAATAAACAAGCTTAGGGCTCGCAAAACGAAGAAAAGGCAAAACAATACAGAATCTGTGAAAAACAGACCAGCAGGCAGTAAATGATTTTTTCGGGGCACTTCTGCAACTCCAATCAAAAAACTCAGAACAGACGCCTGAAAGACAATTATATAGAGCACGCTGTGGAAAAAATTCAGACCAAAAAGATCATCTGGTGATTTTATGCGAATTTTTCTGTACGAGGACAGAATCTGTTTCCTGGACAGCACGTCACAACTCTTGATCTTTCCTGCAATCAGAGGCTATACTTGGCACAAAGCTGAAGAGTAAAGATACAATAATGATTCTACTGTAGTAACAACAGCAAGACACAACAGAAGCAAAATAAAATTTTATTCATTTGGGTTGCCTCCCAAAAGCGCTTTCTTTTATGCCTTTAAGCTAGGCATAAGACTTTAATGATGCTCTCGTAGGAATAAGAGTTGAAGAACAAAGGAGAGCATCAAGAAGCATATACCAAACACATTTAAGCCTAACATGCTTCCTATGCATAGGAATATTGCAATAGAATAATTCATTTAAGCACAAACCAACTAGCATAGGAAGGCAGAACAAGCATAACTTCAAAATATTCACCATAAAGAGAGGGAACTTGATATTATTGAAATATCTATAAGCATATGTTCCCTTCTCATAATAATTTTCAGTGGGATCACGAATAAACTCAACAATATAAGCATCACATAAAGCATTGTTACCATGATCCACATGCAAAAAGGTACTCTTACTCTCCACATAAGCATAATCTTTCTCATTGGTAATAGTGGGAGTAGGACTATCATAAACAACTTGAACACTGTAGATTAATTGTGTATCAGGAAGATGGTGTTCAACAAGGGAGTAATTCCCTCCATGATTATGACAAGTTTCATAAGGATAATTTCTCCTTATGTCATAGGTACCTTTATAATCACTATAGATTGGAGTTATAACATCATCATAGTAGAGAAGAGCATTATCATTGCTAGCAACTATATTTGTAAACATGTTGTCTTTATTCTTACTAGCAAAAGAATTATCAATTGTCACATTACTAGTGGGTAAAGGATTTGCAATCCTATCATCCCCAAGCTTAGAGCTTTCCATATCATCACTTTCAGAGTTAGTACCAAAAAGATTTTCAAGATCATAAGTGGCATTATCATCATTTTCCCAATAACAATAAGTAACATGCATGTCATAATCAAAATCATCTTCAATAGTACTTACGGACGTATCATCAAGATGATAATTAAGGCAATAAACTTCACCTTCTTCTTTAGACTTACAACCGTTAGGATAAAAGTTGATGGGAGGAATATGCTCAGGCCAGGTTGATACCCATTCTTCTTCCTTCTTGCTCCTCTTCCTCCTCCTCTTCTTTTTCTTCTTCTTCATCTTAGGAGGGAGTGGTTGGAGATGAAGCTTCTCCACATATCCTGGTTTATCATTAGAAACAATAGGGGAAACTTGGGAGAAACTCTCCTTTTTATTAGCAGAAATATAAGAGACATTTTTATACTTTGGTAAAGTTCCCTCCTTTCTAATCTTACTTATGTAATCATTTTCATGGCAATTAACAACACAATAGAGATGACAATTTTGCAAAGTGTTTTTTATTCCTATGGCATTAACATCTAGCCAAGAAGTCTTTTCTGATAACTCCTCACACATCAAAAATAACATAAGCTCATCATAAAGATGAGAGGTGATCATGTTATTACACAACTGGTTAACAGTTATGTTTTGAAAGTTCATGCATTGAAAATTAAAGTGACCCTCTATACAGCAAAGTTCACAAGTAAAAGGATAAAGGTCACACAATTCTCTAGCAACTTCATTTAAATCTCTGACCCAAGTGATTGTTCTTTCATGCTTATGTTGCTTACAATACTTCTCTTCTTCAATCATAGGCCTTTCACAAAGTCTATCCACTCCACAAAAATTAACATGCTTATATAAAACTTCATTTTTAGGAATTGGATCATGCATGTTGCAATCATCATGAACAATTTCATTTTCTTTGCAAATCTCTTTAAAAGGTTTATGATACTTGACCCAATCCTCCTTAGGCATATTAAGATGTGAAGCAAAAGATTTGAGGAAATCAACAAGGAGTTGAGAATCAAGTCCAAACTTAGCACTAAACCTATTAAAACTTGTAGTTTCAACAAAGGACTTAATGCAATCATACTCATAAATTATACCTGACTCTTTACCTTTGTCGATCTCCCAATCTTCAGTGTTGCGTTGAATTCTTTCAAGGAGTTCCCATTTAGCATCAATCTTTTCGTTTGTGAAAGAACCCATAGAGGAAGCATCGAGAAAATCTTTATCCTGTCGAGAGAGCCTCGCATAGAAATTAGTGATAATCATATCTTTGGGGAGCCCATGGTTAGGACATTTTAGCATTAACGTTTTCAGTCTCCCCCAAGCTTGAGCTATGCTCTCTCCGTCGTGAGGATAGAAATTATAAACATAATTCCTATTCTCATGGACTTCATGAAGAGGATAAAACTTAGTATAAAAGAGAGACATAAGCTCCTGCCAGTCAAGCAAGTGTGAGTTATCAAGAAGTCTATACCAATCTGAAGCTTTGTCTATAAGTGATACGGCAAACAATTTCCTCATGACAAATTCCCTCGATACACCTGCAAGCTTAAATAATGAACATAGTTGTGACAAATATAGCAAGTGTTCACCGGGATGTCTGTCTCCTGCATAACGATTAGCCAAAACATAATTGATAATACCAGCTGGTATTTTATAGGGCACAATTTCAGTAGGGGGAGGAGCAACCACCACAGGTGTGGGGCGTCTTCCCGCAAGCAACGATCCAATAACAGGGTTGTCCATAAGCATAACTAGTGAAAATAAAAACAAGAAACAAAAAGATTTAATTGCAAGATCTAAAGATATACCTTCAAGCGCTCACCTCCCTGGCAACGGCGCCAGAAATAGCTTGATGTCTACACACGCTTCTACTCTTGTAGACTATGTTGGGCCTCCAAGCACAGAGGTTTGTAGGACAGCGGCAATTTCTCTCAAGTGGATGACCTAAGGTTTATCGAACTCAGGGAAGTAGAGGTTGAAGATGGTCTCTCTCAGGCAACCCTGCAACTAAGATACAAGAAGTCTCTTGTGTCCCCAACACACCTAATACACTTGTCAGATGTATAGGTGCACTAGTTCGGCGAAGAGATGTTAAATGGCAAGTGATGTGGAAGGCAAAACAAAGTAAAATAAATCTGTAATAAAAAGTGCAGCAAGCAAACAAGTGGTAAACGTGAGCACAAATGGTATTGCAATGGTGGAAACGAGGCCTAGGGTTCATACTTTCACTAGTGGCAACTCCCAACAACATTAACATAATCGAATCACATGATATTTCCCATAAAACATGCAAAGGGGACGCACCCGGAGGTCATTCCTTCGTGGTCAAGAGAGGACGAGAATTATGTAGGGCTACAAAAGCACACCTCAAAGTTCGTAGTTCTCATCTAAGGATTTCCCAATGTCACTGCGGCCATCCAAAGAGAGTCCCACAATCACCACAACATATCTAAAGGATAGTCAAAGACAAGCACCAAGAGACTCTCAATCTTCAATCAACACACAAGAGAGGAAATCATTCATGAAAATATTGTTCTAATCCATGTCCAATAGACCGCTGTCACCTTGGTCTCGGGGATCATACTAGATAAAGACAAGTGAATACATCAATCCAATACATAGAGAAAGGGGAAATACCATGGGATCACCCTAGATTAACATAGCCTATGATCACAACGAAGATCACATCATGGGAGAGAGAATTAACCGCATAGCTACTGGTAGAAACCTCAGCCCCGAGGAGGAACTACTCCCGCATCATGGAGGGAGGAAGCAACGTCGATGGAGATGAATCCGGGGGCACTTCCCCGTCCCGGCAGGGTGCCGGCACAGGAATTCTGGTCCCCCGAAGCTTGATGGCGATGGCGGCGGAGATCGTAATCGCGTCTGGAGAAAAGGGGTCTGCAATTAGGGTTTCCTCGACGGATGTTAAATATATGCCAAAGGGGGTCACTAGAGGAGGTCAGGGGGGCCCAGGCGCCCCCCCGGCGCGGCCAAGGGGGGGGGGGCGCGGGCAGGCCGCCTGGAGCCCCTGTGGGCCCCCTCCGGCCCTCCTTCGGGGTCCTGGAAGGTTCCGGAACGCTGATGTTTTATATATTTTTTCCGGAATTTTTCTGGCAGTTTTCGTAATGGAAAAACCTGAAATACAAAAACAGCAGAAAACAGAAACTGACACTGGGGTGCACTGAGTTAATAGGTTAGTCCAAATATGATCAAAATTGTATGGAAGTGTATAAATATCATAGCAATATCACCCAAAAGAGGCATGGAGCAAGCATAAATTATGGATACGTTTTCGACGTATCAGCCTTCCCGGCGAGCTCCTCTCGCCGGGGCCTCTATTATTCGGCTGGTCGTCCTGGCAAGCTCCTCTTGCCGGGGTCTTGTCTCTTCGGCCCGGCAATCTCCTCTTGCCGGGGCCTTGTCTTCTTGGCTCAAGTACTTTGTTCTTGAACGGCCCAGAAAGGGACCGTGGAGGGGCTTGGAGCTCCCCTGGCAAGCCTTGCCGCGGGGTGCTGCGACTGCCCGTGCACAAGTTCGGGGTACTAAGGTACCCCTACTTTAGTACACCGACAATAGATTATTACTTGAGCATAAGAAATCATATGACAGTATCTATTTATGTTGCTGTTATGAGAATAATCATGCTGCCTTCATGTCCGTATTTTATTTTTATCGACACCTCTACCTCTAAACATGGGGACATATTTATCGTTATCGGCTTTCGCTTGAGGACAAGCGAGATCTAAGCTTGGGGGAGTTGATACGTCCATTTTGCATCATGCTTTTATATCAATATTTATTGCATTATGGGCTGCTATTACATGTTATGCCACAATACTTATGTCTATTCTCTCTTATTTTACAAGGTTTAGATAAGGAGGGAGAATGCCGGCAACTGGAATTCTTGGCTGGAAAAGGAGCAAATATTAGAGACCTTAGGGCGCGCCCCCCTACCTCGTGGTCCCCTGGTGGCTCTCCGACGCCCATCTTCTCCTATATGAAGTCTTTCGATGAGAAAAAAACCAGAAGCAACCTTTCGGGACGAGACTCCGCCGCCACGAGGCGGAACCTTGGCGGAACCAATCTAGAGCTCCGGCAGAGCTGTTCTGCCGGGGATACTTCCCTCCAGGAGGGGGAAATCATCACCATCATCATCACCAACGCTCCTCTCATCGGGAGAGGGAAATCTCCATCAACATCTTCACCAGCACCATCTCATCTCCAAACCCTAGTTCATCTCTTGTATCCAATTCTTGTCTCAAAGTCCGGGATTGGTGCTAGTAGGTTGCTAGTAGTGTTGATTACTCCTTGTAGTTGATGCTAGTTGGTTTATTTGGTGGAAGATCATATGTTCAGATCCTTTATGCATATTATTACCCCTCTGATTATGAACATGAATATGCTTTGTGAGTAGTTACGTTTGTTCCTGAGGACACGGGAGAAGTCTTGCTATTAGTAGTCATGTGAATTTGGTATTCGTTCGATATTTTGATGAGATGTATGTTGTCTAGCCTCTAGTGGTGTTATGTGAACGTCGACTACATAACACTTCACCATTATTTGGGCATAGAGGAAGGCATTGGGAAGTAAAAGGTAGATGATAGGTTGCTAGAGTGACATAAGCTTAAACCCTAGTTTATGCGTTGCTTCGTAAGGGGCTGATTTGGATCTACATGTATCATGCTATGGTTAGGTTTACCTTAATACTTTTGTTGTAGTTGCGGATGCTTGCAATAGAGGTTAATCATAAGTGGGATGCTTGTTCAAGTAAGAATAGCATGCAAGCACCGGTCCACCCACATATCAAATTATCAAAGTACCAAACACAAATCATATGAACGTGATGAAAACTAGCTTGACGATATTCCCATGTGTCCTCGGGAGAACTTTTCCTTATATAAGAGTTTGTCTAGGCTTGTCCTTTTCTACAAAAAGGATTGGGCCACCTTGCTGCACTTTATTTACTTTTGTTACTTGTTGCTCGTTACAAATTATCCTATCATAAAACTATCTGTTACCACTTATTTCTGTACTTGCAGAGAATACCTTGCTGAAAACCGCTTATCATTTCCTTCTGCTCCTCGTTGGGTTCGACACTCTTACTTATCGAAAGGACTATGATAGATCCCCTATACTTGTGGGTCATCAATGCTTCACTTGACCTTCCACACCGCAACCTAACCCCACAAAGAAATCTCACGTAGACCATGGGTTAGTACACAAAGCGAGTGGACAATGCTTACTATACCATGTGATCACTTGATCCCTCTCGGTACATCTTCTACGCTTTCTGTGTTGATCAACTTGATTCACTCTTTGACTTAGTCATGATCAACCTCTCACATGACCAATCTTTAGAAAATTCCTTGAATAACACCTTGGTCGTCACATACTCTCCTTGAAACCAACATATGGACTTCAAGAAAAGCCTATGGAAAAATCTGTGACAGCCTGGATTTTTGCCTTCTCTCTTTTGCCGGACTTGCCTTCTCTCTTTTTCTGGACTTGGTTTTCACTTTGGTTTTTGCCCTGATTTGATTTGGGTTTTGGATCAATTCAAATGGACTTGTCACTTGGGCATATCCTTGGCTTTCACCCAAGTGACCCATCTATCTTATTCCTCCCACAAATTCCCAAAATAATCAAATGAATATTTTATCTAAAAGAAAAATATTCATTTTTCTCTCTTAAACTCACTTCAAAACCATGTGCTCCAAAGCAACCTCAATTTTTCTTGCTCAAAGAAATCTGAGATAATTCCTAAATATTCTTAGAACACTAACACACCTTCCCATGAAAAAATATTGCATCACTTTTTGTAATATTTTTGCTGTAGAAAATCTTTTCACTTCTGGACCAGAAATGCACTTTGTACAACAAGTGCATTTTTCCTTGAGCTTTTGGCCCTGAGTTTTCTTGAGCTTAAACACCTTCCTTAGAAACCCTAAACCCCAGGAGATTAGCCCTAATGGCCTTCTAGAAGGTGGCCAAACTTGGCGACCAAGTTTCTGACCAGAAACTTGCCAGCCTGGTAGAGTCGCGTCTGGTCGGCCTGGGTATGATCCATCACCCCTCCTTGACGTAACACTGCACATTCGAGTGCTTGGACAAGGTTTAGCCGCTCCTGGCCGTCATTTTGACCATGCCATCATGGTGACCGCGCGTGGACACGGCGCCTGGCAGCGTCTCGACGCGCTCTGGCTGTCGCCTTGCCCTCTGTTTCGCGCGTGCCCATTCCAGCGCTCGCCTCTGACTGCCGCACCGCGCCACAACCCTCGACCCATCACCCTTGACCCCTCCCTGGCACTTGCCGACGCCGGAGCCGCCGCAGCAAGCATGGGCGCATCGCGTCCAAATCGGCACAGTGCATGCGTGCACTTGTCCTCTTCTCCAACCGCCTCCTATGCGCGTCCGCAAGCGTGGGCAAGCCCCTGAGTCGATGCACCATATTGCCCCCTTGCGTTGGAGCTTCTCGTCGATGTTCGCCGCATGTCCAGAACGCTCCAGCGGCAACACGCCCCCCCCCCTCCGCTCCGGATATATATAGCTCCCCCACCTCCCTTGCTAGCCAGGCACCACTCCACACCACCTCCACGAACACGTAGACAAGCAGAAGCCCGGTCGGGCAGGCCTCTGGCCGTCGCCCTGACCCGAGGACTCCGGCGATCCCCGATGTCCAGCTGCCGTGCTCCGGTGCCTCTCGAGCTCAAGCAACTACTTGGGCGGGGCATTGGGTGTCTGCTGGTGCTGCCTGGACCCCGCCAAGCCCTCGGAGCTGCCTCTAGCTGCCGTCTTCAACCTCTCCGACGAACCCCGTCCACCACCGAAGCTTGCGAGCTCGACTGCGGCCAACTCCGTCCACCTCTAGCAAAGCCACGAGTAGGGGCAGGTGCGCCGCGAGCCCCGCTTCCAATCTATCCCTCTAGCTTAGTCCCATACCCCTCGTCACCGGCGTGAGCTCCAGCGAAGCGCCGCCTCCCCTCTGATCTCGATCCCCCTCTCTCTCTCCTAATGGGCGGGGCCCAGTGTCAGTCTCACCACTCGCGCCCGAAGCGGTACGAGTGGAGGCGCACTCCCGTTTTACGCCTTCGACGTCACCCCCAAGGATTTTCTATTTATTCAAATTTAATTCAGAAATTTGACTAAACTTTGACCAGCCATTATTTCTAAACCATAAGTCCAAATGAATTGATTCTTTTTGCCTTGTCTTTGTTACAGAAAGATCTAGCAGCACTCCAAATGGTAGATTTTTCCTTGCTGTCTAGAATTTCTGGTGATTTTCAGAATGTGTGTTAACATTTATTTTTGTGGTTTTAAATTGTTTTTCAGAAGGAGAAGCTTGTCTTGAAGCAAACCAAGAGGGGTGTGATCCTCCTCTACACTAAGGCAAGCCACACCAGCATTTGGAGGGTGTTATTTCAATATCTATGATTTTCTACTTCAATATCAGTTCTTATTTGCATTAAAATTTGGTAAATAATTTTGGTAAATTACTAGTCACTTTATTCTGTTAGAAATGCTTGTTTTAGTTACTGGTTGCATGCATGACCTTGCTTGGTTAAGTAGAGTAAGATTTTTACACTATGCATATTTCTATGGAAATTGGTGGTATTAATTTTACTAAATGATATTTTCATTTAAATAAAGAACCAATAAAAATATTGCTTGTTGCTAAAAATGAGGTATAACCAGAAAGTTTGATCCCTAGTGTTGCAAGATAATTATGTGGTGAAGTAGCGAGTAGTTGCATGATTTCTGGCATTATGCCATCATTAGTAATAAAAAGTTTTCTTAAGAGTTAAACTTGATTAAGTTCAACTTGAATATGATGTTGATCACATCATGGTGCCACTGAATCGGGTTCTTAGTTCAGTGCGACCACATTTACCTAATGGGAATGTCTTGATTCGGTCCTTTGTTTTGACTCTCACCGGTGCCTCCCGCGAGGGAATGTTATGGGCGTGCAGACCCTGGCCCGGTAGGCAGACATAACCTTGTGTGCTCGTTTTTGTTTTTATGGTACCTTGTCCCCGTTTGGGACCGTTTTGCCACGACAGTGGCCGTTGGTGTCTTTGGTAGACATGGGGCCACCCAAGACCTATGCCTGGGAGGGAGATGGTCGGAGTGGCTGGGGAGAGTGCATGACAAAGGGAGGGTTTCATCGGAATATTTTGGTCATCTGAATGGGAGCGCGAGTCCAGGTATTCCGTAGTGTGGGTAAAGTGCGCTACCTCTGTAGAGTGTATTTAATCTATCGATAGCCGCACCCTCGGTTATGGGCAAAACTCGGGAGTAAGTCACACCATGGATCAACATTTATAATTAATCTTGCAAACTAGAAATTGTTGTGATGCATGGTTTCGTGGTGAGCCTTGAACGCTCGAGGTGTTCATGAGCGATTGGTTTCAGGGGTGACCCCGGTGTGGTCATCGTTTGGTTACGAGGTAACTGTTTGTTAAGGGAGTCTGTGTGACTCGGTATGCTGTTTGGCTGCTTTGCATCTGTAGTATTTTCTTGCATTAGTTTAACCTGATTAATTACCACGATATTGTGTGTCATCGTGCTTATGTTTGTCGTGAGCTTGCAAGTACATTCAATGTACTGACCTGGCGTGTTATGCCAGCTTTCAGGCAAGTCGATTCGCATCGGAGCACATCTCGTGTCTAGGCCGTGTCCACGTCGGTGTCCCTGTGCTATGGAGTTCCGCTATGACGTTCTTCCGCTGCCACGTAGTTTTGTGTAATCGAGGCCCCAGCCATGTTTATTAAATAATGTACATACTATCCAGGAACACCGTGTGTGCCACTTGGCCTCGAATCTCGATGTAATATCAGACCAATGTACCCCGCTAGTATCAATAAAGCGGTTATTTCTGTACCATGTTGTTGTGTGTTGCCAGAAGACTCGATCTCTGGGCTGGCAATGCAGGGTAAACCGGTTGCTCTGAGCTGGGGTGCCACAACGCTTGGTATCAGAGTCGCGCTAATTGTAGGACACGCTAGACCGGTAGCGCGTTAGTAAGACGGTAGATAGTTTCGTTTGTGTGCGGGTAGACATAGGAATTAGTTGTTGCATTGCATGCATGTTTAATTGTTGTTATTACTAACCGTATGGTTTGTGAGTGTAGATGACACCAGTAACAATCTTGTACCATCCTGAGCCAGCTCCATGCACATCGCCGCACCTACTTTAGAACATGTG
Organism: Aegilops umbellulata; assembly: GCA_032464435.1. NCBI lineage: Eukaryota > Viridiplantae > Streptophyta > Magnoliopsida > Poales > Poaceae > Aegilops > Aegilops umbellulata. Next base: position 69,474,961 of record CP136060.1, on the reverse strand, counting down.
GCGATGACTCTATCCAGAGGGTGCTGTTCCAGAGTAGCAGGTGTATCGCGAGCATCTGGCCGGTGCATTGTATGAGTATTATGCCGAGGTCACTCTACACCACAGTTCTCCATCCAGCGCTTACACTCGTTCATCTAAGGGCAGTCTTGCTTCAACGCCATCTCAGGCGGTTCAGTTTGCTGCTATCGAGGCTCTTGTAGACTTGCGCTACAATGAGGTTCGCATGCACACCCACCCTTGTCTTTTCTACTACCCATCTCTGCACGAGAATGGGCGTATCCGATTTCCTTGATTAACCCGGCGTGCGATCGTCCCACTAGCCACCTTGCACGCTACATCACCGCTAGTTATCTCCTTAACTATGAGTTAGATCGGGAGCTCTCACGCGCTCGCGCCGCTCTCGCTGCTGCTCGTATAAGGAACCCTCTTCCAGCTGTCATTTACACTTCTGCTCCTCCGACCTCCGTTCCTTCTACGACCTCGCAGGGTACCGTTAACCCTCTGACGGTGAACCCTCACAGCGCTCCTGCTGCATGCTCTTCTCTTGTAGCTACTCCTGCTGCTCCTATGCTTAGATCCCATCCACCGCCTGCCCCTGAGGGAGAGCCCTCGAGGCAGCGCCAGCGCACCTCTCTTCCCCCGGAGGTCTCTACTATCAGTTCAGGATCTGGGTCCGGCTCAGGAGACGAGCCTGCAGTAGCACCACCCGAGCAGTAGACCGTTAGAGTATCGTTGTAGTCATGAGCATGATGTATGGCTGTAATCGCACTTGTCATGACGCGTAGTTTCATGTACGAGGGTAGCAGACCCATTGTGATGTTTACTTTCATGTTGGGACTATGTATAATTATGTTGGACTCTTTTATTTGACTTGGTTTTCATTCGCGGTTTTCTTCCGGGATTTGTCATTGGTTTTCCCCATTTTGGAATTTTCTCATCCTGGTTGCTATGTATTGGAAAAAGAAACCGCGTGGAGGCAGCAGCAGTCAAGCAGGTGAGGATGTCCCTGTCCGTCGCTCCGCAAGACAGGCAGGACATTCCCTTGAGCCATACCAGCCACCTTTGCCTCCACTGCGACAACCGCCTTCCCTAGAGCAAATCCTGCGAATGTTTGAACAAAGAAGGAGTAACGACCTAATGGAAGTACTGAAAAGTGTACAAGTTATGGTTGGGCAGAATGGAAACTAGAATGGCCATCACTCCAAGCTATCAGATTTTCAGTGAACCAATCATCCCAGCTTCAGCCAAGTACTTGATATATTGGACGCCGATGACTGGCTAAGGACCATTGAGAAGAAACTGGAGATTCCCCGCACTGAAGAAGGAGACAAGGTTCCTTTCGCAACGCATTATCTCGAAGGAGCTGCCACTATATGGTGGGATAACGCCAAAGAAATATGGCCCGCGGACGAGGAAATTACTTGGACAAAATTCAAGGATCATTTCCGCAAGTACCATAATCCCACCGGAATTATGAAGATCAAGCAGCGCGAATTTCTCGCTCTCACTCAAGGCAGCGTGACCGTCAACGAGTACCTGAACAAAATCAATCATTTGGCGTGTTATTCTCTCCATGATGTGGCCACAGAAGAGCGGAAGATCGACCGGTTTCTTGGAGGCCTGAATCAGCATCTCAGGTGCACTCTCAGTATGTTTGATTTCCCAGACTTTCTGACTCTGGTGAACAAAGCCAATGCAAAAGGCTCGTACTTGGCAACAGACTCAGGTGGAGTACAAACCCAATTGGCAGTAGAATGTCAACAAGACTACTACACAGGTCAAGAATGTTGTGACCAACCCGGTGCGCGACGATTGTCAGCGCAACAATTCGTGCTTCAGCTGTGGTCAAACCGGACACTATGCCCGACAGTATCCCAAGAACACCAAGCACGTCGCTCCATTTCAGCCGCAAGTCAACTACATGGAGCCGTATTCCTCCCCCGATATAATCCAAGGGCAAGTTCATCACATCTCCGCAGACGAAGCCCAAGAGGACCCGAAAGTCGTCATTGGTATGTTTCTCATTAACGACATACCAGCCGTAATTTTATTTGACTCTGGGGCTTCCCCCTCTTTTATTTCACAGGGTTTTTCTTCCCAAAACAATTTTCCTTGCTCGATTTTAGGAAAACACATGCTGGTACAATCCCCGGGATCCCTACTTAGAAGCAATCTCGTCTGCCGAAATTTGGAGATCAACATCAATGGCGTCAAGTTTCCAACATCATTGATAATCATCGATTCCAACAAATTGGATGTTATTCTGGGCATGAATTGGTTGACCCAATACCAAGTCTGCATCAGCTGTGCGACCCGAGAAGTTACCCTGGAAAAAATGGAAGGTTGCACTACCAGTTTTTATGCCCGCAAGCGCATCCCCACGAAAGATATGGTTTTCGCAGCCATGGCAGAAGAGGTGGAATTAATTCCAGTGGTCAGCGAGTACCCAGATGTATTTCCTGAAGAATTACCCGGCATGCCACTAGGCCGAGAATTGGAGTTTGCTATTGACCTGGTGCCTGGAACCACTCTGATACATAAGAAATATTATCGGATGCCTTCCTCAGAATTGGTGGAGTTGAAGAAACAACTAGATGAGATGCTGCAGAAAGGATACATTCGTCCAAGCTCTTCGCCATGGCGATCACCCGCAATCTTCGTGGACAAAAAGGATGGCAGTCTATGAATGTGCATAGACTATCAACAACTGAATGACGTCACCATCAAAAACAAGTATCCACTGCCGAGGATTGATGATCTATTTGATCAACTCAGTGGGGACAAAGTATTCTCCAAAATTGATTTGAGGACGGGATATCATCAACTCAAGATAAAGAAGGAAGATATTCCTAAGACCGCGTTCACCACTCGGTACGGTCTTTATGAATACACTGTTATGTCCTTCAGCCTCACGAACGCTCCTGCATTCTTTATGCATATGATGAACAAGGTGTTTATGGACAAATTTGTGGTGGTGTTCATTGACAACATACTCATTTACTCCAAGAGCAAGGACGAACATAAGGAGCATCTTCGAGCAGTTCTACAAAGGCTTCGCGATCATCAACTGTATGCCAAATTCAACTAATGTGAGTTTTGGCTCCAGCAAGTGGGATTCCTTGGACATATCCTCTCAGCAAAAGGAATCTCGGTGGACCAAGCAAGGTAAAAGAAATCCGGAGTTTCCTTGGATAAAAATGAGGTATAACCAGAAAGTTTGATCCCTAGTGTTGAAAGATAATTATGTGGTTAAGTTTGATCCATGAACGCGAGTTGTTTGCTTTGAATAGTGAGTAGTTGCATGATTTTCGGTATTAGGCCATAATTAGTAATAAAAACATTTCTTCAGAGTTAAACTCGATTGAGTTCAACTTGAATATGATGTTGATCACATCATGGTGCCACTGAATCGGGATCTTAGTTCCGTGCGACCACATTTACCTAATAGGAAGGTCTTCATTCGGTTCTTTGTTGTGACTCTTGCCGGTGCCTCCCGCGAGGGAAGGTTATGGGCCTGCAGACCCTGGCCTAGTAGGCAGACATGACCTTGTGTGCTCGTTTTTGTTTTTCTGGTACCTTGTCCCCGTTTGGGACCGTTTTGCCATGACGGTGGCCGTCGGTGTCTTTGGTAGACACGGGGCCACCCAAGACCTATCCCTGGGAGGGAGATGGTCGAAGTGGCCGAGGAGAGTGCATGACAAAGGGAGGGTTTCGTCGGAATATTTTGGTCCACCCGAATGGAAGTGCGAGGCCAGGTATTCCGTAATGTGGGTAAAGTGCGCTACCTATGTTGAGTGTATTTAATCTATAGATATCCGCGCCCTCGGTTATGGGCAAAACTTGGGAGTAAGTCACACCATGGATCAAGTTTTATAATTAATCTAGCAAACTAGAAATTTTTGTGATGCATGGTTTCGTGGTGAGCCTTGAACGCTCGAGGTGTTCATGAGCGATTGGTTTCAAGGGTGATTGTCGGTGTCAAAACCGGCGGATCTCGGGTAGCGGGTCCCGAACTGTGTGTCAAGGTCGGATGGTAACAGGAGACAAGGGACACTTTATTTTACCCAGGTTCGGGCCCTCTCGATGGAGGTAAAACCCTACTCCTGCTAGATTAATATTGATGATATGGGTAGTACAAGAGTAGATCTACCATGAGATCAAGGAGGCTAAACCCTACTCCCTCCGTTCCAAAATAGATGACTCAACTTTGTACTAACTTAGTACAAAGTTGAGTCATCTATTTTGGAACGGAGGGAGTAGAAGCTAGCCTATGGTATGATTGTGTATGATGATAGTTGTCCTACGGACTACGACCCTCCGGTTTATATAGACACCGGATAGGGTTAGGGCTACACAGAGTCGGTTACAATGGTAGGAGATCTTGAACATCCGCACGCCTAGCTTGCCTTCCACGCCAAGAAAAGATCCTTCCGGACACGGGACGAAGTCTTCAATCTTGTATCTTCATAGTCGTGGAGTCCGGCTGAAGGTATAGTTCGGCTATCCGAACACCCCCTAATCCAGGACTCCCTCAGTAGCCCCTGAACCAGGCTTCAATGACGACGAGTCCGGCGCGCAAATTGTCTTCGGCATTGCAAGGCGGGTTCCTCCTCCAAGTTCTTCAAGAAGATAATAAATACCAAGTATAGTGTCCGGCTCTGCAAAACAAGCTTCCACGGATTGCCATATAGAGAATATTAACACAAATCAAATCTGCTGACGTATTCCGCAGTGCGTCATAACACTGCCACCAAGCCTTCTGTATAAGTTATTTTCATTGTTCCACCTCGGCGCGTTTAGCGAGGCAGTTTCCTTGGCACGTCTTGTCAAAGCAGAGATCGTGTGCCCCTTTTAAGGGGATTCTCATTAATACGGATGTGGGTAACCCAACCGCGCCATTTACCACGGCGCTTGAGAGGCAAGTGAGTTTTATTAGGTAGGTGGGGACGCATAACCGCATCAGCCTATATAAGGGGATAAGGATCCACCTTTTTCACCCACGCCTTCTTCCTCCTTTGCCCATCCATCTCTCGCGCACTCAAGCTCTAGCGCCCAAGTCCGCTCTTCCTTCCTCAACCTTCTCCAGCAATGTCCGGTGTGGGAGGCAAGTGGATGGCTTCCTCCGTCATGGAGGCTCAAATCAAAAAGCTCAGGAAGGCCGGATACCTGTCCAAGGACATCCTGCACCGGCTTCCTGAGGAGGAGCAGCTTCTTCCTACCCCAAGGCCCCATGAGAGGGTAGTTTTCCTTCCCCACTTCCTCCGCGGACTGGGTTTTCCACGCCACCCTTTTGTCCGGGGGCTCATGTTCTACTACGGCCTGGACTTCCACGATCTGGCCCCGAACTTTGTCCTCAATGTCTCGGCATTTATCGTCGTGTGTGAGGCCTTTCTCCCCATCCGCCCCCACTTCAGCCTCTGGCTCAAGACCTCCAACGTCAAGCCCAAGGTGGTGTACGGCACCCAGGCGGAGTGCGGAGGCGCTATCGCTGGCAAGATGGCCAACGTTCTCTGGTTCGATGGCTCCCTTGTGGAGTCCTTAAAGGGGTGGCAAGCTGGGTGGTTTTACATCACCGAGCCACGCGATCCGAAATGGGTCGCAGCCCCTGAGTTCCGATCCGGACCCCCCACGCGGCTTATGTCCTGGAAAGAGACGGGCCTGTCGTGGGCAACGAAAAAGAAGTGACCGGATTGCAAACTTGCATCCAGTCCCTGGTGAACAAGCCAATCCGGCTTGTCAACATAATCCAGGTTATGCTCGTCCGCCGGATCCTCCCGTGCCAACAACGGGATTTTACTTTGTGGGAGTTCGACCCGGCGCAGCACCAAACCCTTAGCAAGCTCTTTGACACGACGTATGAAGACGTCTGGAGGGTGCTGACCAAAGGCGCCGAGTGCCCCACATCCGCTTCCGAGGATCGCGGATACAGCTCGCAGCGCGACACTCGCGAGGTAAGCTATCTATACCTTTGATAGGTTTGTTAAGCTCTTCTTCATAGATTGACTCTATGCGGGATCCAAACTCCCTTTGCCTTTGACAGGCGTGGCTGAAGATAGCCGGACCAATTAACTGTCCGGTCCCCTGCCCGAAGACCCAGCTCCAGCTCTCCTAGAGAAGCTGCTGGCTCCGGCGCCTTATGTGGTGCCGGAGAATAAGGTCAAGAAGAAGAAAACCACCAGGACTCGAAAGAGTTCCCACAACATGGTGGTGTCGAGCTCGTCATCTGACGAGTCTGCGACGCCCTCCCCTCGTTAAAACGAGGTGGAGGAGAAAGGAAGCTCTCCCCCCCCAGTGAGGGGAGAAAAGAGGAAGAAGGCCACCCCAACGGGGGAGGCCGAGGGGTCGAGGAAAAGGAAGACCCCTCCGCCGGACTACTCCCACGACGCCGAAGAGGGCGGAAAGGAGTGGCCGAACAGAACCAAGCATCCGGCGATATCGTAAGTGTTTACATACCAGAGTAACTCATGATATTTTCCAATGCGCGGCTTTCCCTAATGTCGAACGTAATTTATGCAGCCCGCCCCGGGCCGAACTCGATGATTCGTCGAGCGGCTCCCTGGATTCGTCGGACATGAACTCTGTTCCGCCCGCTGCCTCTCCCAGCGGGGCGGACGACGCTGAAGTGGCACCCCGCCAAACTTCAGGGCAGGAGGAGATGGTCCTGGAGGAACCGCAAGGCAATCCTCCGGACCCCAGGAGTAGAGGGGATGAAACCCCCCAGGGCTCCATGTCCGGCTTTGTGCCGTACACCACGCCAGACTCAACAGTCCTGGTCCGCGGTGGGCGAACTCCTTCCAAGAGGAGTAAGCCATCTGAGGCGGCGACCTCTGTCCAACCAGAGGCGCCGGACAATCTGCTGGAGGTGCTTGAGGGCGCCACCATCGACGAGGAGCACCGTACTGTTATGAGTACGGTAATCCAAAGGGTTCAGTCCGCCAAGAGCGGACTGACTGAAGCTTGCGCTAGCCTTCTAACAGGCTTCTAGGTAAACAGAAATGTGTTAAATTATTTACCGCATAGACAGTAGCCCCTGATGCTCTGTTCGGTGTTCGGAAAGAAAAGCCGAATAGAGGATCTAGTAATTTTCGCAGGAGTCTAACAAAAAAAATTCAAATATGCGTATGCAGGCTTCGCTGCTTTCCATCGCCGCACTGACTGCGCAGGTGGAAGTCCTTAAAAAGGACCTCAGGTAGTCCGAGCAAGAGCTCGTCCTTGCCAAACGGCAGCTCGAGGAGAAAGAAGGTAAGACGTACCCTAAAAAAAGGTGCCTATAGAGAGGCTCGATTGCAGAAAGAAATAACAGGATTGAACTGCTTATTCTACGGGCCACAACCGAGGTGGCAACCCTGAAGCAGGCCCTGGCTGAGGCCGAAAAGAAAACGGCCGAGGAGCACGCCGAGCGAGAAAGTCTTGGGGTCCAAGCCGGCGAGGTGCAGCAAGAGCTGCAAGCTCTCATGAAAAGCATGAGGGTTTGGAGCTTGAGGTGAAAACGCAAGCATCCGAGCTCGCGTCTGCTGTTGAGACCACCAAGAGTGCCAAGGCCGAAGCCCAAAAGGCCCTCCAAGAGTTGGAGGAGGTGAAAAAGATAGCAGCGGGTAAGGCATTCTCAATGCAAAGTAAGAATATAAAAGTAAACTACCTATTACTTACCCGAATCCGGAGTTCTCCAGGGGCGTTCTTCGATCTTCCCCACAGCGCATCCAACGCCGCCGCGTTCTACCGAGCTGAAGAGGGCAGCTCGACGGAGAGTGTGTTCTGGTCTCAGTATTCTGAGGCTGGACACCCTGTGCCTTTGAGCGATCAGCTGAAACAGCTGGTCGAGCTCCACAAGGCGGCCGAACAGGCCATGAAGGGCTTACTAGTTCGGTTGTGGCCTGGAGAGGCCCTGCCTGGGAGCTATTTCGGGCTAGTACGGCGGCTGGTGGAAGCCTGTCCACGGCTTGAGGTCGTCAAGCGCTCCGTCTGCATTGTAGGTGCCCGGATGGCCCTTGCCCGTGTAAGGGTACACTGGGGTAAGCTGGACGAAGAGAAGCTGGTGAAGGACGGGCCGCCGGCGGGGAAGGAGCATCGGAAGCCCGAGAACTACTACAAGGAAGTTCTTGCCAGAGCTCGCCTTGTCGCGGACGAATGTACTAGAGATGTAATATTTGAATGAACTCGCTCGTTTGTATCCTGTGCGCTGAAAACTTTTTCATATGCGCTAAGCAATGCTTATTGAATTTAAAATATTATTTTCTGTGCGGCCGTTTATCAAAAATTGAGAGATGGCCAGTCGTCGGCTTCTGCCCCCATGCCACTAGTGCTGGGGTGTTCGGGATAAACCTGAGGGCTCTTATTCCCATAGTTGGGTCCTTCGAGGGAGGCGCTCAGCACAACGAACCAGGCAATCGGACTATAATGCTTGAACACTCTCACTTAGCCATAGAACGTTATAATTTTAAATTTCGGCGAAGCCCCTAGTTCGGAAGGCCGAATTCGGGGCGCTATCCACGCCTTTGGCTGGACATAACCAGCTCCTCGCTCGAAGCGGCATAAGCCTTTAAGGACTCGAAAAACCTCTCGAACAGCGATCGGTCTCACGCCTTATCATGACAGTCTGTTTTAGCTTTCTCAGCTTTCTCCATTGAGGTGCTCAACCCACCTGAACTGGGGCACAATCGCAGTGGTTCTCCTAGTGCTACCTTAGCCGATATAGCGGAACGTAAGGCACCAAAACATAGGAGCCGGGCAAACCCAACATGTGACCAAAATCATGACTCGGAGCCAATGCATATAGTGCTATAAGTTCGGGGTGCCGCACTTGTGAAAGTGTACGGGCTTCTCACACCAGATAAAAGGGTAATGAAGCCCCTGGCGTGTTTTGCCGTACCATTGTGTACGGGTGCGATCATGTTGTTTAATAAACATATATATATAAATAGGATAATGCAAAAAATAGACAAAAAGATATGCATTGTTTATAAAGAGGCTATTTATCAAAGCCGAACGATACAAGTGGTGCGATAAGCAAAAAAGATACTAGACTATTTAACATGTCCTGACCAGGCGCAGGCCGCGGAATTTAGAAACAGATATATCGCTCGAAATAGAGACCACCTGAGAGTTCCGTAATGCGGCGTAGCTTTGTCTGCTTTCCTGGGTCTTGCATCGTCTGTGCGGCAGCAAGGCCGAACAGGTTATCCAGAGTATGCAGTCCTGAAAGTAAAAAAAAGAAAAATTCGGCGGCGCCTAGTACGTTTGACGCCGTATTGTAGGCATGCCGTTAATGTGCCCCTCCCCCTGTGCCCATGGAATTTTAAGGGCGTAATTGTGAACTCTAGGTACTAGCTCCGCTATGGTGCGATGGCTGAGGTCGGGGCCGTATTGCTACGCTTGCTCCGAACGTGCCAATCGGTCTTGTTGCAGGTTACTCTGGGCGCGCTTTGCATTGTCCGGCTTTTTAACGGCCGGACTGGAGAGTTGCCTTGAAAGGCTGCTTTGTACTTCCGCTGCGAGGGCCGCCGTGTGCTCCTCCGTCCGGATGGAGCGTTCGGTGTTTCCGCTGACCGTGATTACTCCTCGAGGGCCTGGCATCTTGAGCTTGAGATATGCATAGTGCGGCACCGCATTGAATTTAGCGAATGCGGTTCATCCAAGCAGGGCATGATAGCCACTGCGGAACGGGACTATATCGAAGATTAACTCTTCGCTTTGGAAGTTATCCGGAGATCCGAAGACCACATCAAGTGTTATCGAGCCTGTGAAATTGGCCTCTACACCCGGGATGACGCCTTTAAAGGTTGTCCTTGTGGGCTTGATCCTTGATGGATCTATGCCCATTTTACGCACTGTATCCTGGTAAAGCAGGTTCAGGCTGCTGCCGCCGTCCATGAGGACTCTTGTAAGATGAAATCCGTCAACGATTGGGTCAAGAACCAATGCGGCGAAACCGCCGTGACGGATGCTAGTAGGGTGGTCCCTTCGATCGAAAGTGATCGGGCAAGAGGACCATGGGTTGAACTTTGGGGCGACTGGCTCCATCGCGTATACGTCCCGTAGCGCACGCTTCCTCTCCCGCTTGGGAATGTGGGTCGCGTATATCATGTTCACCGTCCGCACTTGTGGGGGAAACCCCTTCTGTCCATTGTTGTTAGGCGGCCTGGGCTCCTCCTCGTCGTCGCTATTCAGCCCCTTGTCTTTGTGTTCGACTCTTAACTTGCCTGCCTGCTTGAACACCCAACAATCTCTATTGGTGTGATTGGCTGGCCTTTCGGGGGTGCCATGAATTTGGCACGAGCGGTCGAGTATCTAATCCAAACTGGACGGGCCCTGGGTATTCTTTTTAAATGGCTTTTTCCGCTGACCGGATTTATAGCCTCTGAATCCGGCATTTACTATCGTATCCTCATTGCTGTCGCTGCTAACGCGGCGCTTTTGCTTATTCCGACGTGACCTGCCACCTTTGTCCTTGGTATCCGAATTACCGTGCTTCTTCGATAAGTTGTTGCTGCGAGCTAGCCAGCTGTCTTCGCCCGCGCAAAAGCGGGTCATGAGTGTCGTGAGGGCTGCCATGGATTTCGGCTTTTCCTGTCCCAGGTGTCGGGCGAGCCACTCGTCGCGGATGTTATGTTTGAAGGCTGCTAGGGCCTCTGCATCCGGACAGTCGACTATCTGATTTTTCTTTGTTAGGAACCGTGTCCAGAATTGCCTGGCCGATTCTTCTGGCTGCTGAATTATGTGTCTTGGGTCGTCGGCGTCCGGTGGCCGCACATAGGTCCCCTGGAAGTTGTCGACGAATGCGGCTTCCAGGTCCTCCCAAGAACCGATTGAGTCCGCTCGGAGGCTGTTAAGCCAGTGCCGGGCTGGTCCCTTGAGCTTAAGGGGTAAATATTTGATGGCGTGCAAATCGTCGCCGCGTGCCATGTGGATGTGAAGGAGATAATCCTCAATCCATACGGCCGGATCTGTCGTACCATCGTACGACTCGATATTTACGGGTTTGAAACCCTCTTGGATTTTATGATCCATTACTTCGTCTGTGAAGCATAGTGGGTGTGCGGCGCCCCTGTACTGGGCTATGTCACGACGCAGTTCGGAAGAGCTGTGCCTGTTGTGTTCGGCCTGGCCGGATTTATTATGTCCGGAGTGAAAATCATCACGAGTCGTCGGGCGTCCGCGCGATCCATAGATCGATCTTGTTTGCCTTGCTCTATCCTCCAGGACGTCTCGCAGGTCTGGCTCGTTTTCCCGTGCCTTAGTTGAGCGGCCCCAGGGCATGGTTTGTTTAAAGGTTCGACAGGCCTCTCTGTCGTGGCCGCGAGGTGGCCGGTCTGCCATGTCATGTGCTTCCTCCTCTGATTGGGGTAGCGGTGTGCGCTTAGGATAATTTTTGGAGGGGCGCCCGAGTTCATACTCTTCGGCCGCAAGGACTTCAGTCCATCTGTCAGCTAGCAAATCTAGATCAGCTCTAAGCTGTTGCTGCTTTTTCTTTAGGCTGTTCGCCGTGGCTAGAAGCCTGCGTTGAAAGCGCTCTTATTCGGCGGGGTCTGATGGTACGACGAATTCATCATCGCCGAGGCTTGCCTCGTCTTCGGAGGGAGGCATGTAGTTATCATCCTCAACCTCTTGCTCTGCCGCTCTCTCATGAGGGCTGTCTTTTCCATCTTCCTGCGTCGAATCTTGCTGTTTTTGGTGTTCTTCGGCGCTGTCCGGGGTAGTATTGTCTCCCGTGCCGGAATCACCGTTTCTGCTGTGGCGGGATTTAGAGCGGCACCGTTGGCGCCGACGTTTCTCGAGGTGCCGTCCTCCGTTGTTCCATCGCCATCTCCATCCTTTGGAGCGTCCACCATATATATGTCGTATGACGAGGTGGCGGTCCAGCGCCCTACAGGTGCTGGTTCTTGTTCATCTCCTCCTTCGTCGTCCATACCGTCGAAGTCTTCGGAGCCGAAGTCAAGCATGTCGGTTAAATCATCGACAGTGGCTATTAAGTGGGTGGTGGGTGGGCTTTGAATTTCTTTGTCGTCCGAATCCCAACCTCGCAGACCATAGTCTGGCCTGGGCTCTCCTGACAAAGAGAGAGACTTGAGAGAATTCAGAATATCACCGAAAGGTGAGCGCTGAAAGATGTCCGCGGCGGTGAACTCCATTACAGGCGCCCAATCAGATTCGATCGGCGGGGGCACGGAAGGCCCGGAGTTCGGAGAAGAATCCGGCTCCTTGGAGTCATGGGCCATGCGGAGTGCGGGGCTGACGTTCGGCTCGATCGCCTTTAAGATCGCAGCCCCCGAGGTGACATCCAACCGTTCATCCTCAAGGGACGCAGCGGGCTCCGAGTCGAGGATCGGGGCCGGAGCGTGTGCGGCCTCCAGGGCAGTATTCGGAGGCAGAGCTATATCATGCCCCTCGGGATAGTGCGGCGCGCTTGGCTGTGGCTCGAACCCGTCGAAGATCAAGTCTCCGCGGATATCTGCGATGTAGTTTAAGCTTCCAAACCTGACTTGGTGGCCAGGGGCATAGCTTTCGATCTGCTCCAGATGACCAAGCGAATTGGCCCGCAGAGCGAAGCCGCCGAAGACGAAGATTTGTCCGGGGAGGAAAGTCTCACCCTGGACCTCATCGTTGTTGATGATTAAGGGAGCCATCGGGCCTAAAAGCGACGACACAGAGGAACTCTCAAAGAAAGCACCAATGTCGGTGTCAAAACCGGCAGATCGCGGGTAGGGGGTCCCGAACTGTGCGTCAAGGTCGGATGGTAACAGGAGACAAGGGACACTTTATTTTACCCAGGTTCGGGCCCTCTCGATGGAGGTAAAACCCTGCTCCTGCTAGATTAATATTGATGATATGGGTAGTACAAGAGTAGATCTACCACGAGATCAAGGAGGCTAAACCATAGAAGCTAGCCTATGGTATGATTGTGTATGATGATAGTTGTCCTACGGACTACGACCCTCCGGTTTATATAGACACCGGATAGGGTTAGGGCTACACAGAGTCGGTTACAATGGTAGGAGATCTTGAATATCCGCATGCCTAGCTTGCCTTCCACGCCAAGAAAATATCCTTCCGGACACGGGACGAAGTCTTCAATCTTGTATCTTCATAGTCCTGGAGTCCGGCTGAAGGTATAGTTCGGCTATCTGAACACCCCCTAATCCAGGACTCCCTCAGTGACCTCGGTGTGGTCATCGTTTGGTTACGAGGTAACTGTCTGGTAAGCGAGTTCATGTGACTCAGTGCGTTGTTTGGCTGCTTTGCATCTGTAGTATTTGCTTGCATTAGTTTAACCTGATTAATTATCATGATATTGTCTGTCATCGTGCTTATGTTTGTTGTGAGCTTGCAAGTACATTCAATGTACTGACCTGGCGTGTTATGCCAGCTTTCAGGCAAGTCGATTCGCATCGGAGGGCATCTTGTGTCTAGGCCGTGTCCACGTCCGTGTCCCTGTGCTATGGAGTTCCGTAAGACGTTCTTTCGCTGCCGCATAGTTTCGTGTAGTCGAGGCCCCGGCCATGTTCATTAAATAATGTGCATACTGTCCATCAGCACCGTGTGTGCCGCTTGGCCTCGAATCTTGATGTAATATCAGACCAATGTATCCGGCTAGTATCAATAAAGCGGTTATTTCTGTACCATGTTGTTGTGTGTTGCCAGAAGACTCGATCTCCGGGCTGGCAATTCAGGGCAAACCGGTTGCTCTGAGCCGGGGTGCCACAAAATCTTTAAAATATAACTCAAGGCAACCATTATTAGTCCATAGAGATTGTCATCAATTACCAAAACAGAACATGGGGGTACCGCATGTTCTTTCAACGACCCATATGGCTACTACGCTCCCTAGTTACTTAATGGATTGACTCCCAACGGTGTGCCTCCGCATGTACTCAAACTGAAGCTCAACTAGCATGTCATACTTTTGAGGAACATTGATTCGACTAATGGTCTGTGTAACGGGACGAGGCTTGTGGTGCGAGGTTTCGAGAGGAATGTCATAGACACAGAAATCGTGATTGGATAACACGTGGCTAGGAGGGTCTTCCTTCTCGAATACCCCTATGCCCGTCTGACAACGACATGTTTCCATTCAAGTTCAAGAGGAAGCAATTTCCTAACTCTTAGCGTCGCTATGACGATTAACAAGGCTCAAGGATAGACGATTCCGATTGTTGGTGTGTACCTACCTAATCCGGTGCCCTCTCATGGTCAACTTTATGTTGCATTGTCTCAATCCACCGTGAAGAGAAACATAAAGATCCTCATTGAGAAGGAGATGGAGAATGGCAAGAAGCAAAGCAGTAAATCAAAGAAGCGATCCTTGTCCTTATGGACCTCGATGAAGAACATCATCTATAAGGAAGTCCTTACAGGTTGAAGTCCTCTCTTAGATATAATAGAGGATTTACTCTTATGCTACAGATAATTTGGTGATCTTCGGTGTTGTAGAGATCTCTACCTTTCGATGTTAGCAACTGAACTTTATTATGTTTTTACTACAATGCAAGTATTAATAATATTGCCTTGAATTTGAGACTTTGCAAGTTGCCAAATTTTACTGTATGTGGCATTATTTTTTGTTTTGCTGGTTTGTTTATGTATATTATTCTTTTGTTGTTTTGTAATCAATCATCTACTACATCTAAACTCGGCTTTGGTTTCCTGCACAAATAGGTCACACTGACTGTGTCACTCCGTTGTTGTAAAACTAGATACCACTGAAGTGTTCTACATTATATCAATATTTATGATGCGGCCCCAGAGCGTGCAGAATCAATGTTGTTTTTTTTTGTTCACTACTCCCTCCGTCCCATAATGTAAGTGTTGGAAATATGCCCTAGAGGCAATAATAAAAGCATTATTATTATATTTCCTAGTTCATGGTAATTGTCTTTTATTCATGCTATAATTGTGTTATCCGGAAATCGTAATACATGTGTGAATACTTAGACACAAACATGTCCCTAGTATGCCTCTAGTAGACTAGCTCGTTGATCAACAGATAGTCATGGTTTCCTGACTATGGACATTGGATGTCGTTGATAACGGGATCACATCATTAGGAGAATGATGTGATGGACAAGACCCAATCCTAAGCATGGCACAAGATCGTGTAGTTCGTTTTGCTAGAGCTTTCCAATGTCGAGTATCTTTTCCTTAGACCATGAGATCGTGTAACTCCCGGATACCGTAGGAGTGCTTTGGGTGTACCAAACGTCACAACGTAACTGGGTGACTATAAAGGTGCACTACAGGTATCTCCGAAAGTGTCTGTTGGGTTGACAGGGATCGAGACTGGGATTTGTCACTCCGTATGACGGAGAGGTATCTCTGGGCCCACTCGGTAATGCATCATCATAATGAGCTCAATGTGGCCAAGTGTTTGGTCACGGGATCATGCATTACGGTACGAGTAAAGTGACTTGCCGGCAACGAGACTGAACGAGGTATTGGGATACCGACGATCGAGTCTCGGGCAAGTAACGTACCGATTGATAAAGGGAATAGTATACGGGGTTGCTTGAATCCTCGACATCGTGGTTCATCCGATGACATCATTGAGGAGCATGTGGGAGCCAACATGGGTATCCAGATCCCGCTGTTGGTTATTGCTCGAGAGCCGTCTCGGTCATGTCTGCATGTCTCCCGAACCCGTAGGGTCTACACACTTAAGGTTCGGTGACGCTAGGGTTATTAGGAAGACTTGGAAGTGATTACCGAATGTTGTTCGGAGTCCCGGATGAAATCCCGGATGTCACGAGGAGTTCCGGAATGGTCCGGAGGTAAAGATTTATATATGGGAAGTTGTCATACGGACACCGGAAAGGTTCGGGGGCATATCGGTATTGTACCGGGGCCACCGGAGGGGTTCCGGGGGTCCACCTAGAGGGGCTACCTCTCCCGGAGGGGCTTATGGGCTGTATGAGGAAGGGAACCAGCCCAAAGTGGGCTGGTGCGCCTCCCCCCCCAAGGGCCCATGCGCCTAAGGGTTTGGGGGAACCCTAAGGGGGCGCCTCCTTTGCTTGGGGGCAAGCCCCCCCTCCCCTTGGCCGCCGCCCCCCTCTAGATCCCATCTAGAGGGGTCGGCCCACCTTGCCCCTTCCCCTATAAATAGAGGGGTGAGGGGAGGGCTGCAACACACAACTCAAGGCGCAGCCCCTCCCCTCCCCAACACCTCTCCTCCTCCGTACGTGCTTGGCGAAGCCCTGTCGGAGTACTGCTGCACCAACAACACCACGCCGTCGTGCTGCCGTTGGAGCAATCTTCCTCAACCTCTCCTTCCTCCTTGCTGGATCAAGACGGAGGAGACGTCGATCGTCCCGTACGTGTGTTGAACGCGGAGGTGCTGTCCGTTCGGCACTTGGTCATCAGTGATCTGAATCACGGCGAGTACGACTACGTCATCACCGTTCCTAGAACGCTTCCGTGCGTGATCTACAAAGTGGTATGTAGATGCAATCTCTCTCCCATGACTCGTTGCTTAGATGAACTCATAGATGGATCTTGGTGAAACCGTAGGAAAATTTTTATTTTCTGCAACGTTCCCCAACAGTGGCATCATGAGCCAGGTCTATGCCTAGTTCTCTATTGCACGTGTAGAACACAATTGTTGTGGGCGTAGATGTTGTCAACTTTCTTGCCGCTACTAGTCTTATCTTGCTTCAGCGGTATTGTGGGATGAAGCGGCCCGGACCAACCTTACACGTACGCTTACGTGAGACCGGTTCCACCGACTGACATGCACTAGTTGCATAAGGTGGCTGGCGGGTGTCTGTCTCTCCCACTTTAGTTGGAGCGGATTCGATGAAAAGGGTCCTTATGAAGGGTAAATATAAGTTGACAAATCACGTTGTGGCTTTAACGTAGGTAAGAAAACGTTCTTGCTAGAACCCTAATGCAGCCACGTAAAACTTGCAACAACAATTAGAGGACGTCTAACTTGTTTTTGCAGCAAGTGCATTGTGATGTGATATGGCCAAAGTTGTGATGAATGATGAATGATATATATGTGATGTATGAGATCATGTTCATGTAATAGGAATCACGACTTGCATGTCGATGAGTATGACAACCGGCAGGAGCCATAGGAGTTGTCATTGTTCTTTTATGACCTGCGTGTCGCCATGTAAATTACTTTACTTTATTGCTAAACGTGTTAGCCATAGTAGTAGTAGTAATAGTTGGCGAGCAACTCCATGGAGACACTATGATGGAGATCATGGTGTCGTGCCGGTGACAAGATGATCATGGAGCCCCAAGATGGAGATCAAAGGAGCTATATGATGATGGCCATATCATGTCACTACTATATAATTGCATGTGATGTTTATTATGTTTATGCATCTTGTTTACTTAGAATGACGGTAGTAAATAAGATGATCCCTTACAAAATTTCAAGAAGTGTTCTCCCCTAATTGTGCACCATTGTTAAAGTTCGTCGTTTCGAAGCACCACGTGATGATCGGGTGTGATAGATCCTTACATTCACATACAACGGGTGTAAGACAGTTTTACACATGCAAAAACACTTAGGGTTAACTTGACGAGCCTAGCATGTACAGACATGGCCTCGGAACACGGAGACCGAAAGGTCGAACATGAGTCGTATGGAAGATACTATCAACATGGAGATGTTCACCGATGATGACTAGTCCGTCTCACGTGATGATCGGACACGGGCTAGTCGACTCGGATCATGTAACACTTAGATGACTAGAGGGATGTCTAATCTGAGTGGGAGTTCATTAAAATAATTTGTTTATATGAACTTAATTGTCATGAACTTAGTCTAAAAACTTTTGCAAATATGTCTTGTAGATCAAATGGCCGCTGCTAATGTCAACATGAACTTCAACGCGTTCCTAGAGAAAACCAAGATGAAAGACGATGGCAGCAACTATACGGACTGGGTCCGGAACCTAAGGATCATCCTCATAGCTGCCAGGAAACAATATGTCCTAGAAGCACCACTAGGTGAAGCACCCATCCCAGAGAACCAAGACATTATGAATGCTTGGCAGTCTCGTGCTGATGATTACTCCCTCGTTCAGTGCGGCATGCTTTACAGCTTAGAACCGGGGCTCCAAAAGCGTTTTGAGCATCACGGAGCATATGAGATGTTCGAGGAGCTGAAACTAGTTTTCCAAGCTCATGCCCGGGTCGAGAGATATGAAGTCTCCGACAAGTTCTACAGTTGTAAGATGGAGGAAAATAGCTCTGTCAGTGAACACATACTCAAGATGTCTGGGTTGCACAACCGCTTGACTCAGCTGGAGATTAACCTCCCAGATGAGGCGGTCATTGACAGAATCCTTCAGTCGCTCCCACCTAGCTACAAGAGCTTTGTGATGAACTACAACATGCAGGGGATGGTAAAGACCATTCCTGAGGTGTTTGCTATGCTGAAATCAGCAGAGGTTGCAATCAAGAAAGAACATCAAGTGTTGATGGTCAATAAGACCACTAAGTTCAAGAAGGGCAAGGGCAAGAAGAACTTCAAGAAGGACGGCAAGGATGTTGCCGCGCCCGGTAAGCCAGTTGCCGGGAAGAAGTCAAAGCATGGACCCAAGCCTGAGACTGATTGCTTTTATTGCAAGGGGAAGGGTCACTGGAAGCGGAACTGCCCCAAGTACTTAGCGGACAAGAAGGCCGGCAACACTAAAGGTATATGTGATATACATGTAATTGATGTGTACCTTACCAGTACTCGTAGTAACTCCTGGGTATTTGATACCGGTGCCGTTGCTCATATTTGTAACTCACAGCAGGAGCTGCGGAATAAGAGGAGACTGGCGAAGGACGAGGTGACGATGCGCGTCGGGAATGGTTCCAAGGTCGATGTGATCGCCGTCGGCACGCTACCTCTACATTTACCTACGGGATTAGTTTTAAACCTTAATAATTGTTATTTAGTTCCAAGTTTGAGCATGAACATTGTATCAGGATCTCGTTTGATACGAGATGGCTACTCATTTAAATCTGAGAATAATGGTTGTTCTATTTATATGAGAGATATGTTTTATGGTCATGCTCCGATGGTCAATGGTTTATTCTTAATGAATCTCGAGCGTAATGTTACACATATTCATAATGTGAATACCAAAAGAATTAAGGTTGATAACGATAGTCCCACATACTTGTGGCACTGCCGCCTTGGTCACATTGGTGTCAAGCGCATGAAGAAGCTCCATGCTGATGGACTTTTAGAGTCTCTCGATTATGAATCGTTTGACACATGCGAACCATGCCTCATGGGCAAAATGACCAAGACTCCGTTCTCCGGGACAATGGAGCGAGCAACCAACTTATTGGAAATCATACATACTGATGTGTGCGGTCCAATGAGCGTTGAGGCTCGCGGAGGATATCGTTATGTTCTCACTCTTACTGATGACTTGAGTAGATATGGGTATGTCTACTTAATGAAACACAAGTCTGAGACCTTTAAAAAGTTCTAGGAATTTCAGAATGAGGTAGAGAATCAACGTGACCGAAAGATAAAGTTTCTACGATCAGATCATGGAGGAGAATATTTAAGTCACGAATTTGGTGCGCACTTAAAGAAATGTGGAATCGTTTCACAACTCACGCCTCCTGGAACAACTCAACGAAACGGTGTGTCCGAACGTCGTAATCGCACTCTATTGGATATGGTGCGATCTATGATGTCTCTTACCGATTTACCGCTATCATTTTGGGGATACGCTCTAGAGACAGCTACATTCACTTTAAATAGGGCACCGTCTAAATCCGTTGAGACGACACCGTATGAATTATGGTTCAGGAAGAAACCTAAGCTATCGTTTCTAAAAGTTTGGGGATGCGATGCTTGTGTAAAGAAACTTCAACCTGAGAAGCTCGAACCCAAATCAGAAAAATGCGTCTTCATAGGATACCCTAAGGAAACCATAGGGTATACCTTCTACTTAAGATCCGAGGGCAAGATCTTTGTTGCCAAGAACGGAACCTTTCTGGAGAAAGAGTTTCTCTCGAAAGAAGTAAGTGGGAGGAAAGTGGAGCTTGATGAAGTACTGCCTCTTGAAACAAAGAATAGCGCAGCACAGGAAAATGTTCCTGTGGTGCCTGCTCCAGTTAGAGAGGAGGTTAATGATGATGATCAAGATACTTCGGACCAAGCTCCCACTGAACTTCGTAGGTCCACAAGGACACGTTCCGCACCAGAGTGGTACGGCAACCCTGTCCTGGAAATCATGTTGTTAGACAACGGTGAACCTTCGAACTATGAAGAAGCGATGGAGGGCCCGGATTCCAACAAATGGTTAGAAGCCATGAAATCTGAGATAGGATCCATGTATGAAAACAAAGTATGGACTTTGATAGACTTGCTCGATGATCGGCGAGCGATAGAAAATAAATGGATCTTTAAGAAGAAGACGGACGCGGATGGTAATGTCACCATCTATAAAGCTCGACTTGTCGCTAAGGGTTATCGGCAAGTTCAAGGGGTTGACTACGATGAGACTTTCTCTCCCGTAGCGAAGCTGAAGTCCGTCCGAATCATGTTAGCAATTGCCGCATACTATGATTATGAGATATGGCAAATGGACGTCAAAACGGCATTCCTTAACGGCTATCTTAAGGAAGAACTGTATATGATGCAGCCGGAAGGTTTTGTCGACCCTAAGTATGCTAACAAGGTATGCAAGCTCCAGCGATCCATTTATGGGCTGGTGCAAGCATCTCGGAGTTGGAACATTCGCTTTGATGAAATGATCAAAGCGTTTGGGTTTATGCAGACTTATGGAGAAGCATGTGTTTACAAGAAAGTGAGTGGGAGCTCTGTAGCATTTCTCGTACTATATGTAGATGACATACTTTTGATGGGAAATGATATAGAACTTCTGGACAGGATTAAGGCCTACTTGAATAAGAGTTTTTCAATAAAGGACCTTGGAGAAGCTGCTTATATATTAGGCATCAAAATCTATAGAGATAGATCAAGATGCCTCATAGGTCTTTCGCAAAGCACGTACCTTGATAAGATTTTGAAGAAGTTCAAAATGGATCAGTCCAAGAAAGGGTTCTTGCCTGTATTGCAAGGTGTGAAATTGAGCTCGGCTCAATGCCCGACCACGGCAAAGGATAAACAAGAGATGAGTGTCATCCCCTATGCTTTAGCCATAGGATCCATTATGTATGCCATGCTGTGTACCAGACCTGATGTAAACCTTGCCGTAAGTTTGGTAGGTAGGTACCAAAGTAACCCCGGCAAGGAACACTGGACAGCGGTCAAGAATATCCTTAAGTACCTGAAAAGGACTAAGGACATGTTTCTCGTTTATGGAGGTGACGAAGAGCTCGTCGTAAAGGGTTACGTCGACGCTAGCTTCGACAAAGATCTGGATGACTCTAAGTCACAAACCGGATACGTGTATATGTTGAATGGTGGAGCAGTGAGCTGGTGCAGCTGCAAGCAAAGCATCGTGGCGGGATCTACATGTGAAGCGGAATACATGGCAGCCTCGGAGGCAGCGCATGAAGCAATTTGGGTGAAGGAGTTCATCACCGACCTAGGAGTCATACCCAATGCGTCGGGGCCAATCAAACTCTTCTGTGACAACACTGGAGCTATTGCACTTGCCAAAGAGCCCAGGTTTCACAAGAAGACCAGGCACATCAAGCGTCGCTTCAACTCCATTCGTGAAAATGTTCAAGATGGAGACATAGAAATTTGTAAAGTGCACACGGATCTGAATGTCGCAGATCCGTTGACTAAACCTCTCCCTAGGGCAAAACATGATCAGCACCAGAACTCTATGGGTGTTCGATTCATCACAATGTAACTAGATTATTGACTCTAGTTCAAGTGGGAGACTGTTGGAAATATGCCCTAGAGGCAATAATAAAAGCATTATTATTATATTTCCTAGTTCATGGTAATTGTCTTTTATTCATGCTATAATTGTGTTATCCGGAAATCATAATACATGTGTGAATACTTAGACACAAACATGTCCCTAGTATGCCTGTAGTAGACTAGCTCGTTGATCAACAAATAGTCATGGTTTCCTGACTATGGACATTGGATGTCGTTGATAACGGGATCACATCATTAGGAGAATGATGTGATGGACAAGACCCAATCCTAAGCATGGCACAAGATCGTGTAGTTCGTTTTGCTAGAGCTTTCCAATGTTGAGTATCTTTTCCTTAGACCATGAGATCGTGTAACTGCCAGATACCGTAGGAGTGCTTTGGGTGTACCAAACGTCACAACGTAACTGGGTGACTATAAAGGTGCACTACAGGTATCTCCGAAAGTGTCTGTTGGGTTGACACGGATCGAGACTGGGATTTGTCACTCCGTATGACGGAGAGGTATCTCTGGGCCCACTCGATAATGCATCATCATAATGAGATCAATGTGGCCAAGTGTTTGGTCACGGGATCATGCATTACGGTACGAGTAAAGTGACTTGCCGGCAACGAGACTGAACGAGGTATTGGGATACCGACGATCGAGTCTCGGGCAAGTAACATACCGATTGATAAAGGGAATAGTATACGGGGTTGCTTGAATCCTTGACATCGTGGTTCATCCGATGACATCATCGAGGAGCATGTGGGAGCCAACATGGGTATCCAGATCCCGCTGTTGGTTATTGCCCGAGAGCCGTCTCGGTCATGTCTGCATGTCTCCCGAATCCGTAGGGTCTACACACTTAAGGTTCGGTGACGCTAGGGTTATTAGGAAGACTTGGAAGTGATTAACGAATGTTGTTTGGAGTCCCGGATGAGATCCCGGACGTCACGAGGAGTTCCGGAATGGTCCGGAGGTAAAGACTTATCTATGGGAAGTTGTCATACGGACACCGGAAAGGTTCGGGGGCATATCGGTATTGTACCGGGGCCACCGGAGAGGTTCCGGGGGTCCACCGGGAGGGGCCACCTCTCCCGGAGGGGCTTATGGGCAGTATGAGGAAGGGAACCAGCCCAAAGTGGGCTGGTGCGCCTCCCCCCCCCAAGGGCCCTTGCGCCTAAGGGTTTGGGGGAACCCTAAGGGGGCGCCCCCTTTGCTTGGGGGGCAAGCCCCCCTCCCCTTGGCCGCCGCCCCCCTCTAGATCCCATCTAGAGGGGTCGGCCCCCCTTGCCCCTTCCCCTATAAATAGAGGGGTGAGGGGAGGGCTGTGACACACAACCCAAGGCGCAGCCCCTCCCCTCCCCAACACCTCTCCTCCTCCGTACGTGCTTGGCGAAGCCCTGTCGGAGTACTGCTGCACCAACAACATGTAACACCCCGGATGCAACTTTCCATATTCGTAACTCCAACTCTTGCCTTTTCCGGAGATGTGTTTTGATATTTCCTTCATGGTTGGGTTTTTGTTTTGTCTTGCATCTCATCTCTTTGCTTCATGTGCATTGCATCATGGCATCTTGCACCCCTTTTTAAAACTCAAGTATAAACCGTATGGATTTTTGGTCCACTTAAATCGAGGGATAATTCACATGGTGATTTCTCTTTAAAACATATTCAAAGTCTCCTACTATTATTAGGGAGCTATAATAAATATTTCATTATTTGGAATTGATCATAACACACTTGCAAATAAATCCCAATGCCTTTGTTATCGCAATTCTTGGTCTCCAACTCTACCCATAAATCCTTTCGGCATTTTCCGGAGCTTCACCAAAAATCTCAACATTTTTGGAACTTCCTTTTCCAAGTCCTAATTCTTGAGCTCGGGTGTGTCACCTGCACGGTCTCATCGGCACCTGCAAACTGGTATTGGAAGTATCTGGTGAGTAACGGGGACTCAGCAATCTCACACCCGCGAGATCAAGACTATTTAAGCTTATAGGTAGGGTAAAAGGTATGAGGTGGAGCTGCAGCAAGCGACTAGCATATATGGTGGCTAACATACGCAAATGAGAGCGAGAAGAGAAGGCAAAGCACGGTCGAACAACTATGATCAATAAGTGATCCTGAACTACTTACGTCAGACATAACTCCAACAACCGTGTTCACTTCCCGGACCCCGCCGAGAAGAGACCATCACGGTTACACACGCGGTTGGTGTATTTTAATTAAGATCAACTTAGGGTTTTCTACAACCGGACATTAACAAATTCCCATCTGCCCATAACCGCGGGCACGGCTTTCGAAAGTTCAAACCCTGCAGGGGTGTCCCAACTTAGCCCATGATAAGCTCTCGCGATCAACGAAGGATATTCCTTCTCCCCGGGAAGACCCGATCAGTCTCGGAATCCCGGCTACAAGACATTTCGACAGCAATAAAACAAGTCCAGCAAAACCGCCCGATGCACCGACATCCTGATAGGAGCTGCACATATCTCGTTCTCAGGGCAACACCGGATAAGCGAAGCGTACAGGTACCAACATAACCCAAGTTGCCAAGGGACGGTCCCGCACGGTGCTCTAGTTTGGACCAACACTTAGACAAGCATTGGCCCGGGGGGCTAAATAAAGATGACCCTTGGGTTAATTACTCCCAAGGGAAAAGTAGGTGGTGGTGAGGCAAATGGTAAAACCAATGTTGGGCCTCGCTGGAAAAGTCTTATTCAAAGCGAACTGTCAAGGGGGTCCCATAAATCACCCGACCGCGTTAGGGACGCAAAATCCGGGAACATAACACCGATATGACAGAAACTAGGGCGGCAAGAGTGGAACAAAACACCAGGCATAAGGCCGAGCCTTCCACCCTTGACCAAGTATATAGGTGCATTAATTAAGTAAGATATATTGTGATATCCCAACAAGTAAACATGTTCCAACAAGGAACAACATCTCCATGTTCCAACAAGGAACAAGCTTCATCTTCACCTGCAACTAACAACGCTATAAGAGGGGCTGAGCAAAGCGGTAACATAGCCAAACAACGGTTTGCTAGGACAAGGTGGGTTAGAGGCTTGGTTTAACAATATGGGAGGCACGATAAGCAAGTGGTAGGTATCGCAGCATAGGCATAGCAAAAGAGCGAGCAACTAGCAAGCAAAGGTAGAAGTGATTTCGAGGGTATGGTCATCTTGCCTGATATCCCGCTAGGAAGAAGAACGAGTCCATGAAGAAGGCAAATGGACGAAGTCGAACGTATCCTCACAACTCCGGAACGGAACCGAAGCTAACGAGAGGAGCAACCCGGAAAGAAACAAGCAACAAAGTAAACAACCATCACATAAACATGTCATAATGCACAATCAAGTATGATGCATGTCCGGTTTAATGAGCAAGGCATGGCAAAGAGCAACAAACAATACTACAAGTTAGGTGGAGCTCAATATGCAACGAGTTGCATATTGACGAAACTTCACAACATTTATTTAGTTCGATCTTGTTTATGTACCCAACAATATTAAATGTTGATTAACATGGCAAGGGGTGAAGCACAACAAAACTATCTATCTAGACAAGTTTAAATGAGGCCGGAACAACAAACAACAATTCCGGAAACTCCTCATATGCATATTTTAGATTAGGTACTGTTCTGCCTAAAACATATTTTAATATTGTTAAACAGGAAAATAAAGTGCAATATGTTAATCTATGCATTTTTCTACCCCATTTACATATAAAGTTTATTAAATTCGGAGTTACGGTTATTTAGTTATGAAATAAATCATTTTAACATGGCAATTAGCAAAATAAATGCAAACAACAATTTTAAGCATTTTAAATGTTGTTTCCATGATGCGGATGACGGTTTCCAAGTTTTATGCAATTTTATGAAAATGTTGATAAGAGCATTAAGAAGCATTTGTCGACGTGGCGGAAAGAAAGTGTGCCACGGCAACGAATCCGAAAATGGTGCCACGGTAACATATCGGTTCCGATAGCTCATGGAGATACCGGTGCAAAAGGAAACACGGCGAGAGCGTGTCATGCAAGGATGGTGGGGAGATCCCGGATACCGGGTTCCCACGGGACGACGGCATGGTTAACGAAGAGGAACGTGCATGAAGCAAACGGGCACAGTGCAAACATGGGCATCTCAAATAACACACGCATTCGTTCCACGGAAGGCATCTCGGCGGTTATACCTTCGAAGCGGGCATCTCGGAGCGGTTCGGGTTCGGTACGATGTAGAGGAAGTAGTCGTTCATGGGTCGGTAGTAGTGGAAGTAGTCGTTCTCGCGGGCGTAGTGGAAGTAGTTGTACACGACGACGGTAGAGGTACTCGCGAACTTGGCGGCGGTAGTCGTTCACGTTCGGAGAGGAACTTGGCATTACCATGTTCTTCGAAGTCACTGTGTAGTCATTCGGGCGTCGCCGGTAGTTGTACACAGTCGTTGTTGGACTTGATGGATCCGAGGGATCCGGGCGTCGTGGTACTTGGCGAAAAACCACGAAGGGGATACTTGTACTCGCATCATCGTGGAAGTAGTCGTTCGGGCTCCCGTGCGGACTTGGTGGTCTTGGTCTCCGCAGCGTAGTTGTACAAAAAAAACATCATCGGACTTGGACGAATCCAGAGGCGTGCACAGGCAGTGGTGGTCGTCCATGGAGGGGCGCTAGTTGCCAGAGAAGGGCCACGCCACGGGGCTCAGCGAGGAAGGCAGCGCGCAGGAAGAGCAGCTGCAGCAGGGCAGCGTCGCTGCAGGCACTGGAGGAGGAAGACAGGGCACGGGCGACGTCTCCCTGGTTCCGCGCGACGAGGAGGAAGACAGGGCGCGCGGGCGGCCGGACTCGAGGAGGCCGTCGGCCATGGCGCGCGGAGGAAGAGCTGCTTCGGCGGGACTGCTTGCTGACGACGGTGGGTGGCGACAGGGCTCCGGCCTGGCAGGGAGGCGGCGAGCCTAGCGCGCCGGAGGTGGGGACGGGGCCCTGCCGGCGGCTGGGTCACCGGAGCGGCGCGGCGACGAGGGCGAGGACGCGGGCGGCGTCGGGCGCGCAGGGCGAGGAGGATTGGGGTCGAGGATCCCCCTGGTGGCGAGCTTGAGGGGATCGGGCGCTGACGCTCCCCTCGTGGCGATGCAAGGAAGAAGGAGAGGGGGGATCGAGAGAGATGCGGGTGCGGTCTCCCTGGCGGCGCTGGGGAAAGGAACGGAGGAGGAGGAGGATCGAGGGATGCGGGTTCGAGCTAGGGTTAGTAGCGGGGCGCGGCTGGGCCTGATTGGCTTGGGCTGCAGATGGGCCTGAACAGAGAGGCCCAAGGGGCACTGCTGCTAACTCCCTCTCTCCCTAATTATCTCTCTATTTCAAGGAAACAAAGCTTAGAAGAAATGTCGAGAGAGATTAGAGTGGAGTTTGGGTATGGGGATAATTTTCCCGAACTCACAAAAATACGCTTGTTCCGAGAAAATAGAAAAAGGCAAGATCGAAAGATGTAAATTCAAACTCATTTGAATTTCACTCAATTGGTTTGAATTAGGACTTGGAAAAGGAAGTTCCAAAAATGTTGAGATTTTTGGTGAAGCTCCGGAAAATGCCGAAAGGATTTATGGGTAGAGTTGGAGACCAAGAATTGCGATAACAAAGGCATTGGGATTTATTTGCAAGTGTGTTATGATCAATTCCAAATAATGAAATATTTATTATAGCTCCCTAATAATAGTAGGAGACTTTGAATATGTTTTAAAGAGAAATCACCATGTGAATTATCCCTCGATTTAAGTGGACCGAAAATCCATACGGTTTATACTTGAGTTTTAAAAAGGGGTGCAAGATGCCATGATGCAATGCACATGAAGCAAAGAGATGAGATGCAAGACAAAACAAAAACCCAACCATGAAGGAAATATCAAAACACATCTCCGGAAAAGGCAAGAGTTGGAGTTACGAATATGGAAAGTTGCATCCGGGGCGTTACAACACTCCACCACTACGAGAGGATCTCGTCCCGAGATCTAGGATGGCACCGGATAGAAAACGGAAGAAGAAAGAGGTAAATCTAAGTTGCTTCTTCGACAAACGAGTGAAACCATAAACCTTGGGATGTTGAGAAAAATGAAAGAAAGAAAACAACGAAGATGAGCAAAATTGAGAACACTCCGTTAGAAAAGAGAAACAAAGAACATACTAGAAGCTTGAGAGGTTGCAAAGCTTGAAGAAATGACACGACGGAGGTGAACAAAAATAAACACTCCGTTCAACAAGAGGAGCAAGGAACATGGAATACGGCGAGAAAGAAGAGCTTAAATGACATGATTGACATTGAAACCACTCCGGCCAAAACGAAATATAGAAGGAATCAGAATGATATAATTTGACAGCACTTTGGTAGAAAGGAGAAGAAAACTTGATAAGATGAGACGATATTGAAGTGATGATACAACACTCCGGTTGGAAATGGAGTAATAGAATATGAACTTGACAAAATGAAAGCACTTGGATGAGACTCCGGTTAAAGAGGAATGATAGACACAACACTCCGGTTAAATTGATAAGCAAGGAAAAGGACACGATCCTCACAATTTGAGATGATGTGCGAAGAGAGCAACATCACAATGCCTTCGGGACAAAAAGAAAGAGTGGAATCAAGAGAACAGAGAAGAGAACAACCACTTCTATCACAATTGAATTTGAAAGAGTCTCCTTAAAAGAAAGATTGAACGGAGTTGTTGGAAAACCAACAACAAAAAGAATAAGCTTGTAGTGGACTTATGGAAACATCTCAACATTATGAGGTGATAAACGCCACTAACGGAAACAACTGCTTGCTTGAGATCAACAAAGAGATGAAAACTTCTCTCGCCGAGAGGATAGGAGAAAACTTGGATCATTGATAAGCACCACAAATAGCAACAATCCTTAGGGAAGGCTTTAGGTGAAATATAACCCAAGATAACTCCAATGAAGAGATTGATGGATTTTAAATACCTCATTCTTCACAACATGTGAGTCATGAGACATGAACTCCAATTATCAAGAATGACATAATACCACCTCGAATGATACGGTTGACAGGATTGCACTTTAAAATGGAAGATAAAGAATACTTGGCTCCTCTGAAAAGAATCTCGATGAACACTTCGAGAAGGAATTAAAACCTTGATGAACCATCATGTAGAGCCTCCATGAAGAACTCCGGTAATAAAAGAATGATCACAAAAAAAATGAAGGATGAGAAGAATAAGGTTGAAGCCTTGCAATGATTAGATGGATCTCCGTGGTGATATAATTGCGAGAGCTTGGAACTCCGGAAATGAAAAGATGAAGCATCTCGAACTGAGAAATGTGACAAGATGAACAACTCTGGAAAGAAGAAACTAGACCACTTGGATGAAACAAGAACAAGAATTACATTATGCTTATCCTTCACCAATTTAAATTGATGACAAGCGATGGATTTGGCATACTACTTATTCTCGTAGAAAGGATTAAGATAGATATGGCGCAAACTTGGGAAGGTCTTCCACGAACCACCGGTAGGATTGGAAAGAACGAATTAATCTATATGATAACAAAGGAAGAAGGATCTTGAACGAACCACCGTAAGAATTGAAAATGAACGAAGAAAAGATAAAGAAACACCGGTAAGAATTAGAAAACGAATAAAGATACTTGACAGAATTTTGATACGTGAGAACGAAGAGATCATGAACTGATTAGAGTATATTTGAACGATGCACCGGTAAGATTTGGAGAACGAGAGCCGAAAGCTTGAATGAATGATTCTGAGATGATGGGCTCCGAAGAATCAAACTGAAAAGACTCCTGAAATGCTCCGGATGGTTGAAAAGAATTCTCACAATCGAAAACAATTATGAGAGGGTGGCATCAAGCTAGAACCATGAATCTTGAAGGGAATGGACCAAGATTTAAGAGAAACTCTTCTTCGGTCTTCAAATGTTGAGAATGATGATGAGAAACACCACCATGAATAGTTGAGGCACTCCGGAATGAAAATTAGAAAGGTTGAACCAACAATGAAAAGAATTTGGATGCGATCTTGGAGAAGGCACATGACTGATGAAAAATTCATTCTTACGTCAACTTTGAAAAGAATTTGGGAATAGCTTCGGGATGATTAGAAGAGTCAGGTAAGATCCTGGGAAAAAAAACCTATGGGTTAGGGCCCACTCAAAAGAAACACCGATGACCGATTTAAAAGAGAGAATGCACCGGTTAGATTTAAATGGCTAGAATGAGATAACAATCTTGAAATAGCTTGAACAGATTAAGAATGGAAACACGAATCTTCAGAGATATCTTCATCACTCTGGAACAATTGAATAGCGAGAAGTGGATGATTAAGAGATACGTCGGCATAAGAAAGCACTTGAAACGAGGAAAAACTATGATTGACAATGCTTGAATTGGAACCAATGAAGAAGAAAAAATGACGAATGATGAACTTGAAGCTCCTGACCATCTTCATGATAATCACCGGATAAGAACATTAATGAGACGAATGGAGAGGCTTCACATCAAAAAGATGGATACTTGATCAAGAAACCTGCGTCCTTGAAGAAATAAGGGTGGGAGGGCGGGAAAACAAAGGCAACTTTGGTTGAATGAAACAAACACCGTTGAGAAAACCAAGAATTGGTCTTGCGAATGTTGAAAATGATCGGATTTACTTGAAGAAAAACACACCGGTTGGAAAGGATTGAAAAGACAACCTTGATGATCAAGAAGGATTAGCATCCACATAGGAATATGAGAACACCACGTAGAAAAGGTATGGAATCAACACTTGGCATTGAAGCAACTCGAATACTACAAAACAAAAACAAAGGATTGGCTTGCGGAATAAGCCGGAAACAAACATATGATAGAACCCATATCATATCATGTGTCTGTTGGAAAGATATCCTAAGAGATACTTGAAACATATAGTCTTCACAATAAACATTCGAACAAGAATGAACGAATGAATTCCAATGTAAAACATCACACTTCCAAAGCTGAGAAGCCACTTAGAACATGGTATGGAATAAAACCAACAAGGTACGGAAGTGAACAAATACTTGGTAAGGATTACCCAATCACAAACCAAATATCTGCGGAAGAAATACTAGAGCTACAAGAATTCCCACTTATAAACTCCCGAAACTTTCCGGTTGTGCAATCAGGTGTTGGGGATACAGGGGAAGCATAATATCTCACCCAAACTAGCAAATCCTACAACCAGCTGTATCCATCCTTCAACACATAACCAAGAAACCTTCGGAAATCGTCTACCTCAACCTTCGAAAAGCATCCGTTATACGAGTCATGGCAGTACTCCCGCACTCGCCACAGTACTGGGCTATCAGGGTTATCTCACCAACAACTGTACAAAAGAGATTTTCGATGTCGGCGTACTAAACTCAGGTATTCCAAAACCGCAACGATAAAATTATGACGACAACACCTCGGAGCTCAACTCCCCGGGACACTGCCACAACCCCTAAATGTCAGGAGGCAACCAAGACAATGTTGTCATCATAAAACCATCGGAACGATTGTAATATACCCGCGTGATCCTAAAAAAAAATTTAGTGAAATTTGAGAAGAGAAGAGTCAAAACTCTACGTCAGGAAGCCTTGCCAGAAGGTCGAAGGGACTGGGAAGTAAAAAGAATTCCTAAACTCTCCGATATATAATTCCTAAATGACTCAAAACATTTTTCTAGACACAACTCGGCCACTAAAAACGATCAATCAGTGGGGGCTCCTAAGGTCGGGGAAGGCTCTGATTACCAACTTGTAACGCCCTCGATGCGGCTATATCTCCCACGTGTCGAAGCACGACTTAGAGGCATAACCGCATTGAAAGCAATGTCGCAAGTGAGGTAATCTTCACACAACCCATGTAATACATAAGGGAAGGAGATACATAGTTGGCTTACAATCGCCACTTCACACAAATACGTGAATAAAACATTACATCATACAGATACAATCAAGGCCCGACTACGGAGCCAAAATAAAAGAAGAAACCTCAAAAGCGACAAAGGTCCACGATCGACCCCAACTGGGCCCACTACTGATCGACTAGAACGAAACAACATAAAGAACAAGATCTTCATCGAGCTCCTCCTTGAGCTCGGGTGTGTCACCTGCACGGTCTCATCGGCACCTGCAAACTGGTATTGGAAGTATCTGGTGAGTAACGGGGACTCAGCAATCTCACACCCGCGAGATCAAGACTATTTAAGCTTATAGGTAGGGTAAAAGGTATGAGGTGGAGCTGCAGCAAGCGACTAGCATATATGGTGGCTAACATACGCAAATGAGAGCGAGAAGAGAAGGCAAAGCACGGTCGAACAACTATGATCAATAAGTGATCCTGAACTACTTACGTCAGACATAACTCCAACAACCGTGTTCACTTCTCGGACCCCTCCGAGAAGAGACCATCACGGTTACACACGCGGTTGGTGTATTTTAATTAAGATCAACTTCGGGTTTTCTACAACCGGACATTAACAAATTCCCATCTGCCCATAACCGCGGGCACGGCTTTCGAAAGTTCAAACCCTGCAGGGGTGTCCCAACTTAGCCCATGATAAGCTCTCGCGATCAACGAAGGATATTCCTTCTCCCCGGGAAGACCCGATCAGTCTCGGAATCCCGGCTACAAGACATTTCGACAGCAATAAAACAAGTCCAGCAAAACCGCCCGATGCACCGACATCCTGATAGGAGCTGCACATATCTCGTTCTCAGGGCAACACCGGATAAGCGAAGCGTACAGGTACCAACATAACCCAAGTTGCCAAGGGACGGTCCCGCACGGTGCTCTATTTTGGACCAACACTTAGACAAGCATTGGCCCGGGGGGCTAAATAACGATGACCCTTGGGTTAATTACTCCCAAGGGAAAAGTAGGTGGTGGTGAGGCAAATGGTAAAACCAATGTTGGGCCTCGCTGGAAAAGTCTTATTCAAAGCGAACTGTCAAGGGGGTCCCATAAATCACCCGACCGCGTTAGGGACGCAAAATCCGGGAACATAACACCGATATGACAGAAACTAGGGCGGCAAGAGTGGAACAAAACACCAGGCATAAGGCCGAGCCTTCCACCCTTTACCAAGTATATAGGTGCATTAATTAAGTAAGATATATTGTGATATCCCAACAAGTAAACATGTTCCAACAAGGAACAACATCTCCATGTTCCAACAAGGAACAAGCTTCATTTTCACCTGCAACTAACAACGCTATAAGAGGGGCTGAGCAAAGCGGTAACATAGCCAAACAACGGTTTGCTAGGACAAGGTGGGTTAGAGGCTTGGTTTAACAATATGGGAGGCACGATAAGCAAGTGGTAGGTATCGCAGCATAGGCATAGCAAAAGAGCGAGCAACTAGCAAGCAAAGGTAGAAGTGATTTCGAGGGTATGGTCATCTTGCCTGATATCCCGCTAGGAAGAAGAACGAGTCCATGAAGAAGGCAAATGGACGAAGTCGAACGTATCCTCACAACTCCGGAACGGAACCGAAGCTAACGAGAGGAGCAACCCGGAAAGAAACAAGCAACAAAGTAAACAACCATCACATAAACATGGCATAATGCACAATCAAGTATGATGCATGTCCGGTTTAATGAGCAAGGCATGGCAAAGAGCAACAAACAATACTACAAGTTAGGTGGAGCTCAATATGCAACGAGTTGCATATTGACGAAACTTCACAACATTTATTTAGTTCGATCTTGTTTATGTACCCAACAATATTAAATGTTGATTAACATGGCAAGGGGTGAAGCACAACAAAACTATCTATCTAGACAAGTTTAAATGAGGCCGGAACAACAAACAACAATTCCGGAAACTCCTCATATGCATATTTTAGATTAGGTACTGTTCTGCCTAAAACATATTTTAATATTGTTAAACAGGAATATAAAGTGCAACATGTTAATCTATGCATTTTTCTACCCCATTTACATATAAAGTTTATTAAATTCGGAGTTACGGTTATTTAGTTATGAAATAAATCATTTTAACATGGCAATTAGCAAAATAAATGCAAACAACAATTTTAAGCATTTTAAATGTTGTTTCCATGATGCGGATGACGATTTCCAAGTTTTATGCAATTTTATGAAAATGTTGATAAGAGCATTAAGAAGCATTTGTCGACGTGGCGGAAAGAAAGTGTGCCACGGCAACGAATCCGAAAATGGTGCCACGGCAACATATCGGTTCCGGTAGCTCATGGAGATACCGGTGCAAAAGGAAACACGGCGAGAGCGTGTCATGCAAGGATGGTGGGGAGATCCCGGATACCGGGTTCCCACGGGACGACGGCATGGTTAACGAAGAGGAACGTGCATGAAGCAAACGGGCACGGTGCAAACATGGGCATCTCAAATAACACACGCATTCGTTCCACGGAAGGCATCTCGGCGGTTATACCTTCGAAGCGGGCATCTCGGAGCGGTTCGGGTTCGGTACGATGTAGAGGAAGTAGTCGTTCATGGGTCGGTAGTAGTGGAAGTAGTCGTTCTCGCGGGCGTAGTGGAAGTAGTTGTACACGACGACGGTAGAGGTACTCGCGAACTTGGCGGCGGTAGTCGTTCACGTTCGGAGAGGAACTTGGCATTACCATGTTCTTCGAAGTCACTGTGTAGTCATTCGGGCGTCGCCGGTAGTTGTACACAGTCGTTGTTGGACTTGATGGATCCGAGGGATCCGGGCGTCGTGGTACTTGGCGAAAAACCACGAAGGGGATACTTGTACTCGCATCATCGTGGAAGTAGTCGTTCGGGCTCCCGTGCGGACTTGGTGGTCTTGGTCTCCGCAGCGTAGTTGTACAAAAAAAACATCATCGGACTTGGACGAATCCAGAGGCGTGCACAGGCAGTGGTGGTCGTCCATGGAGGGGCGCTAGTTGCCAGAGAAGGGCCACGCCACGGGGCTCAGCGAGGAAGGCAGCGCGCAGGAAGAGCAGCTGCAGCAGGGCAGCGTCGCTGCAGGCACTGGAGGAGGAAGACAGGGCACGGGCGACGTCTCCCTGGTTCCGCGCGACGAGGAGGAAGACAGGGCGCGCGGGCGGCCGGACTCGAGGAGGCCGTCGGCCATGGCGCGCGGAGGAAGAGCTGCTTCGGCGGGACTGCTTGCTGACGACGGTGGGTGGCGACAGGGCTCCGGCCTGGCAGGGAGGCGGCGAGCCTAGCGCGCCGGAGGTGGGGACGGGGCCCTGCCGGCGGCTGGGTCACCGGAGCGGCGCGGCGACGAGGGCGAGGACGCGGGCGGCGTCGGGCGCGCAGGGCGAGGAGGATTGGGGTCGAGGATCCCCCTGGTGGCGAGCTTGAGGGGATCGGGCGCTGACGCTCCCCTCGTGGCGATGCAAGGAAGAAGGAGAGGGGGGATCGAGAGAGATGCGGGTGCGGTCTCCCTGGCGGCGCTGGGGAAAGGAACGGAGGAGGAGGAGGATCGAGGGATGCGGGTTCGAGCTAGGGTTAGTAGCGGGGCGCGGCTGGGCCTGATTGGCTTGGGCTGCAGATGGGCCTGAACAGAGAGGCCCAAGGGGCACTGCTGCTAACTCCCTCTCTCCCTAATTATCTCTCTATTTCAAGGAAACAAAGCTTAGAAGAAATGTCGAGAGAGATTAGAGTGGAGTTTGGGTATGGGGATAATTTTCCCGAACTCACAAAAATACGCTTGTTCCGAGAAAATAGAAAAAGGCAAGATCGAAAGATGTAAATTCAAACTCATTTGAATTTCACTCAATTGGTTTGAATTAGGACTTGGAAAAGGAAGTTCCAAAAATGTTGAGATTTTTGGTGAAGCTCCGGAAAATGCCGAAAGGATTTATGGGTAGAGTTGGAGACCAAGAATTGCGATAACAAAGGCATTGGGATTTATTTGCAAGTGTGTTATGATCAATTCCAAATAATGAAATATTTATTATAGCTCCCTAATAATAGTAGGAGACTTTGAATATGTTTTAAAGAGAAATCACCATGTGAATTATCCCTCGATTTAAGTGGACCGAAAATCCATACGGTTTATACTTGAGTTTTAAAAAGGGGTGCAAGATGCCATGATGCAATGCACATGAAGCAAAGAGATGAGATGCAAGACAAAACAAAAACCCAACCATGAAGGAAATATCAAAACACATCTCCGGAAAAGGCAAGAGTTGGAGTTACGAATATGGAAAGTTGCATCCGGGGCGTTACACAACACCACGCCGTCGTGCTGCCGTTGGAGCAATCTTCCTCAACCTCTCCTTCCTCCTTGCTGGATCAAGACGAAGGAGACATCGATCGTCCCGTACGTGTGTTGAACGCGGAGGTGCTGTCCGTTCGGCACTTGGTCATCGGTGATCTGAATCGCGGCGAGTACGACTACGTCATCACCGTTCCTAGAACGCTTCCGTGCGCGATCTACAAAGTGGTATGTAGATGCAATCTCTCTCCCATGACTCGTAGCTTAGATGAACTCATAGATGGATCTTGGTGAAACCGTAGGAAAATTTTTTATTTTCTGCAACGTTCCCCAACAGTAAGACTAGTGTCAAAAAATGTCTTACATTATGGGGCAGAGGGAGTATGTTATTTATTTCCCTTATGCAAAATAACTCTAGTTGCTTGGTCATGACCGGAGACTATCTTTGGTATTAGAACTCCAGTTATACCAATTGGTTATTTGCATCTCAAGTTAAGTTAGTCACTATTAATCAACAATGAAATGTGTATGTTGGTTCTTCGATAATTGATGGTACAGATGGGCAAAGCAACAATGATATATCCCACTGGATTAATGGTACAGATGGGCAAACCCTTTAATATAAGGGTGGTGGCTTCGGTTCCTTAGGCTGAACAGTTCAATATTAGTAGCAATCCGTTCAATATACTTATAAAAAATCAAACATACGGTATTAACATAACATACAAGGGAAAATGGAAATAACTTATATTGAATATCAGTAAGGTTAAGAAATATGCAGACAGAAGAAAGTCGGATTCCCCTATTTAATATATTGCGGCAAGTAGATGAGGTTGTATTGAAATGTGATATCTAATGCGTTATGCAAAGTCAAGTGATCATACGAATCAGAAAT
Organism: Aegilops umbellulata; assembly: GCA_032464435.1. Classification (NCBI taxonomy): domain Eukaryota; kingdom Viridiplantae; phylum Streptophyta; class Magnoliopsida; order Poales; family Poaceae; genus Aegilops; species Aegilops umbellulata. Next base: position 69,438,065 of record CP136060.1, on the reverse strand, counting down.
TTCCTTTCATTAAATATATTGTCAATCAACCCAGTTGATTCATAGACCAATTTTGTGATGGCTGTTTCCTTATAAGCGGCTATATATTGCGTGTGCGTTGCATCACCCAAACCAGACCGCTCGTGAACAACTCCTTCGATATCACGCCATTCCAGTGTCCTTTGGCATGTCGTCCTCAGACTTTCCTCTGGCTTCAACAATGAGGGGGCTGAGGATCAACATGAAGATCAGGAAGAAACAACGCAACTGCTCCATGACATTCTGGCTCAACCGAAAGATGAGCAAGAACCTAGATCACCAGAGGTTTGCATCTTCACCTTACCAACAAATCCTCGTGTTGGCGAGGGAACCACACCGAGGTCTAAAAATCTTAAGACCCTTAAGATGCATACGCACAACCTGCCTATTAACTTCCCACCCATGCTACGTGACTGCTAAATATGCTCAATGATAATTGATTTTGCTTATCTCTTATTTATCCCTACCAACATGCTATTTCTGCACCTACTGTCTTTGCCTCGAAGAAGTACAAAATGGAGTTCATCACATCTACCAATGCCCACATCCAGCTCACAACCCCTATCACTTCCTCTATCATTGAATTTTAGACGCGCTATGATCGTGTAGAATATTAAAAAAAATTAAAAAAACAATGAGCCGACACATTAATAAATTATACTTCTATAAATCCTAGAACTCCCACATGAACGCACAAGCGGCCCTAAACTATAAAATCCATCCAGGATATGTCAATAAGAACTCTAGATATCACGTCAATCCGAACTATAAAGTCCTAAACTATATATTTGACTACTTTATATTTGATCAAACTGTCAAACATGGACTAGATATGTTAACCTATCTACTCTCATTCTCCCTACATGTATGAATCTCTTTCCAAGAATCCTTGAAATCCTTTCCTTCCAAAACGTGATAGTATCAAATCTCCCGGCGTGGCCTACCATAAGTCTATCAGCCCCCTTGAGTTCAATGGGTGGGGCCCATCATGGCCATTAACGTTCTCTTAATCTTATTTGCTTAGAATGAAAGTTCAGTTCTGCTTGTTCCCGTAGGGAAAGGGAGACATATATAGGAACTATATAATCCGACGTTGATTTATTTGCCCGTGGAGTATGGAATCAAAATAAATGCTTTCCCTATTATTTGATAGGTTTTGTAATGGAAACATGCACGAATGAAATGATATGGGGCACCTTCCGATCCATATTGCCTCACCATGCGCCATCCAATTCGACAAGGGATCCAGACAACCATGCGCCATCTTCACCACGGCCCCGGCGGGAGGATCCTTCGCGAGGAGACCTCCTACGGCGGGGGCGCTTCTTCTGTGGCATCGGCACCAGATAGGTGGTCACACGGGGTGGGATCGTGGTGACGGCGAGGTCCCCAATGAAAGCAGGCCCGTTTGTCCAACATTATCTTTATTGAGCTCTTTTCCAGTCACTCAATATGAATTTTCTTGTATCCTTCAAAGCTTTGTCCTGCTGAACAAGGGCAAAGAAGAATCTAGGCAGAGATGTGTTGTTGAATATGCAATTCTGAGGTTGTCAATTAAGAAGCTATACATGCAGGTTGTCTACAAGCCTATAGTACAAGTGATTTCAGTCTGCAAAGGACCTAGTAGCAGCTAGGGTTGTTGTACTGGAAGTGGAATGAGCTTAATCTTACAAAGACATTATTCAGGGCATGCCTAGTGTCGGGGGAAATCTGCCTCCACGAACACCTATGGGGACCGAGCCCCTTTCTGGTTCGGCGGGGGGCGGAGGTCGCGCGAAGAGCGGATCGAGACGATGCACACAAGGGGTTTACCCAGCTTCGGGCCGCACGGATGCGTAAAACCCTACTGCTGCTTTGTGGTTTGTATTATGTTCTTGCTCGGGGGCGCAGAGTGCTACAGTATACTCGAGCAGCTAGCGAGACCGAGCGTGAGTGGCCTCCTCCTGCTCTACATTGCGCACGGGGCCTCCTTTTATATGCGCAAGGGGTTACCCACAGGTGGCAACGTAGGCAGGGGTAAAACTGGAAAACGCTGTGTTGGGTACAGCTGTTTGCACAGTGTTATCATACCTAACTCTGACGGCAGGGGACAAGGGCATTAAATGCCCGTATGGGTCGCTCAAACAGTGCAGAAAAGGGACCGTCGGGGGCGCCACCGTTTGCCACGATGGCTATCCTGTCAGCGTTGCTTCGCCACCGCATGCCCCTGGCTACACAGCCTCTCGCCACGTATGCCTGGAACGGCCCCAGAGTGACACGTTGGTGGATGAGCTAGAGCGCAGGCGCGGGGTGGTAACTTGTCGCGGCAAGCGCCTTGCCGCGGCCGATGTCTTGCCGCGTCCGGGAGCTTGTCGCTCACCGGGCCTTGCCGGGACGCGTGGTGCGTCGCGGCAAGTTTCTTGCCGTGCCCTGGTTGGCCTTCCCGGCAAGCTCCTCTTGCCGGGGTCTTGTGCTTCGAGCGGCCGTCCCGGCAAGCTCCCCTTGCCAGGGCCTTGCCCTCTTCGGGTGGCATTCCCGGCAAGCTCCTCTTGCCGGGGCCTTGGCTCAAATACTTTGTTCTTGGATGGCCCAAAAAGGGGCCATGGAGGGGTTTTTTTGGCGGTCACCTGGCAAGCCTTGCCGCAGGGTGCTACGACTGCCCGTGCACAAGTTCGGGGTACTAAGGTACCCCTATTTTAGTACACCGACAGGAGCCCCCGGGCCTGGGCCATACACGGTGCCGAGCGCTGTTGGGCCAGGCCTAAAACAGTGCACGGGCACGCGCGGCCTGGGTCACGCTGTATCTTTTTTTTCGCATCCACCACGCCCTCCCCGAACGGCACGCGTCGAACACGGCATCGTGGGGAGGGGCGTGCGTGACGTGGGCGGCGTGCGCGGGGCTGAGCCCCGCAGGCATGCGTCACGTCGTAGGTGATTTCTTTATTCGGAAAGGCGAAACGTCCGCCCCCCTCCCCCCTTATAAGCAGGGGAAACAGGGGCAGTCCGCCCACCCGCCAGTTGCTATTCCTCGAAAATCTCCGCCACTTCCCAAGGAGAGCAGCGCTCCGCCCCCCCCCCCCCCCCGTCGCCACCAGCACCACCAACGCCGTCGACTTCCCTCCCTGCTTCCGCCATGGCCCCGAAGGGTGACAAGGGGAAAGGGAAGGCCGCGAAGTCGGCCGAGGCGCAGCGGCTAGAGGCGCTGCGAAGGGAGCGGGCAACCTTCCCCCCTCAGCTCGACGCGTTGGACCTGAGGGAGGAATTCTACCTCTTCTGGTCGACGGAGACGCGAGCGCATCCGCGCACGAGGGTCCTTCCAGCCGCCGCCCAGAAGAAGTATCCGACTGGCTACCCCTTCTTTCCTCTGTTCTTCTATTGCGGGCTTTGCCCGCCCTTCTCTGATTTTTTTTGCGACATCATGAACACCTGCGGGTTCCATCTCCTTGAGTTCACCCCCAATGCCGTTCTAACCATAGCAGTTTTCGCACATCTTTGCGAAAACTTTGTCGGAGTCTACCCAAACGTAGCCCTCTTCCGCCACTTTTTCACGCCTCGAGTTGAGAGAGGAGAGCCTCTCTCCGGCGGAATCGCCTGGGTCTCGAATGCGTGGCGGCCTTAAGCCGCTTCATCTCCCGCTTGGGACAAAAGGCACTACCCCTTTACCGCCTCCTAAGGCGCACCGAACACTTCGAGTGGACGGACGCAGCCACGGCCGGACTCGAGGAAATAAAGGCCATCTTGGCAACAAACCCCGTCCTAGCCGTGCCGAATACCGGCGAACCCATGCTGTTATACATTGCCGCAACTCATCAAGTTGTTAGCGTAGTACTCGTCGTCGAACGGGTATCGGACGGACACAAACTACCCCTTCAAAGGCCGGTTTACTACGTGTCCACTGTCCTCACACCATGCAAATCACGGTACCCGCATTACCAAAAGATCGCATACGCGGTGTTTATGGCATCCCGGAAGCTACGACACTACTTTCAAGAGTGTTCTATAACAGTAGCCTCGGAAGTACCACTCAACGATATTATCAACAACCGCGATGCAACGGGCCGGATAGCGAAATGGGCCATAGAGCTCCTCCCATTCAATATAACCTACAAACCACGGCGAGCCATTAAATCACAAGTCCTAGCCGACTTCGTCGCCGAATGGACAGAGGTCGAACTCCCTAAAGAGTACGGCACATACTCAAACTAGATCATGCATTTCGACGGCTCCAAAATGTTGGCCGGACTGGGGGCTGGCGTTGTTCTGACGTCCCCTACAGGAGATACAGTCCAATACGTACTCCAAATCATGTACACGGACTCCAACAATGCAGCCGAATACGAGGCCCTTCTACATGGTCTCTGGATGGCAGTATCCATGGGCATTCAACGCCTGGAAGTACGCGGGGATTCAAACCTCGCGATATCCCAAATAAATGGTGACTTCGACGCCAAAGACCAAAATATGGCAGCTTATCGCAACGCCGTCCTAAAAATGTCAGCTCGGTTCGAAGGACTGGAGTTTCACCATATCGCCCGAGAAAATAATCAGGCAGCGGATGTCCTGGCACGCATCGGAGCAAAACGAGATGCGGTCCCCCCCAACATCTTCTTAGAAAGATTATTTAAACCATCCGTAACATGGGAGGGGGAACCCTCGGGTAATAGTCTGGACATAACCGCACAACCCGACGCCTAACAGCCAAACATAATTGGTGGCTCCACCATCGAAATTACACCCTCGGCCCACATAATAATGGCGGTCATCGCTGAGGGAGTCCTGGATTAGGGGGTGTTCGGCTAGCCGGACTCCAGGACTATGAAGATACAAGATAGAAGACTTCGTCCCGTGTCTGGAAGGTTCTTTCCTTGGCGTGGAAGGCAAGCTAGGCGTGCGGATATTCAAGATCTCCTACCAATGTAACCGACTCTGTGTAACCCTAACCCTATCCGGTGTCTATATAAACCGGAGGGTTGTAGTCCGTAGGACCCCGATCATTATTCATCATCATACCCATAGGCTAGCTTCTAGGGTTTAGCCTCCTTGATCTCGTGGTAGATCTACTCTTGTACTACCCATATCATCAATATTAATCAAGCAGGAGTAGGGTTTTACCTCCATCGAGAGGGCCTGAACCTGGGTAAGATAAAGTGTCCCTTGTCTCCTGTTACCATCCGACCTTGACGCACAGTTCGGGACCCCCTACCCGAGATCCGCCGGTTTTGACACCGACATTGGTGCTTTCATTGAGAGTTCCTCTGTGTCGTCGCCTTCGGGTCCGATGGCTCCTTTGATCATCAGCAACGACGAGGTCCAGGGTGAGACTTTTCTCCCCGGATAGATCTTCGTCTTCGGCGGCTTCGCTCTGCGGGCCAATTCCCTTGGCCATCTGGAGCAGATCGAAAGCTACGCCCCTGGCCATCAAGTAAGGTTTGGAAGTTCAAACTACACGGCGGATATCCGAGGAGACTTGATCTTCGACGGATTCGAGCCACAGCCAAGCATGCCGCACTATCTCGAGGGACATGATATGGCTCTGTCCCCGAACAGTGTCCTGGAGGCCGCATACGCTCCGGCCCCGACCCTCGATTCGGAGCCCGTTGCGTTCATTGAGGATGAACGATTGGACGTCACCTCAGGGGCTGCGATCTCAAAGGCGATCGAGCCGAACGCGAGCCCCGCACTCCGCATGGCTCGTGACTCCGAGGAGCCGGACTCTTCCCCGAGTTCCGAAACTCCCTTGCCCCTGCCGATCGAATCAGATTGGGCGCCTGTAATGGAGTTCACCGCCGCGGATATTTTTCAGCATTCACCCTTCGGAGATATACTGAACTCTCTTAAGTCTCTCTCTTTGTCAGGAGAGCCCAGGCCGAACTATGGCCTGCGAGGTTGGGATTCGGACGACGAAGAAATTCAAAGCCCACCCACCACCCACTTGATAGCCACTGTCGAAGACTTGACCGACATGCTTGATTTCGGCTCCGAAGAATTCGACGGTATGGACGACGAATATGGAGACGAACCGGAACCAGCACCTGTAGGGCGCTGGACATCCACCATACGCAATGACGTATTCATGGTGGATACACCGGAGAATATTAACAATGAGGAAACAGGGGGCGAAAAGAAGGGTAAACCCTCCGAGAAGCACTCGAAACGGCGACGCAAACGCCGAGCTAAGCCCCACCTCGATCAGGATCCAGCCATAGAGCAGGACGACCCGGTAGAGGGCGAGCGTGTCTCCGAACAGCCATCCGAACAGGGTAACACGGGAAGAGAGGACGAACAGCCCTCCCCCGGTCATAACAGAACTCCAGACGATACCATGTCGGACAGAATTATGGAGCAGGAAAGTCTCCAAGAAAGGCTCATGGCTACAGCACGCAGCCTGAAAAAGCAGAAGCAAAAGCTAAAGACGGCGGAAAAGGCACTCAAGACAAGATGGAGCAAAGTGATCAAGACCGCAGATAAATACGGCGGCAGCCGCCGCACCAAAAGCTATCCGAAGAGAAAGCTTCTGCCCGAATTCGACCAGGAGGCCATAGAGCCCCCAAACTCGAAAAATAAAAAGGCTACATGGTCGGATGGACGACCCATTGGCCACTACAAAACGGCAAACGGCGCCGCACTTGATGCGGCATGCGACCCAGTCAAAGACTCGCGTCATGGCCCAGCCAGGTCCATTTACGGGCCAAAAAAGCAAGCTCTCACAAGCAATGCAAAAAATCCACCGTCAGAATCCGGCACACCTAGATACAGGGGTGCGGCACACCCTCTATGCTTCACAGATGAGGTCCTGGAATATGAATTCCCGGAGGGGTTTAAAACCGTTAACATAGAGGCATACGATGGAACAACAGGCCCTGGAGTCTGGATTGAGGACTATATCCTCCACATACATATGGCTAGAGGAGATGATCTCCACGCCATTAAATATTTACCTCTTAAACTTAAAGGGCCAGCACGGCACTGGCTTAAAAGCCTTCCAGAAAACACAATTGGAAGCTGGGAAGAGCTCGAGGACGCTTTCCGAGCCAATTTTCAAGGGACCTACGTCCGTCCCCCGGATGCAGACGATCTCAGTCACATAACTCAGCAGCCCGGCGAATCAGCTCGGCAGTTCTGGAACAGATTCCTCACTAAAAAGAATCAAATAGTCGATTGTCCGGACGCCGAAGCCCTAGAGGCTTTCAGGCACAATGTCCGAGACGAATGGCTAGCCAGACACCTCGGCCAGGAAAAGCCTAGAACAATGGCCGCACTCACAAGCCTCATGACCCGCTTTTGCGCTGGAGAGGACAGCTGGTTGGCACGATGCAACCCCAGCGACCCAAGTACATCTGAAATCAGGGATGGAAACGGAAAACCACGGCGAAATAAAGATCATCGCCGAGTCAAAAGAAAAAGCCCGAAGAGCACGGCAGTCAATGCCGGATTCAAAGGCTCACGGCAAAATCAAACAAAGACACCCCCAGAGGATAGTAGGGAGGATCCGTCCAGCCTAAAGAGAATCATGGACAGGATATGTCAGATACACAGTACTCCTGGGAAGCCTGCTAATCATACCCACAGAGACTGTTGGGTTTTCAAACAATCCGGACGGCTTAACACCGAACACAAGGGGCTCGACGCACCAAGTGAGGAAGAAGACGAACCCCAAAAGCAGCAAACTAGGAAGCAAAAGAACTTCCCACAAAAAGTCAAAATCGTGAACTCACTTCACATAACAAGGCATGCGGCACCCATAAAGGTCCGCACATTCAAGCCTATCCCTAGGAAGTCCCGCCACTGGTCTCTCAAACCAATCACTTTTGATCAGTTTGATTATTCTCGTAATATCAAACATGCAGGCCGGACTGCCCTGGTACTTAAACCAATAATAGACGGATTCCAGTTTACCACTGTCCTTATGGACGGGGGCAGTGAACTAAACCTGATATATCAGGATACAATTCGCAGCATGGGCATAAACCCAACAAGAATTCGTCACAGTAAAACCTCCTTTCAAGGGGTAGCACCCGGCCCGGACACCCACTGTATGGGTTTTATCCGGCTTGTGGTAATATTCGGCTCTGCCAATAACTTTCGTCGCGAAAAGCTCATCTTCCACATAGTCCCGTTTTCAAGTCGCTATCAAGCACTAATGGGACGCGGAGCTTTCGCTCGCTTTAATGCAATACCGCATTATGCATCCCTCACTCTAAAGATGCCCGGTCCTCGAGGCATCATCTCTTTAAAGGGAACACACTAAAATAACACCTCCTCCAAAAGGAGGACTGTGCGGCCACTTAAACAGCCGCACAATAAAATGGCCTCGCCAGCCAAAAAGACTTCAAGTCACAGAAGGCCATGAACCCGGACTCTATGAGTTCGGCAGGAGCCCGTCATCATTGTAGGCTTGTTATGCCACACCAGGGGCTGCACACAGAGACAATAATGCTCGACTTCATTTATTCTTTATTTAATATTTTGTTTTTTATTCCTTTTTGTCCCGCACGACCCATTTTCAAATTAGTTCCTCTCTTTTACAGATGAACGTCGTACGGCGCCCGTCCAGGACACGGCACAGCGGAGACACAGGCGCAGACGTGCAGTAGGGACCCGCCCAAAAGGATTCTTTTTAGATTAAGACCCTGCGTAAACCTTTTTTACTGTCTCTTGCTGCTATACATCCCCTGGTTTATATTACTATAACCAAGGAGGAGACTGGCGTCTTGGCATGTGGCCACGTCAGGATTATTGCTCGTACCTGGACACGAGGGGCTTTTTTCTTCTTTTTTTCAATAAAAAAGGAGGGGCGCTGTTCCGCACACGCTCGCAAAAGTCCGAACACCTTAGGGAGTGTTCGGCGTCGCGAGTTTTGGCACTATATGCATCAGCTCCGAGTCATGATTTTGGTCATATGTTGGGTTGCCCGGCTCCTGAGTTCGGCCACCTTACGTTCCGTTCTGTCGGCTAAGGTAGCACCAGGAGAACTACTGTGATTGCGCCCCAGTTCGGCCGGGCGAGCGCCTCAGTAGAGAAAGCCGAAAACCGACTGTCATGATGTAGCGAGAGACAGGTCGCCACTCGATGACTCATAGGGGTTTATCGAACTCCTCCGTTTTGACGAAGGGCCGCTTCCCGGTCAGGCAAACATGCGTCCCGAATTCGGATAAACGCAGTTGCCACTTCAGGGCTACCTAAAGAGTCCCACTGTCAAGCTCCTATGGCTAAGTGAAAGTGTTAAAGCATTATAGTCCGGTTGCTTGGCCCGCGGCACAATCACCTCCTTTGTAGGACCAAGACGTTGGGTTAAGTGTGAATGTGTTTTCCGCGCGCACCCCCGCATTATGTGCGTGGGGGCTGAAGCCAACGACTGCAATCTTTCAGAATTTAAATTAAAATGGCCGCACAGGAGGTGTTATTTATACTTGAAGGAACAAGTCTAAAAATACGCCATTACAATTCATATAACTACTAGCCTATGAATACATATGCTATCATAAAACAGCATCCTTCGAACACTGCGTCTCTATTATACGAGCGCCTGCGAGGACTTCCTCAAAATAGTGTTCGGCAGGCATTCGGCATTTATCCGAATCACGGGACGCAACAACGGTGGGCTCCATATCCGCCCAGTATGTCTTGACACGGGCAAGAGCCAGCCGAGCGCCCTCTGTGCAAGCTGACCTCTTCAGAGCTTCTATCCAAGGCATCACGTCAAGGAATTGCTGCACCAAGCCAAAATAGCTTTTCGGCTTCGATCTCCCCGGACACAGGCGATCCATGGCATAGCTCATGGCGAGTCCGGACAACCTATTCAGCTCGGCCCATTGGGCCAGCCAATCGTCCATTGCCGGTGGACGCTCTGGATTGGTGAACTGCGACCAGAAGTGTTTTTCCACTTCATGATTTTCCTTATCTTGAAAGTACCTGGTCGCATCAGCGGCACTAGCCGCCAAATCCAGATAGGTGTCTTCCACGCTCCACGCTCGGTCCAACGGGGCGAACTTCGGATCATAAAATTTTCTTCGCAGCAGGAAGGGCTTCCCATCCGCAATCAGTCCGGCTTGACGTAGCTCTTCCTTTGCCGCTCTCATACCAGAGCGGGCATTCTTGGCGTCAGCAACGGCCTTCTCTAAGTCCGTCTGCCTGGCTCGACCTTCCTCTTCCAGAAGCTTGCAACGGTCAGTAGCACTTTTCAATTTTTCGGCAAGATCAGCCATCTTTTCTTTGCTTCGGCAATGGGAAGCCTGTTCGGCTTTCAGCTCTTCGCGGGCTCTTCCGGCAGCCGCATCGCTTTTTCTGGATTGCTCCTTTGCTTTGGAGAGTTCGGCTCTAAATCCTTCTATGACCGCCGCACCATCTGCATCAATTACACATAAGGTAAGATATTGACATAAAGCCACTCTTACTAATAATCGCCAAATAATTTCAAATACCTTGAGCATCATCAAGCCGCTTGTTAACAAGCACGATGTCAGCTTCTGCCACTTCAAGTTGTCGTTTCATTTCGGCAACATCTCGAGTCCGGCTTGATTCCGGACAATTAGCCACCTACATAAAAAGGTGCCATTTAAAGGACCTGGGACTAAGATCCTCTGCGCGCCGCACATCTTTGCGCCACACAGAGTCTCAGGGGCTACTATCTACACAGGGCGCATGTTATTATGCGCAATTAACATTAATGTTCGTTATTTAAAAACGTACCTCAAGGCCTGCCAATAAACTCTTGACGTCCTCGTTCAGCCCGCTTTCCGCGGTTGAAATCTTCTCAATCACCGTGTGCATCAACACACGACGTTCCTCTGAAACAGAGGCTCGGCCCAGCAGAACCTTCAGCTCCTCCGACCAAGCACCAGATGGTGCCGGACTCGTCCTATGGCCTTCTTCGGAGGCCGGACACGGAGAACCTCGAGGGGGCGCATGTTCACCTTCTGCCTTTGGCAGACCCGGAGCAACCCTCTGTGACGACACTTCGGCGTCGCCCGCCTTGCTAGGCGGTGTAGAATGAGGAGGCGTTCCGCTCTCCATCATCTCCGGAAGAAGGTCCCCCGACGACGAGTTCTGCTGAGAAGGGTCGGGGACCGAACTACAAGGTAAGGTTTCGGTTAAAACTTCTTAGAGTATAAAGACTTCTCTTAAAAGAACAACTCTCTTTTTTACTTACGGCTCGTTGGAGGGCTGCTCCTTTTGAGGATTTAATTCGGCCGAGGGGCTTCGCGGCTCCGGGTCCTCTGACGTGGATGTTTTTCCCCGCTTAGGAGCTACGGCTCCCGGGTCTTCAGAGGTGGCCCTTTTCTGTCCCCGAGGAGAGGAATTATCGATTCCCTCCTTCGGAATGGCCTCTTTCGAAGATACCATGGTGCCCTTGTCCGCCCCTTCGCTTCCTTTCAGAGGCACTACCTCCAACATCCGGACTAGCACGGGATCTAGTCTGGTCTCGGGGAGGGGAGCCGGACACCGGATCAGCTTCGCTTTCGCTATCCATTCCTGCATGATGGGAATAATGTGATTAACAAAACAAATTAATTGTGCGGGTGAGAGATCCGGACACAGGGTCACCTACTTTGGTATCCGGGCGATTGCGGCTTAAACCAACATCCTCGGTCACATCCGGACTCGCTTCTTCTTGTCCGAAGAACTGTTTATGCATCTCCGTAGGCGTCATGCCCATGAAATTACGAAGAACTCGCGGCCCCTCTGGGTTGAACTCCCACAAGCGGAGAGGGCGACGTTGGCCAGGTAATATCCGGCGGATCAGCATAACTTGGGTCACCTTGACCAAGTTAAGATCTCCTTTCGAGAGATCTTTTATGCGGCCCTGCAGCAGAGGAATGTCTTCGGGCAAGCCCCGACTTAACCCTGGGTTCATCCACGATGTTAAACGTGGTGGGGGGCCCGAACAAAAGGCTGGAGGTGTCACCCAAGTGGTGCCCCGGGGAGAGGTGATGTAGAACCACTCCTGTTGCCATAAACCGAGCTCCTCTTGAAAGGTGCCCTCGGGCCACGGAGCGTTGGTAATTCTTTTTATAACGGTGCCTCCGCACTCTGTGTGACGCCCCTCGATTATCTTCGGTTCTACCTTGAAGGTCTTGAGCCATAATCCGAAGTGAGGGGTGACGTGGAGAAACGCTTCACACACAACTATGAAAGAGGAGATGTGGAGGATGGACTCCGGAGCTAGGTCGTGGAACTCCAGCCCATAGTAAAACATCATCCCCCTTACGAAAGGATCCGTTGGGAAGCCTAATCCCCGAAGGAAGTGGGAAGTGAAGACTACGCTCTCACCAGGCTGAGGGCTCGGGATCGCCTGTCCTTGAACAGGCAGCCTGTGCGAAATCTCGCTGGTTATGAATCTAGCTTCCCTCAACTTGGATATGTCCTCCTCCGTAACAGAGGAGGGCATCCATCGACCCTGGAGGTCGGAGCCGGACATTGTTGAAGGTCCGGTGCGCCTAGAATCTGGAAGCCTAGGGTGTTGGAACTCGAGGTGATGGGTGAGCGCGCTTTGAGAATAGAAGAGGGAACAGGGCCTTGGTCTCTTTATAAAGAGGTAGAATACCAAGAGCCCTCCCCGTAACCGTCATGGACTAGCCTGTAATTAAGGCAGGACGTGCTAAAAAGGCACGGTTGGGTTACCCACGTCCGTATTAATGAGAATCCCGTTAAAAGGGGGCACACGATCTCTGCTTCGACAAGACGTGCCAAGGAAACCGCCTCGTTGAACGTGCTGCGGTGGAACAGTAAAAATATTCTATACAGAAGGCTTGGTTGCAGTGTTATGACGCACTGCGGAATACGTCAGCAGATTTGATTTGTGTTTGCATTATTCTCTATATGGCTATACATGGAAAGTTGTTTTGCAGAGCCGGACACTATTTCTGGTGTTATTTATCTTCTTGAAGAACTTGGAGGAGGAACCCGCCTTGCAATGCCGAAGACAATTTGCGCGCCGGACTCGTCGTCATTGAAGCCTGGTTCAGGGGCTACTGAGGGAGTCCTGGATTAGGGGGTGTTCGGCTAGCCGGACTCCGGGACTATGAAGATACAAGATAGAAGACTTCGTCCCGTGTCCGGAAGGTTCTTTCCTTGGCGTGGAAGGCAAGCTAGGCGTGCGGATATTCAAGATCTCCTACCAATGTAACCGACTCTGTGTAACCCTAACCCTATCCGGTGTCTATATAAACCGGAGGGTTGTAGTCCGTAGGACCCCGATCATTATTCATCATCATACCCATAGGCTAGCTTCTAGGGTTTAGCCTCCTTGATATCGTGGTAGATCTACTCTTGTACTACCCATATCATCAATATTAATCAAGCAGGAGTAGGGTTTTACCTCCATCGAGAGGGCCCGAACCTGGGTAAAATAAAGTGTCCCTTGTCTCCTGTTACCATCCGACCTTGACGCACAGCTCGGGACCCCCTACCCGAGATCCGCCGGTTTTGACACTGACAATCGCCCCGTGGACGGAACCATTCCTCGCCTACCTTACTAGGCAGGAACTCCCAAAGGACCAAAATGAGGCACGCTGCATAGTGCGGCGATCTAAAGCCTATAAGGTCCACGAGGGAGAGCTATATAAGAAAAGCACCACAGGAGTCCTTCAAAGGTGTATCTCCGAAGAGGAAGGGCGGAGTCTGTTGGCTGAAATTCATGCCGGACTCGGTGGCCACCACTCCGCAGCTCGGTCCCTTGTAAGCAAGGCTTTCCGTACGGGCTTCTATTGGCCGACGGCCCGAGCAGACGCTCAGGACCTAGTCAAATGATGCGTCGGTTGCCAGCTCTTTGCCAACCAAAGCCATATGCCACCCAACGCCCTCCGATCTATCCCCATCACTTGGCCTTTTGCGGTCTGGGGGCTTGATATGGTGGGACCCCTTAAAGGCGGAACCCACAAGAAAAAATACTTATTGGTCATGGTGGATAAATTCACCAAATGGATAGAAGCCAAGCCTGTCAAGACGGCCGAATCCGGACCTGTGATAGACTTCATATCCGGGGTTGTACACCGTTATGGTGTCCCCAACAGCATTATCACTGATAACGGCACAAACTTCACCTCTGATGAAGTAAAGCTGTGGTGCAAAAACATGGGCATTAAGCTCGACTATGCTTCTGTCTATCACCCACAAACTAACGGTCAGGTCGAACATGCAAACGGTCTCATTATGAGCGGCATCAAACCCAGACTAGTGCGGTCCCTCAACGAATCTAATATGCACTGGGTAGAGGAGCTCGACTCCGTAATCTGGGGGCTGCGAACCACGCCAAATCGCACCACCGGATTCACACCATTTTTTATGGTGTACGGCGCTGAGGCGGTTCTGCCCTGCGACATAATTCATGACTCACCTCGAGTGCGCATGTACGAAGAAAGAGAAGTCGAACTCGATCGGCAGGACGACTCGGACGCTTTAGAGGAGGAGCGAGACGTGGCTAAATCCCGTTCCGCATTCTATCAACAGCAAGCTCGAAGATATCAAAGCACAGAAGTACGGGCCAAAAATTACAATGTTGGTGAACTAGTTCTACGCCTGCCGGATAATGGGAAGGTCCATTCATAATCGACCAAGTCCTAACTGGTGGAGCGTACCGCCTGCGAGATGCGTCGGACAACCGACTCGAGCCGAACCCATGGAACGCCACACGTCTCCGAAGATTCTATGCCTAGCGCCGGACTCTGTGTTTGTCTCCTTCCTCTGTCCATTATTTACATTTATACCTTCTTTTCTTTTTTTTACTATGTCTCCTACTCTTTTCTTTTCTAGCCATTAAAGGCTCATTATGTGACGCGTTATCCGCGCTCCTTAAACCTGGGGGCTTCTTTAATAGAAGCTTGTTTATATGGGTTTCACACCCAACGCATGCGTCAGACTTCCGCATGCACCTTTTCTTCGCCATTATATGCAGGGCCAATAGCTCCTGTGCGACGTTTTTCATGCGAATTGGAAGGAGTGCGACACTGTTGGAATGAATGGCTGCGATGCGACGTTTTAGAAGCAAACAATAGCTCCAATGCGACATGGCTCTGTTTAACCATGAAATGCAAAACACGACGGGTTAGCGATTCGAGTTATGACACGCGGGACCTAGAAGTTACTCGCATGCGGGTGGGACCCACAACTTATCCACGCAAGCATGCCCGTGCTCGCATGCTGGTGGGACCCACAACTTATCCACGCAAGCATGCCCCGACCCGAGCCAGCCACGAGCCCGAGCCACCCACCCCACCCCCCCTCTCCCTCCATTGCTTTCCCTGCCCCTTTCCTTTCCCACCTTCTTCTTCCTCTGCTCCGTCAACGAAGCGCGCCGCCGGCGAGTGATGTCTAGCTCGACTTCGGCCTCCCGCCAATCATGGACGCAGTATGGTCCACTGCCGTTGACAAGATGCCTCGATTGCCCGCGCATGGAGCCTCTGAAGCGTTTGACTTGTGTGAGGGAAGAAAATGGCAACCGTGGGCGCGAGTTTGTGAAATGATTGAGCAAGCCACAGCCGGGGCAGGTTAGATCTATGTTGTTGACCAATCCTATGGTCTCCTCTCTCCCGATTTCTTTCTTTTTTCCTTGAATTAGGGCGGCGGATCTGGGTGGTGGATCTAGGATTCATGCGCCTCCGGCGAACTGTTTTTTAGGTTCTGAAGAAATGTGGGCATTTTGAGTGGCTCGATGACTATGTTGAAAGGTTGAAATTGGAGGGATCAACCAGAACCCAAGAGCTCAATTTTGGGGGGCGGCTTGCCGTGGAACAAGCCCCCAATTTGGCGGACAGAGCCGATCCGATGATGCACAGTGCAGAACTGAATTGTGAACTGAAGAAAATTGGCAAGCAACTAAAGCATCTGATCGATTTGAAGCAGCAAGCAAATATGATGGCTGGAGCATTTTATGGTTGTGTCATTGCTATGGGTTTATTTTACTTGATGTTCATCAATCGCTAGAATTTGTTAGAGTTTCAGTTAGTGTGTCAACTAGTTTCAGGGGCTTTGTTAGATGAATTTGAATTAGTGTGAAGCAAAACTTGCTTGAATTATTGTAATGATATTCTCAGGGGCCCTATTCAGTGTTCATGCTCTGTTTCCTCTGTTTTTGGTCTTCAGTTAACAGAGTACACACCCAAATTCAGTTTCTAGTAAAAAAACAAAACTGGGTTGTGATACGTCCAAAACGTATCTATAATTTCTGCTTGTTCCATGCCTCTTTTGGGTGATATTGCTATGATATTTATACACTTCCATACACTTTTGATCATATTTGGACTAACCTATTAACTCAGTGCACCCCAGTGCCAGTTTCTGTTTTCTGTTGTTTTTGTATTTCATTACGAAAACTGCCAGAAAAATTCCGGAAAAAATATATAAAAAATCAGCGTTCAGGAAGCTTCCAGGACCCCGAAGGAGAGCCGGAGGGGGGCCACCAGGGCTCCAGGCGCCCTGGTGGCGCGGCCCCCCTCCAGGACGCGCCGGGGGGGCGCCTAGGCCCCCCAGGCCTCCTCTGATGCTACCCCTTGGCCTATATTTAACACACGTCCCGAAACCCTCAAGACGGGAACCCTTTTTCGCGATCTCATCTCTGTTCCGCCGCCGCCGCGCTTCCAAGATCGGGAGCGCCAGGAGAACTCTTCCCGGCACCCTGCCGGAGGGGAGGATCACCACCGGGAGCTTCTCCACCACCATGGACGCCTCCCGGATGATGCGTGAGTAGTCTCCCTTGGACCATGGGTCCATGACCAGTAGCTATGTGATGTTCTCCTCCCCTTCTTGTGCTTCACTAATTAGACCTCGTGAGCTGCCCTACATGATCGAAGCACATATGTAATCCTTATGCTGTTGCTATGATGAGTTTGCTGGGATCCGATGGATTGTGAGATTATATTCAGATTGTGTTTGAGTAATATATTTGATTTACCTCTTTTATATTTATGTTCGTAAGTAATTCTTGCATGTTCTCCGTTGCTGTTTATTGCTTTGGCCAAGTAGTAGGTAGTAACTCCAAGAGGGAACGTTATGCTTGATTGTGGGTTCATGCCCCTCGATTACTAGCTTGAGTGACAGAAACATGAGTCTAGGGGATGTGATGTTGCCAAAAGGGGGAAAACAACGGTGCTTGTGCCCGTGGGTGCAAGGATTGTTTACTTTATGCAAAGTTCTTTTAATGCAGTTGTCTGTTGCTTTGAGTTTACACTATGGGTGGGGCTCGCAACTTAATACCAGCGAGATGTTCTGGATAGATATCTCAAGGTGGATGATTAGTAGTAGATGCAGATGGATTTCGGTCTACTTACCTTGGCGTACTGCCCATGCTTTGAACCTCTACCTTTCTTGCAATATAGTTAGCATTGGTTTGCGCACATAATTCTGTCAATTGCCCAGCTGTAATTTGATTACCTCACATAGCTGTTTTATCGTCTTTTGGGAGAGAGACATCACTAGTGAACATCATGGCACCCCGGTCCATATTACTATCATTGATCACATCGCTATTTACTTTCCGCTTTTACTTACTATTTGCAGCAATACCTATCACTATTATCACTTGAGTTTGATCCTTTGTAAACGACAAGGCCGGAGGGATTGACAACCTCTCTGTACTCGTTGGGAACAAAGTTATTTGTATATGTGTGCAGGTCCACGTTGATTGCTAATACACGGTGCCGTTAGCGATTGACACCTTCTTGTTGAAACTGGGAGTCTCAGGGGATTCGATCCTTGGTATCTTTGCCAAGGGAAACACTTCCGCTACGCTACATCTCAAACCTTCCACTTGGGGTAACCAACGAGGAGCGAGAAGCTAGCAAGAGTATTTCTGGCGCCGTTGCCGGGGACTCCACTCTTCGAGATAGGGGAGTTGCACGCTATCTTTTACCTTTGTTTTTAGTCTTGTTAGTTTACCTTTCAGTTTTTGCTTTAGTGTCTTTTATCGAAAATCACAAAAATAGTTATCTCATTCTTTAGTTGTCATTATGTCGGGTCCTTTTGTCCTTGGCGAGGCAGAAGTTCTCACCTTC
The DNA here is from genome assembly GCA_032464435.1 of Aegilops umbellulata. Taxonomy (NCBI): domain Eukaryota; kingdom Viridiplantae; phylum Streptophyta; class Magnoliopsida; order Poales; family Poaceae; genus Aegilops; species Aegilops umbellulata. The sequence continues at coordinate 69,420,081 of CP136060.1, read as the reverse complement.
AAACAAAGAGGTGGGGAAAGTCTAAAAGATGCTTGGTATAGAATTAATGATTCTCAAAAAAGAGCCACCAAGAAGCAATCTACTACTATCCTGCTTAGAAATTTTTATGTTGGAATTACTTCTTGGAATAGGTTTATTCTAGATACTGCTATCAATGGAAATTTCCTAGAGGCCCCAGTTTGGGAGTCTCTTAGTATAATTGAAAATCTTGTCGGGAATCCCCCTATTGTTAGCATTCAAGAGGACATCACCCTAGCTCACATTATGAAAAAACTTGAAAAGATAGAGCTAGTGATGCCAAATATTAATAAGATGAATGAGTTGGATCATAAGATCCAAGGGAATTTGAATAGGCTCGATAGCTCCATGCATAAAATTTTCAAAACTTTGGAGACCATCAAATTCCATGACTTGGACTCTTCTAGGATAGACAAGATTGAGGAAATCTTTGACACTCTAGGAACTACCTTCTCCTCAATAAAAACTAAAAAGGTAGAAACTCCGGCAAAGAAGGAGCCTAAGTTCGTTCACGCTCCAAAGGCTCCCCGTTCTAAAAGTAATCCATCTATTGCAAAAGGGGTTGAAACTGTAAAGACTTTGGAAGAAACACCCCTCTTTGATGAATTAAATGAATCTTCCCTTGACTTTTATCCTTTTGGACTTCTTCCTAGAAGTATCCCTATGAGGCCTTTGTTTGAAATTCCTCTTAAGACTAGTTGTATTATTGAAGAGCTTTTTGATGATCTTGATGATGGTTCAATTGATACAACTTGATCTCTATGCATTATGCCTAGCTTAAAGGCATAAAAGAAAGCGCTTATGGGAGGCAACCCACAATGAACAAAATTTTATTTTGCTTTTGTTGTGTATTGATATTGTTACTACAGTAGCATCATCATTGTATCTTTACTTTTCAGCTTTGTGCCAGGTATAGCCTCTGATTGCAAGAAAGATCAAGAGTTGTGACGTGCTGTCCAGGAAACAGATTCTGTCCTCGTACAGAAAAATTCTTATAAAATCACCAGATCATCTTTTTGGTCTGAATTTTTTCCACAGCGTGCTCTATACAATTCTCTTTCAGGCGTCTGTTCTGAGTTTTTTTATTGGAGTTGCAGAAGTACCCAGAAAAAATCATTTACTGCCTGCTGGTCTGTTTTTCACAGATTCTGTCCTGTTTTGCCTTTCCTTCATTTTGCGAACCTTGAACTTGCTTTTTCTTTGCAAAAACCTCTTGGCATTCTTGAGAAACAGTAGACTTTCAATAATATCTTTATTTCCAGCAAGGAACAATTATAATATTATGGGTACTAACCTCGCTAATCAGATTATGATGAGTTATGTATGAAGGGAGTTTTCAAGTGTGCGAGGGAAGATGATGAAAAGATTCAGGAGTGTCAAACGCTCAAGCTTGGGGATGCCCCCATGCACCCCCAAGAAATATTCAAGAAGACTCAAGCGTCTAAGCTTGGGGATGCCCCCGTGCATCCCCTTCTCCATCGACATTATCAGTTCGTCTTTCGTTCCACTATATTTTTATCACTTCATGTGTTATGTGCTATGCTTGGAGCGTCTTGCTTTTAGTTTCCTTTTAGTTTTCTTTAGCTTTTCATAACGAGTCGGAACTCAGCTTTCTTTATGTGGGAGAGAAACACGCTCCACTTCTACCTAGAACATAACATGGAATTTTCATGTCTATCTTTGTTGTGTGTGTTCTTTGTCTTTCAATAGCTACTTTCATGCTCAGCTCTTAGTTGTCATGCTTATCTTTTTAAAGAGTTTTTGTTTAGTTGGTTGATTGAACTCTCTTTATACTCATGATTATCTTATTAAGAGAGTTTGCTTATGTTGCATTGGTTGATATGTCTATGATAAAGATGCTACGTGCATGATGTTGCTTGGTAATTCATGTTTACTTATGGTTAGTCTCAAATAGCTGGAGGGTTTCCAATGTGTTATTGGAGTACCAACATGATTTGTTTGGATATAATGTGGTATGGTTTAGTGATATCTTCCTTCGAGAATTTATTTTGATTGACTTGGCGTATGCTCACGCATATTTAAGACTGTAAAGAAAGTCTGTCAAGCCTTGATGATCTTTTATTTCTGAGTAGCGATATAACTTCCATGCCTGATTCAATGTTGCTTTGTCGCTCTGCATGATTATGACCGTCGTTGCTCTCTTAGTTGGTCGCTCCCAGTCTTTTGCTAACCTTCGCCTGTACTAAGCGGACTGACTGCTTGTGCATCCAAATCCTTTAAACCAGTTATGCCATATGAGTCCACCATACCTTCCTATACATTGTATTTACCTGCCATTCCTAACGAAGACTTTCATGTGCCGTCTCGAAATTATTCAAATAAAGCATTCCTATTTTGTGCCTCTGTTTTAGTTCATGAGGAAGTAGTAGTTAATTCATGATCTTTTTAAGTTGGACAAGCTTCACCCCGGGATTGCATGTATAATGTGCAACCCATAATATGAGAAGGAATTGGCATAGAGTGCACCCGGCTCATTAAAAATTAATATAACAAACGAACCCTCCTTCACGCTTTGTTCATGAGAAATCAGAAAACTTTGGCAGTGATAAACAAAGGAGATTAAGAGGATGTTATGATCCTCATTCGGGAGCCATTCCTCGAAACTTGTCCAGCTCAAGAGGTAATTGGGTTATCTGCTAGCATTCGTTGACAAAACATGCATATCCAAAAATAATAATTATTACCTCTGTTTTTAAAACCAAGAGCTCTGGTACATGCTTTGTCTTTGTTTCCGACTACGAGTTTTCAACCTTGCCAACAAAAGCCACGGTTCGAGAGTCTCCACCTTCTTTTAAAAAGCACCAACTACTGAGAGCATGATTGTCATTCTGAGTGTAATGTGCATTGTCCCAAAGTAGCATTGTCTTTTGCATGATTGTGATATCATTTATTCTGAAATCATTGTATCTAGTCGTCACTTAAACCTTGGAGGTGTCCCTGCATTTATGTTTTGCTTCACTAAAGGGGGCAAGCGAGATATCACTTTATTATATTTACACACCATGCTCATTACAAATCTATTTGATGTTTCAGTTTCATATTGTAAAACTTTCAGTTCTTTGTGATTTTCTCACAAGGCGACTTAATTACTACAGAATCATTGTCTCAGTAAGCTTTTGTCATGTGACTATTAAAAAGTCCTATATGGTTAATAGCATGTCACCACAGAAATTATTCTTGTTATCATTTACCTACTCGAGGACGAGCAGGAATTAAGCTTGGGGATGTTGATACGTCCAAAATGTATCTATAATTTCTGCTTGTTCCATGCCTCTTTTGGGTGATATTGCTATGATATTTGTACACTTCCATACACTTTTGATCATATTTGGACTAACCTATTAACTCAGTGCACCCCAGTGTCAGTTTCTGTTTTCTGCTGTTTTTGTATTTCAGGTTTTTCCATTACGAAAACTGCCAGAAAAATTCCGGAAAAAATATATAAAAAATCAGCGTTCAGGAAGCTTCCAGGACCCCGAAGGAGAGCCGGAGGGGGGCCACCAGGGCTCCAGGTGCCCTGGTGGCGCGGCCCCCCTCCAGGCCGCGCCGGGGGGCGCCTGGGCCCCCCAGGCCTCCTCTGACGCTACCCCTTGGCCTATATTTAACACACGTCCCGAAGCCCTCGAGACGGGAACCCTTTTTCGCGATCTCATCTCTGTTCCGCCGCCGCCGCGCTTCCAAGATCGGGAGCGCCAGGAGAACTCTTGTCGGCACCCTGCCGGAGGGGAGGATCACCACCGGGAGCTTCTCCACCACCATGGACGCCTCCCGGATGATGCGTGAGTAGTCTCCCTTGGACCATGGGTCCATGACCAGTAGCTATGTGATGTTCTCCTCCCCTTCTTGTGCTTCACTAATTAGACCTCGTGAGCTACCCTACATGATCGAGGCACATATGTAATCCTTATGCTGTTGCTATGATGAGTTTGCTGGGATCCGATGGATTGTGAGATTATATTCAGATTGTGTTTGAGTAATATATTTGATTTACCTCTTTTATATTTATGTTTGTAAGTAATTCTTGCATGTTCTCCGTTGCTGTTTATTGCCTTGGCCAAGTAGTAGGTAGTAACTCCAAGAGGGAACGTTATGCTTGATTGTGGGTTCATGCCCCTCGATGACTAGCTTGAGTGACAGAAACATGAGTCTAGGGGATGTGCTGTTGCCACAAGGGGGAAAACAACGGTGCTTGTGCCCGCGGGTGCAAGGATTGTTTACTTTACGCAAAGTTATTTTAATGCAGTTGTCTGTTGCTTTGAGTTTACACTATGGGTGGGGCTCGCAACTTAATACCAGCGAGATGTTCTGGATAGATATCTCAAGGTGGATGATTAGTAGTAGATGCAGATGGATTTCGGTCTACTTACCTTGGCGTACTGCCCATGCTTTGAACCTCTACCTTTCTTGCAATATAGTTAGCATTGGTTTGCGCACATAATTCTGTCAATTGCCCATCTGTAATTTGTTTACCTCACATAGCTGTTTTATCGTCTTTTGGGAGAGAGACATCACTAGTGAACATCATGGCACCCCGGTCCATATTACTATCATTGATCACATCGCTATTTACTTTCCGCTTTTACTTACTATTTGCAGCAATACCTATCACTATTATCACTTGCGTTTGATCCTTTGTAAACGACAAGGCCGGAGGGATTGACAACCTCTCTGTACTCGTTGGGAACAAATTATTTGTATCTGTGTGCAGGTCCATGTTGATTGCTAATACACGGTGCCATTAGCGATTGACACCTTCTTTTTGAAACTGGGAGTCTCAGGGGATTTGATCCTTGGTATCTTTGCCAAGGGAAACACTTCCGCTATGCTACATCTCAAACCTTCCACTTGGGGTAACCAACGAGGAGCGAGAAGCTAGCAGGCTGCCGAATAGATGTTGGGCCGTGAGAAAATGGGCCCTGAGAAAATAACCATGCCCAAGACCTGCCCACCCGCGTAGGGGCACCAGCCCACCTCTAACTTCGGCAAATAAAATGGGGCCCAATATAATGTTACTTGTCCTTTTATTTTGCCTTTTTTTGCACTAAATTTTGTGATGGATAATTTTTTGATGCACTAAAGCTAAATGTTAATTGTTTTATGCATGTCTACTGTTCCATGAACTAAATGAGTTGCATGCTTTCATGAAGTGCCTGAAGTAAATTAGTTTGCATTTTCTAGTTGCACCCATGTCCATAGTGGGTTTGCATGGGGCTCCTACTTGCATGTCCATGGTTTGGCCAATATTGTCACATCCCTAGTTCTGGTATGCTCAAGGCTAGCTAGTCATGTGTGCATCATGTTTAAAGTTCATTTAAATTTGAAATGGGGATTTGTGAAACCCTCAGAATCTTTTCTGGAAATGACCCAAATAAAAATTTCTCCAAAAAGGTCCAAGAAATGTTCATGTCTCTCTCTGAAAATATTGGGCAGAGATAAAAATCAAACCAATATTTTTGGGAGATCATAGGTATTTATTTTGGGCATTTGGAGTTAATGCATATTTATTTGCATTGGATATATAAATGTTATATGTTTTTATATGTCCAAAAGTTATGCCAGTAATTGAGGAGCTCTGGAATAATACCATTAGTCCCTACAAAAATTGGCATAATTAAATAAAATGATTTAGTATTATTACTAAATCAAAACAATTGTCAGAAAATAGAAAAGAGAAATAAATGGGAAAACTTACCTGCACTTACCTCCCTGGCCTGGCCCAGTGGCCAACAGGCCGGCCCAGCCGACTGGCCAGCGCCAGTCGTCGTCTCCACCGCGCCAGGAGGACGCCGGGCGCGTGGTCGCCGCACGCCGCGCGCATGCGCGCCACGGCAGCTGCCTGCCTGCCCCTCCCCTCCTCGCTCTGGCCTTCGGACGACGCCACGCGCCGCCCCGACCCCCTCGCACTCTCTCCCGTTCTCCCTCCTTCCCTGGAACTCTCCCTCTCCCCGCGCCGAAGCGCTGCCGTCGCCGCCGACAAGCACCACCGCGGCCACCGCCTCCCCCTCGCTCTCTCTCTGTGTCTGCAAGTTCCGCGCCGCCGTCTGCTACCTCCCCGTCGAGCCACGCGACGCGGGAAGCCCTGGAGAGCTGCTATCGCCGCCGTCTTCATCTCCGGCCGCCGGAGATCGCCCCCGCCATTCCGCTCGCGTTCGGCCTCCCCCGAGCTCGCTGACGTTTCCACCGGAACCGCTGTGAGCCCCGCCACCGTTTTCCCCCTTCTCTCCTGCCTCCCCGTGCTCTGTAAACCACAGCCGCTCGAGCCCGAACTCCGGCCGCCGCCGCGAGCTTCGCTCCGGCGAGCTCCGCCGTTCCCACGGCCTCCCCTGAGCGCGGCTGGATCCGCCCGTGCACGGGCTACCCGCCGGTGGCCTCCGTGCGCCAAACCGTGGCCCCTAGCCCCATTCCGGCGATCTTCCGCCGTGGCTCGAGGTCGTCGCCGGCGGAAACTCCGGCGACTGACGTGGCACGTCATTAGCGCCTAATCCCGCAACTTAAACCCACCCTAAGCCACTGATCGTGGGCCCCAGGGCCAGGTCAAACCCCAGTCAGTGCGGGTTTGACCGGGTTTAGCCCCTGTGTCACTGACGTGTGGCCCCCACACGTCAGGTTTGACCCCAGTCAGCGTTGTTGACTTGCTGACGCAAGCATGACGCAATGCTGACGCAGTTATTCATTTTTCTGGATTTAATTTTAAACAGGAAATTCCAGAAAATGATTCAAACTTCAAAAATTCATATCAAATCAACCGTAGCTCAGATTGAAACAAGTTATATATGAAAAATCATCAGAAAAATGCAAGGAACCCATTTATGCTAGTTTCATGCATGAAAAACCAACTTATACTTGCTGTATAAGTGAAAATGTAATAATGGCATGTTATATACTTCACTTGGGGTTTGCATATGAACCCTTGGTTCATATGAACTTCAACCAAATAAACTCTAGCTGCATTAGCTCAAACAGCATCACATTCTCATGCCATGTTCATGCATCATATTGTTGAAACCCACTAGCATGTGTAGGAGTTGATTGAGCCATGTTGTGCTTCTACCATGCCATGCCTGCTATTGCTTAGAGTTGTGTCAGGTCTGATTCATTAGGAATGGATTGGAGTGATATGATATGTTCTGATGCTGAGAGTTAAGTGTGTGAACACGATTTGGTAAAGGTAGCGGTGAGAGGCCATGTAGGAGTACATGGTGGGTTGTCTCATTGGAACCGTCCCTAAGCACTGAGTTCTATGTATGTTGTCCAATGACTCGATACTACCACACATTGGGTTCCGGTAACTCGACCCCTCTCAACTTATTAACCAACTTGATCTCTGTCCAGGAGTTGCAAATAGTTTCTGGTGTTTGTAGGTAGTGTTAGTAGTCTACCAAGTGGCACCCGGCCAGGTGGGCTTGGGACAGACTAGGCACAAGTGGCACGGTGTACCAAGCGTAGATCCACCCGGCGAGGTGGGCTTGGGAACCCTGCACACATCGTTTGGGGCCGTGAGCGACACCCCGGCCGGATCTCCTTGCGGATGGAACCCGAATAGGCGATAAACCTGGACTAGAGTCTTGTGTGGTTAGTCAGGTCGTGGCCGACACCCTCGCCAGGCTTCCGCTTGAAGGTTGCCGAGATACATGACGTGTACATGGCGATAAGTGGTGAGAGCGTGTGTGAAGAAGTACACCCCTGCAGGGTTATCATGATCTATTCGAATAGCCGCGTCCTCGGTTATGGACTTCTTGGATGCTTACGTGGTACATAGACAACTTGAAGTGGATACCATAAAATGCTCAAGATAAGTGTGAGTGCTATGGATGGCCTTCTCGTAGTGAGACGGGGATGAATCCATAGTAGTGTTTTGATGTGGTGATTAGTGGACTCGTGTGCGCCTTTTCAAAAGAGTTACCAGCAGTCGTAGAACAGGATAGCCACAGAGTCAAAGCTGGCTTGCTGCAACTAAACCCCACATTACCTCCTTGATACTAATGCATGTATGATAGGATCTGATGTAAGTCTTGCTGAGTACCTTTGTACTCACGTTTGCTTTATTTATGTTTTGCAGATGAGACATCTGTCTCACTAGTAGTTCCGCTTGGACTTCGATAGGTAGCTTGTACCTCAGCTACGATCTTGATCGGAGGTTGTAGATAGTCAGGCTTCTCAGCCTTTTATTTTGTAGTTGTCTGTACTCAGACATTTAATGCTTCCGCTTGTTGCTTGTATGTTCTGAATGATGGGTCATGTGACCCCTGTTTGTATTTAATGCTATGTGGCTCTTCTGGGCCTTTATCTATATGAGTTTGCGTTATGTTGTGATGCCATGTTGTACAACACATACTTGCATGTTATGCGTATGTGTAACGTGTATTGCTATGTGTGGGATCCGACTATCTAGTTGTTTATCCTTGGCAGCCTTTCATATGGGGAAATGTAAGTCTAGTGCTTCCGAGCGATAGTAGTCCGCTACAGCCCGGTTCACCGGAGTCCTGCTAGCCCAGCACTACTACTCGGAACACTTGACTGGCCGGCATGTGTTTCACGTCGTTCCTGTGTCTGTCCCTTCGGGGAAATGTCACGCGGTGTTATCCGGAGTCCTGCCTAGCCTGCTACAGCCCGGGTTACCGGAGTCCTGTTAGCCCAGTGCTACAGCCCGGATAAATACGTTGATGACCGACATGCTCGATGTGATTCATGTATGCCTGTCCTCATAGGTTGGCGCCGCCTTGGGTTCACGACTAGCCATGTCGGCCCGGGTTCTCTGTCATATGGATGCTAGCGACACTATCATATACGTGAGCCAAAAGGCGCAAACGGTCCCGGGCCAGGTAAGGTGGCACCCGTGGGAATACCGTGCGTGAGGCCGCAAAGTAATATGAGGTGTTACATGCTAGATCGGTGTGACTTAGGATCGGGGTCCCGACAGCGTTGGTATCAGAGCCTGACTGCCTGTAGGATTTCCAAGCCATCCTGGTCGAAGTTGAGTCTAGAAATTCTTTAGTTATATAAGGGAATTGATTGTGGAAGGGAACGTAAGGCTCTTTTTACTCCTTATATCTCATGCCCTTCTGATCTGAGTCATCCTATCTTTCCAACGGGGTTAAGGAACTAGGCTTCCTCTTCTATCTATCAGGATCACGTGTTACTACTCCGTAGTCTCTTAGGATTGGTTGATGAGAGTCATATCCCAGTTCAAGTACCTCCGGTGTAGTCAGTTTAGTAATATTTCAGAACCTTGTGTGATGATGTTGATTATGGTGCTACCCCATCTTTTGCAGAATGTCTCATATTGAGCATTTTACTGCCGTTATGCTGCCGGAATTATCCTAGGAGTTTGAGAGATACTAAATTCTTGTGCTACCTTCTGCATCCTATAGTTGATGCTGAATCCATCCTTGTTTTCCTTGGTTACGCTCTTCAGGATGTTGCCGGATAAACGAAGTTATGTTGCTCGTAGCCAGAACCACGGAGATGGTAGGGATGAGGATCCTCCCGATCAGTCTTCGTTGGCAAAGTTCATGTTAGAGGTTGAGATGAACAAGCGTGAGACCAACCGCTTGTTGGCACGTATCGAGGAGAACACCACACCTCAGTTCAAAGGGTCTGCAACCATTCATGACTTCATTCGCTTGCACCCACCCACTTTTCATCATTCTATTGAGCCACTCGATGCAGATGACTGGCTTCGTAGTATCACACACAAGCTGCGTTCTGCGAACGTAGCTGAAGGTGACAAGGTCATCTATGCTGCATACCATCTGGAGGGTCCTGCTAGTCTTTGGTGGCAGAACTATGAGGCTATGCTTCCAGTTGGTCAGATTCCTACCTGGAGAGATTTCGCTGAGGCTTTTCGCGAGCATCACATTCCTGAAGCCCTCATCGATCGCAAGAGAGAAGAGTTCTGTAGTTTCACCCAGGGTAAGATGGCTGTTGATGCTTACAGTAGAGAGTTTGAGAATCTCGCCCGCTATGCTAAAGAAGAAGTGTCCATAGACGCCAAGAAGCAAGCTAGGTTCCGGAAGGGTCTCAACCCCAAGTTGCGTCGTGATCTCCATTTGCACCATTGCAATACATTCCAGGCTCTTGTGAACAAGGCCATTAACGCAGAGACAGCTCAGCTCACCTACGAGGAGTCTCGCAAGCACACCCGTGATTTGGTTTCTTCCTCCCGTTCTAGTTCGCAGAAGCGCCGGATTTGGGTTCCGAACTCTGCTCTTCCACCCGGTTATTCACCGAGGCCATCTTGTGTGGCGCCTCACCCAGTTCAGCCATTTGCACCACCCAAGCCTATTGGCAGACCGCTTGTCAATGCGGGTCCACGTCCTACTTTCAAGATTTGTTACAAGTGCGGAGAGCCAGGCCACATTGCCCGTATTTGCACTCAGACCAGTGTTGCTCCATCTCAGCCCGAGAAGTTTGTTGGCCGTGGAAGTAAGCCATCACGCAAGATGATCGGTGCCCAGACAGCTCCCACTGAACATGGGCGTGTGCATCACGTCTCAGCTAAAGACGCTTATGATGATCCAGATGTCGTTCTTGGTACACTCCTTGTAAACTGTCATCCAGCTTCGGTTCTATTTGATACTGGAGCATCTCATTCCTTCATTTCCGAAAGTTATGCCCGCTTGCACGACATGTCGTTTTGTGATATGCCCTCCCCACTACTCATTCAGACTCCTGGATCCAAATGGCAAACTTCTAGGATAAGTTATGGCAATGAAATCCTTGTTGACAGACTTGTATTCCTTGCATCACTTGTAGCCCTCAAGTCTTCAGATATTAACATCATCTTGGGTATGGACTGGATGAAAGCTCATTATGCCAAGATTGACTGTTACACCAGGTCTGTTCAACTTACACATCCATCTGGCAAGATAGTCACTGTCTCCACTAGAGTTGCAAAGCGTCAACTCTATTCTCTTAATGCCAGCCCTCTTCCAGACCTTGAAGATATCCCGGTAGTCCGTGACTTTCTGGATGTCTTTCCAGAAGAACTGCCAGGTGTTCCACCTGACAGAGATGTAGAATTTGTCATAGATCTTATCCCAGGAACCGCCCCAATTTCTAGGAGACCTTACAAGATGGCACCCTTAGAACTAGCCGAGCTTAAGAAACAACTCGATGAGTCCTTGCAAAAGGGTTTCATCCGTCCTAGTTCTTCTCCCTGGGCTTGCCCCGTCCTCTTCGTCAAGAAGAAGGATGGTACGGACCGGATGGTTGTAGATTATCGTCCCGTTAATTTGGTCACGATAAAGAACAAGTATCCGCTTCCCAGGATCAACGACCTGTATGATCAGCTCGCTGGATCCTCAGTCTTTTCCAAGATGGATTTAAGGTTAGGCTACCACCAAATCAAGATCAGAAACGGGGACATTCCTAAGACGGCTTTTGTCACTCGTTATGGCCAGTACGAGTACACCGTCATGTCCTTTGGTCTAACCAATGCTCCAGCTACCTTTTCCCGCTTGATGAACTCGATATTCATGGAGTACTTAGATAAGTTCGTCGTGGTTTACCTCGATGATATTCTTATTTACTCGAAGAACGAGGAAGAGCATGCCGAACATCTTAGACTTGTGCTAGAAAAACTCAGAGAGCACCGCCTTTATGCCAAGTTCTCCAAGTGCGAATTTTGGTTGCCAGAAGTGACCTACCTAGGCCACGTGATCTCTGGTAAGGGCATTGCTGTCAATCCCGAAAGAGTTCAGGCCGTTCTTGATTGGACTCCACCTGAAACAGTTAAACAAGTTAGGAGTTTCCTTGGTCTAGCCAGGTATTGTCGCCGCTTTGTTGAAAACTTCTCCAAAGTAGCCAAACCCCTCACGGAACTTCTCAAGAAAGATAAAAAGTTTGAGTGGTCCCCACAGTGTGAGTACAGTTTTCAGGAACTAAAAAGACGCCTGACTTCTGCTCCCATACTTGTGCCACCGGATTTCACTAAGGACTTTGTTATCTACTGTGATGCCTCACGACAGGGACTAGGTTGCATTCTTATGCAGGATCGTCATGTGATTGCCTATGCATCTCGACAGTTGCATCCACATGAGGAGAATTATCCTACACATGACCTAGAGCTTGCAGCCGTAGTCTATGCACTTAAGACATGGAGACATTACCTTCTCGGTGAACGTTGTGAGATATACACTGATCACCAGAGTCTCAAGTATATCTTCACCCAACCAGACTTGAACCTTAGGCAAAGACGTTGGTTGGAGTTGATCTCAGATTACGACTTAGGGATTATCTACACCCCAGGCAAGGGCAATGTCATGGCTGATGCGTTAAGTCGTAAGTCCTATTGCAATAATCTTATGTTGCAGCAGGGCCAACCCCTTCTTCATGAGGAATTCTGTAAGCTTAACCTTCACATCGCTCCTCATGGATTCCTTTCTACCTTGGTGGCGAAACCTACTCTTGTGGATCATATCATAGAACCCCAGAAGCATGATACGGGGATTACCCGGATCAAGAGAAACATTGCCAAGGGCATTGCTGGTAGTTTCTCTATAGATGATCGAGGTGTTGTCCTCTTCGAGAACTGTTTGGTGGTTCCCAAGAAGCAACATCTTCGACAGTTGATCCTTAAGGAGGCGCATGAATCCCCTCTCACGATTCATCCCGGTAGTACTAAGATGTATCAGGACCTACGCCAGAGGTTCTGGTGGACTAGGATGAAGAGAGAAATCGCTGAGTTCATTGCTAACTGTGACGTTTGTCGTCGCGTTAAGGCAGAGCATCAAAGGCCTGCTGGCACCCTTCAGCCTTTAGCTATTCCTGAATGGAAATGGGATAAGGTTGGTATGGACTTCATCACCGGCTTTCCCAGGACCAAGAAAGGGAATAATGCTATCTTCGTAGTCATTGATCGTCTTTCCAAAGTGGCTCACTTCCTACCTGTTCGAGAGAATATCACCGCTAGTCAGCTCGCTGACTTATATATTTCTCGAATAGTTTCACTTCATGGTGTTCCACTAGAAATCAATTCAGACCGTGGTAGTCTTTTCACTTCTCATTTATGGGAGAGTTTCCAAACTGCCATGGGCACCCATCTTTCCTTCAGTACCGCTTTCCACCCTCAATCAAGTGGTCAGGTGGAAAGGGTCAACCAAATTCTCGAAGACATGCTTAGAGCCTGCGTTATCTCATTCGGTATGGATTGGGAGAAGTGCCTTCCTTTCGCCGAGCTTGCTTATAACAATAGCTACCAATCCAGTCTCAAGAAAGCTCCTTTTGAGATTCTATATGGACGAAGATGTCGAACACCTTTGAACTGGTCAGAAACCGGTGAAAGACAATTCTTTGGACCGGATATGATTCAGGAGGCAGAAGAGCAAGTTCGCATCATTCGTGAGAATTTGAAAACAGCCCAATCTCGTCAAAAGAGCCAGTATGACCGTCGTCATAAGGAAGTGGCTTATGAAGTTGGCGACAAGGCTTACCTTCGGGTTACTCCTTTGAAGGGTACCCATCATTTCGGTATCAAGGGCAAGTTGGCTCCTCGTTACATTGGTCCTTTTCGCATTCTCGCTAAACGAGGAGAGGTTGCCTACCAGTTGGAACTACCGCCACACCTTTCTCGAGTACATGATGTCTTCCACGTCTCTCAACTCAGGCGTTGCTTCTCGGATCCCATCCGCGGAGTGGACCACGAAACGCTTGATCTCCAAGATAACCTCACATATTGAGAGTACCCTGTCCGCATTCTTGATCAAGCAGAGCGTGTTACTCGACGTCAGAACATCAAGTTTCTCAAAGTTCAGTGGTCTCATCATTCCGAGAGAGAAGCTACCTGGGAGCGAGAAGATCGTCTTCGACTGGAGTACCCCGCCTTCTTCCCGTCGACCCCTGAATCTCGGGACGAGATTCTTTCGAGTGGGGGCGAGTTGTCACATCCCTAGTTCTGGTATGCTCAAGGCTAGCTAGTCATGTGTGCATCATGTTTAAAGTTCATTTAAATTTGAAATGGGGATTTGTGAAACCCTCAGAATCTTTTCTGGAAATGACCCAAATAAAAATTTCTCCAAAAAGGTCCAAGAAATGTTCATGTCTCTCTCTGAAAATATTGGGCAGAGATAAAAATCAAACCAATATTTTTGGGAGATCATAGGTATTTATTTTGGGCATTTGGAGTTAATGCATATTTATTTGCATTGGATATATAAATGTTATATGTTTTTATATGTCCAAAAGTTATGCCAGTAATTGAGGAGCTCTGGAATAATACCATTAGTCCCTACAAAAATTGGCATAATTAAATAAAATGATTTAGTATTATTACTAAATCAAAACAATTGTCAGAAAATAGAAAAGAGAAATAAATGGGAAAACTTACCTGCACTTACCTCCCTGGCCTGGCCCAGTGGCCAACAGGCCGGCCCAGCCGACTGGCCAGCGCCAGTCGTCGTCTCCACCGCGCCAGGAGGACGCCGGGCGCGTGGTCGCCGCACGCCGCGCGCATGCGCGCCACGGCAGCTGCCTGCCTGCCCCTCCCCTCCTCGCTCTGGCCTTCGGACGACGCCACGCGCCGCCCCGACCCCCTCGCACTCTCTCCCGTTCTCCCTCCTTCCCTGGAACTCTCCCTCTCCCCGCGCCGAAGCGCTGCCGTCGCCGCCGACAAGCACCACCGCGGTCACCGCCTCCCCCTCGCTCTCTCTCTCTCTGTGTGTCTGCAAGTTCCGCGCCGCCGTCTGCTACCTCCCCGTCGAGCCACGCGACGCGGGAAGCCCTGGAGAGCTGCTATCGCCGCCGTCTTCATCTCCGGCCGCCGGAGATCGCCCCCGCCATTCCGCTCGCGTTCGGCCTCCCCCGAGCTCGCTGACGTTTCCACCGGAACCGCTGTGAGCCCCGCCACCATTTTCCCCCTTCTCTCCTGCCTCCCCGTGCTCTGTAAACCACAGCCGCTCGAGCCCGAACTCCGGCCGCCGCCGCGAGCTTCGCTCCGGCGAGCTCCGCCGTTCCCACGGCCTCCCCTGAGCGCGGCTGGATCCGCCCATGCACGGGCTACCCGCCGGTGGCCTCCGTGCGATCTTCCGCCGTGGCTCGAGGTCGTCGCCGGCGGAAACTCCGGCGACTGACGTGGCACGTCATTAGCGCCTAATCCCGCAACTTAAACCCACCCTAAGCCACTGACCGTGGGCCCCAGGGCCAGGTCAAACCCCAGTCAGTGCGGGTTTGACCGGGTTTAGCCCCTGTGTCACTGACGTGTGGCCCCCACACGTCAGGTTTGACCCCAGTCAGCGTTGTTGACTTGCTGACGCAAGCATGACGCAATGCTGACGCAGTTATTCATTTTTCTGGATTTAATTTTAAACAGGAAATTCCAGAAAATGATTCAAACTTCAAAAATTCATATCAAATCAACCGTAGCTCAGATTGAAACAAGTTATATATGAAAAATCATCAGAAAAATGCAAGGAACCCATTTATGCTAGTTTCATGCATGAAAAACCAACTTATACTTGCTGTATAAGTGAAAATGTAATAATGGCATGTTATATACTTCACTTGGGGTTTGCATATGAACCCTTGGTTCATATGAACTTCAACCAAATAAACTCTAGCTGCATTAGCTCAAACAGCATCACATTCTCATGCCATGTTCATGCATCATATTGTTGCATATGATTGTGTATTGATTGCCGACACCGTTCCTTCTCGATAGGTTCTGCTCCGGAGACCGTTCCAGAGTACCTGTCAGAGGAGCAGTGCCCCCCCTGTTGATCTACCAGGCAAGCAAACCCCCTTGTTCATTCCGATATGATCCCTCTCTCGCTCCTGCTCTCTTTTATTGCATTAGGACAACAGCGAATCAACTGCTACTTTATGCTGCGGTAGTTGAACCCATTCCTCTGCATGACCTGTCATTGCCACAGTAAATAGTTGAAACCCACTAGCATGTGTAGGAGTTGATTGAGCCATGTTGTGCTTCTACCATGCCATGCCTGCTATTGCTTAGAGTTGTGTCAGGTCTGATTCATTAGGAATGGATTGGAGTGATATGATATGTTCTGATGCTGAGAGTTAAGTGTGTGAACACGATTTGGTAAAGGTAGCGGTGAGAGGCCATGTAGGAGTACATGGTGGGTTGTCTCATTGGAACCGTCCCTAAGCACTGAGTTCTATGTATGTTGTCCAATGACTCGATACTACCACACATTGGGTTCCGGTAACTCGACCCCTCTCGACTTATTAACCAACTTGATCTCTGTCCAGGAGTTGCAAATAGTTTCTGGTGTTTGTAGGTAGTGTTAGTAGTCTACCAAGTGGCACCCGGCCAGGTGGGCTTGGGACAGACTAGGCACAAGTGGCACGGTGTACCAAGCGTAGATCCACCCGGCGAGGTGGGCTTGGGAACCCTGCACACATCGTTTGGGGCCGTGAGCGACACCCCGGCCGGATCTCCTTGCGGATGGAACCCGAATAGGCGATAAACCTGGACTAGAGTCTTGTGTGGTTAGTCAGGTCGTGGCCGACACCCTCGCCAGGCTTCCGCTTGAAGGTTGCCGAGATACATGACGTGTACATGGCGATAAGTGGTGAGAGCGTGTGTGAAGAAGTACACCCCTGCAGGGTTATCATGATCTATTCGAATAGCCGCGTCCTCGGTTATGGACTTCTTGGATGCTTACGTGGTACATAGACAACTTGAAGTGGATACCATAAAATGCTCAAGATAAGTGTGAGTGCTATGGATGGCCTTCTCGTAGTGAGACGGGGATGAATCCATAGTAGTGTTTTGATGTGGTGATTAGTGGACTCGTGTGCGCCTTTTCAAAAGAGTTACCAGCAGTCGTAGAACAGGATAGCCACAGAGTCAAAGCTGGCTTGCTGCAACTAAACCCCACATTACCTCCTTGATACTAATGCATGTATGATAGGATCTGATGTAAGTCTTGATGAGTACCTTTGTACTCACGTTTGCTTTATTTATGTTTTGCAGATGAGACATCTGTCTCACTAGTAGTTCCGCTTGGACTTCGATAGGTAGCTTGTGCCTCAGCTACGATCTTGATCGGAGGTTGTAGATAGTCAGGCTTCTCAGCCTTTTATTTTGTAGTTGTCTGTACTCAGACATGTAATGCTTCCGCTTGTTGCTTGTATGTTCTGAATGATGGGTCATGTGACCCCTGTTTGTATTTAATGCTATGTGGCTCTTCTGGGCCTTTATCTATATGAGTTTGCGTTATGTTGTGATGCCATGTTGTACAACACATACTTGCATGTTATGCGTACGTGTAACGTGTATTGCTATGTGTGGGATCCGACTATCTAGTTGTTTATCCTTGGCAGCCTTTCATATGGGGAAATGTAAGTCTAGTGCTTCCGAGCGATAGTAGTCCGCTACAGCCCGGTTCACCGGAGTCCTGCTAGCCCAGCACTACTGCTCGGAACACTTGACTGGCCGGCATGTGTTTCACATCGTTCCTGTGTCTGTCCCTTCGGGGAAATGTCACGCGGTGTTATCCGGAGTCCTGCCTAGCCTGCTACAGCCCGGATTACTGGAGTCCTTTTAGCCCAGTGCTACAGCCCGGATAAATACGTTGATGACCGACATGCTCGATGTGATTCATGTATGCCTGTCCTCATAGGTTGGCGCCGCCTTGGGTTCACGACTAGCCATGTCGGCCCGGGTTCTCTGTCATATGGATGCTAGCGACACTATCATATACGTGAGCCAAAAGGCGCAAACGGTCCCGGGCCAGGTAAGGTGGCACCCGTGGGAATACCATGCGTGAGGCCGCAAAGTAATATGAGGTGTTACATGCTAGATCGGTGTGACTTAGGATCGGGGTCCCGACAAATATTTTGAAGATGTTGTGTGCGGTGATTGGGGTGTAGAAATCCGGGCCCGTAGCAACCCATAGCAACACACAAATAATAAACAAAAACAACCCCTAGCAATCCGCAAATAATAGCACAAAACACAAAATATATATAGTAGCATACCCAATGATTATATAGAAGCATAACGATTATATAGAAGCATACCCAACGATTACGGGCCCAACAATTACATAGTAGCATACTCATAGTTTCACGGGGCCTGATAGTCTTACAACTTAAAGTACTAATAAAACATAATAATAGTAGCATAACTATTACAACTTAAAAAAAACTAATACGATAGATCTAAGCTAGATAGATAGGGGTTCTTGGGGTTCTTGGGGTTCTTCTTCTCCTCCTCCTCCGGGGCCACCTCGCTCCTCGGGCGCCCTCGCTCCTCCAGGCGCCGCCCTTCACTCCTCCCCCTCCCTGTTGTTGATGGGGTACGGGAGCGTGTGCATGACGCCGTTGTTGGGGAAGATGCCGTTGAAGTCGGTGAAGATATTGTAGGTTGTGAAAGCTATGAACTCACAACCTACCCAAAACGCTCGCCCAAGGAGATGGAAAGCATCGAAAGGGTTAGTGAAAGTGGCGAGGAGCCCAACCACAACGCCGTTGTGGTTGACCTCCTCAACATGGTACATCCGAGGAGAGCCGCGCGGGAGGTGGCGGAAGCCGGCCGCAAGGAAGAACTCCGTTAACTCCCTTGCGCCCCTCCACCTCGAGATCGCCCAAACTCTAAGGGTTCTCTCGACATACACTCCGGCCGGGTAGAGCCTTTCCGGCGTGGTTGGGGGGAAGCGGTAGGTGGGGCCAGTGTACTGCATGGTGGTGGGGTGGCTCGAGGGCTCGATCGGATTTGATGGAGAAGGAGGGCAGAGAGGATGGGGTTGGATGAGGAGGGAGAGGAAGACGATACTGCCCGGCTTAAATAGCCCAAGTACGACGTGATTTCAATGGTGAAGATGGGCAGGCGGCGTTTGGTGGCGCCCTAGAATTAATGGGCGGGCGGCGTTTGGTGGCGCCCCATGAAAGTGTGTACACGAGTGTGGGAAACGGGCTGCGATCCTTTTGTGCCACCGGTCGCGGGTCAAGGGGGACGGGTTCACGCACGCGTCTGTGCCGTCGTGGGTCAAGGGGACACGCCTGCCCCGGGTTCTCTGCGTGTGCCGCCCGTGCATTCATGCCGTAGCCAACTAATTTGGTGACGCCTCTATTTGCCCATCTTGTAACGGGCAGCACGCCATTTGAACTGCATCGATACCCACATCGATACCCCATGCCAGTTTTGCGTCCTCAGAGAGGAGCACGCCCATGCACATCACGCCATGCAGCGTTGGCTTTGATGCGACGATGCATCGGTTGTAATGGTAGGCATGCGACAGCTTACTGCGTAGGGGTGGCGGAGCAGGGCTACGTCGAGGCCATGCATGCAAGCGGGCCCGCATGCAAGCACGGGCGCAGTTCTGCGTGTGAGCATGCATGCTGCGGGTGGGCACGGGCACGCATGCAACGATGGGAATGGGCAGTGCGTAGGCTTGGTCCATGCATCGCGTCAACTCTTGTCGTTGGATTCAAATGAACGGTCCTGATGCCCCAACGAGAGAGGCTGATCCAAACCCCACCGATTCAACCAATCAGCGCGTCTCACGCGGATTGATGCACACTGATTCAACCAATCAGGGCGTCTCATGCGGATCGATGCACACTGTAGCTAACCCTAGCGCCTGATCTCAACCGTCCACGCACAACGATCGACGACCCAGTAGTGTGCGGGGTTTTGAGGGGTTTTGAGGGGTTTTTAGGGGTTTTGGCTGATTAGGGTTGAGCATAACTAATTGAAAAAAAAAACAAAAAATATAAAACTTGCGCACATAGTCTTATTATGTCGTATAGTAACGAGAAAAAAAATATAAATATGATTTACATACATTTTTACGAAAAATCCTTCACAAAATTGTCATTCCTCGAACAATGTAGTATGGAGTTCAAGGGAGAGAGTAGTGGGCACCCGAGAGTATAGGTGGGGTTTTGAAAATGAAAACTGTGAAAACCTCACCAAAACTTCATTTTGGATTGACTAAGAAAGATCTTAACTTACTTTTCTCATTTTCATGTTTTTAAACTTGTTTTATATATAATTTTCTATTAAACCTTGTTTTTCCCAAAAAAAGAAAATAATAGAAAATTAATTCAATAAATAGTGAGACTTTAGATTTACACTATATAGGTAGAATAGATGTGTAGAAAAATTATTTGTATGGTTTAGACAAGGTGCAAAAAAACTTGCTTAAATATGAGGCCGTTTACCCTACCTTTGAAGGTCATTTGAGACACACTTTTCATGACTATGAGTTCAACTTACCAAAAGGGCTGGGAAAGATCAGCAAACAAACATATTTCAGTTGAGGCACTTTAGATAGCATTAAAACATCAATACCCATCCCTAATTCAAATTTGAGCCCAAATTTGAATTCAAATTTGAATTTTATTTGGCTGGTTTAGACAAGGTACCAACAAACAAGTTTGAATAGAAATACGGGATACATAGTGACTACCAGTATGCACCAAGTTACAAATATTATTACATGCCCCAAATTTCAAAATTGTTCTTTGTTCTACCTCTTCCTACCACGTCGCGTGCCCTTCTTCGCCTTAGCACTTCTTGTTTTTGGTTCAACTACACACACAAATTCACTGATCATCTTGGTTTTTTTCACTGGTCTTTTCAACACCTCGCCAACACCCTCGTGATCAGTGTCTTCAGTCTCAATGTTGACAGCAGTTTCAGTTTCTTCGGTGTGTACCTCAACATGGGTTTCTTCAGTCTGAACCTCGACACGCTCAGGTTCAGTTTCAACCTCGAGAGCAGTTTCTTCAGTCTAAATGTTGACTGCAGCAGGATTTTCTTCACTCTGCTCAGGCTGAGGCACACTTCTCTTCTTTCTACCGCCATTGACTCTTGCTTTTTTTGTTGGCCAACACTGTTCAACAACAAGGGGCTGACTTGCTGTCACATCCCTAGCTAGGCCATGCATTAGAGTGTGCATCATGTTTAAATTTTATTAATTCTGAATTGGGAAATGCCAGAACCCCCAACACACACTCCCCCCCCCTGGAAATAACTAGGGTTTACTAAAATCTTTTTCAATGAACCTGAAATGCCCTTCTAAAATGTTCACCTCTTTGTCTTGGATTAAACCCCCTGGCAAAAATAGTGCACATTTTTCTAGGCCAACAGAAGGTTATTGAATTAACACATAAGTATTTGAATTTGGGCATTTAAAATTTATAAAAATATTTTAAATGTTCAAATATTCTCAAACAGAAATGTTTCATGTTGTTTATACTTTAAATAGTATGCATGAGCAGTTTGGGGATTTTTGGAGTTGTTTAAGTATTTTAAATAAGTCCACAAAGTTGCAGAAATAATAGAAAAAGAAAACAGTTAACCAGAGGAAAACTAACCTGGACGCTACCCACCTGCCGGCCCACCTGGCGGCCCAGCACTGTGCTGGCCCGCGCCAGCCAGCTGCTTCGTCCCCGCCAGGCAGGCAGGGAGCTGACGCCGGCGAGCGCGAGCTCGCCACGGCGCCAGCAGCTTGCCGCCTCGCGCGCCTGGACGCTGGGCGACCCCCACGTCACACCCCGACGCCCTGGACACGTCCATTTCCCCCCTGCCTCTCTCCCTCGCTCTCCCCCGCCATGGCCGACGCCATCGTCGCCGCTCCGCCGCCGTAGCCATAGCTGCCGTCATCCCCGTGCCACCCGACCGTGTCCACGAGCTCCGCCACCTTCTTCTCCTTCGAGCAAGACGAGCCCCGAGCGCTCGCGTGCCCCGAAGCCACCGCACCGACCCCGCCTGAGTCCACCGTCGCCGGAGATCCCCTTCAACGCCGTCGCCACACCAGCTCGTCCCCGACCACGCCGTCTGGCTCTGCGAGTTCGCTGTGAGCATAGCCACCTCCCCATCCTCTCCTTTCCTCCTCTCGTGCACCACAGCGACTGCACGATGCTCACCCGCACGCCCCGCCGCGGAGCTCGTCGCCGACGTGTCTCCGGCTAACCAACAACCACCCCACCGTGTCCAATGGCCTCACCGCAACCCCAGGAGGCCAACGCACTACCGCACGCACCTCGCCGTGCCCCGCAGCCCCGGTTTCACCTTCACCCGAGCCCCGGCGCCGCCAAACTCGTCGCCGGCGCCAACTCCGACCACCCCGACCCCAACCAACTCCACCAAGAGTTGCGGGTCAGCTCCCGCATCACGTAGACGTGCTCCGCCGTCGATTTGGTCGCCGGAGCACGAATCTACACTTCCTCCGCCGCGTCTGGACGTCGCCGGCGGCTCAACGCCGGCGGAGTTGACCCGTTGACCCCCTGGGTCTATGACATGTGGGCCCCGCCCGCTAACTAATCCAAGATTAGGATTAATCTAATCTGTTTAATCTAATAACCCTGACACGCGGGACCCACGCGTCAGGTTTGACCTGGACCGGGTCTGTTGACCTGCTGAGGTCAGCATGACCTCATGCTGACGCAATAACTAATTACTGGATTTATTTTTTTATACAGGAAAATCCAGAAAATAGTTCAAACTTCAAAAATTCATAGAAAATTATCTGTAACTCCAAATGCAAAGTTTTATATATGAAAAATGATCAGAAAAATCCAATCTACCCATTGGTGCTAGTTTCATGCATGTTAAAACAAGTTAAACCCCCTGTTTAGGCATTATAAGATATTACACTAATATGATCTTATAAATGCACTACCATTTGAATCTTTGGTTCAAATGGGGTCATTTCCTTCTGGTTTAACTTGCATTTAGTCAGAACACATCCATATTGCCATGTCATAGCATGCATCATATTGTTGCATATCGTCATGTGTTGTTTATGTTTCGATGTGTTCTCCGTGGTAGGTTCTGCCTCCGAGGATATTCACGAGTATCCAACTGAAGGGCAGTACTCTACTACCACTCCATCAGGCAAGCAACTCATTGATCATTCCGATACAAACCCATGTTCTCGCTTCTGCTCTCGTTTACTGCATTAAGACAACGCGTTTCAAACTGCTGTGTGTCGCGGTAGTTGAACCCACTTCCTTTGCATGACCTGTCATTGCCACAGTAACTAGATGAAACCCACTAGCATGTGTAGGAGTTGATTGAGCCATTACATGTGTGTGTGTTCCTACCATGCTATGCTTGCTATGCTTAGAGTTGTGTCAGGTCTGGCTCATCGGGATGATGAACTGGAGTGAAAGGTTGTGTCGGTGACAAGAGTGAAGTGTTGAACACGATTTGGTAAAGGAATCGATGAGAGGCCATGTAGGAGTACATGGTGGGTTGTTTCATTGAGGCCGTCCTTAGGAACTGAGTTCTGTGTTTGTGATCCATGATACAGTTACTACCACACATTGGGATCCTTAATTGACTCTCTCGGCTTCTTGATCACGCTTGTTCTCTGTCCAGGAGTTGCAAAGTAGTTTCTGGTGTTTGTAGTATGCTGGGGGCCGCACGCGGTGCTGACCATCGGGGTGGGCTGTGTTGCGGTAGGCACGTGGCACGGTGTACCGACTCGCCCGTTTGGTGTCTCGGGAACCCTGTTCACATCGTTCGGGGCCGTTAGTGGAAACCTCGGCCGGACTCCCTGCGGATGGAACCCGAATAGGCGATAAACCTGGACTAGAGACTTGAGTGTTTAGGTAGGCCGTGGCCGACACCCTCGCTGGGCTTCCGCTTGAAGGTTGCCGAGTACATGTCGTGTAAACGGCGATAAGTGGTGAGAGCGTGTGTGAAGAAGTACACCCCTGCAGGGTTAACATCATCTATTCGAATAGTCGTGTCCGCGGTAATGGACTTCTGGGTTGCCTATATCAGTTCATAGACAAGTTAAATGGATACTGCTAAAAATCTCAAGATAAGTGTGAGTACCGCGGATGGCCCTCTCGTGGGATGGCGAGAGAGGATCCACGGTGGAGTATTGTGTTGGTGTTAGTGGACTCGTGTGCGATAAATGTTTTACAAGTGGTGTCTATCGTAGGATAGCTTAGCCAAGAGTCAAAGCTGGCTTGCTGCAATAACCCCACTACCTTCTTGAGAATGTGCATGTATAGTAGGTTCCTGTTGTAAGACTTGCTGAGTACCTCCGTACTCATGTTGCTTTAATCATGTTTTTCAGACGACTGCACCAACCCCTCTGATGGGTTCTATGTAGACCTCGACGTTGACGAGTGACTTATCACCCAGGTGGTGATCCAAGACTTGTGAAGGGTCTTTGTAGATAGACAGGCTTCGTCAAGCCTTCTTTCTTTCTAGTGTCTGTACTCAGACTACTTTGCTTCCGCATGTGCTTGTATGTTTGTATGACTTGAGTGTTGGGTCATGTGACCCCTATCTGTATGAATGATATGTATGGCTCCTCGGAGCCTTCTAAATAAAGTACTTGAGTCGTAGAGTACTGTTGTGTTGCCATGTTGTATTTACTCATATCGGGCATATTGTGTGTATGATTGAAATGCTTGGTATGAGTGGGATCCGACTATCTAGATGTTTATCCTTGGCAGCCTTTCATATGGGGAAATGTAAGTCTTGTGCTTCTGAGCGATAGTAGTCCGCTACAGCCCGGTTCACCGGAGTCCTGCTAGCCCAGCACTACTGCTTGGACACTTGACTGGCCGGCATGTGTCTCACGTCGTTCCTATGTCTGTCCCTTAGGGGAAATGTCACGCGCTGATATTCGAAGTCCTGCCTAGCCTGCTACAGCCCAGGTTACCGGAGTCCTGTTAGCCCAGTGCTACAGCCCGAATAGATACGTTGATGACCGACATGTTCGAAGTGATTCATTTATGCCTGTCCTCATAGGCTAGCGCCGCCTTGGGTTCACGACTAGCCATGTCGGCCCGGGTTCTCTGTCATATGGATGCTAGCGACACTATCATATACGTGAGCCAAAAGGCACAAACGGTCCCGGGCCAGGTAAGGTGGCACCCGTGGGAGTACCGTGCGTGAGGCCGCAAAGTGATATGATGTGTTACACGCTGGATTGATGTGACCTTGAATCGGGGTCCTGACAGCGTTGGCATCAGAGCCGGACTGCCTGTAGGTTCGCTAAGCCAAACTGGTCGATGTCGAGTCTAGAATTGCTTTAGCTATATGTAGGGGAATTGATTGTGGGAGGGAACGTAAGGCTCTTTTACTTCTTTACCTTATGCCCTCTATTCTGAGTCATTCTCTTCTCATTCTACGTGGGTTAAGGACTAGGCTCTCTTCTCTCTATCAGGTTCACGTGTTACTAAATCCGTAGTAACTTATAGGATTGTTGGATACAACGCAGTCCAGTTCTACTAAAGTTTAGTATGTTGCCATTGAACCAGAACCTTGATATGTTGTTGTTGAGTGGTTTCGCAAACTGTTGTGGATGTCTCAAGTCTTTTTCTGAGCATTTACAGCCGTTATGCTGTCCAATTTCATCCAGAAATTCTAATGCCTTTGCACTAATTTGTGCTTTCAGATGGCTACCCATCCCCAAAACCAAGTGGTTCGTCTGACCCGTTGCATCGGTGTATGTGGTCATACCGCCATGTTGGTTCGAGTGATGGTGGAGGCAGGATACCGATGGTACCCTGAATACACCGTCGAAGAGCAGTTTAGAGATTTCAACCAGAGCTAATATCTGTGCACGGTTAGGATATATCCATCCTATCCCGGAGCCACGGAACCACTCCACCGTTCTTATGGACTCGGGATCACTATTGGGATGTCCGTTCAAGATGCAGCCTACTCGATGATGACCATTATGCGAGCTAGAACTGCTTTGTTGAGCAACACTGAATTTCGCTACATGCCAGCATCCCTCCCTGGGGCGCATGGTTACCTTCAGGGCATGTACAGTGATGCATCCCATGAGGACTCACTCCTTTGCACCACTACTGAGATGTTGGAAGATAAGGACCGTGAAAACCGGGCCTTGCGTATGGAGCTCTTTAATGCTCGTGCTGATCATTGGGCCACCTTGACGAGGTTTGCACCTGCTGTGCAAGCCGGATACATGGACACGAGAGACTTGTACCCTGTGCGGGCTAGTCTGCCAGACTTCATGGAATGGCGTGAGGTGGGAGGCATCACCCCTCCTCGTGGGCCTCTTCTACCGCCATCTATTGGACCGAGGCCGCATCCAAGTCCCTATGGTCCACAAGCACCGCAGGACCGTCTGTTCCCAGATGACCATGTTCCGCTTCCAGGTCTGGGTGGTGATTTCTATGAGGACTTCTACGGAACCGCCTGAGCTAGTAGTAGTCTCGCTAGTATTGTAACAGTTGTATGTCCACCGTCCTGCGTGACCCGTGGAATATGACTTAGTGTGTATCAATTCCGGAGGTGTAGAAAAATAATGTATAGGAGCTTGGAATGCCTCCGATGAGATGTAACGTCTGTCGTCTTAGTTGTACTTCAGCTTGAGCTTGTACTAAACTATGTATGACGTGTATGACCGTTGGTATATATATGGCAGTTTCTATATTACCATGTCATACGGATGATCATCTCTGCGTTCCTTATTATCCATTACATTCCGCACTTCCTTGGCCAGATTTTGCCATCCTGGTTTAAATCGCTGTTTTGTTTCCCAGGATGGTCAACACCCGCAGCAACCCTGCTGCTTCGGAGCAGGGAGAAGCTAGTGCACCTAGAGAGGAAAGTCTGCCTCAACCACCTTCTCTGGCTGAAGTGATGCTGGAGGCAGAGCGCAACAGGCGCGACACCAACCGCTTGCTGGAGCGGATTGAACAAAACACTGCACGTCAGCAAAGGGTCAATCCAGTGTCCATCAATGACTTTGTCAAGCTGTACCCGCCAAAGTTCAATCATTCCATCGAGCCTCTCGATGCGGATGACTGGCTCCGCAGCATCGCCCACAAGCTACGTTCTGCCAACGTAGCTGAAGATGATAAAGTCACCTTTGCTGCCTATCACCTCGAAGGCCCTGCCAGCCTTTGGTGGGAGAATTATGAAGCTATGCGTCCGGTCGGCCAACTCACTACTTGGGCTGATTTCAGTGCCGCTTTTCGTGAGCATCATATTCCGGAAGGTCTCATGGATCGCAAGAGGGAAGAGTTTTGTAACTTCACCCAGGGGAAGCTGTCTGTGGATGCATACAGTCGCGAGTTTGGAAAGCTTGCACGCTATGCTCCCGAAGAGGTATCCACCGATGCCAAGAAGCAGGCAAGGTTCCGCAAGGGACTTAGCCCTGAGCTCCGACGTGACCTTCGTCTGCATGAATGCATTTCTTTTCCGAAGCTAGTCAATAAGGCCATCAGTGCCGAGACAGGGCAGAACGATTTTGAAGCTTCACGTAAGCACTCCCGTGACTATGGATCTTCATCCGGCTCTGGATCTCAGAAGCGCCGGGTCTGGATTCCAAATTCTGCTATGCCACCCAGGTATACCCCGAGGCCATCCTTTGAGGCGCCTCGTCCCAATCAGCAATATGTGCCGCCCAGGACTTTTGGTGGCCCCACTGCCAATACTGCTCCACCCCTAATATGACTACCTGTTTCAAGTGTGGTGAGCCGGGCCACTACATCCGTGAGTGTCCCCAGAACAACCCCAGCCAGTTCGGAAAGTCTGTTGGCCGTGGTAAGTCAACAGCAAAAGTGCTTATCGCCAAGCCAGCCACCACTGCTCGTGGCCATGTCAACTACGTTTCAGCTGAAGAAACTCAAGAGGACCCCAACGTCGTTCTCGGTACGCTCCTTGTTAATTGCCATCCGGCAACTGTTCTCTTTGATACTGGAGCATCTCATTCATTTATTTCTGAGAGCTATGCTCGTTTGCACAACACCACTTTTTGTGACATGCCCACCTCCATGGTAATTCAAACCCCTGGTTCTAAGTGGCAAACCTCTAGAATCAGCCATGGAAATGAAATTCTTGTTGACAGATTGGTCTTCCTTGCGTCACTAATAGCTCTCAAGTCTTCAGACATAAACATTATCTTGGGTATGGACTGGATGTCAGCTCATTACGCCAAGATTGACTGCACAACTAGAACTGTCCAACTTACCCATCCATCGGGCAAGGCAGTCAATGTTTTGACCCGAATATCGGAGCGTCAGCTCTACTCTCTAAATGCCAATCCCCTTCCAGACCTCGAAGATATTCCGGTAGTCCGTGACTTCCCGGATGTCTTTCCAGAGGAACTGCCAGGTGTTCCACCTGACAGAGATGTCGAGTTCGTGATAGACCTTGTTCCAGGAACCGTCCCAATCTCTAGGAGACCTTATAAGATGGCACCCCTAGAACTAGCAGAGCTTAAGAAACAACTCGATGAGTCCTTGCAAAAAGGTTTCATCCGTCCTAGTTCATCTCCATGGGCTTGCCCCGTCCTCTTCGTTAAGAAGAAGGATGGAACGGATCGGATGGTTGTAGATTACCGACCTGTCAATTTGGTCACTATCAAGAACAAGTATCCGCTCCCCAGGATCAACGATCTGTATGACCAGCTCGCTGGATCCTCAGTCTTTTCCAAAATGGATTTGAGGTTGGGCTACCATCAAATCAAAATCAAGAACGGAGACATTCCCAAAACGGCTTTCGTCACTCGTTACGGCCAATACGAGTACACCGTCATGTCCTTCGGTTTAACCAATGCTCCAGCCACCTTCTCTCGGTTAATGAACTCGATCTTCATGGAGTACTTGGATAAATTCGTCGTGGTATACCTCGATGATATACTCATCTACTCCAAGAATGAGGAAGAACATGCCGAACATCTAAGGCTAGTATTGATGAAACTTCGAGAGCATCGCCTTTATGCCAAATTCTCCAAGTGCGAATTCTGGTTGCCAGAAGTGACGTATCTGGGCCATGTAATCTCTGGTAAGGGCATTGCTGTCAATCCCGAGCGAGTTCAAGCCGTCCTTGACTGGACTCCACCTGAAACGGTCAAGCAAGTTCGGAGTTTTCTTGGTTTAGCGAGCTACTGCCGCCGCTTCGTCGAGAATTTCTCCAAGGTTGCTAAGCCTCTAACTGAACTCCTCAAGAAAGATAAAAAGTTCGAGTGGACCCCACAGTGCGAGTTCAGCTTTCAGGAACTGAAAAGACGCCTAACATCTGCTCCCGTACTGATACCACCAGATTTTTCTAAGGACTTTGTTATCTATTGCGACGCCTCGCGACAAGGACTAGGTTGCATACTCATGCAAGATCGTCATGTGATTGCCTACGCATCTCGACAGTTGCGTCCACATGAGGATAATTATCCTACTCATGATCTAGAGCTTGCAGCAGTAGTCCATGCACTCAAAACCTGGCGACATTACCTCTTGGGTAACCGTTGCGAAATTTACACTGATCACCAAAGTTTGAAATATATCTTCACCCAACCGGATTTGAATCTCAGGCAAAGACGTTGGGTCGAGTTGATCTCGGATTACGACTTAGGAATAACTTACACCCCAGGCAAAGCCAATGTCATGGCTGATGCACTAAGTCGTAAATCTTATTGTAACAATTTGATGTTACAACAAGGTCAACCACTTCTCCACGAGGAATTTCGTAAGCTTAACCTTCATATTGCTCCTCGAGGATTCCTATCCACCCTGGTGGCGAAACCTAACCTTACGGATCAAATCATTACCGCTCAGCGGTATGATAAAGGGATATCTCGGATTAAGGAGAACATTGCTAGCGGAGTTGCTAAATGTTTTTCCATTGATAAACGAGGTGTGGTCTTCTTCGAGAACCGCTTGGTGGTTCCCAAGAAACAACATTTACGACAATTGATCCTTAAGGAAGCTCATGAATCCCCTCTCACCATTCATCCCGGTAGTACTAAAATGTATCAAGACCTACGCCAGAGGTTTTGGTGGACCAGGATGAAGAGAGAAATCGCTCAATACATTGCAACTTGCGACGTCTGTCGTCGTGTTAAAGCAGAGCATCAACGGCCTGCTGGCACCCTCCAGCCCTTGGATATTCCTGAATGGAAATGGGATAAAATCGGTATGGATTTCATCACCGGGTTTCCCAGGACCAAAAGAGGGAATAATGCTATCTTCGTTGTTGTCGATCGTCTCTCCAAAGTAGCCCACTTTTTACCCGTTCGCGAGAGTATAACCGCTAGCCAGCTAGCTGACTTATACATCTCTCGAATAGTGTCTCTTCATGGTGTTCCATTAGAAATTAATTCGGACCGTGGAAGTATTTTCACCTCTCGATTTTGGGAAAGTTTCCAAAATGCTATGGGGACTCGTCTCTCCTTTAGCACCGCCTTCCATCCTCAATCAAGTGGTCAAGTAGAACGAGTCAATCAAATTCTGGAGGATATGCTCCGAGCTTCTGTCATCTCCTTCGGTATGGATTGGGAGAAGTGCCTTCCATTCGCCGAGTTCGCTTATAACAACAGTTATCAAGCTAGCTTGGGTAAAGCTCCTTTCGAAGTTCTTTATGGACGAAAATGTCGAACGCCTCTTTACTGGTCAGAAACCGGCGAAAGACAACTCTTCGGCCCGGACATGATCCGTGATGCAGAAGAGCAGGTTCGTATTATTCGTGAGAAGTTGAAAACCGCCCAGTCCCGACAAAAGAGTCAGTATGACCGCAAGCATAAGCCCATGTCTTATGAAGTCGGCGAGATGGCTTACCTTCGGGTTACACCTTTAAAGGGAACCCATCGATTCGGTATCAAAGGCAAATGGGCTCCTCGTTTCATTGGACCTTTTCGCATTCTTGCCAAACGAGGAGAAGTTGCCTACCAATTGGAACTACCTCCGCATCTCTCCAGAGTCCATGATGTCTTCCACGTTTCTCAACTCAGGCGTTGCTTCTCGGATCCTATCCGCGGAGTGGACCACGAAACGCTTGATCTCCAAGATAACCTCACTTATCGGGAATACCCCGTTCGTATCCTTGATCAAGCCGAGCGTACCACTCGACGCCACAATATCAAGTTTCTCAAGGTTCAATGGTCACACCATTCCGAGCAAGAAGCTACATGGGAAAGGGAGGATCGTCTTCGACTTGAGTACCCCACCTTCTTTCCGACAGATCCTAAATCTCGGGACGAGATTCTTTTGAGTGGGGGTGAGTTGTCACATCCCTAGCTAGGCCATGCATTAGAGTGTGCATCATGTTTAAATTTTATTAATTCTGAATTGGGAAATGCCAGAACACCCAACACACACTCCCCCCCCCCCTGGAAATAACTAGGGTTTACTAAAATCTTTTTCAATGAACCTGAAATGCCCTTCTAAAATGTTCACCTCTTTGTCTTGGATTAAACCCCCTGGCAAAAATAGTGCACATTTTTCTAGGCCAACAGAAGGTTATTGAATTAACACATAAGTATTTGAATTTGGGCATTTAAAATTTATAAAAATATTTTAAATGTTCAAATATTCTCAAACAGAAATGTTTCATGTTGTTTATACTTTAAATAGTATGCATGAGCAGTTTGGGGATTTTTGGAGTTGTTTAAGTATTTTAAATAAGTCCACAAAGTTGCAGAAATAATAGAAAAAGAAAACAGTTAATCAGAGGAAAACTAACCTGGACGCTACCCACCTGCCGGCCCACCTGGCGGCCCAGCACTGTGCTGGCCCGCGCCAGCCAGCTGCTTCGTCCCCGCCAGGCAGGCAGGGAGCTGACGCCGGCGAGCGCGAGCTCGCCACGGCGCCAGCAGCTTGCCGCCTCGCGCGCCTGGACGCTGGGCAACCCCCACGTCACACCCCGACGCCCTGGACACGTCCATTTCCCCCCTGCCTCTCTCCCTCGCTCTCCCCCGCCATGGCCGACGCCATCGTCGCCGCTCCGCCGCCGTAACCATAGCTGCCGTCATCCCCGTGCCACCCGACCGTGTCCACGAGCTCCGCCACCTTCTTCTCCTTCGAGCAAGACGAGCCCCGAGCGCTCGCGTGCCCCGAAGCCACCGCACCGACCCCGCCTGAGTCCACCGTCGCCGGAGATCCCCTTCAACGCCGTCGCCACACCAGCTCGTCCCCGACCATGCCGTCTGGCTCTGCGAGTTCGCTGTGAGCATAGCCACCTCCCCATCCTCTCCTTTCCTCCTCTCGTGCACCACAGCGACTGCACGATGCTCACCCGCACGCCCCGCCGCGGAGCTCGTCGCCGACGTGTCTCCGGCTAACCAACAACCACCCCACCGTGTCCAATGGCCTCACCGCAACCCCAGGAGGCCAACGCACTACCGCACGCACCTCGCCGTGCCCCGCAGCCCCGGTTTCACCTTCACCCGAGCCCCGGCGCCGCCAAACTCGTCGCCGGCGCCAACTCCGACCACCCCGACCCCAACCAACTCCACCAAGAGTTGCGGGTCAGCTCCCGCATCACGTAGACGTGCTCCGCCGTCGATTTGGTCGCCGGAGCACGAATCTACACTTCCTCCGCCGCGTCTGGACGTCGCCGGCGGCTCAACGCCGGCGGAGTTGACCCGTTGACCCCCTGGGTCTATGACATGTGGGCCCCGCCCGCTAACTAATCCAAGATTAGGATTAATCTAATCTGTTTAATCTAATAACCCTGACACGCGGGACCCACGCGTCAGGTTTGACCTGGACCGGGTCTGTTGACCTGCTGAGGTCAGCATGACCTCATGCTGACGCAATAACTAATTACTGGATTTATTTTTTTATACAGGAAAATCCAGAAAATAGTTCAAACTTCAAAAATTCATAGAAAATTATCTGTAACTCCAAATGCAAAGTTTTATATATGAAAAATGATCAGAAAAATCCAATCTACCCATTGGTGCTAGTTTCATGCATGTTAAAACAAGTTAAACCCCCTGTTTAGGCATTATAAGATATTACACTAATATGATCTTATAAATGCACTACCATTTGAATCTTTGGTTCAAATGGGGTCATTTCCTTCTGGTTTAACTTGCATTTAGTCAGAACACATCCATATTGCCATGTCATAGCATGCATCATATTGTTGCATATCGTCATGTGTTGTTTATGTTTCGATGTGTTCTCCGTGGTAGGTTCTGCCTCCGAGGATATTCACGAGTATCCAACTGAAGGGCAGTACTCTACTACCACTCCATCAGGCAAGCAACTCATTGATCATTCCGATACAAACCCATGTTCTCGCTTCTGCTCTCGTTTACTGCATTAAGACAACGCGTTTCAAACTGCTGTGTGTCGCGGTAGTTGAACCCACTTCCTTTGCATGACCTGTCATTGCCACAGTAACTAGATGAAACCCACTAGCATGTGTAGGAGTTGATTGAGCCATTACATGTGTGTGTGTTCCTACCATGCTATGCTTGCTATGCTTAGAGTTGTGTCAGGTCTGGCTCATCGGGATGATGAACTGGAGTGAAAGGTTGTGTCGGTGACAAGAGTGAAGTGTTGAACACGATTTGGTAAAGGAATCGATGAGAGGCCATGTAGGAGTACATGGTGGGTTGTTTCATTGAGGCCGTCCTTAGGAACTGAGTTCTGTGTTTGTGATCCATGATACAGTTACTACCACACATTGGGATCCTTAATTGACTCTCTCGGCTTCTTGATCACGCTTGTTCTCTGTCCAGGAGTTGCAAAGTAGTTTCTGGTGTTTGTAGTATGCTGGGGGCCGCACGCGGTGCTGACCATCGGGGTGGGCTGTGTTGCGGTAGGCACGTGGCACGGTGTACCGACTCGCCCGTTTGGTGTCTCGGGAACCCTGTTCACATCGTTCGGGGCCGTTAGTGGAAACCTCGGCCGGACTCCCTGCGGATGGAACCCGAATAGGCGATAAACCTGGACTAGAGACTTGAGTGTTTAGGTAGGCCGTGGCCGACACCCTCGCTGGGCTTCCGCTTGAAGGTTGCCGAGTACATGTCGTGTAAACGGCGATAAGTGGTGAGAGCGTGTGTGAAGAAGTACACCCCTGCAGGGTTAACATCATCTATTCGAATAGTCGTGTCCGCGGTAATGGACTTCTGGGTTGCCTATATCAGTTCATAGACAAGTTAAATGGATACTGCTAAAAATCTCAAGATAAGTGTGAGTACCGCGGATGGCCCTCTCGTGGGATGGCGAGAGAGGATCCACGGTGGAGTATTGTGTTGGTGTTAGTGGACTCGTGTGCGATAAATGTTTTACAAGTGGTGTCTATCGTAGGATAGCTTAGCCAAGAGTCAAAGCTGGCTTGCTGCAATAACCCCACTACCTTCTTGAGAATGTGCATGTATAGTAGGTTCCTGTTGTAAGACTTGCTGAGTACCTCCGTACTCATGTTGCTTTAATCATGTTTTTCAGACGACTGCACCAACCCCTCTGATGGGTTCTATGTAGACCTCGACGTTGACGAGTGACTTATCACCCAGGTGGTGATCCAAGACTTGTGAAGGGTCTTTGTAGATAGACAGGCTTCGTCAAGCCTTCTTTCTTTCTAGTGTCTGTACTCAGACTACTTTGCTTCCGCATGTGCTTGTATGTTTGTATGACTTGAGTGTTGGGTCATGTGACCCCTATCTGTATGAATGATATGTATGGCTCCTCGGAGCCTTCTAAATAAAGTACTTGAGTCGTAGAGTACTGTTGTGTTGCCATGTTGTATTTACTCATATCGGGCATATTGTGTGTATGATTGAAATGCTTGGTATGAGTGGGATCCGACTATCTAGATGTTTATCCTTGGCAGCCTTTCATATGGGGAAATGTAAGTCTTGTGCTTCTGAGCGATAGTAGTCCGCTACAGCCCGGTTCACCGGAGTCCTGCTAGCCCAGCACTACTGCTTGGACACTTGACTGGCCGGCATGTGTCTCACGTCGTTCCTATGTCTGTCCCTTAGGGGAAATGTCACGCGCTGATATTCGGAGTCCTGCCTAGCCTGCTACAGCCCGGGTTACCGGAGTCCTGTTAGCCCAGTGCTACAGCCCGAATAGATACGTTGATGACCGACATGTTCGAAGTGATTCATTTATGCCTGTCCTCATAGGCTAGCGCCGCCTTGGGTTCACGACTAGCCATGTCGGCCCGGGTTCTCTGTCATATGGATGCTAGCGACACTATCATATACGTGAGCCAAAAGGCGCAAACGGTCCCGGGCCAGGTAAGGTGGCACCCGTGGGAGTACCGTGCGTGAGGCCGCAAAGTGATATGATGTGTTACACGCTGGATCGATGTGACCTTGAATCGGGGTCCTGACACTTGCTCGCTTCCTCCTGGCCATTGGGAAAATGTTATAGATATAGTAATTGGGAAAAAGCACCAAATCAAAACACAGACAAATAAACAAGAACATACTTTGGCTTATCAGGAGTGTAACGGCATTTGACAGATCCCACTCTGTGCCCAAGTTCCTGGCACAACTTGCATCTGTTTTTGTTGCCTTTTTGGGCCCTTTTTGGCTTTCCATCTTTATTTCCCTTCTTACTACTCCCACCTTTCTCAAACCATGCCTTGAATCTACTCTGTTTAGGCCTGCCAGCCTTTCTTTTCGTCAAGGGAGGACACATGGAAAATTCAATGTCCACTTCAGGCCACTGAGACTGATCTGTTAGTGCTGGAATTGGAGTAGCATATGCAGCTTTGAATTTTGCTACCGAATAATATTCATGCAAATATGGGTGCATGTTTATCTTCGGTTGGGATGCTAAGAAGAGAATGGCATGCTCACATGGTTTACCAGTGTGTTGCCACTCGAGGCAAGTGCAATCATGCAATTCAGTGTTAACAACATGTCTCCTTCCAGTTTTGTTATCTCTAACTTCAGCACCCCAAGGTGAAGATTTTTCAACAAACAAATGTGAAAGGCATCTGCTCCTATTGACCACCTGTTGTACCACTGCTGGAAGCTTATCACCTTGCAGACAATCACCTATCCTTCTTCTCAATTCCCACAACCGCATGAGCATGATCCTGATTTGATCAACCATGTCATGCACAGGCAAATCTTTTAAATCCTTCACCTTGTTGTTGAAACTCTCTGCCAAATTGTTGTTGATGTGGTCACACTTGATGGCAGTGTTGAATGCTGACCTGTACCATAACAAAGAATGGTAGGTGTTCAGCCATGGACCAAACTCATCACATGCTGCCATTATCTTATCAAGATGATATTTGTGTGTCTGTCTAGTGTAAGATCTTGCTGCTGGCCACATGCGCCCAAATTCTTCTCCTCTAAATTTTTTGATCAAATTCATCCACAAATGACCGAAGCACTCCCTCTGCTCAGCATGTGGGAAAACATTTTTCACTGAATTTTCAAGCCCCTTGCATGCAACTGTGTGTATAGCCAAAGGTGACACTGGCCCTAGGCATCTTTTCAACTGGATCATGAACCATGTCCATGAAGCCTCTGTTTCTGACTGAAACAAGCCAACAGCAATAGGAAACATCCAGTTGTGTCCATCTAGAGCATTGCATGCTGCCAACTGACCATTCCACTTGCCTGTCAAAAATGATGAGTCTATGCTCAAATATGGATGGCACCCTACTTTGAACCCATCAATGCAAGGCTTCAAAGCCTAAAAAACTTGGAGAACTTGACTTCACCTTTGTCTGATACCTCTGTATCTATCTACACAACACTGCCAGGTGACCTCTTTTCCACCTCTGCTTTGAAGTTGTAAAGCATCCTAAATGTATTTGCCCAATCACCATATAAATTTTTCATTGCCCTTTGTTTTGCCTTCCACACTGTGGTATATTTCAGTTTAATGGGGTACATCTTTTCCAAGTCTACTTTGAGTTTCTTCGCAGTAGTGTTTGGTGTTTTGGCTAAAATTGGGGTGATCTTTTCTGCAACCCAAAGTTGTGATGTCATGGTTGATACTCTCTGTGAACTTGTAATACAAGTATGTTGATTGGGGATTTGGTTAACCCTGACAGTACTTCCATCAGGTTGCAGTCTAGCAGATATGTACCACTTGCAAGGCTTCGCACTACCATCAAATCCTTTGCACCTCGCATAAAACTTCTTTCTATCAGTCCAAACAGTCTTGGCATCAAACTCATGTTTCACTGCATAAGTCTTGAAACACATCCTAAACTCCTTCATGCTTGGGAACAACTTGCCTACTTCAATGACAGGGTTTTCTTTGTCATACACATGCACCAGCTCATCATCATGTGCATCATCTACCTCATCTGTAGCTTGTTGCATCAACTGTCCATCTACTTCTTCATCAGCATTAGCAGGCAAACTAGATTCACCCTTCTCCTGCTTATCTCTCTCATCGACTGGAATGCCAAAAAGTTTGGCCATCTCAATGTCAGGCATTGGTGCAATGACCAAATCAGTAGGCTCATCTAATTCAACTACATTCCAATCAATAGTTGCTGCAGTTTCAGTTTCAGTTTCAGTTCCAGTCGCCTGTCCCTCGGGTATTACTGTAAGTTCAGTACACATGGGAATCAATGGCCTCTGTGTAGCCCAATCATCATCTACCATCTGCGCAGCCAATTGTGATGGCACATATCCAACCTTCGAAAAAATGTACAGATCAACGAGCTTAGCAAAAAAAATTAGCCCGTTTGCTTGTCCAGCCGTTTTACCGATCGATTTCTTCAACAATCTGTTCACCATCTTCTATTCTCACATACTCTCCTTTCCAATCATCAAACCGCAACAGTGATACTTCTTGCTCTGGACCCCAAACAACATTCTCGCCAATTTTTTCCACCCATTTCTTCAGTGTCGTCTCTCCCATGTTCTGTAGAACTTGTGGATCAATCTCTGTAAACTCAACCTCCCATTTAACAATAGTGTCTCTCTCAATGTTCTGTCTGCTACCATCAACTAATTTTGCCTTTGATGGAAAGAAATTGACTGTTAATTCGAAGGTCCGAGCGGCAGCATCCCCTCTGTCAGTGGCGGACAGTGTGAGCCCGTGAGAAAAAGCAGACACCCCCTAATTGCATGCAAAATTGGATCGGAGAGAGGCGCATTACCTATTTGAAGTTGAATCTGGCGGCTCCATCTCAGTATGCCCACGGGCTCCCCTCACAACCTATCGATTCCGCAAGCGAAAACAGAGGAAACGAGTTGAGATCTACGGGCCGGAGAGAGAAACGGGAGGGCGACTAGGGTTTGAATTCACTCACCATTTTCTGAGACCGAAGGCTCCGCCACCGTTGAGAACGAGGGCTCCGCCGCCGCCACCGAGAACGCAAGATCCGCCGCCACCGGAGAAGAAGGGGGGCAGAGTGGCGGGCCCGCCACGGTCGGGCGGCAGGGCACGGTCAGCTATTTTGAGGAACAATTAAGTTGGACCCACATGTCCTAACATAAACGGGCGGGCTTGGTTGACGACCAATCACTAGTAGAAAACCGGCCTTTAGTCCCGGTTCGTAAGGGCCTTTAGTCCCGGTTCCCGAACCGGGACTAAAGGGTCGGTACTAATACCCTCACCCTTTAGTCCCGGTTCAAACCAGGACCGGGACAGATGGGCCTCCACGTGGCCTGCGTGCCGAGCCCAGGGACGAGGGCCTTCGGTCCCGGTTGGTGGCACCAACCGGGACCAATAGACCTCCACGCGTCAGCATTTCTGTGGCTGGGGTTTTGTTTTTTTTTAAAGGGGGGGGTTGGGGGTTTTGGGGGGGTTAATTTAGGTATTTCATATATTGTGTTTATAGAGAGAAGTGTCCTCTCTTATGTTCGTGCTTGGTCGACGCTACGTACTATATATACATACGTATATAGAGGACTAGGCACGCTACCTAGCTAGTAAGCAAACGAAGGAAACAGAAGATCGTCATGCACATATATGCATACAGAGAGAAGTGATATCGACCACGAGCTCTCCTTCTCAGAGAGATTGGTCGAACAACAAGTTCTCGTATATCTATCGTCCGACACTACCGGCTACGTATATACAATAATTATCTTTTACAAATACAATCTCTTAAAATACGGACGCCTGGTCCACATGGTATTCTCCGTCTTCAGCGATCACGTGATCAAGAAAGAATGCCGCCCATTCCTCTTGAATTGCTCGCATGCGGTCTGGTGCTAGGAGTTCATCCCGCCGCCGAAACATCTAATTTGAAGAAGGGGGTCAATACATACATATATATATATGAATGAATGAAACTCTACACAAATGATGGTAATAAACAAAAGTTGTGAATATTATTTCTTACGCACTTCAAATTGTTTGTCAGAGTACCCGCCCCGCTCACAGGTCGTGTGGCGGATGGACTCGCAGATGTAGTATCCACAGAAATCATTCCCTTGTTCCTGCCACAACCACTTTACAAGAAATAGAGGTCAATCAAACTGATAAGCAAGAATGCCAAATGGTATTGATGAAACTAGCGCTTGAATCAATAGCTAGGAGACGCGCGGAACATGGTACTATAGTACTTACTTTCGGGTATCTAAATTGCAGCTCCTTCGGGAGTCCCGGGGATTTTGTGCTGAATTTTCTCCAAACACTGCCAGACAAAAGAAAACAATTACTTGATATCACGAAATGAACAAATTTGCTGATATGGTGGATAATGATCGATTTAACTTACTTCTTTAGGATTTTAATCATGTTCGCATACTCCTCGGGATCTTTTCGTCTCGAGTCCAAGACAGTTACTACTCCCTTCTCAAGCCTAATCTCCAGCAGAATATAGTGGAAACTGCGCACGCATGCATAACTCATCAATTACAGTACTATACCTGGACTAATATATAAGGGAAACCGAATATGCACAAGACAACACTCACTTGAAGTTGTAAGGAAAGAGTATTATATCTTTGTGTGAATTTATTTCGAATGATCGTAGCAAGCTGGCCTCGGTATCTGCGGCATGTTTTTTAACCTGAACTGCATCTATGAGATTTGTGTTAATGAACCCAATATCACCGATTTGTCTTTTCTTCAATTCGACGATCTTCAATCTGCATGATATACTGAGGATAATTATAAATACATGCAATGAAAGAGCTGAGCTATATAGAGAGACTTAATTAATGACAGAAGTAGTAGTACTTACAGACAGTAGCAGGTGACCGTTGTTTTATCGAGGGCCAATTGATTGAAGAACTGAAAGAAATCCTCAAATGGAACATGCAACAGTCCAATTCCAACGAGGTCATGCTCCAGTTTAACTCTCACATACAAAGTACTCCTCCCTCCTGACTCTTTGCAGGTTTTCATGTACCAATCATGCAATCTTCGCATCATCGTTGTCAGAGATCTTTCATCTTCGACGAGAGGCTTCCCGTACTCGTATCTTCGTATCTGCACGTCCAGGAAACCAAAATCTACATCGTTGGGCAGGTAATCGTCAGGATTGTTATAACCGGGCGCCATCCTCTGATCGACGCTAGGCACGTTGAGCGGGGGGCACGATTGGTTTGCTTGTTCGCCGAGCTGGGCAATTTGTTTCCCAGCTGCTCGTTCTTTCAGCCTTTGATCACTTTTAGTACTTCCCGACCGCGACGCTTCGACCCATGTCTTTGCAATAATGCGCTCATAGTTGCCTTTCGGCGGAGACTTGGGTGGTTTTACCAGGGCATCCAGAGTGCGCTTCACTTTCGCCCGATCTAGCTTCTCCTTCGGAGGTGGATTTCTCTTTGCTTTCAACCCTTCAAACCAGTCATCCAACTCGGTTTGCGCGACCCTCTCGTTCTCCTCCGCGGTCCTCTCGTATGGTAACTTCTCTGGAGTCTTCAGAAAAGGACCGTATCTGTATTTCCTCCCGCCTCTAGCTGTACTGCTAGACGCCGGCAGAGCAGACGAAGCGGCAGTCTTCTTGACTTGCTTACGAGGCGGAGGAGAAGGACTACGACGCGCCGGAGCAGCTGCCGGAGCGGCGGCGGGTCTCTTCCGCCCTTGCTGACGAGGCGGAGAAGGAGGAGGCTGGCTGCTCGGGCGCGCCGGCGCAGGCGGAGGAGGCGGAGTGCCGCCACACGCCGGAGAAGAAGGAGCCGGCCGAGGGCCCTAGTCATCAATCGCCGGAGGAGGAGGCGGTGGAGGAGGCGGAGTGCCCTGACTCGCCGGAGGAGGAGGAGGAGGAGGCGGAGGCGTCCAGTTCGGAAGGTTGATGAGCTCCTTCCGCCATAGGCATGGAGTCTTCAGAGAAGAACCCAGCCGAGTCTCCCCTTCTCCGGTAGGGTGGTCAAGCTGGAGTTCCTCAAATCCCTCCGTTATTTCATCCACCATGACCTTAGCATATCCTTCTGGAATCGCCTGGCAGTGAAAAGTTGCGCCGGGTTCATTAGGAAAAACAGAGCCAACAGCCGCCTTGACCTTCAAATTCATCCATTGCGTCATAAGGTGGCAAATTTGAGCCTCCGTGATAGCATCCACGGGATAGCTGCCAGGAGCCGTCAAGACAAGCTCTGGCTGAAGCAGCTCGGTGGAAGCCACGCTGCTTCTCCGCTGAGATGGCGGGGTAGCTTCAGGGGAAGCTTCGGCAGTTCGGTTGCTGCGATTTGCTTCTCGTTCCTCTATCCCGAGTACCCTTGCTTTTAGCGCCTGCAGTTCGGACTATTGCACTTGCTTCCTCCTCTCCTGGCTTTTGTAACCGCCTGCATCCGGAAACCCAACCTTCCACGGAATGGAGCCTGGCGTGCCTCGTGTCCGTCCAGGGTGCTCAGGATTTCCGAGGGCCTTTGTGAGCTCGTCGTTCTCTCTGTCAGGAAGGAACGTCCCTTCCTGCGCTGCTTTGATATAGTACCGAAGCTTCTTCAAGGGAATCTGACGTTGCTCGTCCGTCCAAATGCAACTCCCTGTTACAGGGTCCAAGGTTCCGCCAGCCCCGAAGAACCAAGTCCGGCAACGGTCTGGCCAGCTCATTGTCTCTGGTTCGATCCCTTTTAGAACCAGATCATTCTCAGCCTTGGCCCACTTAGGCCGGGCTACCAGGTAGCCACCTGACCCCGTGCGATGGTGATGCTTCTTCTTCGTAGCATTTTTCTTGTTTGTCTCCGACATCTTCTTACTCTTTTCCGATGTCTTGTGGGCCACAAATGCAGGCCAGTCATCTCTGATCTTCTCATATATGCCCTTGAATTCTGGTGTCTCTTTGTTCTCGACAAACCTATTCAGGTCTTTCTTCCACCTCCTGAATAGGTCTGCCATCCTCTTAAGAGCAAAAGACTTGATTAATTGCTCTTTAACTGGCTTCTCCGGATCATCCTCTGGCGGTAGGGTGAAATTTGACTTCAGCTCAGTCCAAAGATCATTTTTTTGCAGATCATTGACATAAGACACCTCAGGGTCTTCGTTCTTAGGCTTTAACCATTGCTGGATGCTGATCGGGATCTTGTCCCTAACCAGAACCCCGCACTGAGCAACAAATGCCTTCTTTGTTCTTATGGGTTCAATAGGTTGGCCGTCGGGCGCGATTGCTATGATCTCAAACCTTTCATCCGACCTCAACTTTCTCTTCGGGCCTCGTCTCTTTACCTCAGTTGTGCTTGATCCGGAGGGCTAGAAAAAAGAACAAAGACTTAATTAATATGTGTACATACCAAAACAATGAATGCATCAATTAGCTAGTCAGCACAGGCTTAACTAATATATATACCTGGCCGGACTCGGCTCGGTCGCTGGACTCGTTTCGGTCACCGGAGCCGTCCTCACGTTCTTCTTCTTGTTGCACCGGCATTAGTGCACCAGAGCCAGCTTCTTCATCCTCTCCTTCCAGAGTACCATCGGTGTCGTTGAGATACAACGAGATGGCATGACTTCCTTCTGCGATTATGTCATTCAACAACGCTTCTCTTGCTTCGTCTCAGGCGATAGTGTCCATAGTTTCTACAAATATTTACAACATGGCAATTATTATTCAAACATGACAAATGGATATATTAGTGGCGAACGTAGAACTAGCTAGCTAATCATAATAAGGAATCATATATATCGGAAACAAGGGTCCTCGAGGGTCGCCGAACGGTAGAGGAAACCCTAAATAGCAAGTATCGTGGGTGTGAGATACAAGTGGCCGTCGGTGTCGGACACTACATCCACGTCCCACAAGTGACGTGGGCGTCGAAGCCCGCGTCACTTGTGGGACGTGGATGTAGTGTCCGACACCGACGGCCACATGTATCTCACACCGACGATACTTGCTATTTAATTAGGGTTTCCTCTACCGCTCGGCGACCCTCGTTCACGAAAAAAAGAGGAAGAAGAAGAAAAAAGAAGAGGATAAGAAAAAAAAGAGGAGAAGAAAGAAGAGAGGAGAAGAACTCCTCTATTCTTTCTTCTCCTCTTTTTTTCTTCTTCTTCCTCTTCTTTTTTTATCGGAAACGAGGGTCGTCGAGGGTCGCCGAACGGTAGAGGAAACCCTAAATAGCAATTATCGTGGGTGTGAGATACAAGTGGCCGTCGATGTCGGACACTACATCCACGTCCCACAAGTGACGTGGATGTAGTGTCCGACGCCGACGGCCACATGTATCTCACACTGACGATACTTGGTATTTAATTAGGGTTTCCTCTACCGCTCGGCGACCCTCGTTCACGATAAA
The DNA here is from genome assembly GCA_032464435.1 of Aegilops umbellulata. Taxonomy (NCBI): domain Eukaryota; kingdom Viridiplantae; phylum Streptophyta; class Magnoliopsida; order Poales; family Poaceae; genus Aegilops; species Aegilops umbellulata. Next base: position 69,376,792 of record CP136060.1, on the reverse strand, counting down.
TAAAGAGGAAGAAGAAGAAAAAAAAGAGGAGAAGAAAAAAAAAGAGGAGAAGAAAGAATAGAGGAGAAGAACTCCTCTATTCTTTCTTCTCCTCTTTTTTTCTTCTACTTCCTCTTCTTTTTTTATCCTCTTCTTCCTGTCATGTTCGACGACCCTCGTTCCCGATAAAAATTAAGAAGAAGAAGAAAAAAAGGAGAAGAAAAAAAAGGAGAAGAAGCTCCTCTATTCCTTCTTCTTCTCCTTCTTTCTCTACTTATTTTCCTTTTCCTTATTTTACTTCCTCTTCCTCTCCACTATCCTTCTTTTTTTAAAATTGTAACTTTTGCATATATAAAACTTTTCTAAAATTGTAACTTTCTATATATGAACAAAAGACTTTCTATGAACAAAAAACTTTCTATGAACAAAAAACTTTTCTAAAATTGTAACTTTTGCATATATAAAACTTTTCTATTTTCTTTTCCTCTCCTCTTCTTCTTTCCTATCCATATTTTTCTAAAACTTTTGCATATATATTTAGCAAATTCTAGCCACATACATCACATACACATATACATTATAGCCACATACACACACATACATCACATATGAACAAAAAAAATAAACTAATAAAAACAAAAGAAAACATATTGCAACATATAAAAAAACATGGTGGCGCCGGCGGGGCAGAGGGGCATGGCGGCAGGTGCTCACAGAGGGGAGTGGCGCCGGCGTCGAGGGCGGCGGCGACGGCGTCGGGGCGGCGCGAGGCAGCGACGACGTCGGGGTGATGCGGGGCGCGGGCGGCGACGGGGCGACGACGACGGGCGCGGGCGATGGCGACGAGGAGCAGCGCGTCGGGGTAGATGGCGTCGAGGGCGGCAGCGAAGGCGTCGGGGCGACGCGGGGCATGGGCGGCGACGGGGCGCGGGGCGACGGCGAGGGCGAGCACGGGCAGCCTGGCGGCGTCAAGGAGGTCGGCGTCGTCGGGGCGGGGCAACTGGCGAGGGAAATCTAAAAATTTCCCAAGTTTTGCAAAGGCTTTGGTCCCGGTTCGTGGCACAAACCGGGACTAATGCCCACCTTTAGTCCCGGTTGGTGCCTCCAACCGGGACCAAAGGCCTCTTTTCAGCAGCCCAAAGGGCGGGAAGCGGCGGCCTTTGGTCCCGGTTGGTGGCACCAACCGGGACTAAAGATGGGGCATTGGTCCCGGTTGGTGCTACGAACCGGGACCAAAGGCCTGTGCTGCCCCGAACCCAAACATTTAGTCCCACCTCACTAGTTGAGAGGGAGGCGCACCTGTTTATAAGGTGCGGTGCGCCATCCCTCTCGAGCTCCTCACTAAAGCAGGCTTTCGGGCCTAACACTGCAATCTGTGCGTGTGGGCCTACTGGGCCTCCCTCGGGCCTGAATCCTGGCCCATGGTAGGGTTTCTAGTCGTATTCAGGCCGTCGGGCCCAGTAGGTGGCATTTTTTTTGTTTTTTGTTTCTACTTAGAACTAAATACTTATAGTTTTGTAGTGATTTCTTTTTTATTTTAGGTCACAAAAATTATAAACTTTCTGTTAGTGCCACCAGTTTTAAAATTTGAATAGTTTAACTTTGAATTTTTTAAAAAATTTGTGAATCACTAGTTTGTGATTAACTTTAATTAAAAAAATTAACATAGATGCACCTACTCGTCTGTTTTCAAATGAACTCTAAAATACTTGGCATAACATACTCGTCCGTTACAAATTTGGCATGGTATCATCATAATAGTTGCGGGAGAAAGTTTTCACTTTTTCTTTGCTTGTGTCATTTGCTTATTGCGCCGTAACCATGGATAATCTTCAGCGTTTATCAGGATGCTTGGGTCAGCGTTGACATTGAAGGGAGGAATTTCATGAAACCTTTCGTAATCTTCAGACATGTCTGTCTTGCCATCCACTCCCAGGATATCCCTTTTTCCTAAAAGAACTATGTGGCGCTTTGGCTCATCGTATGATGTATCCGTTTCCTTATCTTTTCTTTTTCTCGGTCTGGTAGACATGTCCTTCACATAGATAACCTGTGCCACATCATTGGCTAGGACGAACGGTTCATCAGTGTACCCAAGATTTTTCAGATCCACTGTTGTCATTCCGTACTGTGGGTCTACATGTACCCCGCCTCCTGACAGATTGACCCATTTGCACTTAAACAAAGGGACCCTAAAATCTTGTCCGTAGTCAAGTTCCCATATGTCCACTATGTAACCATAATATGTGTCCTTTCCCTTCTCGGTTGTTGCATCAAAGCGGACACCGCTGTTTTGGTTGGTGCTCTTCTGATCTTGGTCAATCGTGTAAAATGTATTCCCATTTATCTCGTATCCTTTGTAAATCAATACAGTCAAAGATGGTCCCCTGGACAACAAGTACAACTCATCACAAACAGTGTTCTCACCTCTGAGACGTGCTTCCAACCAACTGCTGAAAGTCCTGATGTGTTCACATGTAATCCAGTCGTCGCACTGCTCCGGGTGTTTGGAGCGCAGACTGTTCTTGTGTTCATCGACATACGGGGTCACCAAGGTAGAGTTCTGTAGAACTGTGTAGTGTGCTTGAGACCAAGAATGCCTGTCCCTGCATATTATTGAGTCCGCTCCTAGTGTGCCTTTTCCAGTAAGTCTCCCCTCATACCGCGATTTAGGGAGACCTATCTTCTTAAGGCCAGGAATGAAGTCAACACAAAACCCGATGACATCCTCTGTTTGATGGCCCATGGAGATGCTTCCTTCTGGCCTAGCGCGGTTACGGACATATTTCTTTAGGACTCCCATGAACCTCTCAAAGGGGAACATATTGTGTAGAAATACGGGCCCAGAACGACAATCTTGTCGACTAGATGAACGAGGACATGCGTCATGATATTGAAGAAGGATGGTGGGAACACCAGCTCGAAACTGACAAGACATTGCGCCACATCACTCCTTAGCCTTGGTACCATTTCTGGATCGATCACCTTCTGAGAGATTGCATTGAGAAATGCACATAGCTTCACAATGGCTAATCGGACGTTTTCCGGTAAAAGCCCCCTCAATGCAACCGGAAGCAGTTGCGTCATAATCACGTGGCAGTCATGAGACTTTAGGTTCTGGAACTTTTTCTCTGGAATATTTATTATTCCCTTTATATTCGACGAGAAGCCAGTCGGGACCTTCATACTGAGCAGGCATTCAAAGAAGATTTCTTTCTCATCTTTCGTAAGAGCGTAGCTGGCAGGACCTTCATACTGCTTCGGAGGCATGCCGTCTTTTTGGTGCAAACGTTGGAGGTCCTCCCGTGCCTCGGGTGTATCTTTTGTCTTTCCATACACGCCCAAGAAGCCTAGCAGGTTCACGCAAAGGTTCTTCGTCACGTGCATCACGTCGATTGAAGAGCGGACCTCTAGGTCTTTCCAGTAGGGTAGGTCCCAAAATATAGATTTCTTCTTCCACATGGGTGCGTGTCCCTCAGCGTCAATCGGAACAGCTAGTGCGCCGGCACCCTTTCCAAAGATTACGTGTAAATCATTGACCATAGCAAGTACGTGACCACCGGTACACATGGCGGGCTTCTTCCGGTGATCTGCCTCGCCTTTGAAATGCTTGCCTTTCTTTCGACATTGATGGTTGGTCGGAAGAAATCGACGATGGCCCAGGTACACATTCTTCCTGCATTTGTCCAGGTATATACTTTCAGTGTCATCTAAACAGTGTGTGCATGCGTGGTATCCTTTGTTTGTCTGTCCTGAAAGGTTACTAAGAGCGGGCCAATCGTTGATGGTCACGAACATCAACGCCTTTAGGTTAAATTCCTCCTGTCCGTGCTCATCCCACGTACGTACACCATTTCCATTCCACAGCTGTAAAAGTTCTTCAACTAATGGCCTTAGGTACACATCAATGTCGTTGCCGGGTTGCTTAGGGCCTTGGATGAGAATTGGCATCATAATGAACTTCCGCTTCATGCACATCCAAGGAGGAAGGTTATACATACATAGAGTGACCGGCCAGGTGCTGTGATTGCTGCTCTGCTCCCCGAAAGGATTAATGCCATCCGCGCTTAAAGCAAACCATACGTTCCTTGGGTCCTTTGCAAACTCATCCCAGTACTTTCTCACGATTTTTCTCCACTGCGACCCGTCAGCGGGTGCTCTCAACTTCCCGTCTTTCTTACGGTCCTCACTGTGCCATCGCATCGACTTGGCATGCTCCGTTTCTGAACAGACGTTTCAACCGTGGTATTATAGGAGCATACCACATCACCTTCGCAGGAACCCTCTTCCTGCGAGGATCGCCGTGAACATCACCAGGGTCATCTCGTCTGATCTTATACCGCAATGCACCGCATACCGGGCATGCGTTCAGATCCTTGTATGCACCGCGGTATAGGATGCAGTCATTAGGGCATGCATGTATCTTCTCCACCTCCAATCCTAGAGGGCATACGACCTTCTTTGCTGCATATGTACTGTCGGGCAATTCGTTATCCTTTGGAAGCTTCTTCTTCAATATTTTCAGTAGCTTCTCAAATCCTTTGTCAGGCACAGCATTCTCTGCCTTCCACTGCAGCAATTCCAGTACGGTACCGAGCTTTGTGTTGCCATCTTCGCAATTGGGGTACAACCCTTTTTTGTGATCCTCTAACATGCGATCGAACTTCAGCTTCTCCTTTTGACTTTCGCATTGCGTCCTTGCATCGACAATGACACGGCGGAGATCACCATCATCGTGCACATCGTCTGGTTCCTCTTGATCTTCAGCAGCTTCACCCGTTGCAGCATCATTGGGCACATCGTCTAGTTCCTCTTGATCTTCACCAGCTCCCCCCATTGCAGCATCACGGTATTCAGGGGGCACGTAGTTGTCATCGTACTCTTCTTCGTCGTCGTCTTCCATCATAACCCCTATTTCTCCGTGCCTCGTCCAAACATTATAGTGTGGCATGAAACCCTTGTAGAACAGGTGGGTGTGAAGGATTTTCCGATCAGAGTAAGACTTCGTATTCCCACAATCAGGGCATGGACAACACATAAAACCATTCTGCATGTTTGCCTCAGCCGCATCGAGAAACTCATGCACGCCCTTAATGTACTCGGAGGTGTGTCTGTCACCGTACATCCATTGTCGGTTCATCTGCGTGCATTATATATAATTAATTAAGTGTCCAAATTAATAGAAGTTCGTCATCACATGCATTAAAATCAAAGTACATACATAGTTCTCATCTAACAACATATAGCTCTCCAGAGCATCTAATTAATTAAACCATACATTGAAACTATGTAAAAAAAATTAATGCGAAAACAAAGGCGATCATAATCGAAACCAAGGTGACAATTGATCCAACGGCATAATGATACCAAGCCTCGGTATGAATGGCATATTTTCTAATCTTTCTAATCTTCAAGCGCATTGCATCCATCTTGATCTTGTGATCATCGACGACATCCGCAACATGCAACTCCAATATCATCTTCTCCTCCTCAATTTTTTTATTTTTTCCTTCAAGAAATTGTTTTCTTCTTCAACTAAATTTAACCTCTCAACAATAGGGTCGGTTGGAATTGTCGGTTCACATACATCCTAGATAAATAAAATCTATGTCACGTTGGTCCGCATAATTATCATAAACAATAAATGAACCAATAGTTATAAAGATTAATATATATACCACATCCGAATCATAGACAGGACGAGGGCCGACGGGGGCGGATACAAAAACCATCGCACTATATAAGATGCAATAATAAAAGTAAGAAAATGATACAAGTATCTATCTAAACATACAAGTAAGAATATTTTTCCTTTCAGAAAGAAGATAAGAGCAAGAGGCTCACCACGGTGGTGTCGGTGATGAGATCGGCGCGGGTGATCGACGGCGGTGAAGACAGGGGTGGGGCGTGACGGACCGCTAAATCTAGACAAATCTCGAGGAAAATGGAGCTTTGAGGTCGAGCTTCGAGAGGAGAAAGCTTAACTAGTGTGGCTCGGGCATTTCATCGAACACCTGATGTGCATAGGAGGTGAGCTAGAGCACCTAAAGCCCCTCCTCTCGCCGGCCCAGAAAAAACAGAGCACTGAGTGCTCTGCTCCGGCGCGAGGGGTTTATATAGGCTGGACTACTGGTCCCGGTTCGTGGCATGAACCGGGTCTAAATGGGAGCATTTGGTCCCGGTTCATGCCACCAACCGGGACCAATGGTGGTGGGCCAGGAGCGAGGCCCATTGGTCCCGGTTCGTCCCACCAATCGAGACCAAAAGGTCCAGACGAACCGGGACCAATGGCCCACGTGGCCCGGCCGGCCCCCTGGGCTCACGAACCGGGTCCAATGCCCCCATTGGTCCCGGTTCTAGATTGAACCGGGACTAATGGGCTAACCCACCCTGGACCATTGCCCCCTTTTCTACTAGTGAATTTAACCACATTTAATAGCCATGTCGTGCGTGGGCTATTTGCCTGCTCAAAAATGTTGCACCACAGCCATTTGCTCAAACAACGTCACACTCTTGCCAATTCACCTCAAAAACGTCGCACAGGAGCTATTGGCCCTTATATGCATCCATATGACTTAAGTTTTGGCCAAGCTGGGTTGCCTGGCTCCTGTGCTTACCCCTACGTTCCCGATTGTTCGGCTAGGCGGTAAAGGGAGCACCTCTGCGATTGTTACTGCCGGATAAGCCGGATGTGTACCTCAGACTGGGTGAAGCCGAAAGCTAGAGTTCTTAAGGGAATATTCGGTCGGTGAACTAAAGATGAACCTTTTTATTTTATACATGCCCCCAGATGATCTTCTGCATTTGCAGTCCGGACGTGCACTTTAGGGCACGCCACCCCAGCGAAAGGAACCCTTAACGGAACTATTCTCTCTGGAAGATGTTTCTTACTAACCATGTAATATAACATAACTAGTTGGGCACTTGTCTGATAAAGCACTAATGACCCCTACGCCTGGTCTCCATGCATACGCCGGCTCTTATATAGCCGTTATGGTATTCGGACACACTCCGGACCGTCAGGTCCCGAGGTCGAAGCGAAAAGGTCGGCAACGACAAACGATCTACAATCCGGCTAGAAGGCATTACACACGTCAATTATAAATTACATAGTCATCCTGACTGATCATATTCCTCCTCTATACCATCTAACAGGCTGTCTAATTTACAGTCCTGCTGGGAATACTTTGCGGCCAGCTCCACCTGGCCATACACCAAGCTCACAGGGATCTCCTTCCCGTCAGGCCCCACTGGTCCGACCTCGGCCATATGATTGGGGTCAGACTTCGTAAAACGAGTCTTCACCATGGCCCAAGCCTCCCTTGCGCCTTGTCGGCAGGCTGATATCTTCCACAAACGGAAGCGCCGCCGAGATCCCTTCAGCTCCTCCGCGAGCTCTCCAAGGTCCTCGGGCGTGGAGTGGGCATGCCATAAGGCTTGGGCAACCCCTTGCATTGCCTGCCGAACTCGTTCGTGCAGTTGCAGGAGTTCGGGAAGAAGGTCACTGATACGTCCAAAACGTATTTATAATTTCTGCTTGCTCCATGCCTCTTTTGGGTGATATTGCTATGATATTTATACACTTCCATACACTTTTGATCATATTTGGACTAACCTATTAACTCAGTGCACCCCAGTGCCAGTTTCTGTTTTCTGCTGTTTTTGTATTTCAGGTTTTCCCTTTACGAAAACTGCCAGAAAAATTCCAGAAAATATATATAAAAAATCAGCGTTCTAGAAGACTCCCGGCACCCGAAGGAGGGCCAGAGGGGAGCCAGGGGCAGCCCAGGCGGCCTGCCCGCGCGGCCCCCCCTTGGCCGCGCCGGGGGGGGCGCCTGGGCCCCCCAGGCCTCCGCCGATGCCCCCCTCTGGCCTATATTTAACATGCGTTCCAAAAACCCTGATTCGGGACCCCTTTTCTCCAAACGCAATTCCGATCTCCACCGCCATCGCCATCAAGCTTCGGGGGACCAGAATTCCTGTGCCGGCACCCTGCCGGGACGGGGAAGTGCCCCCGGATTCATCTCCATCGATGTTGCTTCCTCCCTCCATGATGCGGGAGTAGTTCCTCCTCGGGGCTGAGGTTTCTACCAGTAGCTATGTGGTTAATTCTCTCTCCCATGATGTGATCTTCGTTGTGATCATAGGCTATGTTAATCTAGGGTGATCCCATGATATTTCCCCTTCCTCTATGTATTGGATTGATGTACTCACTTGTCTTTATCTAGTATAATCCCCGAGACCAAGGTGACAGCGGTCTATTGGACATGGATTAGAAAAATATTTTCATGAATGATTTCCTCTCTTGTGTGTCGATTGAAGATTGAGAGTCTCTTGGTGCTTGTCTTTGACTATCCTTTAGATATGTTGTGGTGATTGTGGGACTCTCTTTGGATGGCCGCGGTGACATTGGGAAATCCTTAGATGAGAACTACGAACTTTGAGGTGTGCTTTTGTAGCCCTACATAATTCTCGTCCTCTCTTGACCACGAAGGAATGACCTCCGGGTGCGTCCCCTTTGCATGTTTTATGGGAAATATCATGTGATTCGATTATGTTAATGTTGTTGGGAGTTTCCACTAGTGAAAGTATGAACCCTAGGCCTTGTTTCCACCATTGCAATACCATTTGTGCTCACGTTTACCACTTGTTTTGCTTGCTGCACTTTTTATTACAGATTTATATTACTTTGTTTTGCCATCCATATCACTTGCCATTTAACATCTCTTCGCCGAACTAGTGCACCTATACATCTGACAAGTGTATTAGGTGTGTTGGGGACACAAGAGACTTCTTGTATCTTAGTTGCAGGGTTGCTTGAGAGAGACCATCTTCAACCTCTACTTCCCTGAGTTCGATAAACCTTAGGTCATCCACTTGAGGGAAATTGCCGCTGTCCTACAAACCTCTGCGCTTGGAGGCCCAACATAGTCTACAAGAGTAGAAGCGTGTGTAGACATCAGTCACCCGTAGAACCGGGCATCTCCTCTGCAGGACGACCTGTGAGCATACCTACAAACAGTACTATGTTATTCGACTTCCTCGCCGAACTCATTTTCTTTCAAAAGGTTCGCTCAAACACTTACTAAATATGCCGCGTCGAAGTTGCTGATTCTCCTTTGTGGAGTTCGACAGCTGGCCACGAACGTCTTTTAGTTCAACATCCAGCTTTGTGTTGGCATCCTGAAGATCATTCTTCTCTTGCCTCACCCTTGTCAACATACTCTTGCCAGCCTTTAACTGGCGTAAGAGTTGTTGTTTCTCCGGATCAAGTCCGGCACCATCTGCAACATTAATTGTCAGATTGGCACACAAGCCGCACAATACTACCCTTTCAAAGTATATCATACCTGAGGGGGTCCCTCTGGGCTCCCCTGTTGCGGCTAGTGCAGCCTCTAGTTGGGCCTTGCACTTTTCCAGCTCCCGGGACAGCACGGTGTTCTTCTCGGTAAGAACCTGCATGTTATATGATCCTTACAACAGTTAGTTTAACTGTTTCAAGTCTCGGGGGCTACTGGTATATATATATATATATATATATATATATATATATATATATATATATATATATATATATATATATATATATATTAAACCAAAATTTTCTTACCCGCATGTCTTTCACATACTACTCCGTGGCTCTGGCAAAACCATCTTGAGCGGCACGAAGATACGCATCTCCCGAATTGAAGGCGTCTAAGGCCTCTCGGGAAAAACAAGCGTCGCGCAGAACTGTCCGGCGATGCCTGTGGTTCATGGCGCTCTCCACTTCTGAATTGGTGGCAGATAGCCGGTCCGCGTCCTCTGTCGGAGGAGCGTCCGGTGCAAGCCTGGTGTTCGTCCCCGCTTCTGGACCAGACGTTGGAGCCTGGCTGGTAGAGGCGCGGTTGGCGGCTCCTCCGGATATAGTCCGGCGAGGCCTCTTCGTCCTGAAAACAGTACGGATGTTAACATGCCTTGACAGAATAACACCAGGGAGACAGAGGGCGCGTTATACCTTTGTGCCGGACTTTCAGTCCGGACTTCATCTCTTTTTACCCCACGGGGCCCGGCGGCACCTCGTTGGCTAGCCGCCGCAGGTTCGGCCTCCCTCCTTGGAAATCTCCCCTGTAAAATACGGTTGTCATCAGAAACGCCGAAATATGTTAGGACGGAATCTCTCTTGAGGGAATAAACACTCCAGTTTCTGTCACCTGGGAGGCCGGGATTAACCCAGGGTAATCAGCCGTAATGGCTACCAAGGTATTGTCCTTGCTCAATTGATGGAACACCCCGTCAATAAGCTCCACTGCTATGTCCGGATCTTCTTCGGAGTCCGGATCGTGGGACCGTTTTGGGTCCTCGGGCTGTGGAGGGCGGCTGTCGATGTCCTTCACTTCCTGTCGCAGTTCCTGCGCTAAAGTTGTCAGCCTACATGACTAAACATGGGAATATTAAAGCAAACAGGCGAGTACAATTATTCGCTTACCCAACTTGGAGGTTCGTACATAGAGAATCCGGCCCGCGGGTTGACGCGGAGGAAATCCTCCTTTTCTCCCTTGTACAAAGATGCTAATATCTCTACCAGAGCGGCAGCTGAAGCTGGTCCTTTACGGCCATAACGGGTGGCGTCATCCTCCCCGTTGAATTCCCACATGGGGGGCCTCTGTATTGAAGTGGCTGCACCCCCCCGCATAATACATGCGGCCATGACTCCAATCATGGTTAGTCCGGAATGAGCCAACAGTCTTTTCTGGCTCATCAGGTAATGGACGTCTCTGTTGTTTTCTCCCTGAGAGCTCCGCGGACGCCAACTTAAGCGTTTCTTCAAGGGAGCCATGCTGAACTCACGGAGGCCGGCCCGGATAGGGTCCGGCAACGGGACGTCATCTATATAAAACCATTCTGAAGGCCAGTCCCCGGATGCCTTCTTTGGGGTTCCGGATAAGTATCCGGTCCCGGCGATGCGCCATACTTCGGCTCCGCCCACTTGATATATGGACCCCTCTTGAGAACGGGTTACCAAGCAGAACAGCCTTTTCCACAGCGCGAAATGAGCCTCTACGCCTAGGAATAGCTCGCAAAGAGCGACGAAGCCCGCAATATGAAGTATGGAGCCGGGCGTGAGGTCGTGCAACTGGAGGCCGTAGAACTCCAGGAGCCCGCGGAGGAATGGATGGATCGGAAATCCCAGTCCCCTTAATAGATAAGGGACGAGGCACACCCGCTCTCCTTTAGAGGGATTAGGGGTGCTCTCCGCCTGCTTCCCGCCATTATAGGTGGCAAGTCCGGCTCGGACCGAGACCATATAGGCTTGAGGGAGAAATCCATTGGCTTGCAGCGACATTAACTCACTGTGCGGGATGGTACAACTCTCCCAATCTCCGGGTTTGGAACCGGCGGAGCGAGAGGATGAGTTGCGACGGCTGTCCATGATGGAATGGATCTTTGCTGGAAGCGCTCCGATGATAACTTGCGGGGAAGAGAAGTTGTGTTTGGATCTAAATCCTCGTCCCCTTAAATAGGTGGCTTGTTCGTGCGGCTAGGGGTGTAGATGTAAAGACGCCCCGGGCTTTTCGTATTCGTTCAACACGTGGCAGAGGGTCATTATTGGGCACAGAAGCCGAGGAGCGCTGCGGAAATCAAATATTATTCGTACAGGTACACAGGATTCGGAGGAGGAACCCGCCTTGCAATGCCGAAGACAATTTGCGCGCCGGACTCATCGTCATTAAAGCCTGGTTCGGGGGCTACTGAGGGAGTCCTGGATTAGGGGGTGTTCGGATAGCCGGACTATGCCTTCAGCCGGACTCCAGGACTATGAAGATGCAAGATTGAAGACTTCGTCCCGTGTCCGGAAGGATCTTTCCTTGGCGTGGAAGGCAAGCTAGGCGTGCGGATATTCAAGATCTCCTACCAATGTAACCGACTCTGTGTAACCCTAACCCTATCCGTTGTCTATATAAACAGGAGGGTTTTAGTCCGTAGGACGAATCACAATAACCATCATCATACCCATAGGCTAGCTTCTAGGGCTTAGCCTCCTTGATCTCGTGGTAGATCCACTCTTGTACTACCCATGTCATCAATATTAATCTAGCAGGAGTAGGGTTTTACCTCCATCGAGAGGGCCCGAACCTGGGTAAAATAAAGTGTCCCTTGTCTCCTATTACCATCCGACCTTGACGCACAGTTCGGGACCCCCTACCCAAGATCCGCCGGTTTTGACACCGACACCCGGCAAGAAGGAGGCTTACTTGGAGGGAGAGCTCCGTAGCAAATGGGAGGAGTGGAGAGCAGACTGGTGCCTGATCGTCGAGGGGAACCCGCAACCATTCACTATTGTGCGCCGAACTCCTGTAGTGCGCGGCAGCGACTGGAGTAACGCGGCCCCGGACGATGACAAGCTGGAGATTGCCACCACCCGGATCCTGCGCCTCAGGCTTGCCGGGCTCACCGTTGGCGCTGTTGGCGCAGACTTCCTTCGTCCCCGCATTGCCCCCCTGCAGGAGAAGGGGAGACCTGCCTAGGAATTCCAGAATGCGGCGGACATCATGAGGCTGCGCCCCGGCCTTAATTTCAATTTCACCATCTTGGAGCTTGATGGGACGCTCAGGGAGCTGTTCAAGCACGACCCCGACCACCCCGAATGGTTCACGCTGCCGTAGGGCGTCGTTCCGTTGTGCAACAATTCTTCGCTCAGCCGCATCCTTGCAATGATGCCGCTGTGCGACTCGCACGGGATCGACTCATCCTGGCAGGTGCCTGCAGATGACGTCGTGCGGGCGTTCTTCGATGACTTGGTGGAATTGCCAATCAACCCCGACGAGCAGAAAAGCCTCACCCGTGACACCACCTACAAGGAGTTGGCGCGCATTGCCACCAGGATGGAAGAGGCGGCGACAGCCGCAGCCGCGGGTGCATTTGGTTTCACCGAGGCTGAGGCAGACGCGGCGGAGGTGGTGAGCCTTGCCGAGCGAGCGGAGTTTGTCGGCGAGGAAGAGCCGGTCGGGCACGGCGTCGAGGGCGAGCCCGCCAAGGACACAAGCGGCTTGTCGGAGGTTGACGCCTCTTCCTCCCGACCTTCGGGCAGCTCGTCGCAAGAGGAGCCCCTGGCTCAGCCAAGGAGGCGTCTCCGCAAGGCTGGGGAGGTGGTACGGCAGGCGAGCCAACAACCGCAGTGCCGCGTGACGCGCTCTTCTGAGGCAGCAGGAGCGGGGTCTTCGCGGGCCGCGGCTTCTGCTCCTGCCTCTTCTCGCGCCGCGGCGGCAGCTGGAGCGGAGCCGTCCACTGCTCCCGCCAAGCGGCCAAGGGAGCCTACTCCTCCGCCCCCTCGCGCCAGGAGCGGGCCGGTCTTTGACTTCTCCGCGCTCAGCTCCGACGAGGAAGAGGAAGAAGAGTAAGGCCCTTGTTGAGCTTGCATTTCTTCAATTCTTTGCTGTTTTGTCTGGTACTTTAATAGCTTTACTTTGAACTTGTTCCTTTTCAGGACTCTGGCCCAGACGGTGGCAAAGAGGGCCAAGATCCCGCTGGTCGTCATCGATGACGAACCCACTGCGACAGCAGGGGACGCGCCCGGGACAAACTTGCCGGACCCTGCAGCTGATCTTCAGGGCAGCCCCCAGCGCAGCCCCCAGCGTAAGTATATGGTTTACTTCCGTTGTTTGGCGCACATGGGTGCCCCTCTTATCTTTTTGTTGTTGTTGATATCTGGCTGTCGGTTCGTGTAGGAGCAGAACAGCTCCAGCAGGAGCGTCCGGAGGGCACCCCCGTCGTGCCGCCTGCGTCGACTACACCGCCAAGGGGGAGCTCTCCGACAAGGGAGGAGTTCCCGATAAGGGAGAACTCTCCGGCAAGGGGGAGTTCTCCAGTAAGGGAGGAGTCCCGGGCAAAGGACGGCACAAGCGACCCCCCGGCAACGGAGACCGCGGCGGCGGACCCTGCTACCGGTAATCCTCTCGTTCGGAAACCCCCTTGAGTTTTTCTTATTTTTGGATAGTTGCTTGACTTCTCTTCCTCTTTCGGCCCTCAGACCCGCCCGCCACGGACCCAATGGAGACCGAGGTCGTCGTCGAGGAAGATGCGCGCGGCAATACCGACGACGTGGCCACCACCGAAGAGGCGGACGGTGCTGAAGATCTTGCCGGCGAAGAGGCCGCCAAGGCTGCCGTTGCAGCAGCTGGTGAGGGGGCCGGCGATCGTACTGACGGCCCCGGGGCCGCAGGAGCGTCAAGCGCTACACCGACCGCCGATCCTGCCGCCGCCGCAGCGTCGGAGCCTGAGGAGCCCCAGCCAGGCGTCTACCTGAAGGCCGGCGACGGTATCTTCATCAAGCTCCCCTGGGAGTCGAGCTCCAGGGCGCCGGTCGAGGGAGAGGCCTTGGATGGAGAGGTGCTCGCCTCCGCCGGGCTGACACTGGTCGATACGCCAAGCAGCAGCAGCGGCGAGCCTGAGGAGGAGCGGCTGCTCCGAAAGCTGGTGTCACTCTACCGTGCCCGACAAGCCAAGGTGGAAAGCCGAGAAGCGCTTGTCGCGAGGGCGGGAGTGGACATGGAGAAGCGCGCCAAGGAGCTCCGGGAGCTCAACCAGGAGGCTCTCCGATCCTTTGCGGAGGAGCGGAGGCAGCTCGACGAGGCGCGGACGGCCTTCATCCTCGAGAAGGCAGAAGCCGAAGAGCAGCAAAGGCTTGCCGCTGCGGGGCTATCTGCGCGGGAAGGCGAGCTGTTGCAGCAGAAAGCCAGCCTCGCCAGCCACGAGGAGGAGGTCGCCGCGCGCGAGCAAGCGCTTGGCGGAGCCCTCAAGGAAGCGCAGGATGCTGCCGAGGCCGCCAAGAAGGAGCTGGAGACGAGGGTGGCGCAGCTCGACACTGATCTCAAGGCGAGCGGCGAGGAGCTTGCCGCGCTCAAACAAGAGCGCGAGAAGGGTGCTTACACCCTCGGCGAGCTGCAGGGATGCTTCGCCGAGAAGATCAAGGAGCTTGACGCCGCCAAGGACTCCAACGCTGATCTTGAGATGAAGTTGGCCACCTTGACCAAGACGCTGGAGAGCGCCAAGGAGTGGGAGACGGCCTTGCGGAAGGAGATCACGGACAACGAGGCGCTGCTGGAGAGCGCCGCTGTTACCTAGAACACCTTCAGGGTGACGGTGGAGCGGTGGACGGAGGGTCTCGTGGACATCGCCGCCGCCATCGACAAGGAGCTGGCGCTGCTGGGGATGGAGGGTCACGAGTACCCCTCCGGCGGGAACCTCCCACCCAGCGCCAGGCTCACTTCGTTCTTCAAAGGCGTGGCGACGGCCCTTTAGGAACTCCGAGATGCGATCCCAGAGCGGCTGGCCGACGAGACGCGCGATGCCTGCGCCGGAGCCCTTGAGATGGTGTTGGTGAAGATCGTCTTCTGCAACCCAGGCCTCAAGCTCACCAACGCCCTCAAGTCCCTGCCGCCAGACGCTAATCTGGAGGAGATCAGGGCCCTCGTTGCGCCCATTGTGGA
The DNA here is from genome assembly GCA_032464435.1 of Aegilops umbellulata. Lineage (NCBI taxonomy): Eukaryota > Viridiplantae > Streptophyta > Magnoliopsida > Poales > Poaceae > Aegilops > Aegilops umbellulata. The sequence goes on along the minus strand of CP136060.1, from coordinate 69,361,343 downwards.
AAGGGTGGCCGGGATCAAGAGGATCGAGGGCGACCGCGTGGACTAGGCCGCGCGCCCTTTTCTTTTCTTGTCGCTGCTGGGCGTGTCATGAAAACAATTTATTAGGGCTGCGACAAGCTATCTAGTAATATAACTTTTATCTTGGTAGTGGATGCTATGTTATTTCCTCTACTTGATTCCTTCCTTTGTATGTTTTTGCCCTACGCTTTCAGGGGACTTGTCGGCGTAGGCACACTTGGTGAGTGCGGGACGTCAGCAGCCCGCTGGCGGTGCCGTTACCGACAAGAAACCTTGTCGCGACTAGCCGCAGCTCACTTAAGTTGTTGAGCAAGCTCTAAACAAAGTAAGGGCGCAACTGCAGTTACAGCACGCTTAAGTTGTTGAGCAGGCTCGAAACAAAGTAAGGATGCGATAGCGGCATGCTTAAGTCGTTGAGCGGACTCGAAATGAAGTAAGGGCGTGACTAGCCACGAGCTGGTTCCTCCGCGCACAGGTTTTTCATACAAAGTACGGTCGTTCAAGGAAGATAACTCAAAAATTTAAAAACTTGATTGCTCAAACTTTGGCAACTTAGCTTTTCTGTGGCTCGCTGCCCGGCGAGATCGCTTTTCGGCAAGGCGAGACTTCATTGAACGACGCCTGGTCCACACCATTATCTTCCCCCTTCCCACCCCGGCAAACTTGTGGGCGAGGGAACCTTCCTTTTCTTGAGAAGAGAAGGAAGAAGAGAAAATAAAGGTACGTGTAACGCACTCGATGCGGCTATATCTCCCACGTGTCGAGGCACGACTTAGAGGCATAACCGCATTGAAAGCAATGTCGCAAGTGAGGTAATCTTCACACAATCCATGTAATAATAAGGGAAAGATACATAGTTGGCTTACAATCGCCACTTCACACAAGTACATAAATACCATCCATCAAACAGATTACACTCAAGGTCCGACTACGGTACCAAAAGGAAAGAAGACTACCCCAAATGCTAAACAGATCCCCGGATCACCCAACTGGGCTCCACTACTGATCATCTGGAAAAGAAACATAGTAACGGCCACGTTCCTCATCGAACTCCCAAGTGAGCTCGGTTGCGTCATCAGCACTGACATCGTTGGTACCTGCAACTGAGGTGATAATATCTGTGAGTCACGGGGACTCAGCAATCTCACACCCGCGAGATCAAGACTATTTAAGCTTAAAGGTTGGAAAAGGGGTTTGTGAGGTGGAGCTGCAGCAAGCGACTAGCATGAGTTGACTACAGCGCAAAAGAGAGCGAGAAGAGAAGGCAAAGCACGGTCGAGAAGCTAGAAACGATCAAGAAGTGATCCTGAACAACCTACGTCAGGCATAACTCCAACAACCGTGTTCACTTCCCGGACCCCGCCGAGAAGAGACCATCACGGTTACACACGCGGTTGATGTGTTTTAGTTAAGGTCGACTTCGGGTTTTCTACAACCGGACATCAACAAATTCCCATCTGCCTCATAACCGCGGGCACGGCTTTCGAAAGATAATACCCTGCAGGGGTGTCCCAACTTAGCCCATGATAAGCTCTCACGGTCAACGAAGGATATTCCTTCTACCGGGAAGACCCGATCAATCTCGGAATCCCGGACTACAAGACATTTCAACAGCAATAAAACAAGTCCAGCAAAACCGCCCGATTGTGCCGACAAATCCTGATAGGAGCTGCACATATCTCGGTCTCAGGGCACATCCGGATAAGCGAAGCGTACAGGAGCCAACATAACCCAAGTTGCCAAGGGACGGCCCTGCACGGTGCTCTAGTTTGGACCAGCAATCGAAGGAGAACTGGCCCGGGGGTTTAAAATAAAGATGACCCTTGAGTCTGCAGAACCCAAGGGAAAAAGGCTAGGTGGCGAATGGTAAAACCAATGTTGGGCCTTGCTGGAAAAGTCTCATTCAAAGTGAACTGTCAAGGGGGTCCCATAAATCACCCAACCGTGTAAGGAACGCAAACTCCGGGAACATAACACCGGTATGACGGAAACTAGGGTGGCAAGAGTGAACAAAACACCAGGCATAAGGCCGAGCCTTCCACCCTTTACCAAGTATATAGATGCATTAATTAAATAAGAGGTATTGTGATATCCCAACAAGTAAACATGTTCCAACAAGGAACAACAAGATCATGTTCCAACAAGGAACAAACTTCATCTTCACCTGCAACTAACAACGCTATAAGAGGGGCTGAGCAAAGCAGTAACATAGCCAAACAACGGTTTGCTAGGACATGGATGGTTAGGGGCTGACATGGCAATATAGGAGGCATGATATAGCAAGTGGTAGGTATCGCAGCATAGGCATAGCAAAAGAGCGAGCAAACTAGCTAGCAAAGATAGAAGTGATTTCGAGGGTATGGTCATCTTGCCTGCAAGGTTCTCAGAGTTGTCGAAAGCTTGGTCCTCGTAAGCGTTCTCAACAGGTTCCTCGTAAGCGTTCTCGTCTCCCGACTCTACCCAAGACAAGAGAACAAGCAAAGGAACCAATATCAACCATGATGCAATGCGCAATCAACATGATGCAAAACATGGCAAGATATGCGAGAGGTGATATGCAGTGCGAATGCATGCTCCGGAAGGACAAAGAAGAACAGGGCATAATCTTGGCAAGCCAAGCATGCCACTGGATAGATGAGGTGATTTCGGTTGAAATCGATATAAAGATCACCGGAATCGGATGCACGGTTTGCAAATGGCGAGCAAAACAAGAATGACACGAATCTGCCATAAACAGCATGATGCTACTTAGCAAGCAATAAATAATTAAGCTAGTGCACCCAAACATGGCAACAAAGCATATGACAGTAATCTACTTAAGATGCACGACAAAAGATGAACACTGAGCTTCGGCTAATACACATCATAACAGGTTCAAACAAGCATGGCAAAAGTGCAACTTATAACAGATTCACAGACTTAGAGAAATAACAGCAAGTCAGGAAAACAACATCAGGATGACGTGTTCAGAGCAACGAAACAACATGCTACAGGTTCAGAACATAGACAAATAAGGCATGGCATGAATCTACTCAAAGCACTTGACAAAAGTCCCTTACTGACCATAAGCCAAAAAGGACCAGAAAATATGATTACACCCATGTCAATTAAGCAAGTTTCGTTACAGGTTTCAGACTTGGTAGAAAACTGGACATGGCAGAAAACTAATAACGACTAGGCATGTTCGTGAGCTCGATGCACTCGCTACAGAGCAAGTCATGATAAACTAAGCATACATACATCAAGAATACATGGCATAGTAACAATACATGGCAAGAATAACATCATATCATGCAAGGGTCAACTACACCAAGCTTGGCAAAATCGAATAACATGTAAACAATCTGCCAGTAACATTTTGAAGCAAAAGTAGAGCTCGATTGACTCAAGCTATGGCATCCCATAATTGCAAACAAAAGCATGGATGGATTAAGCAAAAACTCAAGTCCAAAACTCCCTTACTGATCATACTCAAATTATGCCTAGATCTCTCAGAAACAACATGAACACATGGCATGATAATAACAAAAGTCAGGGACTTAGTGAAATCACCAAGTCTCTGAAAACAGCAATATCATCATCCCTACTTTGCATGCAATTTCTGGCCACCTCAAGCATCAAAAAAATACAAAGCAAAATTCCCTGGAAAGGTAACATGGCATATTACAAAACACATATATAGCTCACCCTCATAGGAGGTACACATCAATCATGGCAAAAATGACAAAAGTGCATGTTCGTGATAAGATTCAGCCACTAACGTCAACTAGCCCTCTTCTAACAGCATTTCGGGCATCAAGATGACTTCAAATGAAAATGATGCAATGGAGCAAAATGATGTACTCTTCGAAACGAACAAAATGACATATTATACGCGCGAAACGGAGCTGCAGATGCAAAGTTATGGCATGTCGAAGATGCGATGATAATATGCAAACTTGGGGACTTAGAAATATTAAGAGAGAGGAGAGAAGTCAACGGTGGCGCGGAGTTCGAGGTTCGCCGGCGCGGGTCGCCGGAGGAGCGCCGGAGGAGGCGGGGGAAGGCCGGATCTGGGCCTCTCCGGCCGGACCTCGCCGGATCCGGCCCGGATCGGGGCGGTGGAGGCAGGCAGGGGCGGCGCCGGGCGCGGCGGGGCGCGGGGCGGCGGCGACCGGGCGAGGCGGCGGCGACCGGGCGAGGCGGCGGCGCACGGCGGGCGCGAGCAGGCGAGGCCGCGGGCCGGCGCGGTAGGAGGCGGGCGGCGCGGCTGGGCCGCGGGGGCCCCGCCTGGGCCCCGGCGGGCCGGCGCGCGGGCGGCGGCGCGGGGAAGTGGGCGCGGGCGCGGGCGAGTAGGAAGGCGCCACGTGGCGGCGCGGAACAGGTGGCGGCGGCGGAGGGATCTGGCGCGGATTTCGAGGCGAGCTTAGGGTTAGGAGGTGGTTTTTGACCCGGATTTGGAGGGGGAGGTGTTTTTATAGCTAGAAGGAGCTAGGAAGCTCCAAACGGAGTGCGGTTTTCGCCCACACGATCGTGATCGGACGGCGGAGGACATGGGAGTGACTTAGATGGGTTATTGGGCTGTTTTGAAGGGGTGTTGGGCTGCAACACACGCGAGGCCTTCACGGTTACCCGGTTAACCGTTGGAGTACCAAACGAACTCCGATTGACCCGAAACTTGACAGGCGGTCTACCGGTGCTATACCGAGGCCACATGTCAAACCTCGGCCCATTCCGAGAATGTTTAATACCTGCTCACGAAGAAATGTAAAAGGGGACGCCGGGAGACATAGGAGTGCCGGATTGCAAAACGGACAACGGGAAAGATGCTCGGATTTATGAGACGAACGCGTATGCGAATGCGATGCACATGATGACATGATATGAAATGCATGACATGACCAAAATGCAAAACGGAGAGAACCCAACCACGGAGGAAATATCATAGCACATAGCCGGAAATGGCAAGAGTTGGGTTACAAATAAGGCAAGTTACATCGGGGGCGTTACAACACACCACCACTACGAGAGGATCTCGTCCCGAGATCTAGGACTGAAAGAACTCCGGGTACTCAGAACGTAGGTGGTCTTCACGCTCCCATGTGGCCTCTCGGTCTGAATGATGTGACCATTTCACTTTGAGGAATTTGATTGACTTGTTGCGAGTCTTGCGCTCAGTTGTCTCAAGAATGGCAACTGGATGCTCATGATAGGACAAATCTTCTTGAAGATCAATCTCTTCGAAGTTGATGGTGCGCTCAGGCGTCTTGAAGCACTTGCGAAGCTGTGACACGTGGAAGACATCGTGCACATTTGCAAAGTTGGAGGGGAGCTCAAGTTGATAGGCGAGATCGCCTCGTTTGCCGATGATCTTGAAGGGACCGACGTATCTGGGAGCAAGTTTCCCCTTGATACCGAAGCGACGAGTTCCTTTCATTGGCGAGACGCGGAGGTAAACATGGTCTCCGATCTCGAATGCCACATCACGGTGTTTGCTATCGTAATAGCTCTTCTGGCGCGACTGCGCTGCTTTGAGGTTCTCACGAATCACCTTGCACATGGCCTCAGCCTCTGAGATCAAATCATTTCCGAGCAATTTACGTTCACCGGTTTCAGACCAGTTGAGAGGAGTACGGCACTTTCTGCCATAGAGAATCTCGAATGGGGCTTTGCCCGAGCTGGCTTGAAAGCTGTTGTTGTAAGAGAATTCAGCATAAGGAAGACAATCCTCCCACTTCATGCCGAAAGAGATAACACAGGCTCTGAGCATATCTTCAAGAATTTGATTGACACGCTCGACTTGTCCACTAGTCTGAGGGTGGAAAGCTGTGCTGAAGCGAATGTTGGTGCCCATGGCCGTCTGAAAAGAATCCCAAAATTTGGAGGTAAAGATGTTGCCACGGTCTGAAGAGATCAATTGAGGAATGCCATGCAAAGAGACAATTCTGGAGGTGTAGAGCTCTGCCAGCTGCGCTGCTGTGATAGACTCTTTGATAGGAAGAAAATGAGCCACTTTGGTGAGCTTGTCGATGACGACGAAGATAGCATCATTTCCACGCTTGGACTTAGGAAAACCAGTCACGAAGTCCATTTCGATATGATCGAACTTCCATTCTGGAATAGCAAGAGGTTGGAGAAGTCCAGCTGGTCGTTGGTGTTCTGCTTTCACCCTTCTGCAGACATCACACTCATTCACGAATTGAGCGATCTCACGCTTCATTCGAGTCCACCAATACGACTGCTTAAGGTCATGGTACATCTTTGAACTTCCAGGATGAATAGACAGGAGAGAGTTGTGCGCTTCATTCATAATGACTTTACGAAGATCACCCTTTGGAACCACAATCCGGTCCTCGAAGTAAAGAGTATCTCTGTCATCAACTCGATAGCACTTGTATTTGGAAATGCCCTTGTCAATACCACGTTTCACCTTCTTCACCATGGTATCCAACAATTGTGCCTCACGAATTTGATCTTCCAAAGTAGGAGAGACAATTAGGTTGGCAAGAACACCTTGAGGAACAACTTGGAGATTCAACTTGCGGAGAGCTTCACAAAGATCCGGTTGAAAGGGCTTGAGGATTAAGCTGTTGCAGTAAGCCTTTCTGCTCAAAGCGTCTGCGACCACATTAGCCTTGCCTGGAGTATATTCAATACTCGGATTATACTCTTGAATCATTTCGACCCATCGAGTTTGCCTGAGGTTGAGATGAGGCTGAGTGAAGATATACTTGAGACTCTTGTGATCTGTGAAGATGTCCACTTTCCTTCCCAACAGGAGATGTCTCCATGTTATTAGTGCGTGGACAACTGCCGCCAACTCAAGATCGTGAGTGGGGTAGTTCCTTTCATTGGGCTTCAACTGGCGAGAGGTATAGGCAACAACCTTCTTCTCTTGCATTAACACAGCACCGAGGCCCTGGAGAGAAGCATCACAGAATACTTCATAAGGCTTGGATTCATCAGGAGGAGTCAGAACTGGAGCAGTGACAAGTTTCTCTTTGAGAGTGTTGAAAGCAACGTCACACTCAGGAGACCAGACATATTTCACATGCTTCTGGAGGAGGTTGGAAAGAGGCTTGGAAATCTTGGAGAAATTCTCAACGAATCTTCTGCAATAGCTTGCAAGTCCAAGAAAACTGCGAAGCTGCTTGACATTCTGAGGAGGATTCCAATTCAAAACTGCAGACACCCTCTCTGGATTAACCGCGATGCCCTTGGCGGAGATGATATGACCAAGATAAAGAACTTCATCAAGCCAGAATTCACATTTGGAGAACTTCGCATATAACTGATACTCTCTGAGCTTGTCGAGTACCAATCGCAAATGTTCGGCATGATCCTTCTTATTCTTGGAGAAGACCAAAATATCATCGAGATAGACCAAGACAAATTCGTTGATGTAGGGGTTGAAGATGAAATTCATCAATCGAGTGAAATACGGAGGAGCATTGACAAGGCCGAAAGACATGACAGTATATTCATAAGAACCAAAGCTTGTTTTGAATGCTGTCTTGGGAATATCTTCTTCACGAATGCGAATCTGATGATAACCCATACGAAGGTCCAGCTTGGAGAACACCTTAGCACCTTTGAGTTGCTCAAATAGCTCATTGATGTTGGGAAGTGGGTACTTGTTCTTGATAGTCTTCTTGTTCAATGGACGGTAATCGACGCAAAGTCGGTCCGTGCCATCCTTCTTCTTGACAAAAAGAACACCACAACCCCAAGGAGAAGAACTCGGTCTGATCAGACCCAGACGTTCTTGTTTATCGAGTTGAATCTTCAATTCCTTGAGCTCATCTGGTCCAAGCTTGTAAGGACGCTTGCAAACGGGTTCTGTGCCAGGCTCAAGCTCAATAACGAATTCAACTGGCCTGCGGGGAGGCATACCCGGAAGCTCTTCTGGAAAAACATCTTGGTACTCACAAACGACTGGAATCTGAGAGATAGCCTCCATTTCACCCATCTCATTGAGAGAAAACAACCGAATGGTATCATCACGAGAAGCATAGATGATCACATCGTTCGAAGTGTGAGTCAATTTGATTTCCCTGGCAGCACACTCAAGCTGAGCCTTGTGCTTAGAAAGCCAGTCCATCCCGAGAATGAGATCAATATCAGAATCACCAAGCACCATTGGAGAAGATAGAAATTTATAGTCGCCCATCTTGATAGAGACATCAGGAACTAAAGAGTTTGCTCTCATTGATTTCGCCGGTGAAATAACACCCAACGGTTTATCCAGGTAAGTCCAAGGAAAATCATTCTTTGCAAAGAACGATCTTGACATGAAACAATGCGATGCACCAGTATCAAATAAGACTTTGGCAGGAATATCATTAACAGGAAGATTACCCATGATCACTTCAGAAGAATCCTCTGCTTGAGCTGCATTCAACATGTTCACCTTGACGTGCTTAGGATTATGCTTGACCACTGCATTGCTGGAAGATTTCACAGGAGGAGGAGGCGGAAGACGCCTCTGGTTGAAGCACTTGTTCGCATAGTGACCCTTCTGCTGACATTTGTTACAAGTCACCTCTGAGAGCGGACGATGATAAGGAGCACTTGGCCTTGGAGCTTGATTCTGAGACTTGTTCTGATAACCAGGGTTGGGTGGGTGGGAAGATCCACGACCACTTGAGTTCTTCTGCTGATGAGGCTGACGGAACGGAGGAGGAGGAGGCAACCAGAACTTCTGTTGCTTAGCTGCCACAAGTGAGGAAGAAGAAGACTGAACTGCGTCTCTGACTCTCTTCTTAGATGCCTCACACTTGAGCTGAGCAGCTTCTTGTTTCAGTGCCATGTTGTAGAATTCATCATACTTTAATGGCTCGAAAAGCACGAGAGCAAGCTGCAGATCTTCTCTGAGACCACGCCTGAACTGGTAGATCATACTCTTCTCATCAGGAATGTCTTGCCTTGCAAAACGAGAGAGTTTCTGGAACTGAGTGTTGTATTGATAGACAGTCATGTTGCCTTGCTTGAGATTGCGGAATTCCTCACGCTTAAGCTCAACAACACTTTCTGGAATGTGGTGCGCTTTGAAATCACGGCGGAAATCATCCCAAGTGATCACACGACCTCCTCTGGAATCTTTGTATTGCTGGAACCACTCAGCAGCTTGATCTTTGAGTTGAAAAGAGGCAAACTTGACAAAGTCCTCAGGTCTCACATTGCTGCACTCGAAATGTTTGCTGATGTCCACGAGCCAATCATCAGCGTCAGTGGTCTCGACACAGTAGCTGAAGGTCTTTGGCTGATTAGCAAGGAACTGGTTCAGTGAAGCGAAGTGCGGCTGATTGTTGCCTTGGCCTTGATTCTCTTGATTAGCTTGACCCTGGTTGCGATCTTGCAAGAGCTGAATCAGAATCTGAGCATTGGCATTTGTGGCAGTCATTAAGGCTTGCCAGGCTTCCGGAGGCGGAGGTGGTGGCGGAGGGTTAGCCTGATCTCCATCATTGCGTTCCGGATTCAGACGAGTTGGTGGAGCCATCCTGAAGAGGGTGACATCCATTAGCATCTTGACAGAGATATATTGAAGCTGAATCAAAGGAACGAAATTGCAACATATAGTCTTCACAATTAACATTCGAACGAGAATGAACGAATGAATTCCAATGTAAATCATCACACTTCCAAAGCTGAGAAGCCACTTAGAACATGGTAAGGAATAAAATCAACAAGGTACGGAAGTGAACAAATACTTGGTAAGGATTACCCAATCACAAACCAAATATCTGCGGAAGAAATACTAAGGCTACATGAATTCCCACTTATAAACTCCCGAAATTTTCTGGTTATGCAATCAGGTGTTGGGGATACAGGGGAAGCATAATATCTCACCCAAACTAGCAAATCCTACAACCAGCTGTATCCATCCTTCAACACATAACCAAGAAACCTTCGGAAATCGTCTACCTCAACCTTCGAAAACACATCCGTTATACAAGTCATGGCAATACTCCTGCACTCGCCACAGTACTGGGCTATCAGGTTATCTCACCAACAACTGTACAAAAGAGATTTTCGATGTCGGTCGTACTAAACTCAGGTATTCCAAAACCGCAACGATAAGATTATGACGACAACACCTCGGAGCTCAACTCCCCGGGACACTGCCACAACCCCTAAATGTCAGGAGGCAACCAAGACAATGTTGTCATCATAAAACCATCGGAACGATTGTAATATACCCGCGTGATCCTAAAAAATTTTTTTAGTGAAATTTAAGAAGAGAAGAGTCAAAACTCTACGTCAGGATGCCTTACTAGAAGGTCGAAGGGACTGGGAAGTAAAAAGAATTCCTAAACTCTCCGATATATAATTCCTAAATGACTCAAAACATTTTTTTCTAGACACAACTCGGCCACTAAAGATGATCAAACAGTGGGGGCTCCTAAGGTCGGGAAAGGCTCTGATTACCAACTTGTAACGCACTCGATGCGGCTATATCTCCCACGTGTCGAGGCACGACTTAGAGGCATAACCGCATTGAAAGCAATGTCGCAAGTGAGGTAATCTTCACACAATCCATGTAATAATAAGGGAAAGATACATAGTTGGCTTACAATCGCCACTTCACACAAGTACATAAATACCATCCATCAAACAGATTACACTCAAGGTCCGACTACGGTACCAAAAGGAAAGAAGACTACCCCAAATGCTAAACAGATCCCCGGATCACCCAACTGGGCTCCACTACTGATCATCTGGAAAAGAAACATAGTAACGGCCACGTTCCTCATCGAACTCCCAAGTGAGCTCGGTTGCGTCATCAGCACTGACATCGTTGGTACCTGCAACTGAGGTGATAATATCTGTGAGTCACGGGGACTCAGCAATCTCACACCCGCGAGATCAAGACTATTTAAGCTTAAAGGTGGGAAAAGGGGTTTGTGAGGTGGAGCTGCAGCAAGCGACTAGCATGAGTTGACTACAGCGCAAAAGAGAGCGAGAAGAGAAGGCAAAGCACGGTCGAGAAGCTAGAAATGATCAAGAAGTGATCCTGAACAACCTACGTCAGGCATAACTCCAACAACCGTGTTCACTTCCCGGACCCCGCCGAGAAGAGACCATCACGGTTACACACGCGGTTGATGTGTTTTAGTTAAGGTCGACTTCGGGTTTTCTACAACCGGACATCAACAAATTCCCATCTGCCTCATAACCGCGGGCACGGCTTTCGAAAGATAATACCCTGCAGGGGTGTCCCAACTTAGCCCATGATAAGCTCTCACGGTCAACGAAGGATATTCCTTCTACCGGGAAGACCCGATCAATCTCGGAATCCCGGACTACAAGACATTTCAACAGCAATAAAACAAGTCCAGCAAAACCGCCCGATTGTGCCGACAAATCCTGATAGGAGCTGCACATATCTCGGTCTCAGGGCACATCCGGATAAGCGAAGCGTACAGGAGCCAACATAACCCAAGTTGCCAAGGGACGGCCCTGCACGGTGCTCTAGTTTGGACCAGCAATCGAAGGAGAACTGGCCCGGGGGTTTAAAATAAAGATGACCCTTGAGTCTGCAGAACCCAAGGGAAAAAGGCTAGGTGGCGAATGGTAAAACCAATGTTGGGCCTTGCTGGAAAAGTCTCATTCAAAGTGAACTGTCAAGGGGGTCCCATAAATCACCCAACCGTGTAAGGAACGCAAACTCCGGGAACATAACACCGGTATGACGGAAACTAGGGTGGCAAGAGTGAACAAAACACCAGGCATAAGGCCGAGCCTTCCACCCTTTACCAAGTATATAGATGCATTAATTAAATAAGAGGTATTGTGATATCCCAACAAGTAAACATGTTCCAACAAGGAACAACAAGATCATGTTCCAACAAGGAACAAACTTCATCTTCACCTGCAACTAACAACGCTATAAGAGGGGCTGAGCAAAGCAGTAACATAGACAAACAACGGTTTGCTAGGACATGGATGGTTAGGGGCTGACATGGCAATATAGGAGGCATGATATAGCAAGTGGTAGGTATCGCAGCATAGGCATAGCAAAAGAGCGAGCAAACTAGCTAGCAAAGATAGAAGTGATTTCGAGGGTATGGTCATCTTGCCTGCAAGGTTCTCAGAGTTGTCGAAAGCTTGGTCCTCGTAAGCGTTCTCAACAGGTTCCTCGTAAGCGTTCTCGTCTCCCGGCTCTACCCAAGACAAGAGAACAAGCAAAGGAACCAATATCAACCATGATGCAATGCGCAATCAACATGATGCAAAACATGGCAAGATATGCGAGAGGTGATATGCAGTGTGAATGCATGCTCCGGAAGGACAAGGAAGAACAGGGCATAATCTTGGCAAGCCAAGCATGCCACTGGATAGATGAGGTGATTTCGGTTGAAATCGATATAAAGATCACCGGAATCGGATGCACGGTTTGCAAATGGCGAGCAAAACAAGAATGACACGAATCTGCCATAAACAGCATGATGCTACTTAGCAAGCAACAAATAATTAAGCTACTGCACCCAAACATGGCAACAAAGCATATGACAGTAATCTACTTAAGATGCACGACAAAAGATGAACACTGAGCTTCGGCTAATACACATCATAACAGGTTCAAACAAGCATGGCAAAAGTGCAACTTATAACAGATTCACAGACTTAGAGAAATAACAGCAAGTCAGGAAAACAACATCAGGATGACGTGTTCAGAGCAACGAAACAACATGCTACAGGTTCAGAACATAGCCAAATAAGGCATGGCATGAATCTACTCAAAGCACTTGACACAAGTCCCTTACTGACCATAAGCCAAAAAGGACCAGAAAATATGATTACACCCATGTCAATTAAGCAAGTTTCGTTACAGGTTTCAGACTTAGTAGAAAACTGGACATGGCAGAAAACTAATAACGACTAGGCATGTTCGTGAGCTCGATGCACTCGCTACAGAGCAAGTCATGATAAACTAAGCATACATACATCAATAAGACATGGCATAGTAACAATACATGGCAAGAATAACATCATATCATGCAAGGGTCAACTACACCAAGCTTGGCAAAATCGAATAACATGTAAACAATCTGCCAGTAACATTTTGAAGCAAAAGTAGAGCTCGATTGACTCAAGCTATGGCATCCCATAATTGCAAACAAAAGCATGGATGGATTAAGCAAAAACTCAAGTCCAAAACTCCCTTACTGATCATACTCAAATTATGCCTAGATCTCTCAGAAACAACATGAACACATGGCATGATAATAACAAAAGTCAGGGACTTAGTGAAATCACCAAGTCTATGAAAACAGCAATATCATCATCCCTACTTTGCATGCAATTTCTAGCCACCTCAAGCATCACAAAAATACAAAGCAAAATTCCCTGGAAAGGTAACATGGCATACTACAAAACACATATATAGCTCACCCTCATAGGAGGTATACATCAATCATGGCAAAAATGACAAAAGTGCATGTTCGTGATAAGATTCAGCCACTAACGTCAACTAGCCCTCTTCTAACAGCATTTCGGGCATCAAGATGACTTCAAATGAAAATGATGCAATGGAACAAAATGATGTACTCTTCGAAACGAACAAAATGACATATTATACGCGCGAAACGGAGCTGCAGATGCAAAGTTATGGCATGTCGAAGATGCGATGATAATATGCAAACTTGGGGACTTAGAAATATTAAGAGAGAGGAGAGAAGTCAACGGTGGCGCGGAGTTCGAGGTTCGCCGGCGCGGGTCGCCGGAGGAGCGCCGGAGGAGGCGGGGGAAGGCCGGATCTGGGCCTCTCCGGCCGGACCTCGCCGGATCCGGCCCGGATCGGGGCGGTGGAGGCAGGCAGGGGCGGCGCCGGGCGCGGCGGGGCGCGGGGCGGCGGCGACCGGGCGAGGCGGCGGCGACCGGGCGAGGCGGTGGCGCACGGCGGGCGCGAGCAGGCGAGGCCGCGGGCCGGTGCGGTAGGAGGCGGGCGGCGCGGCTGGGCCGCGGGGGCCCCGCCTGGGCCCCGGCGGGCCGGCGCGCGGGCGGCGGCGCGGGGAAGTGGGCGCGGGCGCGGGCGAGTAGGAAGGCGCCACGTGGCGGCGCGGAACAGGTGGCGGCGGCGGAGGGATCTGGCGCGGATTTCGAGGCGAGCTTAGGGTTAGGAGGTGGTTTTTGACCCGGATTTGGAGGGGGAGGTGTTTTTATAGCTAGAAGGAGCTAGGAAGCTCCAAACGGAGTGCGGTTTTCGCCCACACGATCGTGATCGGACGGCGGAGGACATGGGAGTGACTTAGATGGGTTATTGGGCTGTTTTGAAGGGGTGTTGGGCTGCAACACACGCGAGGCCTTCACGGTTACCCGGTTAACCGTTGGAGTACCAAACGAACTCCGATTGACCCGAAACTTGACAGGCGGTCTACCGGTGCTATACCGAGGCCACATGTCAAACCTCGGCCCATTCCGAGAATGTTTAATACCCGCTCACGAAGAAATGTAAAAGGGGACGTCGGGAGACATAGGAGTGCTGGATTGCAAAACGGACAACGGGAAAGATGCTCGGATTTATGAGACGAACGCGTATGCGAATGCGATGCACATGATGACATGATATGAAATGCATGACATGACCAAAATGCAAAACGGAGAGAACCCAACCACGGAGGAAATATCATAGCACATAGCCGGAAATGGCAAGAGTTGGGTTACAAATAAGGCAAGTTACATCGGGGGCGTTACAGTACGGAGCCCCATGGCTCGTTATCGCTTACCGGGGGTCAGTGCTGCACAAAGTGTCAGACAATACATGCAGAGAATAAAAAGCATGAGATCGACAAGATGTGCGGAGCACATGAGCTTAATCTGTGCACAGGGTCTGCGCCTGGCTTTGTACAAAGGATTACATGCAACAACGGCAAGACTTGTACAAAAGGGTGGTTGCCGGACGGGGTCCGACAACCGCGCCTTACGGGTGAAACTTACGAAGATGCTCAACGTTCCGGGAGTTGCTCACCGGAGTGGTATCTTCGGTCCCAAGGCGGACAGCACCAGGCCTAGCGACTTGTTTCACCCGGTAAGGGCCTTCCCACTTCCTCGAAACTTCTGGCACTAACTTTGCGGCTATAAAAGCAGCGCAAAGCTTGCTGGTAGCGAGCAGCTCGCACAGCGGCCTGAAGACGGTCCTCCTCAAGGAGCAGCGCGTCATCTTGTCGCAGCTACTCTTGCTCGAGCTCAGCGTGAGCGAACACTCGAGGTGGCCCGTATACGAGATCCGTGGGGCTAACTGCCTCCGCTCCATGGAATAGAGTGAAGGGTTGCCTGGTCATACCTGGACTTACCTGCGTGGACCCCCTACCTTGCGCGCCAAAGATGTCGTGGGAAATCTGCCTCCACGAACACCTATGGGGACCGAGCCCCTTTCTGGTTCGGCGGGGGGCGGAGGTCGCGTGAAGAGCGGATCGAGACGATGCACACAAGGGGTTTACCCAGCTTCGGGCCGCACGGATGCGTAAAACCCTACTGCTGCTTTGTGTTTTGTATTATGTTCTTGCTCGGGGGCACTGAGTGCTACAGTATACTCGAGCAGTTAGCGAGACCGAGCGTGAGTGGCCTCCTCCTGCTCTACGTTGCGCACGGGGCCTCCTTTTATATGCGCAAGGGGTTACCCACAGGTGGCAACGTAGGCAGGGGTAAAACTGGAAAACGCTGTGTTGGGTACAGCTGTTTGCACAGTGCTATCATACCTAACTCTGACGGCAGGGGACAAGGGCATTAAATGCCCGTCTGGGTCGCCCAAACAGTGCAGAAAAGGGACCGTCAGGGCCGCCACCGTTTGCCATGATGGCTATCCTGTCAGCGTTGCTTCACCACCGCATGCCCCTGGCTACACAGCCTCTCGCCATGTATGCCTGGAACGGCCCCAGAGTGACACATTGGTGGATGAGCTGGAGCGCAGGCGCGGGGTGGTAACTTGTCGTGGCAAGCGCCTTGCCGCGGCCGATGTCTTGCCGCGTCCGGGAGCTTGTCGCTCACCGGGCCTTGCCGGGACGCGTGGTGCGTCGCGGCAAGTCTCTTGTCGTGCCCTGGTTGGCCTTCCCGGCAAGCTCCTCTTGCCGGGGTCTTGTGCTTCGAGCGGCCGTCCCGGCAAGCTCCTCTTGCCGGGGCCTTGCCCTCTTCGGGTGGCCTTCCCGGCAAGCTCCTCTTGCCGGGGCCTTGGCTCAAATACTTTGTTCTTGGATGGCCCAAAAAGGGGCCATGGAGGGTTTTTTTTGGCGGTCACCTGGCAAGCCTTGCCGCGGGGTGCTACGACTGCCCGTGCACAAGTTCGGGGTACTAAGGTACCCCTATTTTAGTACACCGACACCTAGGGTACAAAATTGACAACAATTTCAAGTTATTCCTATCGGACGAAATAATTAGACAATTCTCAGGAGAACCATAATGTTCACATATTCAAATAACAGTAGTACAGTTCCCGGAAGAACTATAACATTCATTGGATAAACGATCGAAGCCAATCAGATCTCAGCAACTCACGGAGAATGAACGCTATTCACCCTGCTGATGAATAAAAACAGGGGGTTATCTGCTAATTTGCATTTAAGTGGATTGTTAGCAGTCTCACCTTTGATCTGTGTCGTTCACTACCGATCCAACAACCCACAAGACAAATTTCCAGATTTTCAGTGAAAACTCATTTTCACCGGATACATTGCCTTTATGTTAAGAAGGCAATCCCTTTTGGTTATGGTTTTTGCTTTTATCATCACATCGTACTAAGCCTACTCATTCTGACTCATATCATAATTCCTTATGATAGGAATTATATGTGAGAATTTGAGGAAAAACTCTATTTCCTTGTTTGGTTCATGGAAATTGACAAGGAACTAGAGTCTCAAGTCCATTAACTATGTCCTTATGAATTCTCAACCCCCCTATAGACCAAACAATAGATTTGAAATTTCATACCCCTTGAATTTCCATTCCCTAGCTCTAATTACCTCCAACCAGTTATTTTAGAGAGAGAGAGAGAGAGAGAGAGATCCTCATGGATGCAACCTGGAGTTACATTGCGAATGACACCGAGCTATAAAATATGTGTCATTACACTCAAACAAACAATTGACATGACTAAAACTGGTAAACGAGGAACTCTCCGCCAAACCCCTAATGTCGGTGCACCAATGGTAAAATTATTGGAGGGGTAATAATATGAGTGATGGATAATCAATCCGAGATGAAGTATGCCTTATGAAAGCCCTCTTGACAGATGAGAATGAGCGCGTGACGAAGCACCCCTGCCCTCAGCTAACTGTTGTATGGTAACCTCCTCAATGTACTCATGGCAAGCCACCAAATGAACACTTGTGGTTCCGGATTACCACACCCTCTCCCATCCATCGAGAAGTCTAAACAGCGCATCATCAACATTGATCACCAACATGTATGCCGGTAGCGGAGCCATCAAAAAGTTGAAGAGGGGGTATCACACATGTTCGCATTCACAGGTTTAGGCACATCTCCACAATCAGTTCCACATAAGTTTTAGCTTTAGCGGCCACTTTGTGTGGATGAAGATTTCTTCATTGTTTCTAGCATCATTTTCGGCTTCCCATATATGCCAAATAGTTAACCATGCCAGTAGCTTCACTGGGTGAAGCTTGATGAAGGAAATCGAAGACCCACTGCTTAGTGTTCACTAGCTCCTTTCCGTGCAAATGGAACTCGTAATCATGCTTCACTTCACAAACTTGATGCGTGGACTGGCAGAGGTGGAACAAGCTAGGGCAGGCGTACTCCTTTTCCTAGGTTTGGTTTGCCTGCAATCGATTATGCGCTTTGGTTCCATTTACCGCCAAACATATCACAATTCTTTAGGGTTTTGTTGATGGCAAACCATGTGTGGGGTTCTAGTTCAAAAGTGTGTGAGGACAAGCTGATCTTGAGGGGATGATGAACCATCTTGGACGATTTAAAACCCTTAGCAAACATCGATAAGTACTAAGAATTCATTAAGGTAAAGTCAACCACAACATTAAGACCTATGAGTCCTCCATATCTGACATGATTTCTATCATATATATACTCAGGTATGGTAATATGAGTCACCCGGTCACCCTATGCATATTCATTGCAACACATTGCTAACCCTTCAAGTGTGATATAACATAAGCACGCACTCATACATAAGCATAAGAGGATAACACCATATCATAACGCACAATTCACATCTTATGTACTTAAATAGTTGATCCCCACTACTTCTAATACCTTAACATGCACACATGCATCACATCAAAGGCCCACCACAACATGCATGGAAGGAAGTTCTGCAATATTAGTTGATCCCCACTATTTTTTATCTCAACATGCACACATCCCACTCTCACTACACATGAGACCTCAACATCCATGAGATTCTTTTATTATCATTATGCTACTTGCATTAGTAATAATGACAACACAACATATCGTTGGATAATAATTCGTTGTATGAACCACCATGTTTAATTATGGGATATAGAAGTTTGTGGATGGGTGAACCCTGCATAGAGGAAGGATTTGGTCATGGAGATAATGGTGAAGTCGATGGAGATGATGGCGGTGAAGTTGATGGAGATGATGGTGGTGAAGATGGTTCCCCCGGCGACACTATGACACCATCTGAAGAGAGGGGGAAGGACCCACTCCTTCTTCTTCCTTCGCCTCCCTCCTGAATGGGAGGAAGTTTTCCTGTCTGGTCATTAGTATTTATGAACCCCGAAGGTCGAGAGACACCTTCGGGATTGAATCTAACCCCCTCCGACAGATTGCTAGATCAGGGTTTTTTCTTCTCTGCCTTGGAATCTCCTGAGGCGGCGGCGTAAACATTTCATAAAATATAGTACTATAGTTTTCATGTATATATAGATCCATGGGTGTCGAGAGGCGGCGGAAAGGAGTCATATGGGCCCACACGGGTGACTCACGAGGCTCAGGTCACAGGGTCCATGGGCCTCCCCTCTGGTAGGTCTTTGCCCCTAGTGCCTCGTGGTAATGTCCAACAACGACGTATTTTATTTTTATTTTTTGGTCCATGGAAATATCATTTTTTATTAAATCAAAAAACACTAAAAAACAACTAGCAATTCCCACTAGATTAATATTTTAGTCCAATAAATTTAAAAATATGTACCGAAACTGTGTAAAAGTGGTATGCATGCATATAGCATGAACATAACAAAAAATATCGATACGTCACAGGTGTATCACAGAGCCTTAAAAGAACATATACAGAAGTATCGAAGAACACACCCGGTAGTGTCAAACGCATTCTGAATTTAAATGGGTAAGTGGGAAAAACACTTCCCCCAAATGAAGATGCCTCAATAGAGGAGTACTTGAGCAACACGTCACTCGGAGCTACGTTTCATATGCTTTCTTGTAAGGCATTTGAAGACTCGGTGAACATGGCGGATGTGACACGTAGTACACAACCACATACTAAATGACAATTGGTATTACATTTGGGTTACCAAGATATATAAACACTGCCAGTTCTACGGATTCTACTTCACAGAGATTCGAGTGCATCAGGATTACTATTTGCTCTCGAAATCAAAAAACACTATGTAGGTCAAGATCTCTGGATGATTAATGCTTCCTGACAAACTTAATACTAGAAATATGCTCAATTGAAGACACTACAAAATTGAGAGGGGAACAAATTGTATTCTCTATGGGATTGGATACTGAAGAAACCATACAACATATGATCTTCTCTTGCACCTTTAGTGCTATCTGCTGGAACTATCTTAGAATTTATTGGCCGAATCGGCGCACAAGATTTGATTGGGCGCCACATCTCAACAACTCGTGGGCAAAACCCTTATTCACGGAAGTCTTTCTTCTTGCCTCATGTGGCATCTAGAAGGAAAGAAACAACAACAAAATTCAAGGCATCCCTCCCCCCAACCACCACCACCTCCAAGATCTAAATCCTGGCTTAGTAGATTTACCCATCACTTCTCTCTCCTTCCCTATAGGGTTAAGGATAAACACAACCCTTTTATTTCTAGCTTTGTTTCTTCCTTCCAATAATTTTGCCCTCTTGGTCTTATCCCATAAGTGGCTAGATACTTGTAAATCTTGATGTACATTTTTTTATTTAATTGAAATGACATAGTGAGACACACTCTATCACTGTTTTTGGTAAAAAAACACTTCCCTAAAAGTGTCCTTTGGCACCTGGTAGTACCGACCTATCCAAAAACACCTATGGGATCCAAATACCTTACAGGTTCGTACATGATCGCTTGGAGGTCTGAGACATCAAAACACACATGATTGCCACAAAATAATCAAGCAACTACACCTTGGAGTATGAAACTAAGGATACTGATATCTTGGCAGCATTCCGAGTAAGTCCTCAGTCTGGGGTTCCGCGCGAAGAAGCATCATACCTAATAGATCGAGCACCATTTGGAAATGTCTCGGCAGTGCATGGCTAAGTCTCAACTCAGATATTCTTGAAATTTTCTCTCAATAGCAGACCTATAGTATAACTGGTTTGTGGAGCTAAACCGTACTAGCTTGAAGTTCTCAACATGAAAACACTCAGAGATACTGGGCCAAGCAGAGCACCTCTAAATGTCAAATGATCCAAGTAGTTTGGAGAAACATCTCGATAACTACAGATCAACGCTTAGGGTTCCAAATAGTTCGTTCAAAATTTCTCTCAACTCATCCGGTTTAGTAGTACCGGCCGGCCGGTCCAATATCACTAGTTATATACTTAATTGATGGAAATGAGAGAAGATGAGTGACGATGTTGAGGGGTAGCTTCCTTAGTTTTTTTCCAAGTGTCCATCCATATTCTAATCGTCATGCCTTTCTTGATAGTATGTGATCGCGAGATCCCTTGGGGGCGGGCCCATAATAAGGATTCGGCCCAGCAGGCCTGGACGACCTGGATCCACTTCTGGAAGCTACTTGTGTGGGTTGGCATCATGCAGCTCATCCGGCCAACCTACAACATGGCGTCCATGCGACTGGACCTGTAGTGGGTTATCAAGATAGACATTACAAACGACACCATCAAGTTAACTTCATTGCAGTGCAGTAAAGTGAATAGTAATAACCATCATCATGGGACATTATTAGTGCGTGGGTTATACGATCGTTGTACTCCCCTCATTATACCTCTAGTTGGCTTGAACTGCCCCAACCTTTCTCCATTGAAAAGAAGTGAAAATGTGATAGAATTGATCATATTCATACCATATCAATCCACTATTGTGCAAAGCCCAGCTTACTCATCATGGCCTGAAGCTAGAACCACTCAAGTCTGTCATAAGCTTTCATCATATCAAACTTCAAAGCACAAAAATATCTTACCTAGAGTTGCTCCTTTTCATAAAATGTAAGCATTGGTAGACACATATGATGTTGTCAGTTATTAACCTTCCTAGCACAAATGTTGATTGTTCATCGAAAATAATATCAGGCAAAATAAGCTTAAGTCTGTTGGCTACCACCTTGGATGCTATCTTGTAAAGAAATTTGCAGAGACTAATAGGTCTGGACTATGTCAAAAGGGATGGGTTCATTACCTTCGAGATCAGTACGAGGACCGTGTCATTAATACATTCCCCAAAACACCACCTTTGAAACCTCATCACCACATATGTACCACTGCCTTTGATAAAAATGCGCTGGGAAGCCAGAATGTCCGGGTGCCTTGGTGGGGAACATCTGGAACAAAGCTTTCTTAACTTCTTCCTTTGTGTATGGCGCACATAGGGTTGTGTTCATCTCCTGTGTTACCTTGTCAGGTACATGCAATAGGACTTGATCAACTCCCTCGACCCCTTCTCAAGAATATAGGTTCTTATAGAATTCTGTGACCATTTGTTTCAACACTGCTGGATCATCTACCCAAACTCTGAGGGCATTAGAGAGCGCGCGAATCATATTTTTCTTTCGCCTCAAGCTCGCGCTCATATGGAAGAACCTTGTATTTCTATCCACCGTCGAGAGACAATCTAGCCTAGATTGTTGTCTCCACATAATCTCTTCTTGGTGATAAAGTTCCACTAGCTTCTCATTGATTTTGATCTCTGTGTGAGTAGGGAAGGTTCTTGCAGGAACATTGCGCAAGTTCGCCAATTCCCCCTTAAGCAGTTTTATATCTTTTCGGACGCTGCCAAAGGTGTACAAATTCCACTCCGAAAGGATTTTCGAGAGTGCCAAAAGCTTCCCGTGAAGGCCATATGCAGTGTGTTCAGGTGGTACTTCATTCCGTCCTGCAGTAACCATCTCATTCCAAGTCTCGTGAGATGCCCACATGACATCGTATCAAAAATTACCTTTCGGATGTACTTGCGCCTCCTCTAGCTCAAGAAGAATTGCCGCATGGTCGGCCGCCACCGCTGTCAAGTGTGATAGGCATCCCATAGGGTATCTAGTGACCCAATCCGCGTTTGCGAGGGCTCTTCCCAGCCTCACCCGAGTGTAGGAGCCCCCTGCCACTTTTTTCTCAAAAGTCCAAAAACGGCCTTGATAGCCTAAATCGAGCAACATGCAAACATCAACCGCATCTTTACATCGCTGGATCTGAGCGTTACTGCGATTAGCAACTCCAACTGTTCTTTTAGGTGTAGCACTTAATTTAAAATCCCCCAAGCATACCCACTTGAGAGGACTCAAAGTAGCTATCCCCTTCAAATCATCCCATGTTTGGTGTCGAAGGTTTGTTTGAGCTTCACCATATACACAGGTTGATCTCCATGGATCATGACCTTCCTCTTCTATCTTTGCATCTATATGATAAACCGAATCACCCAAGATCTCAACTTGAACTAAATTATTCCAAAAAAACAAAAAATCCAATGCCACCACTTCTACCTTGACTATCTATTGCATAGGTTTTATCATATCCCAAAGTACTAGCTAGTGCTTATACACATGTCCCACTAATCCGTGTTTCAATAATGCATAACATGGTAGGGGCAAACTTCCTCGCGATATCACGAAGTTCCCACTGCAGCAGCTTTGCCCACACCACGACAGTTCCAGCAGAAATAACTCATTGGGCTCGGCGGCGCCCATCCAGAGGGCCCGCCAAAATGCTTTTTGCTGTCAAGGTTGTGCCATCTTTACCGTCTTGACCTGTCCTGGTTCTCTTGGGATTTCTCTTCAGAGGGGGACTCATAACTATAGCTCCAGCTGGAACAATAGCTAGTTGATTTCCATTCAAGTGAGCCCCACTCGGTATCGAGCCATCATTGTTTGATCCAGACCACAAAAGGGTCTCTTCTACGAGTACTTTTGTTTTTTAGGCAAACTCGCAAAGCTTTTTATTAAACCGTCACGTTTACAGGGACGAAGGTAAGATCTCCTGGGTGGCCTAACCAAACATGGTGGCCGGTCCGGAGAGTTAAAGCATTCTTTGCTAGTTTGTGGGCCTCGGTATTCGAGGTTCTAAACTCATGACTAAAGACACATGAAATAAAATTTCTAGAGTGCTACTTGATCTCCTGCACCACTGCTCCATTCGCCGACGACGTCCCTCTGTGTATAGCTTCAACGGCAAGCTTGCATTTCGACGCCACCGAAATTTTCTGGATATAGAGATCATCTGCTAGGGAAAGAGCTTCGCTAATTGCAAGTGTCGGTGTCAAAACCGGCGGATCTCGGGTAGGGGGTCCCGAACTGTGCGTCAAGGTCGGATGGTAACAGGAGACGAGGGACACAATGTTTACCCAGGTTCGGGCCCTCTCGATGGAGGTAAAACCCTACGTCCTACTTGATTAATATTGATGATATAGGTAGTACAAGAGTGGATCTACCACGAGATCAATGGAGGCTAAACCCTAGAAGCTAGCCTACGGTATGATTGTATGAAGATTGTTCTGTCCTACGGACTACAGCCCTCCGGTTTATATAGACACCGGATGGGGTTAGGGTTACACAGAGTCGGTTACATTGGTAGGAGATCTTGAATATCCGCACGCCTAGCTTGCCTTCTACGCCAAGGAAAGAACCTTCCGGACACGGGACGGAGTCTTGTATCTTGTATCTTCATAGTCCTGGAGTCCGCTGAAGGTATAGTCCGGCTAGCCGAACACCCCCTAATCCAGGACTCCCTCAGTAGCCCCTGAACCAGGCTTCAATGACGATGAGTCCGGCGTGCAAATTGTCTTCGGCATTGCAAGGCGGGTTCCTCCTCCAAGTTCTTCAAGAAGATAATGAACACCAGAAAATAGTGTCCGGCTCTGCAAAAAAAATTTCCACGTATTGCCGTATAGAGAATAACATAAACACAAATCAAATCTGCTGACGCATTCCGCAATGCGTCATAACACTGCGTCCAAGCCCTCTGTATGGGTTATTTTCACTGTTCCACCGCAGCACGTTCAACAAGGCGGTTTCCTTGGCACGTCTTGCCAAAGCAGAGATCGTGTGCCCCCTTTAACGGGATTCCCATTAATACGGACGTGGGTAACCCAACCGCACCATTTACCACGGCGCTTGAGCGGCAAGCGAGTTTTATGAGGTAGGTGGGGATGCATGACAGCATCCGCCTATATAAGGGGATAAGGATCCTCCTTTCTCACCTACGCCTTCTTCCTCCCCCGCCTATCCATCTCTTGCGCACTCAAGCTCCAACGCCCAAGTTCGTCCTTCAGCCCTCAATCTACTCCAGAGATGTCCGGAGCGGGGGGCAAGTGGATGGCTTCCTCCGTTACGAAGGGGCAAATAACAAAGCTTAGGAAGGCCAGATACTTGTCCAATGACATCGCGCACCGGCTCCCTGAGGCGGGGCAAATCCTTCCCACCCCTGGGCCTAAGGAGAGGGTGGTCTTCCTCCCTCATTTCCTCCGCGGACTGGGCTTTCCGCTCCATCCTTTCGTCCGGGGGATTATGTTCTACTACGGGCTAGATTTTCACGATCTGGCCCCGAACTTCGTCCTCAACATCTCGGCATTTATCATCGTGTGCGAGGCTTTCCTCCGCATCCGCCCCCACTTTGGCCTTTGGCTCAAGACTTTCAATGTCAAGCCTAAGGTGGTGTCCGGCACCCAGGCGGAGTGCGGAGGTGCGATGGCGGGCCGAATGGCCAACGCCGTCTGGTTCGAGGGTTCCTTTGTGGAATCCTTGAAGGGGTGGCAGGCTGGGTGGTTTTACATCACCGAGCCGCGCGACACAACATGGGCCGCGCCCGCTGAATTCAGATCCGGACCCCCACGCGTCTCAAGTCTTGGCAAGAGACGGGTTTGTCGTGGGGCAACGAGAGCGAAGTGACCGGACTGCAAACTCGCATTCAGTCCCTGGTGAACAGGCCGACCCGGCATGTTGACATAATCCAGGTTATGCTCATTCGTCTGGTCCTCCCATGCCAACGACGGGATTTTACTTTGTGGGAATACGATCCGGCGCAGCACCGAACCCTCAACAGGCTCTTCGACACGACGTATGAAGACGTCTGGAAGGTGCTAACAAAAAGCGCCGATTGCCCCACATCCGCTTCTGAAGATCGCGGATATAGCTCGCAGCGCGATGCTAAGGAGGTAAGCTGTTCGACCCTTTTATAGGTTCCTTAAGCTCCTCTTTATAGATTGACTCTATGCAGGATTTTCTAAAAACTCCCTTTTGTCTTTAACAGAAGTGGCTGAAGACAGCCGAACAGATTAACTGTCCGGCCCCTCTGCCAGAAGACCAAGCCCCAGCTCCTCTAGAGAAGCTGTTGGCTCCGGCGCCGTATGTGGTGCCGGAAAAGAAGGTCAAGAACATCAAGACCACCGGGTCCCGAAAGAGTTCCCGTCATGTGGTGCTATCGGATTCGTCACCGGACGAGTCTACGACACCCTCCGCTCGTGAAGATGAGGAGGAAGAAGAAATCCCTCCCCCTCCAACGGGGGAAGGAAAGAAGAAAAAGGATGTCCCTGCTGGGGCAGCCAAGGGGTCCAAGAAGAGGAAGACCCCTCCGCCGAACTACTCCCCTGATGCCAACGAGGGCGAGGGGGAGTGGCCGGAAAGGACCAAGCGTCCGGCGAAGTCGTAAGTGTTCGGATACCAGAATAACTCATGACATCCTTTGCAACTTTTCCTTACGTTAAACATAATTGTGCAGGCCGCCCCGGGACACCCTCAACATTTCATAGGGTGTTTCCCTGGATCCATCGGATATGGAATCCATTCCTCCCGCGGTCTCCCCCCGCAAGGCGGATGATGCCGAAGTGGCATCCCGTCCAATGGAGCAGGAGGAGGTGGTCCTGGAGGAGCCGCAAGGCAATCCTCAGGACCCCAGGAGTACAGGGGGCAAAACCCCACAGGGCTCCCAGTCCGGCTTTAAGCCGGACACCGTGCCGGAATCGTCAGTGATTCCGGACAGGCGAACTCCTTCTAAGAGGAGTAAGCCTACCCAGCCGGCGCCCTCTGTCCAACCGGAGGCACCGGATAATCTGCTGGAGGTGCTTAAAGGCGCCTCCATCGACGAGGAACACCGTACTGTCATGAGTACGGTGATTCAAAAGGTTCAGTCCGCCAAAAGCGGACTGACTGAAGCTTGTGCTAGCCTTTTAACAGGCTTTGAGGTAAGCAAAATATAAGTTAAATTAATACCGCATAGACAGTAGCCCCTGATACTCTGTTCGGTTTTCGGAAAGAAAAAGCCGAATAGAGGATCTAATAAATTTCGCAGGAGTCTAACTATGAAGAGTCAAATATGCGTATGCAGGCTTCCCTGCTATCCACCGCCGCACTGACTGCGCAGGTGGAGGTCCTGAAGAAGGACTTCGAGCGGTCCGAGCAGGAGCTCGGCACTACCAAGAGGCAGCTCGAGGAGGAGAAAGGTAATATAACCTTCTTAGTAATAAAATATGCCCATGGAGAGGCTTGATTGCGAAAAATAACAGGATTGAACTGCCTATTGTAGGGACCGCAACAGAGGTGGTGACCCTAAGGCAGGCGCTTGCCGAGGCCGAGAAGAAGGCGGCCGATAAGCGCACTGAACGAGAGAGGCTCGGGGGCCAATACGGGGAGGTGCAGCAGAAGCTGCAAGCTCTCACGGAAAAGCATGAGGGTTTGGAGCTTGACGCGAAGGCGCAAGCCACCGAACTCGCCTCCGCTGTTGAGGCCACCAAGAATGCCAAGGCCGAAGCCCAAAAGGCCCTCCAAGAGTTGGAGGAGATGAGAAAGATAGCAGCGGGTAAGACATTCCCAATGCAAAGTAGGAACATAAAAGTAAAATACCTGTTACTTACCCGGATCCGGAGTTCTCCAGGGGCGTTCTTTGATCTACCCCGCAGCGCATCCGACGCCGCCGCATTCTTCCGGAGCGAAGGGAACAGCTTGACGGAGAGTGTGTTCTGGTCTCAGTATTCTGAGGCCGGACACCCTGTGCCCTTGAGTGACCAGCTGAAGCAGCTGGCCGAGCTCCACAAGGCGACCGAACAAGCCATGAAGGGCTCATTAGTTCGGTTGTGGCCTGAAGAGGCCCTGCCAGGGAGCTATTTTGGGCTAGTACGGCGGCTGGTGGAGGCCTGTCCGCGGCTTGAAGTCATCAAGCGCTCTGCCTGTATTGAAGGTGCCCGGAGGGCCCTTGCCCGTGTAAGGGTACACTGGGGCAAACTGGACGGCGAGAAGCTGGTGACGGACGGTCCGCCGCAGGGGAAGGAACATCGTCATCCCGAGATGTATTATAAGGAAGTTCTTGCCGGATCCCGCCTTATTGCGGATGAATGTACCCATGATGTAATCTATCAATGAACTCGTTCGTTTCTGTCCTGTACGCCGAAAACTTGTTCGTATGCGCTTTAAGCAATGCTTTGAATTTAAAATATTATTTTCTGTGCGGCCGTTTATGAATAATCTGAGAGATGGCGAGTCGTCGGCTTCTGCCCTCGTGCAACTAGTGCTGAGGTGTTCGGGATAAACCTGCGGGCTCTTTTTCCCATAGTTGGGTCCTTCGAGGGAGGCCGGCAGCACAACGAACCAGGCAATCGGACTATAATGCTTGAACACTCTCACTTAGCCATAGAACTTTATAATTTTAAATTTCGGCGAAGCCCCTAGTTCGGAAGGCCGAATTCGGGGCGCTATCCACGCCTTTTAGCCGGATTAACCAGCTCTCCGTTCGAAAACGGCATAAGCCTTTAAGGACTCGAAAAACCTCTCGAACAGCGACCAGTCTCTCGCCCTATCAAGACAGTCTGTTTTAGCTTTCTCCACTGAGGCGCTCACCCACCTGACCTGGGGCGCAAATCGCAGTGGTTCTCCTAGTGCTACCTTAGCCGATAGAGCGGAACGTAAGGTACCAAAACATAGGAGCCGGGCAAACCCAACATATGACCAAAATCATGACTCGGAGCCGATGCATATAGTGCTATAAGTTCGGGGTGCCGCACGGGGTAAAGTGTGCGGACTCTCACGACCAGATAAAAAGGGTGATGAAGCCCCTGGCGTGGTTTGCCGTACCATAATGTACGGGTGCCATCATGTCGCGAAATGAACATACATATATAAAAGTCATAATGCAAAAAATAGACTAAAGCTATGCATTGTTTATAAAAAAGGCTGTTTACTCAAGCCAAACGATACAATGAGTGCAATAAGCGAAAAAAGGTTTAGGCCATATGACATGTCCTGACCAGGCGCAGGCCGCGGAATTTAGATACAGTTATATTGCTCGAAATAGAGACCACCTGAAAGTTCCATAGTGCGGTGTTGCTTTATCTGCTGTCCTGGGTCTTGTATCGTCTGTGCGGCGCTTGTCGCCGAACGGGTTGTCCAGAATGTGAAGTCCTGAAAGTAAAAAGGTTAAAAATTTCGGCAGCCCCTAGTACGTTTGACGCCGTATTGTGAGCCTGCCGTGAAAGTGCCCCTTTCCCCCTGTGCCCATGGAATTTTAAGGGCATAATTGTGTACTCTAGGTACTAGCTCCGCAATGCTGCGCTGGCTGGGGTTGGGGCCGTATTACTACGCTTGCTCTGATCTTGCCAGGTAGTCTTGTTGCAGGTTATCCCGGGCTCGCTTTGCATTGTCCGGCGTTTTAGTGGCCGGACTAGATAGTTGCCTTGAAAGGCTACTTTGTACTTCTGCTGTGAGGGCCGCTGTATGCTGCTCCGTAGATATAGAGCGTTCGGTATTTCCGCTGACCGTAATTACTCCTCGAGGGCCTGGCATCTTGAGCTTGAGATATGCGTAGTGCGGAACCGCATTGAATTTAGCGAATGCAGTTCGCCCGAGCAGGGCATGATAGCCACTGCGGAATGGGACTATATCGAAGATTAACTCTTCGCTTCGGAAGTTATCCGGAGATCCGAAGACCACATCAAGTGTTATGGAGCCCGTACAATTGGCCTCTACACCTGGGATGACGCCTTTAAAGGTCGTCCTTGTGGGCTTAATCCTTGACGGATCTATGCCCATTTTTCGCACTGTATCCTGATAAAGCAGGTTCAGGCTGCTGCCACCGTCCATTAGGACTCTTGTTAGATGAAATCCGTCGACGATTGGGTCAAGGACCAATGCGGCGAAACCGCCGTGACGGATACTAGTGGGGTGGTCCCTTCGATCGAAAGTGATCGGGCAAGAGGACCATGGGTTGAACTTTGGGGCGACTGGCTCCATCGCGTATACGTCCCGTAGCGCGCGCTTCCTTTCTCTCTTGGGAATGTGGGTCGCGTATATCATGTTCACCATCCGCACTTGTGGGGGGAACCCCTTCTGTCCTTTATTGTTCGGCGGCCTGGGCTCCTGCTCGTCGTCGCTGTCTAGCCCCTTGTCTTTGTGTTCGGCTATCGACTTGCCTGCCTGCTTGAACACCCAACAATCTCTATTGGTGTGACTAGCTGGCCTTTCGGGGGTGCCATGAATCTGGCATGAGCGGTCGAGTATTCGGTCCAAACTGGACGGGCCCTGGTTATTCTTCTTGTATGGCTTTTTCCGCTGACCGGATTTGTAGCCACGGAATCCGGCATTGACTGTCGTATCCTCATTGCTGTCGCTGCTGACGCGGCGTTTTTGATTATTACGACGCGACCTGTCACCTTTGCCCTTAGTATCCGGATTACCGGTCTTCCTTGATAATTTGTTGCTACGAGCTAGCCAGCTATCTTCGCCCGCGCAAAAGCGGGTCATGAGTGTCGTGAGGGCTGCCATAGATTTCGGCTTTTTCTGTCCCAGGTGCCGGGCAAGCCATTCGTCGCAGATGTTGTGCTTGAAGGCCGCTAGGGCCTCAGCGTCCGGACAGTCGACTATTTGATTTTTCTTTGTTAGGAACCGTGTCCAGAATTGCCTGGCCGATTCGTCTGGCTGCTGAACTATGTGGCTTAGGTCGTCAGCGTCCGGCGGTCGCACGTAAGTGCCCTAGAAGTTGTCGAGGAATGCGGCTTCCAGGTCCTCCCAGGAACCAATTGAATTTGCTGGCAAGCTATTAAGCCAATGCCGAGCTGGTCCCTTGAGCTCAAGTGGGAGGTATTTGATGGCGTGTAGATCATCAGCGCGTGCTATATGGATGTGGAGAAGGTAATCCTCGATCCAAACTGCCGGATCCGTCGTGCCGTCGTACGACTCGATGTTGACGGGTTTGAAACCCTCTGGGATTTGATGATCCATTACTTCGTCTGTGAAGCATAACGGGTGTGCGGCACCCCTGTACTGGCTATGTCACGACGCGGCTCCGAGGGGCTGTGTCGGTTGTGTTCGGCCTGGCCGGATTTATGATGTCCGGACTGAAAATCGTCATGTGTTGGGCGTCCGCGCGATCTATAGATCGATCTTGTCTGCCTTACTTTGCTCTCCAATACTTCCCGCAGGTCTGGCTTGTCCTCCTGTGCCCTGGCCGAACGGCCCCGGGGTATGGTTGGTTTGAAGGTTCGTCGAGCCTCTTTATCACGGCCGCGAGGTGGCCGGTCTGCCATATCATTTGTCTCCTCCTCTGACTGGGGGAGTGGCCTGCGTTTAGGATAATTTTTGAAGGGACGCCCGAGCTCATGCTCTTCGGCCGCAAGGACTTCTGTCCATCTGTCAGCTAGCAAATCTTGATCAGCTCTAAGCTGTTGCTACTTTTTCTTTAGGCTGTTAGCCGTGGCTATAAGCCTGCGCTGAAAGCGCTCTTGTTCGGCGGGGTCTGATGGTACGACGAATTCATCGTCGCTGAGGCTTGCCTCGTCTTCAGAGGGAGGCATATATTTATCATCCTCGACCTCTTGTTCTGCCGCTATCTCGTGATTGCTGGCTTCTCCATCTTCCCGTGCTGAATCTTGTTGATGTTCTTCGGCCGTGTCCGGGGTAGTGTTATCTCCCGTGCCGGAATCACCTTTTTTGTTCTGGCGGGATTTAGAGCGGTTCCGCTGACGTCGGCGTTTCGGATGCTTTCTAGAAGTGCCATCCTCCGCTTTTCCATCGCCATCTCCGTCTTTCGGAGCGTCCACCATGTATATGTCGTATGACGAGGTGGCAGTCCAGCGCCCTACAGGTGCTGATTCTTGTTCGTCTCCTCCTTCGTCGTCCATACCGTCGAAGTCTTCGGAGCCGAAGTCAAGCATGTCGGTTAAGTCGTCGACAGTGGCTATTAAGTGGGTGGTGGGCGGGCTTTGAACTTCTTCGTCATCCGAATCCCAACCTCGCAGGCCATAGTTCGGCCTGGGCTCTCCTGACAAAGAGAGAGAGACTTGAGAGAGTTCAGTATGTCGCCGAAGGGCGAGCACGGAAAGATATCTGCGGCGGTGAACTCCATTACGGGCGCCCAGTCGGATTCAATTGACGGGGGCATGAAGGGCCCGGAGTCCGGAGGAGAGTCCGGCTCCTTGGAGTCATGGGCAACGCGGAGTGTGGGGCTGGTGTTCGGCTCTATCGCCTTTAGCGTTGCAGCCCCTGAGGTGACGTCCAACCGTTCTTCCTCAACGAACGCCTCGGGCTCCGAATCGAGGATCGGGGCCGGAGCGTGCGCGGTCTCCAGGGCACTGTTCGGAGGCAGAGCTATATCATGTCTCTCCTGGCAGTGCGGCGCGCTTGGCTGTGGCTCGAATCCGTCGAAGATCAAGTCTCCGCGGATATCCGCCGTATAGTTTAGGCTTCCAAACCTGACTTGATGGCCAGGGGCGTAGCTTTCGATCTGCTCTAGATGGCCGAGCGAATTGGCCCGCAGAGCGAAGCCGCCGAAGACGAAGATCTGTCCGGGGAGAAAGGTCTCACCCTGGACCTCATCGCTGTTGATGATCAAACTCTCAATGAAAGCACCAATGTCGGTGTCAAAACCGGCGGATCTCGGGTAGGGGGTCCCGAACTGTGCGTCAAGGTCGGATGGTAACAGGAGACGAGGGCAATGTTTACCCAGGTTCGGGCCCTCTCGATGGAGGTAAAACCCTATGTCCTGCTTGATTAATAATTATGATATAGGTAGTACAAGAGTGGATCTACCACGAGATCAATGGAGGCTAAACCCTAGAAGCTAGCCTACGGTATGATTGTATGAAGATTGTTCTGTCCTACGGACTACAGCCCTCCGGTTTATATAGACACCGGATGGGGTTAGGGTTACACAGAGTCGGTTACATTGGTAGGAGATCTTGAATATCCGCACGCCTAGCTTGCCTTCTACGCCAAGGAAAGAACCTTCCGGACACGGGACGGAGTCTTGCATCTTGTATCTTCATAGTCCTGGAGTCCGGCTGAAGGTATAGTCCGGCTAGCCGGACACCCCCTAATCCAGGACTCCCTCAGCAAGACTTTCCAACACTTCTGGCTCGTCGATGTTTCTGAAAACAACAGTCGACGCTCCCTGATAAATGCCTGAGATGTCCCTGCAGATGGCACCTACAGCATCGTACCCTCCAGCTCTGGGAATCGCCACATCAACGTTGAGCTTGGCATGCTTCTCGCATGGTGGCCGCTAGTTTGCCGGTCTGGGCTGAATCGCTGGACGTGTTTTGATGGCCGGCTTGAAAATCAGTTGCAATTCACTTATGTAGCTCCTGATAAAAGAATGCATGGCGAAAGGAGCCTGAAACACCCCTTCATGTATAAGTTTAAGGCGAGCATGCCAAATTGCCCAGAGGGTGACAATCATAGTGGTGAACTCGTGCTGAGACAGAGATTCATTCATAGCAAACAGCCAGCCCTTGGAACTGTCATCCATGTTCATGCAAATATGTTCGGCTATATCTGCACTTGCGAGGGCCCAAACACTTCTTGACATTGTACAATCCTACATGGAATGACGCCAATTATCTTCAGCTCCACAAATGGCACACTCATGGGACTGAGCATATTTCGGTGGTGTAGGATGTCATTCGTTGGGAGAGAATGTTGGGCAAGGCGCCATGTGAAAACCTTCTGCTTCGATGGCACTTGCATGCCCCAGATGGAAGACCACCCCCTGCGCTCTCCAATATTGCTGGACATGTCCTCTGTACCCTCGAGCCATGCCTCTCTGCCAGTCTTTATATGAAAAATCATGTTATACGCCGACCGGGCAGAGAACAAGCCCCTAGGGTCCTCGGCCCATGCCCAAAAATCATTAACTTGTCTTGTGCAAATTGGTATCTTGAGTATAGCCTCAGCATCCACATGTACAAAGACTTGACGCACTAAGTCCTCCTTCCACTCTGTTGTACTGTGATCGATCGGCTCATGCATTGTCTAAGGCGGGGCTGCAACCAGCGAAGAAATAGGCATGTAGAAGCCTTCCCTTGGAATCCAGTTCTGAGTCCATATATATGTCGATGATCCTTCTCCTATCAGGCGAATAATCCCTTGCTTCATAATGTTCCTACCATCAATGACTACTCACCAAATTTGAGAAGGTCGAGACCCTAACTCTGCCTCGAGGATGGATGTGTCTGGGTAGTAGATTGCTTTTGGCATGCGTGCACTGAGAGTGTCAGGATCTTGTAGCAATCGCCACGCCTGCCTGGATAGGAGTGCAAGGTTAAATATCTCCATATCCCGAAAGCCCACACCACCAAGGCTTTTTGGTCTTGTGATCCTCCCAAGACACCCAGCATGGTCGTCTTTTTCCTTCCTTACTACCCCACGAAAACTGATGGATCATAGACGTGATGCTTTCACATAACCCCCTGGATAGCCTGAAACAGGACATAGAGAAAACTGGGATGGCTTGCGCCACCGATTTAATTAGTACCTCTTTTCCTGCAGCAGATAAATGTTTTTTCCATCCATCCCTTAATTTTCTCCCAAATCCTATCTCGGAGGTACTTGAAAGTGCCACTCTTAGACTCTCCAACTTCAGTTGGCAAACCCAGATATTTCTCACTTAGCGACTCATTTTGCACAATGAGGCAATCTTTTACTCCTTGTCGAAGAGTGGCTGGGCACCCCTTGCTGAAGAAGATGGAAGATTTGTCATGGTTAATCCTTTGTCCTGATGCAGCATAATAAATATTTAACAGGTTTGATACCGAATTTGCTCCCTCCACACTAGACTTAAAAAGCAACAGGTTGTCATCTGCAAACAAAAGATGGTTGACAACTGGTGCTGCCGGGGCCATCATGATTCCAAGCACTGATGACTGAGTATTGGATTTTAAAAGGCAAGAAAGGCCCTCTGCTGCAAGTAAGAATAGATAAGCGGAAATAGGATCTCCCTGTCTAATACCTCTTGTGGGTTTAAACTGTTCCAGCTTTTCCCCATTAAACAGAACTGAAAACGATACGGATCTAACCATGGCCGTCACAATCTGGATCCATTGAGATGCAGAACCTAACTTGCTCAATATTGCCTGCAAGTAGTCCCACTCTAGCCGGTCGTAAGCTTTAATCATATCGAGCTTTAGGGCACAGAAGTTGTTGCTCTTTGACTTGTTTCTCTTCACAAAATGAAGGCACTCATAAGCATAAATAATATTGTTTGTGATCAACCTGCCAGGCACAAAGGCTAATTGATCCTCTAATATGATATCAGGTAAAATATCCTTCAACCTGTTCGCTACAACTTTTGAAGCTATCTTGTATAGAACATTGCAAAGGCTTTTGGGCCAAAACTGGGAAAGATGGGTAGGACTAGTTACCTTGGGTATTAAAACCAGCACTGTATCATTGATGCTCTCTGGGTTGTCCTCTCCCCTGATAATGCGCAACACCACAGAGATAATTTCATCCCCACAGATATCCTAGTGTCTCTAGTAAAAATGCGCCGGGAAACCATCGGGGCCCGGAGCTTTTGTCGGGAACATCTGAAAAAGCGCTCGCTTAACCTCGTCATTTGTGTAAGGGGCACAAAGATTTTCATTCATGGCCGGCATTACCTTACAAGGTACATGCCTTAATACATCATCGATGCCCGAGACTCCCTCTGATGTGTACAAAGACTTATAGAAATCCAAGACCATTGTAAGTGCATCTAGTGCCCCTTAGTGATTTTGGTGTATTGAAGACTTATAGGTTAAGTATCTAATGTGTTTATGAGTGTACACAGGTCTATAAGTCTATGAGGAGTTTGATATTTACAGAGAAAGTCGACCCCTAAAAATGAAGTTCTTCCACTGAAGACTTTGATATTTTGAAGACTTTCTGAAGACTTTGAAAGTGAAGAAATTGGTGTGACCTTGAAGACTTGGTATTCATTCGAGGAACATGAAGCGTGAAGACTTTTGTTTTCGTAGTTTCATTTTCTCTTTCTTGAGTCATAGGAAACACCGTACTGTTAAAGGGGGTCGAGGAAATACTAAGGAGAAAATTTCCATGTGATGCTCAACTCAAATCCTACACCTACCAATCCCTTCGAGTGAAGCCATTGGAAATCTCATACAGTTCAGTCAATTTCTTCAGTGACAGAGACGCGGTTCTTCTGGTCACTAAAGACTTTGCTCTGACTGAGGAGTTAGGAATTCGCCAGTGCGAATTGCCTACACAGTGAGGAACATGATAGCCCTGAGGAATTGGTACCTCAAGTTTCCGACCGTTGCTGTGCTACACGCCAGCTGTTCCAAAATATCTTATCCATCCAACGTTCATATCATTGAAGGGCATTTATGTCTTATCATGTCGGGCTGCTCCCTAGGCTATAAATAGCCGCCCCCTACAACCACTAGCTGGTTGGCTGCTCCGCGAGAACTTGACACTTGTCATTTGAGAGCAACCCATCCTCCGAGGACTTTGAGAGAAAATCATCAAGTGAGGAAAATCCAAACCCAAACCCAAAACACCTACAAACCCAAAGTGATTGAGCATCACTGAAGAGATTGATCCTGCGTGGATCCGACGCTTGTTACCTTTGAAGACTGTGCTTCTTCCAGACGGTTAGGCGTCATGGTCTAGAGCATCCAAGAGGAATTGTGGATCGCCGAGTGACCTAGTCTGTGAAGGTTTGGAAGTCACCTGAAGACTTACCACGAGTGATTGGGCGAGGACTGTGTGTCCTTAGCACAAGGAGAATACGGTGAGGACTGTGTGTCCGAGACTAGGTGTCCTCGAGTTTAAATACTCAGCCGCTCCAACCAGATGTACAACTGAGACAGCAGTTGGAACTGGTCTACCAAATCATTGTCTTCACCAAGCTTACTGGTTCTATTTACTCAACACTTTCATTTCCTCATTACTGTGTTGTGTGTTTGTTCATATCTGTGTTTGAAGACTTTGACTGAAGACTTTCTCAATTTCCTCAGTACAATTTCTTCAGTCTATTTGTCTTCATCTTGTGCTATCCTGTGTTTACGCTTTCTGTACTTTGTGTTTGTTTTCATTTCATCATGATGACCATGCATGTAATCTGTTATGTTTACTTCTGAGTACTTATTCCGCTGCTAGTATTTCTTCGCTAAGGAATTTCCTCACGAGCAAATTCCTCAGTGAAGAATTTCATAAAAATCGCCTATTCACCCCCCTCTAGTCGATATAACGCACTTTCAATTGGTATCAGAGCAAGGTACTCCCTTGTTCTGTGTGATTTTGGTTTAACCACCTGGAGTTTTAGTTATGTCGACCGCAGATATGAAGAAAGTGACATGCCCCATCTTTGACGGTCACGAATACCCCAAATGGAAGGCCATGATGAAGTAGCGTCTCATGGCGATGAACAGCGAGCTGTGGACCGTCACTGAGATCGGTCTGACTGACCTGTGCAAGATGGCAGAAGCTGATGACATCCGCAAGTACACTCTTCTCAACCTCACGGCGAAGGACGTCATCTGCTCCTGTCTGTCTCGAAATCAGTTCAGGAACGTCATGCATCTCGATCAGGCGAAGCTTATCTGGGACCGCCTCTCCGATGTCTATGAAGGCCATCGAACCTGTCATGATCCTTGGTTTGAGGATTTCAAGGAATCGCTCAAGTCAATGACATTTGAACCAGAATCATCAGCTTCCTCACCATGTCTTATGGCAGATGGTGAAAAGGTAACTGAATGCTATCTGTCTGAATCTAGTGATGATGAATCTGGTGATGAATTTGGACCCAGCTATGTAAAACTTGCTTCTCTTGCTGCTAAACAACAAAGAGCTCTGGAAAGGGCTAACAACATGCTAAGTAAGAGCAATGATATGTTGAGTGAAGAAATGGATCAATCACAAGCTTTGGCTGAAAGTCTTCAGAGACTTCATTCTAAGTTTGACAACCTTCAAAGTCATCATAACACTCTCTTATCTGATCATGAGAAGCTTTCTTATGAATACCTTCAAAAGAAGCAAGATCTTGAGAAGCTAAGAGAAAGTTGTGAAGATCTTCAGAAGGAGCGCGATTCATTACTTGCTCAACAAATCAGCGCTACTTAGGAAGAATTTATTCCTCCATGTTTAAAATGCATTGAACGAGAATCTGCTAATTCTTCACCTGAATGATCAAATGCTTCAAATGTTACAAATTCTTCACCTGTCTCTGCTATCACTAATTCCTCATCTGAGGACATTGCTAGTATCACTGACGATGCAGGGCTGAAGGAATTGTACATGACAGGCATGTACAAAAGCCTCAAAGGGCATCAGGATCTTTGTGATGTGCTTAAAAAGAAGATCCTCAACAGGAACCCTAGGAAAGAGGGTATTGCCTTTGAGAGGAAACTCAATGCGGATGGTACATATTGGAAGCCTGAGCAGTACCCCAAAACCTCATGGGTTGCTGCAAAGGGACCTCCAGTTGATCCATCTGATTTATCTGGCTATACATGTGAATCTTCTCATTCTTCTGATGAGTCATTTGACTCCAACTATAAACTGTTCAAAAATCAGAATGGTGAAGTATTTGCTAGATATGTTGGCACTAACTGTAGGAATGGTTCCCCTATGAAGAAAGTCTGGGTTCCTAAAAGTTGCCTTAAAAGTCTTCAGGTGATGTCCTCATGACACCACCTGTGAAGAAAAGGAACCCCAGATCAAATTCTTCATATGGACCAAATTCTTCATATGGATCCAAGTCCTCATACGGACCAAATTCTTCAAGGGGATCAAATTCCTCACATGGATCAAAGTCCTCATATGAACATCATCGTGCTAACAACTCTGTTTCGCAGGGAAGAGCCAAGGGCTATGAATATGAGCATTATTCTTCTAATCATTATGTTCATAAGTCCTCGAAGAATTTCTCTGCTTATGCATATGCTTACTCTAACCCCTCTTATGTGAAACGAAATGGTTTGCCCGCTTTGCCACCATTCTCATATGGAGCTCGCAGAGTGATGAACTCTTTGCCACCCCTTCAGATGTGGGTGGTGAAGAAAAAGAACTAATCTCTTCTGCAGGGTCAGGTCTCTAGACGTGCTATAACGTCTGAAGAATTTGCTGGGGACCTGACACAATGCCTGAAAGGACGCAGGCTAACCATGATGAAATGAACTTCCATTTCACACGTCCTCCCTCTGTTTTATCAGTTCTACTGTTTGATGAAATTGATCTGATGAATTTTGATATCATATTCTTCACTGCTGAAGTATATGAGGTCGTAAGTTGCACTAATTCATCTGCAGGATGATCAACCCAAAGCCACTGAATGGGTACTTGATAGTGGATGTACAAATCACATGACCGGTGACAGGAATCTGTTGATGGATGCTCCCTTATCATCGTCACATATGAAGCATATCATCTTCGCTGACAAAAGCAAAAGTCAGGTATTGGGTCTAGGTAAGGTTGCTATCACAAAGGATCGACACATGGACAAAGTCATGCTTGTTGAGTCCTTAGGATACAATCTAATGTCTGTCTCAATGCTTTGTGATCTTGATATGGTTGTTGTCTTTGGCAAGTATCGTTGTGTTGTGATTATGGAAGCTGACAAATCCAAAGTCTTCGAAGGCTTTAGGAGAGGAGACTTGTATATTGTTGATTTCTCTGCAGATTCACAACATGCCGTGTGCCTACTTGCAAAAGCTTCAGAAGGATGGCTATGGCATCGACGACTTGGTCATGCAGGCATGAGGAATCTGCACACGCTTGCGAAGAAGAAGCATGTCATTGGCATTGAGAATGTCAAATTCCTCAAGGATCACTTATGCGGTGCCTGTGAAGCTGGAAAGATGACCAAGGCCAAGCATCCAGCAAAGACTATCATGACCACTACACGTCCATTCGAATTGCTTCACATGGATCTCTTCGGTCCTAATCATTATTCCTCTGTTTCAAATGAAGCATCTCAATATGGCTTTGTTATTGTTGATGATTACTCTCGTTACACATGGGTACACCTTGTCTCTTACAAAACTGAAGTGCAGGAAGTCTTCAAACGATTTTCCTCGAGGGCTTCAACCAACTTTGGTGTGAAGATCAAGCACATCAGAAGTGACAATGGCACTGAGTTCAAGAATTCGGGTCTCGATGACTATCTTGATGAACTTGGTATTACTCATGAGTTATCTGCTCCTTATACTCCTCAACAGAATGGCGTCGTGGAGCGCAAGAACAGGACTCTTGCTGAGATGGCTCGCACTATGCTCGATGAGTACAAAACCCCTCGTCATTTCTGGGTTGATGCAATTGATACTGCGTGCCATATCATCAACAGAGTATATCTTCACAAATTCTTCAAGAAGACTGCCTATGAACTCCTCACTGACAAGAAACCCAATGTGAGTTATTTCAAAGTATTCGGTGCTAAATGCTGGATTAGAGATCCTCATCACAACTCTAAATTTGCACCGAAAGCACATGAAGGTTTCATGCTTGGTTACGGAAAGGACTCGCACACCTACAGAGTCTTCAACAATGTTCTTCACAAGATTGTTGAAACTGTAGATGTGCGGTTCGATGAAACTAATGGATCGCAAAGAGAGCACCTACCTTTTGTGTTAGATGAACCAGCACCTGAGGATTCTATCAAGCACAAGG
Organism: Aegilops umbellulata; assembly: GCA_032464435.1. Classification (NCBI taxonomy): domain Eukaryota; kingdom Viridiplantae; phylum Streptophyta; class Magnoliopsida; order Poales; family Poaceae; genus Aegilops; species Aegilops umbellulata. Next base: position 69,321,128 of record CP136060.1, on the reverse strand, counting down.
CTACTGAAGATGTCATTCCTACTGAAGAGTCTGCTGAAGAATTCATTCCAGAACGTGAAGAACGTCGAGTTGATGCACCTGAAGAAAATGTTGAGGAAATTGATGCTGAAGAAAATGCTGATCAAATTCCTCAACGGCAACCAACTCACCCTCGTGTTGCAAAAGAAGTGCAAGTGGAGAAGATCATCGATGACATTAGAGCACCAGGTCCTCTCACACGCTCAAAAGCTTCACATCTATCTAACGTTTGTGGGCACTTTGCCTTTGTCTCTATCACAGAGCCCACTAAGGTAGATGAAGCATTTCTGGAGCCTGAGTGGATTCAGGCCATGCAAGAAGAATTACATCAGTTCAAGCTCAACAGCGTATGGGAACTAGTCAATCGTCCCGATCCTCGCAAGCATAACATCATTGGCACTAAGTGGATCTACCGCAACAAGCAAGATGAAAATGGTGTTGTGGTGAGGAAGAAGGCACGACTAGTAGCTCAAGGCTACACATAGGTTGAAGGAATTGATTTCGATGAAACTTTTGCACCTGTTGCTATACTTGAGGCTATTCGCATATTACTTGCTTATGCTAACCATCATGATATCATCTTATACCAAATGGATGTGAAAAGCGCATTCCTCAATGGTAAGCTTGAGGAAGAAGTATATGTTGCTCAACCCCCAGGTTTTGAAGATCCAAAACATCCTGACAAAGTCTTCAGACTTAACAAGGCCCTCTATGGCCTCAAGCAGGCCCCACGGGCATGGTATGATACATTGAAGAAAGGCTTCACACCCGGTTCACTCGATCCCACTCTTTTTACTAAATCTTATGATGGTGAACTGTTTGTGTGCCAAATATATGTTGATGATATCATCTTTGGCTGTACTGACCAACGTTATAGTGATGAATTTGCCTATATGATGAGTGAAGAATATCAAATGTTTATGATGGGAGAGTTGAAATTCTTCTTAGGTCTTCAAATTCGTCAACAGCGCAATGGGATATTCATATCTCAGGAGAAATACCTCAAGGATGTCCTGAAGAAATTCGGCATGCAAGATTGCAAAGGCATCAAAATTCCTATGCCCACAAATGGTCATCTATGCACTGATGAAAATGGTACTGACTTCGATCATAAGGTATACCGCTCCATGATTGGCTCCTTATTGTACTTATGTGCATCTAGGCCAGATATAATGCTTAGTGTTTGCATGTGTGCATGATTTCAAGTTGCACCGAAGGAATCACACCATAAGGCTGTGAAGCATATTCTTCGATATCTAGCTCACACACCAACACTAGGATTATGGTACCCCAAGGGCTCGGATTTTGATCTCATTGGATATTCTGTTCTGACTATGCTGGTGACCGTGTGGATCGCAAGTCAACATCTGGTACTTGTCATTTCCTCAGACGATCCTTGGTCTGTTGGTCCTCGAAGAAACAGAACTGCGTATCACTGTCCACTGCTGAAGCTGAGTACATTGCTGCTGGTTCTTGCTGTGCTCAACTGCTATGGATGAAGCAAACACTCAAGGACTATGGCGTCAACGTGAAGAATGCGCCTCTCCTCTGTGACAATGAGAGTGCCATCAAGATTGCTCACAACCCAGTTCAGCACTCGAAGACAAAGCACATTCAAATTCGTCATCATTTTCTTCGCGATCATGTGTTGAAGGGCGACATTTCTATTGAGCATGTGAAGACTGAAGAACATCTAGCCGATATCTTCACTAAGCCCTTGGATGAGAAGAGATTTAGCAAGTTGCGGTGTGAGCTAAATATCTTAGAATCTTCGAATGTACTTTGAAAAACGCACTCATCCTAACACTTATGCAAAATTGATGACTTAGATGTGCAACACATGAAGAAACGTTTTTCTTCAATCAATGAAGAATAACACTCTAAGTGTGAAGAAATTAATGAAGAATTTGATTCTCAGAACCCTACGACAATTGTACGCGGTGTCTGAAATCATCATTCTTATACGGTGGGTCACGCCACCACAAAAGTTGAAAATCTTCAATTTGAGTTTTTTTCCTCATTTTTGAAATTCCTCCGTTTTTCAAATTCTTCAACTTTGCAAAATCTTCACTTGTGCCATCGTTTTTCCTCACTGGATATATATATATATATATATATATATATATATATATATATATATATATATATATATATGTATGTATATTATGTCCTCTACAGCATTCACTTATAGCTATTTCTTCATGTTGAATCTTTTCTGCTAAGTGAATGTGATCGGACCCTTCCCCTCTATGATATACTCAATCCAATCTATTCACAAATTCTTCATGTGCGTTCTATTTGAAACTCGTTCAAATTCTTCACTGTGTCCTTGTCAGCTGAAGAAATTGCGAACGAAACTTAAAACTGATCTTACCCAAACTTTCGTTTTTGCCGCTCAAACCGTTCCGCATCCCACGATGCATTATTTTACTCCCCCACGATCTCCACTACACAGTACGTGGGTGACACATGTCAAGAGAAGGAGAACGGCCAGGGGCACGTTCGTCCTAAATCTTCGGGCACACTGTTTTTCACCGTGGCTATAAATACCCCTGTTGCCGTCCTCACTTCTTTTACCCCGCTCGATCTCACTCTCCCGCTCGAGCTTCCAAACCCTAGCGCCGCCGCTACTCCATCGTTGCCGGTGAGGAAGAGCTTCACTACCTCGACCTCGTCGCCGTCGTACTCGCGCCGACTGCGGAAATCTTCACCTCTGCCGCCGCCGTAGACGTCTTCCTCCGCCAAGTTAGGGCGTGGAAGATCTGCATCGACGAACTTCCCAGTTTCATCACACAGTTCGTCGTGTTCTTCGTTCAAGGTAATTAAAAGCTATTTTTACTGCCCTCTTTGATTCGAAACTTTTCTACAAAATCTTCAAAGGTGTTTTATTCTTCAAATCCTCACACACAAAACACCTCACATGTTATCTGTTCTTGATTCATTTCCCTAAGCCTCATTTTCTTCAAGATTCCTCAATTGTGTGGATCCTCGATCTATACAACTCTGGAACCTAAGATATAAAGCGCTTAGTGAAATTCCTCAAGACGAATCTGGTCAAATTCCTCAAACTTGTTCTTTATGAAAAACCCTCTGAGAACGCATATGACCTCTCCAAATTCCTCGCAACTATACTCTGTTCACAGGTACACATGTCTGCTGCTGAATCTTTAGGTTCTCATCAACTTAACTCATTTGCAGCGTTCCTCGAAGAAAAGTTGCATACTTCTTCAGAGAATTCCATTGTTCAAATTCCTCATCTGAAGAAAATGGCTGAAGGAAAAAGGCCACAGCAAGGAGGAAAGAGACCAGAGGTCATGAATGCCTTTGAAATCCCTGAGGACATTTATGTTGGGTACTGCACACCTCCTGAAGAAGATAAAAATCAGTGCAAGGTGCGCATACAGAAGATTGAAAGGAGATGGGCATGTGAATGGAGGGAGTACAGATATGTCACTCCTAAGTACATGAAGAAATTCGCAGTAAACGCTCCATGCCAAGAGCTCCATTGGCACCTGGCCAAGTGGCTGATCCCACTAGTATCAGACGCGGTGAGGATTTTCCTAAGGAATGGGCCAAGCGCCAAGCTAAACTGCAAAGGCAAGCCAGAGATGCAGTGAGGAAATTCAATGAAGACTCTGCTGCTGCTGCCACCAAGGCCTCTGCCAAGCCGAGGAAAGCAATGATGAAGAAGCCCGCTCGTAAGCCAAGTGCTTCACCTTCAATGCCCTCACGGCCAAGTTCCTCAGCTGTGCCCTCACGGCCAGAATCTTCAAAGCAAATTCCTCATGCTGCTCCTGCTCCACCAAAGTCCTCAGCACCTCCTCCAAAGTCCTCAGCTGTCCCGACAAAGTCCTCAACACCTGTGCATCTGGCCTCGTGCCAAAGGACTACTGGCCCTCGTGCCAAAGGACTACTGGCATCTCTATTGCCTTTGGTGTCTCAGGTAGTTCTTCAGCTGCACCAAATTCCTCAGCTGGACCCTCTTTGTTGAAGAAAAAGGCTACTGCTGGACACAGCACTCGCCCAAGTCCTCAGAAGAAGCAGGTACTCTTCACTGTTCCATCTGATGATGATGAAGCTGATGAAGAAGAACTTGCTGAAATCATCAGGGACCGCCAAGAAAGGGCTGCTAAAGCCAAAGGCACACCTGTGCCCCTGCTATTGGATCCCAGGGCGATCCTCGACTACATTGATCTCTGGCATAAGGATCCCAACACACCTATGCCTGATTTCAAGCTGACACCTGGTTAAAGTCACATGCTGACTCACTTCATCCAAGAGGAGAAGTGGAAATATGACAGGGCCAGAGAGATCAAGAAATCGCAGTACCGAAAAGAGAAGTTGCTGAAGAAAAATGTTGTCAAGATGACTCCTGAAGAACTTGTCAAGATGCAAGCTGAGATCAAAGCCCTCAGCGACAACTTTGACTCGTACTATGCTGATTGGCAAGGAGCCAAGGTCAGATTTGTGAAGCTAACTGATACTTTCACCAAGGGTGCAGCCTCAACACAACAAATTCCTCAAGCTGAAGCATCTGTTCAGCCCACTGAAGAACATGCCAGCACCGCTGATGAAGTTCAGGCTGCTGAAGAAAATGCCAGCTCCAGGGCTGATGACTCTACTCCAGCCACTGAAGAAATTGCCCGGGCATCCACTAGTGGTGCGCCTGAAGAGAATGACGAAACCAGGGCAACTGCATCAGTTGCGCCTGAGGAAAATCAACCAGATTCCTCAGCTCCACCTGCACCTACTCCAACTCCTATTCTTCCCTCTGCTTTAGATGTGAAGAAGACCAGGGCTGCAGAGCGAGCTGCAGTGAAGAAAAGGAAGGCATCAGCTGCTTCAGAATCTTCAGCTCCCAAGAAGATGAAGCCAATGACAATCTCATTTGCAAATCCTATTGATGCCATTCCTATCTCCTCCATGCCATCAAAGGACCTTGTTCCTTTTGGTGAAGATTATGAGATCCCAAGTGGATCAGATGAAGAAACTCAATCTGCTGCTTCGTCAGAGCAGATTGATGAAGAAATTGAAGTGGATGCAATCCCTTCAACCCCAATGGTCTCATCACCAATGCCTCAGTTTGATGCTGAAGAGGCTGGTGTTGAAGAAATTGATGATGAATATGTGGATATTGGAAGCACAACTCCAGTGATGAATGACGACTTTTGGGAAAGTCAGCATCCCAATTCCCCACTCTTCACTCCTCTGCAGCAAATTCCTCACTCTCCTTCAACAACAGTAAAATTGGGCCTAGTTGCCCACAACTGTCCGGAGAAATTACACCCTTTCCTATCTGATTACATTGTAAATTTGGACCGCTAGTCTACGCTTGTGTAGCTTACATGGCCGAGGGGGCCTAAAACCCATTGTAACACCCATGTAACTGTTGCGTTGTGAGTAATACAAAAGTCAGTGGGAGCCTCTCCCACTGTCGTTAATCCTCAAAAAAAACAGTAAAATTGGGCTCTGAAGAAACTCATCCCACTGCATCTGTGAATGAAGAAATTCCAGCCACTAGTGCTGAAGAAACTGCTGCTGAAACTGAAAAGGTGACTGCACCTGAGGAAAATCCTGAAATTCCTCGGCCCGAAGAACCTGAGATTGTGATTCCTGAGGTAGTGATGCAACTCACTGACACTCCACTACCAAGACCAAAGGATCCGTTCTCAAGGAAACAAAAATTCAAGGCTGAAGACTTCTATGGCGAGCACGTGTTCTTCACTGAATACAATCCATATGACTCTGCTCGCATAAGGAAGAGGCGTTTCTGGACAGCCAGCCAAGCCAATTTCTATTCCTCAGTGCTTTTCAACAAGGACAAAGTCTTCGACCATGCACATATTCCTCATGTGGATATGGAGTCTTTGCCATGCTTCACGCCAGTCCTCAGTGTTCTTCACGATGCTGGACTGCTCAATTTCTGCACTGACATATGCGATTGGAATGAAGAACTCATTCTTCAGTTCTATGCAACACTGCACATCACCGGCAACTCTGAAGATGTGAATTCGTGGATTCTGGACTGGATGGCTGAAAATACTCAGTACAAGGCCCCAGCATCTGAATTGCTTCGAGCCCTACCTCTGAGTCCACCCACTGAAGATGTGCGTTGTGTGTACAACGAACCTGAGCTTTCAAATCACTATATGCAAGTGCTGATGAAGCCTTTGAAGCCAGGGCAAGCACCTAGAACCAAATTCCTCGTCAAGGAATTGCTGTATGTGCCTAGGACTGTCTATCGCATTCTGACGAACACAATGAGTCCTATCAAAGGACACGACTCGTCTGATGAAGAAATTGTTGGCATCATGAAGAATATGCTTTTCAACATCATTCATGGCGTTCCCGTCAACTTCCATGATTTCTTCATGAGGACTCTGGCCAACATTGCTATGTCACCATTTGAGCTGAAGCCTTATGCACCTTGGATAATGAAATTCATCAGGACAAGGTCTTTACTCAACTACAAGGCTAAAACTCTCAACCACTGCAACTACTTGCCCCCTATTGAAGTCCTCAAAAGGACATTTTCCTCAGCTGACGAAAAGGGCAAGGCCACTGCCGTGATAGATGAAGGCATTCGTCCATTGGATGGTCAATTTCGCAAGGCTGCTTCTTATTCCACCAATGATGACTCTGCCACCCATGACTCTGCTGCCAACACTACCAAGCCAAATCCTCAAGCCACAGCACCCAGGGTGATGACTGATCGTGAGTTACTCCTCAGTCTGCATCAAAAGGTTGATCGCAATCACAAATGGGTCAAGCGTCAGTTTGGTTCAATTCTTCACAACATGACTTCCACCCATAATGCAGTGAAGAAAAACCATTACTACCTTCATGAAACCCTCAACCGCACCTGGGCTGTTCTGTCTAAAGTTTACAGTGCTGAAGATCTGGCGAAAATGGGTCTCAAAGAAGAATTTGCCTGGTCTGCACCTCCTCCGAAGAAATTCAAGAAGGTACAGGTTCCTTCTTTGGTGGCCAGTTCATATTCTTCATCTCGTGAGACTGATGAAAATGAAGACTTGGACGACACTGCAGCAGGCCCTACTTCAATGACCGACCCCAACAACGCTGGCGCTCCTTCATCAACTTGAATATCTTCAGGGGCGTTAGTCCTCAGTTTCGATCCTTTTGGTCATTTGATGACAAAGGGGGAGAAATCTGAGTTAGTCTTCAAGCGGGTCTATAATAAGGGCATTTTTTTAAGTTGCAACTCTCGTTCTTCCGAAACTTTTATTGGATCGAGTTGTAATCTTAAACCCGATGGTGCGCTGATACTTTTGTTGCACTATGCTTTGATACTTTTGATGCGCTATTCTGCATGCTTATTCCTCATTAATATTATCGCACGCATGCTGAATTTGATCAGGCACCATATTTCATCATGCATTTCAAATTCTTCATATTATATATCAAATGCGTGTATGAATTACAAGATATAGGGGGAGATCTCCATGATTCAACTCTTCAAGTGTGCATTGCTTCAAAAGCAAATTCCTCACTATGCACATCTTCAGGGGGAGTTCTTCTATATCTTGCAATCAAATTCCTCAATATCAGTATTTACACTTCATATATTTATCCCCGTTGAAAACTTAACCTATATTGTCATCAATCACCAAAAAGGGGGAGATTGTAAGTGCATCTAGTGCCCCTTAGTGATTTTGGTGTATTGAAGACTTATAGGTTAAGTATCTAATGTGTTTATGAGTGTACACAGGTCTATAAGTCTATGAGGAGTTTGATATTTACAGAGAAAGTCGACCCCTAAAAATGAAGTTCTTCGACTAAAGACTTTGATATTTTGAAGACTTTCTGAAGACTTTGAAAGTGAAGAAATTGGTGTGACCTTGAAGACTTGGTATTCATTCCAAGAACATGAAGCGTGAAGACTTTTGTTTTCGTAGTTTCATTTTCTCTTTCTTGAGTCATAGGAAACACCATACTGTTAAAGGGGGTCGAGGAAATACTAAGGAGAAAATTTCCATGTGATGCTCAACTCAAATCCTACACCTACCAATCCCTTCGAGTGAAGCCATTGGAAATCTCATACAGTTCAGTCAATTTCTTCAGTGACAGAGACGCAGTTCTTCTGGTCACTGAGGACTTTGCTCTGACTGAGGAGTTAGGAATTCGCCAGTGCGAATTGCCTACACAGTGAGGAACATGATAGCCCTGAGGAATTTGTACCTCAAATGTCCGACCGTTGTTGTGCTACACGCCAGCTGTTCCAAAATATCTTATCCATCCAACGGTCATATCATTGAAGGGCATTTATGTCTTATCATGTCGGGCTGCTCCCTAGGCTATAAATAGCCGCCCCCTACAACCACTAGCTGGTTGGCTGCTCCGCGAGAACTTGACACTTGTCATTTGAGAGCAACCATCCTCCAAGGACTTTGAGCGAAAATCATCAAGTGAGGAAAATCCAAACCCAAACCCAAAACACCTACAAACCCAAAGTGATTGAGCATCACTGAAGAGATTGATCCTGCGTGGATCCGACGCTTGTTACCTTTGAAGACTGTGCTTCTTCCAGACGGTTAGACGTCATGGTCTAGAGCATCCAAGAGGAATTGTGGATCGCCAAGTGACCTAGTCTGTGAAGGTTTGGAAGTCACCTGAAGACTTACCACGAGTGATTGGGCGAGGACTGTGTGTCCTTAGCTCAAGGAGAATAGGGTGAGGACTGTGTGTCCGGGACTAGGTGTCCTCGAGTTTAAATACTCAGCCGCTCCAACCAGATGTACAACTGAGACAGCAGTTGGAATTGGTCTACCAAATCATTGTCTTCACCAAGCTTACTGGTTCTATTTCCTCAACACTTTCATTTCCTCATTACTGTGTTGTGTGTTTGTTCATATATGTGTTTGAAGACTTTGACTAAAGACTTTCTTAATTTCCTCAGTACAATTTCTTCAGTCTGTTTGTCTTCATCTTGTGCTATCGTGTATTTACGCTTTGTGTACTCTGTGTTTGTTTTCATTTCATCATGATGACCATGCATGTAATCTGCTATGTTTACTTCTGAGTACTTATTCCGCTGCTACTATTTCTTCGCTAAGGAATTTCCTCACGAGCAAATTCCTCAGTGAAGAATTTCATAAAAATCGCCTATTCACCCCCCTCTAGTCGATATAACGCACTTTCAACCATCACCTTCAACTCGGTTGGGTTCTTTGTATATATACCAAGAGAATTATAGAGAGCCTTTATCATGTTTTTTTTCCGCCTCATGCTCGCTCTCATATGAAAAAACTTTGTATTCTTATCTCCTGCTGAGAGCGACTATAACTGTGACCTCTGGCGCCATGTGAGCTCCTCACGGTGATACAGCTCGACAAGCCGTTCATTAATCTTAATTTCCACATGCACAGGTCCCATCCTAGCCGGATCATTGCAGAGCTGCTATAGTTGCACTATTAGCTGCTTTATCTCATTGCGAACATGCCCAAAAGACTCTCTGCTCCATACTCTCAACTCCTGAGATATTGCTAGAAGTTTATCATGAAAATCCCCTACTCCATAGCCAGGGGAGACTGCGTTCCATCTGGAGGAGATGGTGTCTCTCCACTCCTCATTTGACTCCCACATTACCTCATACAGGAAGCTACGTTTGCTCCTTGTATCCGCTTGAGGGCTAGTAAGGTTAAGCAGTATTGGGCCATGATCTGAAGACGCCGCAGTTAGATGGCTTAGATTTGCTAGTGGAAAGCGTGCCATCCAACTAGGGGAAGCGAGCGCCCTGTCAAGTCGAACTCGGGTGTAAGATCCCCCGGTGACCCATTTCTCGAAAGTCCAAGGGCGGCCCTGGTAGCCCAGATCTAAGAGCATGCAAACATCAACCGCGTCCCGGAATGCTTGAATTTGTGCATTACTACGATCAGCTACCCCTTGGTGCTCTTCCGGATGTAAAACCTCATTGAAGTCACCCAGGCAAAGCCATGGCAGGGTGCTCATAGTTGATATCCCCTTCATCACATCCCATGTTTGATGCCTGAGGTAAGCTTGAGCTTCACCATATATGCATGTAATTCGCCAAGGATCCTGGCCTTCTTCCTGCACCTTTGCATCTATGTGACAACAAGAGTCACCCAAAATTTCAATATTGCTACTATCGTTCCAGAACATTCCAATCCCTCTGCTTCTACCTTGACTACAATGCAGAGCACGGAGGGGGCAAACTTTCTCGCTAGATCGCGAAGTTCTCGAACTACCACAGGTTTGCCCGTGCCACGGCAGTTCCAACATAGAGCATTCATTGGGCTTGGCGGCGCCCCTCGGAGGAGCCCGCCAATGTTGCCAAATTGTTGTCTGTAGATTCCTCCGTCCCTGTCTTAGCTTTCTTCGGGTCCCTATTTGGTGGAGGGCTCATCGGTGATGCTCCGAACGGCACCACCACCGATCTTTCACTTCCTGATGGCAGGAATTGGTGTGCGTTGATTCCCCTTCCTGAGCTAGCCAGAGCTAAGGCATCCTGCCTATCAGGCCGCTTCCTGTTGTTCGCCTGCATATCAACATCGCCTGGTTCAGTATCTTCGCTCGACACCTGATCATTCTGGTCGCTGCTAGGGTGCTCGCCCCTCGGCGTTTCATTGCCTCCTCTTCCTGCATTAGATCGTCCTCCCCGGCGGCCACCTCTGCGGCCCCGTCCCTCTCCTGGTCCCCGACCCATACGCATGAACCAAGAGGCCCGGAGCTCTTTGAAAACAAGGGCTGAGGGGAGGTGTATTCCTGACCCGTGCTCCTTATACAGATGCCCTAACATGCCACAGACCGCACACCAGTCCGGTAATTTCTCATATTTGACTCGGTAGATTTGACGTTTCCCGTCACGCATCAACGACAGTGTGTTCTTCATAGGCTTATTGACATCAATTTTCACCCATACTCGATAAAAGTTCCCAACAAAATAGTGTGAGTTTGGCTCAGCAAAGAGGACCTCACCCACCTTGGCAGTAAGCGGCTTCACCAAATGAGCATAGAGCATAGGTACATCATGAATCTGCACCCAGATATTCAGACTATCTAGCTTGATTATTGAGGACTTTGTGATTCTGTCATACTGAGCCATGATCACTGCATCACCTCTGAAGTTCCAGGGCCCCTCATTCATAACTCTCTCCCAATCCCCTAAGCAGGAGAATTGGACGTTGTACAGATTGTTTCCGAGCGGCTTGAACTTTGCCTCTTGACTATATCCCACGCCGCTCTCATGTTTGTGTAGAACCAGGTTTGACTGTAAGTTTTTGGTGTATTCACCCTTACCAGGGCTATCCACCTTGCCGCCTCCGGCGGCGCTTCTTCCTCGTCAAACACTACGTCGTCCAGGTCTCCATCATCTATTGGACATCATCCACTTCACCGGACCCAGAGGCCCCCGACGAATTCATCGATTTCACTCACCCGAAAGAGAAGCAGATCGGATTTCGGGCGGTAGAATCCTAAGCTCTCGCGCCCCAGCAGCTAACCAAACACAGGCGGCGAACGGATCGCCCGTAGTCAGCCAGCCGGGGGTGGATCGTCAGCAGGGGAGCAAAACCCTCGGCGGCGGCGCGATCGCCTCCGGGAAAACGAGAAACCCTAACTTGAGGGAAAAGTACGAGTACTGTTAAAAAACCTCAAGGTATATACCGGAAGAAAATTTGGGCCTGCTTTCATTTAGGCCCAGCCTGGGTAAGGAACTAAGGATACGGTCTGTGAACCGAACCATGTGATCGCCGTCACGACGGTTCCACTCCTATGATCGCCGATCAGACGCCGATGCCGCAGAAGAGGCGCCGCCGCCGCAGGAGGGCTCCTCGCGAAGGACCCTCCCGCCGGCGGCGCGGTGAAGAAGGCGCATCGTTGTCTGGATCCCTTGTCGAATCGGACAGCAGCAGCACGACATCCAGCGCGCCGCCGTCCGGATCCTTGGACGAGCCGCCGGCCCGCCAGTCCAGGTACCATGAGATCCTCGCCTCGCGCCTCGCGGGATTGCAGTTACAAGCGGGCGTCGCCGTCGAGAGCCCAAATCTTACTTCGGATGAAATTATCCAAGTCCTCGCTCGTTCTAATTTCTATGACGATGAGCTGCGGGCTTCCCTAGTAGAATATCAAGCCCACAGGTTCCTGAGCGAACCCCACGGACCAGATGTTGGAGATGGACAATTCGGAGAGGGCTCTGGCGATGATATCACTAAGGAGGAATTCGTCAAGTACTCCGGACAGCTAAAGACTCGCAGACCTGCTGAAATTGACACTAAGACTGGGCTGGATCAAGAGCAGTTGGACAGCCTCCTTGCCAAGTATAAACGTTATCGCTTCAAAGCTTTCCTGGTTAGTCCCATATCACCGCACCTATTCTGTCTATTGCGATCAACCATATATTCATTTGTCCATTTGTGTAGTTGTTGTTAGGAAAGCCTGTCGACGAGCTAGAAGAAGCTGCATTGGAATCCAAGTACACTATGGAGCTTGCCTTGGAGAATGAGTTCTTCTATCCTTGCCGTCATGATAGCGCCTTTGGCTGGTATTTCGACTCCGACCTCTGTTTACTTGCAAACTTGAGCGACTACCAGCGGCTAGTCCTTCCTAACCGTGTAAGTATATCTGTGTAGTCACAACTTTGAATTGAGTGATGCATATACACTTAATCTGTGCTCATGGGGCCAGTAACCAATTTCTTCTTCTCTTCTTACCTTTGAATGGGTGACCACAAATATTTCTCTAACAGCTTGGTTAGTTAATGAATCATGACTGCAATTTATAATTGTTTTTATAGCTTGGCTTTGTGTGAGTAACCTCTTTGTTCCAGGGGCTTGAGGTTCTTGCCGAAATGCAAAAATAAAACTATGAACGTCACATCCTCTGGAGATTAAACACAGCTTAAAATATGTGTGTTTGCAATAAATTATGGAAAATCTCATAAACTGTGCACGGTAGAAGAAAAAGACAAAATAATTATAACGACTTCTTCCCTGAGAGTTTATTATACTGATGCATTTTTTGCACGGAGCAAGTCCTAAAAAAAATCACATGCAGACAACTCCCGAATACGAGTACCATACTTTTTCTGTATGTGTAAACAGATTTTTGCCTGATATCCCTAGGCCCCATATATTTTACATGTTACAATACTGTTTTTTTTTTGGAATTTTTTTAAGTGCGAAAGTACGGGTAACCAATGCCCAGCTTGTTATTTTCAGGACAGCTGTGATATGCTGCTTCCCTTCCTTTCTGGTGCAGGCTCGGAATGAGTATGAATATGACAGATGGAGTCAGTACAAAGCGTTTTATAACACCCCTGATGCTGATCGAGAGTATGTGCTGTACTGGGAAAAGATGGTCAAGGAAATGAAGGTATTCATGGTGCAATGATCAGCCAGTCCAAGTTTAAAACTCTGTTCAGAAAAAAAGAAATTGGACTAACAACCTTCTCTTCTTAACAGTGGCTTGAAAATCATGTGCTTAAAGATTTTCTCGAGGTAGGCCTATATGACCTATCAAAACCATGGAATGACAACTAATCGTACGTACGCATTGTAGCATCACAATAATTTCTCTGTTCTACTATTTAGTGGGAGCCAATGCGCTGTAAAGGTTTGTACCAATCAGTTAAGATTGCCAGTGGGTTCACCAACATTGATTTGGATCTAGCATGTCATGGTTTCGAGGTACGATTTCTTTGTCGCTTGCTCATTTAGATGGTCAGCTCTAGTTATGATTGTATCTAACAATCGCAATCTTTTGATTAAATTTAGGAGTATGTATGGAGGACTAGCCTTTATCGTCTGTTTGTGGAAGGTCTTGACCGTGCCTTTCTTGAGATTTGGAAGCGGGTCAATCAGGCTCAGGTCAGCATTGTACATCAGAACTAATTAACAACCGTTTATAATTATTGATCGGGTTCGTCGATGCTTTCTAACCCTGTATATGCTTGGTGGTGGTGTTGTCTTCTTTGTTGGAAAATTTGTAGATGTGTTTCAGAGATGCTCTGCAGGATGTTTACAATGAGAATCCGGTTCCATCGCGCCGACATACTTTGAAGGCTGAGCTGAAGCGGCCCGGCGGGTTTTTGCAACTGGAGCGACAAGTAGGTTTCCTTTTGCTCATAGGAGTTCTGTACGTGTTTTCATTTGTTAATTAGTATCTCTTACGACGCAAATGCTTTAATCATCTTTCCTTGCAGTTCCGCTGGTGCACAGAAGGCATTAGTAAGGAAGTAAATGTAAGTATAGTATGGTGTGGTCTAGCAATCCATTGGAATCTGTTATTATATATAATCATATGGTCTGATGTCTCTCCTTGGTGTATGTATATAGCTCCCAGATGAAAGAGTCCAAGAGTTGATTGCACAGGAAATTAATTACAAGATAGGTTGTATAGATATTGGAAGGCAGAAAATATTGCTTCCCCTTCAGGTTTCGTATGTGATAATAGCTCATTATTTTCCAATTTCAGCGTGCGTTGCCAAAGACGTATGCGCAGTACGCCAGGAAGAAGCGCCAGGTTGCACAAGTCTTGGGAATCATTCCCAGGGCCGAGATACCAGCGTAGCTGTGTTTGTTGCTGGGGTGATCTTTTGGCATTAGATGCCCACATGTACATTAGGGCTTATATATATATGACGTACACTACAACACGGATGATGTTAGAAGGCATTATAAAGTGCCTCTGAATGAGTTAAAAACGCCTTCAATTCTCTTTCCTGGCGTTTAGGAAAAACGCCTTATATATATGACGTACACTATTTACAGGATGCCGCCGGCCGCATCTCCTATTCTAGACGAGCATCCCGCGGCGGCGAGGTCCCCTGGATGCCGCCGTCGGCAGCAGCCCCACGTACGGGCAACCAACCTACCCTTCAAGCCAGAGTTGCAGTTCCAATTTTGAGAAACGCATCAATCAAGTAGGAGGCGCTTTGGAAAATAGCCTCAAAATATCTATCAATTTGAGGCACTCCTCAAAAATGCCTTCAAAGCTCCATACAGTCCAAGGCGTTTCCCAAAAGTGCCTCCAAAGCTCATACAGTCTGAGGCGTTTTCCAAAATGCCTTAAGTTAGAGATGATTTTAAGGCAGACTGTTCAAAACGCCTCCTTAAACATGAATTTGAGGCATTTAGAGAAAATGCCCTTATCAAAATGCCTTCAATTAGCGACCGTGTTGCAGTGGTACCCTTTGAGCAAATTGTCCATAGGTTACGAACTTAAAATGTGCCTCGATATCTGCCACAATATCATTCGTACTACCTCCGTTTCAGTTTACAAGTCCTGTGCGTATATCTAAGTTGTCAATTTTATCACCATAATATAAACTATATAACACAGAAATTATACCGTTTGAAAATACAACATCTGAAGTTTATATCGGTATATTTTTTGTAATATATGACTTGTATTAGGTTGGTCAAATTGACGACCTAAGTATACGCACACGCCCTGTAAACTGAGAGAGAGATAGTACTATGGAATTGTGGGATGGGATCTTTTGTAAAAGAAAAAACTTTGGGTCATTGTATTCATCAATAATAAACAGGTCATTGACATGGATAGAAATAACATTGATAGACTCACCCATGTTCTCAAATTCAAGAGTTGTCCCAGCATCCTCACCCTCATCCTCACCCTCATCCTCCACATCATGTTATGCAGGATCACACAACATGTCATCACCTCCCACAAGGTTTTCGGATTCCATTGTTTAGCAGGTTTCAGGAGATGGTCGACGACGTGGCGCAGATCGGCTCTGATGGGATGGAACGGGGCTCGAGCTGGCTTGCGGGTACCAAAGAAAAGGGTCATGGAGATGCAGCGAGGCCAGTTGCCAATCGCCGACTGTAATCAGGGCAGCGGCAGTGGCGACTATTGTTACGAAAAGAGCTAGGGTCGGGGTTGGGGTCGAGGTCGGGGCGAGTTGGACAGAGAAACAACTATCCACTTTTCCAGTCCTCTCAACCCTAGCTTAGTTGTCAGTGCCCAATCAACATTGACCGCGGTCAAAATTGCTTACCAACGCAAAACCAGGACCAGGGTTGTGCTCTGGCCCTTGTGGTAAGTTGAGGGGGTATTATGACTAGTTTCGGAGTTTCAGGTTGTAAATTAAACATAGTGGTTAGTTCAGAGTTGAAATATGGTCTTTTCTCACATTTTATTAATACAAAATATAGAACACAGGCCACCATATCTTGACAATTTTGAACACGAATTTACGAAAAAGGATCTCCCCTGCTTTAGATTATAAAGCAACAGCCAACCAATACAACCAGCTTGTTGGGGCCGCAGCACAAACAAGCCCAAAAGAAAAGGAAGAGAAAGAAAAAGAAACAAATGCCAACGCCGGCAGCTCAACTAAGCGAAGATGGCCGACACCCGCTGCACCCTCCAGAGAAGTACCACTGCACGCCAAGCACTAAGAAGCCTTGCGTACCAAGCAAGACCTTCATGAAGGAAAGCAACGACGACGCCGCTGCTGCCCGGACAAGTCCTAGGGTTTCCCTGGTACGCGGATGGCAGTGGGGAAGGGGTATCACCGATGCCCCTCAAGAGGGCCCGGCGACGCCCACGGACATAGCGGTGCCGGTGGCGAACGAGCCACGAGAGATTTCTCCCGCCCCGAGACCACCACCGTCACCCTAGACAATAGGAAGCGCACCGGCCAACAAGCCGTCCACCAGCCTACGCCACCACGGACACCGCGCCATCTTCACTGTCTCACTGAGGCCACCAACACGAGACCTAGAGGTAGGACGAGGAGACACCGGGCTCGGAGGAAACCACAACGCAGTCGACAGGAGGGGACAACCTCCACCTCCGTGCGGAGCCGGCCGGACGTAGCGATAGGGACTTGCCAGGCCACCCGGCCTGGCCCGACCCCAACGGGTCGGCACAGTCCCTGCAACCACGCTGCAGCATGCCGGCCGCCGGAGCCATCACCACCGCAGCCACAGTCGCCTCGTCACACCACCAAGGAGCCATGCCGCCGCGCCCCGAACCGCTAGCCCGCCCCAGCCCAGATGGGGCCCGAAAGGGCGCAGATCTTGGCCAAGCGGGCGCCGCTTGCCAGCCGCCCTCCGCGCCGCCCCGCAGCCGGCCGCCACATCGAGGACACGCGAGGCCCGCAGAACTCCACCCTAGAGCCCCAGCACCGCCGCCAGGCAGGAGGGAGCCCCGACTCTACCGCCAGGCGCACGGGGAAGGGATATCCGCCGCCGCCGCCACCCAGGCACGCCGGTGGCCGCTGCCGGCGGCGGCGAAGGCGGAAGGAGGAGGAGGAGGCGAGACGGAAGGAGGGGGGCGCGCGACCGGCGGCCGGCGCCGGTGGGAGGGAGCGAGGGTGGCCAGGGGGGCAGCAGGGGAGGAACCCTAGCCTATCGGGAGCCGGCCTCTCTCGCGAGAGTAGATTGTGAGTTGAACACGAATTTTGCTTGCCATTTGCTCAAAATTTGTCCAAATGCACAATAAGCGACGCGCCCAATTGCGCGCGATCCCTGGCCGCCCACCAGGAAGCACGGCAGCGACCCCTCCCCGTCATCTCCACAAAGCCCTGACCGTCCGTCGACCAGATGCCGCACAAGAATCACGGCCGTCACGCAGGATCCCGCCGGTGCCACGGTGACGGTGCGTCGCTACCTGGATTCCCCGTCGAATCTTACTCATCGGGCGGCGGCAGTAGCGGCGACACGAATGCCGGTGTGTCACACCCGTGGAGCCCAACGTCAACCCACGCGAGGCCCAGCAGAGCGAGCCAAGGCCCAGAAGGAAAACGAAGCCCAACAAGTGGTTCAACCCAACAAGCTGGGAGCTGTGACTGATAAAGGAACGGAGGGCCATCGAGGATGGCATCGAGATTGTAATAGGCTCAAGCACTTTCTTCCCCCAACTACTCTGCTCCTCCCCTGTTCCTCCACTCCCAGATCCCCAATTCCTCTCCTCCAACCCCAAGAATTCCCCTGTAATTCGTGATGATGAACTAGATCGATGTTGGGAGTGTGACATATGGTATCAGATTTGCCAGGTTATCTACAGAAGCCCACCTTCTCCACGCGTCAACAACGCCACGCCCTCGAGATGGAGCAGCGCGTCGAAGATCTGGCGGCCTCGCTCAAGTCCATCCAAGAGCAGAACGCCGCTATCATGAAGGCGGTGGCGGCATCCACCGCCCTCTTCGAGGAAATTCGGCCCGCCGTCGCCGATCTGGCGGCATGGAGGCTGTCTTTGGAGAAATCCATGGCCGATCTGCAACAAGAGTTGGGAGGGGTGCGCCAGGAACTTGATCTGGTGGCGAAGAATCCGGTGCTAAAACTCAAGCCCACGCAGTTTCCCCCTCTCCTTCCACAACCCAGTGGCGCCCCATCCAACAGCGGCGGCAGCCTCATCAACACCAACGGGCCCGATGGCCACCGCGTCGACACATCTCACCGGGGGTTCGGGAATGGGGTGGTGACCACCCTTGTTCCGCCTCCGGGCAATGGTACGTTCCAGTCCACAGAGCTCTTTCATACTGATAGGCATGCGCGGCCACCGGGGTGGTCTCCTGTGCGGGGCGCGTCCCGATCTGGTAGTCCTCGGCCATCCCACTCTAGGAGTCCTTTTCATCACCGGTCGCAGATCACCCCTCATCCTAAGATGGATTTTCCGTCGTTTTGGGGTGAACGGCCCCGCAGTTGGAAGCGCAACTGTGAATCCTACTTCAGGATCTTTCATTTGGATCCCGAGCTGTGGGTCGATACGGCCGCGATGCACTTCACTGGTGCGGCGATGGTGTGGCTTGAGAACAATGAGTTTCATCTTAGTAAGATGAAATGGGAGAAGTTCTGCACCATTGTGTGCGACCAATTTGAGCGCAATGAGTTCTCTGGGTTACTTCGTCAGTTATTTCATCTGCGTCAAAGTGAGTCAGTGTCCGAGTACACCACCAAATTCAAAGAACTCATGCATGCCCTTTTAGCCCATAGCACCACTTGGGACCTTGCGTTGTTTCCTTCTCGTTTCGTAGATGGTCTCAAGGACGAAATTCGTGCTGTTGTTCTTGTGCACGATCCAAAAGATCTGGATACTGCTGTTTCCCTGGCTTATCTGCAGGAAGAAGCGCTGGAGATATCGAAGCGCAAAGAAGGCCAGCGTTCTGACAACGGGGTTGTCAATCGTTCTCATCTTCGAGGGGCGATGCCGCTGCCACCCCCTCCTGGCAGACCTCCACCAACACCGCTAGCTAGCGACGACGAGTCATGCCCCGCGAGCGCAGAAAATGCACGGGGGGCCAACTCGGTGGAAGAGCGCCTCACTACTCTTCGTGCCTATCGCCGAGCACGGGGGCTGTGTTATATGTGTAGGGAGAAGTGGAGTCGTGATCACAAGTGTGCAGCAGCGGTTCAACTCCATGTGGTGCAGGAAATGTTTGAGGTGTTGGGCATGTCATCCAGAGAAAACCAAGAGGCTGTGTCTGATACGTCCAGTGAGTGTCACACCATCTCCAAAGCATCTCTGGAGGGATCGGTCGCTCCTCAGACTATCAGATTGCAAGGGAAGATACAATCTCAGCAAGTGCTCATGTTAGTTGATTCGGGCAGCTCGCACAGTTTTATCAGCTCAGTGTTGGCAGCAAAGCTGCAGGGGGTCAAACACTCGCCCAAAGCTTTGAAGGTGAAAATTGCGGATGGGGGGCAGCTGTTGTGCAACCAGGAGATTACCAGGTGTAGTTGGTCTGTTCAAGGGCACAAGTTTTGCACTGATCTGAAAGTCCTTCCATTGGGTTGTTATGATATGATCGTTGGCATGGACTGGCTGGAAGAGCACAGTCCCATGGACGTGCATTGGGGGCAGAAACACATGTCCTTTGCCCATCATGGCAAGCGCATTACCCTGAGAGGAGTGCAACCCAAGATGGATGAGTGCCACCCAGTATCAATGGAAAAATTGCACTTCCTGATGGTTCACAATGACATACACCAGTTAGTTCAATTGGAGACAGTTCCTGAGCAGAAGAAAGGTGGGGATGAACTGGAAAATCCACCTGAGATTGTGGAGTTATTGGTGCAATTTGAGTCACCGTTTCAAGACCCCTCGGGCTTGCCCCCAGCACGCCCCTTTGACCATAAAATCCCTCTGATTCCCGGGGCTCAGCCGGTCAACATCCGACCGTATCGATACAACCCTTTCCAAAAGGACGAAATTGAGAGGCAAGTAAAAGAGATGCTGCGTCAAGGGATCATACAGGAGAGTTACAGCCCGTATGCCTCACCCGTACTCTTGGTTCAGAAAAAGGATCTGTCTTGGCGATTCTGCGTGGATTATCGACACCTCAATGCGATCACGGTCAAGAACCGGTTCCCAATGCCGGTGGTCGAGGAGCTCTTGGATGAGTTAGCGGGAGCAGTATGGTTTACAAGCTTGGATCTCAAGGCTGGCTACCATCAGATTAGGATGGCGCCGGAAGATGTGTTCAAAACGGCCTTCAAAACCCACCTTGGGCATTATGAATTCAAAGTCATGTCGTATGGGCTTGCCTATGCTCCGGGAACATTCCAAGGAATGATGAATTTTATGCTGTCACCACTGATTCGCAAAGGAGTGCTGGTTTTTGTGGATGATATCCTAGTCTTCAGCCATACATTAAGGGCCCATGTCCAGCTTCTTCGAAAGGTGTTTGAATTATTAAAGGAACATCAATTGAAAGTCAAAAGATCCAAGTGTAAATTTGCCCAACGGGAACTAACCTACCTAGGCCATGTCATCAGTGCCCAGGGGGTGGCTACCGATGAGAAAAACATCTCAGCAGTTAAAAACTGGCCGGTTCCCAGCAATGTCAGGCAAGTTAGAGGGTTTTTAGGCCTGGCGGGATATTACAGACGATTCGTCCGCGACTTTGCACTGATCAGCCGGCCACTATCAAACTTGCTGAAGAAGGATTCGATCTTTGTCTGGAGCCACGAAGCCGAGGAGGCATTCCAACATCTTAAAAAAGCACTCATCTCAGCCCCTGTTCTCGCCTTGCCCCAGTTCGACAAACCGTTTGAAATCGAGACGGACGCCTCAGAATTTGGGGTTGGGGCAGTCCTCACACAGAACGGGCACCCACTCGCTTTCCTCAGCAAAGCATTAGGACCAAAAAACAGCGGTCTGTCCACTTATGAAAAGGAGTTTATGGCGAGCGATGGCGGTCATATCTGCAAGGGGGGGGGATTTGTGATTCACACTGATCAAAGTAGCCTTGCCCACCTGGGAGACCAGAGGTTGGTCACCTCCTGGCAACGCAAGGCGTACACCAAGCTCATGGGGCTGCAGTACCGAATTGTGTATAAAAAGGGGATTGAGAACAAGGCGGCAGATGCTCTGTCCAGAATGGATGCCGGGGTGGCTGCTATTTCGGTCGCCTTACCAACCTGGTTAGAAGATGTGGTGCAAGGGTATCAGCACGATGGAAGCGTGCAGGACATTCTAAAGAGCTGTCAAGGGGATGAGAAGGCTGGGCTGATGTATACGGTCCGCGATGGGGTCATCTTGTACAAAGGACGAGTCTGGGTGGGGAATAATGCAGCCATGAAACAACAGATCCTCCACGCAACCCACTCTAGTGTGACTGGGGGCCATTCAGGGGAACAAGCAACTTAAGCCTGGCTTCGGCGACTCTTTGCCTGGCCAAACATGCGACGGGAGGTAGCAAACTTTGTTTCGTCCTGCAGTGTATGTAAACAAGCAAAAACTGAGAGGGTACGAGTCCCCGGGCTGCTCGAACCCCTACCCATGCCTCCACACGCTTGGCACACGGTGACAATGGATTTCGTGGAGGGGCTGCCTATGTCACGTGGATACTCCTGTATTATGGTGGTGGTGGACAAGTTAACGAGGTATGCACACTTCATCCCTCTGGCACATCTATTCTCTGCAATCCAAGTGGCGAGTATCTTCATGCAGCATATCTATAAACACCATGGGCTGCCCTATGCCATTGTCTCTGACCGGGATCGGGTATTCACCAGCACGTTGTGGAGAGAGCTGTTTAAGCAGGCAGGGACAGAGCTCAGGATGTCCTCTGCCTACCACCCGCAAACTGACAGAACCACGAAATGTGTGAATCAGTGCATGGAAACTTATCTGCGCTGTTTTGTCCATTCATGCCCTCACAAATGGTTTCAGTGGCTACACCTTGCTGAATTCTGGTACAACACTTCAGCTCATTCTGCTCTCAAAGCTTCTCCTTTCGAGGTATTGTACGGTCACCCACCTCGTCACTTTGGCATTGTGGATGCATCCGCAACAGCGCCAGCGGACCTTGCGACCTGGCTCCATGAACGCGAGGTGATGATCGCATTGCTTAAACAACATCTGGAAAGGTCCAAACAACGGATGAAGGACCAAGCTGATAAGAAACGGTCTGAGAGGTCCTTTGCGGTGGGAGACTGGGTCTTTGTGAAGCTGCAACCATACGTCTAGGTCTCGGTGGCGCCGCGAGCTAACCACAAACTTTCTTTCAGATTTTTTGGTCTGTTTCAGGTCTTGGCGCAGGTGGGCAATGTGTCCTACAAACTGCAACTTCCTCCATCCAGCAGGGCACACCGAGTGTTTCGCGTGTCCCTGTTACGCTCGGCGCTGCCTAAGGACACAGAGGTGGTGACTGCGCTGCCAAAGCCGCCAGCGCCACATTCTTCACCAGATTTCCCCAAGGAGGTGTTGGCAAGGCGCATGGTCACACGAGGTGCGAGCAAGATTCCTCAAGTCCTGATCAAGTGGTCGTCGCAACCCAAGGAGCTGGCGTCGTGGGAGGACTTCTTCGAGCTTCGGACTCGTTTCCCTGGAGCTGCGGCTTGGGGGCAAGCCGAGACTGAAGCGGAGGGGGGTGTCACACCCGTGGAGCCCAACGTCAACCCACGCGAGGCCCAGCAGAGCGAGCCAAGGACCACAAGGAAAATGAAGCCCAACAAGTGGTTCGACCCAACAAGCTGGGAGCTGTGACTGATAAAGGAACGGAGGGCCATCGAGGATGGCATCGAGATTGTAATAGGCTAAAGCACTTCCTTCCCCCAACTACTCTGCTCCTCCCTTGTTCCTCCACTCCCAGATCCCCAATTCCTCTCCTCCAACCCCAAGAATTCCCCTGTAATTCGAGATGATGAACTAGATCGATGTTGGGAGTGTGACACGGTGACCACGGCCCTTCCCCATCCCGATCCCTCAACGAGCCGCCAGACACCGGGCCAGCTTGCTGTTACGAGTCCAGGTACCATAAGATCCTCGTGTCGCGAGCATATAGGAGCATTAGCATATACCAATATAATGCTCCTATATGTCTATCAAGATCAATTAATCATATACACGCACGAGTTGAAAGGAAAGCCTATCGACGAGCTAGATGAAGCTACATTGTAACACATGTACCCTCTGGAGCTTGCCCTTGGAGAATAAATACTTCTCTCCTTACCTGCATGATGGCGCCTTTGGCTGGTACTTCGACCCAGACCTCTGTTTACTTACTTGCGTCCTTGAGCGACTACCAGCGGCTAGTTCTTCCTAACTATAAGTATATTTGTATTCACAACTTCCAGTTCAGTGATGCATATAGACATAAGGGGACTTAATCTGCACTCTTGCAGCCAGTAACGAGTTTCTTATTTTCTTGTTACCTTTGAATGGGTGACGTGACCACAAATTCTTCTCTAACAGCTAGGACAGTTACGGAATCATGGCCGCATTTTCCCACTTTTCTTCATAACATCTTGTGGAGATTAAACACAGTTTAAGATATGTGTGTTTGCAGCAAATTGTGGAAAATCACATAAAATGAGCAAGGTAGAAGAAAAAGACCAAAAAAATTATACCTTCTTCCCCAAAAATGTAATATACTGATGAATTTTTTGCACGGAGCAAGTCCTAACAACCAACCTATGGTTGGATGGTTAGAGGGACAGTGGTATCCCCAGCCCACCAGGGCTCAAGTCCTGGTGTACATGTGTGCGTTCATAGGGGTGAGTGTATGCGCGTATGTATTAGCGCTTGCGTCTGTACTGATGTTCAAAAAAAATCACAAAAGGTCCACATGCAGACTGCTCCCAAATACGAGTACCATCCTTTTTCTGTATGTGTACCTTATATTCCGAGTGGCTTCGCCCAGTCCCACCAAAGTATACATAAAGGTGTGTAACGGTTGAATTTTTTGTGATATATATACCCCCCCACCCACACACCCACACACCCATATCCACCAACTCTCCGTAGGTAACCAGTTTGAAGCTTACACTTCTCATATCCATTTTCTGAGGGAGAACCACCTATTCTTGTGCTGAGATTAAAGGCCTCTGACTCCAACCATAGAAATTTGATCTCTAGCCCTCTCAATTGCTTTACACCCAAATCTCTCTCCTTCCACATAGCCAAAAATCTGTGAGAGAGTGTTTGAGCGTTGAGGACTATCTTTTGAAGCACAAGCGCAAAGAATTCATCATCAACAACAACATCTATTATCTTCTAGGAAATGGTGTCTCCTAGATTGGTTAGGTGTCATTTGGGAGCCTCCAAATCGTGAGGAGTGAACCAAGAGTTTGCAAGGGCAAGGAGGTCGCCTACTTCGTAAAGATCTATCAGAGTGAGACTTGTCCTTCATGGGTGTAAGGGCGTGTTATGATCTCCTCCAAATTCTCCAAACTTCTCAAATCCAGCTTCTGAGCATGGCTTCTCACTTCACCTGATGATTGAAATGCATTTGGCAGAGGCGTCGCGTCTCCCAGCGCAATGTTGAGTTGGCGGCCTAGCCGGGGGACTGCAGGCCTGTTCCTTGCCACTTTGGGCCAGCTGAAAGCAGCCCATTAGCACGTGGGAGAACACGAGGGAGGGGTGCGAGGGGTTGGTGCGCCTACTGTACGAGCGAGAAAGAGAACAGATCGAATCGTTTTCTTAGGCGGTGGCAGTATGGCCATAAATAAGCTGAACTCCAAATTCCTCTAAACGCAGAGATGTGTTTCCCTTGCTTCTTAAAATTGCACTACGACCCATCTTTGCTTCGTGAAGTTAGCTTCCTGGCGCTAAAGCGTTCGGGGATGCTCCGAGCTGAGAGTTTGTGAAATCTAGAGTGGGAGAGATTCAGAACAGGCCCTAAGTCATGATGGAATAGATAACAACGCATAGTTACGATGATATTCATGGCATGATCAGAATATAGGCATTACGCCCGTGAAAAGTAGACCGTTAATCTTACTAAACCTAGTATTATTACTCCACCCCTTGACCGCTATCCAGCATGCATCATAAGGTATTAAGTCCATAAGGAAGAGAGTATCAATTAATTACCGTGATTAAACCCCATCGTTTTACCCTTAGTATCAACAATACAAATATATGCCTTGCAACTCCTCCTGTCACAGAGTAAGGACATCGTAAGATTGAACCTACTACAAAGCACCTCTCCCACTATAGATAAATCAATCTAATTGGACAAAGAAGACGGATAGATCAAAGAGAAATACAAGGCTACAAAATCACACATAATAAATCTCAGAAAAGATTCAGTTACTTTCAATAAATAATCTGATCATAAACCCACAATTCATCAGATATCAACAAACACACCGCAAAAGACTACATCAAATAGATCTCCGAAGAGATCATTGTATTCAAGATCAAAGAGAGAGAGTGAGAGAGATTTTACAAGGTTCTGACAATCGATCGGCTCTGGCTATCGACGATCTGCTAACAGTTTCTTGGCCTTCATCATAGTCAATAATACTGAATCATCGCAAAGAGGTCAATGAAGATGAAAGATCTTCTAGGGGTCACGCCTATTTGACGAAGTTTAATGTGGGGGCAGAGATTTTTAATTAAGTCTTTTTTCATACACCAAAAAGTTGATCTAGCAACAAGAATTATCGCCTTGATTGTGTATGTAGGTAGCTAGTGCTATCCGAAAACCTTAGAAGTCACGTAATAGAAAATTTCCAAAATGGTTAGAGGACGTCTAACTTGGTTTTACAGGTTTGCATATGATGTGGTATAGCCTTTGTCATGATAATGAGTTTATGCATGAGATGGTTATATTTTTGCAACATTAAGTGGCATGCGCGTCATGGATGGCTGGAGCCACGATATTCCCACTTTAATGTAAAAGATGTAGAGATAGACTACAGGATACAGGTGATGGTGGCAAGTGTACACGGAGGACTGATGACCCTCAACCGTAAGGGATCTATTGCAGCGTTCTCGATAAGTAAGAGTGTCGAACCCAACGAGGAGCTAAAGGTGTTGGCAAGCGAATCTGAGCAAGGAATTACTGCAAGCACTGAAAGATAACTTTTTAGGGGTTTTCTCGATAAAAGCAACGGGAAAGTAAAGCAAGCAATGTAACAGGCGCAAAGAGTAACAAGTGGCCCAATCCTTTCAGCAAGGAGAGGCCTAGCAACAGAACTTATAAACTAAAGCGTTCTTGAGGATACACGGGAAGGTAGTCATGTGCTTTCACCATATTCCGCGTCGATAGCATGTTATGCGTTGATAAGTGTTGAGTGGGTGGATCTATGCTAGTACACCCTCTAGACTAAGATGAGTGCACTCTTATGATTAAACACCTTGCAAGCATCCACAAATACAAGATAGAAATTAAGGCAAAAGCCTAACCATAGCAATATGACCAATGATCCATATGCAAAAGCGTGCGAACTGGGGTTCAGGTTTCTGTCACTCCGGCAACCCACCATAAGCATTCTTTATACACAATGTATCCCACTAGGTCCCTAATAAGGCGAAGTGTTGAGTGTTCGACTCATCCAACACCACTAGTGAAATGACAACACAACTTAAATATCAAACATCACATACTACTTCAACGGCATATGACTACTAACAACAAGACTTTCCCCATGTCCTCAAGAACTAAAGTAACTACTCACAAGACATAATAGAGATCATAATCAGAGGGGATAAATAAGTGGTAAACAATGTGAACATAATGATAATTCTCCAACAAAACTCAATAGTATTCACCACAAAGTAGTAATCAACACCGATGGAGTAAAGAGGATGGTAGTACGAGTTACAACACAAGTTGCGATTATGAGATGAGATGTGGATGAAGATGGAGATGGTGCTGATGTTGGGGATGATGTTGATGATGATCTCGATGATGCCCGTGACGATGATGATGACGATGGCGACGATCTCCCCTTCCGGGAGGTGATCTCCCCGGCGGAATCTGCCCGCCGGAGATGGCTTTTCTTCTTTGTAGGTCTCCGCCTCGAAGTGGCGGCGGAACTCTGTAAAAACTTCCCCCCTAGGGTTTTTGGATGACGAGGAGTATATACGCAAAAGGGGGCGGCCGAAGGTGGGCCAGGCCCTCCAGGCGGCCACACGGCGCGGCCAGGGGGGCGCGCCCCCAGGGCGCCTGGGCGCCCTGTGGCCCCCCTCTGGTTGATCTTTCGCGTGTCTTCGTGATTCTTCTGAAAAATACTTCCCGTAAATTTTCAGGTAATTCGGAGGTATTCTTCTTCAGCAACTCAGCGTCCACTTTTTACCGCTGAATCCTGTGTCTGCTGCTTCGGCACTGGAAAGTTGCAAACTGCGTAAAATAGGCCAAAACAACATAAGAACAGCATCGTAACGTGAAATATATCAATGAATAAGGATAAATTACGACACAAAATAGTGATGCATTATGGACGTATCAACTCCCCCAAGCTTAGACCTCGCTTGTCCCCAAGCGAATGCTGAGCTCGGTAAACCTACCCACAAGTTTAGAGAGTGAAGTGTCGATAAATGAAATACGGACAAGAAGCATCACAGTTCTCCACTCACTTAATATCATCAACAGCAATCTTCAACTCATACGGCCCTTATAAAAGAGTAGTAACATTACATTCGTAAGCAGGGCCAAGGAACTTATTGAATCATAGCAATCATGTCCTTTGGTCAAAGAACAACTAATGATTTTTACTTTTGCCCTTTCTTTATGTTTTGATAGGATTAATTGAAGCTCTCGAAAGAACATGCTATCAGGAAAGAAGTGAAAATGTTAACACAAAGGAAGATATTCGCCTTAGCTAGGCAAACAACTTACTTATCAATTGATAATGTCAACAAGGATATGATATGACAAATCTTAATGCAGCTTTACATGAATGAATCCTTGTCAACATCAAATGTCTTCTCTCTTTGGGAAATAGAAGGAAGTAGGAGTAACTGACTCAACTTAAAAATTAAAAGATAGGCCCTGCTCTAGGGTAGTAGGGAAAACTCATGTGCTATCCTTAAATCAAACAGAATGAAAATTGGCTTTGAGAGGTGCATAATTTGTCAACGAATGCTAACAGATAACTCAATTACTTCTTAAGCTTGGACAAGTTTCGAGGAACGGCTCCCGAATGAGGATCATAACATCCTCTTAATCCCCTTTGTTTGTCACTGCCAAAGTTTTCTGATTTCTCATGAACAAAGCGTGAAGGAAGATTCGTTCGTTATATTAATTTTTAGTGAGCCGGGCGCACTCAATGCCAGTTCCTTTTCATATTATGGGTTGCACATTATTCATGCAATCCGGGGTGAAGCTTGTCCAACTTAAGAAGGCCATGAATTATCTATTACTTCCTCATGAGCTAGATCAGGGGCACAAAATAGAAGATTTTGAACATTTAGGGATAGCACATAAATTCTATACTTTTAGGAGGTGGTAGTGGAATACCACGAATAGGAAGGTGTGGTGGACTCAAATGGAAGGTAATGGTTTAAGGGTATGGATGCACAAGCAGAATTCCGCTTAGTACAGGGTTAGGCTAGCAAAGGTTTTGAGAGAACAGACAATTGATGATGACTAAGATGCAAAGCAATATAAAGCATAAACATCAAAAATAATCATAACACATCGCGTTGTCTTCCTTGTCAACATAACACTTCAAGCATAATAACAAAAAAGGTTTTGGATCCATGCTTGTTGTCATGACCAAAGCTATGATTGCCAAGATTAAATAAGTTTCACAGCCATACCTGACATAAGGTCAATACTCTTCATAAGAATCATCATATAAGGTTGATTGCGTGAAGAGAATACCGAGTGCAGCAAAAGGAACCAATAAACTTCTCATTAATATTCCATCATAGACGACTCCACACTCACGGATACAATCTCTTTCACTGTAGGAAAGATAGACCTTAATGCACACACCTATTTTATATAATAATCTCCCTAGACATGATACGACTCTACTTGACTATAAAAGACCAAAAAGTAAAGATAAAGATACCGGGCACTCCCCCAAGCTTGGAACAAGCCAAGGGAATACCGTTACCCAAAGAGATTTCACTCCTTGTCCTCGTCGGTGTAGGTCATGTCGTCTCCGATGAAACGCTTCCATGGAAGGGGCTCTCCAGTCTCACATGAGAATTTTGTCTCCTGAATCCTGCATGCAGCACCCAAACTCATGCGCATAAACCTTAGTTCATACTCACAGTTCTGATTACGCAGATCATTAATTTGCCCTTGGAGCTCTATAATCCTTTCTTCAGATGCGGTGATGCTTCTCCACATCTCCTTCATATCCTTCCTCATCGCGCTGATGATGTCGAAGTTAGCATCAACACCACGTTCGATCATCTTCTTGTACTTCAAGACTTCTTGCTCCATCTCCTCCAGCCTGGCCTGGACGCTCCCCTCCTTGATAGGTCCTTTCAGATCTTCTTGATGAAGGACACCGTCCTCCATCCGAACAACCTGAGGGTGCTTCTTCACCTGAGCGAGGTAAGGGTTGATGACGTTGACGACGAACTCGTCCTTGGGGGAACTCGGAGAAGCCATGGCACCTAGATTTAGCTGAAAGATTCCTGGCAGAAACAGATCGAAAAGAAAACACGTGAAATCGCAAGATACGTTGCCGGAACAGTCCGGGCAAATATATAGCGAAAATTTACGCACAGAAAGGAAGGTAACAGGCCAAAGTGGGGTCGGAGACGGGCTTCCGGGTGCCCAGGCGCCCTGGCGGCGCGGCCAGGAGGTAGGGCGCGCCAGGGGGGCGCCTGGACCCCCTGGAGCTCATGTCCGGCTCCACTTCGGTTCAGAATTTTACTAATTTTGCAAAAACTCATAATACGGAATCTTTACGTCGGTTTGATATGTTTCCTTACCGTAATACATACCTTTTCTTAAATCTGCTTCTGCTGGTGTATGAAACAGGGCTGCAACATGTTCTTCATGACTTGTTGTGTATATTATATTCACATCAACATTGACAGGGTCTCCTGCTATGTAATGTTTAAGTCTTTGCCCATTCACAACTAGAGGTTTGGTGCCTTCAAAGTTGTTAATCTTAATTGCACCAGACCGATAAACTTCCTCAATATGAAATGGCCCTTCCCACCTGGAAAGTAGTTTGCCTGGGGAAAACCTGTAACGGGATCTGAACAACAAAACTTTATCACCAATATTAAATTCACGTTTCAAAATCTTCCTATCATGCCACTTCTTTACCTTTTCCTTAAACATTTTAGCGCTTTCGTAAGCTTCACTTCTCCATTCATCTAGAGAAGTCAAGTTCATGAGACGCTTCTCACCAGCCAATTTTGGGTCAGCATTAAGCTCTCTAACAGCCCAGAAAGCTTTGTGCTCTAACTCTAACGGCAAATGGCAAGCCTTGCCGTATACCATCTTATAGGGAGACATGCCCATGGGGTTTTTATAAGCAGTTCTATACGCCCACAAAGCATCTCCTAACTTATTTGACCAATCCTTTCTATTCCTGTTTACTGTCTTTTGTAAGATCAGCTTGATCTCTCTATTGGTTAATTCAACTTGCCCACTAGTTTGAGGATGGTAGGGTGAAGCAATTCTATGATTGACATCATATTTGGCCAAAGCTTTCCTAAAAGCTCCGTGCGTAAAGTGTGATCCTCCGTCAGTCATGAGATACCTAGGTACACCAAACCTAGGAAAAATTACATCCTTAAGCATTTTCAAAGATGTCTTGTGATCAGCACTTTCAGTGGGGATTGCCTCAACCCACTTAGTCACATAATCAACGGCTACTAATATGTGAGTGTACTTGTGCGAAGAAGGGAAAGGACCCATAAAATCGAAACCCCAACAATCAAAAGGTTCAATCACTAGCGAGTAATTCATGGGCATCTCATTCCTTCTACCAATGTTACCAACTCTCTGACATTTATCACAAGCTAAAACATAATTTCTAGCATCCTTAAAGAGAGTAGGCCAATAAAAACCTGATTGCAGAACCTTATGTGCAGTCCTCTCACCGGCGTGATGTCCTCCATAGGGACTATCATGACACCGTTTGAGAATGTCCTTCTGCTCATGTTCTGGTATGCACCTTCTCAAGATCCCGTCGGGACCTTCCTTGAAAAGATGTGGGTCATCCCAAAAGTAATGCCTCAAATCATAAAAGAACTTCTTCCTTTGCTGAAATGTTAAGCCTGGAGGCAAATACTTTGCAACAATAAAATTAGCATAATCTGCATACCAAGGATCGGAAAGAGATTGTACCTTTACAACGGCTAGTTGCTCGTCTGGAAAACTATCGTTAACTGGAATAGGGTCGTGCGGTATATCTTCCATCCTTGAAAGATTATTCGCCACCGGATTGTCTTCTCCTTTCCTATCAACAATCTGCAAATCAAATTCTTGAAGAAGGAGCACCCATCTGATAAGCCTTGGCTTAGCATCCTTCTTTGTCATAAGATACTTAATGGCAGCATGGTCAGTATGAATAATAACTTTAGAATCAACAATATACTGCCTAAACTTATCACAAGCAAATACTACAGCTAAGAATTCCTTCTCAGTAGTAGCATAATTCCTTTGAGCACTATCAAGAGTCTTACTAGCATAATGTATAACATTCAATTTCTTATCGACTCTTTGGCCTAAAACAGCTCCAACAGCAAAATCACTTGCATCACACATAATCTCAAAAGGTAAGTTCCAGTTGAAGGAAATATGCCCTAGAGGCAATAATAAAGTTATTATTTATTTCCTTATATCATGATAAATGTTTATTATTCATGCTAAATTGTATTAAATGGAAACATAATACATGTGTGAATACATAGACAAACAGAGTGTCACTAGTATGCCTCTACTTGACTAGCTCATTAATCAAAGATGGTTATGTTTCCTAACCATGAACAAAGAGTTGTTATTTGATTAACGAGATCACATCATTAGTTGAATGATCTGATTGACATGACCCATTCCATTAGCATAGCACCCGATCGTTTAGTATGTTGCTATTGCTTTTATCCATGACTTATACATGTTCCTTTAACTATGAGATTATGCAACTCCCATTTACCGTAGGAACACTTTGTGTGCTACCAAACGTCACAACGTAACTGGGTGATTATAAAGGTGCTCTACAGGTGTCTCCGAAGGTACATATTGGGTTGGCGTATTTCGAGATTAGGATTTGTCACTCCGATTGTCGGAGAGGTATCTCAGGGCCTTCTCGGTAATGCACATCACATAAAGCCTTGCAAGCATTGCAACCAATCAGTTAGTTGCGAGATGATGTATTACAGAATGAGTAAAGAGACTTGCCGGTAACGAGATTGAACTAGGTATTGGATACCGACGATCGAATCTCGGGCAAGTAACATACCGATGACAAAGGGAACAACGTATGTTGTTATGCGGTCTGACCGATAAAGATCTTCGTAGAATATGTAGGAGCCAATATGGGCATCCAGGTCCCGCTATTGGTTATTGACCGGAGACGTGTCTCGGTCATGTCTACATTGTTCTCGAACCGTAGGGTCCGCACGCTTAACGTTACGATGACAGTTATTATGAGTTTATGCATTTTGATGTACCGAAGGAGTTCGGAGTCCCGGATGTGATCACGGACGTGACGAGGAGTCTCGAAATGGTCGAGACATAAAGAATTATATATTGGAAGCCTATGTTTGGACATCGGATGCATTCCAGGTGAAATCAGGATTTTACCGGAATACCGGGAGGGTTACCGGAACCCCCCGGGAGCATAATGGGCCAACATGGGCCTTGGAGGAGAGGTGAGAGGGATGCCCCATGGGCTGTGCGCCTCCCCCCTTCCCCTAGTCCTATTAGGACTAGGAGAGGTGGGCGCCCCCCTCTCTCTCTCTCTCCCCCTTGGAGAATCCTAGTCCAACTAAGATTGGGGGGGGGGGGGAATCCTACTCCCAGAGGGAGTAGGACTCTCTGGCGCGCCAAGGCCTGGCCGGCCAGCCCCTCCCCCTTGGCTCCTTTATATACGGGGGCAGGGGGCACCCCAGAAACACACAAGTTGATCTACGGATCGTTCCTTAGCCGTGTGCGGTGCCCCCTTCCACCAAATTCCACCTCGATCATATCGTTGCAGTGCTTAGGCGAAGCCCTGCGCCAGTAACACATCAAGATCGTCACCACGCCGTCGTGATGACGGAACTCTTCCTCGACGCTTTGCTGGATCGGAGCCCGGGGATCGTCATCGAGCTGAACGTGTGCCAAGAACTCGGAGGTGCCGGAGTAACGGTGCTGTGATCGGTTGGATCGCGAGGAGAACGTACGACTACTTCCTCTACGTTGTGTCAACGCTTCCGCTTCGGTCTATGAGGGTACGTAGACAACACTCTCCCCTCTCGTTGCTATACATCACCATGATCTTGCGTGTGCGTAGGAAAATTTTTGAAATTACTACGTTCCCCAACAGTGGCATCCGAGCCAGGTTTTTATGGTTTGATGTTATTTGCACGAGTAGAACAAAAGTGAGTTGTGGACGATACAAGTCATACTGCCTACCAGCATGTCATACTTTGGTTCAGCGGTATTGTTGGACGAGACGATCCGGACCAACCTTACGCGTACGCTTACGCGAGACCGGTTCCCTCGACGTGCTTTGCACATAGATGGCTTGCGGAAGACTGTCTCTCCAACTTTAGTTGAACCAAGTGTGGCTACGCCCGGTCCTTGAGAAGGTTAAAACGGAGTCTATTTGACAAACTATCGTTGTGGTTTTGATGCGTAGGTAAGATGAGTTCTTGCTTAAGCCCGTAGCAGCCACGTAAAACTTGCAACAACAAAGTAGAGGACGTCTAACTTGTTTTTGCAGGGCATGTTGTGATGTGATATGGTCAAGACGTGATGCTAAATTTTATTGTATGAGATGATCATGTTTTGTAACCGAGTTATCGGCAACTGGCAGGAGCCATATGGTTGTCGCTTTATTGTATGCAATGCAATCGCGATGTAATGCTTTACTTTATTACTAAGCGGTAGTGATAGTCGTGGAAGCATAAGATTGGCGAGATGACAACGATGCTATGATGGAAGATCAAGGTGTCGCGCCGGTGACGATGGTGATCATGACGGTGCTGCAGAGATGGAGATCACAAGCACAAGATGATGATGGCCATATCATATCACTTATATTGATTGCATGTGATGTTTATCTTTTATGCATCTTATCTTGCTTTGTTTGACGGTAGCATTATAAGATGATCTCTCACTAAATTATCAAGAAGTGTTCTCCCTGAGTATGCACCGTTGCGAAAGTTCTTCGTGCTGAGACACCACGTGATGATCGGGTGTGATAGGCTCTACGTTCAAATACAACGGGTGCAAAACAGTTGCACACGCGGAATACTCAGGTTTAACTTGACGAGCCTAGCATATAACAGATATGGCCTCGGAACACGGAGACCGAAAGGTCGAGCGTGAATCATATAGTAGATATGATCAACATAGTGATGTTCACCATTGAAACTACTCCATCTCACGTGATGATCGGACATGGTTTAGTTGATTTGGATCACGTGATCACTTAGAGGATTAGAGGGATGTCTATCTAAGTGGGAGTTCTTAAGTAATATGATTAATTGAACTTTAATTTATCATGAACTTAGTCCTGGTAGTATTAGCATATCTATGTTGTAGATCAATAGCTCGCGTTGTTGCTTCCCTGTGTTTATTTTGATATGTTCCTAGAGAAAATTGTGTTGAAAAATGTTAGTAGCAATGATGCGGATTGGATCCGTGATCTGAGGTTTATCCTCATTGCTGCACAGAAGAATTATGTCCTTGATGCACCGCTAGGTGACGGACCTATTGCAGGAGCTGATGCAGACTTTATGAACGCTTTGCTAGCTCAATATGATGACTACTTAATAGTTTAGTGCACCATGCTTAACTGCTTAGAATCGGGACTTCAAAGACGTTTTGAACGTCATGGAGCATATGAGATGTTCTAGGAGTTGAAGTTAATATTTCAAGCAAATACCCGAGTTGAGAGATATGAAGTCTCCAACAAGTTCTATAGCTAAAAGATGGAGGAGAATCGCTCAACTAGTGAGCATGTGCTCAGATTGTCTGGGTACTACAATCGCTTGAATCAAGTGGGAGTTAATCTTCCAGATAAGATAGTGATTGGCAGAATTCTCTAGTCACCATTACCAAGTTAGTAGAACTTCGTGATGAACTATAATATGCAAGGGATAACGGAAAATATTCCCAAGCTCTTCGCGATGCTAAAATCAGCGAAGGTAGAAATCAAAGAAAAACATCAAGTATTGATGATTGACAAGATCACTAGTTTCAAGAAAAGGGCAAAAGGAAAGGAGGGGAACTTCAAGAAGAACGGCAAGCAAGTTGCTGCTCAAGTGAAAAAGCCCAAGTCTGGTCCTAAGCCTGAGACTAAGTGCTTCTACTGCAAAGGGACTGGTCACTGGAAGCGGAACTACCCCAAGTGATTGGCGGATAAGAAGGATGGCAAAGTGAACATAAGTATATTTGATATACATGTTATTGATGTGTACTTTACTAGTGTTCATAGCAACCCCTCAGTATTTGGTACTAGTTCAAGTTGCTAAGATTAGTAACTCGAAACGGGAGTTGCAGAATGAACAAAAACTAGTTAAAGGGCAAGGTGACGATGTGTGTTGGAAGTGGTTCCAAGATTGATATGATCATCATCACACACTCCCTATACTTTCGGGATTAGTGTTGAAACTAAATAAGTGTTATTTGGTGTTTGCGTTGAGCATGAATATGATTTGATCATGTTAATTGCAATACGGTTATTCATTTAAGTAAGAGAATAAATTGTTGTTCTGTTTACATGAATAAAACCTTCTATGGTCATACACACCAATGAAAATAGTTCATTGGATCTCGATCGCAGTGATACACATATTCATAATATTGAAACCAAAAGATGCGAAGTTAATGATGATAGTGCAACCTATTTGTGGCACTGCCGTTTAGGTCATATTGGTGTAAAGCGCATGAAGAAACTCCATGCTGATGGGATTTTGGAATCACTTGATTATGAATCACTTGATGCTTGCGAACCATGCCTCTTGGGCAAGATGACTAAAACGCCATTCTTCGGAACAATGGAGCAAGCAACAGATTTGTTGGAAATCATACATACTGATGTATGTGGTCCGATGAATATTAAGGCTCGCGACAAGTATCATTATTTTCAGAACTTCACAGATGATTTAAGCAGATATGGGTATATCGACTTAATGAAACATAAGTCTGAAACGTTTGAAAAGTTCAAAGAATTTCAGAGTGAAGTGGATAATCATCGTAACAAGAAAATAAAAAGTTTCTACGATTTGATCGCAGAGGTAAAATATTTGAGTTACGAGTTTTGGCCTTCAATTAAAACAATGTGGAATAGTTTTCACAAATTCATGCCACCTGGAACACCACAGCATAATGGTGTGTCCGAACGTCATAACCGTACATTATTGGATATAGTACAATCTATGATGTTTCTTACCGATTTACCAATATCGTTTTGGGATCATGCATTAGAGACAGCTGCATTCACGTTAAAAAGGGGCACCATCTAAGTCCGTTGAGACGACACAATATGAACTGTGGTTTAGCAAGAAACCAAAGTTGTCATTTCTTAAAGTTTGGGGTTGTGATGCTTATATGGAAAAGTTTCATCCTGATAAGCTCAAACCCAAATCGGAGAAATATGTCTTCATAGGATACCCAAAGGAAATTGTTGGGTACACCTTCTATCACAGATCCAAAGGCAAGACATTTGTTGCTGAGAATGGATCCTTTCTAGAGAAGGAGATTCTCTCGAAAGAAGTGAGTGGGAGGAAAGTAAAAACTTGATAAGGTAATTGTACCTTCTCCCTTATTGGAAAGTAGTTCATCATAGAAATCTGTTCTTGTGACTACTACACCAATGAGTAAGGAAGCTAATGATGATGATCATATAACTTCAAGATCAAGTTACTACCGAATCTCGTAAGTAAACTAGAGTGAGATCCGCACCAGAGTGGTATGGTAATCCTGTTCTGGAAGTCATGTTACTAGACCATGACGAACTTGCGAACTATGAGGAAGCGATGATGAGCCCAGATTCCGCAAAATGGTTAGAGGCCATGAAATCTGAGATATGATCCATGTATGAGAACAAAGTATGGACTTTGATGGATTTGCCCGATGATCGGCAAGCCAAAGAAAATAAATGGATCTTGAAGAGGAAGACGGACACTGATAGTAGTGTTACTATCTACAAAGCTAGAATTGTCGCAAAATGTTTTCGACAAATTCAAGGTGTTGACTACGATGAGAGTTTCTCACTCGTATCTATGCTTAAGTCTGTCCGAATCATGTTAGCAATTGCCGCATTTTATGAAATCCGGCAAAT
The DNA here is from genome assembly GCA_032464435.1 of Aegilops umbellulata. Lineage (NCBI taxonomy): Eukaryota > Viridiplantae > Streptophyta > Magnoliopsida > Poales > Poaceae > Aegilops > Aegilops umbellulata. The sequence continues at coordinate 69,283,509 of CP136060.1, read as the reverse complement.
GGATAAACAAAACTACATTCCTTAATGGATTTATTAAAGAAGAGTTGTATACGATGCAACTAGAAGGTTTTGTCGATCCTGAAGGTGTTAACAAAATATGCAAGCTCCAGCGATCCATCTATGGACTGGTGCAAGCATCTCGGAGTTGGAATATACGCTTTCATAAGTTGATCAAAGCATATAGTTTTATACAGACTTGCGGTGAAGCCTGTATTTACAAGAAAGTGAGTGGGAGCACTACAGCATTTCTGATAAGTATATGTAAATGACATATTATTGATCGGAGATAATGTAGAATTATTCTGTAAAGCATAAAGGAGTATTTGAAAGGAGTTTTTCGAAGAAGGACCTCGGTGAAGCTGCTTACATATTGAGCATCAAGATCTATAGAGATAGATCAAGACGCTTGATAAGTTTTTCAATAAGTACATACCTTGAAAAAATTTTGAAGTAGTTCAAAATGGAACAGTCAAAGAAAGAGTTCTTGCCTGTATTACAAGGTGTGAAATTGAGTAAGACTCAAAGCCCGACCACGGCAGAAGATAGAAAGAGAATGAAAGTCATTCCCTATGCCTCAGCCATAGGCTCTATGAAGTATGCCATGCTGTGTACCAGATCTATTGCATACCCTACCACTGAGTTTGGCAAGGGAATACAATAGTGATCTAGGAGTAGATCACTGGACAGCGGTCAAAATTATCTTTAATGGAATAAGGATATGTTTCTCGATTATGGAGGTGACAAAAGGTTCGTCGTAAAAGATTACGTCGATGCAAGTTTTGACACTAATCTAGATGACTCTAAGTCTCAATCTAGATACATATTGAAAGTGGGAGCAATTAGCTAAAGTAGCTCCGTGCAGAGTATTGTTGACATAGAAATTTGCAAAATACTTACGGATCTGAATATGACAGACCCGTGGACTAAAATTATCTCACAAGCAAAACATGATCACACCTTAGTACCCTTTGGGTGTTGGTCACATATCGATGTGAACTATGGGTGTTAATCACATGGTGATGTGAACTATTGCTATTAAATCACATGGCGATGTGAACTAGATTATTGACTCTAGTGCAAGTGGGAGACTGAAGGAAATATGCCCTAGAGGAAATAATAAAGTTATTATTTATTTCCTTATATCATGATAAATGTTTATTATTCATGCTAGAATTGTATTAAATGGAAACATAATACATGTGTGAATACATAGACAAACAGAGTGTCACTAGTATGCCTCTACTTGACTAGCTCATTAATCAAAGATGGTTATGTTTCCTAACCATGAACAAAGAGTTGTTATTTGATTAACGAGATCACATCATTAGTTGAATGATCTGATTGACATGACCCATTCCATTAGCATAGCACCCGATCGTTTAGTATGTTGCTATTGCTTTTATCCATGACTTATACATGTTCCTTTAACTATGAGATTATGCAACTCCCATTTACCGTAGGAACACTTTGTGTGCTACCAAACGTCACAACGTAACTGGGTGATTATAAAGGTGCTCTACAGGTGTCTCCGAAGGTACATATTGGGTTGGCGTATTTCGAGATTAGGATTTGTCACTCCGATTGTCGGAGAGGTATCTCAGGGCCTTCTCGGTAATGCACATCACATAAAGCCTTGCAAGCATTGCAACCAATGAGTTAGTTGCGAGATGATGTATTACAGAACGAGTAAAGAGACTTGCCGGTAACGAGATTGAACTAGGTATTGGATACCGACGATCGAATCTCGGGCAAGTAACATACCGATGACAAAGGGAACAACGTATGTTGTTATGCGGTCTGACCGATAAAGATCTTCATAGAATATGTAGGAGCCAATATGGGCATCCAGGTCCCGCTATTGGTTATTGACCGGAGACGTGTCTCGGTCATGTCTACATTGTTCTCGAACCGTAGGGTCCGCACGCTTAACGTTACGATGACAGTTATTATGAGTTTATGCATTTTGATGTACCGAAGGAGTTCGGAGTCCCGGATGTGATCACGGACGTGACGAGGAGTCTCGAAATGGTCTAGACATAAAGAATTATATATTGGAAGCCTATGTTTGGACATCGGATGCATTCCAGGTGAAATCAGGATTTTACCGGAATACCGGGAGGGTTACCGGAACCCCCCGGGAGCATAATGGGCCAACATGGGCCTTGGAGGAGAGGTGAGAGGGATGCCCCATGGGCTGTGCGCCTCCCCCCTTCCCCTAGTCCTATTAGGACTAGGAGAGGTGGGCGCCACCCTCTCTCTCTCTCTCCCCCTTGGAGAATCCTAGTCCAACTAGGATTGGGGGGGGGGGAATCCTACTCCCAGAGGGAGTAGGACTCTCTGGCGCGCCAAGGCCTGGCCGGCCAGCCCCTCCCCCTTGGCTCCTTTATATACGGGGGCAGGGGGCACCCCAGAAACACACAAGTTGATCTACGAATCGTTCCTTAGCCGTGTGCGGTGCCCCCTTCCACCAAATTCCACCTCGATCATATCGTTGCAGTGCTTAGGCGAAGCCCTGCGCCGGTAACACATCAAGATCGTCACCACGCCGTCGTGCTGACGGAACTCTTCCTCGACGCTTTGCTGGATCGGAGCCCGGGGATCGTCATCGAGCTGAACGTGTGCCAAGAACTCGGAGGTGCCGGAGTAACGGTGCTGTGATCGGTTGGATCGCGAGGAGAACGTACGACTACTTCCTCTACGTTGTGTCAACGCTTCCGCTTCGGTCTACGAGGGTACGTAGACAACACTCTCCCCTCTCGTTGCTATACATCACCATGATCTTGCGTGTGCGTAGGAAATTTTTTGAAATTACTACGTTCCCCAACACCAGTCAGGTGGTTGTACTATAGGAGCGGTTATTAAAGCTTTCTTAAGAACTTCAAAAGCTTCTTTACAACCTTCATCAAAAACAAAAGGAACATCCTTCTGGAGAAGATTAGTGAGAGGTTTCGAAGTCTTAGAAAAGTCTTTAATAAATCTTCTATAGAAACCAGCATGACCAAGAAAACTACGAATACCTTTAATATCCCTTGGATAGGGCATCCTCTCAATAGCTTCAATCTTTGCCTTGTCCACCTCAATTCCCTTTTCGGAAATCTTGTGACCAAGAACAATTCCTTCATTAACCATGAAGTGGCACTTTTCCCAGTTGAGTACCAAATTTGTATCTTCGCATCTCTGCAAAACTTTATTAAGATTGTGAAGACAGTGGTCAAAAGAGGTTCCATAGACAGAGAAATCATCCATGAAAACTTCCATAATCTCCCCACAGAAGCCATGAAAGATAGCAGACATACACCTCTGAAAAGTAGCAGGGGCATTGCACAAACCAAAAGGCATACGCCTGTAAGCATAAGTACCAAAGGGGCAAGTAAAAGTGGTCTTCTCTTGATCAGCAGTATTAACATGAATCTGAGAGAAGCCAGAATAACCATCGAGATAACAAAAATGGGTATTTTTGGATAACCTTTCAAGCATTTGGTCGATAAACGGCAGTGGGTAGTGGTCCTTCCTGGTCGCCTTGTTCAACTTCCTGTAATCAATACACATTCTGTATCCAATAATAATTCTCTGAGGTATTAGTTCATTCTTATCATTAGGAACTACAGTAGTCCCTCCTTTCTTAGGAACACAATGTACCGGGCTTACCCACTTACTATCAGCTATAGGGTAGATAATACCTGCGGCTAGAAGCTTAAGAATTTCAGTTCTCACGACGTCCATCATCTTCGGGTTCAACCGTCGTTGATGATCAACAACTGGTTTAGCATCAGGCTCAAGGTTGATAGTATGCTGACAGATAGACGGACTAATCCCCTTAAGGTCATCAAGGGTATAGCCAATTGCTCCTCGGTGTTTGCGAAGTACTTCCAATAGTCGCTCTTCTTCATATCCTGAAAGGTTAGAATTGATAATAACAGGATATACTTTCTTTTCATCTAAATAAGCATACTTGAGCGTATCGGGTACAGGTTTAAGATCAAACACCGGGTCTTCTTTGGGTTTTGAGAGTATTCCCAAAGGTTCAACTGGTAGGTTATGCTTCAGGATAGCGGGTTGCCTCGGGAATATTTCATCTAATTCATTTCTTTCCTGCATATGCAAATCATTCTCGTGGTCCTCCATATATTGCTGCAAAGGATCATTAGGAGCAATAGCAATAGAAGCAATACTTTCAATAAGTTTATCATCACTAGATAAATCGGTACCACGAGGCTGCTTAGAGAACTTAGAAAAATTAAATTCATATGGCTCACCATCGAATTCAACAGAAACTTTACCTTTCTTGCAATCTATTATAGCTCCACAAGTTCTAAGAAAAGGTCTACCAAAAATGATTGGACAAAAATTGTCCCTCTCCGAACCAAGTACTAGAAAGTCGGTAGGGTATTTTACCTTTCCACATAGAACTTCAACATCCCTCACAATTCCGATAGGGGAAATAGTTGTTCTGTTTGCAAGATGAATAGTGACATCAACTTCTTCGAGTTCACAAGGGGAAATCTCACCGATGATCTCTTCATAAAGTGAATAGGGGATAGCACTTGCACTTGATCCCAAATCGCATAACCCATAATAGTTGTGATCTCCTATTTTAACGGATACCACCGGAGTACCTGAAATTGGGCCTTTATTCTTGGCTGTGACAAGGTTAGTGGAAACAGCACAAAAATTGATATTGGAATCCAAAACATCATTAGTAACAAGGTCTTTAATCAATGCAACTTGAGGTTCGACCCTGATCTGGTCCTCGGGCTCATCGACTTTTCTCTCACTTTTATTTATTATGCCTGTCACAAAAGAATGCTCCTTTATCCTCGCATGAAAAGGAGGTTGTTCATATATAACTGCAGGCAAAATAGGGTCAGCAACACAAACATCAACAGGTAACTCTTTAAAAGGTTCATGATGCTGGTGTCTCCCTTTTTAAAAAGAATCAACGTGAGAGGCAAAATCCTTACAGAAATCAATCATCAGATGGGAATCAAGACCAATCTTAGAGCAAAAGGTATTGAAGTAATCAGTTTTCAAATAACTCTCAATATAATCACGCTCACAATTTATAACGGGTTCAATACCTTTATCAATTTCCCAATCCTCGGTATTTCTCTGGATCCTTTCAATGAGATCCCACCTTTCTTCAACACTCTTCGTCTGAAATACCCCACTAGAGGAGGCATCCAACATCTCCTTATCCTGACGAGAAAGCCTGGCATAAAAATTTGTAAGTATGATTTCCTTGGGGAGCTCATGAATAGGACATTTGAGCATTAGGGACTTCAATCTCCCCCAAGCTTGAGCAATGCTTTCTCCGTCACGAGACCTAAAGTTATAGATATAATTCCTGTCTCGATGAATTTCATGAAGAGGATAAAACTTAGTATGAAATAGAGACATAAGCTCCTGCCAATCAAGCAAGTGTGAGTTATCGTGAAGCCTATACCAATCCAAAGCTTTATCTGAAAGTGATAAGGCAAATAATTTCTTCATGACAAATTCCCTCGATACACCTGCAAGCTTAAATAATGAACATAGTTGTGACAAATATAGCAGGTGTTCATCGGGACGTCTATCCCCTGCGTAACGATTAGCCAAAACATAATCGATAATACCAGCTGGTATTTTATAGGGAATAATTTCAATAGGGGGAGGAGCAGCCACCACGGGTGCGGGGCGCCTTCCCACAAGCAACGAACCAATAACAGAGTGGTCCATAGGAGCAAAGAGCAGCAACAGCAAAAACAAAGAGAAAAACAGAATTGTAAAACTTCCTTACCAATTTCACTCACCAATAGCGCTATGCTCCTCGGCAACGGCGCCAGAAAACGGTGCTTGATGACCCTCAACCGTAAGGGATCTATTGCAGCGTTCTCGATAAGTAAGAGTGTCGAACCCAACGAGGAGCTAAAGGTGTTGGCAAGCGAATCTGAGCAAGGAATTACTGCAAGCACTGAAAGATAACTTTTTAGGGGTTTTCTCGATAAAAGCAACGGGAAAGTAAAGCAAGCAATGTAACAGGCGCAAAGAGTAACAAGTGGCCCAATCCTTTCAGCAAGGAGAGGCCTAGCAACAGAACTTATAAACTAAAGCGTTCTTGAGGATACACGGGAAGGTAGCCATGTGCTTTCACCATATTCCGCGTCGATAGCATGTTATGCGTTGATAAGTGTTGAGTGGGTGGATCTATGCTAGTACACCCTCTAGACTAAGATGAGTGCACTCTTATGATTAAACACCTTGCAAGCATCCGCAAATACAAGATAGAAATTAAGGCAAAAGCCTAACCATAGCAATACGACCAATGATCCATTATTCCCTTATGCAAAAGCGTGCGAACTGGGGTTCAGGTTTCTGTCACTCCGGCAACCCACCATAAGCATTCTTTATACACAATGTATCCCACTAGGTCCTTAATAAGGCGAAGTGTTGAGTGTTCGACTCATCCAACACCACTAGTGAAATGACAACACAACTTAAATATCAAACATCACATACTACTTCAACGGCATATGACTACTAACAACAAGACTTTCCCCATGTCCTCAAGAACTAAAGTAACTACTCACAAGACATAATAGAGATCATAATCAGAGGGGATAAATAAGTGGTAAACAATCTGAACATAATGATAATTCTCCAACAAAACTCAATAGTATTCACCACAAAGTAGTAATCAACACCGATGGAGTAAAGAGGATGGTAGTACGAGTTACAACACAAGTTGCGATGATGATATGAGATGTGGATGAAGATGGAGATGGTGCTGATGTTGGGGATGATGTTGATGATGATCTCGATGATGCCCGTGACGATGATGATGACGATGGCGACGATCTCCCCTTCCGGGAGGTGATCTCCCCGGCGGAATCTGCCCGTCGGAGATGGCTTTTCTTCTCTGTAGGTCTCCGCCTCGAAGTGGCGGCGGAACTCCGTAAAAACTTCCCCCCTAGGATTTTTGGATGACGAGGAGTATATACGCAAAAGGGGGCGGCCGAAGGTGGGCCAGGCCCTCCAGGCGGCCACACGGCGCGGCCGGGGGGGGCGCCCCCAGGGCGCCTGGGCGCCCTGTGGCCCCCCTCTGGTTGATCTTTCGCGTGTCTTCGTGATTCTTCTGAAAAATACTTCCCGTAAATTTTCAGGTAATTCGGAGGTATTCTTCTTCAGCAACTCAGCGTCCACTTTTTACCGCTGAATCCTGTGTCTGCTGCTTCGGCATTGGAAAGTTGCAAACTGCGTAAAATAGGCCAAAACAACATAAGAACAGCATCGTAACGTGAAATATATCAATGAATAAGGATAAATTACGACACAAAATAGTGATGCATTATGGACGTATCAAGGACCCAGTGTGAAGGTGTACCAGGCGCAACAGGAGGTGCTGAAATTTTTCGCACCACAGCAGCATTTTCTGAAATTGGTGCCACGATAATGTTTTTGAAACGGTTGCCACGACAGCATTTTCTAAAATTGCCGCCACAGCAGCACTGTTGAAACAGCTGCCGCGGCAACTATTTTTCTATCGCCACGATGACGATTCAACTAAAGATTCAAGAAGACCGTGAAGACTTCACGGTGCCCAGGGCTATACCATATCATGCTATTATGAATTTTCTAAGATGTTTATCCCTTTGTTGTTTGCACCCTTTGATTGTGCAGTAGTCAATTATTAGGATGATCTCTCATAGTAAATATCAAGTTAAAAGTTGCTCTTCCCAGTGTTGCAACCGTCTATAACAAGTAGCATTCCAGAGTGTGTCATGTCCACATGAGTATAAACGGGTTGTGAGGTTTAAGATGGGGATGGTCAGACCATGTATGCAAATAGCACTTGGTTGTCTTGAAGTTCTTGCAGAATTGTTCTCAGCTCGGAGCACGAAGCATCGAAAGATGAACAACAATCATATGGAGATATGATCGACAAATGTTTGCCTACCGATTGAAGTTCACGTCATGAGTGATGTCCATATCAATGGTTGTGAATCAGATTAGGGTCTTGAATCACTTAAAGTCAATTATGAGAGCTATTGATTTGAGTGGGAGCACAATTATGTATTGATTAAGCATAAGCACTAGTGCAAATTAATTATGAACAATGTCTATGTGTAGTTTGCGTTATAGTTGTAGAATTATGTCTCATGGTTCCACCTTTGTTGTTGAAATTGACTAGTTGCTACTTATCTGGTCGAATCTTTATGATTGAGAGGACCGTCCTCTAAAAGTGCCATGACGGATTTTGATCTACTGCATGTTTACAATACTCTCTTGTTAAAGGCGCGTATAATTTGTTAAAGGTGTATATTGCCCTTTATACGTTTTGTGAGGGGAGTTGTACTGAAGCAGGACTCTTTTACTAAGCATTATACTGGATTTGGACTAGTTCAGAAGCTGTCTTGAATTATGGCAGAGTTGATTTAAAATGTTGGATATGGAAGTTGCTTCCTACATAGTAGCTTTGCCACATACAAGCAGATCATCTGTGAACATCAAAGAATGTATGGTTGAATAGTTCAATCCAAGAGAGATACCTGACAAGTGATTGTCCTGGAGTGCATCCTATAGTGCCAAATAGAGTTCATTCACTGCAAAGACAAAAAGCGACGGGGACAAGGGGCAGCCTTGTATAATGCCTTTTAAAGCGGGCAAAAGACTGACCATTAATGATAACCAATAAAGTCGGCGAAGATATGCAAGCATGCACAAGATTTATAAAATGGGCATGTAGACCTTTACGTGCAAGAGTCGAAGCTATGAAATTCCACTTGATTCTATCAAAAGCTTTAGCTAAATCAATTTTGGGCATGAAATCAAGCCCATCCAAGAAAAAGAGAGAACAAGTGAGCAATTTCTTCCCTCTACGAAGGCTTGTTGTGAAGGATGAATATACTCGGACAAGTGTTCTTTCAATCTATTAGCCAATGACTTAGCAATTATTTTATAAATGACATTACAGAGGCTAATTGGTCTAAAGTCTAACGGAAAATGGCAAACCAACTTTTTTGGAATAAGTGCAATGCTTGAATCATTGAGATGAGGTGGAAGGATACCTGCGATGTAGAAGTTTCTTACCAGTCAAGCCACATAATCTCCAATCCAACTCCAAGCCGAGGTGTACAAGGCGACATCGAATCCAGGTCCTGGAGATGAATGTTTCTTGATTGTTTTTAGGATCTCCCAAATCTCCTTCTTGCCGGAATAGAATTGGTAAAATCATGTGCATCATGTGGACAAGAATTATTCAAGTATGGCCTGCCATTGTTAGAACAAGAGCAGTGAAAGATTGTTTTAAAATGATGTACAAATTCATGAGCAATGTCGTTTGGGTCAAAGAGGTTGTTGCCATGTGCTTCCTTAATTGAAACAATGTGGTTTCTATGTCTACGCTTGAGCCCATCATTGTGAAAATATGAGGTGTTCCTGTCTCCGTGCATCACCTGGTGTTTCTTTGCTCGTTGCCTGTAAAATTCAGTGAGCTTGGTCATGTTTTCTTCGTATTGAGCAATAAGTTTTGCCTCCAAGGAGTGATCTTGATCTTTAATCGGTTGCTTCTGGATAGTATTGATCTGATCTTGATCAGGGCATCTAGCTGTTGTTGTATTGGCTTCTTCTTCTTGCACCATTTCTTATGGGTACCTATAAGGTTAGTTGTCCTAGTATGGACTGGCTTATTCCCAGAAGAACGGCAAGAAGATTGTGCAACTTTTTGGAAGTGTTCTTCCATATGGTCCACAAATTTTCAAATTTGAAATTGAGTTTTGATCTATGAAATTGAGATTCAGTTGAAACAAGTATAGGCGCATGATCTCCAAGAATAATAGGAAGATTAGAAACATTTGTGTTGGAAACACATTACACCACTCAGCATTCGCAAGACACCTATCCAGCCTTTCAAACACAGGAATTGACGAGAAATGTTTTTTTTTTGAAACAGGTTGACGAGAAATGTTTGTTAGTCCATGTATAAGCAGGGCCACTAAAACCAAGATCAAAGAGACCACATTGTTTAACCTAACCAATAAGAATACACATACGAAAGTGGTTTATATTAGAGGAGGTAGCATCCACATCATACATGATGTTGTTGAGATCACCTAAGCAAACTATTGGCTTTCCTGTGTTATCAGACACAAAAGATGAAATCTGGTCCCAAATCATTCTCGTGTGGCGATGATGTGGATCCCCATATACACAAGACAATGCAAACTCAAGATTAGTCGCTATACGTACAACTAGAGCTAAGATTAAGTAGTGATTGGAGCACTTAATGATGACTTGGACTTTGTCAGACCAAAGCAACCAAAGACCACCGGAGAGACCCTTAGGAGCAACTACAAAGTTATCTGCAATGTTAAATCTACTATTAAGTTGAGAGGAAATGTACCTTGAAGTTCTGATTTCTGAGAGGAATATTATCTGTGCTCTCGTGGATGCCATGAGTCCCGCTTCGGGTCAACCCTCCTGAAAACTCTTTTATGGTACATCAAAACAATATGGGCCGTCCATTCTCGATCATTCAATGGACTGGATCCATTAATACTACAGAACAAGATCAGCAGTATTTTTTGATTAAGGGGTAAAATCGGAAGGCAAACAAAACAAATACCAAATCAGTACAGGCAAAATCGATCAGACGCGCTTGTGTTTTCTTCTCGACACAGTTCATCCATTCCAAGACATTTGGCGCAAGCCCGATCCGTGAGTACCAATAGATACAGTGAAGATACGATTTTACGTCGTCTTGATCGATCCTTGCCGGTCGGTGCCTTCTGCCGAGGAGGTCACCACGTACAAAGCTAGCCAAGCTAGCCTCATTGATTGATCGATATACATGAGCAGCCGATTGCTTCCCGGCGATCACGTCTTGTACACAAACCAGTGGCTACACGCACACGATGCCAAGCTAATCTCGTTGGAACACTGGACAGACGAATAACGGTGGCGGCAGCCGGCACCCCATGACCGGCGACCTGGCCACGCCAAATGAGCGAGCACGCAGGGAGTAAATCGCGGGGGAGTCCTACCGGATAGATGGATGCCGCAGATGACTAACGACGGCAACGACGTGGTCCGGCGAGTTTGGTCATGATGAGGCATGCTACAAATAACCTAGAAATTGACAAAACTACCCATCTAATAGACGGCTGAGATGATTTAATACTACCCGGTCTTAGGAGTAGTATGATGCACCGTAAAAAGTCTCTAGTCTTTTCACAAGGTATTCCCACTTTGTATGTATGATGCCCGCTAGAGAATAGGGAGAATATCATATGAAAACCAATATTCAATGAAAACTTCGTGGAAACCATATTTTAAAGTTTCGAAAAAATCTGAAAAAAAATACGCCCTACGTACCCCCTGCGACTGGGCCGGCCCATGAAGGTTTCCGCAGTATGCAGCAGTATGACAGCGATCTAATATCTAGGCAGAAATAAAAAAGCGAAGTCACAATGATTCGATTTGAACAACGCCCCGTAAAGAGTAACTACGCAGAATCTGAGCAGTTTTTAGATCTCTTTATCTTTTCTCGGAAATTGTGAAGAAATTTTACAACACAAGTAATGTCTGAAAATCCGACAGTTGTTTGAACAACTCTAATAAACTTTCAAAACTCAATTTTTTTTAAACGTGACTTTTTGACATATTTGTTTCGATGCTGAACATTTTCTGAAAAATGCTAATTTCATTTGGAATTTAAAGAACAAAACTTGTTAATGGGAACATTTTCGAATTTTTGAATTTTATCAAAAGGGCGAGCATTTTTTAAATTCCCCCCCCCCCCAAAAAAAAATTACTTTTATTAAATTTGAAAACAGGAACAGTTTTTCATAGTGTGAACAGTTTTCAGAAAACAAGAACATTTTCTGAAATTCCGGTATATTATCGGAAGTTATGAAAAATATGAAAACACGAGCATTACAGAAATTAAAAACAAAAAAATCAAACATTTTTAGATGTCTTAATTTTTTTTAAAAAAGAAACAAATCTGGAATTTCCGAGTTTTTGTGTAAACATGAAGGTTTTTAGAGTTCTGAGAAAAAATCCAACATGGCATTTTTAACAATCAAAACAAGTTTTAGAGAACATGATTGTTTTTGGAAAACCCTGTACATTTTTAAAATACTAAAAATATTAAAATGTGTTTTTTTAATTTCCGAAAAAAGTCATAAACATTTTTAAAAATAAAAGTAAATACGAAAATAACAAATGAAAATGAAAAATGAAAAATTAAAAATAAATAAGAAAGAAAATAAAAAGGAAAAAAATAAAAAGAATAAAACTTGAAACACGGTAAAATAAAAGTAAAAAATTAGAAGGTTCCCAAGTTGGGGCGGGAGTAGTTCCTACGCTACCTGCTTCTGTGACCAACAATGCATCATGCCAAGTTGTTTGGACTTTGACAAGTTTTGCATTTTCTGGAGTTTTCTTGGTGACAAGAGCCGATAAAATGGTCGGAAGCGTCACAACGTGTAAACACGTCAGAACTTATTAATACCGGACATGAATGGCTCATATGTCTGTGGCAGGCTGCTTTAAGAAGCTGGGGTCATTTATTCATAATCCAAAAAAACACCATTTAAAAAGTGTGTGCCACACAAGGCCTCACTGAGCATATTGTTTTTCCTAATTGATTGCTTCTGTTAATTGCGATTTGGTCATTATCAATCAATATGAATATTTTCCTATGTCCTAACCATTTATTGAAATTGCTTGATAATTTTGAAATTTCAAATTGTGCATGAAAATTTTAGAAACTTGTTTTTTTTCAAAAGTGTAACAAAATCTCATGTACTTTTTAAAAATTCATCATTTTTTTTTATTAAACGCAAACATTTCTAAATTTGTGAACTAAAAATTCAAAATGCGGCATGTTGTGAAATTCATGACCATTTTTAATTGTAAACCATATTTAAAAAAAGATCTGGTATTCTAAACAAATTTTCAAATTTTTGAACAAGTTCCTAAAAATTGCTTATGCCCCTACAAAATGAAAACATGTATTCAAAAAATGTTCGTAATTTTGGAAAAATGTTTGTGTTTTCAATGCTCAAAAATTTGAAATAATGTTTGTGTTTGTCAATACACGACACATGTTCCACGGACTTGCTGGGACGAGTCCTTGTGGTCGCCTATTTCAACGCGAATAGCCCACCGGACAGAAAAAATCACTAAAAAGGAATGTGGGAGCTCCATCCCTACCACTCCTGGCCTTTACTGGCACAAACAGCCAGTACGCCAAATCATCTGAACAGCAATAGTTTGCATAGCCGCATAGGTATCGTATATGATCATTTGCACAGATCAAATTCAAATATTTCAAAAAAATGATCGGTAGCATATTTTCTCGCGGGTGACGGAAAATCCCGTTTTGACCCGTTTCGGAAAAATCCGTCCGAGAAAAAAACCTAGTTACAGTACATCAATTATATTTGATGACAAATGGCGCTGCATATGTGCCACCAAAGTTTGTTTGTCCCAGTGGCTAGCAACATGTTCACTATCGGTTGAGGTTCCGGGTTTGATCCTTAGTAGCCTGCATTATTTTTTGATTTTCGATACCCCGCTACAGGATACACTCACTAATGGGCCGGCCCATGGCGGACTTTCTCTGGGTTGTCTTTAATTTTATTTTAGAGCGTGAGCGAAAGACTATCCTACCCTTTATTATGTGTTTAGGGGGGTTGTACCAAAGCGGAAGTGATCATTAATCCCCACAATAACTTGGCCTGCATGCAGTAATATTTTGGGAGTGGAGAAAGAGAGCAAGAATTCCACATACATACAACTTGACATCTTCAAACAAGAGATTTCAATGATCAGTTGGAGGGCTTCTAACCGTTTTTACTTATGGCTATTTTTATCATGTCAGGAGCCTGCTCTGTTAATCCAGTCAAAACCTTTTGCGTAACACAGCCAGAGAGCGAAGCCAGTTATCTCTACCATGTAGTTTGTCATTGCGATTAGCAACACACTGTACTTACACCTGTACAAGAACAACATTAGAGATGAAAGCTCTTGTTTCCCCAGGCACACTCAGATATATATTGCTACAGGTGAAATCTATGATGGTGCAAAAGATTAACTGCATCGAATACAAAGTTTCCTAACATACTGTATGTGCACAAGGACGCTTTTTATCTGACGGTGAACTACACCTCTTCCATAAAACACTCGACCCAAATGGCAGCCCTGGACTATCTTGTTTCTGTCATAGGTGATGTTTTTATTCCCTGTTCTGATGGAAACATGGCTAAAGTTGTTGAAGGACACCACATGCATGTCTATTTATGACCTTCCTAATATGAATATCATTTCTTCTTGCCACCATGGATATGCATTAGTATGACATGGTTAGCTGGGGCGAACGTGAGAAGAAAATAAATAGTTGTGTACACACAGGGTTTTAGTGTTTAGCTCTCATGTGAATGCAGACGTTTGTTTTGAAGAATCGTGACTATCGTGAGCAAGAATGAACCCAGCAAAATAATTTATTTATTTTCTTTTTTTTTCCTTATGATACAATCAATGGACCGGGTTCCACTATCAGCAAAATAATTACCGAAGGTTAACTGAAAAGTGTATATGTTGCAACTGTATGTTAATGGGCTTCCACATGGGTTCATCATTCCGAACCAACATCAATTGTTGGAAATCTGGCATATATTTCTCATCAATATGGTCGCAAGGTATAATCCATTCTCTTTGTGCTTTAAACTGTCTTGTACATACTCTGCCATATGTTGCCTGATTATTTCATTTTGCTAGGCAATAAAAGCTTTACTTGCTTTCTGAATCTTACATCCACCTTTTGTTGGCATGAGTGGTGCGTAGCATTTAGGCGCAACCGTTTATATATTTTATGTTTTATTTGCTGAAGCACTACTAATTTGTCTTTGTATGCCAATAGATGATGTGTGGATGTGGGGCCTTCCTTTACGCGATGTTGGTTGGTACCTACCCTTTCGATCAAGATCACAAGAATTTTGAAATGACAAGTCAGGTATGTTGCCAGCCGTTCAACTTAGCAATTCCACAAGTTGTACTTCTGGCAAAATAACAAAATACTAAACTCATATTGCACAAATTATTAGGTGTTCAGTGTTCAATTCGAGAAGTAGCTGTAGCCTTCCACCTTATGAACAAGTTCTGTCAAGATGTAGATGGTCAAGTGGTGCGAGCCCATCAAAGATTATGTTCAAGGTAACAACTTGGATCTGAATCTCTATTGCTACGTAAATATGCACTAGTAGAAAACGAGCCTTTAGACTAAAGGGGCTTCACGTGGGGAGGAGCATTTGTGGTCTATGGGGACATATACACCCTATATGGGAAAAAATAAGTAATTCAACAAGAAGTCAAAAAATCCTGAAAATATTTTTGAAATAAACTTGACCTTCTACTGTACCCGTGAGAAAAAATCCACATAAAGAAAATATTCCTTTGACTTCTTTTCAAAAAAGACATTTTTTTTTGCTAAAATAGTGTGAATAGTGACCTATAATAGCAAATAAATTTTGTCTTTTTTGCTGTGAGGTCAACTTTTGTTTTTTTCATGAAAATGTATATACTAGTGCAAAAGTAAGTCAAGTGTTTTTGTCAAAAAGTTCTTACCTATTTTGACCTTTTTAAAAAATATTTTAAAAAAATCCCCATATAGGGTGCATATACAACCAGGAACCATTGGGTATTTCCCCTTCACGTGGCCGCTGTCTTCGAAATTTTTTTGACTCTTTTTTGAAAAAAAAATGATTTTTTTTAAATTTTTCCTAATTTTAAATTTTTTGAAGTATTTGACAATTTAATCTCTAATCACCCCTCATCACTGCTCAATTTAATCTCTAATCACCTTTCATCATTCCAAATCGTCTAACTTCCCGGTCGATCACCCATCCTCTCACTACTCCAGCCTGAGCACGCTTAACTTCCGAGTTTTATTCCCCCTTGTTTCCAAGTCTGCACTTGTTGTTTACCTAACAATAGTAAGTTATCAATCCTATTAACCCTTAGGAGTTGAACTTAAGCATGAAACATCGTTTGAGTTTGAAACTATCATTTAAAAAACAATAATTAATTAATAACACTAATATTTCTTGAATAAATAGTTTGACCAAAAATTCAAAAAAACTTAAATTTGAGGATAACTTTTTTTCTTTCAGAATTTGAGGATTCTACAAATTTGCAAAAGTGCCTGCGCCGGCCAAAATCGGATGCGGATTTTTGTGTTGAACATTTTGATATATTATATGTTTTTTTCGACATCGTATGCAAAAGATATAGCCGTTTTACTTTTTCATAACACTTTTTTTGCAAAACATGTCCAAATTTAAGTTTTTTTTTATTTTCTTAACTAGTAGATGTAGTAACGGAACTACATCTTGAAGGATTTTAATTTTTGAAGTTTTTATAATTTTCTTTTGTTTTTTTTCAAAACTAAAATGGCGATACACGGGGAGGAGGGGGGTTAGAGTTTGAACCCCGTTAGTCCGGGATGGTATCCATCCAATCCTACCCTCGACTACATCTGCTAGCACCGTCCCAGCTAAGGTTAACCAAGCCAGAGTCACGTTCTATTAAAGTGGTAAAAAGAATTACTTTTTAATATAGCAAAACTAATTCTATCAACTATTATTAAAGGCTAAACAACTATATAAGCAAAGCAGTACTATTTTAATTAAAATTCTAATTTAAATTATTCTAAAAATAAACAAATAAATCTTACTGTGACAACAATCTGACATGTGACTAGGAGCAAAAAGAATTAAATTAAAAACTATTTTAAACTCAAATTATTCACAATCTAGGGTTGAAGCAAATTTGAACAAATTCATATTTAAATCATTCAAATTTGAAAACTAATGGCTCAAACAGAAGCTAGACAAAATTTTGAATCTAATGCAAAAAGAATCACTCAAAAATATCAAATATCTTAAAAGATATAAGCAATTTAAAACAGAAACTAAAAACAAAAAACAAATGAAAAAACAAACAAAAAAATTCGAGACCCCTTTAGTCCCGGTTGGTGTTTCAAACCGGGACTAAAGGTCTAATCTTTAGTCCCGGTTTGAAAGACAAACCGGGCGTGTCTCAAACCGGGACTAAAGGTCCCATTTGAATCGGGCCTAATGCCTTCCCGACGCCCTAGCCGCTCGAACCGGGACTAATGCTCACATTAGTCCCGGTTCGTAATGCAACCAGGACTAAAGGGTGCATTGAGCTTGGACCAAAGCCCTGTTTTCTACCGGTGATGTGGTTTGTGCCAAGAAAATTTAGTTAGCTCGTACATATTCTATTTTTGGTGTTCGTTTCTATTAAAAGTTAAAACCATAAGTCAAATATGTTTCTTACCGGAGTCAACTGCATGAACATTGAACATGTCAAAATTGAACAGTGTATCAACCACCCATCATGTATTACAGGATGGAAACATATATACATCATTTGTACATGGCGAGCGTGGAGCGAAAACCATCCAGATACCAGTCTGCCAGCCAGTCCAGGTTCTGAGCGGGGCAAGCGGGCGTGCGAGTGGTAAGCATCAGAATATGACCATTATATTCTGAGCGATCCATAGGAAAGTAATTATTTTATATGTGATTCTTTTTTCAAATTAAATGAAATTGCAGTTGTCTTAAGTCCTGTATAAAAACCCATTAGGCTGTAACCACCATTACTGATCAATGCAAGAGTTTTAGTTTCTTGTCAGATTTGTGTAGCTCTTGTGTCGTGAAGAAGAGGATGGCTTTTCTGTTGGTAGTTATATTTTTTCTAACATGAAAAATAAAAAAGGAGTTCATGATCTCCAAGGAGGAGCACACCAGTGCCAATTAAGTAGGAAATTAGCAAAGTTGCTAAGATCGGAGAATAGTTTGACATTGATGTGCTTCTTCATGGACAGCATGAGGTCAACATCCTTCTATTAATACTGTTTAGTGTTAACAAGACTTTGTGCCATGCTTGAGAAAATCAATGCTATTTTCTTATAATGGACAATGTCTGATTTCACATTTAAGTGGGTTGATATGTATTCGATAGAGGAACGATATGGTTGAGTATTTCGGTGAGCAGCTCACTGGTTTTGCATTCACTGCCAATGGGTGGGTGCAAACTTTTGGATCAAGGTGTGTCAACTGTCAAGACATCAATTATCTATGTTGACGTGAGCCACCTCAGCCCACGGCAGTGTTCTGGTCCGGTATGAGATTGAGGAGAGCTGTGAGGTGGGCATGGTACACTGGTCTAGTGACTGCCAGAGGAGGTTGTGCATCAGTTGTGGTCGGGGCGGACACCATCATGGTATGCGCATGGTTGGTGGATTCTTCATTGGACTTTGAGGTTTGTATCGGCAGCTTCAAGGGAAAATACCCTTTGGAACATGATGGTAATTACACCTGGTTACGTATTTTATTTTTAAAAAAGTCAAAAAAAGTCAAAACGTACCAAAACATTTTCGCAACAAACTTTCTGGCGTACAAAAATGTTCTGCAACGAAATATTCCCTGAAAAAATTCTGACAAAAATAACATATATTCTTTTTTTTGTAATATGTGTCTCGTTCATATCATAAAGAATAAAGTACAAGTCACGTAAAGACCGACATGACAAAACTGAAAAGATAGTAGAATATCTCTGAGCTTGACACCAACGCCCGTCACCTGCCTCCGGCACCACCACAGCAGCCACCGAAGAAAAGGATGACGAAACACCTCCTCACCCGAGTGTCAGCGCGGAGCTTGGGAGGTAGTCCAGGAGCGGATGTAGATTGTGGTCTGCATCGACGACATCTGGAAGACGGAGCATGTGCTGGGCTCGTGGTTCGTGGATGACGGATATGGTTTCCTCCTTCAGCGTTTTAGTCGTGGTGGAATGTCAGATCTGGAGTTCGATGGCGTGTCCGGAGTGTTGCCCCGGTCTGATTCGTTCAACGGTAAGGGCTTCACTTTTGGTGAGCCACCTTGAAGGTCCGTAAAGCTGCATATCAGCGATGGAGCCGCGTCGAGCTCGGGGTGAAAATGACATATATTCTCTCACAATAGCGTGAACAGTATGGCGTATATAGCGTACAACTTCATTTTTTTACACCCACAACAACATGAAAGTCATTTTTCATGAAAGTTTTTATACGAGTGCAACAATATATCTACTTTGTTTGCAAAAAGTGTTAGAGGATTTTTTTTTACTTTCTTACAAATTACTATTACCTGAGAGCCATACGTTCCCGTCCCAGCTTCAAGCCATGTTTGGCATTGCTGCCCGCAACGATTATCTCGGTCGAGCGGGACTCATTTGGTGCCTTATTTTAGTGAAAAGGCAATCACGAGCTGCAGAAAATTCCTATGGGGTGAAGTCACTCCCTCCCTCTCGTGACCGCGTCGCCCCGCGGGCGACCATCCATGTCGGCCTCCCTCTCCTCTAGCCCCCCTCTCCCCTCCCTCCCCGCCGCCGCCGCTGGCGCCCGTGGCTGGACTGGCCTTGAGGACGCTGGTGGCGGCGGCCCCTGACCTTCCCCTCTCGCTGGCTCTCCGGCGTGGGGCAAAGCTGCACCACCCGGGGTGCTCCTAGGCGGCGAAGGTCCGAGGGGCGGCGGGATTCCCCGGCGCGGGCGGGTGGGCGGCGGCGTTGGTGGCAGGGTGGCGCGGCGGCGCATCCTGGCGGCCGCGGCTCGGTCCAGATCTGGGCCTGGGCGAGTCGGCGGCGGGGCGGGTCTGCAGCGTGGCTTTCGGGAGGCGAGGTAACAGCTGGGTGCTGGCGGCAACGACGCCAGCCTGCTGTAGCGTGGCCGATGGGGCTTAACGAGCCCATTTCCGGCCTGGCCTGGTATGCCCTGCTGCCGTGTCCGGACGGCGACCGCGACGGTGCCGGAGGCGCGGGCCTCTCGCATGACTGCGGTGGTTCCCTCCCGCTCGGCTTCGGTGCTGCTGCTCCCGTCGCTTAGCACCGCTCTCGGTCTTCTTAGCCTCATGGTGGTGCTCGCAGTGAGACAACGTGGGTGGCGGCGCAACTGCGATGGCGCATGGTGTTGGGCGGTGGTTTGGCTTGTCGGCTTCGGTTGGGCGGTGCGGTTTGGAGTGCGGGAGAAATCCTTACCGGTTCGTCCGACTCTGATGCGGTGACACCGGCGGGTGCCACCATTCCGTCCTGGAGGGTGTCGGTGCCATACCCAACTTCCCTCCGCGTGCTAGGGGGAAACCCTAGGACTCGTCTGGGCAGCAGCGTCGTCGGCATCGCATGCCTTCTCGAAGGTGCTGCTTGGTACATGGCGGATCGGAGTCGTGAGATGTGGTAGTTTGGTTCCGAAGGGCGCATCGATGGCGGGTCATCCACGCTTTGTCGATCTGTCGTTGTTGACATTTGTTTCTTCTTCTTTCTCTTTTGAGTTTGATGTGCTACTCGCCCCAGCAATGCTACGTGTTCGGCGTTGGTTACTTTGGAATACAAAGCGAGGGAAACCCTTTTTCGATAAAAGGCAATCACGGTTCTTATATTTTAATTAATTGTGATATGAATAAAGACATAATTCTCATCATCAAAGTCTTTATTCTAACCTTAAGGTAGGAGGATTCATACGAGTGGAACTATGAGCTCTAATGCAATGCTAAAAAAAGGAGAGGACATTGCGATTTCTGATCTATGGCATTGCTAAATTGTTTTAGGGATTGTTGAAATTTTCATAACTTGGAGGGAGTGGAAGACAATGCTGCAAGCCATTAGAAGTTAGGGACGATGGGAATAACTATGGCAATTTGGCGACTTGGACAGAAAGCATGTGGATCTAGAGCAAGGTGAAAATGTAATAGCTGAAGCAGAGTGACTCATGATATATTCATTTGATTGTCAGTAGGTTAGGGATGATAGAAATTAGTATGTAGGTCAGGGATGATGCGAATGACTACGACAATTTTACGAACTTGAAGAAAACATAGGAGGATTTATAGCGCGGTAATAAATGACTCAATGACTGAACCGTTGAAGCTGAATGGCCTTGTGATAAATCCTCTTTTGGCCCGTGGCAACGTACGAGCTTTCAACTAGTGTTGATAGATGTCCAATTATATACATGTATGACTACACCTGCAAAAAAAATACATGTATGAGAAAAGGCTAGCCCGTGCAATTTGATCCTATTCATGTGGGCGATCTGGACCTCAAGGAACAATGCTACACATGATAAGAAAGAACTTGATCCTATTCAGTCTATGAAGAAAACACAAGAAGCTCTAGCTGTGTTTGAGCTACCCCGCGATCACGCACGAATTCTTCCAAGACATGGTTGGAGACCACTGGACTTGGGTTGGATCAAGATCAACACTGATGGTAGTGTTGCAATGGAAGCTAGAAGGGGTGGGGCAGGAGGGGGCGCAAGAACCCGCTCATCCTTCTTAGCTGCATGGTGCAAACCTTACCAGGAATCACACATCCTCTCATAGCCGAAGCTCTCGCTCTACGCGATGGGGTTCTTTTTGCATATCTCCGAGGCTATGCTGAAGTGGTTTTCGAGTTTGATAATTTGGAGATTGTGAATCTCCAAAACTCGCGTCACAATGACCGTGCGGTGGTGGCGCCTATCTTGTCTGAAATTAGGGAGCATGTTCTCTTCTTTAAGTCATTTGTAATTCAGCATGTTGGTAGGTCAGCTAATGTCTTTGCTCACCTTTGTGCTAAGCAAGCTAGCACTCTAGATGTAACAGAATGTTGGATTGACTCTACACCGAGTCTTCTTGTAACCAGCCTCTCAGCTGATAATGCTGGAGCTGTTAGTGTTGAATAAAGAGCTCCCAATTTCCCTGCAAAAAAAAGCTAGCCATGATGGCTTGCCTAAAAAAGAGGCAGTGATTGGACCAGCAAGAAGAAACTGAACCAATAACCTCATCAGTCCGGTTTTTCTAAATGACGAACACGAAAAAAACCAGAGTACGAACAGGAAAAACCAATAAAAAAAGAATCGGGTGCAACCGCCGGCCCATCAGGGTGAATTTTGCCGCTGGAGCAAACAAGGGCCTGTCTCCGGACGCACACATAAGTTCTATGGGCTCTTATAGTACATTGGGCTTTGGAGTCCTCTCCCATAGTCGCAAGTGCTGAAAATTGTCTAAAAAAAAGAGCAGTGTTGAAAAGGAAAAATAACAGGGAAAGAAACCCTCGTTCCCCACTCGCCGCCGCATCCCCGCGGAGCTCCACGCGCGGCAATTCCTCGCCGCCGCATCCCCGCGGAGCTCCACGCGCGGCAATTCCTCGCCGCCGCCTCCGCCTCCGCCTCCGCCTCCGCCGGTGGGCTTCCTCACCACCGCCGAACTCTCCTATACCTCGTAAGCCTTTTCTCTATCATCTCCGATTCGCCCCCAGGTCATCTGCACTTGTTCCCTTTCCTTAATCGTAAACCCTAACCCTCGCCGATGGGATTAACAGGAACTCGTCGCCGATCCGGTCCCGTCCTGCTGCGCAAGTCCGGGCTTACCAAGCTGCTTCTCATCACCTAAGCCGTCCTCGACAGTGCCTCCCCGCCCCCGTTCTGCCGCACCCAGCAAGGTGTGTACCGTTTTCTTTCTTTCTTTAGATCATGCTCCGCTACATCAATCCCTTTCTTTTCCTTCTTTATTTACTGTCCATATTCCTACATGCTTGCGGCAGTGTTGTTTACCATTACATGCTTGTTGATTCATCCACTGTTGTGGGCACTAATTCAGTTACTGTGGGTACAATCATCATTCGATTTTATGTTATTTAGTGGACAACTTGTATCTAATTTTACTTGTGTGTATCTGATTCTAAGGTCCATGCAGACACATATCCACTTGCAGTGGCATAAAAATTGTTATTTATCTATATAAGGTCAAATCAACTTGTTTGTTTTCTCAAGTTTTATTTGTTGTTTATGTATATTTTTACAGCTCTCCTCTCAATGTCACAACCAAGTGGCAGTGAATCAAGTGGCGGGGGAAAAGACAATGATGGCTTAACTTATATCCCCTTCACTCTTCATAGAGATGGTAACACTAGTCTGCGTCATCTCTATTTGGAGATGCCTTCTGGTATGGAAGACATCTCCAAGAGTAGCGCTTGTCCAAAGGTTTTTCTTTTAGTGAATGATAAAGACAAAAGTCAAAAGGATTGCCTGAAGATGATGCATAATCTCATTCATGAAAATGTACTGGGAGTGAAGTTCTGGGAAGAGGTCCAAGATGAACCATACATCCGGGTTTACGTAGAGCCATACACTGCATTTGTTTCAGAGCTTCTTAAGAAAGCTGAATTTGCTGTGAATCCAGCAACACACTCGGTTCCATCTCGGGATTTTTGAAAAATGGTGTGGTATGTTCATATACTATGTTTATTATTAAATTGTGAATTACATTTTCAGTTTGCCATTATACACAATTAACCGTGTAAATTTGTTTACAGGGCAGCAATAAATGCCTTGGATTACATTAGAGAGAGTGGTAATTACCATGGCAACTTTTCATGGAGAACTACGCTTTACCTTGAGGCGAATGGCAACATTGTAGTCAAGTTAGCATACTTTGAAAGGAAAAGTAAGTTAATCAAATAACTCTAGAGCTGAACTCCATATCTGAACTCTATAGCTTAGCTGCAATTACAGCCCCGTGATGACTTTCTATCAAAATGTCTACTTGACACGCGCTTGTTTTTTGTAATGCAACTGCACAATTTATTTGTTTCTTGCTCGTAAAAATGAAGGATAAAAAAAGTGTACTTATGTGCATTGAAGTTAGTTATGTTCACATTAAAAGTAATGTTTTGATGCACAGTACCGTCATTGATTACGAGTCGAAGGTCTAGAGACTAGTCGATAGACTCGACTAGTCTATGAGTCGCAACTGTGGTGTCGACTGCAAATCTCATGTAGACTAATTCGATGAGTCGAGCGGTCGAGAGACTAGTCGTGCACATTAAGTTGAACGACTCAAACTTTTTTGGAGGGGATAAGAGAGGCACTCAGCCCGCAAGCCCATCGGAGGGAAATTTTGTGGTTACGCTTCAGTTTCGCTCCAGAGAAAGCTGCCCACTCCTCTGGAGCTCTCCCTCTTCACTGGTTCTGCTGTCCAGATCCAGCCCTATCTCTGCTGGTTCCTGGGCTGGTTCATCTGCTCCTGGATCCTCCCTTTGCAAGTAATTTCTCCCTTCTCTTATCCTCATATGGTTCCTATATTGCTTATTCCTTGGCTGGTTCCTCTACTGTTGGTTCCTGGTTTAGGCTTGCTTGTTTCAACTCAACATCCGTAGGTTTTAGCAGAGCTAGAGTTACGATGTCTACAACACCAGAGATATCTCAGACAGTGTGTTCAGCAGCCGCTTTAGCTCAAGCCGTTGAGGATTATGATCCATCAAAGGATCCTGGGAGGAAGCCAACTAGGACCATGGACCCAGCATGGAAGTATGCCTTTTGGCCTGATCTGCAGGACAAATTGACAATCCAGTGTGTTTTGTGTGGCAAACGTCTCTTCTGGAGTGCTAAGGATGAAGAAGCACCTTGGTGGGGGTTACAAAGTGGTGTTAATGTGTCTGAAAGCAACCGATGGAATCAGGAAAGAGATGCATTTGTAAATGAGACTAACTCAACCAAGTTCAAAGCCATGCATTCATTTGTATTGTATGCTGTACTTGAATACTTACAGTGTAATACTACATACTACTACTAGGTATTAGCAGTTATGTACTGCAAGTTCAGTGCTACAGTGCCATGTCGACTAGTCTCGCACTAGTCTAGACTAGTCACGATTAGTCTATGAGTCTCAACCTTGGAACAACTCAACGACTCTTCGACTCGTAAACATTGAGTACCGTTTGTCAATGTTATCTATTTGTCGAAAAATAATGAACTAGTTTGTTGAGTCTTGTGCAACATCATAGAAATACCTTACTACACCAACTCTAGCTTGGAAACTAACATACAGTCCAAAATAATTCAAGTTTAGAATATAACTTCTATTTTTACCTTGTTTGCGTCATTTCAGAGTCCAAAACTCTGTTGCAATGTCAAGCTGAAGATTGCGTCTCTCTCGGAGCCTCTCTTGAGGCGGTATCTCGACATGTAAGGAATAATGATGCTGATTTCCATAATCAAACTTGTTGCTTAATTGATGATCTTGCAAGCAAGCTGAAGTCTGTTACCGAGTAAGTTATTGGATCGTGCCATTAAAATCGAGAATTTTCCTTTTGTTGATATATTTGTTTATGCCTGACATCTTATAGTATTTTTTCCATAAATTTTCAGGTCTTCGGTTGGTACAGCGAAACATGATCTTGAAGATCATGATTTCTTTTGGGATGAGAAAAGGACAAAGATGTTCTTTGCCTATGAGGTACCCAAGATTTTTAAGAATGAAGCAGTTAAGAATAGATTTAGGGCGCTTCCAACTTGTCCAACGCTCCCATGGAAAACAAAATGGTCACCTGATCCATTATCTGACCCAATTCTGATCGAGATGGAGAAGTATCGTGCAAAACATGATCTTGGAAAGTACAACGAAAATAGTTTCGAAGACTTTTTAAGATTTATAAGCGGGATGTACACACATGAAAATTTACTCAGGAAGGAGGTAATTTGTAGGCAACACACACAAACACAATACACAAGCCGATAAAACATTGAGTTGGATAACAAAATGTTCTGTTTTGTTACAGATCCAAAACCTCGTCGTTGATGCAGAAGTTCGCGTGAGGTTTCCTCGTCTATCTTATGATTTAAATGCTATCATACGGGCTGCTGCGTAAGGTGATGCCATGGAAGAATGAGATATATTTTTAGTCTTTTCTGTTTCTTAAAATCATTTTCTAGTAGACGAAAATTTTACAAACAGATTTTACTTATTGAAAATTATAAGAACAACACTATTAAACATGCAATGAACGTTGTTAGAGAAATGTACCGAGCAATGGTGATTGTTAGGAAATTATCACACTTAAGCAATTGTCGAGTTTGATTATTCAATCATCTATTTGGTAGGGGGAATGGGTTGGTACTCACAAACTTAGCAATGGTAGAGTTAGATTATTTATTCATCTATTTGGTAGGGGAATGGGTTGAGCCAACTTTGATTCTCCTCATGCCATAGTCGCTTATCGTATAACACTATTAAACATGCAATGGATGTTGTTTGAGAAATATACTTGGCAGCAGTTAGGAAATTATGACAAACTTAGCAATGGTCGAGTTAGATTATTTGTTCATCTATTTGGTAGGGGGAATGGGTTGGTTGTTAGGATATTCACAAACTTAGCAATGGTGGAGTTAGATTATTTATTCATTTATTTGATAGGGGAATGGCTTGAGCCAACTTTGATGTCCCCCCACCACTTTCGCTTGTCCTACAGCTGCTCTTGCACTCCGTCCTTTCTTTTTATTTCTCGTTTGATGAATCAATGGGGTTCTGTAGTAACTGCTGGAATGTTTCATGCTGTAAGAATGACATAGTTTCTGCATCTGAAAGTATATTCTCTGAAGAATCATTGCCGGAATGAGCATGTCCTTGCTGATCTTAATTTTGCTGGTCATAATTTAGGAGTCAATCTTTGTGACTCTTGGTTGGAGACATGTTTTAGTATGGCACGACACATGTTGCTCAGTGATAACGACATGTGTTTTAATTAGTATTAGGTTTATACCGTCCATTGTGCTTCGGCCCTCTCTGATTGTACCTCTATTCCTATTTGGTTGCCAATTGATCTGCAAGGGTGGCAATTTATTCTCAAGTACATGGTCCATGTGTGCAATGACATGGTCATTTCTGGATTAAGCATGTTCTTTTTCCACATGTGCACTGATATTTTATCGCTGCTACATATAATAATGCAGCACCTTGTATGCTTGTACAGGACATACCTCTTGCTGTTGTGTGCAGTCTTGACACTTGTTTTTTCTTCTTCTGAATCTTGTGCTTAATAATCAAACTGATTATGGAAACTTATTGTTTAGTCTTCTTCTACTCCCTCCGTTCCCAAATAATTGTCTTTCTAGCCATCTCAAATGGACTACAACATACGGATGTATGTAGACATGTTTTAGAGTATAGGTTCACTCATTTTGCTTCGTATGTAGTCACTTGTTGAAATCTCTAGAAAGACAATTATTTAGGAATGGAGGGAGTACTGTGCATGCATTGGAACAAATCAGCCTACCATGTTTTCGCAAGTCATCATTAAATTGAGTGCTTTTATTTATTTTAACATGCTGATGTGCTGAATAAACATACCCGACCTGTCATTGTGCATGCATCATCGGATTATACGCTAACTTTCTTAGTGTATTACGAGTATATGTCATCTCCTTTCGTTATTAATACTGATTTGACAAGGTGCCTTTGAATAAAGGTAACCTGATGACTTGGAACAAGTTTTCTCATGATGGCCACAGTTATCAACTTTGACGGAACGTTTGCTCATAGAATCGCCTTTGGACTTGATGTGCAGGTCTGATGTTGCTGGCCTTGAGGAGTATCAGAGAGACCACATGAGGATGCCAAGATTGTAGGAGTGCGTGTAGTTGATGTTGGAGTCATGAGGGAAACACTGAATCAAGGCGCTGTCGGTGTAGCTGAAATTTAAGCTGTTTGTATCTGTATTCTGTAGTACAATGTTCCAGCATGGTAGTGATATTGCCTAGTTTAATTCAGATGCCTAGCATGATGTTGCCTAGTTTAATTCAGACTCCTAGCATGGCAGTGATGTTGCCTAGTTTAATTCAGACGCCTAGCATGGCAGTGATGTTGCCTAGTTTAATTTAGAGGTGGAGCATGATAAGTCGAACTGTGATGTTGCCTAGTTTAACTCTAGTTGTAACTGTAATCTCGGATGCTGTGGATCTGCTGTTTTAGTTGCTTGCAGAAGACACTTTGAATATTATTATGATCCCTGTACTCTTGTAGCAACAAGGGGATTGGGGATTACCTTTCACGGTGGAGGGATTTGACACTTTGACCCGTACGATCTGGTCATTGGGCGGTCAGGATGCGTCTCCGCACTGCGCCAAGGCAGACAGCCCGCTCGATGCTGCCGGGTACCGAAGGCTCGATCGCTCATGCGATGCGCTCTTCCACGCCCACGCCCAGCCACAGCCGCTGCTATGCGCTGCGCTCACGATCATCTATTCCCTGCCTGCGTCGCTGCCCTCGCACGACCATCTATCTTTATCTTCTCACCGGTGTGGAGGAGGCCAGCTGGTTTCGTCCTCTGGCTAGCGAATTCTTTCTTGGCGTACAAGGAGATGAGTGCGAAACACAGCAGAAAAAACAACGGCACTTGTCATCTCCGGGGTGGGTGATTTTGTACTAATTTGAACCCGTAAGAGAGTCATCTCCGGGGTGGGTGATTTTGTACCAATTTGAACCCGTAAGAGTTGCCTAATATGAGCCCATATACGCCCGCGGACACGCCCGTTGGCAGTGACCGGACAGTGTCCATGTTTCGCTGTCTATAACCAAATCCATACAATGCATGCAACCACATAGATCAAATATCTCACTAATCTAAAAGAGGGAGACGCCAACACCCGTTATTTCCACCTCCGTGTGAACCATCGTAGGAGAAAAAAAAATCCATCCATCGCCTCAAGCACAACAATGGTTGGGTCACGGAACACACGCAAAAGGAAGAAATTATCCATCGTCACTTCAAGAGCATCGCCACGAGAGGCCCTCCACGCAATATTGATATCAACTGGAACATTTTACCGACCCCTGACTGCGACCTTCGGGATTTGGATGAGAATATCACTGAAGAGGAGGTGAAGGAGGCTATCTTTGCCATGCCTGGGGACAAGGCCCCGGGTCCTGATGGTTTCACCGGCGCCTTTTTCAAGTCGTGTTGGAGCACAATAAAGGGGGACATTATGGTGGCCATTACACACTTCTCTGGTCTTCATGCCTCCCACTTCCACTTGTTAAACTCTGCGGATGTCGCCCTCATCCCAAAGAAAGATGGTGCTGAGGATATTTCAGACTTTTGCCCAATTAGCCTTATACATGCCATTGCGAAGATTATAGCTAAAGTCATGTCCAACCGATTAGCCCTCCACATGAATGATCTTGTTTCTCAAGCCCAAAGTGCCTTCATCAAAAGGAGATGCATTCATGACAACTTCATGTATGTGCGCAATCTGGCAAGACGTTTCCACCGCAACAGAACGCCAGCTCTGCTATTCAAGCTTGACATTAAAAAGGCCTCCTTGAGCTGCTAAGCCACCTGGGATTCCCTCCACGTTTGGGGTTGGGTCTCGACCCTTCTGTCCTCCGCGTCGTCACGGGTTCTGCTCAACGGTGTTCCTGGCTGCCCCATCCCACTTGGCTAGGGGCTGAGACAGGGAGATCCAATGTCCCCTCTTCTCTTTGTGCTTGCCATCAACCCTCTTCACCATATACTTCGAAAGGCCACTGAGCAAGGCAACCTACACCCGCTTGGCGGTAATGCCATGGTGATCCGTGCCTCGCTTTATGCGGATGATGCTACTGTGTTCCTTGCGCCCATTAAAGTTGATGTCAACTTTTTCACGGACTCCCTTGCGCGGATTGGGGAGGTCACTGGTTTGATCACGAACTGCTCTAAAAGTTTAGTTGCTCCAATTCGGTGTGGAAACTTAGACCTTGATGATATCTTACATTCCTTTCCGGCTAGCCGCTCATCATTCCCCATGAAATATCTCGGTTTGCCTCTATCAGTTAAAGGCCCGAAGCGCATCCACTTCCCGCCGCTCGAAGATAAGATCGCTACCTAGTTCATCCCTTGGCTTGGCAAACTAATGGCTGCTCCGGGCAGAGCGGTACTGGTCAAGTCGGTCATCACGGCCATTGCCATTTATTACATGACGACGCTAAATCTTCCAGTTCAGGTCATGAAAAAGATTGATTCCCTTCAACGAGCTTTCCTATGGGCTGGGTGTGATAAGGTCACTGGTGGCAATTGCAAGATCAATTGGGAGCAGGTGCGCAAGTCCAAGGCTCATGGTGGCCTAGGTATTTTGAATCTGGACAAATTTTCGACAGCTCTTAGAATCCGCTGGCTTTGGGCAGAGTGGGTGGATCCGGTTAAGCCTTGGGTTCATCTGGGAAACCCCTGTGATGAAAATGATAAAGATATCTTCGCGGCCGCCACCAAGGTGTTCGTTGGGGATGGCATTCGTGCCTCCTTCTGGGAATCTGCATGGCTAGATGGGATCAGGCCCAAAGACATTGCACCACATATTTTCGAGATATCCAAGAAAAGGGGTTGTTCGGTCCACAAAGCTTTGCAGGACAACTTTTGGGTCTCCAAAGTGAATACCGCTGAAATCACCAATGTCAGTCATCTTACTGAGTTCGTCAACCTTTGGGGAAAGATTTCACATGTTCATCTCCGCTCGGATGTGCTAGATTCTATTTCCTGAAAGCTCTCTAAGGATGGTCTTTATTCGGCGGCAACGGCCTACAAAGCTCAGTTCCTTGGTTTGATCGACACAACAATGCCCTTGATGGTGTGGAAGAACTGGGCTCCCCCAAAGTGCAAGTTCTTCGCCTGGCTTGTTATCAATAATAGGATTTGGACGGCGGATAGGCTACATCGTCGGGGATGGCCAAACTGTCACCTTTGCCCCCTATGTAAGCAAGTTCAAGAGTCGGCGGCACACCTCCTATTCCAATGCCGACACCGTCAGAGTTTGGGTGATGATTAAAACTTGGCTTGGCCTTGTTGATGTGCATCCTGCAAATTGGGTGGTTGTAGGTTCCGTCAAGGATTGGTGGCAACTAAATGCCTGTAACATCTCGCCATCTCGAAGGGCGCTCATCTCTTTAATGATGCTTATCTCATGGGAAATTTGGAAGGAGAGGAATGCTCGTGTTTTCCGCAACACCGCGGTGCCGGTGGGGGTGATTGTTGCTAAAATCAAAGAGGAGGCTTCCATGTGGTGCCTAGCAGGGGCAAAATTTTTGAGTAATGTAATGTCGCGAGAGTAATGCTTAGTAATCCGGCCTTCGGCCTTTGGCCAAAACCTCTATTTTCTTCTTCTTAATCAACGAAAAATGGCAAATCTTTTGACTTGTTTCAAAAAAAAAATCCAAAGATAAATTTAGGGTATAGTTAATCGGTCAGACTGAATCCGAACTAAAAGACATTGTTCACCGAATTATACTGCAAACAAAATAAACATAAAACGGTCCAGAGAGGGCAAGATCACCACTTCTTGGGGCCCTTGCCCTTGCGGTCACCTCTGAGGCGGTCCATCTTCTCCATGTACGCGTCCGCGGCGGGAGGATCGCCGTTCGAGCTGGTGGTGCCACTCTCCGATGCAGAGGAGATGTAGCCTGACAGTCGGCGGATGGCGCGGCTCTGCTCCCGAGCGTGGCGTGCCGACTTCGCGTTGGCGCTCTCCTTCTCCCTCGTGAGGCGCTCCAAAGCCTCGAGCCCGAGACAGAGTGCCTTTGCATTCTTGCACTAGAGGCGTCTCGCTTAGGTCTCCGCCGTGGTAAGCGAGTGCCACATCACCACGGAGGAGCGCCTTCTTCGGATCCACGAGCACAGAGCGTGCGTGCTGCCAGGCAGTGCCGCAGCCGGAGGGGAAGGGGAGGCAGTGCCGCAGCCGGAGGGGAAGGGGAGGGGCGCCCTGCTCCGGATCTGGAGCAGGGCAGAGCAAGACAGGCGAGCGCGGGCTGCATTGCGGCGGCGCGACCTGGTGGAGGTGACGGCAAACGCCACTGAGCTCGAGCTTCCGTCGGTGTCCGGCCGCAACCGCTCGATGGAGATGCAGAGCGCGAGTTGCTCGTCGTTAGGCGCATCGTTGCCCGAGTCCTCCTCCTTCACGAGGCCGTCCCAGTCCATGGG
The DNA here is from genome assembly GCA_032464435.1 of Aegilops umbellulata. Lineage (NCBI taxonomy): Eukaryota > Viridiplantae > Streptophyta > Magnoliopsida > Poales > Poaceae > Aegilops > Aegilops umbellulata. The sequence continues at coordinate 69,251,709 of CP136060.1, read as the reverse complement.
ATTAGTCTTGTTACCGGACTCGTCGCCGGACTTGGCCATGGCGGAGGACGCAGAGATATTCGGATGAGTAATGGAGAAGACGAGAAGGGAGCGAAGAGGGCGAGTGGACTGAGATCGACTAGAGTTCGACCGAGAGAGTGGGGGTTTTGTGGGGACTGTGGTGGGGCGACACGGCCCATAGTGAGTCAGGCCTATGTGGCGGGCGTGCCCGGGCCTTCCCATATCCGTCCCATACATTGTCCGGATATGGAGAGTGCCGGTGAGGCTGGGCATTTAGGCCGAATATGGGTAGCCCGGTTGGGTGTCGTTTTTTGATCCGGACAGTGACCGAGCAGCTCCTCCGGGCCCTCGTTTAGGGCAGACATGGGTCCGGTTGTAACAGTTTCCATTTTCAAGTTTGTGCACCAAGATGGACCCACAACACAAGTTGAAGTAGTGGTGTTTGGTGCGCTAATTTGCAGAGAGTTCACATGTGGTATTTGGTTAGCCTAATTTGCAGATAGCTCACATGCATGTTCGGTGCGCTGCCTGTTGCTAATATTTGTGATAGCTGCAGCGTGTTGGACTCTTGTTTCGCTATGTATATACTCCCTCCATTCCAAATTAGATGACTCAACTTTGTAAACTTTGTACTATAGTTAGTACAAAGTTGAATCATCTATTTTGGAACGGAGGGAGTATATGTGATCTTATATGAACGAGTACCTGACATCCATGAGACGGTGTGTAGTGTAGCCCTCTCCCGCACCATATTATTATGATCCCTGTGCGTCGAACTAGTAGTAATTTTGTAGCAACAAGGGGATTGGGGATTTACCTTTGACGGGGGAGGGATTTGACACTTTGAGCCCAGACCCTGCATGCTAGCTAGGATCTGGTCATTGGGCGCTCAGGATGCATTGGTCATCCCACTGCTGGCTGCGCGTTTCTACTGCATCTCCGCACTTGTGAGTTGTGACGGCCTGCGCCGGCCTCTGTCTGCCTTGCCACAGTGCAGCCGGCCTGCCGCTCCTCGCCTCGCTCGCTCGCCGAATCAATCAGCTGCATCAAGGACGAAGCAAAACATGAGCACAAGGGAAGGGACGATGTGCAGAAATGAAGCAAAATATATGCCGACTCACCCAAATGGCAAGGCAAGTCGGCCGGTGGTAGAAGGAGAGCCGGCCGCCCGCCGCCATGGAGACATGCATCTAGTGCAGTCTCAGTCGATCGATGCTGCCGGACTGAGACTGCACTAGATGATGCATGCTATCGATCGACTGTTAGGATGATCTCCATCGTGTGGGCCCAACGGCCCACCGGGCCCTTAGATCTGCGCCCTGATCGGGGGCGCTCAACCCACTATGGTTGACGGGCCCCTGTCACCTGCACTATATAAAGAGGTAGGGCTGGCGGCTCGCATCACGAGGTTCGTCGCAGCGCCGTACACCCCACCTAATCCCCTACCGATCTAGGGTTAGTGCAGTGCTGGCGGGAAGCTCCGCCACCACCTCGCCATCTCTGCCATCACCACCGTGCGACACAGCACCACCATGGCCACCGGCTCGAGCTCGTCCGGCCAGGCAGAAGGTAGGGCTACCGGAATCACTAGCCTACTCCGATCCAGAGGATCCAACAATGGTACCAGAGCCATGCTAGGCTAAGATTTTTGTTACAAAGAACAAACAGAGAAAGAAAGATCCCTCCCTCCTCCCCAAAGAACCCTAGAACAAGGCAAAGAAAAATTCCTCTCCGTAGAAAGTAGCGCCACCGTTATGGCCGCGCCGTTCCTCTCGATCCGGACGGGCATCGGCACGCCGAGCCGTCCGGAAGAAGAACCACCGAAGTTAGCCCAAGGGCTCGCCGGAAAAGGAGAAGGGGGGCAACGCAGCCAAACCGCTCGACGGCGGCGCGCTCACCGCAAAGTGGACGCGCAGCCGGCGAGGGGGAAGGCCACGGCGCCGCCGTCGAAACCTCCGCCGCAGTCGTCGTCCAGATCGAAAAAGAGGAGGCGCTGGTGGTGGAGACACGGAGGAGAGGACAGGAGGAAAAGGGGGGGAGGAGAGGGCGGCGCGCAGCGCGGTGGCTTCAGGTCGCCGTCGCCCGCGGCCAGACTTAGCTCGCCGGTGGCCTCTGGCCCCGGCCGCGGAGACAGATCGGAGGACGGCCCGCCGGCCCGCCCTCTCTGCAACAGGAAAGAGGAGGGGAACAGGAGGAAAGAGAAGCGGCCAGGCTCGCGCGGTGGTGGACGCCATCGCCGGCGGCTCGACCGGACAGGCGCGGCGCGGTCGCCCGGGAAAGCGTCGGGTCGAGAGAGGCTGAACGGCGCGCGAGGAGAGAGGGGGGTGGCGAACGGACTAGGTTTCGTCCCGAACGCCGCGGTGGGTCGGTTTTGTTCGAGCGCAACGAGCGCGTGTCCGTCCGATCAAATCTGACGCCCCAGATCAAAACCCTAGCTGGTTGCGGGCCGCTGGGCCAGAAAGGGACCAGGCGAGCTGGCCGTGGGCCAAGAGCAGTAGGCCGTAGGCCGACGCGCTGAGCGGTCTGTGGGCCGCCGGCATGAAAGAAACGGCCAACGCACAGAGTTTCCTCTGATAATTTTTACAGAGCACAGTTTTGATGTTTTTTGTTCAGTTTTTGGGCAAATTTTCACCCAGTTTTTCTATTCAAATTGATCCAACGAAAGATTTGCTTAGAAAATAAGAAAGTGACAGAAAAGTTTCTGAAAAGTAAAAAGTTCATGAATTTTACATTCATGTTTCCGCTGCAAATAAAAATAAAAGTGTTCCTTTAAAAGTGAATAGAATTAAAGTAAAAGATTAAATTGTTGCTTCTCGAATGCTTTTTTGAACCAACCGGTTAAAATTGCTTAGAGAGTAAAAGAGTGCAGAACTGTTTCTGCATAGAATATTGGAAGTTTCCACTGCAAAGAAAAAGTTTTATACTCCAATTAAATTGGAACCAACGGAAAAATTTAATTGGAAGAAATGTTCTTAGCAATGTTTTCCCCTGTGGGTGAAATAAGATTTAGATAGTTTCCGATATGACAAAAGAAAGATATTTGTTTTTAAAGTTAAAATACGGTATTGTTATTTTCTAACCAACGTTGATGATAACTGTACTATAATTCTATGTGTCTTATGTTCAAAGCTTAAATCTCTGATAAATTTTGTATCAAAGTGATCAATTTTCAAAGAACATATAAAGATCAAGAAATGCTCTTGAACTAGAGAAATGTATATTTCGTGTTCCCGCTGTAATAAAGTTGATAATGATGATTATTTTCTTAGCAAAGTTGTTTAATAGAAATATTATCATCACATTGTTTATGAGTTATATGCATTATTTCCATTTTTAGCCCAACGGTGATATGGAATTAATGTAGAAGAATGAGTTTTATTCTAATTCTACCACAATGGGGATTTAGAATATAAAAAGGAAGTTTTACAAAAGTTTAATGTGCATATTTGTTAACCAGACCAACGTAGGGTTATTTTTATGCTCATTATTGTTGATTATTGGCTAAGTTTTCTCAAACTAAAAGTTTTCCATGCTTTCATTCATGAAAGCAAATGGCTGGGTACTTGTGACCCAAAAGATGACCAAGAAAGGTCATAACATGAGGGAATATGTTCTCTCTAAATAATGGCTTTAAAAGAAAAGAATTCTTGGATATTAATCCAAGAGAAGAAAACAGATAGATCATTGAGAGTCTTGGTTGACGAATGTCTTTCATGTATTCTATATGAAGAAGATTTATCAGTCAACATGATTTGAGATGAAACAAGCAACATGCGTGTTTAATTTGACCAACGTCAGATCAAGCATGTGTGTCAAAGAGCATTTGGATTTATTCCTAAATTTAATGATTGAATAATGCAGTCAAAAGAGTCAATTCTTGCATTTATGTCCCTTACAGGGAATTACCCGCATATTGGGAAAAGATGATTATGATAAAACCCGCATGGCAGGAAAAGTCTGGGAAAATCCCTGCGTAACCCGTATGGCGGCAGAAATTTTCTCAGACTTATCCTGTATGACAGGAGAAAGACATGATGACTTATGTGCTTTTAATGTGTCCCACTCTGGGAGAAAAGTATGGAGTAGCTATTATGCTTTCCTAGTATCGACCGTACACCTTATGTGTAATGGTCATTAAGCACTCAATAAATCCAAAGAGAAGAAAAGTTACAGACGAACCTAAAGATAAGAATGATATGCAAGTGTGACTTGCAAAAGTACTAATGATAAAGAACTCTCTTGAGTTTCTAAAATGGAATGAGGAAAAAGTACTCCCATACTAGTTAAAAGATAACTTCATTTTGTATGAAGAGATAACTTCATTTCGTATGAAGTAATCTGATGAATGAAGTAGATAATCGAAGTTTCCTCAATTCACAAGAGTTATCAATGGTTTTCGAAATTGTGGCAGAAAAGTTCTTGCCACATTTCGAGGGGGAGAAAGAAATATGAGATCAATTAAGAATGATTAAACTCCCCTATACTTTAGATAACGTGATGAAGAATGTGATCGTCTAGGGGAGTACGACGGTCATATTAATACCCCTAAAAAAAAGAAATAGTTGTATTTCTGGATCTTTTACAGTTTCGAAAGCAGAGTAAGGAATACTAAGACGGTGCTTAAAGTGCCATAAAGAAGAAAGTTTTAACAGAATAAACCCAAATTATAAAGTTTAAAGGTACGCCATTTTTAGTGAAGATGGAGTAATCTGGGGGAGCATGTTGTATGACCTATACAACACATGTTGTTAGCTCTATAAAGGATGAATGAGTAAACATGGATCTTGTGATATAGGTCCCTGTAAAACCTATTGCCTCTTGGAAATGAAAAACTATAGAATTAGTTTGCCTCTTGCAATGACATAGCAACAACATCCCCGTATGAAAGAAGTGCCAGTACCTGAGACATTGATGGTCTCAAGGAATGAGAAAATCAGATACTTCTGATTACTATAAAGTCTATGTTAGTGAAATTCAAATGGAGGTTGATCCCACCTCATTTAAAGCACTCATTCGAGCTTTGAGAAGTGTCTGCTTACCTAAATGATAAGAGACTATGTGAGATGAAATGAAATTGGTGAATCCCGACGATGTTTGGGACTGATGAGTAATTTCCAATGGAGCCAAAACAGTAGGCTGTAAAGAGTCTACAAGGTCTATGTGACTCCAAAGGAAATATGTAAAGGTGTAAAACACGACTTAAATCGAAAGGTTTTTGCTCGTTTTGCACTGAATAGATTACAATGAGTGTTGGTAGCACATCATGATCTGAGTTACATCAGATGAAAGATATTATGATCTGAGTTACATCAGATGAAAGTAAAGTACACAGGGGATACTGTCTGAAGAAGTCTTTTATGGACTAAAGCAATCAAATGTTGTTTTGGGTTAAAGAAAATAAGAGGACAATTGTATTCTTGCAAAGTTATAGAATGGGAAATTAATTTCCTAATCCTGTGCATGTGGATGACATCCTACTTGCTAGTGGTGATGTCAACCTACTGCAGGAGGAGAAAAGAAGTTTTTGTCCTCAAAGTTCAAAAGAATGTTCTCGGTAGAGTGTCTCTCGTTATAAGTATCGAGATTCACGAAGAAAGGAATAAAAGGGGGTATTAGGGATGTCGAATGGACATGCTAAGAAATGTCTCTAAAGTGTGCATGCGAGAAATCCTACGCCTGTTCTTATAGTCAAGGGTAATGGAAGTGGAAACTATGGTGTTCCAAAAGTTGATGATAAAAGATTGAAAACGGATATGGTGCCATATGCTTCAACTGTTGGAAGCTCTATATATTACCCTGACACAGTCCACGTATCCGGGTTGTTTTGGCAATGTCCAGTCCATATATAGATCACTGGAATGGAGTCAAAGATATCAGCCTCATGCTGAAAGAAATAAGTGCTCTCAAAAAAATTGTGAGTACAAAGACAGGACTTGTGAAATGTATAGCGAAATCCACAATTGTCGCTAACTTTCGCACTTGGAGTAGTTTTGGTGTGGAAAAGCTCCAATGAATGAAACAATTATCATCAATGTGATGCAAAGTTATGTTATAGCTTGATATGAGGCGGAGGGACAGGCAAAATGGTTAAGAAGACCTGTACCCGGAGTTAATAATGGTTGACAACAGCGATAACCATTTTAAGTTTTTCGCTCCTATGACAATGAGTCAAGTGTGGTGCCAAACACATTGACACAAAGTTGTACGTTGTTAAAGGAGAAAGTCCGGAATTATGTAGAAATGCTTGAAGCATAAAAGCAACAGACAAGTGTTTGCAGATCTGCTTATTAAAGGCTTACCGCCCAGTATGTTCGGAGAACACACAGTCGACATGGGTTTTGTGGTATAGTCTAACATTTCCGGACAATAAAAGGGCCCAAGGTTAAAGAATTTGTTTCAAAACAGAGAGGTACGTTGTGGCTGTCTGATTCTATCGGCAATTGAGCTGTGACGATGAAACATGTTCTATGTATTGATCTGTTATGAAACGAGTAAAGTAAAAGTATAAGGTCAAAAGCAAAAGTTGAGATCAAGGGGGAGAATGTTAGGATGATCTCCACCGTGTGGGCCCAACGGCCCACCGGGCCCTTAGATCTGCGCCCTGATCGGGGGCGCTCAACCCACTATGGTTGACGGGCCCCTGTCACCTGCACTATATAAAAAGGTAGGTCTAGCGGCTCGCATCACGAGGTTCGTCGCAGCGCCGTACACCCCACCTAATCCCCTACCGATATAGGGTTAGTGCAGTGCTGGCGGGAAGCTCCGCCACCACCTCGCCATCTCTGCCATCACCACCGTGCGACACAGCACCACCATGGCCACCGGCTCGAGCTCGTCCGGCCAGGCAGAAGGTAGGGCTACCGGAATCACTAGCCTACTCCGATCCAGAGGATCCAACATCGACTGCTCCCGACCTTGGGTAGCCCGACGGCGTCGGGTGAGGTGGAACGCGGCGGCGGAGCGAGAGGCCAGCTCAAGTGGGGGAAGGCCAAGCAGACAGAGGCGCTGCATGCAGAGGCCTGCCGTGGACGCGCGCGCGCGCGAGCCTGGCGGACGTCGAGCTGACGGGCACCGCAGGTTCATCCGATGCGATGCGCTCTTGTGCCGGCCGCCGGCCGCGCTGCGCTCACGATCATTGGTTCCCCGCGTGCGTCGCGCGCTGCCCTCGCACGACCATCTATCTTCCTTCCCACCGGTGGTGTGGTGTCGAGGAGGCCAGCTGCCGCGCGCGTAGGGCGAGAGCAGCGTGTTGCGCAGCGCACGGCACGTGTCCCCACGTGGCATTTCGTCCAACACCTGTCTGTGTATGTCTGGCGAATTCTTGGCGTACAAGGAGATGCGTGCGAGCACACAGATAGGATTTCACAAAAGAAGAAATACACAGCTAGCGGCACTTGTCACCTCCAGGGTGTGATCGATTTTGTACCAATTTGAACCCCAACTAGCAGGTGGTTGCAATTTTCAAGTTTGTGCACCAACATGGCCACAACACAAGTTTAAGTACCCTAACGTAATTGACTACTCCCTCCGTTCCTAAATATAAGTCTTTTTAGACATTTCAAACAGAATGCAACATACGGATGTATGTAGACATCTTTTAGAGTGTAGATTCACTCATTTTGCTCCATATGTAGTCACTTGGTGGAATCTCTAGAAAGACTTATATTTAGGAACGGAGGAAGTAGATGGTTACAATTTACGTAGATGCTTAAAGATTCCCGAAACCACTTTTTTTTTTTTGGAAATTCTGATTATTTTCACAAGTTCATATAGATGCTACTAGGTAGCTTAGGACGGAGATTCGGTGAACATGGTTCCATGCGCACCCTTTACGAATAGTAAATCTAAAAAAATAGTAAAAAAATAAAAAAAATCTGAAACTTTTTTGTAATGTACATAGTTAACCGGTATACTTGGCGTGCGAAGTTTCACGAAGAAATCACACTCGTGGTAATCTGGGCAAAAATGACAAAATCAAAGCTATATTGAAAAACATTATTGGATGAATAGTATGGTCCCAATTATATATATCTTCTCCACAAAGAATATCATGGAGGTCAATACATTATGAAACTTCAAACGTGAGTAAAATGGTCGACTAAGTTCCATATCCTGAAATTTCAGAATTTTTTTAAGTTTCTAGCATTTTTTTCCAATTCTACTATTCATGTGGGTGCGCGTGGAACCATGTTCATCTTTGTATTTTGGCTACTGCATGTAATACTCCCTCCGGTCCTTTTTTACTCTGCATATAAAAATTGTTTGAAGTCAAACTTCATAAAGTTTGACCATATTTATATGAAAAGATATCAACATATAAGAATTGTTTGAAGTCAAGCTTCATAATGTTTGACCATATTTGTGGAAAATTGGCAATGGCTCCTAGGTGCATATGCACCATGCTAAAATTATACAATATGAAAATGTAAGTCTTGGCGCATCTACTGATATTGATTTCACATTATGAATATTTGTATTTTTTTCAATAAAATTGGTCAAACTTTAGGAGGCTTGATTTCAGACAAATCTTATATGCGAACTAAAAAGAACTAGAGGAAGTATATGATACATGTTCACCGGAGCCAAACAGCTTCAGCACACGCAGAAAACAACATGAGTGACCGCCAATCTGACCACACCTAGAGTATCTCCAACGCTCATCACCAAATCGGGCACCGTCTATCGGTGGACTGGTGGGGATCAGTACATTCCATTTTTACAAAAGAAGGACTATCCCCGACTTTTTCATCTGGATGATGCATTCAACCATTTTATTAAGGGAAACGTTTAACATCGGTGCGCCGGCTTAACTTTGCGCCGGTCGCGCTGGCACGCGCTCACACATCAAACGTAAAAAGCTGGCCACGTGCCTAGGTGGGGCCTGAAGGACACACCCATCCCTTATCTTTTCACACCGCACAGCCATTCTCCTCTCAGTCTATCTCTTTTCTCTTCTCCTCCACTAAATTCCTCAACACCGCACGACGAGCTCTTCCATGTCTCCACTGAAAGTGCGGCCATCTGCTATTGCTCCGGTCGGGAGACGCTGCGAGCCTGCGAGCCAGGCTCGGGCATGGGAGCTCTGTAGCTGGTTACCTCCTTCCCTGCCCACGCGCAAGGGGGAGGCGCGTTAGTGCAAGGAAGTCGATGAGGGCCCGCGACTGAGGAGCAGCCGGCCGGGGATGTTTCAACCGGCGGGGCTGGCGGAGAGTGGGGTGCGTGTCGTTATGATTTTTTGCTACAACCTTCGTCAGATTTTGCTACTACTGACACAAAATTTTGCTACAAGGATTTCATGGCGAAGCTGTAAGCGCGACGGCGGTGACGAAGTTTTGCTACATCCATTGCTGGATTTTGCTACGACCGACGACAATTTTTGCGACAAGGATTTCATGGCCAAGCTGCAACCACAACGGCAGCGGCGAAGTTTTGCTGCATCCATTGCCGGATTTTGCTACGACCGGCGATGATTTTTGCTACAACCGGCTATCGGCGGAGCTGGAACCGATAGTGCGAGGAGCTACGAGTGGGCAGACGAGGATGCTACAATCCGCTGCTGGCGATGCTGGAACTGGCAGCGCGAGGAGCTGCGAGCGGCAGATGGGGATGCTACAACCATCTGGGCGTAAACTACAACCCCAAACGTCCTTTTGCTGGAAGCGACCAGCGGCGATGCTACAACCGGTGGGAGCTACAAGCAGCGATGGCGAGATGGAAAGCCATGACCATGGAGTCGATTTTGCTGGGATGGAGGACGACGGTGGTGGCGGAGCTGCAACGGCGACCGGTGGCGGAGATGCAATGGTGTCCCCCCTGTTGAAACCACGGGGCGCTCGGGCACGACGACGGTGACCTCGCGTGACGACTGCGACTTGTTGCGGGGTGCTCGGGCACGACGACGGCGACCTCGCGCAGCGACTGCGACTTGTTGCGGTGGGCCGGCACAAGCAACCGACGGCAAGCACGGGTCATGGGGCGGCCGATGAGCGCTTGTTTCACGGCTGTGCGGGAGACCGGCGAGCATGGATAAGGACGAGCGGTTGCGCTGGGCTCTATCCTCTCTTTTTTTCTCCTGTGAGTTGAAGGAAGGATCCTACGGTTAAGAAGTGGTGCATCTTGTGGTAGCGCTGCGACCGGCCCAAATTTGGGCCGGCGCGCCGGCGCGTATCACTCGCCTTTTATTAATTATTCAGATAGACCTTTCAAAGTAATACATCAGTTTGTCCGTAGCCACCATCTTAGCAACAACTATCGCTATTCCTAACCACTTGATGAAGGGGTGCCGACAGTCCGAGCCTAATATCAAACAGACATCGCCCAAAGTCTAACATCTAAAGCCGGAGACCCCAACAAAGCCAGATACTGGGTTTGGGGTACAAACCAATCCGACACACTCTCATGTGTCGTCGTCGCCGTCTTCCACCAATCCAATCCATCTTCAGAGCAGAAACTAACACAGCGACTTTGCCAGGCCTCTCTGCCATCGACGTCACCATGACATCAGACATCCTCCTCCTCCTGCGCGAGTCCATCTCCGCGCATCGGACACCGAGTCTCCACTGCACCACACCGCCGAGATCCGCCGCCATCAATGAGTAAGATGAAGCACCGCTCCACCAAAGAAGCCATCCATTGGTCCCTCGAGCCCGTGCACACCTCCAAGAATGACACCCCCAAGGGGGAAACGACACCAGAGCGACGCCGTCATCCGATCTACTGATTTAGGGTTTCCCTCGGAGGTAGCGGATAGAAGTCTGGAGCTTCTCCACGGCAATGCCTTCAAGAAGGTGACGACACAAAAAGGTGCCACCATTGCCGGTCTTGGCAACAAGCCGATAATGAGGTTTTCACTCGGATCTGCTCGACGAACCTCCGTCTCGCATCGTGCGCACGGACCACCACCGATCTCCGCCGTCGCGGAGCAAGCAAGCCACTCTGGCTAGATCAAATCTGACCGGAGGGCCAACCACGCCCGCAGCAGACAGCCCACCAAAACCCTTCACGCCGCCACCGATCCGAGGTGCCGTAGCGCAGCGACCAGATGCAGTAGCTCCACCACTAGTCATCCGCCGCCGCTTTCCACCGGGAGCGAGCCACCGCCGCGGAGGCTCAAATATGAGGGCGCACTTCTGCTCGCCCAGGTGCCCCGCGCCACCCTCGCACGCGAGAAGGAGAGGCTCCTACGCCACCGTTGTCAGCCGCCCGGGCTTAGCCCGGCGACTTCCTCCAGCGGTGGCGGAGGGAAGGGATGGGATGGAGATAGCCTGGCGGCTAAGGTTGGGGCCCCTCGGCCGCCCGCGCAGGGGGCGGCAGAGGGGAGGGATGGGATCTGGAGATGCGAGTCGGAGGCAGAGGTAGCGGATGGGATCAGAAAAGCTGCCCGGTTCTTTTCGCAGTTGATGTTGGGGTTGAAGCCCAGGAACTGCCCCTTGTTGATGTGGGGACCAGTACATGGACAATGATACGGGAGCCGCCCATCCAACCTTGTCCCGTAAAACTTTCACCTTTTTGTTTAAGTCCGCGAGCTCAAAGTAACAACATATCATTGAAAATGTACAAATACGACAGTAGTTTTAATTTTAATATTACAATCCAACAATAATGTTTTCAAATTAAAGTAGTTCAAAATTGAATTGATGCAAAAGCAGCTTTAAATTGCGTGCTTTGCGATGGGTGTGACTTGCGTGTTGGCATTGCCCTCTGTGTCGATTTGCCGGAGACTGGCGTGATGCCGTTCTTTTCTTTCCCTGATTTCTTGTCTAACTCTATAGAGTTCTCTAATCCTCCTCGGCTCCAGCTCTGTTCCTCCAGATTCGATTCTCTTTTTCTGTCAAATCTGCTCTTCCCTGTTTCACCTGCCACTCTACATTTGCCATCGCCCCCGATGCTGACTGGTCCTTGAAGTTGTTACTCTAGCTCGATCCAATCCACTAATCCATTGCACCCTAGCTCTTCCAGGCTCGTTGCAGTTTAGTTTAGCATATGACCGGCAGGTGGGAGCGTACGGGTGCCAATCTTATTAATGATAGCCTTGGTTTCCTCTGATTCAAAGACTCAAACTCTTCAGGATTACCATGCACTTTGGATTCAAAACCAACAAGGCTACATGGAGAATCGCCAACAAGATCCAAACTGAAAGCTTCCCGGCATACCACTGACCACCGCCAAATTTTATTAGTGGAGTGGATTTGAATGTGCCACTGATGCGTGAACCGCACAGTCACAATCGCCACCAATAGTTGTTGCGATTCTACAGGGAACAAGCAAGAGAGCAATCATGTGAACAAGCAGGAGATCGAGCAATCATGTGAACAAGCACGGGAGCAATCACGTAAGGTACGAGCCTTTTGATGCCATCAGCGTGCTCCGTGACCATTGTGGCCCTCGCCACAGCGTCGTGCATCATCTCGAACCCGCGCCCCTCCAGGACTTCTCCATGTCAAACCGAAGGCCTACACAACGGTCGGTCACCGGGACCCCTGCAAGCCGGCGATGGTGGTGGCGTACGTTGATGTCTTCTCGTTCGCCGTTGTCGCCGCATGCAACACCAAAAGATGGGTCGCGCCTCCATCAGATGGGCTCAGTAAGGGGATCAGCCCAGGCTGTTGCAGTGGCAGAGACGAGCAGATCATACAAGGGCGGCGTGCATGGGCTGCGCGACGGCGACCGAAACGAGTGTCAGACGGCGATGGAGATGTGCAGTTCATCGGGGCAGACGAGTGTCAGGGCGGGGGCAGCGGCGGGGTGATTTTTCTCACGAGGTCGAGAGGAGGGATCGGGACCAGAGAGGTGGGCGAGACTGGGGGACGTGGGACATGGGACGTGGGATGGAAGTGGGTCGTGTTTTTTTTTTGCTAAATCGCGTGAAGGAAGGCTGCGAGGGAACGTGGGCCGCTCCTGCGATCTTTTCTAGCGCGCGGCCGTACGAGGGTAGATAGAACCATCATGAGGTTCGATCATGCTTTAATAGCACAGATTTGTAGAGTTTAACCGTGAATTATTCTTTCACATAAAGACATTACTAAATAACTTGCCCCCACCTGAAATGTTCTGATCCCTTTAGATTTTCTTTCATGTGTGGAAAATGAGGCGAAAATAAACCAGTGAGAGGGGGTGGTGGGAGGGGGACAAAAAATCAGTCAAAATAAAACCGGACAAAAGTGGTGGAACGAAAAAACTAAACTAAACGCAATCCTACCAACTGCTCCATTAGAAGTAGAGATTTATTAAATGCAGTATTTTCCAGAAATTGAAACTTAAAAATAATACGAATAAAACGTGGATGGCTAGAATCATAGATAAAAATTAATATGTAATTGTAATACAATGGTATATGACTACATTAAATGCTCTCACTTTCCTAAAATAAGTGTCCCAACTCTAGAACAACTTTGTACTATTTTGATTCCTTTTCTAGTCTTTCTCTTTTGATGTCGCAAAGTTGAAACCAAGAAATATCTGTTACGTTTCTCATGTTTCCGAACACTTTCAATAAAACCCTCTCGTAGAAGTATTTTAACAATGTTTTCGGTAATATTTGTAGATACTACTCAAACTGTTCCTTTTTTTATTCATGTGGAAAACTGTCGATCTATTCATCTTTAATTATGGCAGTACAACGAACACCAGAAATAATAAAAGTTACATCCAGATTCATAGACCACCTAGCGATGAATACAAGCACTGAAGCGAGCCGAAGGCGCGCTGCCGTCATTGCCCATCCCTCGCCGGAGCCGGGCACAACTTGTTGTAGTAGACAGTCGGGACGTCGTCGTGCTAAGGTTTCATAAGACCAACGCCCCAGAACAGCAACCGCCGCCGATAAAGAGAATTTTAGATCGGAAGGATACAACCTGAAGACACATGAACAAAGACGAACAAAGAGCGGATCCGAGTTGATCCACCAAAGACAACCACCGACCAAATCTCGCGAGATCCGCCGGAGACACACCTGCACACGCCCTCCAACGATGCTAGACACACCATTGGGACGGAGGCTAGGCGGGGAGAACCTTATTCCATCTTCAAGAAGCCGCCGCCGTCTCGTCTTGAACAGGACACAAACCCTAACAAAACTTGAAGAAGCACCTAAAAACGGAGCCCTCCCGCCGGTAAGGACCAGGATCCACCGCACACCCATGGCCCTAATGCCACATGAGACGTGGGAGATCGGCGGCGCCGCCGACGGGAGGCAGAAACCCTAGCCGCCTTTTCTTGGAGGAGGGACAAAGGGAAGTATAATAACTTTGTACTAAAGTTAGTACATTGTAAAGACACTTATTTTCGGACGGATGGAGTAATATCCAATGATGCATGTTTTTTAACGTGTGCTAGAAAGGGTGTATTTTTTAATACATTCTTGATCGGATAATTACATATATGTAGGGTTTACAAATTATGTTACACTAATATTTAATAATCATTGTTATTTTTTGGACTGGTTAGTATATCTGTAATCACACTATTACCTAAACGAAACATAACTTGATAACATTCATCTTCCTTCTTATATTTATAAAAATTGTGTTTCCCCGTACCCTAATACATTGAAAAGTAATTAGGTAACATAGACTACACTGAAAAGATAGGTACATTTACATCGTGAAAAAAATGTACAATCTTTCTCTTTAGTTAATAGTGCAAGACAAAAATGTACAATCTTTCTCTTTAGTTAATACCGCCCGCCACGTCAGCCCGGCCATCTCGACCCCATGTATATCCTCTCTGATGAACTCTAGACCTCAGTCCACTCTACTCTCTTTGTCCTCTCCTCTTCCCGATCCGTCCCATCCTCTTTCCGATCCGTCCTCTCCTTTTCCCGCTCCAATCCACGACCGACGAACATAGTGGCTCCAGCTCCAACAACGACGTCAATGTGCTCGGTATGCGCATTGCTCCGTGCCACTTCTGTCTAGATCGGGACGACAACAGTGGTGGGAGCTCACGAAGCGACAAGTCGTCCCCCTTCGCCCGTCGTCGCAACATAGCCGGACCCTCCCGTCTCGCGTGCAGCACCGGTCGGAGCGCCAACTGCTCCGTCCCACTCCAGGTAGCCCCCCTCCCCCCCCCCCGCGCGGTCCATTCAACCTCCTGAGAGCGTCCACGGGCACCGTTGGGTGCTTGTGCCCTCGTCGGCGCCGGGTCGGTCGAGGACATCCGAGTCGGAGGCACGGGCCGCACGGCGTGAGCGGCAACTCACGAGGGAGACCATGGTGGTGGGCGACGCATCGGTGAGGCATCGGTCGATCCCAAGGACACGCTCATTGCGTCCGTCCTCCGGCGGTCCCTGACAACGGCGAAGACAGATGCGCGGCAGCTACGACGGAAGAACGCCAAAAGCGCTCCGGCTCTCTATCGAGCTGTCCTAGCGTGAGGTGTCGGTGAAGGAGGCAAAGGTGAGGAGGCACGCCGAGGAGCAAGAACGCTTGCTCCGGAGGCTTGCCGGGGGGGGGGGGGGGCACATGGAGTTGTCGAACGACTCCGACGACGGATCAACCTCCGACGACGACGACGATGCCCTCCGGCGGCCAATGCCTACACCGAAGGCCAAAGCAGCACCGCCGACCGCAAGGGCAAGGGGGCGGCGAGGAAATGGTGATTTCCTCCGCCCTTCCCCGCTTAATTAAGTTTTTATCGTATGTTTAGAGTACTGTCCGATTAAAATTGCATATTTTGGTCCTCCGGTGATCATTTATACTACCAGATTTTACTAGATTTGTTGTTAGTCCGAAGATTTACGTATGTTCGTTTTCATACGTGCATGTGTTGCATGGGTATGAGATACGAGCAACAAGGCGGCAACGACGGCCATCCTCACAGATGAGGCGGAGGAAAAAGGAAACAAGGCCGGCATTACCGGCGAGTGCTCGCTACCTTCCTCATTTTTGCGCTCCCGGTAGTTCTTCATGCTGATAACGTTGTTTGAGATCGAAAAGAACAAATGATCGAACTCTCTCTTTATTTTGATGATGTACTTGTGCTTATATACAACGAAAAGGACACGACGGTTTGTTATGGGTTCCTCCACGGGAGGTACTCCCTTAATAACCGTCAGGGTTATTATTTTTACCGAAAAAGTCTATTTTAAACACTGAACTTAGAGGTCGGGCGAAACAAGCCCCTAAGTCGAAATCCCTATCAATTGTACCCTCAATTATGCAATCCCGGTCTAATCAAACACTGACAAAAGTGAACCGGGATTTGTCTAGCTGGTGGGCCAAGACCTGGCACGACGGTTTGTTATGGGTGCCTCCACGGGAGGCAACTGCCATGACATCTAAATGAGGAGCGGGGATTACCCCCTTGATAACCGCCCGGGTTATTATTTTTTACGGAA
Source organism: Aegilops umbellulata (assembly GCA_032464435.1). NCBI lineage: Eukaryota > Viridiplantae > Streptophyta > Magnoliopsida > Poales > Poaceae > Aegilops > Aegilops umbellulata. The sequence continues at coordinate 69,235,373 of CP136060.1, read as the reverse complement.
AAAGTTTATTTTAAACCCTGAATTCGTAGAGGTCGGGCGAAACAAGCCCCTAAGTTGAAATCCATGTCGCTTGTACCCTGAACTATGCAATCTCGGTCTAAATCAAACACCAGCAAAAGTCAACCGGGATTGGTCTAGCTGGTGGGCCAAGGACTGGCATGTTGACCATGCCGTGTGCACCCGTCCTCCATGCTGGGCCATCCCTTCTGTTTTTTTATTTGCTAAAAAAATTTGTCTTTATTTTTCTGTCACTCGCACAGGCGGAAAACGCTAAAAAAAATATACACACTTGACAAGTTTCAAACCCGGGATCTGCAACAACAAATGCGCTGGTACAACCAGTTGGGATAGCGACCAAATCTATGTATATCGCAACACAAAACAAAAAGAATCAACACCAGATTCGGATATTTTTACAATTTTGACCGCTACTTTTTTTCAGTGTTTATGAAAATCAATCACTTTTGAAATTTGTGAACAAATTTATGAAACTAAATTTGGAAAATTCCTGTAAAATTTTGGAACATGCACATTTAATAAAACTCCGGAAGAAAAATTGAAAACATGAAAGTTTTATAAAATTCACAAACAGTTTTGAAACGGAAACATTTTTCAAACTCCTGATTTTTTACAGAAAAGACAAACGTTTTTCGAATTTTATGAAATATAGGAATATTTTTTGAAACCCCAGAATAAATTAGAACACGCAACATTTTTTAATTTGTGAGGAATTTTTGAAATGGAACCAATTTTTAAAATCGCAAATATTTATTTTGAAAAGTTGTCAAAAATATGGAACAAAAACATTCTGAACAATTTTATAATCTGGGTCATGAACAACTTTATATTCTTATGGAAATCTGGTTCACGTGGTTCTTATTTCTGCGCTTATTTTTGAAAATATGCAACTTCACGAATTCAAGAAAAAATGAAAAAGGTGTGTGGAAGATAATTCAAACTCGCGGCAAATATATGATAGCATTTTTGAAAAAATATGAATAGATAAACATTTTTGTAATATATGTTGAACAATTTCCGAATAAATATTCAACAATTGTGCGATATACACTGAACAAATTTCTAATACAAGATGAACATTTTTATAAATGAGTGAAATTTTTTAAAATTACCGTGAAGATTTCCTTAATATACGCAATGAACTTTGTATATATACATGAAAAAAGAAACAAAATAAAAAAGAAAAGATAGAAAAGAAATAATAAAGAAAAGATCTACAAACTCTTTTTCAATTTTACAGTTTCTTTTTCAGAATCTATGATTTTTTTTCTCAAATCCGTGGAATTTTCTTTTGAAAAAAAAAGATGCAGGCCGGCCCAGCAGGGGGCAGGGTGTAGCGCCCTTTGCGAATTTTTGTCTAGAAAAACTAAAGCGGACCGAGCCAGCAGGGAGCTGGTGTGCGCCCTCTGCGAATTGTCCCAATCCCGGCCATCCAAACGACGCGAAGATTCAATTTAGACCGAGATTGCATAGTTTAGGGTGCAATCGAGCAGGATTTCGACTTGGGAGTTCGTTTTGCTGAACCCCTACGAATTCAGGGTTCAAACAGACTTTTTACTTAACATTGGCATCCAGCTAGCAGCGGCCACGGCCAGCCGGACGAGTAGCAACACGAGCAGTGCTGCACCCCCAAACTCTCATCTCTCGGACAGTACTAATTTTCCTATAAAATATACTTATACTAGCACTCTGATATGCAATCAATTGATAATTAACATCTTAATTTGGTACTTTGTCCTTAATAAAATATAAAACGTTTTGACACTGTGGTGCGGAGGGAGTACTAGATAATTGTCATTCGCAGCAAAGGCTAATCAACCCAAAATCGGTTTGGTTTTTAAGAGAAAAAGAGATGACAAAATTACAGATATTGAGAAAGATTTTTTAGCAGCATCCATTGCTTGAGTTGAAATATTTTGTGTTTTATTTAGTTTGGCCCGCCCAGGTTTACCCTCGTAGCTCCGCCACTGCTCGCAGGGGAGCGTGAGCAGCACCAGTCAGTGGCCGAGCTCTCGGAGTGGGTGGCTGAAACTTTGCGGTGGTGAGCGGCAGGCAGTGAGGGCATCTCCAGCCGTTGGCCCCCCAGGAGGGGCAAAAAATCGCCCCCTGGGGGCGCACCGGCGCTAAACCGTGCACTGGGGGCGTGATGGCCCCCAGTCGTGGCGCCCATGTTTTTTTAAAAAAAGTTAAATACGGCGCAAACACGACTCAAATTTAACGCAAACATCGGCGAGTTCGTTCAAATTTAAACATATTTTACAAAAGAGGGAAAAACTACCGCGGGCTACCCCCGCCGTCTGCCTCGCCGCCCGCCCACATGATTCTACATGCCGAGGAGGCTGTAAAACCGCGTGTAGTCACCGTCGTCGTCGTCGTCGTCGTCGTCGTCGTCGCCCCCGCCGACGCCTCCGCCGTCCCTGCTGCATCCCTCCCCCGGTTGGCGCGGCGGGTTGGACGGTCCGGGGGCGTCGTCGTCGTCGTCGCTGCTGTCGAGAACCACGACGTCGTGCTCGTCCTCGCGCCCACGCTTGCGGGCGGCGATCTCCTCCAGGGCCCGACGCTGCCGGACCATCTCGTCGCGGAGGTAGTCGCCCCGCGCCCACCGCAGGGCGTCCTCGTCGGAGATGCCACGCCGGGCTATCTCCTCGTACTCCGCGGGGAGGCCGGCTCCGGCTTGGGCTCGACGAGGACGAAGCGGCCGGTGGGGCGTTGTCGCCGATGCGGACGCCGGAGCTGCGGGTGCGCGCGCTGACAGGCGTGCCCTGGGGCTCCGGCTTGACGGGGCGGAGGTGGAGGCAGGGAGAGCCGCCGGACGAGGAGGAGGACCCCACGGTCTCCATGCGCCTCGGGGTCCAGGAGCTTCCCCAGCGGCGTGAGAAGGACGGGGGAGCGGGGTACTCGAGGCGCGGCGTGTTGCCGCCCTCGATGTACTCGAGGACGGCCTCCAACGTGCGCCCGGGCACGCCCCACCACCGACGGCGTTGAGCCTGCCGGAGGGCACGACGCCGTTGGTGGCCTCGAGCTGCTGGGCGTGACGGCGGCGGAAATAAGGCTCCCAGAGCGGGCTGTCGGGGACGTACCGTGGCCCCTCCCTCGCCGCGCGCGGCAGGGACGAGTAGATGCGTGTGATCTCCGCACGCCGCGCCGCGCCGGTGGGTACCGGGGGCACTGGCACGCTGCCGGTGCTGATCCTCCACGCCCCGGGTACCCGCATGTCCGGCGGGACCGGGTACTCGGCCTCGAAAAGGAGGCGAGCCTCGTCCTCGTGAAGATGGCGGCGACCGAAGCCGTTCGCCGCCGCGCCGTCGTCTGGGAAGCGCTCGGCCATGGGTGTGATGAACTGGAGACGGCGAGAGAAAGGAGAGGGAGGAACGACGACGGCGAGAGAGTGTGAGATCACCGAGTGCGCTGGGGCGCGTCTTATATAGGCCGAGGCGCCGCCCGTGCTCGTGCCGCCGTGTGTACGCGTGGCGGGCGAGGGAGGGCGAGGGACGCGCGTCATCCGGTCTTCACTGCGCCGCCCGTGAGGCATCAATGGCGCAGGCTGACCGGCGCGGCAGCACAGCAGCTTTGGCATTGATTCGCCGCAGGAAACGAGGCGATGAGGATGACGAAGGGCCGAGAAGAGAGCCGTGTCGCTGACGCGGCGGGCCCGGGGCTGTTTCGCGTCAAAACAGTTCGCCCCGGCGCCCCCGGGCGCCCTCCAGTGCGCCGGGTTCGGCCTGGGTCCGCCGGCGCTGTCTTCGGCCCAGGCCGGCGAAAATCGGGCTCCTGGGGGCGCGTCTGGGCCGATTTTTCGGCGGCGGCACAAAAAAAACGTCTAGGAAGGCCTTCCTAGGGGCGCGGCTGGAGATGCCCTGACACTACTGATTTTCCACCTGCTGAAACTTCTCTTCTACGGTTGTTTCTGTCAGTTATATAAAGTCGTCGCTCAACAGTGAAACTCAAACGTTGTGTGTTCGACTGGTTTGCGTAGGGCGGCTACCTTTTTTTGCATGATAATACGTGTCTCATTCAAATCAGAAAGAACAAAGTACAAGTCAAGTAAAGATCGACATGATAAAACTGAAAAGATAGCAGAACATCTCTGAGCTTGACACCAACGCCCGTCACCTGCCTCCGGCACCACCACAGCAGCCACCGAAGGAAATAATGACGAATCACCTCCTCACCCGAGCTCGACGCGGCTCCAGCGCTGATATGCAGCTTTGCGGACCTCCAAGGTGGCTCTCTAAAAGTGAAGCCCTTACCGTTGAACGAATCAGACCGGGGCAGCATCCCGGACACGCCATCGAACTCCAGATCTGGCACCGCACCACGACTAAAACGTCGAAGGAGGAAACCATATCTGCCATCCACGAACCACGAGCCCAGCACATGCTCCGTCTTTCAGATGTCGTCGATGCAGACCACAATCTGCATCCGCTCCTGGACTACCTCCCAAGCTCCGCGCCGACGCTGGAGCAAGCGCCGTCGCAACGGCGGAGCCCGAGGACACAGGTCCACCACGAGGATGCCGCCGCCGCCACGCCATCCTTACTTGAACAGACTGGTTTTCAAATCCATCCCCAACCATAGGACCGATGGCCTCGTCAGGGAAGGATCCGAAGAATCTTTATTCAACATTGTCATAGTCGCCGCCGAAGCAAAGACGATGAACAATCTAAAAACTTAGACTACGAGAGAGTAAAAGCAATCCACACGCGTGGATCCGGCGACCCCCTCACCACCGACGACCGAGGTCGCCGGCGGAGGGAAGCCGCCGGAGAGCGGCGTTGGAAGATCGGCCTCCCCTGGTGGCGACTAGGGTTCCAGCCGCCAGGGACGAGAGCGTAGGTTTGACAGTGACCGTATAATCACTACAACACGTACATAGTGACCGTATTTTTAAGTACGGTGAACAAAGTGAGTACAGTGACCATGGATGCATTTTACTCATGATTTTAAGCATGCCATTTTGCACAAAAGCACCAAAAACAGTGGCTAAATGTTTTTTAGCATGTCATTTCAGACAAAATAAAGAAAGAAAAAACAGCGGCACAATTGTTGTTCAGGGAGGAGGTAGGTAAGGAGGCGGCAAGGGGCGACCGCCTGCTGTGCGGTGACCAGGGAGATGGCGAGAAAGTCAAGGTGGAGGACACGGAGATGGTGAGCAAGTCAGGGTGGAGGGCGCGCATGGCACATTTTCTCTTCAGGTTTCTCGCATTATGCATGTTTTACAGCTGGATCCTTTAAACACGTCTCAGATGCCTAGGCAGACGGTCTGGTCACTGATCGATAAAAAAACAGACTTAACTGGAGCTCTCAAACCACGGACAAACGTCACGCCTGACTGGCACTCCTCATATCCTGTCCAAATATAGGATGAATTTGAGGCGGCCCGGGAGCGCGCGCCACATCAGCCCGGCCCACCGCTAGCCCACCCCGACCCCATAAAACTCCTCCGAAAAAACCCTAGCTCACTTCACTCCGCTCCGCCGTTCCTCGACGCTCCCCTTTTCTCAATCCGCCCAATCCCTGGCACGGGCGAGCACGTCCAGCATCTGCATCCACTCCGACGGCAGCACTGGAGAAGAGGATGAGTTGGCGCTCCGTATCGCACTCGAGCGCTCGCGGGTAACAGGAGACAGGAGACAGGGGACACTTTGTTTTACCCAGGTTCGGGCCCTCTCGATGGAGGTAAAACCCTACTCCTGCTTGATTAATATTGATGATATGGGTAGTACAAGAGTAGATCTACCACGAGATCAAGGAGGCTAAACCCTAGAAGCTAGCCTATGGTTGTAATGAATAATGAATAATTCTCGTCCTACGGACTAAAACCCTCCGGTTTATATAGACACCGGATAGGGTTAGGGTTACACAGAGTCGGTTGTCTTGGTAGGAGATCTTGAGTATCCGCACGCCTAGCTTGCCTTCCACGCCAAGGAAAGAACCTTCCGGACACGGGACGGAGTCTTTTATCTTGTATCTTCATAGTCCTGGAGTCCGGCAGAGAGTATAATCCGGCTAGCCGAACACCCCCTAATCCAGGACTCCCTCAGTAGCCCCTGAACCAGGCTTCAATGACGACGAGTCCGGCACGCAAATTGTCTTCGGCATTGCAAGGCGGGTTCCTCCTCCAAGTTTCTTCAAGAAGATAACGAACACCAAGAAATAGTGTCCGGCTCTGCAAAACAAATTTCCACGTATTGCCATATAGAGAATAATATAAGCACAAATCAAATCTGCTGACGTATTCCGCAGTGCGTCACAACACTGCGTCCAAGCCTTCTGTATGGGTTATTTTTACTGTTCCACCGCAGCACGTTCAACGAGGCGGTTTCCTTGGCACGTCTTGTCGAAGCAGAGATCGTGTGCCCCCCTTTAACGGGATTCTCATTAATACGGACGTGGGTAACCCAACCGTGCCTCTTTAGCACGTCCTGCCTTAATTACAGGCTAGTCCAAGACGGTCACGGGGTGGGCTCTTGGTATTCTACCTCTTTATAAAGAGACCAAGGCCCCGTTCCCTCTTCTATTCAAAGCGTGCTCACCCCTCGCCTCGAGTTCCAACACCCTAGGCTTTCAGGTTCTAGGCGCACCGGATCTTCAACAATGTCCGGCTCCGACCTCCAGGGCCGATGGATGCCCTCCTCCGTCACGGAGGAGGACATATCAAAGTTGAGGGAAGCTAGGTTCATAACCAGCGAGATTTCGCATAGGCTGCCTGTCCGAGGACAGGCGATCCCGAGCCCTCAGTCCGGTGAGAGCGTAGTGTTCGTCTCCCACTTCCTTCGAGGTTTAGGCTTCCCGACGGATCCTTTCGTAAGGGGGCTGATGTTTTACTATGGGCTGGAGTTCCACGACCTGGCTCCGGAGTCCATTCTCCATATTTCCTCCTTCATAGTTGTGTGTGAAGCGTTCCTCCACGTCACCCCCCACTTCGGACTATGGCTCAAGACCTTCAAGGTAGAGCCGAAGATAATCGAGGGGCGACACGCAGAGTGCGGAGGCGCTATTATAAAAAGAATGGCCAATGCTCCGTGGCCCGAGGGCGTCTTCCAAGAGGAGTTCGGTTTATGGCAACAGGAGTGGTTCTATATCACTTCTCCCCGGGGCACCACCTGGGCGGCACCTCCGACCTTTCGCTCGGGCCCCCCACCACGTTTAACATCGTGGATCAGCACGGGGTTAGACCGAGGCCTGCCTGGAGACGTTTCTCTACTGCAGGGCCGCATAAGGGATATCTTGAAAGGAGACCTCAACTTGGTCAAGGTGACTCAAGTTATGCTGATTCGCCGGATTCTACCCGGCCAACGCTGCCCTCTCCTCTTATGGGAGTTCAACCCAGAGGGGCCGCGAGTTCTCCGAAATTTAATGGGCAGGACGCCTACGGAGATGCATAAACAGTTCTTCGAACCGCAAGAAGCGAGTCCGGACGTGACCGAGGATGTCGGTCTAAGCCGCAATCGCCCGGATACAAGAGTAAGTAACCCTGTGTCCGGATCTATCGTCCGCACAATTAACTTGTTTTGTTAATCACTTTATCCTTATTATGCAGGAATGGATGACGAAAGCGAAGCTGATCCGGTGTCCGGCTCCCCTCCCCGAGACCAGACTAGATCCAGTGCTTATCCGGATGTTGGAGGCAGTGCCTCCAGAAGGAGGCGAAGGGACGGACAGGGAAACCATGGCCTCTTCGAAAGAGGCCATTCCGAAGGAGGGAGTTGACAATTCCTCTCTTCGGGGGAAGAAAAGGGCCACCTCTGACAACCCGGAAGTTCAAGCTTCAAAACGGGGGAGAACATCCACGTCAGAGGACCCGAAGCCGAGAAGCCCCTCGGCCGAACTAAATCCTCAAAAGGAGCAGCCCTCCAACGAGCCGTAAGTAAAAAGTGAGTCGTTCTTTTAAGAGAAGTCCTTGATTTATGCTTTAAGAAGCTTTAACCGAAATCTTACCTTGTAGTTCGGATTCCGACCCTTCTCAGCAGAATTCATCGTCGGGGGACCTTCTTCCAGAGATGATAGAGAGCGGAACGCCTCCCCCTTCTACCCCGCCTAGCAAGGCGGGCGACGCCGAGGTGTCGTCTCAGAGGGTTACTCCGGATCAGCCAGGAGTAGGAGGTGAACATACGGCCCCCCGAGGTTCTCTGTGTCCGGCCTCCAAAGAAGGCCATGGGACAAGTCCGGCACCATCTGGTGTTTGGTCGGAGGAGCTGAAGGTTCTGCTGGGCCGAACCTCTGTTTCAGAGGAACATCGTGTGTTAATGCACACGGTGATTGAGAGGATTTCAGCCGCAGAGAGCGGGCTGAACGAGGCCGCCAAGAGCTTATTGGCAGGCTTTGAGGTACGTTTTTAATAACGAACATCAATGTTAAGTACGCATAATAAAGTGCGACCTGTATAGATAGTAGCCCCTGAGACTCTGTGCGGCGCAAAGATGTGCGGCGCGCAGAGGATCTTATTCCCAGGTCCTTTAAATGGTACCTTTCCTGTGCAGGTGGCTAATTGTCCGGGATCAAGCCGGACTCGAGAGTTGACCGAAATAAAACGGCAACTTGACGTGGCAAAAGCCGACATCGTGCTTGTTAACAAGCGGCTGGATGATGCTCAAGGTGTGCAAGATTATTCGGCGATTGTTAGTAAGAGTAACTTTATGTTAGTATCTTACCTTATGCTTGATGCAGATGGTGCGGCGGCCGTAGAAGGACTTAGAGCCGAACTCGCCATAGCCAAGGAGCAAGCCAGGAAAGCGATGCGGCTGCCGGAAGAGCCCGTGAAGAGCTGAAAGCCGAACAGGCTTCCCATTGCCGAAGCAAAGAAAAGATGGCTGACCTTGCCGAAAAGTTGAAAAGTGCTACTGACCGTTGCAAGCTTCTGGAAGAGGAGGGTCGAGCCAGGCAGACGGACCTAGAGAAGGCCGTTGCTGACGCCAAGAATGCCCGCTCTGCTATGAGAGCGGCAAAAGAAGAGCTACGTCAAGCCGGACTGATTGCGGATGGAAAGCCCTTCCTGCTGCGAAGAAAATTTTGTGATCCGAAGTTCGCCCCATTGGACCGAGCGTGGAGCGTGGAGGACGCCTATCTGGATCTGGCGGCGAGTGCCGCTGATGCGACCAGGTACTTTCAAGAGAAGAAAGATCATGAAGTGGAAAAACTCTTCTGGTCGCAGTTCGCCAATCCTGAGCGTCCACTGGCAGTGGACGATCGCCTGGCCCAATGGGCCGAGCTTAATAGGCTGTCCGGACTCGCCATGAGCTACGCCATGGATCGCTTGTGTCCGGGGAAATCGAAGCCGAAGAGCTATTTTAGCTTGGTGCAGCAATTCCTTGATGTGATGCCTCGGATTGAAGCTCTGAAGAGGTCAGCTTGCACGGAGGGCGCTCGGCTGGCTCTTGCCCGTGTCAAGACATACTGGGCGGATATGGAGCCCACCATTGTTGCGTCCAGTGATTCGGAAGAAAGCCGACTGCCTGCCGAACACTATTTTGAGGAGGTCCTCGCAGGCGCTCGTATAATAGAGACGCAGTGTTCGAAGGATGCTATCTTGTGATAGCATGTGTAAGCATAGACTAGTAGTTATATCAATTGTAATGTCGGATTTTTAGACTTGTTCCTTCAAGTATTAATAACACCTCCTGTGCGGCCGTTTTTATTTGAATTCTGAAAGATTGCAGTCGTTGGCTTCAGCCCCCTCGCACATAATGCGGGGGTGCGCGCGGAAAACACATTCACACTTAATCCAACGTCTTGGTCCTACAAAGGAGGTGATTGTGCCGCGGGCCAGGCAACCGGACTATAATGCTTTAACACTTTCACTTAGCCATAGGAGCTTGACAGTGGGACTCTTTAGGTAGCCCTGAAGTGGCCACTGCGTTTGTCCGAATTCGGGACGCATGTTTGCCTGACCGGGAAGCGGCCCTTCGTCAAAACGGAGGAGTTCGAAAAACCCCTAGGAGTCACCGAGTGGCGACCAGTCTCTCGCTACATCATGACAGTCGGTTTTCGGCTTTCTCTACTGAGGCGCTCGCCCGGCCGAACCGGGGCGCAATCGCAGTAGTTCTCCTGGAGCTAACTTAGCCGACAGAACGGAACTTAAGGCGGCCGAACACAGGAGCCGGGCAACCCAACATATGACCAAAATCATGACTCGGAGCTGATGCATATAGTGCCAAAACTCGCGACGCCGAACACTCCCTAAGGTGTTCCGTCTTTTGCGGGCGTGTGCAGAACAGCACCCCTCCTTTTTTATAAAAAAAAGAAGAAAAAAGCCCTTCGTGTCCGGGTACGAGCAATAATCCTGACGTGGCCACATGCAAAGACGCCAGTCTCCTCTTTGGTTATGGTGAAATAAACCAGGGGATGTATAGCAGCAAAAGACAGTAAAAAAGGTTTACGCAGGGTCTTAATCTAAAAAAGAATCCTTTTGGGCGGGTCCCTGCTGCACGTCTGCGCCTGTGTCTCCGCTGTGCCGTGTCCTGGACGGGCGCCGTACGACGTTCATCTGTGAAGAGAGGAACAAATCTGAAAATGGGTCGTGCAGAAAAAATAAAAAACATAATATAAAGTAAAGAATAGGTGAGATCGAGCGTTATTGTCTCTTTGTGCAGCCCCTGGTGTGGCATAATAAGCCTACAATGATGACGGGCTCCTACTGAACTCATACAGTCCGGGCTCATGGCCTTTTGCGACTTAAAGTCTTTTTGGCTGGCGAGGCCGTTTTATTGTGCGGCCGTTTAAGCGGCCACACAGTCCTCCTTTTGGAGGAGGTATATTTTAGTGCGTTCCCTTTAAAGAGATGATGCCTCGAGGACCGGGCATCTTTAGCGTGAGTGACGCATAATGCGGTATTGCGTTAAAGCGAGCGAAGGCTCCGCGTCCCATTAGTGCTTGATAGCGGCTTGAGAATGGGACTATGTGGAAGATGAGCTTTTCGCGACGAAATTATCGGCGGAGCCGAATATTACCGCAAGCCGGATAAAACCCATGCAGTGGGTATCCGGGCCAGGTGCTACCCCTTGAAAGGAGGTTTTGCTGTGATGAATTCTTGTTGGGTTTATGCCCATGCTGCGAATTGTATCCTGATATATCAGGTTTAGTTCACTGCCCCCGTCCATAAGGACATTGGTGATGTCTACACACGCTTCTACTCTTGTAGACTATGTTGGGCCTCCAAGCGCAGAGGTTTGTAGGACAGCGGCAATTTCCCTCAAGTGGATGACCTAAGGTTTATCGAACTCAGGGAAGTAGAGGTTGAAGATGGTCTCTCTCAGGCAACCCTGCAACTAAGATACAAGAAGTATCTTGTGTCCCCAACACACCTAATACACTTGTCAGATGTATAGGTGCACTAGTTCGGCGAAGAGATGTTAAATGGCAAGTGATATGGATGGCAAAACAAAGTAAAATAAATCTGTAATAAAAAAGTGCAGCAAGCAAACAAGTGGTAAACGTGAGCACAAATGGTATTGCAATGGTGGAAACGAGGCCTAGGGTTCATACTTTCACTAGTGGCAACTCCCAACAACATTAACATAATCGAATCACATGATATTTCCCATAAAACATGCAAAGGGGACGCACCCGGAGGTCATTCCTTCGTGGTCAAGAGAGGACGAGAATTATGTAGGGCTACAAAAGCACACCTCAAAGTTCGTAGTTCTCATCTAAGGATTTCCCAATGTCACCGCGGCCATCCAAAGAGAGTCCCACAATCACCACAACATATCTAAAGGATAGTCAAAGACAAGCACCAAGAGACTCTCAATCTTCAATCAACACACAAGAGAGGAAATCATTCATGAAAATATTGTTCTAATCCATGTCCAATAGACCGCTGTCACCTTGGTCTCGGGGATTATACTAGATAAAGACAAGTGAATACATCAATCCAATACATAGAGGAAGGGGAAATATCATGGGATCACCCTAGATTAACATAGCCTATGATCACAACGAAGATCACATCATGGGAGAGAGAATTAACCACATAGCTACTGGTAGAAACCTCAGCCCCAAGGAGGAACTACTCCCGCATCATGGAGGGAGGAAGCAACGTCGATGGAGATGAATCCGGGGGCACTTCCCCGTCCCAGCAGGGTGCCGGCACAGGAATTCTGGTCCCCCGAAGCTTGATGGCGATGGCGGCGGAGATCGGAATCGCGTCTGGAGAAAAGGGGTCTGGAATCAGGGTTTCCTCGATGGATGTTAAATATATGCCAAAGGGGGTCACCAGAGGAGGTCAGGGGGGCCCAGGCGCCCCCCCCCCGGCGCGGCCAAGGGAGGGGGGTCGCGCGGGCAGGCCGCCTGGAGCCCCTGTGGGCCCCCTCCGGCCCTCCTTCGGGGTCCTGGAAGGTTCCGGAACGCTGATTTTTTATATATTTTTTCCGGAATTTTTCTGGCAGTTTTCGTAATGGAAAAACCTGAAATACAAAAACAGCAGAAAACAGAAACTGGCACTGGGGTGCACTGAGTTAATAGGTTAGTCCAAATATGATCAAAATTGTATGGAAGTGTATAAATATCATAGCAATATCACCCAAAAGAGGCATGGAGCAAGCAGAAATTATAGATACGTTTTGGACGTATCAACATCCCCAAGCTTAATTCCTGCTCGTCCTCGAGTAGGTAAATGATAACAAGAATAATTTCTGTGGTGACATGCTATTAACCATATAGGACTTTTTCATAGTCACATGACAAAAGCTTACAGAGACAATGATTCTATAGTAATTAAGTCACCTTGAGAAAATCTCAAAGAACTAAAAGTTTTACAACATGAAACTGAAGCATCAAATAGATTTGCGATGAGCATGGTATGTAAATATGATCAAGTGATATCTAGCTTTCCCCCTTTAGTGAAGCAAAACATAAATGCAGGGACACCTCCAAGGTTTAAGTGACGACTAGATACAATGATTTCAGAATAAACGATATCACAACCATGCAAAAGACAATGCTACTTTGGGACAATGCACATTACACTCAGAATGACAACCATGCTCTCAGTAGTTGGTGCTTTTTAGAAGAAGGTGGAGACTCTCGAACCGTGGCTTTTGTTGGCAAAGTTGAAAACCCGTAGTCGGAAACAAAGACAAAGCATGTACCAGAGCTCTTGGTTTTAAAAACAGGGGTAATAATTTTTTTTTGGTATGCATGTTTTGTCAACGAATGCTAGCAGCTAACCCAATTACTTCTTGAGCTGGACAAGTTTCGAGGAATGGCTCCCGAATGAGGATCACAACACCCTCTTAATCTCCTTTGTTTATCACTACCAAAGTTTTCTGATTTCTCATGAACAAAGCGTGAAGGAAGATTCGTTTGTTATACTAATTTTTAATGAGCCGGGCGCACTCAATGCCAATTCCTTCTCATATTATGGGTTGCACATTATACATGCAATCCCGGGGGTGAAGCTTGTCCAACTCAAAAAGATCATGAATCAACCACTACTTCCTCGTAAACTTAAAACAGAGGCACAAAATAGGAACTTTATTTGAATATTTCGAGATGGTACACGAAAGTCTTCGTTAGGAATGGCAGGTAAATACCATGTATAGGAAGGTATGGTGGACTCATATGGCAAAACTGGTTTAAGGGATTTGGATGCACAAGCAGTCAGTCCGCTTAGTACAGGCGAAGGCTAGCAAAAGACTGGGAGCGACAAACTTAGAGAGCAATGACGGCCATAATCATGCAGAGCGACAAAGCAACATTGAATCAGGCATGGAAGTTATATCGCTACTCAGAAATAAAAGATCATCAAGGCTTGACAGACTTTCTTTACAGTCTTGAATATGCGTGAGCATACGCCAAGTCAATCAAAATAAATTCTCGAAGGAAGATATCACTAACCATACCACATCATATTCAAACAAATCATGTTGGTACTCCAATATCACACTGGAAACCCTCCAGCTATTTGAAACTAACCATAAGCAACCTGAATTACCAAGCAACATCATGCACGTAGCATCTTTATCACAGACATACCAACATTGCAACAGAAGCAAACCCTCTTAAAAAGGTAGACAAGATAATAAAGAGAGTTCAAGCAACCAACTAAACAAAAGCTCTTTGAGAAGATAAGCATGAAAACGAAGAGCTGAGCAAGGTAGTAGCTATTGAAAGACAAAGAACACACACAGCAAAGATAGACATGAAAACTCCATGTTATGTTCTAAGTAGAAGTGGAGCGTGTTTCTCTCCCACATAAAGAAATCTGAGTTCCGACTCGTTATTGAAAGCTAAAGAAAACTAAAAGGAAAACTAAAAGCAAGACGCTCCAAGCATAGCACATAGCACATGAAGTGATAAAAATATAGTGGAACGAGAGACGAACTGATAATGTCGATGGAGAAGGAGATGCACGGGGGCATCCCCAAGCTTAGACGCTTGAGTCTTCTTGAATATTTCTTGGGGGTGCACGGGGGCATCCCCAAGCTTGAGCGCTTGACACTCCTGAATCTTTTCATCAACTTCCCTCGCACACTTGAAAACTCCCTTCATACAAGACTCATCATAATCTGATTAGCGAGGTTAGTACCCACAATATTATAATTGTTCCTTGCTGGAAATAAATATAAACTTGAAAGCATACTGTTTCTCTGGATTGCCGTAGAGTTTTTGCAAAAAATAAACAAGCTTAGGGCTCGCAAAACGAAGAAAAGGCAAAACAATACAGAATCTGTGAAAAACAGACCAGCAGGCAGTAAATGATTTTTTCGGGGCACTTCTGCAACTCCAATCAAAAAACTCAGAACAGACGCCTGAAAGACAATTATATAGAGCACGCTGTGGAAAAAATTCAGACCAAAAAGATGATCTTCTGATTTTATGCGAATTTTTCTGTACGAGGACAGAATCTGTTTCCTGGACAGCACGTCACAACTCTTGATCTTTCCTGCAATCAGAGGCTATACTTGGCACAAAGCTGAAGAGTAAAGATACAATGATGATGCTACTGTAGTAACAACATCAAGACACAACAGAAGCAAAATAAAATTTTATTCATTTGGGTTGCCTCCCAAAAGCGCTTTCTTTTATGCCTTTAAGCTAGGCATAAGACTTTAATGATGCTCTCGTAGGAATAAGAGTTGAAGAACAAAAGAGAGCATCAAGAAGCATATACCAAACACATTTAAGCCTAACATACTTCCTATGCATAGGAATATTGCAATAGAATAATTCATTTAAGCACAAACCAACTAGCATAGGAAGGCAGAACAAGCATAACTTCAAAATATTCACCATAAAGAGAGGGAACTTGATATTATTGAAATATCTATAAGCATATGTTCCCTTCTCATAATAATTTTCAGTGGGATCACGAATAAACTCAACAATATAAGCATCACATAAAGCATTGTTACCATGATCCACATGCAAAAAGGTACTCTTACTCTCCACATAAGCATAATCTTTCTCATTGGTAATAGTGGGAGTAGGACTATCATAAACAACTTGAACACTGTAGATTAATTGTGTATCAGGAAGATGGTGTTCAACAAGGGAGTAATTCCCTCCATGATTATGACAAGTTTCATAAGGATAATTTCTCCTTATGTCATAGGTACCTTTATAATCACTATAGATTGGAGTTATAACATCATCATAGTAGAGAAGAGCATTATCATTGCTAGCAACTATATTTGTAAACATGTTGTCTTTATTCTTAATAGCAAAAGAATTATCAATTGTCACATTACTAGTGGGTAAAGGATTTGCAATCCTATCATCCCCAAGCTTAGAGCTTTCCATATCATCACTTTCAGAGTTAGTACCAAAAAGATTTTCAAGATCATAAGTGGCATTATCATCATTTTCCCAATAACAATAAGTAACATGCATATCATAATCAAAATCATCTTCAATAGTACTTACGGACGTATCATCAAGATGATAATTAAGGCAATAAACTTCACCTTCTTCTTTAGACTTACAACCGTTAGGATAAAAGTTGATGGGAGGAATATGCTCAGGCCAGGTTGATACCCATTCTTCTTCCTTCTTGCTCCTCTTCCTCCTCCTCTTCTTTTTCTTCTTCTTCATCTTAGGAGGGAGTGGTTGGAGATGAAGCTTCTCCACATATCCTGGTTTATCATTAGAAACAATAGGGGAAACTTGGGAGAAACTCTCCTTTTTATTAGCAGAAATATAAGAGACATTTTTATACTTTGGTAAAGCTCCCTCCTTTCTAATCTTACTTATGTAATCATTTTCATGGCAATTAACAACACAATAGAGATGACAATTTTGCAAAGTGTTTTTTATTCCTATGGCATTAACATCTAGCCAAGAAGTCTTTTCTGATAACTCCTCACACATCAAAAATAACATAAGCTCATCATAAAGATCAGAGGTGATCATGTTATCACACAACTGGTTAACAGTTATGTTTTGAAAGTTCATGCATTGAAAATTAAAGTGACCCTCTATACAGCAAAGTTCACAAGTAAAAGGATAAAGGTCACACAATTCTCTAGCAACTTCATTTAAATCTCTGACCCAAGTGATTGTTCTTTCATGCTTATGTTGCTTACAATACTTCTCTTCTTCAATCATAGGCCTTTCACAAAGTCTATCCACTCCACAAAAATTAACATGCTTATATAAAACTTCATTTTTAGGAATTGGATCATGCATGTTGCAATCATCATGAACAATTTCATTTTCTTTGCAGATCTCTTTGAAAGGTTTATGATACTTGATCCAATCCTCCTTAGGCATATTAAGATGTGAAGCAAAAGATTTGGGGAAATCAACAAGGAGTTGAGAATCAAGTCCAAACTTAGCACTAAACCTATTAAAACTTGTAGTTTCAACAAAGGACTTAATGCAATCATACTCATAAATTATACCTGACTCTTTACCTTTGTCGATCTCCCAATCTTCAGTGTTGCGTTGAATTCTTTCAAGGAGTTCCCATTTAGCATCAATCTTTTCGTTTGTGAAAGAACCCATAGAGGAAGCATCGAGAAAATCTTTATCCTGTCGAGAGAGCCTCGCATAGAAATTAGTGATAATCATATCTTTGGGGAGCCCATGGTTAGGACATTTTAGCATTAACGTTTTCAGTCTCCCCCAAGCTTGAGCTATGCTCTCTCCGTCATGAGGATAGAAATTATAAACATAATTCCTATTCTCATGGACTTCATGAAGAGGATAAAACTTAGTATAAAAGAGAGACATAAGCTCCTGCCAGTCAAGCAAGTGTGAGTTATCGAGAAGTCTATACCAATCTGAAGCTTTGTCTATAAGTGATACGGCAAACAATTTCCTCATGACAAATTCCCTCGATACACCTGCAAGCTTAAATAATGAACATAGTTGTGACAAATATAGCAAGTGTTCACCGGGATGTCTGTCTCCTGCATAACGATTAGCAAAAACATAATTGATAATACCAGCTGGTATTTTATAGGGCACAATTTCAGTAGGGGGAGGAGCAACCACCACAGGTGTGGGGCGTCTTCCCGCAAGCAACGATCCAATAACAGGGTTGTCCATAAGCATAACTAGTGAAAATAAAAACAAGAAACAAAAAGATTTAATTGCAAGATCTAAAGATATACCTTCAAGCGCTCACCTCCCCGGCAACGGCGCCAGAAATAGCTTGATGTCTACACACGCTTCTACTCTTGTAGACTATGTTGGGCCTCCAAGCGCAGAGGTTTGTAGGACAGCGACAAATTCCCTCAAGTGGATGACCTAAGGTTTATCGAACTCAGGGAAGTAGAGGTTGAAGATGGTCTCTCTCAGGCAACCCTGCAACTAAGATACAAGAAGTCTCTTGTGTCCCCAACACACCTAATACACTTGTCAGATGTATAGGTGCACTAGTTCGGCGAAGTGATGTTAAATGGCAAGTGATATGGATGGCAAAACAAAGTAAAATAAATCTGTAATAAAAAGTGCAGCAAGCAAACAAGTGGTAAACGTGAGCACAAATGGTATTGCAATGGTGGAAACGAGGCCTAGGGTTCATACTTTCACTAGTGGCAACTCCCAACAACATTAACATAATCGAATCACATGATATTTCCCATAAAACATGCAAAGGGGACGCACCCGGAGGTCATTCCTTCGTGGTCAAGAGAGGACGAGAATTATGTAGGGCTACAAAAGCACACCTCAAAGTTCGTAGTTCTCATCTAAGGATTTCCCAATGTCACCGCGGCCATCCAAAGAGAGTCCCACAATCACCACAACATATCTAAAGGATAGTCAAAGACAAGCACCAAGAGACTCTCAATCTTCAATCAACACACAAGAGAGGAAATCATTCATGAAAATATTGTTCTAATCCATGTCCAATAGACCGCTGTCACCTTGGTCTCGGGGATTATACTAGATAAAGACAAGTGAATACATCAATCCAATACATAGAGGAAGGGGAAATATCATGGGATCACCCTAGATTAACATAGCCTATGATCACAATGAAGATCACATCATGGGAGAGAGAATTAACCACATAGCTACTGGTAGAAACCTCAGCCCCAAGGAGGAACTACTCCCGCATCATGGAGGGAGGAAGCAACGTCGATGGAGATGAATCCGGGGGCACTTCCCCGTCCCGGCAGGGTGCCGGCACAGGAATTCTGGTCCCCCGAAGCTTGATGGCGATGGCGGCGGAGATCGGAATCGCGTCTGGAGAAAAGGGGTCTGGAATCAGGGTTTCCTCGACGGATGTTAAATATATGCCAAAGGGGGTCACCAGAGGAGGTCAGGGGGGCCCAGGCGCCCCCCCGGCGCGGCCAAGGGGGGGTCGCGCGGGCAGGCCGTCTGGAGCCCCTGTGGGCCCCCTCCGGCCCTCCTTCGGGGTCCTGGAAGGTTCCGGAACGCTGATTTTTTATATATTTTTTCCGGAATTTTTCTGGCAGTTTTCGTAATGGAAAAACCTGAAATACAAAAACAGCAGAAAACAGAAACTGGCACTGGGGTGCACTGAGTTAATAGGTTAGTCCAAATATGATCAAAATTGTATGGAAGTGTATAAATATCATAGCAATATCACCCAAAAGAGGCATGGAGCAAGCAGAAATTATAGATACGTTTTGGACGTATCAATTGGTAAACTAGAATCCGTCTATTATTGGTTTGAGAACCAAGGGAGTCCGGCCTGCGTGTTTGATATTATGAGAATAATCGAACTGATCAAAAGTGATTGGTTTTAGAGACCAGTGGCGGGACTTCCTAGGGGTAGGCTTGAATGTGCGGACCTTTATGGGTTCCGCATGCCTTGTTATGTGAAGTGCATTCACTGTTTTGACTTCTTGTGGGAAGTTCTTTTGTTTCCTGGTTTGCTGCTTTTGAGGTTCATCCTCTTCCTCACTTGGTGCATCAAGCCCCTTGTGTTCGGCGTTAAGCCGTCCGGACTGTTTAAAAACCCAACAATCTCTGTGGGTGTGGTTGGCAACCTTGCCAGGAGTACTGTGTATCTGACATATCCTGTCCATGATTCTCTTTATGCTGGACGGATCCTCCCTGCTATCTTCGGGGGGTGTCTTTGTCTGATTTTGCCGTGAGCCTTTGAATCCGGCATTAACTGCCGTGCTCTTCGGGCTGTTTCTTTTGACTCGGCGATGATCTTTATTTCGCCGTGGTTTCCCGTTTCCATCCCTAGTTTCAGATGTACTTGGGTCGCTGGGGTTGCATCGCGCCAACCAGCTGTCTTCTCCCGCGCAAAAGCGGGTCATAAGGCTTGTTAGTGCGGCCATTGTTCTAGGCTTTTCCTGTCCAAGGTGTCTGGCTAGCCATTCGTCTCGGACGTTGTGCCTGAAGGCCGCTAGGGCTTCGGCGTCCGGACAGTCGACTATTTGATTCTTTTTAGTCAGGAATCTGTTCTAGAATTGTCGAGCTGATTCGCCGGGCTGCTGAGATATGTGACTGAGGTCGTCTGCATCCGGGGGACGGACGTATGTCCCTTGAAAATTTGCTCGGAAAGCGTCCTCGAGCTCTTCCCAACTTCCAATTGTGTTTTCGGGAAGGCCTTTAAGCCAGTGCCGAGCTGGCCCTTTAAGCTTAAGGGGTAAATATTTAATGGCGTGGAGATCGTCTCCTCTAGCCATATGTATATGGAGGATATAGTCCTCGATCCAGACTCCAGGGTCTGTTGTTCCATCGTATGCCTCTATGTTAACGGGTTTAAATCCCTCCGGGAATTCGTATTCCAGGACCTCGTCTGTGAAGCATAGAGGGTGTGCGGCACCTCTGTATCTGGGTGTGCCGGATTCTGACGGTGGATTTTTTGCGTTGCTTGCGAGAGCTTGCTTTTTTGGCCCGTAAATGGACCTGGCTGGGCCATGATGCGAGTCTTTGACTGGGTCGCATGCCGTATCTAGTGCGGCGCCGTTTGCCGTTTTGTGCTGGCCAAGAGGTCGTCTATCCGTCCGTGTAGCCTTTTTGTTCTTCGAGTGTGGGGGCTCTATGGCCTCCTGGTTGAATTCGGGCAGTAGCTTTCTCTTTGGGTAGCTTTTGGTGCAGCGGTTGCCGCCGTATTTGTCTGCGGTCTTGATTACTTTGCTCCATCTCGTCTTGAGTGCGTTTTCCGCCGTCTTTAGCTTTTGCTTCTGCTTTTTAAGGCTGCGTGCTGTAGCCACGAGCCTTTCTTGGAGACTTTTCTGCTCCATAATTTTGTCCGGTGTGGTATCGTCCGGAGTTCTATTATGACCGGGGGAAGACTGTTCGTCCTCTCTTCCCGTGTTACCCTGTTCGGACGGCTGTTCGGAGACATGCTCGCCCTCTAGTGGGTTGTCCTGCTCTATGGCTGGATCCTGATCGAGGTGGGGCTTGGCTCGGCGTTTACGTCGCCGTTTTGAGTGCTTCTCGGAGGGTTTACTCCTCTTTTCGCCCCCTGATTCCTCATTGTTAATGTTCTTCGGTGTATCCACCATGAATACGTCATTAGGTACGGTGGATGCCCAGCGCCCTACAGGTGCTGGTTGTGGTTCGTCTCCGTATTCGTCGTCCATACCGTCGAAGTCTTCGGAGCCGAAGTCAAGCATGTCGGTTAAGTCGTCGACAGTGGCTATTAAGTGGGTGGTGGGCGGGCTTTGAATTTCTTCGTCGTCCGAATCCCAACCTCGTAGGCCATAGTCCGGCCTGGGCTCTCCTGATAGAGAGAGAGACTTAAGAGAGTTCAGTATATCACCAAAAGGTGAATGCTGAAAAATATCCGCGGCGGAGAACTCCATTATAGGCACCCAATCCGATTCGATCGGCAGGGGCAAGGGAGTTTCGGGACTCGGGGAAGAGTCCGGCTCCTCGGAGTCATGGGCCATGCGGAGTACGGGGCTATCGTTCGGCTCGATCGCCTTTGAGATCGTAGCCCCCGAGGTGACGTCCAACCGTTTATCCTCAATGAACACAACGGGCTCCGAATCGAGGGTCGGGGCCGGAGCGTGTGCGGCCTCCAGGGCACTATTCGGGGGCAGAGCTATATCATGACCCTCGAGATGGTGCGGCACGCTTGGCTGTGGCTCGAATCCATCGGAGATCAAGTCTCCTCGGATGTCTGCCGTATAGTTTAAGCTTCCAAACCTGACCTGATGGCCAGGGGCGTAGCTTTCGATCTGCTCCAGATGGCCAAGGGAGTTGGCCCGCAGAGCGAAGCCGCCGAAGACGAAGATCTGTCCGGGGAGGAAAGTCTCACCCTGGACCTCATCGTTGCTGATGATCAAAGGAGCCATCGGACCCGAAGGCGACGACACAGAGGAAATCTCAATGAAAGCACCAATGTCGGTGTCAAAACCGGCGGATCTCGGGTAGGGGGTCCCGAACTGTGCGTCAAGGTCGGATGGTAACAGGAGACAGGGGACACTTTGTTTTACCCAGGTTCGGGCCCTCTCGATGGAGGTAAAACCCTACTCCTGCTTGATTAATATTGATGATATGGGTAGTACAAGAGTAGATCTACCACGAGATCAAGGAGGCTAAACCCTAGAAGCTAGCCTATGGTTGTAATGAATAATGAATAATTCTCATCCTACGGACTAAAACCCTCCGGTTTATATAGACACCGGATAGGGTTAGGGTTACACAGAGTCGGTTGTCTTGGTAGGAGATCTTGAGTATCCGCACGCCTAGCTTGCCTTCCACGCCAAGGAAAGAACCTTCCGGACACGGGACGGAGTCTTCTATCTTGTATCTTCATAGTCCTGGAGTCCGGCAGAGAGTATAATCCGGCTAGCCGAACACCCCCTAATCCAGGACTCCCTCACCCACCCCGACCCCATAAAACTCCTCCGGAAAAACCCTAGCTCACTTCACTCCGCTCCGCCGTTCCTCGACGCTCCCCTTTTCTCAATCCGCCCAATCCCTGGCACGGGCGAGCACGTCCAGCATCTGCATCCACTCCGACGGCAGCACTGGAGAAGAGGACGAGTTGGCGCTCCGTATCGCACTCGAGCGCTCGCGGGTCGATACGGGTGGCGCCTCCGGGTCCGATGCAACGCCACCCGTCGCCACAGCACGGACGCCGGTGCCGGCCCTTCCCGTCCCGCCCGCAGATCTGCGAGGCCTGCCCAATCTACTCCGCCCGCCTGACGGCCTCCTCCATGTCCGGTCGCTACTCCGCGCGTGCAGCAGAGGGTTCTAGTGCCCGCTCCTCCGGCGCCGCGCATGCGAACTCCGAAGTCGGAGGTACGTGCCGCCCGCCGCAAAAGGTAGAGGGCAAGGAAGATGGTGGGCGGGGTCCGACGCAACTGCATAGTCTGCCCGTCCCAACCGCCGCGTGATGCCGGTGCCCGACGATGAGGAGTGTCTCCTCCAGTGGGTGTACCGTTAGTCTCTTACCACGGCGAAGACGGACGCCCGGAGGCTCTGCAGGATCAACGCCAAACAGCTTCGGGCCGGCATTGAGCAATCCGAGTGGGAGGCGGCGAAGGCGGCGAGGATGGCCAAGCTCAAGCGCAAGCAAGACCGCATCGTTCAGCACTTGCAAGGCTACATCATCATCTCCGATTCCTCCTCCTCCGACGGGTCCGACTCCGACGGCGACCCACCTCTTGCCTCGAACGCCTACGGCAGCGCCGACGACCGGAAGGGCAAAGGGCTGGCGAGGAGTGTGTAGTTACAATGTGTCGAATCGTTGAACTGCGTGAATTATGCCTGTTTGATGATCTTTTGGTGATGTTTATGTAAATTATGCCCGTTTGATGATCTTTTGGTGATGTTTATGTAAATTATGCCCGTTTGATGATCTTTTGGTGATGTTTATGTCAATTATGCCTGTTTGCTATCGGTTTATATGTCTGTTTCTTGTCAATTTTGATTGTTTTTGTTATCTACGTACTACGTTGCATGAATTTGTATGGATATAGGGTGTCGATTTTGATTGTTTTGTTATCTACGTACTACGTTGCATGATTTTATGCCAGACATGAGATGCGTTTATATGTCTGTTTCTCGTCAATTTTGTTTGTTTTGTTATCTACATACTACATTGCATGAATTTATATGGATATAGGGTGCCGATTTTGATTGTTTTGTTATCGACGTAGAATTTATATGGATATAGGGTGTCGATTTTGATTGTTTTGTTATCTACGTACTACGTTGCATGATTTTGTGCCAGGTGTGAAGGTGCAGATTAGGGAGTGCCCGGCCAGTGGGTGCAGATTAGGGAGTGCCCGGCCAGTGTCAACGGACCACGGATCGGTTTCGCAAAGTCCGGCTGTAGAAGCTCTTACCAGGACATTGAGACCTAAAAGGGTGACTATGGAGATGGTCATTGGTCTTGGAAAGTACTGGAGCGGTGGCAAATGAGAAATCGGCCGGGAGACAAATCTTGCCACATATTGTTGTTATTTGGATTATAACTAGGGATGTTTACTTCTTTAGCACCATCAGCCACATAAAGTTTTTTCTTCAATAAAAGATCCCATCACACAATTCCATAGTACGAACCACATCGAATGATATCGTGGCAGATCTCGAGGCACAATGAACAATTTGCTCAAAAAGGGTACGCCATATATCTAAGCCCACATGTACATGGGCATCTAATTAATGCCAAAAGATCACCACGCACGCCAGCAACAAACGAACACAGCTGGCTACGCTGGTATCTCGGCCCTGGGGATGGGAATGATTCCCAAGACTTCTGCAACTTGGAGCTTCTTCCTGGCGTACTCGGCATACATCTTTGGCAACGCACGCTGAAATTGGAAAAGAATGAGCTATTATCACATACAAAACCTGAAGGGGAAGCAATATTTTTTGCCTTCCAATATCTATACAGCCTACCTTGTAATTAATTTCCTGTGCAATCAACTCTTGGACTCTTCGATCTGGAAGCTATATATATACATACACCAAGGAGAGACATCAGACGATGATTGTGCTATATAGTAACACATTCCAATGGATGCTAGACCACACCATACTATACATATACTTACTTCCTTACTAATGCCTTCCGTGCACCGGCGGAACTGCAAGGAAAGATGATTAAAGCATTTGCACCGTAAGAGACACGAATTAACAAATGAAAACACGTACAGAACTCCTATGAACAAAAAAGAAACCTACTTGTTCCTCCAGTTGCAAAAAACCGCCGGGCCACTCCAGCTCAGCCTTCAAAGTATGTTGGCGCAATGGAACCGGATTCTCATTGTAAACTTTCTGCAGAGCATCTCTGAAAGGCGTCTAGAAGTTGTCCAACAAAGAAGAAAACATCAACACCGAGCATATACAGGGTTAGAAAGCATTGACAAACCTGATCAATAATCATAAACTGTTGTTAGTTCTGATGTACAATGCTGACCTGACCCTCATTGACCCTCTTCCAAATCTCAAGAAAGGCACGGTCAAGACCTTCCACAAACAGACGATAAAGTCGAGTCCTCAATACATACTCCTAAATTTAATCGAAAGATTGCGATTGTTAGATATAATCATAACTAGAGCTGACCATCTAAATGAGCAAGCGACAAAGGAATCGTACCTCGAAACCATGATATGCTAGACCCAAATCAATGTTGGTGAACCCATTGGCAATCTTAATTGATTGGTACAAACCTTTACGGCGCATTGGCTCCCACTAAATAGTAGAACAGAGAAGTTATTGTGATCAGTGATGCTACAATGCGTATGCAAGATTAGTTGTCATTCCATGGTTTTGAGAGGTCATATAGGCGTACCTCCAGAAAATCTTTAAGCACATGATTTTCAAGCCACTGTTAAGAACAGAAGGTTGTTAGTCCAATTTCTTTTTTACTGAACAAAGTTTTAAACTTGGACTGGCTGATCATTGCACCATGAATACCTTCATTTCCTTGACCATCTTTTCCCAGTACAGCACATACTCTCTATCAGCATCAGGGGTGTTATAAAACGCTTTGTACTGACTCCATCTGTCATATTCATACTCATTCCCACCCTGCACCAGAAAGGAAGGGAAGCAGCATACCACAGCTGTCCTGAGAATAACAAGCTGGGCATAAGGGCATGGAATGCTCTTAATATGTGTGCGACTATCATTGGTTACAGTACTTTCGCACTTCACAAAATTCCAAAAAAAAAACAGTATTGTAAAATGTAAAATATATGGGGCCTAGGGATATCAGGCAAAAATCTGGTTACACATACAGAAAAAGTATGGTACTCGTATTTGGGAGTTTTCTGCATGTGGACCGCTTGTGATTTTTTTTAGGACTTGCTCCGTGCAAAAAATGCATCAGTATAATAAACTCTCAGGGAAGAAATTATAATTCTTGTCTTTTTCTTCTACCGTGCACAGTTTATGACATTTTCCATAATTTATTGCAAACACACATATTTTAAGCTGTGTTTAATCTCCAGAAGATGTGACGTTCATAATTTTATTTTTGCATTTCAGCAAGAACCTCAGGCCCCTGGAACAAAGAGGTTACTCACACAAAGCCAAGCTATAAAAACAATGAGAAATTGCAGTCATGATACATTAACTATCCAAGCTGTCAGAGAAATATTTGTGGTCACCCATTCAAAGGTAAGAAGAGAATAAGAAATTGGTTACTGGCCGCATGAGCACAGATTAAGTGTATCTGCATCACTCAATTCAAAGTTGCGAATACACACATATACTTACACAGTTAGGAAGGACTAGCCGCTGGTAGTCGCTCAAGTTTGCAAGTAAACAGAGGTCGGAGTCGAAATACCAGCCAAAGGTGCTATCATGATGGCAAGGATAGAAGAAGTCATTCTCCAAGGCAAGCTCCATAGGGTACTTGGATTCCAATGCAGCATCTTCTAGCTCGTCGACAGGCTTTCCTAACAACAACTACACAAATGGACAGATGAGTAAGGTACATACGAGAATGTATATGCTTGATCGCGATCGACAGATAGGTGTGGTGATATGGGACTAACCAGGTAAGCTTTGAAGCGATAACGTTTATACTTGGCGAGGAGGCTGTCCAACTGCTCTTGATCCAGCCCAGTCTTGGTGTCAACTTCAGCAGGTCTGCGAGTCTTTAGCTGTCCAGAGTACTTGACGAATTCCTCCGCAGTGATATCATCGCCCGAGTCCTCTCCAAAGTGTGTATCTCCAACATCTGGTCCGTGGGGTTCGCTCAAGAACTTGTCGGATTGATATTCTACCAGAGCAGCCCGCAGCTCATCATCATAGAAATTAGAACGAGCGAGGACTTGGACAATTTCATCGGAAGGAAGATTTGGGCTGTCGACGGCGACGCCCGCTTGTAACTGCAATCCGGCGAGGCGCGAGGCGAGGATCTCATGGTACCTGGACTGGCGGGCCGGCCAGGCGACCGGCGGCTCGTCCAAGGATCCGGACGGCGGCGCGCTGGAAGTCCGCCCGGCCGGCCAGTCGAAGGATCCGGACGGCGGCGCGCTGGATGTCGTGCTGCTGCTGTCCGATTCGACAAGGGATCCAGACAACGATGCGCCTTCTTCACCGCGGCGACGGCGGGAGGATCCTTCGCGAGGAGACCTCCTGCGGCGGCGGCGCTTCTTCTGCGTCATCGGCAGCAGATCGGCGGTCACACGGGGTGGGATCGTGGTGACGGCGTGGGGAAGGGGATCGCGATTCGGCGCTAGGGTTTCGCGTGGATGAGGAGGCGTGACTTTTGTCCTCTCGGGTCGGTTCACGAACCGTATCCTTACAAAGGCCGGGCCTAAATGAAAGCAGGCCCAAAATTTCTTTTCTTCCGGTCTTCCTTGAGGTTTTTTAACATTTGGTTTGATAAATTTTTTTAAGGGTATTTGGTTTGATAATTGGATACTGAGAGATGAGAAAATGTGACCGATTGTGCGTCTTTTTTTCTTTTGACAGGTTGTGCGTCTCTCTATGACCGATTGACCGATTGTGCGTCTTACTAATGAGAGTAAATTGCTCAAAACCACCATATTTGTGGCGAGGGTACTTCAAAACTAACGTTTTTGCCGAAAATCACAAAAAACCACCAACTCTGTGGCAAGTGAGTAACAGATTGCACTAAACGAGCTGTGAGTCGCGACTAATCGGAAAACTGACAGCGCTGGCCCACCTGTCGGGTCTACGTGGCAAATCTACATGAACAATACGCTGACGCGGCCAAAGGTCCCACATGTCAGTCCCACACCTCTTTCTTCCTGCTTACAAATCTTTTCCCCTCTCTCCCCCGTTGACTCCGGCCCTGCTCCGGCGGCGACGACCCCGACTACACCGCGCCCCCTCCGCCTATTCTCCCGCGCACGGCGGCGCTGCAGTCGCAGGCGGGGCGACGGCGTTGCAGGCACGAGCGCGAGGGCGGCGTCGCGCAGGCGCGGACGAGAGGCGGCGGCGCTGCAGGGGCGGACGCGGGGCGGTGGCGCGCAGGCGGCGCGGCAGATGCAGGTAGGGCGCCGGGGTGGCGACGGGCAGGCGCGGGCGCGACGGCGGCGTTGCAGACGCAGGCGGGGCGGCGACACGCAGGCACGGACGGGAGGCGGTGGCGCTGCAGGCGCGGACGCGGGCGGTGGCGCGCATGCGTGAGCGCTGGACGGCGGCGCGACAAGCGCTGGCGTGCCAGCAGGCGCGAGCGCTGGACGGCGGCGCGGCAAGCGTTAACTTGCCAGCAGGCGCAGGAAGCGCAGCAAGCTGGGGTGCGGGGCGGGCTTGACCCTTGAGAAGCGGCACAGGAGGTCAAGCATTGGCATAGGAGCTCTAGCGGCAGACATTTTTCTACAACAAGGGAAGGTGGATCTGCGCGCGGCACGGCCGCCGCCGGCGGGCCTCCTGGCGGCTCCTCCCTTTCCCCCGAAGACCGCCTCCAGTCAACGCGCTTGTGCGCTCATCTTGGACCTCGGTGTTGTGGCTGACAGGTGGGCCCCTGTCCACCTCAGCAGGTCAAACAACGACTAGGTTTAGTCTTCGCCACGTCAGCCAAGCCAGACCGGTCCCACCCGTCGGCTTTGCTGTTAGTGCAATCTGTTACTCACTTGCCGCAGAGTTGGTGGTTTTTTGTGATTTTCGGCAAAAACGGTAGTTTTGAAGTACCCTCGCCACAAATGTGGTGGTTTTGAGCAATTTACTCTACTAATGATCGCCCTATACATACATACGGTAGTTGATGATGATTGATAATAGCAATGCTTCGTGGAAGAGGGGTCTCCTAAAAAATGCTACACTTACGGACACCATCTACAGGATACACCTACGGACTCATCGTCCCATAACTTCTCTCCTCTCCTGATTTCCAGTGGCGGTCCCCTCTTCTTTTGATTTCCAATCACATCTTCACAACTCATCCCTTAAGTTAACTTCTGTAGAAAACGTCCATAGGTGTAGCATTGTTGGGGTCTCCTGCACCACATTTTTCTGAACGCGGATGCAGAGGCAAATTATGAGCATCCCTCTATGTACTAGAAATAGCGAGGATTTCTGGGCTGGAACTTTGAAAAGAACGGTATGTTCTCTATAAGATCAGCCTATCGTATGCTCGCTCACACCAAACGCCGACGCGCGACCTGGCTCGAGGGGCATGCAAGTCCCTCTCACATGGGCGCGGAGAAGAGAGGATAGAAGAGATTGTGGAAAGTCACAGTCCCTGGTACGATTCAAACTTTTTGTGGAGGCTGGCTAAGCACTCTATCCCGACGAAGGACATCCAATATCACAAGAAGATGACAACTTCCAATCAGTGTTAGCTTTGCGCTGCAGGGGATTTGTTACGTCTCTAACGTATCTATAATTTTTGATTGCTCCATGCTATATTATCTTCTGTTTTGGACATTATTGGGCTTTATTATACACTTTTATATTATTTTTGGGACTAACCTATTAACCGGAGGCCCGGTCCAGAATTGATGTTTTTTGGCTTATTTTAGAGTTTCGCAGAAAAAGAATATCAAACGGAGTCCAAACGGAATGAAACCTTAGGGGACGTGATTTTCGGAACGAACATGATCCAGAGGACTTGGACCCTACGTCAAGAAAGCTACCAGGAAGCCACGAGCTAGGGGGCGCACCTACCCCCCTGGGCGCGCCCTCCACCCTCGTGGGCCCCATGTTGCTCCACCGACGTACTCCTTCCTCCTATACATACCTACGTACCCCTAAACTACCAGATACGGAGCCAAAAACCTAATTCCACCGCCGCAACCTTCTGTACCCGTGAGATCCCATCTTGGGGCCTGTTCCGGAGCTCCGCCGGAGGGGGCATCGATCACGGAGGGCTTCTACATCAACACCATAGCCTCTCCGATGATGTGTGAGTAGTTTACCTCAGACCTTCGGGTCCATAGTTATTAGCTAGATAGCTTCTTCTCTCTTTTCGGATCTCAATACAATGTTCTCCCCCTCTCTTGTGGAGATCTATTCGATGTAATCTTCTTTTACGGTGTGTTTGTTGAGAGCGATGAATTGTGGGTTTATGATCAAGTTTATCTATGAACAATATTTGAATCTTCTGAATTCTTTTATGTATGATTGGTTATCTTTGCAAGTCTCTTCGAATTATCAGTTTGGTTTGGCCTACTAGATTGATCTTTCTTGCAATGGGAGAAGTGCTTAGCATTGGGTTCAATCTTGCGGTGTCCTTTCCCAGTGACAGTAGGGGCAGCAAGACACATATTGTATTGTTGCCATCGAGGATAACAAGATGGGGTTTTTATCATGTTGCATGAATTTATCCCTCTACATCATGTCATCTTGCTTAAGGCGTTACTCTGTTCTTATGAATTTAATACTCTAGATGCATGCTGGATAGCGGTCGATGTGTGGAGTAATAGTAGTAGATGGAGGCAGGAGTCGGTTTACTTGTCTTGGACGTGATGCCTATATACATGATCATACCTAGATATTCTCATACCTATGCTCAATTCTGTCAATTGCTCAACAGTAATTTGTTCACCCACCGTAAAATACTTATGCTCTTGAGAGAAGCCACTAGTGAAACCTTTGGCCCCGGGTCTATTTTCCATCATATTAATCTCCCGACAACAAGCTATTTCTTGCGCCATTTTTATTTTGTTTACTTTACTTTGCATCTTTATTATAAAAATACCAAAAATATTATCCTATCATATCTATCAGATCTCACTCTCGTAAGTGACCGTGTAGGGATTGACAACCCCTCATCATGTTGGTTGCGAGGATTTATTTGTTTGTGTAGGTGCGAGGGACTCGTGCGTAGCCTCCTACTGGATTGATACCTTGATTCTCAAAAACTGAGGGAAATACTTACGCTACTTTGCTGCATCACCCTTTCCTCTTTAAGGGAAAACCAACGCAGTGCTCAAGAGGTAGCAAGAAGGATTTCTGGCACCGTTGCCGGGGAGGTCTACGCAAAAGTCAACATACCAAGTACCCATCACAAACCCTTATTTTCCGCATTACATTATTTGTCATTTGCATCTCGCTTTCCTCTCCCCCACTTCACCCTTGCCGTTTTATTCGCCCTCTCTTTTCCGTTCGCCTCTTTTTCGCTTGCTTCTTGTTTGCTCGTGTGTTGGATTGTTTGTCTATCACGATGGCTCAAGACAATACCAAATTATGTGACTTTACCAATACCAACAATAATGATTTCCTTAGAACTCCGATTGCTCCTATTACCGATACTGAATCTTGTGAAATCAATGCTGCCTTGTTGAATCTTGTCATGAAAGATCAATTCGCCGGCCTTCCTAGTGAAGATGTCGCTACTGGTATAAATAGCTTCGTTGATTTGTGTGGTATGCAAAAGAAGAAAGATGTTGATAATGATATTGTTAAATTGAAGCTATTTCCTTTTCACTTAGAGATCGTGCTAAAGCTTGGTTTTCGTCTTTGCCTAAAAATAGTATTGATTCTTGGAATAAGTGCAAAGATGCTTTTATCTCTAAGTATTTTCCTCCCGCTAAGATTATCTCTCTTAAAAACGATATTATAAATTTTAAGCAACTTGATCATGAACATGTTGCACAAGCTTGGGAGAGGATGAAATTAATGATACGTAATTGCCCTACGCATGATTTGAATTTGTGGATGATTATACAAAAAAAATATGTCGGATTAAATTTTGCTTCTAGAAATCTTTTAGATTCGGCCGCGGGAGGCACTTTTATGGAAATCACTTTAGGAGAAGCTACTAAACTCCTAGATAATATTATGGTTAATTATTCTCAATGGCACACCGAAAGATCTACTAATAAAAAAGTGCATGCTATAGAAGAAATTAATGTTTTGAGTGGAAAGATGGATGAACTTATGAAATTATTTGCTACTAAGAGTGTTTCTTCTGATCCTAATGATATGCATTTGTCTACTTTGATTGAGAATAATAATGAATCTATGGATGTGAATTTTGTTGGTAGGAATAATTTTGGTAACAACGCGTATAGAGGAAACTTTAATCCTAGGCCTTATCCTAGTAATTCCTTTAATAATTATGGTAATTCCTACAACAATTCTTTTGGAAACTTTAATACGATGCCTTCTGAATTTGAGACTAGTGTTAAGGAATTTATGAATTCGCAAAAGAATTTCAATGCTTTGCTTGAAGAACAATTGCTTAAAGTTGATGAATTGGCTAGGAACGTTGATAGAACTTGTCTTGATGTTGATTCTTTAAAACTTAGATCTATTCCTCCTAAGCATGATATCAACGAGTCTCTTAAAGCCATGAGAATTTCCATTGATGAGTGCAAAGAAAGAACCGCTAGGATGCGTGCTAAGAAAGAGTGCTTTGTGAAAGCGTGTTCTTCAAATTTCTATGAAAATAAAGATGAAGATCTAAAAGTTATTGATGTGTCCCCTATTAAATCTTTGTTTTGCAATATGAATCTTGATAATAATGGGACTGAATATGATCCACCTTTACCTAGAAGGCGTTCCAAAAATTCATCTTGATGCTAAAAGTGGGGTTGAAGAGATCAAAACATTAGATATTAATGAACCCACTATTTTGGATTTCAAGGAATTTAATTATGATAATTGCTCTTTGATAGATTGTATTTTCTTGTTGCAATCCGCGCTAAATTCGCCTCAAGCTTATAGTCAAAATAAAGCTTTTACTAAACATATCGTTGATGCTTTGATGCAATCTTATGAAGAAAACTTGAGTTGGAAGTTTCTATCCCTAGAAAACTCTATGATGAATGGGAACCTACTATTAAAATTAAAATTAAAGATCATTAATGCTATGCTTTGTGTGATTTGGGTGCTAGTGTTTCCATGATTCCAAAAACTTTGTGCGATTTGCTAGGTTTCCGTGATTTTGATGATTGCTCTCTAAACTTGCACCTTGCGGATTCCACTATTAAGAAACCTATGGGAAGAATTAATGATGTTCTTATTGTTGCAAATAGGAACTATGTGCCCGTAGATTTTATTGTTCTTAATATAGATTGCAATCCTTCATGTCCTATTATTCTTGGTAGACCTTTCCTTAGAACGATTGGTGCAATTATTGATATGAAGGAAGGGAATATTAGATTCCAATTTCCATTAAAGTAAGGCATGGAACACTTCCCTAGGAAGAAAATAAAATTACCTTATGAATCTATTATGAGAGCCACTTATGGATTGCCTACCAAAGATGGCAATACCTAGATCTATCCTTGCTTTTATGCCGGCGTTAAACGACAGCGCTTGTTGGGAGGCAACCCAATTTTATTTTTAGTTTTTTGCTTTTTGCTTCTGTTTAGGAAAAAAATATTTGTTCTAGCCTCTGGTTAGATGTGTTTTTATGTTTTAATTTGTGTTTGTGCCAAGTTAAACCTATAGGATCTTCTTGGATGATAGTTATTTGATCTTGCAGAAAATTCCAGAAACTTTCTGTTCACGAAAATAATTGTAAAAAATCATCAGAATGTGATAAAATATTGATTCCAATTGCTTCTGATCAATAAACAAATTGTCTAGGTCTTCCTATTTTGGATGATATTTTGGAGTTCCAGAAGTTTGCGTTAGTTACAGATTACTACAGACTGTTCTGTTTTTGACAGATTCTGTTTTTCGTGTGTTGTTTGCTTATTTTGATGAATCTATGGCTAGTAAACTAGTTTATAAACCATAGAGAAGTTGGGATACAGTAGTTTAACACTAATATAAATAAAGAATGAGTTCATTACAGTACCTTGAAGGGGTCTTTTGTTTTCTTTCGCTAACGGAGCTCACGAGATTTTCTGCTGAGTTTTGTGTTGTGAAGTTTTCAAGTTTTGGGTGAAAGATTTGATGGATTATGGAACAAGGAGTGGAAAGAGCCTAAGCTTGGGGATGCCCATGGCACCCCCAAGATAATCTAAGGACACCAAAAATCCAATGCTTGGGGATGCCCCGGAAGGCATCCCCTCTTTTGTCTACTTCCATCGGTAACTTTACTTGGAGCTATATTTTTATTCACCACATGATATGTGTTTTGCTTGGAGCGTCTTGTATGATTTGATTCTTTGCTTTTTATTTTACCACATTCATCCTTGCTGTACACACCTTTTGAGAGAGACACACATGATTCGGAAATTATTAGAGTACTCTATGTGCTTCACTTATATCTTTTGAGTTATATAGTTTTTGCTCTAGTACTTCACTTATATCTTTTCGAGCACGAGGGTGCATTTGTTTTATAGAAACTATTGATCTCTCATGCTTCACTTAGATTATTTTGAGAGTCTTAAATAGCATGGTAATTTTCTTAAATAATCCTAATATGCTATGTATTCAAGATTAGTAAAAACTTCCTTATGAGTGTTTTGAATACTAAGAGAAGTTTGATGTTTGATGATTGTTTTGAGACATGGAGGTAGTGATATTACAGTCATGCTTGATACGTCTCCAACGTATCTATAATTTTTGATTGCTCCATGCTATATTATCTACTGTTTTAGGCAATATTGGGCTTTATTTTCCACTTTTATATTATTTTTGGGACTAATCTATTAACCGGAGGCCCAGCCCAGATTTGCTGTTTTATGCCTATTTCAGTATTTCGAGGAAAAGGAATATCAGACGGAGTCAAAACGGAACGAAATCAACTAGACTAGTTATTTTTGGAAGGAAACCCACCTGATGGACTTGGACCCCACGTCAGAAGATACGGGAGGTGCTCACGAGGGTGGGGGGCGCGCCCTCCCCCCTGGGCGCGCCCCCTGCCTCGTGGGGCCCCCGTAGCTCTACCGACGTTCTCCTTTCACCCATATATACCGTCGTACCCTAAAACTTCCAGAATAGATCCTAGATCGGGAGTTCCGCCGCCGCAAGCCTCCAGAGCCAGGAAAAACCAATCGGGACCCCTTTCCGGTACCCTGTCGGAGGGGGGATCCATCTCCGGTGGCCATCTTCATCATCCCGGCGCTATCCATGACGAGGAGGGAGTAGTTCACCCTCGGGGCTGAGGGTATGTACCAGTAGCTATGTGTTTGATCTCTCTCTCTCTCTCTCTCTCTCTCTCTCTCTATGGCACGATCTTGATGTATCCCGAGCTTTGCTATTGTAGTTGGATCTTATGATGTTTCTCCCCCTCTACTCTCTTGTGATGAATTGAGTTTCCCCTTTGAAGTTATCTTATCGGATTGAGTCTTTATGAGAACACTTGATGTATGTCTTGGTGATCAACTTGCGGGTTCGTGACATTGGGAACCTATGCATAGGGGTTGGCACACGTTCTTGATTCTCCGGTAGAAACTTTGGGGCACTCTTTGAAGTACTTTTATGTAGGTTGGATAAATGTGATATTGTGTGATGCATATCGTATAATCATGCCCACGGATACTTGAGGTGACAATGGAGTATCTAGGTGACATTAGGGTTTTGGTTGATTTGTATCTTAAGGTGTTATTCTAGTACGAACTCTTTTATAGATTGATCCGAAAGAATAGCTTTGTGGTGGTTTCGTACCCGACCATAATCTCTACG
Organism: Aegilops umbellulata; assembly: GCA_032464435.1. NCBI lineage: Eukaryota > Viridiplantae > Streptophyta > Magnoliopsida > Poales > Poaceae > Aegilops > Aegilops umbellulata. The sequence continues at coordinate 69,200,074 of CP136060.1, read as the reverse complement.
TTTGTTCTCCACTATTACTGGCTTTGGAGTGACTCTTTGTCGCATGTTGAGGGCTTGTCATATGATCTATTTATGTTATTATTGTTGAGAGAACTTACACTAGTGAAAGTATGAACCCTAGGCCTTGTTTCCTATCATTGCAATACCGTTTACGCTCACTTTTACCGCTCGCTACCTTGCTGTTTTTATATTTTCAGATTACAAAAACCCATATCTACCATCCATATTGCACTTGTATCACCATCTCTTCGCCGAACTAGTGCACCTATACAATTTACCGTTGTATTGGGTGTGTTGGGGACACAAGAGACTTTTTGTTATTTGGTTGCAGGGTTGTTTGAGAGAGACCATCTTGCTCCTACGCCTCTCGCGGATTGATAAACCTTAGGTCATCCACTTGAGGTACATGTGCTACTGTCCTACAAACCTGTGCACTTGCAGGCCCAACAACGTCTACAAGAAGAAGGTTGTGTAGTAGACATCAAGCTCTTTTCTGGCGCCGTTGCCGGGGAGGCTAGGTAAGTGAAGGTATATCTTTAGATCTTGCAATCGAATCTTTTTGTTTCTTGTTTTAGCACTAGTCTAGTTTATAAAAGAAAACTACCAAAAAAATGGAATTGAGTTTGTCTCATACGCTTCACCTTTTTAATATCTTTGTGAGTATGATGGAAAGGAAAATTGTGCCAAAGTGCTAGAAGAAGAAATCTATAAATTGTTTTGCACTAAATCTTTGAATGATGAGCATGATTGCAATGTTGTTAGTATGAATTCCTTGAATATCCATGATGCTAATGATATGCAAAGCCACAAGCTTGGGGAAGCTATGTTTGAGGAAGATTATATATTTTGTCCCCCAAGCTTTGATGAGCAAAATTATTATGATGAAAGCATGCCTCCTATCTATGATGATTATTGTGATGACACATATGCTTTAAAGAATAATGATAACATTGAAACTTGTCATCTTGATCTTAATTTTCAATCACATGATAGTTATTTTGTTGAGTTTGCTCCCACTATTATTCATGAGAAGAATTTTGCTTGTGTGGAGAGTTGTAAATTTTCTATGCAAGTAGATCATGACAAGAATGCTTTAAGTGCTGGTTATATTGTTGAATTCATTCATGATGCTACTGAAAATTATTTTGAGGGAGGAACATATGCTTGTAGGAATTGCAATAATATCAAGTTTCCTCTCTATGTGCTTAAAGTTTTGAAGTTATGCTTGTTTTACCTTCCTATACAAGTTGATTATTGTTCCCATAAGTTGTTTGCTCACAAAATCCCTATGCATAGGAAGTGGGTTAGGCTTAAACGTGCTAGTCATATTCTTCATGATGCTCTCTTTATGTTTCAATTCTTATCTTTTACGTGAGCATCATTGAAATCATAATGCCTAGCTAGGGGCGTTAAACAATAGCGCTTGTTGGGAGGCAACCCAATTTTATTTTAGTTTTTTGCTTTTTGGTTCTGTTTAGTAATAAATAATCCATCTAGCCTCTGTTTAGATGTGGTTTTGTGTTTTAATTAGTGTTTTTGCCAAGTAGAACCTATTGGATCTTCTTGGATGATAGTTATTTGATCTTGCTGTAATTTCCAGAATCTTTGCGCTCAGTGCCCGAATTGTTAAAAATCACCAGAACGTGATAAAATAGTGATTCCAATTGCTGCTGATCAATAAACAAATTGTCCAGGCTTCTAATTTTGGTAGAAGTTTTGGAGTTTTAGAAGTTTGCGTTAGTTACAGATTACTTCAGACTGTTCTGTTTTTGACAGATTCTGTTTTCATTGTGTTGTTTGCTTATTTTGATGACTCTATGGCTAGTAAAATAGTTTATAAACCATAGAGAAGTTGGAATACAGTAGGTTTAACACCAATATAAATAAATAATGAGTTCATTACAGTACCATGAAGTGGTGTTTTGTTTTCTTTCGCTAACGGAGCTCACGAGTTTTCTGTTAAGTTTTGTGTTGTGAAGTTTTCAAGTTTTGGGTAAAGATTCGATGGACTATGGAATAAGGAGTGGAAAGAGCCTAAGCTTGGGGATGCCCAAGGCACCCCAAGGTAATATTCAAGGACAACCAAGAGCCTAAGCTTGGGGATGCCCCGGAAGGCATCCCCTCTTTCGTCTTCATTCATCGGTAACTTTACTTGGAGCTATATTTTTATTCACCACATGATATGTGTTTTGCTTGGAGCGTCATTTTATTTTCTTTAGTTTTGATTGCTGTTTGAATAAAGTATCAAGATCTGAAATTATTAAATGGGAGAGTCTTCACTTGGTTGCATAATTATTCGACTACTCATTGATCTTCACTTATATCTTTCGGAGTAGTTTGTCATTTGCTCTAGTACTACACTTATATCTTTTAGAGCACGGCAGTGGTTTTATTTTGTAGAAATAGATGAACTCTCATGCTTCACTTATATTATTTTTAGAGTCTTAAGTATCATGGTAATTTGCTTAAAATCTTAATATGCTAGGCATACAAGATTTGTAAGAATTCTTATGAGTGTGTTGAATACTACGAGAAGTTTGATGCTTGATGATTGTTTTGAGATATGGAGGTAGTGATATTAAAGTTGTGCTAGTTGAGTAGTTGTGAATTTGAGAAATACTTGTGTTGAAGTTCGCAAGTCCCGTAGCATGCACGTATGGTTAAGGTTGTGTAACAAATTTGAAACATGAAGTGTACCTGGCTTGTGCATCCTTATGAGTGGCGGTCGGGGACGAGCGATGGTCTTTTCCTACCAATCTATCCCCCTAGGAGAATGCGCATAGTACTTGGTTTTTGATGACTTCTAAATTTTTGCAATAAGTATATGAGTTCTTTTGACTAATGTTGATTCCATGGATTATACGCACTTTTACCTTTCCACCTTTGCTAGCCTCTTCGGTACCGTGCATTGCCCTTTCTCACCTTGAGAGTTGGTGCAAACTTCGCCGGTGCATCCAAACCCCGTGATACGATACGCTCTATCACACATAAACCTCCGTATATCTTTCTCAAAACAGCCACCATACCTACCTATTTATGGCATTTCCATAGCCATTCCGAGATATATTGCCATGCAACTTTCCACCGTTCCGTTCCGTTCATCATCATCATCATGACATACATTACTTTTGTCATATTGCCATTGCATGATCATGTAGTTGACATTGTATTTGTGGCAAAGCCACCATGCATTATTTTTCATACATGTCACTCTTGATTCATTGCACCATCCCGGTACACTGCCGGAGGCACTCATATAGAGTCATACTATGTTCTAGTATCGAGTTGTAATCACTGAGTTGTAAATAAATAGAAGTGTGATGATCATCATTCAATAGAGCATTGCCCCCCCCCCCCCCCAAAAAAAAGAGAAAGGCCAAAGAAAAAAAAAGGCCCAAAAAAATAAAAATAAAAAATAAAAAAATAAAAAGGGGCAATGCTACTATCCTTTATTCCACACTTGTGCTTCAAAGTAGCACCTTGTTCTTCATGTAGTGAGTCTCATATATTGTGCTTCAAAGTAGCACCATGTTTTTCATATAGTGAGTTGTCTTGTTCATACTAGTGGGAATTTTTCATTATAGAACTTGGCTTGTATATTCCTACGATGGGCTTCCTCAAAATGCCCTAGGTCTTCATGAGCAAGCAAGTTGGATGCACACCCACTAGTTTTCTTTTGTTGAGCATTCATAGCTCTAGTGCATTCGTTGCATGGCAATCCCTACTCCTCATGTTGACATCAATTGATGGGCATCTCCATAGCCCATTGATTATCCTCGTCAATGTGAGACTTTCTCCTTTTTTTTGTCTTCTCCACACAATCCCCATCATCATATTCTATTCCACCCATAGTGCTATATCCATGGCTCACGCTCATGTATTGCGTGAAGGTTGAAAAAGTTTGAGATTATTTAAGTATGAAACAATTGCTTGGCTTGTCATCGGGGGTATAGAAGTTGGGAACATCTTTGTGTGACGAAAATGAAGCATAGCCTAACTATATGATTTTGTAGGGATGAACTTTCTTTTGCCATGCTATTTTGAGAAGACATGATTACTTTGATTAGTATGCTTGAAGTATTATTATTTTTATGTCAATATGAACTTTTGTCTTGAATCTTTCGGATCTGAATATTCATATCACAGGTAAGAAGAATTACATTGAAATTATGCCAAGTAGCACTGCACATCAAAAATTATCTTTTTTATCATTTACCTACTCGAGGACGAGCAGGAATTAAGCTTGGGGATGCTTGATACGTCTCCAACGTATCTATAATTTTTGATTGCTCCATGCTATATTATCTACTGTTTTAGGCAATATTGGGCTTTATATTCCACTTTTATATTATTTTTGGGACTAACCTATTAACCGGAGGCCCAGCCCAGATTTGTTGTTTTATGCCTATTTCAGTATTTTGAGGAAAGGAATATCAGATGGAGTCAAAACGGAACGAAATCAACTGGAGAAGTTATTTTTGGAAGGAAACCCACCTGATGGACTTGGACCCCACGTCAGAAGATACAGGAGGTGCTCACGAGGGTGGGGGGCGCGCCCCCCTGCCTCGTGGGGCCCCCGTAGCTCCACCGACGTTCTCCTTTCACCCATATATACCGTCGTACCCTAAAACTTCCAGAACAGAACCTAGATCGGGAGTTCCACCGCCGCAAGCCTCCAGAGCCACGAAAAACCAATCGGGACCCCTTTCCGGTACCCTGCCGGAGGGGGGATCCATCTCCGGTGGCCATCTTCATCATCCCGGCGCTATCCATGACGAGGAGGGAGTATTTCACCCTCGGGGCTGAGGGTATGTACCAGTAGCTATGTGTTTGATCTCTCTCTCTCGTGTTCTCTCTCATGTTCCCTCTATGGCACGATCTTGATGTATCCCGAGCTTTGCTATTGTACACTAGTAGAAAACCGGCCTTTTGTCCCGGTTCGTAAGGGCCTTTAGTCCCGGTTCCCGAACCGGGACTAAAGGGTCGTTACTAATACCCTCACCCTTTAGTCCCGGTTCAAACCAGAACCGGGACAGATGGGCCTCCACGGGGCCTGCGCGCCAAGCCCAGGCAGGAGGGCCTTTGGTCCCGGTTGGTGGAACCAACCGGGACCAATAGACCTCCACGCGTCAGCATTTCTGTGGCTGGGGTTTTTGGTTTTTTTTGAAAGGGGGGGGGGTTTGGGGGGTTAATTTAGGTATTTCATATATTGTGTTAGATAGCTAATTAATAGAGAGAAGTGTCCTCTCTTATGTCCGTGCTTGGTCGACGCTACGTACTATATATACATACGTATAGAGAGGACTAGGCACGCTACCTAGCTAGTAAGCAAACGAAGGAAACAGAAGATCGTCATGCACATATATGCATACAGAGAGAAGTGATATCGACCACCTCTCCTTCTCAGAGAGATTGGTCGAACAACAAGTTCTTGTATATCTATCGTCCGACACTACCGGCTACATATATACAATAATTATCTTTTACAAATATAATCTCTTAAAATATGGACGCCTGGTCCACATAGTATTCTCCGTCTTCAGCGATCACGTGGTCAAGAAAGAATGCCGCCAATTCCTCTTGAATTGCTCGCATGCGATCCGGTTCTAGGAGTTTATCCCGCTGCCGAAACATCTAATTTGAAGAAGGGGGTCAATACATATATATATATATATATATATATATATATATATATATATATATATATGAATGAATGAAACTCAACACAAATGATGGTAATAAACAAAAGTTGTGAATATTATTTCTTACTCACTTCAAATTGTTTCTCACAGTACCCGCCCCGCTCACAGGTCGTGTGGCGGATGGACTCGCAGACGTAGTATCCACAGAAATCATTCCCTTGTTCCTGCCACAACCACTTTATAAGAAATAGAGGTCAATCAAACAGATAAGCAAGAATGCCAAATGGTATTGATGAAACTAGCGCTTGAATCAATATCTAGGAGACGCGCGGAACATGGTACTATAGTACTTACTTTCGGGATTCTAAATTCTAGCTCCTTCGGGAGTCCCAGGGATTTTGTGCTGAATTTTCTCCAAACACTGCCAGACAAAAGAAAACAATTACTTGATATCACGAAATGAACAAATTTGCTGATATGGTGGATAATGATCGATTTAACTTACTTCTTGAGGATTTTAGTCATGTCCGCATACTCCTCGGGATCTTTTCGTCTCGAGTCCAAGACAGTTACTACTCCCTTCTCAAGCCTAATCTCCAGGAGAATATAGTGGAAACTGCGCACACATGCATAACTCATCAATTACAGTACTATAACCTGGACTAATATATAAGGGAAACCGAATATGCACAAGACAACACTCACCTGAAGTTGTAAGGAAAGAGTATTATATCTTTGTGTTCATTTATTTCGAATGATCGTAGCAAGTTGGCCTCGGTATCTGCGGCATGATCTTTAACCTGAACTGCATCTATGAGATTTGTGTTAATGAACCCAATATCACCGATTTGTCTTTTCTTCAATTCGGCGATCTTCAATCTGCATAATATAGTGAGGATAATTATAAATACATGCAATGAAAGAGCTGAGCTATATAGAGAGACTTAATGACAGAAGTAGTAGTACTTACAGACAGTAGCAGGTGACCGTTGTTTTATCGAGGGCCAATTGATTGAAAAACTGATAGAAATCCTCAAATGGAACATGCAACAGTTCAATTCCAACGAGGTCATGCTTCGGTTTAACTCTCGCATACAAAGTACTCCTCCCTCCAGACTCTCTGCAGGTTTTCATGTACCAATCATGCAATCTTCGCATCATCGTTGTTAGAGATCTTTCATCTTTGACGAGAGGCTTCCCGTACTCGTATCTGTGTATCTGCACGTCCAGGAAATCATAATCTACATCGTCGGGCAGGTAATCGTCAGGATTGTTATAACCGGGCGCCATCCTCGGATCGACGCTAGGCACCTTGAGCGGGGGGCACGATCGCTTTGCTTGTTCGCCGAGCTGGGCAATTTGTTTCCCAGCTGCTTGTCGTTCTTTCATCCTTTGATCACTGACTGTACTTCCCGACCGCGACGCTTCGGCCCATGTCTTTGCAATAATGCGCTCATAGTTGCCTTTCGGCGGAGACTTGGGTGGTTTTGCCAGGGCAGCCAGAGTGCGCTTCACTTTCACCCGATCTAGCTTCTCCTTCGGAGGTGGATTTCTCTTTGCTTTCAACCCTTCAAACCAGTCATCCACCTCGGTTTGCGCGATCCTCGCGTTCTCCTCCAGGGTCCTCTCATATGGTAACTTCTCTAGAGTCTTCAGAGAAGGACCGAATCTGTATTTCCTCCCGCCTCTGGCTGTACTGCTAGACGCTGGCAGAGCAGACGGAGCGACAGTCTTCTTGACTTGCTTACGAGGCGGAGGAGAAGGACTACGACGCGCCGGAGCAGCTGCCGGAGCGGCGGCGGGTCTCTTCCGCCCTTGCTGACGAGGCGGAGAAGGAGGAGGCTGGCTGCTCGGGCACGCTGGCGCAGGCGGAGGAGGCGGAGTGCCGCCACGCGCCGGAGAAGGAGCCGGCCGAGGGCCCTGGTCGTCACTCGCCGGAGGAGGAGGCGGTGGAGGAGGCGGAGTGCCCTGACTCGCCGGAGGAGGAGGAGGCGGCGGAGGCGTCCAGTTCGGAAGGTTGATGAGCTCTTTCCGCCATAGGCATGGAGTCTTCAGAGCAGAACCTAGCCGAGTCTCCCCTTCTCCGGTAGGGTGGTCAAGCGGGAGGTCCTCAAATCCCTCCGTTATTTCATCCACCATCACCTTAGCATATCCTTCTGGAATCGGCTGGCAGTGAAAAGTTGCGCCGGGTTCATTAGGATAAACAGAGCCAACAGCCGCCTTGACCTTCATATTCATCCACTACGTCATAAGGTGGCAATTTTGAGCCTCCGTGATAGCATCCACGGGATAGCTGGCAGGAGCCGTCAAGACAAGCTCTGGCTGAAGCAGCTCGGTGGAAGCCACGCTGCTTCTCCGCTGAGATGGCGGGGTAGCTTCAGGGGAAGCTTCGGCAGTTCGGTTGATGCGATTTGCTTCTCGTTCCTCTATCCCGAGTACCCTTGCTTTAAGCGCCTGCAGTTCAGACTGTTGCACTTGCTTCCTCCTCTCCTGGCTTTTGTAACCGCCTGTGTCCGGAAACCCAGCCTTCCACGGAATGGAGCCTGGCGTGCCTCGTTTCCGTCCAGGGTGCTCAGGATTCCCGAGGGCCTTTGTGAGCTCGTCGTTCTCTCTGTCTGGAAGGAACGTCCCTCCCTGCGCTGCTTTGATATAGTACCGAAGCTTCTTCAAGGGAATGTCAAGTTGCTCGTCCGTCCAAATGCACTTCCCTGTTACAGGGTCCAAGGTTCCGCCAGCCCCGAAGAACCAAGTCCGGCAACGGTCTAGCCAGCTCATTGTCTCTGGTTCGATCCCTTTTTGAACCAGATCATTCTCAGCCTTGGCCCACTTAGGCCGGGCTACCAGGTAGCCACCTGACCCCGTGCGATGGTGATGCTTCTTCTTCGCAGCATTTTTCTTGTTTGTCTCTGACATCTTCTTACTCTTTTCCGATGTCTTGTGGGCCACAAATGCAGGCCAGTCATCTCTGATCTTCTCATATATGCCCTTGAATTCTGGTGTCTCTTTTTTCTCGACAAACCTATTCAGGTCTTTCTTCCACCTCCTGAATAGGTCTGCCATCCTCTTAAGAGCAAAAGACTTGATTAATTGCTCTTTAACTGGCTTCTCCGGATCATCCTCTGGCGGTAGGGTGAAATTTGTCTTCAGCTCATTCCAAAGATCATTTTTCTGCATATCATTGACGTAAGACACCTCAGGGTCTTCAGTAGCCGGCTTCAACCATTGTTGGATGCTGATCGGGATCTTGTCCCTAACCAGAACCCCGCACTGAGCAACAAATGCCTTCTTTGTTCGGATGGGTTCGATAGGTTGGCCGTCGGGCACGATTGCTATGATCTCAAACCTTTCATCCGAGCTCAACTTTCTCTTCGGGCCTCGTCTCTTTACCTCAGTTGTGCTTGATCCGGAGGGCTAGAAAAAAGAACAAAGACTTAATTAATATGTGTACATACCAAGACAATGAATGCATCAATTAGCTAGTCAGCACAGGCTTAACTAATATATATACCTGGCCGGACTCGGCTCGGTCGCCGGACTCGTTTCGGTCACCGGACCCGTCATCACGTTCTTCTTCTTGCACCGCCATTAGGTCACCGGAGCCAACTTCTTCACCTCTCCTTGCAGACCATCGAAGTCGTTGAGATACAACGAGACGGCATCACTTCCTTCTGCGATTATGTCCCTCAACAACGCTTCTCTTGCTTCGCCTCGGGCGATAGTGTCCATAGTTTCTACAAATATTTACAACATGGCAATTATTATTCAAACATGACAAATGGATATATTAGTGGCAAACGTAGAACTAGCTAGCTAATCATAGTAAGGAATCATATATATTAATTAGTGGCCTCGGCGCTGCTTCTCTAGGGTTTGGGGTGGCCTCGAAAACGCTTCAAGGGTTTGGGGTGGCTATCGGGAGGTTGCCTAGTGTCAAAGGATTCAACAAAACCATGTCTTCATCATTAGGCGAAAGTAACAGGTGCATGATGGTACGAAGCTCTCCAAAGTTATTTTGGAACGGAGTCTCAGATAGGATAATTCGCTTTTTGGTACAAAGTTCAGCAAGAACCTTCCAAATATCGTTATTTGGAAGGCCTTTGCTGAAATTCATACAAAAAGACAAATTATCCTATCCGGGACACCATTCCAAAATAACTTTGGAGGACTTCGTACCATCATGCCCTGGTTACTTCCGGCTAATGATGAAGCCATGGATTTTTTCAATACTTTGACACTATGAAACCTCTCTCGAACCCTCGGCGATCCTCGACCCCTCGAACCCTCGATGACCCTGGAACCCTCGACCCCTAGACGACCCTGGAACCCTCGACCCTCGATCCCTCGACCCTATAGAACCCTCGAACCCTCGACCCTCTACCCTAGTTCCCGACCCTCGACCCCTTGGCGACCCTCGACCCCTTGGCGATCCTCTTTTTTTCTTCGTCTTCCTCTTTTTTTATCGGAAATGAGGGTCGTCGAACGGTAGAGGAAACCCTAAATAGCAATATCGTGGGTGTGAGATACAAGTGGCCGTCGGTGTCGGACACTACATCCATGTCCCACAAGTGACGTGGGCGTCGAAGCCCGCGTCACTTGTGGGATGTGGATGTAGTGTCCGACACCGACGGCCACATGTATCTCACATCGACGATACTTGCTATTTAGGGTTTCCTCTACCGCTCGGCGACCCTCGTTCACGATAAAAAAAGAGGAAGAAGAAGAAAAAAAAGAGGAGAAGAAGAAAAAAAAGAGGAGAAGAAAAAAAAGAGGAGAAGAAAGAATAGAGGAGAAGAACTCCTCTATTCTTTCTTCTCCTCTTTTTTTCTTCTTCTTCCTCTTCTTTTTTTATCCTCTTCTTCCTGTCATGTTCGACGACCCTCGACCCCCTCTCGACCCTCGACCCCTCGGCGACCGTCGACCCCCTCTCGACCCTCGACCCCTCGGCGACCCTCGACGACCCTCGTTCTCGATAAAAAAAAAAGAGGAAGAAGAAGAAAAAAAAGAGGAGAAGAAAGAATAGAGGAGAAGAACTCCTCTATTCTTTCTTCTCCTCTTTTTTTCTTCTTCCTCCTCTTTTTTTATCCTCTTCTTCCTCTCATGTTCGGCGACCCTCAACCCCTCGGCGACCCTAGACCCCCTCTCGACCCTCGACCCCTCGGCAACCGTCGACCCCCTCTCGACCCTCGACCCCTCGGCGACCCTCGACGACCCTCGTTCCCGATAAAAAAAAGAGGAAGAAGAAGAAGAAAAAAGAGGAGAAGAAATAATAGAGGAGAAGAACTCCTCTTTTTTTTCCTCTTCTTTTTTATCCTCTTCTTCCTCTATCGCTCGGCGACCCTCGACGACCCTCGTTCCCGATAAAAAAAGAGGAAGAAGAAGAAAAAAAGAGGAGAAGATCTCCTCTATTCTTTCTTCTCCTCTTTTTTTATTCTTCCTCTTCTTTTTTATCCTCTTCTTCCTCTCATGTTCGACAGCCCTCGACCCCGATAACATTTTTTCCTCGATAACATTTTTTTCTCCGAGAGAGTATGTTCCCGAGTGAACCGGAGGGGGACATTGGTCATATCGGATTCGTCATATTTTCTACGAATGTTCTATATACATACATCCATCGATATCATTCCATACATACATAGACATCTACATTATATATGAACAAAAAAATATCAAAATTCATCATACATACATCTATACTATATATGAACAAAAATTATAAACTTTCTCCCCAACTCATACATACATACATATATTTTGCAAAGGAGCTATATTTTGCAAAGGAGCAGGGGGAAGGAAGGAAGGGGGGAGGATGGGGCGGTAGCTACCTCTCCTGGCGAGATCGGGGAGGACACGAGGGCGGCCGGCGTCGGGGGCGACGGCGATGAGGACGGGCTTGGGGTCGGCGAGGGTGAGGTCGACGGCGGGGCGCGCTCGGGGGCGGCGGACGGGCTCGGGGGCGCAGGGGGTGCTCGGGGGCGGCGGACGGGCGGCCGGCGACGACGGCGAGGTAGGGCGCGCTCGGGGGCGGCGGACGGGCTCGGGGGCGCAGGGGGTGCTCGGGGCGGCGGACGGGCGGCCGGCGACGACGGCGAGGCAGGGCGCGCTCGGGGGCGGCAGACGGGCTAGGGGGCGCAGGGGGTGCGGCAGGGCACGCTCGGGGGCGGCGGACAGCAACGGCGTAGGCGGCGGACGGCGTGGGCTCGGGGGCAGGGCAGGGGCAACGACGGTGACGGCGAGGCACAGAGGGGCAGCCTGGCGGCGTCGTCGGGGCGGGATCGAAGAACTGAACCAAAATTTTCACAAGTGTGGCTTATATAGACGGAGCATTGGTCCCGGTTCGTGGCATCAACCGGTACCAATACCCCTCTTTAGTCCCGGTTGGTGCCACCAACCGGGACCAACTGCTGAACAGAGGCCTTTGGTCCCGGTTGGTGGCACCAACCGGGACTAAAGAGGGGCATTGGTACCGGTTGGTGCCACGAACCGGTACCAATGAACCCCTTTGGTCCCGGTTCGTCCCACCAACCGGGACCAATGGCCTTGTGCTGCCCCGCGCCCAAAAGTTTAGTCCCACCTCGCTAGTTGAGAGGGCTCGGGAGTGGTTTATAAGCGCTGCTGCGCCCACCCTCTCGAGCTCCTCTCAACTGCAGGCTTTCGGGCCTAATCTGTCACTGCAATGCCTGTGGGCCTGCCGCGGGCCTGAATCCTGGCCCATGGTTGGGTTTCTAGTCGTATTCAGGCCGTGGTGGCCCAGTAGGTGGCATTTTTTTGCTATTTTTTTCATTTCTACTTAGAACTAAATACTTATAGTTTTGTAGTGATTTCTTTTTTATTTTAGGTCACAAAAATTATAAACTTTCTGTTAGTGCCATTAGTTTTAAAATTTGAATAGTTTAACTTTGAATTTTTTAAAATTTGTGTGAATCACTAGTTTATGAATAACTTTACTATAAAAAATTCCTGCTATTTAATATTACTGTGTTTTATCATTATTCGTCTTGCTTTATTTTTTAATTCTTTTAGCTTTTAAACTTTTTTAGTTTTAGAAAAATTATAAACTTTTAAACTTTCTTGCTTTATAGTTTTAGAAAAATTATAAACTTTCTGTTAGTGCCATTAGTTTTCAAATTTGAAAACACTTTTTTAGTTTTTTTTGTTTTCTTTGTTGCTTTATTTTTAATTCTTTTTGCTTTTAGGTCAGCAAAATTATGAACTTTCTGTTAGTGCCATTAGTTATCAAATTTGAATAGTTAAAATTTGAATTCTTTGAAATTTGTGTGAATCACAAGTTTGTGATTAACTTTAATAAAAAAATTAACATAGATGCACCTACTCGTCTATTTTCAAATGAACTCTAAAATACTTGGCATAACATACTCATCTGTTACAAATTTGGCATGGTATCATCATAATAGTTGCGGGAGAAAGTCTTCACTTTTTCTTCGCTTGTGTCATTTGCTTATTGCGACGTAACCATGGATAATCTTCAGCGTTTATCAGGATGCTTGGGTCAGCCTTGACATTGAAGGGAGGAATTTCATGAAACCTTTCATAATCTTCAGACATGTCTGTCTTGCCATCCACTCCCAGGATATCCCTTTTTCCTGAAAGAACTATGTGGCGCTTTGGCTCATCGTATGATGTATCTGTTTCCTTATCTTTTCTTTTTCTCGGTCTGGTAGACATGTCCTTCACATAGATAACCTGTGCCACATCATTGGCTAGGACGAACGGTTCATCAGTGTACCCAAGATTTTTCAGATCCACTGTTGTCATTCCGTACTGTGGGTCTACATGTACCCCGACTCCTGACAGATTGACCCATTTGCACTTAAACAAAGGGACCTTAAAATCTTGTCCGTAGTCAAGTTCCCATATGTCCACTATGGAACCATAATATGTGTCCTTTCCCTTCTCGGTTGTTGCATCAAAGCGGACACCGCTGTTTTGGTTGGTGCTCTTCTGATCTTGGTCAATCGTGTAAAATGTATTCCCATTTATCTCGTATCCTTTGTAAATCAATAAAGTCAAAGATGGTCCCCTGGACAACAAGTACAACTCATCACAAACAGTGTTGTCACCTCTGAGACGTGCTTCCAACCAACTGCTGAAAGTCCTGATGTGTTCACATGTAATCCAGTCGTCGCACTGCTCTGGGTGTTTGGAGCGCAGACTGTTCTTGTGTTCATCGACATATGGGGTCACCAAGGTAGAGTTCTGTAGAACTGTGTAGTGTGCTTGAGACCAAGAATGCCCATCCCTGCATATTATTGAGTCCGCTCCTAGCGTGCCTTTTCCAGCCAGTCTCCCCTCATACCGCGATTTAGGGAGACCTATCTTCTTAAGGCCAGGAATGAAGTCAACACAAAACCCGATGACATCCTCTGTTTGATGGCCCATGGAGATGCTTCCTTCTGGCCTAGCGCGGTTACGAACATATTTCTTTAGGACTCCCATGAACCTCTCAAAGGGGAACACATTGTGTAGAAATACGGGCCCCAGAACGACAATCTCGTCGACTAGATGAACTAGGACATGCGTCATGATATTGAAGAAGGATGGTGGGAACACCAGCTCGAAACTGACAAGACATTGCGCCACATCACTCCTTAGCCTTGGTACCATTTCTGGATCGATCACCTTCTGAGAGATTGCATTGAGAAATGCACATAGCTTCACAATGGCTAATCGGGCGTTTTCCGGTAGAAGCCCCCTCAATGCAACCGGAAGCAGTTGCGTCATAATCACGTGGCAGTCATGAGACTTTAGGTTCTGGAACTTTTTCTCTGGGATATTTATTATTCCCTTCATATTCGACGAGAAGCCAGTCGGGACATTCATACTGAGCAGGCATTCAAAGAAGATTTCTTTCTCATCTTTCGTAAGAGCGTAGCTGGCAGGACCTTCATACTGCTTCAGAGGCATGCCGTCTTTTTCGTGCAAACGTTGGAGGTCCTCCCGTGCCTCGGGTGTATCTTTTGTCTTTCCATACACGCCCAAGAAGCCTAGCAGGTTCACGCAAAGGTTCTTCGTCATGTGCATCACGTCGATTGAAGAGCGGACCTCTAGGTCTTTCCAGTAGGGTAGGTCCCAAAATATAGATTTCTTCTTCCACATGGGTGCGTGTCCCTCAGCGTCATTCGGAATAGCTAGTGCGTCGGCACCCTTTCCAAAGATTACGTGTAAATCATTGACCATAGCAAGTACGTGACCACCGGTACGCATGGCGGGCTTCTTCCGGTGATCTGCCTCGCCTTTGAAATGCTTGCCTTTCTTTCGACATTGATGGTTGGTCGGAAGAAATCGACTATGGCCCAGGTACACATTCTTCCTGCATTTGTCGAGGTATATACTTTCAGTGTCATCTAAACAGTGTGTGCATGCGTGGTATCCTTTGTTTGTCTGTCCTGAAAGGTTACTGAGAGCGGGCCAATCGTTGATGGTCACGAACAGCAACGCCTTTAGGTTAAATTCCTCCTGTCCGTGCTCATCCCACGTACGTACACCATTTCCATTCCATAGCTGTAAAAGTTCTTCAACTAATGGCCTTAGGTACACATCAATGTCGTTGCCGGGCTGCTTAGGGCCTTGGATGAGAATTGGCATCATAATGAACTTCCGCTTCATGCACATCCAAGGAGGAAGGTTATACATACATAGAGTGACCGGCCAGGTGCTGTGATTGCTGCTTTGCTCCCCGAAAGGATTAATGCCATCCGCGCTTAAAGCAAACCATACGTTCCTTGGGTCTTTTGCAAACTCATCCCAGTACTTTCTCATGATTTTTCTCCACTGCGACCCGTCAGCGGGTGCTCTCAACTTCCCGTCTTTCTTACGGTCCTCACTGTGCCATCGCATCGACTTGGCATGCTCTCCATTTCCGAACAGATGTTTCAACCGTGGTATTATAGGAGCATACCACATCACCTTCGCAGGAACCCTCTTCCTGCGGGGATCGCCGTGAACATCACCAGGGTCATCTCGTCTGATCTTATACCGCAATGCACCGCATACCGGGCATGCGTTCAGATACTTGTATGCACCGCGGTATAGGATGCAGTCATTAGGGCATGCATGTATCTTCTCCACCTCCAATCCTAGAGGGCATACGACCTTCTTTGCTGCGTATTTACTGTCGGGCAATTCGTTATCCTTTGGAAGCTTCTTCTTCAATATTTTCAGTAGCTTCTCAAATCCTTTGTCAGGCACATCATTCTCTGCCTTCCACTGCAACAATTCCAGTACGGTACCGAGCTTTGTGTTGCCATCTTCGCAATTGGGGTACAACCCTTTTTTGTGATCCTCTAACATGCGATCGAACTTCAGCTTCTCCTTTTGACTTTCGCATTGCGTCCTTGCATCGACAATGACCCGGCGGAGATCACCATCATTGGGCACATCGTCTGGTTCCTCTTGATCTTCACCAGCTCCCCCCGTTGCAGCATCACGGTATTCAGGGGACACGTAGTTGTCATCGTACTCTTCTTCTTCATCGTCTTCCATCATAACCCCTATTTCTCCGTGCCTCGTCCAAAAATTATAGTGTGGCATGAAACCCTTGTAAAGCAGGTGGGTGTGAAGGATTTTCCGGTCAGAGTAAGACTTCGTATTCCCACAATCAGCGCATGGACAACACATAAAACCATTCTGCTTGTTTGCCTCAGCCGCATCGAGAAACTCATGCACTCCATTAATGTACTCGGAGGTGTGTCTGTCACCGTACATCCATTGCCGGTTCATCTGCGTGCATTATATATAATTAAGTGTCCAAATTAATAGAAGTTCATCATCACATTAAAACCAAAGTACATACATAGTTCTCATCTAACACCATATAGCTCTCCAGAGCATCGAATTAATCAAACCATACATTGAAACTATGTAAAACATTTAAATGCGAAAACAAAGGCGATCATAATCGCAACCAAGGTAACAATTGATCCAACGGCATAATGATACCAAGCCTCGGTATGAATGGCATATTTTCTAATCTTTCTAATCTTCAAGCACAGTGCATCCATCTTGATCCTGTGATCATCGACGACATCCGCAACATGCAACTCCAATATCATCTTCTCCTCCTCAATTTTTTTTTATTTTTTCCTTCAAGAAATTGTTTTCTTCTTCAACTAAATTTAACCTCTCGACAATAGGGTCGGTTGGAATTTCCGGTTCACATACATCCTAGATAAATAAAATCTATGTCACGTTGGTCCGCATAATTTTCATAAAAATAAATGAACCAATAGTTATAAAGATTAATGTATATACCACATCCGAATCATAGACAGGACTAGGGCCGACGGGGGCGGATACCAAAACCATCGCACTATATAAGATGCAATAATAAAAGTAAGAAAATGATACAAGTATCTATCTAAACATACAAGTAAGAATATTTTTCCTTTCAGAAAGAAGATAAGAACAAGAGGCTCACCACGGTGGTGTCGGTGATGAGATCGGCGCGGGTGATCGACGGCGGTGAAGACGGGGGTGGGGCGTGACGGACCGCTAAATCTAGACAAATCTCGAGGAAAATGGAGCTTTGAGGTCGAGCTTCGAGAGGAGAAAGCTTAACTAGTGTGGCTCGGGCATTTCATCGAACACCTCATGTGCATAGGAGGTGAGCTAGAGCACCACAAACCCCTCCCCTCGCCGGCCAGAGAAAAATAGAGCACTGGAGTGCTCTGCTCGCGGGCGAGGGTATATATAGGCACCTCATTGGTCCTGGTTGGTGGCATGAACCGGGACTAAAGGGGGGCCTTTGGTCCCGGTTCAGGTCACCAACCGGGACCAATGGTTGTGGGCCAGGAGCTAGGCCCATTGGTCCCGGTTCGTCCCACCAACCGGAACCAAAAGGTCCTGATGAACCGGGACCAATGGCCCACGTGGCCCGGCCGGCCCCCTGGGCTCACGAACCGGGTCCAATGCCCCCATTGGTCCCGGTTCTAGATTGAACCGGGACTAATGGGCTAACCCACCCTGGACCGTTGCCCCCTTTTCTACTAGTGGTAGTTGGATCTTATGATGTTTCTCCCCCTCTACTCTCTTGTGATGAATTGAGTTTCCCCTTTGAAGTTATCTTATCGGATTGAGTCTTTATGAGAACACTTGATGTATGTCTTGGTGATCAACTTGTGGGTTTCGTGACATTGGGAACCTATGCATAGGGGTTGGCACATGTTCTTGATTCTCCGGTAGAAACTTTGGGGCACTCTTTGAAGTACTTTTATGTTGGTTGGATAAATCTGAGATTGTGTGATGCATATCGTATAATCATGCCCACGGATACTTGAGCTGACAATGGAGTATCTAGGTGACATTAGGGTTTTGGTTGATTTGTATCTTAAGGTGTTATTCTAGTACGAACTCTTTTATAGATTGATCCAAAAGAATAGCTTTGTGGTGGTTTCGTACCCGACCATAATCTCTACGTTTGTTCTCCGCTATTAGTGGCTTTGGAGTGACTCTTTGTCGCATGTTGAGGGCTTATCATATGATCTATCTATGTTATTATTATTGTTGAGAGAACTTACACTAGTGAAAGTACGAACCCTAGGCCTTGTTTCCTATCATTGCAATACCGTTTACGCTCACTTTTATCGCTCGCTACCTTGCTGTTTTTATATTTTCAGATTACAAAAACCCATATCTACCATCCATATTGCACTTGTATCACCATCTCTTCGCCGAACTAGTGCACCTATACAATTTACCGTTGTATTGGGTGTGTTGGGGACACAAGAGACTTTTTGTTATTTGGTTGCAGGGTTGTTTGAGAGAGACCATCTTGCTCCTACGCCTCTCGCGGATTGATAAACCTTAGGTCATCCACTTGAGAGAAATTTGCTACTGTCCTACAAACCTGTGCACTTGCAGGCCCAACAACGTCTACAAGAAGAAGGTTGTGTAGTAGACATCAATGCTCTAGTTGAGTAGTTGTGAATTTGATAAATACTTGTGTTGAAGTTTGTGATTCCCGTAGCATGCACGTATGGTGAGCCGTTATGTGATGAAGTCGGAGCATGATTTATTTATTGATTGTCTTCCTTATGAGTGGCGGTCGGGGACGAGCGATGGTCTTTTCCTACCAGTCTATCCCCCTAGGAGCATGCACGTAATACTTTGCTTTGATAACTTGTAGATTTTTGCAATAAGTATATGAGTTCTTTATGACTAATGTTGAGTCCATGGATTATACGCACTTTTCTTCCTTCCACCATTGCTAGCCTCTCTAATACCGTGCACTTTTCGCCGGTATCATATACCCACCATATACCTTCCTCAAAACAACCACCATACGTACCTATTATGGCATTTCCATAGCCATTCCGAGATATGTTGCCATGCAACTTACCATCATTCCGTCTACTATGGCGCGCTCCATCATTGTCATATTGCTTCGCATGATCATGTAGTTGACATTGTATTTGTGGCAAAGCCACCGTTCATAATTCTTTCATACATGTCACTCTTGATTCATTGCATATCCCGGTACACTGCCGGAGGCAGTCACATAGAGTCATATTTTGTTCTAAGTATTGAGTTGTAATTGTTGAGTTGTAAGTAAATAAAAGTGTGATGATAATCATTTTTAGAACATTGTCCCAAGTGAGGAAAGGATGATGGAGACTATGATTACCCCACAAGTCGGGATGAGACTCCGGACGAAAAAAAGAGGCCATAAAAAAAGGCCCAAATAAAAAATGATTGAGAGAAAAAGAGAGAAGGGACAATGTTACTATCCTTTTACCACACTTGTGCTTCAAAGTAGCACCATGATCTTCATGATAAAGAGTCCCCTATGATATCACTTTCATATACTAGTGGGAATTTTTCATTATAGAACTTGGCTTGTATATTCCAATGATGGGCTTCCTCAAAATGCCCTGGGTCTTCATGAGCAAGCAAGTTGGATGCACACCCACTTAGTTTATTTTGTTGAGCTTTCATATACTTATAGCTCTAGTGCATCCATTGCATGGCAATCCCTACTCACTCACATTGATATCTATTGATGGGCATCTCCATAGCCCGTTGATACGCCTAGTTGATGTGAGACTATCTTCTCCTTTTTATCTTCTCCACAACCACCATTCTATTCCACATATAGTGCTATGTCCATGGCTCTCGCTCATGTATTGCGTGCAGATTGAAAAAGTTTGAGAACGTCAAAAGTATGAAACAATTGCTTGGCTTGTCATCGGGGTTGTGCATGATTTAAATATTTTGTGTGGTGAAGATAGAGCATAGCCAGACTATATGATTTTGTAGGGATAACTTTCTTTGGCCATGTTATTTTGAGAAGACATAATTGCTTAGTTAGTATGCTTGAAGTATTATTATTTTTATGTCAATATTAAACTTTTGTCTTGAATCTTTCGAATCTGAATATTCATACCACATTTAAGAAGAATTACATTGAAATTATACCAAGTAGCATTCCACATCAAAAATTATGTTTTATCATTTACCTACTCGTGGACGAGCAGGAATTAAGCTTGGGGATGCTTGATTCGTCTCCAACATATCTATAATTTTTGATTGCTCCATGTTATATTATCTTCTGTTTTGGACATTATTGGACTTTATTATACACTTTTATATTATTTTTGGGACTAACCTATTAACCGGAGGCCCAGCCAGAATTGCTGTTTTTTTTTGCCTATTTTAGAGTTTCGCAGAAAAAGAATATCAAACGGACTCCAAACGGAATGAAACCTTCGGGAACGTGATTTTCGGAACGAACATGATCCAGAGGACTTGGACCCTACGTAAAGAAAGCTACCAGGAAGCCACGAGCTAGGGGGCACGCCTACCCCTTGGGCGCGCCCTCCACCCTCGTGGGCCCCATGTTGCTCCGCCGACGTACTCCTTCCTCCTATATATACCTACGTACCCCCAAACTACCAGATACGGAGCCAAAAACCTAATTCCACCGCCGCAACCTTCTGTACCCGTGAGATCCCATCTTGGGGTCTGTTCCGGAGCTCCGCCGGAGGGGGCATCGATCGCGGAGGGCTTCTACATCAACACCATAGCCTCTCCGATGATGTGTGAGTAGTTTACCTCAGACCTTCGGGTCCATAGTTATTAGCTAGATAGCTTCTTCTCTCTTTTTGGATCTCAATACAATGTTCTCCCCCTCTCTTGTGGAGATCTATTCAATGTAATCTTCTTTTGCGGTGTGTTTGTTGAGACCGATGAATTGTGGGTTTATGATCAGGTTTATCTATGAACAATATTTGAATCTTCTGAATTCTTTTATGTATGATTGGTTATCTTTGCAAGTCTCTTCGAATTATCAGTTTGGTTTGTCCTACTAGATTGATCTTTCTTGCAATGGGAGAAGTGCTTAGCTTTGGGTTCAATCTTGCGGTGTCCTTTCCCAGTGACAGTAGGGGCAGCAAGGCATGTATTGTATTGTTGCCATCGAGGATAACAAGATGGGGTTTTTATCATATTGCATGAATTTATCCCTCTACATCATGTCATCTTGCTTAAGGCGTTACTCTGTTCTTATGAATTTAATACTCTAGATGCATGTTGGATAGCGGTCGATGTGTGGAGTAATAGTAGTAGATGCAGGCAGGAGTCGGTCTACATGTCTCGGACGTGATGCCTATATACATGATCATACCTAGATATTCTCATACCTATGCTCAATTCTGTCAATTGCTCAACAGTAATTTGTTCACCCACCGTAAAATACTTATGCTCTTGAGAGAAGCCACTAGTGAAACCTATGGCCCCCGGGTCTATTTTCCATCATATTAATCTCCCGACAACAAGCTATTTCTTGCGCCGTTTTTATTTTGTTTACTTTACTTTGCATCTTTATCATAAAAATACCAAAAATATTATCCTATCATATCTATCAGATCTCACTCTCGTATGTGACCGTGTAGGGATTGACAACCCCTTATCGCGTTGGTTGCGAGGATTTATTTGTTTATGTAGGTGCGAGGGACTCGTGCGTAGCCTCCTACTAGATTGATACCTTGGTTCTCGAAAACTGAGGAAAATACTTACGCTACTTTGCTGCATCACCATTTCCTCTTCGAGGGAAACCAATGCAGTGCTCAAGAGGTAGCAGGATTCTTGGCGCCACTCCCTGTTAGAATGTACTACACCTAGATGTGTGTGGGCACTGGTCGACCGGGATCTAGTTGAGCACTTCATTGCTATGACATAACCAAATGCAAAGCAATGGCTTTTCATGATGATTGATGCTCTTCCCCAAGATAAGCTGGTAAGTTTGACCGTTACCCCGTGGGCCATTTGGTCGGCAAGAAGGAAAGCTATTCATGAAGCTATTTTTCAGAGTCCCCTTGCCACGCATCTGTTTGTGCAACGGTTCATAGCTGATCTGGAGAACATAAAGGCTACAAGAACTACTGCCAGCAAGACTCTGTTGCACCAATAACAAACTCAGGGCTGGAAACCGCCCAATGCATGCACGTTCAGAATCAATGTTGATGGGGGTCTGTCCCACAATGGACCAAGTGGGGTGTCCGCTGCCATATGTCATGACGACAAGTGGCTATACTTGGGAGCATCGGCTATGGTCTTCCTAGGTGTAACGGACCAGCGTGCCTTGAAATGCTAGCCTACCGAGAGGCACAAGCTTTAGCTCAAGACTTACACCTCTGCAGAATCATCATCTCATGCGATAGTAAGACTGTGGTGAATGGCCTAAAGAATGGGTCCTGTGGCAAGAATGGAACCATTGTTCGAGAATTCATAGCTTACTGGCGGCTATTTGATGCATGCGATATCATCTTTGAAGGGATGGACACTAATAAAGAAGCTCAAGGTTTTGGTTAAATGTTCGGTTTCCTTAAACCATGGTCACCACCTGTGACTAGGCAATCCTCATGACCAATTTTTTATTCCTATGAATTACCCCATTAGTCAATATGGTGTCCTTTATCGCTAAAAAAGCACTAGCTTTTTCAACCTTAAGAGAGTAATGCACTAGTTTAATTGTCTAAAAAATGTTAATTGTCTAAAAAAGTTAGTTGTTTGTGCATTTCCACGAGGCATATATATTGTATTAGTGATTTAATATCAATTTTATCACACTAGTCATCAGCCCGTGCTGCTGCACGGGCTAGAAATTTTAGGTGTTGCTTAAATATTTTTATCATTTATTACTTCTGAAAATTTACATTAATAGAAACATATTAAAATTAAGTTCAGGATTACACATTGAAATATACCTCCAAAGCATGAGTGGTAAGCTATACCGAAAAAAATCAAGTTTAGGATTACACATGTGAAATATACCTCCAAAGCATTAGTGGTAAGCTATATGAAAAAAAATAAGTTTAGGATTACACATGTGAAATATACCTCCAAAGCATGTAATATTTGATATTCCTTTAGTAGTAAAAGTCTCTGTGGTCAACATGTATCTAATAGGATCTAATGCATATTTGTATCAAATATTTGTCACGTGATGTTTTCTCTTATTGATATTCAAAATACAGTACATATTATACATGGCATAAATCAATGCTAGTAGGAATGACTAGCTTAACAAATAGAGATGACACCTAGAGCAAAGAAATTGTACATACAATGACCGCTTATTTTTTGAACCATAACTAAAAAATGTTCAACATGCAACATCTTAAGTTATGAATAAATGGAATAACCAAAAGTTCCAGCCAATTGGGTTCGGTTGGTGGACCATGGACTTTATATATGTAATACTACCATTCAAAACAGAAGGCATTAAAATTGATGTTGGAATGTTGAAATAAAAGCACTGTCACAATTCCAATGCAGTCCTACAGACATTACCAACTGAACATCTCTCATCACTAACTACAAAGCCATGTGCAAACTTTCCTCTCAACCCAGATTAGAGGTCGAGTAGTTATGTTTTTATGGGAGAGATACAGGGAGCAAAAGAAGGACCTACATATGGTGTTCATTGACTTAGAGAAGGCCTACGATAAGTTACTGCAAAATGTCATGTGGTGGGCCTTGGAGAAACACAAAGTCCCAGCAGAGTACATGATAACCCACAAGTATAGGGGATCGCAACAGTTTTCGAGGGTAGAGTATTCAACCCAAATTTATTGATTCGACACAAGGGGGGCCAAATAATATTATTAAGTATTAGCAGTTGAGTTGTCAATTCAACCACACCTGGATAACTTAGTATCTGCAGCAAGGTATTTAGTAGCAAAGTAATATGGAAGTAACGGTAACGATAGCAAAAGTAATATTTTTGGGTTTTGTAGTGATTGTAATAGTAGCAACGGAAAAGTAAATAAACGAGGAACAACATGTGAAAAGCTCGTAGGCATTGGATCAATGATGGAGAATTATGCCGGATGCGGTTCATCATGTAAAAGTCATAACATAGGTGAAGGAAATATGCCCTAGAGGCAATAATAAAGTTATTATTTATTTCCTTACATATCATGATAAATGTTTATTATTCATGCTAGAATTGTATTAACTGGAAACATAATACATGTGTGAATACATAGGCAAACAAAGTGTCACTAGTATGCCTCTACTTGACTAGCTCATTAATCAAAGATGGTTATGTTTCCTAACCATGAACAAAGAGTTGTTATTTGATTAACGAGATCACATCATTAGTTGAATGATCTGATTGACATGACCCATTCCATTAGCATAGCACCCGATCGTTTAGTATGTTGCTATTGCTTTTATCCATGACTTATACATGTTCCTTTAACTATGAGATTATGCAACTCCCGTTTACCGTAGGAACACTTTGTGTGCTACCAAACGTCACAACGTAACTGGGTGATTATAAAGGTGCTCTACAGGTGTCTCCGAAAGTACATGTTGGGTTGGCGTATTTCGAGATTAGGGTTTGTCACTCCGATTGTCGGAGAGGTATCTCAGGGCCTTCTCAGTAATGCACATCACATAAGCCTTGCAAGCATTGCAACCAATGAGTTAGTTGCAAGATGATGTATTACGGAACGAGTAAAGAGACTTGCCGGTAACGAGATTGAACTAGGTATTGGATACCGACGATCGAATCTCGGGCAAGTAACATACCGATGACAAAGGGAACAACGTATGTTGTTATGCGGTCTGACCGATAAAGATCTTCGTAGAATACGTAGGAGCCAATATGGGCATCCAGGTCCCGCTATTGGTTATTGACCGGAGACGTGTCTCGGTCATGTCTACATTGTTCTCGAACCGTAGGGTCCGCACGCTTAACGTTACGATGACAGTTATTATGAGTTTATGCATTTTGATGTACCGAAGGAGTTCGGAGTCCCAGATGTGATCACGGGCATGACGAGGAGTCTCGAAATGGTCGAGACGTAAAGAATGATATATTGGAAGCCTATGTTTGGACATCGGATGCATTCCAGGTGAAATCAGGATTTTACCGGAATACCAGGAGGGTTACCGGAACCCCCCGGGAGCATAATGGGCCAACATGGGCCTTGGAGGAGAGGTGAGAGGGCTGCCCTCATGGGCTGCGCGCCTCCCCCCTTCCCCTAGTACTATTAGGACTAGGAGAGGTGGCCGGCCCCCCCTCTCTCTCTCCCCCTTGGAGAATCCTAGTCCAACTAGGATTGGGGGGGGGGGAATCCTACTCCCAGAGGGAGTAGGACTCTCCTGGCGCGCCAGGCTTGGCCGGCCAGCCCCTCCCCCTTGGCTCCTTTATATACAGGGGCAGGGGGCACCCCATAGACACGCAATTGATCATTGAGATCTTTCCTTAGCCGTGTGCGGTGCCCCCTTCCACCAAATTCCACCTCGGTCATATCGTTGCAGTGCTTAGGCGAAGCCCTGTGCCGGTAACATATCAAGATCGTCACCACGCCGTCGTGCTGACGGAACTCTTCCCCGCCGCTTTGCTGGATCGGAGCCCGGGGATCGTCATCGAGCTGAACGTGTGCCAAGAACTCGGAGGTGCCGGAGTAACGGTGCTGTGATCGGTTGGATCGCGAGGAGAACGTACGACTACTTCCTCTATGTTGTGTCAACGCTTCTGCTTCGGTCTACGAGGGTACGTAGACAACACTCTCCCCTCTCGTTGCTATGCATCACCATGATCTTGCGTGTGCGTAGGAATTTTTTTGAAATTACTACGTTCCCCAACAGTGGCATCCGAGCCTAGGTTTTTATGGTTTGATGTTATTTGCACGAGTAGAACACAAGTGAGTTGTGGACGATACAAGTCATACTGCCTACCAGCATGTCATACAGGTGGTGTTCAGCAAGTGAGTTGTGGACGAGACGATCCGGACAAACCTTACGCGTACTCTTACGCGAGACCGGTTCCCTCGACGTGCTTTGCACATAGATGGCTTGCGGAAGACTGTCTCTCCAACTTTAGTTGAACCGAGTGTGGCTACGCCCGGTCCTTGAGAAGGTT
Organism: Aegilops umbellulata; assembly: GCA_032464435.1. Classification (NCBI taxonomy): domain Eukaryota; kingdom Viridiplantae; phylum Streptophyta; class Magnoliopsida; order Poales; family Poaceae; genus Aegilops; species Aegilops umbellulata. The sequence continues at coordinate 69,174,043 of CP136060.1, read as the reverse complement.
AAAACGGAGTCTATTTGACAAACTATCGTTGTGGTTTTGATGCGTAGGTAAGATGAGTTCTTGCTTAAGCCCGTAGCAGCCACGTAAAACTTGCAACAACAAAGTAGAGGACGTCTAACTTGTTTTTGCAGGGCATGTTGTGATGTGATATGGTCAAGACATGATGCTAAATTTTATTGTATGAGATGATCATGTTTTGTAACCGAGTTATCGGCAACTGGCAGGAGCCATATGGTTGTCGCTTTATTGTATGCAATGCAATCGCGATGTAATGCTTTACTTTATTACTAAGCGGTAGTGATAGTCGTGGAAGCATAAGATTGGCGAGACGACAACGATGCTGCGATGAAGATCAAGGTGTCGCGCCGGTGACGATGGTGATCATGACGGTGCTTCGAAGATGGAGATCACAAGCACGAGATGATGATGGCCATATCATATCACTTATATTGATTGCATGTGATGTTTATCTTTTATGCATCTTATCTTGCTTTGTTTGACGGTAGCATTATAAGATGATCTCTCACTAATTATCAAGAAGTGTTCTCCCTGAGTATGCACCGTTGCGAAAGTTCTTCGTGCTGAGACACCACGTGATGATCGGGTGTGATAGGCTCTACGTTCAAATACAACGGGTGCAAAACAGTTGCACACGCGGAATACTCAGGTTTAACTTGACGAGCCTAGCATATAACAGATATGGCCTCGGAACACGGAGACCGAAAGGTCGAGCGTGAATCATATAGTAGATATGATCAACATAGTGATGTTCACCATTGAAACTACTCCATCTCACGTGATGATCGGACATGGTTTAGTTGATTTGGATCACGTGATCACTTAGAGGATTAGAGGGATGTCTATCTAAGTGGGAGTTCTTAAGTAATATGATTAATTGAACTTAAATTTATCATGAACTTAGTACCTGATAGTATCTTGCTTGTCTATGTTGTGTAGATAGATGGCTCGTGCTGTTGTTCCGTTGAATTTTAATGCGTTCCTTGAGAAAGCAAAGTTGAAAGATGATGGTAGCAATTACACGGACTGGGTCCGTAACTTGAGGATTATCCTCATTGCTGCACAGAAGAATTACGTCCTGGAAGCACCGCTAGGTGCCAGGCCTGGTGCAAGAGCTACGCCAGATGTTGTGAACGTCTGGCAAAGCAAAGCTGATGACTACTCTATAGTTCAGTGTGCCATGCTTTACGGCTTAGAACCGGGACTTCAACGATGTTTTGAACACCATGGAGCATATGAGATGTTCCAGGAGTTGAAGTTAATATTTCAAGCAAATGCCCGGATTGAGAGATATGAAGTCTCCAATAAGTTCTATAGCTGTAAGATGGAGGAGAACGGTTCTGTCAGTGAGCATATACTCAGAATGTCTGGGTATAACAATCACTTGATTCAACTGGGAGTTAATCTTCCGGATGATTGCGTCATTGACAGAATTCTCCAATCACTGCCACCAAGCTACAAGAGCTTCGTGATGAACTATAATATGCAAGGGATGACCAAAACTATGCCCGAGCTCTTCGCGATGCTGAAAGCCGCGGAGGTAGAAATCAAAAAGGAGCATCAAGTGTTGATGGTTAACAAAACCACTAGTTTCAAGAAAAAGGGCAAAGGCAAGAAAAAGGGGAACTTAAAAAAGAACAGCAAGCAAGTTGCTAATCAAGAGAAGAAACCCAAGTCTGGACCTAAGCCTGAAACTGAGTGCTTCTATTGCAAGCAGACTGGTCACTGGAAGTGGAACTGCCCCAAGTATTTGGCGGATAAGAAGGATGGCAAGGTTAACAAAGGTATATATGATATACATGTTATTGATGTATACCTTACTAATTCTCGCAGTAGCACCTGGGTATTTGATACTGGTTCTGTTGCTAATATTTGCAACTCAAAACAGGGGCTACGGATTAAGCGAAGATTGGCTAAGGACGAGGTGATGATGCGCGTGGGAAATGGTTCCAAAGTCGATGTGATCGCGGTCGGCACGCTACCTCTACATCTACCTTCGGGATTAATATTAGATCTAAATAATTGTTATTTAGTACCAGCGTTGAGCATGAACATTATATCTGGATCTTGTTTGATGCGAGACGGTTATTCATTTAAATCAGAGAATAATGGTTGTTCTATTTATATGAGTAATAATGGTCATGCACCATTAAAGAATGGTTTGTTCTTACTTAATCTCGATAGTAGTGATACACATATTCATAATGTCGAAGCCAAAAGATGCAGAGTTGATAATGATAGTGCAACTTATTTGTGGCACTGCCGTTTAGGTCATATCGGTGTAAAACGCATGAAGAAACTCCATACTGATGGACTTTTGGAGTCACTTGATTATGAATCACTTGGCACTTGCGAACCGTGCCTTATGGGCAAGATGACTAAAACACCGTTCTCCGGTACTATGGAGAGAGCAACAGATTTATTGGAAATCATACATACTGATGTATGTGGTCCAATGAATGTTGAGGCTCGTGGCGGATATCATTATTTTATCACCTTCACTGATGATTTAAGCAGATATGGGTATATCTACTTAATGAAACACAAGTCTGAAACATTTGAAAAGTTCAAAGAATTTCAGAGTGAAGTGGAAAATCATCGTAACAAGAAAATAAAGTTTCTACGATCTGATCGTGGAGGAGAATATTTGAGTTACGAGTTTGGTCTACATTTGAAACAATGCGGAATAGTTTCGCAACTCACGCCACCCGGAACACCACAACGTAATGGTGTGTCCGAACGTCGTAATCGTACTTTATTGGATATGGTGCGATCTATGATGTCTCTTACCGATTTACCGCTATCTTTTTGGGGTTATGCTTTAGAGACGGCCGCATTCACGTTAAATAGGGCACCATCAAAATCCGTTGAGACGACGCCTTATGAACTGTGGTTTGGCAAGAAACCAAAGTTGTCGTTTCTTAAAGTTTGGGGCTGCGATGCTTATGTGAAAAAGCTTCAACCTGATAAGCTCGAACCCAAATCGGAAAAATATGTCTTCATAGGATACCCAAAGGAGACTGTTGGGTATACCTTCTATCACAGATCCGAAGGCAAAAATTTTGTTGCTAAAGTCAGAAACTTTCTAGAGAAGGAGTTTCTCTCGAAAGAAGTGAGTGGGAGGAAAGTAGAACTTGATGAGATAACTGTATCTACTCCCTTATTGAGAAGTAGTACGTCACAGAAATCAGTTTCTGTGACACCTACACCAAATAGGGAGGAAGCTAATGATAATGATCATGAAACTTCAGATCAAGTTTCTACTGAACTTCGTAGATCAACCAGAGTAAGATCCGCACCAGAGTGGTACGGTAATCCTATTTTGGAAGTCATGTTACTAGACCATGATGAACCTACGAACTATGAAGAAGCGATGGTGAGCCCAGATTCCGCAAAGTGGCTTGAGGCCATGAAATCTGAGATGGGATCCATGTATGAGAACAAAGTGTGGACTTTGGTTGACTTGCCCGATGATCGGCAAGCAATTGAGAATAAATGGATTTTTAAGAAGAAGACTGACGCTGATGGTAATGTTACTGTCTATAAAGCTCGACTTGTTGCAAAAGGTTTTCGACAAGTTCAAGGGATTGACTACGATGAGACTTTCTCACCCGTAGCGATGCTTAAGTCTGTCCGAATCATGTTAGCAGTTGCCGCATTTTATGATTATGAAATTTGGCAAATGGATGTCAAAACTGCATTCCTGAATGGATTTCTGGAAGAAGAGTTGTATATGATGCAACCAGAAGGTTTTGTCGATCCAAAGGGAGCTAACAAAGTGTGCAAGCTCCAGCGATCCATTTATGGACTGGTGTAAGCCTCTCGGAGTTGGAATAAACGCTTTGATAGTGTGATCAAAGCATTTGGTTTTATACAGACTTTTGGAGAAGCCTGTATTTACAAGAAAGTGAGTGGGAGCTCTATAGCATTTCTGATATTATATGTGGATGACATATTACTGATCGAAAATAATATAGAATTTCTGGATAGCATAAAGGGATACTTGAATAAGAGTTTTTCAATGAAAGACCTCGGTGAAGCTGCTTACATATTGGGCATTAAGATCTATAGAGATAGATCAAGACGCTTAATAGGACTTTCACAAAGCACATACCTTGACAAAGTTTTGAAGAAGTTCAAAATGGATCAGGCAAAGAAAGGGTTCTTGCCTGTGTTACAAGGTGTGAAGTTGAGTAAGACTCAATGCCCGACCACCGCAGAAGATAGAGAGAAAATGAAAAATGTTCCCTATGCTTCAGCCATAGGCTCTATCATGTATGCAATGCTGTGTACCAGACCTGATGTGTGCCTTGCTGTAAGTTTAGCAGGTAGGTACCAAAGTAATCCAGGAGTGGATCACTGGACAGCGGTCAAGAACATCCTTAAGTACTTGAGAAGGACTAAGGATATGTTTCTCATTTATGGAGGTGACAAAGAGCTCGTCGTAAACGGTTACGTCGATGCAAGCTTTGACACTGATCTGGACGATTCTAAATCGCAAACCGGATACGTATTTACATTAAACGGTGGAGCTGTCAGTTGGTGCAGTTCTAAACAAAGCGTCGTGGCGGGATCTACATGTGAAGCTGAGTACATAGCCGCTTCAGAAGCAGCTAATGAAGGAGTCTGGATGAAGGAGTTCATATCCGATCTAGGTGTTGTACCTAGCATATCGGGTCCAATGAAAATCTTTTGTGACAATACTGGTGCAATTGCCTTGGCAAAGGAATCCAGATTTCACAAAAGAACCAAACACATCAAAAGACGCTTCAACTCCATCCGGGATTTGGTCCAGGTGGGAGACATAGAGATATGCAAGATACATACGGATCTGAATGTTGCAGACCCGTTGACTAAGCCTCTTCCACGAGCAAAACATGATCAGCACCAAGACTCCATGGGTGTTAGAATCATTACTTTGTAATCTAGATTATTGACTCTAGTGCAAGTGGGAGACTGAAGGAAATATGCCCTAGAGGCAATAATAAAGTTATTATTTATTTCCTTACATATCATGATAAATGTTTATTATTCATGCTAGAATTGTATTAACTGGAAACATAATACATGTGTGAATACATAGGCAAACAGAGTGTCACTAGTATGCCTCTACTTGACTAGCTCATTAATCAAAGATGGTTATGTTTCCTAACCATGAACAAAGAGTTGTTATTTGATTAACGAGATCACATCATTAGTTGAATGATCTGATTGACATGACCCATTCCATTAGCATAGCACCCGATCGTTTAGTATGTTGCTATTGCTTTTATCCATGACTTATACATGTTCCTTTAACTATGAGATTATGCAACTCCCGTTTACCGTAGGAACACTTTGTGTGCTACCAAACGTCACAACGTAACTGGGTGATTATAAAGGTGCTCTACAGGTGTCTCCGAAAGTACATGTTGGGTTGGCGTATTTCGAGATTAGGGTTTGTCACTCCGATTGTCGGAGAGGTATCTCAGGGCCTTCTCAGTAATGCACATCACATAAGCCTTGCAAGCATTGCAACCAATGAGTTAGTTGAAAGATGATGTATTACGGAACGAGTAAAGAGACTTGCCGGTAACGAGATTGAACTAGGTATTGGATACCGACGATCGAATCTCGGGCAAGTAACATACCGATGACAAAGGGAACAACGTATGTTGTTATGCGGTCTGACCGATAAAGATCTTCGTAGAATATGTAGGAGCCAATATGGGCATCCAGGTCCCGCTATTGGTTATTGACCGGAGACATGTCTCGGTCATGTCTACATTGTTCTCGAACCATAGGGTCCGCACGCATAACGTTACGATGACAGTTATTATGAGTTTATGCATTTTGATGTACCGAAGGAGTTCGGAGTCCCAGATGTGATCACGGGCATGACGAGGAGTCTCGAAATGGTCGAGACGTAAAGAATGATATATTGGAAGCCTATGTTTGGACATCGGATGCATTCCAGGTGAAATCAGGATTTTACCGGAATACCGGGAGGGTTACCGGAACCCCCCGGGAGCATAATGGGCCAACATGGGCCTTGGAGGAGAGGTGAGAGGGCTGCCCTCATGGGCTGCGCGCCTCCCCCCTTCCCCTAGTCCTATTAGGACTAGAAGAGGTGGCCGGCCCCCTCTCTCTCTCTCCCCCTTGGAGAATCCTAGTCCAACTAGGATTGGGGGGGGGGGAATCCTACTCCCAGAGGGAGTAGGACTCTCCTGGCGCGCCAGGCTTGGCCGGCCAGCCCCTCCCCCTTGGATCCTTTATATACAGGGGCAGGGGGCACCCCATAGACACACAATTGATCATTGAGATCTTTCCTTAGCCGTGTGCGGTGCCCCGTTCCACCAAATTCCACCTCGGTCATATCGTTGTAGTGCTTAGGCGAAGCCCTGTGCCGGTAACACATCAAGATCGTCACCACGCCGTCGTGCTGACGGAACTCTTCCCCGACGCTTTGCTGGATCGGAGCCCGGGGATCGTCATCGAGCTGAACGTGTGCCAAGAACTCGGAGGTGCCGGAGTAACGGTGCTGTGATCGGTTGGATCGCGAGGAGAATGTATGACTACTTCCTCTACGTTGTGTCAACGCTTCCGCTTCGGTCTACGAGGGTATGTAGACAACACTCTCCCCTCTCGTTGCTATGCATCACCATGATCTTGCGTGTGCTTAGGAAATTTTTTGAAATTACTACGTTCCCCAACAATAGGGTGACACAGAACTAGCTCCAATTCATCAATGTAATGTAGGCATGTATTCCGAATATAGTCATACGTGCTTATGGAAAAGAACTTGCATGACATCTTTTGTCCTACCCACCCATGGCAGCGGGGTCCTCATGGAAACTAAGGGATATTAAGGCCTCCTTTTAATAGAGTACTGGACCAAAGCATTAACACATAGTGAATACATGAACTCCTCAAACTACGGTCATCACCAGGAGTGGTCCCGATTATTGTCACTTCGGGGTTGCCGGATCATAACACATAGTAGGTGACTATAGACTTGCAAGATAGGATCAAGAACTCACATATATTCAGGAAAACATAATAGGTTCGGATCTGAAATCATGGCACTCGGGCCCTAGTGACAAGCATTAAGCATAGCAAAGTCATAGCAACACCAATCTCAGAACATAGTGGATACTAGGGATCAAACCCTAACAAAACTAACTCGATTACATGATAAATGTCATCCAACCCATCACCATCCAGCAAGCCTACGATGGAATTACTCACGCATAGATGGTGACGGAGGATGGTTGATGATGACGATGGAGACGAATCCCCCTCTCTGGAGCCCCGAACGGACTCCGGATCAGCCCTCCCGAGAGGTTTTAGGGCTTGGCGGCGGCTCCGTATCGTAAACAAAATAAAAACGACGCAAGAAGTAGCTTGTTGTCGGGAGATTAATATGATGAATATTGTCGGATTTAGGGTTCCGGCAGACCCTTGAGGTTTGAACACTGGGGTGCACGTGGAGATCTCTCCCCTACCGTCCTACGTCTGATCTCCTCGCGTGATCTAAGCTGGAAACGATGAACAACACAAGAGACACGAGATTTATACTGGTTTGGGCCACCGTGGTGGTGTAATACCCTACTCCAGTGTGTGGTATGGTGGATTGCCTCAGGGGCTGATGATGAACAGTACAGAGGAAGAATAGCCTCACGAGGGGTGTTCTTGAGCTGGTGCGGTGTGTTCTACTTGGTATAGATCTTTCTTTCTCTACCAGCTCGTTGGGTCTCTCTACTCTGTGGTGGCTAGCTCTATTTATAGAGGCCCTGGGCCTCTTCCCAAATAATGAGAGGGAAGGGCGCCAACAATTGGCCATTTTGAAGGGGAACATCTAGTACAAGTTATCCTGACCAAAGGTGGTCTTCGGCTGCCAAAAGCACTGGTGATGACGCTGTCTTGGGCTCCACGGTGACCTCCGTCCTGCCGTTCGGCTGGTCTTGGTCTCGTTGCACCGGAATGGTAACCTTTGCCTGATGCCTCGGTCTGTGCTTTCCCCCTTTGCACCGAAAGGGAAACAAGGACACTGCGCAGGCCATCGCCCGCCTGGTCTTGATTCGTCATGGCTTGCGTCATGGGCTCCTAGCGAGGTACCCCTGCCTTGATCTCTCTGCCTCCTGGCGAGCCTGCCTGATGAGGCTTCTTATGAGGAAGCTTCCTGTCGTCCACCCCGCGAGGCTTGGCCCCTCGCGAGGGTCTTGAGCTTGAGCTGATGAAGATGGGCTGCGCTGGGCCCCCACTTGAGCCACGCCGCAGGCCACAGGCAGGCAAGTCTGGGGACCCCCGTTCCCAGAACGCCGACAGTAGCCCCCAGGCCCAAGGCGCGCGCGGGCTTGGCTTAGCAGAGAAGCGTAGGGGCAAGCGCGAAGCGCCGCGGGCCCCAATAGCCTGTGGCCTTGGGCGCCGCGTGGCGATTGATTGGACGTGGGCGTCTGCGCTTCCCCACGGCGCCTAGTTACGCGCCCGGCTAAGCGGACCCGTAGTTGCACACAGTTGTTCCTCCTTTCCGCTGCTCGCTCGCCTCCCGTCTTTCCTTCTTCTTTGAGCTCCAACCTCCGCCGCCAATCCGGCTCGAGTTCTTCCCTTTCTTCACCGCCATGGCGCCGACGAAGAAAGGAAAGGGAAAGAAGCCCGCGCCTTCGCCCCGCACACCTCTGATGGTGGCTCCCGCCGTTGATCGGTCGATCATACTCAATCCAGAAGCTTTGGACAAGATCCGCTCCGCCCTTGCCACTATCTTCAACGAGTGCGGCAGGACCTCAGTTTGGCCTGCATCCCATGCCTACCTTGTTAGGATTGCCACAGAGGTCCGATTCTTCGCGTGATGCCCTATGGGCGGGTCTGGTTCCCCCCTTTTCCGCCTTCTTCAATGCTATGCTCTCCCATTATCAGATCCACATGATGCACCTCGGGCCGGAGTCCATTACCCTTCTGGCTGTCTTTGCTTTCATTTGCGAGGCGATGATAGGCATCCCTCCTTCCGTTGCCATGATGCGCCACTTCTTCTCTTTGCGCCTGAGCGGCCCCACTCAGTGCTCAGGGTGTTTGAGCTTCTTTGCCGTGCTAGAGACTGCTGCTTCAGGGATTGACTTCGGCCTTCCTCCTCCTCAGGCTAGGTTCAGAGAGCGGTGGCTGTATGTGGACGTCGGAGTGCCCAACCCTCTGCTCTCGCACCCGACCTCGCCTGCTATTCCCCATCCGGGTTGGGACCATGAGACGCTCGCGAGCCCCCGGCTCCCCTTCGTCTGGCGCCGCTTTCAGAGTTTGAGGGCGCTCAATGTGTCAGCACCCAAGGTGGTGAAGGAGTTCCTCCAATGCCGCATTGCCCCACTCCAGCGCCACTCTCGCCGGATGTGGGACTTTGCGGGGCGCACAGACCGCATGCGACTTCAGGAGGAGGACTTGGCGCCTGAAGTGCTGCGGACGGTCAGGGTCTTGACTGGCGATCCTTCCCCAGGAAGCCTACGGAGTGGTGGTATCCTCTTGTATCTTGGCTCTGGCAGGGCCGATTTTGTGAGGCAGATGCCCAGCTTCGACGAGTGGGGGCTGCGCCCGGCTGGCCTCACGGGGCCCCGCGAGAACCTAGCCGCCGTGGTTGCTCCCCCTGTCGCCCACAGTGATTCCTCCTAAGGCGATAGAACGGGGAGACAAGAACCGGCGGGAGTTGAGGCGACTGATGTTGAGGTGCCGACGCCGCGAGAAGAGAAGGCGGCGTCTCCCGAGGCCCGCCCTGGGGCGGTGGCAGATGCGGAGTTGCGGCCTATGGTTCCTGAGGCCGGGGCTCCCGAGGCCCCAGCCGCTCCTCGCGAGGCGACGCCTGACGGCGCCCCCCAGGCAGACTCCTCCGGCGCTGATCATCTTGGCGCTTCTCCCACGCCACAGGCCGACTCCTGCGCCGCACGCTTGGGTTGGTTCCGCGTAGACTTCGAGGCCCTCCGCAAGAGGAAGGAGGCTGTCGGTGTCAAAACCGGCGGATCTCGGGTAGGGGGTCCCGAACTGTGCGTCAAGGTCGGATGGTAACAGGAGACAAGGGACACTTTATTTTACCCAGGGTCGGGCCCTCTTGATGGAGGTAAAACCCTACTCCTGCTAGATTAATATTGATGATATGGGTAGTACAAGAGTAGATCTACCACGAGATCAAGAAGGCTAAACCCTAGAAGCTAGCCTATGGGTATGATTGTGTATGATGATGGTTGTCCTACGGACTAAAACCCTCCGGTTTATATAGACATCGGATAGGGTTAGGGTTACACAGAGTCGGTTACATTGGTAGGAGATCTCGAATATCCGCACGCCTAGCTTGCCTTCCACACCAAGAAAAGATCCTTCCGGACACGGGACGAAGTCTTCAATCTTGTATCTTCATAGTCCTGGAGTCCGGCTGAAGGTATAGTCCGGCTATCCGAACACCCCCTAATCCAGGACTCCCTCAGTAGCCCCTGAACCAGGCTTCAATGACGACGAGTGCGGCGCGCAAATTGTCTTCGGCATTGCAAGGCGGGTTCCTCCTCCAAGTTCTTCAAGAAGATTACAAACACCAAAAATAGTGTCCGGCTCTGCAAAATAAGTTTCCACGTATTGCCATATGGAGAACAATATTAACACAAATCAAATCTGCTGACGTATTCCGCAGTGCGTCATAACACTGCGACCAAGCCCTCTGTATAAATTATTTTCATTGTTCCACCTTAGCGCGTTTAGCGAGGCGGTTTCCTTGGCACGTCTTGTCAAAGCAGAGATCGTGTGCCCCTTTTAACGGGATTCTCATTAATACGGACGTGGGTAACCCAACCGCACCATTTACCATGGCGCTTGAGAGGCAAGTGAGTTTTATTAGGTAGGTGGGGACGCACAACCGCATCAGCCTATATAAGGGGATAAGGATCCACCTTTTTTACCTACGCCTTCTTCCTCCTTTGCCCATCCATCTCTCGCGTACTCAAGCTCTAGCGCCCAAGTCCGCTCTTCCTTCCTCAACCTTCTCCAGCAATGTCCGGAGCGGGAGGCAAGTGGATGGTCTCCTCCGTTACGGAGTCTCAAATCAAAAAGCTCAGGAAGGCCGGATATCTGTCCAAGGACATCCCGCATCGACTTCCTGAGGAGGGGCAGCTTCTTCCTACCCCAAGGCCCCATGAGAGGGTAGTTTTTCTTCCCCACTTCCTCCGCGGACTGGGTTTTCCACTCCACCCCTTTGTCCGGGGGCTCATGTTCTACTACGGCCTGGATTTCCACGATCTAGCCCCGAACTTTGTCCTCAACGTCTAGGCGTTTATCGTCGTGTGTGAGGCCTTTCTCCGCATCCGCCCCCACTTCGGCCTCTGGCTCAAGACCTTTAACGTCAAGCCCAAGGTGGTGTCCGGCACCCAAGCGGAGTGCGGAGGCGCTATGGTTGGCAAGATAGCCAACGTCCTCTGGTTCGATGGCTCCCTTGTGGAGTCCCTAAAGAGGTGGCAAGCTGGGTGGTTTTACATCACCGAGCCACGCGATTCGAAATGGGTCGCAACCCCTGAGTTTCGATCCGGACCCCCCACGCGGCTTATGTCCTGGAAAGAGACGGGCCTGTCATGGGGCAACGAAAAAGAAGTGACCGGATTGCAAACTTGCATCCAGTCCCTGGTGAACAAGCCAATCCGGCTTGTCAATATAGTCCAGGTTATGCTCGTCCGCCGGATCCTCCCGTGCCAACAACGGGATTTTACTTTGTGGGAGTTCGACCCGGCGCAGCACCAAACCCTCAGCAAGCTCTTCGACACGACGTATGAAGACGTCTGGAAGGTGCTGACAAAAGGCGCCGAGTGCCCCACATCCGCTTCCGAGGATCGCGGATACAGCTCGCAGCGCGACGCTCGCGAGGTAAGCTATCTATACCCTTGACAGGTTCGTTAAGCTTTTCTTCATAGATTGACTCCATGCGGGATCCAAACTCCCTTTACCTTCGACAGGCGTGGCTGAAGATAGCCAGACCAATCAACTGTCCGGCTCCTCTGCCCGAAGACCCAGCCCCAGCTCTCCTAGAGAAGCTGCTGGCCCCGGCGCCTTATGTGGTGCCGGAGAAGAAGGTCAAGAAGAAGAAAACCACCGGGACTCGAAAGAGTTCCCGCAACATGGTGGTGTCGAGCTCGTCATCTGACGAGTCTGCGACGCCCTCCACTCGTGAAAACGAGGAGGAGGAGCAAGGAAGCTCTCCCCCCCTAGTGAGGGGAGAAAAGAAGAAGGCCACCCCCACAGGGGAGGCCGAGGGGTCGAGGAAAAGGAAGACCCCTCCGCCGGACTACTCCCACGACGCCGAAGAGGGCGGAAAGGAGTGGCCGGACAGAACCAAGCATCCGGCGATATCGTAAGTGTTTTTCATACCAGAGTAACTCATGATATTTTCCAATGCGCGGCTTTCCCTAATGTCGAGCGTAATTTGTGCAGCCCGCCCCGGGACGGACTCGACGATTCGTCGAGCGGCTGCCTGAATTCGTCGGACATGAACTCTGTTCCGCCCGCAGTCTCCCCCAGCGGGGCGGACGACTCCGAAGTGGCGCCTCACCAAACAGGGCACGGGGAGATGGTCTTAGAGGAGCCGCAAGGCAATCCTCAGGACCCCAGGAGTAAAGGGGACGAAACCCCCCAGGGCTCCAAGTCCGGCTTTGTGCCGGACACCGCGCCGGACTCAACAGTCCAGGTCCGCGGTGGGCGAACTCCTACCAAGAGGAGTGAGCCGTCTGAGCCGGCGACCTCTGTCCAACCAGAGGCGCTGGACAATCTGCTGGAGGTGCTTGAGGGCGCCACCATCGACGAGGAGCACCGTACTGTTATGAGTACGTTAATCCAAAGGGTTCAGTCCGCCAAGAGCGGACTGACTGAAGCTTGTGCTAGCCTTCTAACAGGCTTCCAGGTAAACAGAAATGTGTTAAATTATTTACCGCATAGACAGTAGACCCTTATGCTTTGTTCGGTGTTCGGAAAGAAAAACCGAATAGAGGATCTAGTAATTTTCGCAGGAGTCTAACAAAAAAAGGTCAAATATGCGTATGCAGGCTTCGCTGTTGTCCACCGCTGCACTGACTACGCAGGTGGAAGTCCTTAAGAAGGACCTCGGGCGGTCCGAGCAAGAGCTCGGCCTTGCCAAACGGCAGCTCGAGGAGAAAGAAGGTAAGAAATACCCTTAAAAAAGGTGCCTATAGAGAGGCTTGATTGCAAAAAGAAATAACAGGATTGTACTGCTTATTGTAGGGGCCACAACCGAGGTGGCCACCCTTAAGCAGGCGCTTGCGGAGGCCGAAAAGAAAACGGCCGAGGAGCGCACCGAGCGGGAAAGGCTTGGGGTCCAGGTCAGCGAGGTGCAGCAAGAGCTGCAAGCTCTCATGAAAAAACATTAGGGTTTGGAGCTTGAGGCGAAAGCGCAAGCATCCGAGCTCGCGTCGGCCATTGAGACCACCAAGAACGCCAAGGCCGAAGCCCAAAAGGCCCTCCAAGAGTTGGAGGAGGTAAAGAAGATAGCAGCGGGTAAGGCATTCTTAATGCAAAGTAAGAATATAAAAGTAAACTACCTATTACTTACCCGAATCCGGAGTTCTCCAGGGGCGTTCTTCGACCTTCCCCGCAGCACATCCGACGCCGCCGCGCTCTACCGAGCTGAAGAGGGCGGCTCGACGGAGAGTGTGTTCTAGTCTCAGTATTCTGAGGCCGGACACCCTGTGCCCTTGAGCGATCAGCTGAAATAGCTGGTCGAGCTCCACAAGGCGGCCGAACAGGCCATGAAGGGCTTACTAGTTCGGCTGTGGCCTGGAGAGGCCCTACTTGGGAGCTATTTCGGGCTAGTGCGGCGGCTGGTGGAAGCCTCCCCACGGCTTGAGGTCCTCAAGCGCTCCGCCTGCATTGAAGGTGCCCGGAGGGCCATTACCCGTGTAAGGGTACACTGGGGCAAGCTGGACGGAGAAAAGCTGGTGAAGGACGGGCCGCCGGTGGGGAAGGAGCATCGCAAGCCCGAGAACTACTACAAGGAAGTTCTTGCTAGAGCTCGCCTTGTCGCGGATGAATGTACTAGAGATGTAATATTTGAATGAACTCGCTCGTTTGTATCCTGTGCGCTGAAAACTTTTTCATATGCGCTAAGCAATGCTTACTGAATTTAAAATATTATTTTCTGTGCGGCTGTTTATCAAAAATTGAGAGATGGCGAGTCGTCGGCTTCTGCCCCCATGCCACTAGTGCTGGGGTGTTCGGGATAAACCTGAGGGCTCTTGTTCCCATAGTTGGGTCCTTCGAGGGAGGCGCTCAGCACAACGAACTAGGCAATCGGACTATAATGCTTGAACACTCTCACTTAGCCATAGAACGTTATAATTTTAAATTTCGGCGAAGCCCCTAGTTCGGAAGGCCGAATTCGGGGCGCTATCCACGTCTTTGGCCGGACATAACCATCTCCTCGCTCGAAGCGGCATAAGCCTTTAAGGACTCGAAAAACCTCTCGAACAGCGACCGGTCTCACGCCTTATCATGACAGTCTGTTTTAGCTTTCTCCACTGAGGTGCTCAACCCACCTGAACAGGGGCACAATCGCAGTGGTTCTCCTAGTGCTACCTTAGCCGATATAGCGGAACGTAAGGCACCAAAACATAGGAGTCGGGCAAACCCAACATGTGACCAAAATCATGACTCGGAGCCGATGCATATAGTGCTATAAGTTCGGGGTGCCACACTTGTGAAAGTGTACGGACTTCTCACACCAGATAAAAAGGGTAATAAAGCCCCTGGCGTGCTTCGCCGTACCATGTTGTACGGGTGCGATCATGTTGTTTAATAAACATATATATAAAAAGATGATAATGCAAAAAATAGACAAAAGGCTATGCATTGTTTATAAAGTGGCTGTTTATCAAAGCCGAACGATACAAGTGGTGCGATAAGCAAAAGAGATACTAGACTATTTAACATGTCCTGACCAGGCGCATGCCGCGGAATTTAGAAACAGATATATCGCTCGAAATAGAGACCACCTGAGAGTTCCGTAATGCGGCGTAGCTTTGTCTGCTTTCCTGGGTCTTGCATCGTCTATGCGGCAGCAAGGCCGAACAGGTTATCCAGAGTATGGAGTCCTGAAAGTAAAAAAGAAAAATTTGGCAGCCCCTAGTACGTTTAACGCCGTATTGTAGGCATGCTGTTAATGTGCACCTCCCCCTATGCCCATGGAATTTTAAGGGCGTAATTGTGTGCCCTAGGTACTAGCTCTGCTATGCTGCGATGGCTGGGGTTGGGGCCGTATTGCTACGCTTGTTCTGAACGTGCCAAACGGTCTTGTTGCAGGTTACTCCGGGCGCGCTTTGCATTGTCCGGCTTTTTAACGGCCGGACTGGAAAGTTGCCTTAAAAGGCTACTTTGTACTTCTGCCGTGTGCTGCTCCGTACAGATGGAGCGTTCGGTGTTTCCGCTGACCGTAATTACTCCTCGAGGGCGTGGCATCTTGAGCTTGAGGTACGCGTAGTGCGGCACCGCATTGAATTTAGCGAATGCGGTTCGTCCGAGCAGGGCATGATAGCCGCTGCGGAACGGGACTATATCGAAGATTAACTCTTCGCTTCGGAAGTTATCCGGAGATCCGAAGACCACATCAAGTGTTATCGAGCCTGTGCAACTGGCCTCTACACCTGGGATGACGCCTTTAAAGGTCGTCCTTATGGGCTTGATCCTTGATGGATCTATGCCCGTTTTGCACACTGTATCCTCATAAAGCAGGTTCAGGCTGCTGCCGCCGTCCATGAGGACTCTTGTAAGATGATATCCGTCAACGATTGGGTCAAGAACCAATGCGGCAAAACCGCCATGACGGATGCTAGTGGGGTGGTCCCTTCGATCGAAAGTGATCGGGCAAGAAGACCATGGGTTGAACTTTGGGGCGACTGGCTCCATCGCGTATACGTCCCGTAGCGCACGCTTCCTCTCCCGCTTGGGAATGTGGGTCGCGTATATCATGTTCACCGTCCGCACTTGTGGGGGAAACCCCTTCTGTCCATTGTTGTTCGGCGGCCTGGGCTCCTCCTTGTCGTCGCTATTCAGCCCCTTGTCTTTGTGTTCGGCTCTTAACTTGCCTGCCTGCTTGAACACCCAACAATCCCTGTTGGTGTGATTGGCTGGCCTTTCGGGGGTGCCATGAATCTGGCACGAGCGGTCGAGTATCCGGTCCAAACTAGACGGGCCCTGGGTATTCTTTTTGAATGGCTTTTTCCGCTGACCGGATTTATAGCTTCTGAATCTGGCATTTACTGTCGTATCCTCATTGTTGTCGCTGCTAACGCGGCACTTTTGATTATTTCGACGTGTCCTGCCACTTTTGTCCTTGGTATCCGAATTACCAGTCTTCTTCGATAAGTTGTTACTGCGAGCTAGCCAGCTATCTTCGCCCGCGCAAAAGCGGGTCATGAGTGTCGCGAGGGCTGCCATAGTCTTCGGCTTTTCCTGTCCCAGGTGCCGGGCCAGCCACTCGTCGCGGATGTTATGTTTGAAGGCTGCTAGGGCTTCTGCGTCCAGACAATCGACTATCTGATTTTTCTTTGTTAGGAACCGTGTCCAGAATTGCCTGGCCGATTCTTCTGGCTGCTGAATTATGTGGCTTAGGTCGTCGGCGTCCGGTGGCCGCACATAGGTCCCCTGGAAGTTGTCGAGGAATGTGGCTTCCAGGTCCTCCCAAGAACCGATTGAGTCTGCTGGGAGGCTGTTGAGCTAGTGCCGGGCTGGTCCCTTGAGCTTAAGGGGTAAATATTTGATGGCGTGCAAATCGTCGCCACGTGCCATGTGGATGTGAAGGAGATAATCCTCAATCCATACTGCCGGATCTGTCGTACCATCGTACGACTCGATATTGACAGGTTTGAAACCCTCTGGGGTTTTATGATCCATTACTTCGTCTGTGAAGCATAGTGGGTGTGCAGCGCCCCTGTACTGGGCTATGTCACGACGCAGTTTGGAAGAGCTGTGCCTGTTGTGTTTGGCCCGGCCGAATTTATTGTGTCCGGAGTGAAAATCATCACGTGTCATCGGGCGTCCGCGCGATCCATAGATCGATCTTGTGTGCCTTGCTTTGTCCTCCAGGACGTCTCGCAGATCTGGCTTGTTTTCCCGTGCCTTAGTTGAGCGGCCTCGGGGCATGGTTTGTTTAAAAGTTCGACATGCCTCTCTGTCGCGTCCGCGAGGTGGCCGGTATGCCATGTCATGTGCTTCCTCCTCTGATTGGGGTAGCGGTCTGCGCTTAGCGTAATTTTTGGAGGGGCGCCCGAGTTCATACTCTTCGGCCGCAAGGACTTCAGTCCATCTGTCAGCTAGCAAATCTTGATCAGCTCTAAGCTGTTGCTACTTTTTCTTTAGGCTGTTCGCCGTGGCTAGAAGCCTGCTTGAAAGCGCTCTTGTTCGACGGGGTCTGATGGTACGACGAATTCATCGTCGTCGAGGCTTGCCTCGTCTTCGGAGGGAGGCATGTAGTTATCATCCTCAACCTCTTGCTCTGCTGCTCTCTCATGAGGGCTGGCTTTTCCATCTTCCTGCGCCGAGTCTTGCTGGTTTTGGTGTTCTTCGGCGCTGTCCGGGGTAGTATTATCTCCCGTGCCGGAATCACCGTTTCTGCTGTGGCGGGATTTAGACCAGCGCCGTTGACGCCGGCGTTTTGGCGGTTTTTTCGAGGTGTCGTCCTCCGCTGTTCCATCGCCATCTCCATCCTTTGGAGCGTCCACCATATATATGTCGTATGACGAGGTGGCTGTCCAGTGCCCTACAGGTGCTGGTTCTTGTTCGTCTCCTCCTTCGTCGTCCATACCGTCGAAGTCTTCGGAGCCGAAGTCAAGCATGTCGGTTAAATCATCGACAGTGGCTATTAAGTGGGTGGTGGGTGGGCTTTGAATTTCTTCGTCGTCCGAATCCCAACCTCGCAGGCCATAGTCCAGCCTGGACTCTCCTGATAAAGAAAGAGACTTGACAGAATTCAGGATATCACCAAAAGGTGAGCACTGAAAGATGTCCGCGGCGGTGAACTCCATTACAGGCGCCCAATCAGATTCGATCGGCGGGGGCACGGAAGGCCCGGAGTTCGGAGAAGAGTTCGGCTCCTTGGAGTCATGGGCCATGCGGAGTGCGGGGCTGACGTTCGGCTCGATCTCCTTTAAGAGCGCAGCCCCCGAGGTGACGTCCAACCGTTCATCCTCAAAGGATGCAGCGGGCTCCGAGTCGAGGATCGGGGCCGGAGCGTGTGCGGCCTCCAGGGCACTGTTTGGAGGCAGAGCTATATCATGCCCCTCGGGATAGTGCGGCGCGCTTGGCTGTGGCTCGAACCCGTCGAAGATCAAGTCTCCGCGGATATCTGCCGTGTAGTTTAACCTTCCAAACCTGACTTGATGGCCAGGGGCGTAGCTTTCGATCTGCTCCAGATGACCAAGCGAGTTGGCCCGCAGAGCGAAGCCGCCGAAGACGAAGATTTGTTCGGGGAGGAAAGTCTCACCCTGGACCTCGTCGTTGCTGATGATCAAAAGAGCCATCGGGCCTAAAGGCGACGAAACAGAGGAACTCTCAATGAAAGCACCAATGTCGGTGTCAAAACCGGCGGATCTCGGGTAGGGGGTCCCGAACTGTGCGTCAAGGTCGGATGGTAACAGGAGACAAGGGACACTTTATTTTACCCAGGTTCGGGCCCTCTTGATGGTGGTAAAACCCTACTCCTGCTAGATTAATATTGATGATATGGGTAGTACAAGAGTAGATCTACCACGAGATCAAGAAGGCTAAACCCTAGAAGCTAGCCTATGGGTATGATTGTGTATGATGATGGTTGTCCTACGGACTAAAACCCTCCGGTTTATATAGACACCGGATAGGGTTAGGGTTACACAGAGTCGGTTACATTGGTAGGAGATCTCGAATATCCACACGCCTAACTTGCCTTCCATGACAAGAAAAGATCCTTCCGGACACGGGACGAAGTCTTCAATCTTGTATCTTCATAGTCCTGGAGTCCGGCTGAAGGTATAGTCCGGCTATCCGAACACCACCTAATCCAGGACTCCCTCAGAGGCCTTGGGTGGCAGGGACCGCCCTTGCCGCTTGCTGAAGCGCAGGAAGTACTTCACCATGGACGAGTAAGTCTTCCTCCTTCTCTGCTCATTTACTTTGCTATCCCTGCGACTGATTGTGGCCTTCCAGGCCCTGCTCTACCAAATTCGCTGAGTCGGCCCGGGAGCCGACTCCCCAAGCTTCGCCTTCTTCACTGGCCCTGGGCGCGCCGAGCTTGAGCGGCACCCCTGCCGTCTTTTCTTCACGAGTCCTCCCGGGGCACATCCGGCTTGCCCCGCGCTCCTCCTCTGATCATAGATGGTGAATGGCTGAAGTCTGCCTTTGGTTCCTCCTCCGTGGGTGGACCGACGCCGGGTTGGATCCCCGGAGGGGTCCATTCAGCGATGGCTAGGGCGCCAGCCCCCAGCCCTGCGCCGGGAGGGGGCGTGCTGCCTCGGGGCCCTCCGCATACCTTGGTGGAAGAGGGTGATGCGGAAGACGTGCTCAGGCGCGCTCGGGAGTGTCGCGCCCTTCACGAAGAGTTCCTCCAGGGGGCAGCGGATGTGGTGAGCCGGATCGGGGCAGAGCTCGCTACCGAGGATGCGCGCCTCGAGGCCGAATGTATGCGCCTTGCTGAGGAGAGGCGCAAGTTGAAGGTGGCGATTGCCCTCGGCGTCACCATCATGATCTCGACAACGCGAAGGCTGAGGCGTCGCTGGCGGCCACGCGGGAGGCCTGCTCCCAGGCCGTCGAGGAGGTTCGGGAAGCAGACCGACGGCGCAAGGATGCGGAGGAGCGCGCACGGGAGCTCCAAGCCTGGAGCAACTCCCTGGAGCAGCAAGTGGAACTGGGCCAGGTGGCCCTTGGGTCGATGCAGGGGGCCTCCGTTGACCGGGTGGAGCTTCAGAAGCGCGAGGAGGCGCTGACGCTAGAGGCCGCCGAGCGCAATCTTGACCTTGAACGGTTGGAGACGAGGGAGCGCCTGGTGGCTCAGGCAGAGGACGACGTTGCCGCGCACGAAGCCCAGGTCCAGGAAGAGGTCGACCGCCGCTCGGCAGAAGCTCGCTCGGCCCTCGAGCGCGAACACGAAGCGAGGTTGGGGCTGATCGGGGTCGAGGTTGAGGGCAGGACCGCGTCCCTCAAGGCCAAGCTGGATGAAGTGACGTGGCGTGCGGACTCTTCCGCAGCCGCCCTTGGCGCAACACAGGCGGAGCTGGCCTCTTCCCGGGCTGAGCTGATTCTTCTCCGACAGAGGGTTGATGACGCCGAGGCCATCGCGCAGCGGAACGAGGACGAGATCCGTGAGCGGAGGGTTCTGGAGTATGAGCGTGCTCCCATGCTTCGAACGCTTAGGCAACATTTGTGAAGCTGCCGCTGAGGAGCCGCATGAGGCCAACTATGCCGGCAACCTTCAGTTTTTCACCAGAGTGGTGACGCTTCTGGAGAGCCGCTCCGAGAGGTCCCGTTGGATTGTTGAAGAGAGGAGTCGAGCCTTGCTCGGGCGCGCCTTCTCTCGTGTCTTCAGCTATCTGCAGGAAAGGGACCCCAACTTCGACTTCGACGCTGCCATCGCACCCGTGCCCATAGCCGTCCGGGGCGACCTGGCTCAATGGGTGGAGAACAACATGGACGCCCTCGTCAGGGCCTTTGCGTCTGATGATGACGGCGTGATCGTGGCCGCCGATGAAGGCGGCGTTGTGGACGAGCCTGGCGCTGATGGAGACGCTGGCGGTGGCAGCGACGCCAGTGACGCCTCCGAGGATGCCCCAGAAGATGCGGTGAGTGATATGTCCGACTGATTGCATGTCACTGCTGTTTATCCTGCACGAAGAAGGTTCGGGCTTGGCCCTGAAGAATGTAAGGGCATTTTGGGAGGGGAAGCCCCTCATGTAAAGATTTGCAATCAGTACCCTGGTAAGCATAACGTTGCATGTGAACTTAGCCGCTGGCCCAGTGATGGGTCAGCTGACTTGTGTACCTTGCAACCCGACGAGTCCCGAGCGGGCCTGCGGGGGACGACGTGCCTCGGGTGTCTTGTGATTAACTTGTAGATTCTGTGATGCGAACCTCCGGAGAGGGTGTGGCGACAGCGGTCCCCGGCCGCAGACGTGCCTGGCCCAGCCCGGCTCGCGAGGGGTTCGCGAGTGGGGGGCAGCCGACGCTTACTTTGGATGTAAAGCCGAAACCAGAACATGAGATATTGCTCGAACAAGACTAAACACCCCTCCCCCAAACGCACGCAAGTCTCAATCTCAAATCCAAATCGAAGAACCTTGTCAACAAGGAAGAAGCAAAAAGCAAAAGGCCGCTTCCGGCACCTAGTCTAGTCTTCGACGTCTTCTCACCAGCGCGGAGCTAAGTGTTACCACTGGGTGTGGGCGGGAGCCCCCGAGGCCCGAGGGCGGCTCTCCGGAGACTCCGGGGCGTGTACAGCCCCACTCATTATTACGTGAGAGTGTCACGGGGCGGCGAGCTTCACAGGCACTGGGCCTTCTTCACAGGTACTGGCCTTGCTTCATATCCCCAGACGAGGGCCCCGCCTTGCGCCTCACTCTGCCGCCATTGACGGCGACCGGAAACCAGGACGACGCCAATGGGGTAGAGCGGTCGCCAGCGGTTCCCCCGACGACCACGGGTCCTCTGCCGGGGGCAGGCCCTGGGGCACCTCCCCGACAGAGGGCCTACCTCCTGAGAGCGCCTTGCTCCGACCGCCGCGGGGACGAACCCGAATCTCGGCCCCTCTCCTGCAGCCCCCTGCGCCCTCCTCCTGAGGGATAGGAGGCTGCAACATTGGGGCAGCCATCTGCTGCGGCGACCTGTATCTCCTGCGACCCATGGTTAGCATAAGCTTGCTCCTGAGGGATGAGTGGTACCCGATAGTTGCTGCTGCCGGTGCGGTTGTCGAGGCTCTCTTGGGGCTCCGGAAAGAGCTCAGCCCCTGGCGCCTCCTCGTCCCAGCTTGGCCCGATGAATAACCCATGATCTTCTTCCAGCGCGCGCCCTTGATCCACCATGTGGGGCACATAAGCCTCTAGGGCTTCCGCCCCATGGGCCTCGCCGTAGCGCCCCGCATGCCACGCAATCTGGCCTGGAGAGCCGTCTTGGAGGTGATGGCGCGGTGGCCCGCAGGAGCCGAAGGTCGTGGTGTGCATCCCTTCGCCGGCCTAAGGAGGGGTTGGCGCGACTTGTCGCCCCATGCTGACGGAGGTGTTGGCGCTGGACTGGCCCGGGAGTCCGCTTGAAGTCACGTGAGCGCGCATAACACCGCCGCGCGGCCCGCCCTGAATCTGGGGCAGCAGCTGGACGCAGAAAGGGGGTGCTCCTGAAGCGGCAGCGTCCAGGAGCTCGGCCACTCGCTCCAACAGCATGTCGCGGCCGCCCTCCAGCAAACGGCACTGTAGCAGCTCTCGGGCCACAGTGAGCGTGGCCCTGGAGTTCGCCTGCTCCCGTCGGGTGTACGGCGCTGTGGCCGCGGCGTGGTTTGAGGCCCTTGCTGCGGCCCGCACCTGTCGTGGTGTGAGGACAGGCGGCGTCTGGCCGCGTCGCCCACGCCCCGCAGCGCCCTGCGGAGCGCGGGCTGCCTGAGGCGCAAGGTTGAGGTCGCCTTGAGCCGGCGATACGGCGTGGGCGGGCCACGCCGCCCAGCGGTCGGCGTTGGCAGCCGGGTCGCTTGACATCTGAACGGCGAGGCGACGGAACGCGATGCGGAGGAAGAAGGATTCCGGCGCACCCCTACCTGGTGCACCAAATGTCGGATTTCGGGTTCCGGCAGACCCTTGAGGTTCGAACACTAGGGTGCGCACGGAGATCTCTCCCCTACCGTCCTACGTCCGATCTCCTCGCGTGATCAAAGCTGGAAACGATGAACAACACCAGAGACACGAGATTTATACTGGTTCGGGCCACCGTGGTGGTGTAATACCCTACTCCAGTGTGTGGTGTGATGGATTGCCTTAGGGGCTGGTGATGAACAGTACAGAGGAAGAACATCCTCGCGAAGGGTGTTCTTGAGCTGGTGCGGTGTGTTCTACTTGGTCTAGATCTTTCTTTCTCTACCAGCTCATTGGGTCTCTCTACTCTGTGGTGGCTAGCTCTATTTATAGAGGCCCTGGGCCTCTTCCCAAATAATGAGCTGGAAGGGTGCCAACAATTGGCCATTTTGAAGGGGAACATCTAGTACAAGTTATCCTGACCAAAGGTGGTCTTCGGCTGCCAAAAGCACTGGTGACGACGCCGTCTTGGGCTCCACGGTGACCTTTGTCCTGCCGTTCGGCTGGTCTTGGTCTCGTTGCACCGGAATGGTAACCTTTGCCTGATGCCTCGGTCTGTGCTTGCCCCCTTTGCACCGAAAGGGAAACAAGGACACTGCGCAGGTCGGCTCCCGCCGGGCGCCCGCCTGGTCTTGATTCGTCATGGCTTGCGTCACGGGCTCCTCGCGAGGTACCCCTGCCTTGATCTCTCCGCCTCCTCGCGAGCCCGCCTGACGAGGCTGCCTCTGAGGAAGCTTCCTGTCGTCCGCCCCGCGAGGCTTGTCCCCTCGCGAGGGTCTTGAGCTTGAGCTAATGAAGATGGGCCACACTGGGCCCCCACTTGAGCCGCACCGCAGGCCACAGGCAGGCAAGTCTGGGGACCCGCGTTCCCAGAACGCCGACAAAGATAGACCCCGGGGCCATATGTTTCACTAGTGGCTTCTCTCAAGAGCATAAGTATTTTACGGTGGGTGAACAAATTACTGTTGAGCAATTGAAAGAATTGAGCAAAATTATGAGAATATCTAGTTATGATCATGTATATAGGCATCACGTCCGGGACAAGTAGACCGACTCCTGCCTGCATCTACTACTATTACTCCACACATCGACCGCTATCCAGCATGCATCTAGAGTATTAAGTTCATAAGAACAGAGTAACGCCTTAAGCAAGATGACATGATGTAGAGGGATAAATTCATGCAATATGATAAAAACCCCATCTTGTTATCCTCGATGGAAACAATACAATACGTGCCTTGCTGTCCCTGCTGTCACTGGGAAAGGACACCGCAAGATTGAACCCAAAGCTAAGCACTTCTCCCATTGCAAGAAAGATCAATCTAGTAGGCCAAACCAAACTGATAATTCGAAGAGACTTGCAAAGATAACCAATCATACATAAAATAATTCAGAAGATTCAAATATTGTTCATAGATAAACTTGATCATAAACCCACGATTCATCAGTCTCAACAAACACACCGCAAAAGAAGATTACATCGAATAGATCTCCACGAGAGAGGGGGAGAACATTGTATTGAGATCCAAAAAGAAAGAAGAAGCCATCTAGCTAATAACTATGGACCCGAAGGTCTGAGGTAAACTACTCACACATCATCGGAGAGGCTATGGTGTTGATGTAGAAGCCCTCCATGATCGATGCCCCCTCCGGCGGAGCTCCGGAGCAGGCCAAGATGGGATCTCACGGGTACAGAAGGTTGCGGCGGTGGAATTAGGTTTTTGGCTCTGTATCTGGTAGTTTGGGGGTACGTAGGTATATATAGGAGGAAGGAGTACGTCGGTGGAGCAACATGGGGCCCACGAGGGTGGAGGGCGCGCCCAGGGGGGTAGGCGCGCCCCCTAGCTCGTGGCTTCCTGGTAGCTTTCTTGACGTAGGGTCCAAGTCCTATGGATCATGTTCATTCCGAAAATCATGTTCCCGAAGGTTTCATTCCGTTTGGACTCCGTTTGATATTCTTTTTCTGCGAAACTCTAAAATAGGCAAAAAAACAGCAATTCTGGGTTGGGCCTCCGGTTAATAGGTTAGTCCCAAAAATAATATATAAGCGTATAATAAAGCCCAATAATGTCCAAAACAGAAGATAATATAGCATGGAGCAATCAAAAATTATAGATACGTTGGAGACGTATCAATATCCATTCCTTTCCATGTAAAAAGCAATCTCTCTGCATGGATTCTCTACTCCCCACTTCATGTAGAAGAAAAAGAAGTCAAAAGAGAAACGATTCACCCATCTCAATCGATCTTGAAATCTGGCTACTCAACCATCCCTTCCTCTCCACGTAAAAAACAACAAAAACCAATCTCTCGACATGGATTTTCTACTGCCCCCTCTCTCTATCTACCCCCTTGTGGAAATAAATTCATTTATCTCAATCTAGAACAAGCATTGTGTTATAGATTATCTACTCTTTCTCTCACCTCCTCTCTGTGTCCCTTTCCCTCAATGGAAAATAAATCCATGTCTCTCAAAGTGGAGAAAGCATTGCAGCGTGGATCTAATAATGTCTCCTCTTAGCCCATGCAAATCAAATCCATGTCCATCAAACTGGAGCAAGCAAGTTTGGGCATGGATATGGTATCCTGAAGGACACAGATTCATTTTTTTCTATCATGTCCTTTGACAGTGTTGTTCTCTCCAGGATTCAATCACCACTCTTTTCATGTATAATCTCAGGATACTGCATGGAGATCTGGTCGTAGCACACCTATGCCCATCAGTTGATCTTCACTCTTTAAAAGCTTGTGTTCTTTACTTCAATTACATGTCAAATTTGGTTGCTTTTTTATGTTCCTTTTTACAACCAAACTGCAATCCTATTTGTTTAGTTGACCGGCTTTGTTTTGCTCAAGCTTTGCAAATACAGGTCAAATCTAGGCCGTCATAATTAGGGTCCATGATGTAATTAGTGCTAATTAGTTATATTTAGTTTGCTTTCTTTTCAGCAATTTAAGCTTTAAAACAATTAATTTCATATAATACACTCAGTGGGATTAGCCATGAGAGGGATTCCTAGAAAGTGTAGGTTAGAGTAATTAGGCTATGGTATGCCATTAACCTCAACTAACATGATACTACTTGATGAAGAGGTATTTCTTATCAGTAAAAGTGTACAATTTTCTAAAATATGCATTAAACTTTTTTTATTACACACTAAACATTTTTTCTCATATATGGTGAACATGTTGGGAACGTAGTAATTTCAAAAAAATTCCTACGCACACGCAAGATCATGGTGATGCATAGCAACAAGAGGGGAGAGTGTTGTCCACGTACCCTCGTAGACCGAAAGCGGAAGCGTTAGAACAACGCGGTTGATGTAGTCGTACGTCTTCACGATCCGACCGATCCAAGTACCGAATGCACGGCACCTCCGAGATCAGCGCACATTCAGCTCGATGACGTCCCACGAACTCCGATCCAGGAGAGCTTCGAGGGAGAGTTCCGTCAGCATGACGGCGTGATGACGGTGATGATGATGCTACCGACGCAGGGCTTCGCCTAAGCACCGCTACAATATGACCGAGGTGGATTATGGTGGAGGGGGGCACCGCACACGGCTAAAAGATCAATGATCAATTGTTGTGTCTCCAAGGGGTGCCCCCTCCCCCGTATATAAAGGAGTAGAGGAGGGGGAGGCGGCCGGCCAGGAGGAGGGCGCGCCAAGGGGAGTCCTACTCCCACCGGGAGTAGGATTCCCCCCTTCAAAGTTGGAGTACGAGAGGGAAAGGAAGGGAAGGAGGGAGGAAGGAAAGGGGGGCCGACCCCCCTCCCAATTCGGATTGGGCTTGGGGGGGCACGCCCCCTCCTTTGCTCCTCTCCTCTCTTTTCCACTAAGGCCCAATAAGGCTTATATACCTTCCGGGGGGTTCCGGTAACCTCCCGGTGCTCCGGTATTTTCCCGATCTCACTCGGAACCATTCCGATGTCCAAATATAGTCATCCAATATATCGATCTTTATGTCTTGACCATTTCGAGACTCCTCGTCGTGTCCGTGATCATATTCGGGACTCCGAACTACCTTCGGTACATCAAAACACATAAACTCATAATACCGATTGTTACAGAACTTTAAGCGTGCGGACCCTACGGGTTCGAGAACTATGTAGACATGACCGAGACACGTTTCCGGTCAATAACCAATAGCGGAACCTCGATGCTCATATTGGTTCCTACATATTCTATGAAGATCTTTATCGGTCAAACGGCATAACAACATATGTTGTTCCCTTTGTCATTGGTATGTTACTTGCCCGAGATTCGATCGTCGGTATCTCAATACCTAGCTCAATCTCGTTACCGGTAAGTCTCTTTACTCGTTCCGTAATGCATCATCCCGCAACTAACTCATTAGTCACATTGCTTGCAAGGCTTATAGTGATGTGCATTACCAAGAGGGCCCAGAGATACCTCTCCGACAATCGGAGTGACAAATCCTATTCTTGATCTATGCCAACTCCACGAACACCATCAGAGACACCTGTAGAGCACCTTTATAATCACCCAGTTATGTTGTGATGTTTGGTAGCACATAAAGTGTTCCTCCGGTATTTGGGAGTTGCATAATCTCATAGTTATAGGAACATGTACAAGTTATGAAGTAAGCAATAGCAATATACTAAACGATCAAGTGCTAAGCTAACGAAATGGGTCAAGTCAATCACATCATTCTCTAATGATGTGATCCCGTTACTAAAATGACAACTCATGTCTATGGCTAGGCCATCTTTGATTCAACGAGCTAGTCAAGTAGAGGCATATTAGTGACACTTTGTTTGTCTATGTATTCACACATATACTAAGTTTCTGGTTAATACAATTCTAGCATGAATAATAAATATTTATCATGAAATAAGGAAATAAATAATAACTTTATTATTGCCTCTAGGGCATATTTCCTTCAGTCTCCCACTTGCACTAGAGTCAATAATCTAGTTCACATCGCCATGTGATTTAACACCAATAGTTCACATCACCATGTGATTAACACCCATAGTTCACATCGTCATGTGACTAACACCCAAAGGGTTTACCAGAGTCAATAATCTAGTTCACATCGCTATGTGATTAACACCCAAAGAGTACTAAGGTGTAATCATGTTTTCCTTGCGAGAGAAGTTTAGTCAAGGGTCTGCCACATTCAGAGCCGTATGTATTTTGCAAATATTCTATGTCTACAATACTCTGCACGGGGCTACTCTAGCTAATTGCTCCCACTTTCAACATGTATCCAGATCGAGACTCAGAGTCATCCAGATCGATGTCAAAGCTTGCATCGACGTAACTTTTTACGACGAACTCTTTATCACCTCCATAACCGAAAAATATTTCCTTAGTCTTCTAAGGATAATTTCGACCAATGTCCAGTGATCTACTCCTAGATCACTATTGTACTCCCTTGCCAAACTCAAGGCAGGGTATACAATAGGTCTGGTACATAGCATGGCATACTTTATAGAACCTATGGTGGAGGCATAGGGAATGACTTTCATTCTCTTTCTATCTTCTGTCGTGGTCGGGCTTTGAGTCTTACTCAATTTCACACCTTGTAACACAGGCAAGAACTCTTTCTTGGACTGTTCCATTTTGAACTACTTCAAAATCTTGTCAAGGTATGTACTCATTGAAAAAGCTTATCAAGCGTCTTGATCTATCTCTATAGATCTTGATGCTCAATATGTAAGCAGCTTCACCGAGGTCTTACTTTGAAAAACTCCTTTCAAACACTCCTTTATGCTTTCCAGAAAATTCTACATCATTTCCGATCAACAATATGTCATTCACATATACTTATCAGAAAGGTTGTAGTGCTCCCACTCACTTTCTTGTAAATACAAGCTTCACTGCAGGTCTGTATAAAACAATATGCTTTGATCAACTTATCAAAGCGTATATTCCAACTCCGAGATGCCTGCACCAGTCCATAGATGGATCGCTGGAGCTTGCATATTTTGTTAGCACCTTTAGGATTGACAAAACCTTCTGGTTGCATCATATACAACTCTTCTTTAATAAATCCATTAAGGAATGCAATTTTGTTTATCCATTTGCTAGATTTCATAAAATGCGGCAAGCTAACATGATTCGGACAGACTTAAGCATCGCTACGAGTGAGAAAATCTCATCGTAGTCAACACTTTGAACTTGTCAAAAACCTTTTTTCCGACAATTCTAGCTTTGTAGATAGTAACACTACTATCAGCGTCCGTATTCCTCTTGAAGATCCATTTATATTTTATTGCTTGCCAATCATCGGGAAATTCAACCAAAGTCCACACTTTGTTCTCATACATGGATCCCATGTCAGATTTCATGGCCTCAAGCCATTTCGTGGAATCTGGGCTCATCATGGCTTCCTCATAGTTCGTAGGTTCGTCATGGTCAAGTAACATGACCTCCAGAATAGGATTATCGTACCACTCTGGTGCGGATCTCACTCTGGTTGACCTACGAGGTTCGGTAGTAACTTGATCTGAAGTTACATGATCATCATCATTAGCTTCCTCACTAATTGGTGTAGGAGTCACAGGAACAAATTTCTGTGATGAACTACTTTCCAATAAGGGAGCAGGTACAGTTACCTCATTAAGTTCTACTTTCCTCCCACTCACTTCTTTCGAGAGAAACTCCTTCTCTAGAAAGGATCCATTCTTAGAAACGAATATTTTGCCTTCGGATCTATGATTAGAAGGTGTACCCAACAGTCGCCTTTGGGTATCCTATGAAGACGTATTTCTCCAATTTGGGTTCGAGCTTATCAGGTTGAAACTTTTTCACATAAGCATCGCAACTCCAAACTTTAAGAAACGACAGCTTAGGTTTATTGCTAAACCATAGTTCATACGGTGTTGCCTCAACGGATTTAGATGGTGCCCTATTTAACGTGAATGTAGCTGTCTCTAATGCATAATCCCAAAACGATAGTGGTAAATCGGTAAGAGACATCATAAATCGCACCATATCTAATAAAGTACAGTTATGACGTTCAGACACACCATTACACTGTGGTGTTCCAGGTGGCGTGAGTAGTGAAACTATTTCACATTGTTTTAACTGAAGGCCAAACTCGTAACTCAAATATTTTACCTCTGCGATCATACCGCAGAAACTTTTATTTTCTTGTTACGATGATTCTCCACTTCACTATGAAATTCTTTGAACTTTTCAAATGTTTCAGACTTATGTTTGATCAAGTAGATATTCCCATATCTGCTCAAATCATCTGTGAAGGTCAAAAAATAACGATACCCGCCGCGAGCCTCAACACTCATCGGATCACATACATCAATATGTATTATTTCCAATAAGTCAGTTGCTCGCTCCATTTGTTCCAGAGAACGGAGTTTTAATCATCTTGCCCATGAGGCATGGTTTGCAAGCATCAAGTGATTCATAATCAAGTGATTCCAAAAGTCCATCAGCATGGAGTTTCTTCATGCGCTTTACACCAATATGACCTAAACGGCAGTGCCACAAATAAGTTGCACTATCATTATTAACTTTGCATCTTTTGGCTTCAATATTATGAATATGTGTATCACTACGATCAGATCCAACAAACTATTTTTGTTGGGTGTATGACCATCGAAGGTTCTATTCATGTAAACAGAACAACAATTATTCTCTAACTTTAAATGAATAAACGTATTGCAATGAACATGATCAAATCATATTTATCCTCAACGCAAACACCAAATAACATTTATTTAGGTTCAATACTAATCCCGAAAGTATAGGGAGTGTGCGATGATGATCATATCAATCTTGGAACCACTTCCAACACACATCACCACTTCACCCCTAACTAGTCTCTGTTCATTCTGCAACTCCCGTTTCGAGTTACTACTCTTAGCAACCGAACCAGTATCAAATACCGAGGGGTTGCTATAAACACTAGTTAAAGTACACATCAGTAACATGTATATCAAATATACCTTTGTTCACTTTGCCATCCTTCTTATCCGCCAAGTATCTAGGGCAGTTCCCTTCCAGCGACCAGTCCCTTTGGAGTAGCAGCACTTAGTCTCAGGCTTAGGTCCATACTTGGGCTTCTTCACTTGAGCAGCAACTTGCTTGCCGTTCTTCTTGAAGTTCCCCTTCTTCCCTTTGCCCTTTTTCTTAAAACTAGTGGTCTTGTCAACTATCAACACTTGATGTTTTTCTGGATTTCTACCTTCACGGATTTTAGCATCGCGAAGAGCTTGGGAATTGTTTTCGTCATCCCTTGCATATTATAGTTCATCATGAAGTTCTAGTAACTTGGTGATAGTGACTAGAGAATTTTGTCAATTACTATCTTATCTAGAAGATTAACTCCCACTTGATTCAAGCAATTGTAGTACCCAAACAATCTGAGCACATGCTCACTGGTTAAGCTATTCTCCTCCATCTTTTAGGCAAAGTACTGTCAGAGGTCTCATACCTCTTGACACGGGCATGAGTATGAAATACCAATTTCAACTCTTGGAACATCTTATATGCTCCGTGGCGTTCAAAACATTTTTGAAGTCTCGGTTCTAAGCCGTAAAGCATGGTGCACTAAACTATCAAGTAGTCATCGTACCGAGCTTTTGTCAAAACGTTCATAATGTATGCATCTACTCCTGCAATAGTTCTGTCACCTAGCGGTGCATCAAGGACATAATTCTTCTGTGCAGCAATGAGGATAATCCTCAGATCATGGATCTGCTACCTTTTGAGCACTGCGTTGGTTTTCCCTTGAAGAGGAAAGGGTGATGCAGCAAAGTAGCGTAAGTATTTCCCTCAGTTTTTGAGAACCAAGGTATCAATCCAGTAGGAGGCCACGCACGAGTCCCTCGCACCTACACAAACAAATAAATCCTCGCAACCAACACAATAAAGGGGTTGTCAATCCCTTCACGGTCACTTACGAGAGTGAGATCTGATAGATATGATAAGATAATATTTTTGGTATTTTTATGATGAAGATGCAAAGTAAAGAAAGCAAAATAAAGACGACACTAGAAATAACTTGTCGACGGGAGATTAATATGATGGAAAATAGACCCGGGGGCCATAGGTTTCACTAGTGGCTTCTCTCAAGAGCAGAAGTATTACGGTGTGTGAACAAATTACTATTTGAGCAATTGACAGAATTGAGCATAGTTATGAGAATATCTAGGTATGATCATGTATATAGGCATCACGTCTGAGACAAGTAGACCGACTCCTGCCTGCATCTACTACTATTACTCCACACATCGACCGCTATCCAGCATGCATCTAGAGTATTAAGTTCATAATAACAGAGTAACGCTTTAAGTAAGATGACATGATGTAGAGGGATAAACTCATGCAATATGATATAAACCCCATCTTGTTATCCTCGATGGTAACAATACAATACGTGCCTTGCTGCCCCTACTGTCACTGGGAAAGGACACCACAAGATTGAACCCAAAGCTAAGCACTTCTCCCATTGCAAGAAAGATCAATCTAGTAGGCCAAACCAAACTGATAATTCGAAGAGACTTGCAAAGATAACCAATCATACATAAAAGAATTCAGAGAAGATTCAAATATTGTTCATAGATAAACTTGATCATAAACCCACAATTCATCGGTCTCAACAAACACACCGCAAAAGAATATTACATCGAATAGATCTCCACAAGAGAGGGGGAGAACATTGTATTGAGATCCAAAAAGAGAGAAGAAGCCATCTAGCTAATAACTATGGACCCGAAGGTCTGAGGTAAACTACTCACACATGATCGGAGAGGCTATGGTGTTGATGTAGAAGCCCTCCGTGATCGATGCCCCCTCCGGCGGAGCTCCGGAAAAGGCCCCAAGATGGGATCTCACGGGTACAGAAGGTTGCGACGGTGGAATTAGGTTTTTGGCTCCGTATCTGGTAGTTTGGGGGTACGTAGGTATATATAGGAGGAAGAAGTACGCCGGTGGAGCAACATGGGGCCCACGAGGGTGGAGGGCACACCCCCCTACCTCGTGCCTTCCTGGTTGATGTCCTGACATAGGGTCCAAGTCCTCTGGATCACGTTCGTTCCAAAAATCACGTTCCCGAAGGTTTCATTCCGTTTGGACTCCGTTTGATATTCTTTTTTGCGAAACTCTAAAATAGGCAAAAAAAACAGCAATTCTGGGCTGGGCCTCCGGTTAATAGGTTAGTCCCAAAAATAATATAAAAGTGTATAATAAAGCCCATTAATGTCCAAAACAGAATATAATATACTCCCTCCGTCCCTAAACAGCAATTCTGAGTAGCATGGAACAATAAAAAATTATAGATACTTTGGAGACGTATGAGGATCCAATCCGCATCATTGCTACTAACATCTTTCAACTTAGTTTTCTCTAGGAACATATCAAAAATAAAACAGGGGAGCTAAACGCGAGCTATTGACCTACAACATAGATATGCTAATACTACCAGGACTAAGTTCATGATAAATTAAAGTTCAATTAATCATATTACTTAAGAACTCCCACTTAGATAGACATCCCTCTAATCATCTAAGTGATCACGTGATCCATATCAACTAAACCATGTTCGATCATCACGTGAGATGGGGTAGTTTTCAATGGTGAACATCACTATGTTGATCATATCTTCTATATGATTCACGCTCGACCTTTCGGTCTCCAGTGTTCCGAGGCCATATCTGCATATGCTAGGCTCGTCAAGTTTAACCCAAGTATTATGCGCGTGCAAAACTGGCTTGCACCCGTTGTATGAACGTAGAGCTTATCACACCCGATCATCACGTGGTGTCTCAGCACGAAGAACTGTAGCAACGGTGCATACTCAGGGAGAACACTTATACCTTGAAATTTACTGAGAGATCATCTTATAATGCTACCGTCGATCTTAGCAAAATAAGATACATAAAAGATAAACATCACATGCAATCAATATAAGTGATATGATATGGCCATCATCATCTTGTGCCTTTGATCTCCATCTCAAAAGCACCGTCATGATCACCATCGTCACCGGCACGACACCTTGATCTACATCGTAGCATCGTTGTCGTCTCGCCAACTATTGCTTCTACGACTATCGCTACCGCTTAGTGATAAAGTAAAGCAATTACAGGGCGATTGCATTGCATACAATAAACCGACAACTATATGGGGCTCCTGCCAGTTGTCGATAACTCGGTTACAAAACATGATCATCTCATACAATAAAATATAGCATCATGCCTTGACCATATCACATCACAACATGCCCTGCAAAAACAAGTTAGACGTCCTCTACTTTGTTGTTACAAGTTTTACGTGGCTGCTACGGGCTGAGCAAGAACTGTTCTTACCTACGCATCAAAAACCACAATGATATTTCGTCAAGTTAGTGTTGTTTTAACCTTCACAAGGACCGGGCGTAGTCACACTCGGTTCAACTAAAGTTGGAGAAACTGACACCCGCCAGCCACCTGTGTGCAAAGCACGTCGGTAGAACTAGTCTCGCGTAAGCGTATGCGTAATGTCGGTCCGGGCCGCTTCATCCAACAATACCGCCGAATCAAAGTATGACATGCTGGTAAGCAGTATGACTAGTATCGCCCACAACTCACTTGTGTTCTACTCGTGCATATAACATCTACGCATAAACCTGGCTCGGATACCACTGTTGGGAACGTAGTAATTTCAAAAATATCCTACGCATACGCAAGATCATGGTGATGCATAGCAACGAGAGGGGAGAGTGTTGTCCATGTACCCTCGTAGACCGAAAGCGGAAGCGTTAGAACAACGCGGTTGATGTAGTCGTATATCTTCACGATCCGACCGATCCAAGTACCGAACGCACGGCACCTCCGAGATCAGCACACGTTCAGCTCGATGACGTCCCACGAACTCCGATCTAGCAGAGCTTCGAGGGAGAGTTCCGTCAGCACGACGGCGTGATGACGGTGATGATGATGCTACCGACGCAGGGCTTCACCTAATCACCGCTACGATATGACCGAGGTGGATTATGGTGGAGGGGGCACCGCACACGGCTAAAAGATCAATGATCAATTGTTGTGTCTCCAAGGGGTGCCCCTTCCCCCGTATATAAAGGAGTAGAGGCGGGGGAGGCGGCCGGCTAGGAGGACGGCGTGCCAAGGGGAGTCCTACTCCCACCGGGAGTAGGATTCCCCCCCTTCCAAGTTGGAGTAGGAGAGGGAAAGGAAGGTAAGGAGGGAGGAAGGAAAGGGGGGCCTGGCCCCCCTCCCAATTCGGATTGGGCTTGGGGGGCGCCCCCTACTTTGCTCCTCTCCTCTCTTTTCCACTAAGGCCCAATAAGGCCTATATACCTCCCGGGGGGTTCCGGTAACCTCCCGGTGCTCCGGTATTTTCCCGATCTCACTCGGAACCATTCCGATGTCCAAATATAGTCGTCCAATATATCGATCTTTATGTCTCGACCATTTCGAGACTCCTCGTCATGTCCGTGATCATATCCGGGACTCCGAACTACCTTCGGTACATCAAAACACATAAACTCATAATACCAATCGTCATAGAACTTTAAGCGTGCGGACCCTACGGGTTCGAGAACTATGTAGACATGACCGAGACACGTTTCCGGTCAATAACCAATAGCGGAACCTGGATGCTCATATTGGTTCCTAAATATTCTACGAAGATCTTTATCGGTCAAACCGCATAACAACATACGTCGTTCCCTTTGTCATCGGTATGTTACTTGCCCGAGATTCGATCGTCGATATCTCAATACCTAGCTCAACCTCGTTACTGGTAAGTATCTTTACTCGTTCCGTAATGCATCATCCCGCAACTAACTCATTATTTGAAAGGATCGAGATGGACCTAGAGGGGGGGTGAATAGGTACAATTACAAAATTTTATTTATGACTTAGCAATTTTAGGCAATAATGCGGAATATGAAAGTGGGCCTAACAATTGCAAGTGTGGTACTAAGTGCTATGCAAGTAACACAAGTATGTAAGTAAGCAAACACAATATGATATAAGTAAGTGCAAGAGACAAGTAACCACAAGTAGAGAGTTAGGGTTAGGAATAACCGCAACTCCGGGAGACGAGGATGTATGCCGATGTTCACTTCCTTGGAGGGAAGCTACGTCACCGTTAAAGAGGTGCATGTTACCAGGAAGGTACACTAACACCACGAAGGCTCACCCTATTCTCCCTTTGAGACAACACCACACAGGCGTTTCTCAACCACTAGTGGTAGACCTTGGGGTGGTCTCCAAACCCTCACAAACTTATCCGGGGGTAATCACAAAGGTCGATTCCTCTCCGAAAGACTCCTACCACCTAGGAGTCTCCAACCTCCAAGAGTAACAAGATCTAAAGGGAAAAGCTCAAAACTTGCTCAACTCATGATTTGCTTCGGTCACAAGAAGGAGAGGGGAAAGATCTTTCTTTTGATTGGAACAACTCTTCGAAACTCACAAGAATCAAACCGGGATCTAAGATTTAGTGTGTGAGCAAGGGAGAGGGAGCACTGGTGTTCTTGAGGTGTGTTTGAGTGAAGTGTTCAACCTTATCTCGAAGAGGTAAGGGACTATTTATACCACAAGAGAATTAGAGCCATTTAGACAGAGATTAACCTGCCCGGATGATCCGGAAGACCATCCAAATGATCTGGCTAAAGGCCCGGACGATCTGGCTGAAGGCCCGGATGTAAGTGGCAGTAGAAGAGCTGCGAGGAGCCCACATGATCTAGATGACTGGCCAGATGATCCAGCTACATCCACCAAGGTTCTGTGAAAATAGGGGCAAGATTACCCGGATGATCCGGGACAGGATCCAGACGATCCAGCTTCAATCACCATGGTTCTGTGATGGAGGGCGTACATTACCCGAATGATCCGGAGTAAGGTCCGGACGATCCAGGCTTAGCTCGGATGATCTGGGACCCCGTCTGTATGATCCGGCAAGGTACTTGTGTAGAGACACAGTAGTAGGTTTTGGCTAAGGGGTTTTGCTAGGGATTTTTGGTCCTTTGAGAAAAAGTTCTTGTGAGACAAAATATGAGCAAGCCTTGAACCTATACCTCGGATCCCCTCTTAATAGTGTGGGATTCCTATTACTCAAGAAATATAAAAGAGCACAATGCTTCATCTTTGTTTGCTCCTTTCCTCATTGATAATTTGCTTGAGTAATATCTCATATGATGTGATCATGATGCACATTAGAAGAAAACAGAGAACTAACAACCTGTGTATATACTTAGGAAACACGGTTAGTCTCCTATATGTAAATTTGTCATCAATATCAAAAATAATCTTTAAGAGCAAGATTGCACTTTCAATCTCCCCCCTTTTTGGTAGTTGATGACAAACTACATATAGCACTCAACAAGTGAAATGTGATGTAAATAATTTTAGGAGAATAGTCTGGTATGTGCTTTTAGGAAGAGCTCCCCCTTAATATATGCAGGGATGTGTTTTAGAGAGAGCTACCCCTTAAAGTATGCATAGGAATGAAATGATACCATACAAAATCATGCACATATGGTGAGGATACCCTCATTCGAATAAGATGTTGTAATAGTTGTGTAGTCATACACCATTACAATTAACATAGGCAATGATAGCAACGAATGAAGATAACCACAGGAGATAGCATACTTAAGCTCATATAAGGTAGCATAACACATGACCAAGGTCTTACATAGTAGCATAGACTCATATAAGGTAGCATAACACATGACCAAGGATCATTACAATAATAATACAGAGTCCAATAACTAGAGCTCAATAGACATAGCAGACTCACACTTATACTCCTAAGAATTACATCTCCCCCTTGGCAGCAAGTACCGAAAAGGGAAAAACGTCCGAGAAAGTAGGAGGATCACTCAGCATCCTCATCATCACCATCACCATCACTCAGATCAGCAGGTGCAAGGAAGAACTCTGGAAAGTCAGCGGCAGAAGGAAAGTCGACCTCCGGAAGAGGAAGCCGATCAGGAATGGGCTCATCAGGCTCAACAGGACTGCCAGGGCGTGCACGGAGACGAGCCCTAAGTGCATTTGCCTCCGAGATACGGCGAACCTCCTCAATAGCAATGTGAGTAGCAGTGTAGCGGCAGGTATCAAATATAGATTTATGGGACTTCCCAATAAAGCGAGCCAGGCGGTCAAAAGGCTTCACGAAAGGTTTAGTGTGGCGAGAAGAGCTCTCGGCAAGCGGAGGAGTACGGGCCTTCCCCCTGGAAGACTCATCGCGCGGAGTCCATAAGGAGTGCGTGGAAGTCTTGACAATGGAACACGGATAAACCGAGTTGATGAGTCTCTGAATGAAGGGGGCATGAGGAAGTGTACGAACCTTCAGACCACTAGCCATGCGAATTTCATGCCATAGGAAATCTGCCATGTCAATGGGACGGTTGGGAGCCTTCCTCGAGTAGTACATCAAGTCAATGCTATAGGCCCGAACCATCCCACGATCCCCTTTCTTGGGAGCAATGGAGTTGAGGATACACTGAAACAGCCACCTGTATTTGAGACGGAAGATGGAGATATCATTAAGCTCCTTGCTTTGCTGCACCGTGGAGAGCTGAGAGGTAGGCATGGCTAGGCAAGCACATGCACTGATGGGCATGGCCTCAAACTTGGGGTTCACCTCATGGATCCGGAAAAGAGAGGCCTCAGATCCGGGCATGCCTAAGGCAGCAGCAAAAGCCTCGAAGGAGACGATAGACTGAGAGTGGTGAGTCATCCAAGTGATAGAGCGATCCGGATGGAAGAAAGTCAAGAAACACGTGGCATAGAATTGTCGAATGGCAGCCTAATTCCAATCACAGTGAAGAGACATAGCATGAAGCAGTCCCATGCCATCAATCTTCTCCAACACACCTTCAAACTTGGTTGGATTCTTCTCAATGTAATCCAAGTTCACATAATGTTGAGGAGAAAAACCTAGATGAGCAATGACTGATTGATAGATGTCTTGCTGAACCAAGGTGCGAAAACGAGGATCGGTTGCATTGGTCGGGCCAGAAAATTGATTGACATCACTCCGTAAAGTAGCATACTCAGAGGGGTCCATGGACTGATAGTTGACAACACGACGGCCACGGTTGGTGGGATTGGCCATGGACAAGACGAGACCAGACGGTGCCGCAGACTTGGAGCTTGAGGCACCGACTGCTTGTTTATTCTTGGACTTAGTCGTGGAACGAACAGGCACGAGCTCCTCATCGTGGAGTTCGGCCTCGTAGTCAGGGTCGTCCATCCCGGCATAGGACGGACGTGCACGACCCGGCGCCTTCTTGAGGGGACGAGCGTCTTCCTCGGAGTCCGTCGATGCATGACGACGCCCGGCTGCGCACACGCATAACAGAACCAGAGCCGACTGAATATATGACCGAACCTTGATAGGGAAAAACAAAGATAAAAGAGAGAGGAGCAAGTGAGGTACCACTAGAGGGACCCGTGGTCGTTGACTTGAAGCGCAGGCCGCCGCGTCCACGTTCTACCACCATGGCGATTTTGGGGACAGAGGGGCACTATACTAAAGAACCAATCGGCCCCGGGGAAAAACGGCGCGAGGAGGGGGTGGATCAAGGCGATGGCAAGGCGAGGCGGCGAGATCCGGCCAAATGGCCGGTCGGTCCGGCGGGGCAGCCCACGAGCTGCCGGCGGCGAGGGCGAGTGGATGGGGTTCGATGGGGGGAGAACAGAGGAATAACCCTCTGCTCCTCCACGACTCGAAGATTAACTGCTTAGGGCGAAGACCCACCTGGATGTCCGGGCGTAGCCCCGGATGATCCGGATAGATCCGGATGACCGGAAAGGAGCCCGGATGTCCGGGCATACGGTTACAGCGAGGGGAATTACCCAGACGTCCGGATGGATATCCGGATG
The DNA here is from genome assembly GCA_032464435.1 of Aegilops umbellulata. NCBI lineage: Eukaryota > Viridiplantae > Streptophyta > Magnoliopsida > Poales > Poaceae > Aegilops > Aegilops umbellulata. The sequence continues at coordinate 69,134,395 of CP136060.1, read as the reverse complement.
ATCCGGCCAGCCAGAGTGCTGATATCTTGAAATGGTGATGATGTGATGATGTTTATATATATATATATATATATATATATATATATATATATATATATATATGTATATGAGTATAGATATATAAGTGTACGAATCAATAGTAGCCTAATCAACATAGAACACAAACTCAAATGAACAAGTGAGAAGAGTTTTAGCCTAAGCCACCATGTTTGAGTATACATAACTTGGGATACCAAAGATTTGACCGTTGGACTCAAGATTACTACTCCATCATGTTAAAGTACTATGGACACAAAAACATGTCATAGTGACTTTGAGAGTGTTGGTTTTATTTACGCATTACATAGGAAAGAGAAGATTCATGGATTGAAGTTCTCCCCCTAAATATATGCCTACATCAAGACAAGACAGGATGTTCATGCATGAATGAGTACTAGATTTCACATAATGTTGTCAAGATCCAAGATACCAAGTTCACGCGTAAGTTGACAAAACCTTGCTTCATCCAATGGCTTGGTGAAAATATCTGCAAGTTGCATATCTGTGCCAACATGAGCAATGTCAATATCACCCTTCTCCACATGATCTCTCAAGAAGTGGTACCTAATGTCAATATGTGCTTGGTGCGGGTATGATCTTGGTTCTCAGCAATATTAATGGCACTTTCATTATCACATAGAAGAGGCACATGTCTATAGGTGATACCGTAATCCTTCAAAGTTTACCTCATCCATAGTAACTGAGTTGCACAACTGGCGGTTGCAATATATTCAGCTTCGGCGATGGAGAGGGCAACACAATTTTGCTTCTTCGAGGACCAACTTACCAAGGAGCATCCAAGAAATTGACATGCACCAGAGGTGGACTTACGATCCACTTTGTCTCCAGCCCAATCCGCATCCATGTACCCAATGAGATCAAACTTAGCATCCTTGGGGTACCATAGACCCAACTTTGGGGTGTGAACAAGGTATCTAAGAATATGCTTAACCGCCTTATGATGGCTTTCCCTAGGGGAAGCTTGAAATCTAGCACACATGCATACACTAAACATGATGTCTGGTCTAGATGCACAAAGATAAAGCAATGAACCAATCATAGAGCGGTATTTAGATGGGTCAAAGGGGATACCGTTTGAGTCTTCAGTGAGTACAATTTTGGTTGGCATGGGTGTCTTACATGGGCTGGCATCAATCATGCCAAATTTTGCTAGGATATCCTTGAGGTATTTTGCTTGAGACAAGAAAATTCCTTCTTGAAATTGTTGAATTTGAAATCCGAGGAAGAACTTCAAATCCGCATTGAGTGACATTTCAAAATTCTTGGTCATTGATGCTGCAAACTTCTTGCATAAATGAATGTTAGGAGAACCAAAAATGATATCATCTACATAGATTTGGCATAAGATCAAATCACCTTTGTCCCTCTTAGTAAAAAGAGTGGGATCGATCACCCTCTCAAAAAGCCATCATCGTGTAAAAACTTCTTAAGATGATCATACCAAGCACGAGGTGCTTGTTTGAGGCCATACAAAGCCTTATGAAGTTTATACACATAGTCTTTGTGATTGGGGTCAACGAACCCAGGTGGCTGTGATACATATACTTCTTCTTGTAGAGGGCCGTTAAGGAAAGCACTCTTCACATCCATTTGATGTAATGTAAAGCCATTGAAAGCAGCATAAGCAAGTAAGATGCGAATGGATTCAAGACGAGCAACGGGGGCAAAGGTCTCACCAAAGTCCAAACCTTCAACTTGTGAGTACCCTTGTGCCACTAACCTTGCCTTGTTGCGGATGATTACACCATTCTCATCTTGCTTGTTCTTGAAAATCCACTTTGTTCCAATGATGTTGTGTTCCTTAGTTGGCCTCTTGACTAATGACCACACTTGATTGCGCTCAAAACTATTCAACTCTTCTTGCATAGCAATGATCCAATCGTTGTCTATCAACGCATCTTGTACCTTGGGAGGCTCAACACTAGACACAAAAGAGAAGTGAGCACAAAAGTTTGTCAATTGTTTACGAGTGACTCTACCTTCCGATACACCGGTGAGGATCTTATCAACATCAACACGACCGGCCACTCGAGGCATGATGGAGGTTAAGGTTTCGCGAGGTTCAACTTCATGTCCATCATCCACGTCCTCCACATATGGATCATTAATGTGTGGTGGAAAATCTTCTTCTTCTTCTTCTTGCATTTGTTGAGATTCATTGTCAATGATTTCACCTTCTTGTACTTGCCCTTGAGGATGATCTTGTTCTTGATGATTATCATGAAGAGGAACTTGATCATCATCTTGTACTTGGACTATGGGCATTGGTTGAGTAATAGGGGCTTGTGATGGTATGGGTGTTGAAGTTGTTTGATGATGTTTGAGGCTTCCATCTTCTTCTTCATCATCATGAGGTTCTTGTTCCATTGGAAGAAGTGCACCAACACCCATGGTCAAGATATCTTGAGACGAATCTTCTTCACCTACATCACTTAGATCAACTTGCTCCCCATGGGAGCCATTAAACTCATCAAACACCATGTCACAAGTTTCTACAACACATCCATTGGATTTGTTGTAGACTCTATAGGCGTGAGAGTTTGATCCATAGCCAACAAATATACCCTCAGTTGTTTTGGATTGAAATTTTCCTAACCGTTCCTTTTTGTTGAGGATAAACATTTACACCCAAATACACGAAAGTACTTGACATTTGGCTTGTTCCTGGTTAGGATCTCATATGGAGTCTTTTCCAATATTTTGTGGAGGAAGAGTCGATTCGATGCATGACAGGCGGTGTTGACAGCCTCAGCCCAAAAACTGTGTGGAGACTTGTATTCATCCAACATGGACCTTGCCATCTCCACAAGTGTACGATTCTTCCTTTCTGCAACACCATTTTTTTGAGGGGTGTATGGTGCAGAATATTGATGTTCAATCCCTTCATCACTAAAAAATCCTTCCAAGGTGTAATTCTTGAACTCGGAACCATTATCACTTCTTATTGCCATGATTTCTTTGTCAAACTTGCGTTGTGCTTGCTTGGCAAAATCAATGAAGGTGATCTTTGTCTCGTCTTTGGACTTGAGGAAAAACACCCATGTGTATCTTGAGTAATCATCCACAATGACAAGTCCATACTTTTTCCCACCAAGACTATCCCATGAAGGAGGCCCAAAAAGATCCACATGAAGGAGCTCCAAAGGCCTTGAAGTAGACACAATATTATTGGGTGGGTGCTTTGATTGATGTTGCTTCCCAGCTATGCATGCACTACACACACGATCTTTCTCAAAAGAGACATTTGTTAGTCCAAGGATGTGATTTCCCTTTAAGAGATCTTGAAGATTTCTCATGCCGACATGGGCTACCCGACGATGCCATAGCCACCCCTTGTCGGCCTTGGCCATTAGACAAGTTGCATGGAATGTGCTCTCTTTCGAGAAATCAACCGTGTAAAGGTTGCCATCTAACTCTCCAACAAAGGCCACTTCGAGAGTATCTCTCTTAAAGACTTTCACATCCGTTAGTCCAAATAGTGTATCATAACCAACATAAGCCAATTGGCGAACAGAAAGCAAATGATATTTAAGGGATTGGACAAGCATGACATAGCAAGAGACATGTCATTTGTGATAGCCACCTTACCCAAACCGAGTACCTGTCCTTTTGATCCTCCACCAAACATAATGCTCATAAATGGTTGAATAGCTTCCATGAAATCGTAGAGCAATTTGCTATCTCCGGTCATATGATTTGTACATCCACTATCAATCACCCATTTTACTCCAGCGGAGAAGGCAACCTACACACAATTATTACTTGGTTAGAGGCACCCATTTTGCAATGGGACCTCTCAAGTTAGTCACAAGGGTCTTAGGGACCCAAATAGCATAAAACCGAAATGCATTTCGAGGACCAACAAACTTTGCATAAACTTCTCCATCCTTAGTCTTACGAAGAACATAGGATGGAGGCGTGAACTCTTTTGGCTTGTTGAGAGTGGGCATGCCCCTTGTGGCCTTCCCACTAACAACCTTAACTTTCTCCTTGTGCCCTTCTCATACAAAAGCTTCTTTTAGAGGGGTGGTGCACTTTTGAGAGGATTTCTTCTTCTTGCTTGTGCTCGGGTCAAACCCGGGTCCCTCTTTGGCAAACACCTCATTGTGTTGGCTCAATACCTCATTAAGGTTCTTTTGCCCGTCATGAGCCCTTTCTCGATTTGAGCTTTGAGAAAGCGATTCTCCTCAAGAATAGATGCTAGATCACTACTAGAGTTAGTAGTACAAGCATCAACATTGATAATAGGAGAAGAGTAAGCCTTGGCTAGAGTTTCAAGATAAGTAAGCTTGAGTGTCTCAAAACTCTTTGTAAGAAAGGTGAGCTCTTCTTCCTTGGTCTTGAGGGACACGGATAGGATCTCACAATCCTTAGAGAGAGAAGCATTTGACTTCTCAAAACTTACTTTTATCATTCATCAACTCTTCGCACGAGTCAATAGCCTTTTTCAAGGAGGCAAGATCTTTAGTGTGAACATCAATGTTTCCACCAATTTTTAAGCATAGTTCATCATTTCGTGCTTCCTCATATTGGACTTTCCGCTCAAGGATTTCATATTTTTCCTTTTCCTCGGTGACGAGGGTTTCGAGTTCTTTAATGGAGATGGTGTGCTTACTCACCATCTCCATAAGCATACGAAACATAGTGAGCTTCTTTCCTTTAAGGGAGCACATGAACTTATTTAGTTTAGCAAGCATAGGATCATTTATATCATCATCCTCATAACTATCCTCCACATCAAGATACTCATCAATAGGAGTAGGAGGAGTGAAAAGAGGAGGGTTTGATCGTGGGGTTACCTTGACCTTGTCAGGAGAGTGTTGGTCCTCTCCATCTTCTACCACGGCCTTCGCCATGAGGCACTTGTGAGCGTTGCCCTTGTAGTCCTTCATGTAGTTGTAGGTGACAACATCACCACTTTTGTTGACTAGCCTCAATGTGTTTTGAGAATCTTGAGCAACTCCGGCAACACCACTAACATCATCCGGATCGGATTCTTCTTGAGCAAACATTGCTTTCCCATCTCTCTTCTTGAGCTTGGAGTTCAAAGGATTTGGCAACTTCTTCTTGGGAAAGGTCTTGGGAAACCTTGGTTTGTCTTCTCTCTTCTCATAAGGGCACTCGTTGGAGAAGTGGTTGGTTTCTTCACAGTTGTAGCATTTTCTTACTTTCTTCTTTTGAAATCTTCCCTTGAATTTTCCCGCGCTAAACTTCTTGACAAAGAGAGCCATGTCTTCATATGAAGGGCCCTCATCGGATTCAACCTCATCACCATCTTCTTCATCATCATCATCATCATCATCTTCTTCTTCACTTTGCTCATCTTCACATACATGCTTAGCCTTCAATGCAAGATTGATCTTTGACGATGGAGTACCATGCATGGCAAGATGTTTTGTAGCATTTGCCTTTGACTCTTCAAATAGTTGGAAAGTGGATATGATGTCATCTGTAGTCATTTCCTTGAAGCCATGGTGTTGTCTTATGTCCCATACCATTTGATGGTGATATGGAGCAAGAGCATGGAGCAACTTGTCCACAAGGAATCGCTTAGTCATGTTGAATCCATCTTGTGTCTTATCACACTCACACGACTCAATATCTGCGGTGAGAGTCATGAGACGCTCAAGGAGTTGATTGGGAGTTTCACCTTTCTCCATACAAAAGTTTTGCAATTGCCCCTTGGCAATTTCATATTGAGCACTCCGAAGGGTGGAGGTACCGGTCTTGGATCTTATAATACTTTCCCATAGTTCCTTGGCACTTGTGATGTGTATGAAAGGTCTCCTTTGCTTTTCAACCATACCTCTCCTTATACACATGGTTGCAGTGTCATTGAGATTCTTGTCATAAATTTCTCTTGGTGTAGGATTCTTTGGATCAACCACATGGTAATCATACTCCAAGATCTCCAGCATCTCATCATTTCCATATCGAAGATGATCCTGCATAGCAACTCTCCACAAGGCAAAATCAGAAGCGACATCAAGTAAAAGAGGTTTGCCTTGAGGGTTATATTTCGGTTTCTCAACTTGGGGTCTTGCATAAAGCCAAGGAACACTGGAGTGTTCATTGCTAGGAGGTTGTTGACCAAGTGACGGAGTAGGCACAGTTGGCCTCGGAGCCGCACCACCCGAAAGTGGTGCAAGCACCGTGGACAACATGGCTATCCTCATTTGGACCAAGGCCTCAAGAGAAGCATCATGCTCCTCCTTTTGCTTAGCAAGGGCCCATTCCAGATCCTCAGAAGTAAAGGTCTTGACTTCAGAAGAAGCCTCGCCTTTATCCTTCGGATCTACAACAAGGGGAGTCCCATCAGGGTTCATCTCGCTCTAGGGCGGTTAAGCCACAAGAATAGAGCACGAGGCTCTGATGCCAATTGAAAGGATCGAGATGGACCTAGAGGGGGGTGAATAGGTACAATTACAAAATTTTATTTATGGCTTAGCAATTTTAGGCAATAATGCGGAATATGAAAGTGGACCTAACAATTGCAAGTGTGGTACTAAGTGCTATGCAAGTAACACAAGTATTACCTCCGTTTCAGTTTACAAGTCTTGCGCGTATACCTAGGTTGCCAATTTTATCACCCTAATATAAACTATATAACACAAAAATTATATCTTTTGAAAGTAAAAACTCCGAAGTTTATGTTGGTATATTTTTTGTAATATATGACTTGTATTAGGTTGGTCAAATTGATGATCTAGGAGTACGCGCACGCCCTGTAAACTGAGAGAGAGGTAGTATGTAAGTAATCAAACACAATATGATATAAGTAAGTGCAAGAGACAAGTAACCACAAGTAGAGAGTTAGGGTTAGGAATAACCGCAACTCCGGGAGACGAGGATGTATGCCGATGTTCACTTCCTTGGAGGGAAGTTACGTCACCGTTAGAGAGGTGGATGTTACCACGAAGGCACACCAACGCCACGAAGGCTCACCCTATTCTCCCTTTGAGACAACACCACGGAGGCGTTTCTCAACCACTAGTGGTAGACCTTGGGGTGGTCTCCAAACCCTCACAAACTTATCCGGGGGTAATCACAAAGGTCGATTCCTCTCCGAAAGACTCCTACCGCCTAGGAGTCTCCAACCTCCAAGAGTAACAAGATCCAAAGGGAAAAGCTCAAAACTTGCTCAACTCACGATTTGCTTCGGTCAGAAGAAGGAGAGGGGAAAGATCTTTCTTTTGATTGGAACAACTCTTCGAAACTCACAAGAATCAAACCGGGATCTAAGATTTAGTGTGTGAGCAAGGGAGAGGGAGCACTGGTGTTCTTGAGGTGTGTTTGAGTGAAGTGTTCAACCTTATCTCGAAGAGGTAAGGGACTATTTATACCACAAGAGAATTAGAGCCGTTTAGATAGAGATTGGCCTGCCCGGATGATCCGGAAGACCATCCGGATATCTGGCTAAAGGCGCGGATGATCTGGCTGAAGGCCCGGATGTAAGTGGCAGTAGAAGAGCTGCGAGGAGCCCGGATGATCCGGATGACTAGCCTTATGATCCGGCTACATCCACCAAGGTTATGTGAAAATAGGGGCAAGATTACCCGGATGATCCGGGATAGGATCCGGATGATCCGGGCACAGCCCGGATGATCCGGGACAGGATCCGGACGATCCGGCTTCAATCACCATGGTTCTGTGATGGAGGGCGTACATTACCCCAGATGATCCGGAGTAAGGTCCGAACGATCCGGGCTTAGCTCGGATGATCTGGGACCCCGTCCGGATGATCCGGCAAGGTACTTGTGTAGAGACACAGCAGTAGGTTTTGGCTAAGGGGTTTTGCTAGGGATTTTTGGTCCTTTGAGAAAAAGTTCTTGTGATACAAAATATGAGCAAGCCTTGAACCTATACCTCGGATCCCCTCTTAATAGTGCGGGATTCCTATTACTCAAGAAATATAAAAGAGCACAATGCTTCATCTTTGTTTGCTCCTTTCCTCATTGATAATTTGCTTGAGTAATATCTCATATGATGTGATCATGACGCACATTAGAAGAAAACAGAGAACTAACAACCTGTGTATATACGTAGCAAACGCGGTTAGTCTCCTATATGTAAATTTGTCATCAATATCAAAAATAATCTTTAAGAGCAAGATTGCACTTTCAAGTCACATTGCTTGCAAGGCTTATAGTGATGTGCATTACCGAGAGGGCCCAGAGATACCTCTCCGACAATCTGAATGAAAAAATCCTATTCTTGATCTATGCCAACTCCACGAACACCATCGGAGACACCTCTAGAGCACCTTTATAATCACCCAGTTACGTTGTGACGTTTGGTAGCACACAAAGTGTTCCTCCGGTATTTGGGAGTTGCATAATCTCATAGTCATAGGAACATGTATAAGTCATGAAAAAAGCAATAGCAATATACTAAACGATCAAGTGCTAAGCTAACGGAATGGGTCAAGTCAATCACATCATTCTCTAATGATGTGATCCCGTTACTAAAATGACAACTCATGTCTATGGCTAGGCCATCTTTGATTCAACGAGCTAGTCAAGTAGAGGCATACTAGTGAAACTCTGTTTGTCTATGTAACACATATACTAAGTTTCCAGTTAATACAATTCTAGCATCAATAATAAACATTTATCATGAAATAAGGAAATAAATAATAACTTTATTATTGCCTCTAGGGCATATTTCCTTCAGAACATACTTTTAATATACATTGATTTTTTTAAAGTTCGCCGTACATTAAAATAGAGAGAATATCACATGAAAATCAAGTTTCAGAGAACTTCGTCGAACCCATGTTTGTAAGTTAAAAAAATCTAAAAATATACTCGATGTTAAGAGGGTGATGTTTCATTGCCATACGAAATTACAAGTTAAAACACATTACCATTTACAAGCTATGAAAAGAACAAATTCAACAATGACTAGCGATGTTTATTGTTCGACACAGTTCAATGCTGATTTTACTTTTTTCGTATATCATATATGATAACTTTCCTGAATTTGGGAATTTCGCATGGCAGTAGAACACTATACTCTCAAATTCTGTAGTTTTCTTGAGGTTTGTCTGAAACTTCAAGACATTGTTTCCACGTGGTTTTCATCAGTTTGCACCAAAACTTCTTTCCATGTGATACTCTCTCCATTAAAAAAATACACACGAAAATGTTCATGTATATTAAAAATAGTTCATCCTGCATTAGGAAAAATTTGTTTTGTATTGAAAATTTTTCATCATATATTAAAAAAAGCTTCATACACTAAAAAAGTTCACTATTTATAAAAACATGTTCATATTATATTTATTTTTAGGGGAAAATGTTCATATTATATTATATCCCTCCCTTACATAATACAAGATGTTGTTACAACCGATATATGCATAAGATGTCATTAAACCTGGTATACTTGTAATTGGTTGTACTAACATCTTATATTATGTGATAGAAGGAGTATTGAAAAGAATTATTATAGTATATAAATCTATAAGAAGGGGAAAAGCAAAAAAAGAAGAAGGAAAACTAAACCTGAAGAATAAAAAGAAAAAGAAAGGAAAAATAAAAAATAAAAAATAAAGGAATTGTAAATAGGAAAAAGAGAAGAAGCAAACAGAAAACCGAGACACAAAACGAGAGTGGCGTTTTGGCACATGGAAGCACGCGCTCCTGGTTTTTAAAATGTGCTTTAAACATATTTTGAAATGTCAGAAAATTTCAAACAAAAACTTGATGCGTAAATCTCGATATTGTACATGCTCACAAAGTTGTTTCGTGAAAAACCGACAACTTATGCGTCGCGTGTGAGAAAGACAAAATCCGGTGTTAAAAAGCTTTTCACAAGACATCCATTTGTCTTTTTTACACAAGTCACAAAAATGACGGTTTTCTCCGAAACTTGACGTGCACCAAATCTTTGTTTGGAATTTTTTCACACTTTGAAAAAAAAATTGCGTGCAGGAGGACGAACGGATTTCCGGACACAAAACCCACAACAGAAAGAATGAAAAAACAACAAAGAAGCGAGCGAACAAACGCAAGACACGCGATCCACACCGTTGATTGAGGGGGGACGTGTGCATGGAGCCCCGACAGCGGTGGGCCGGGCTGGGCTCCCCAATACGCCAAGGACCAAACAAAATCCACGAGCACACAGCACACCTCGCTCACCACCACCGTTCAGACTACGGAGCGAAGAGGGCTCCCGGAATCTCGGCGGCGGCGGCGGCATTGGTCCCTGGCGCCTCCGGGTAAGCTGCCCCTACTCTCTCACCCGGTCTGCACGTGCCGATCATCACTCCTGGACTGATTTGGAGCAGCATACGCAGCCTATCAGGAACAGACCGGCTCCCAAGTTCGTCGGCGGCGGCGGCGTCGTCGGCAGCGGCGGCGGCGGCAGTCGCTGGAACATCGAGGTAGGGCATCGCGGGCTTTGCTCCTCCTCTACCCTTCTGGATCTTCCATTCGCTTCACTTTGTGTGTAACCCTAGCTAGGTGACGGGGCTGTATCGGGACCGGTGAGGACGACGGCAGCTAGGCCAGCGACTTTCGGCAATTCTCAGGTATAATAATCCCTGCCTGGAGGTTGGCGTGGTCCTATTCGATGTCCGGCTTGCTAATTTACCGGGAATGCATGTGATTTGGGGCTTGCGATTTGTGAACTCTGAAGCCAATTTTGCTACAGATCTCAAAAGACAAAACTTGTTTAGCCTAGGTTTGTGTTTGTGCTTCACCGGAGTAGTACCTTTTCAACTACTAGTTACCAAGCCTGACTAATGGGGAGGAACATGCGAAAACTTGTTGTTGCTTCAGATTATTCAATGCTTGAATTAATTGGAGGGCACAGTAAGCTGACTGTGAATGGGCAGTGTGGTTTCACATTTACTACTAGCAGTGGTAGGAGTACTAGTACTAGTAACACTTCATTTTCCTTTGTTGGCATGCGCGTTCCGCATTAAACACACACACGCCCGTCTCTCCATGTCTATTTATTTTTAGGGATGTTGGCATGCAAATCAGCATTAAAGACACACACACACACACACATCCTCTGATATGCTAACTTTATATTCTACTCTACACATTGCAGACATGGCATCATCCACTGATACAGATATGCTGGAAGAGCATGTGCCCGTCAAGACAACTACTGTTCAAGTGAAATGGTGTGGCATTGATTATGATGTGGTGGTACAATCTGATGCCGATGTTGGAGAGCTAAAGCGACGTGTCGAAGAAGATACGGAACTTCCTTTCAAGAGGCAAAGACATATAAACACTCAGACAAATGATGAATTGGCTGATGATTATCGTGTTTCTCTGTTGGACAGTCCACCCACGACGTTTCTCATTGGGTAATGTTTTTTTTTCTCATTGTCCTTGTAAATGCACAAGGATTCAAGTGTCAGTCATGTACGCATTTTTTACATGTTTCTATGAAATATATGTTGAACTCCCACTTCTTTTTATCGGCTGAAGCATGATGCAATTTCTTTTATCATATATCCTTTGTTGTCAAATTCTGAGTTCCTAGCATGATATCATCTAAACACTAGATATTTCTCATGCAGATTCCTGTATATTCCTATTAGTTTAAAAATACAATGTTTCCTGTATATTCCTATTAGTTTAAAAATACAATCTCATACCTCACTACAAACATTTCGAATCCAGGTTGAACAAACCGGACCTTGCACTCTACTCGCGGTATTTTTCTTATGACAACACAAACCGCAGCTGCTCTGTCAAGGCCATTAAGCTAGGGAAGAAAAAAGACTTCCTTTCTGATTTTCATGAGGTGCCTACTGCCTTCTTCAGAGGAACCTACACTGTAGGGAGTTTCACCACTGATTGCCTCTTGAAGTGGTATGATGCTAAAGACAAACACAAAGTTCTTTCTTCGCTCCGACTGATGAGCACCTGGAGGCACCCAAATGTGGTGGTGTTGCAGAATATCTACAAGTTGCACCAGCTCTTTTGATGGTACCTTAAATGGATGGCTCAAGCATGGTGAAAAGAACAAGATTGAAGAGAACAGGATTTTAAATATGGATGGAAAATTCACCCCTGTTTTCAGCAGAATCACACTGTAAGTATTTTCAGCAGAATCACACCTTCAATCTTATAATAGGATCTGGGTTGGCGACGGTCCATTCACTTCGATCGTTACTATGTTTTGAATTACTAACAATTGGCGTATTATTATCTAAAACATATATACTGCTATATATAGTGGGTATTTATGTCTTAAATTACTAAGAATCGTTACCGTAACTATTATATATAGATGGGCTGGATATATTCTACAACCATTCTTTAGACATACTCTACAACTAGAAACCCACCGAACCAGCATATGCCATCATCCATCTCACCTCATCCATATGCGGAGCAGAACCTGCATGGCGCAAAGGGAGGCAACAATAGCGATGTGAGGCACACAGTTTAGTGGCGTGACACAGTTTTCAAACTGCTATTAGGCCGTAACGAATTTGAAAAAAAACATTCTACATGAAAATTGCGCCTAATCGATTTATTCCCAACGTTATATCATTTATGTCATTCCCACAAACCATTACATCTATATACAACTGGTTGTTGTACAACCAGCCCTTTGTTTCTGTTTAACAAGAAATTTTCAAACCATATTTTGGAATTATGCAAGTGAATACCGTTAGAAAGATATTGATTAGGCGCAACTTTTTCATGCAGCATATTTTTCAAAATTTAAGGTTCAAGAGCAGTTCTAAAAATTGTGCAATTCATATCAAATGACATGGAGCGCATTTTTATCAAAATGTTCAAACCACTTATCGAAATGATGCAAACAAAATACCGTTGGAAAGATATTTACTAGATGTAACTTTTCTTTTTGCATGGAACACTTCATTCAAATACCTTGCGATTTAAGAGAAGTTTAAAAAATGGTTAGATTCGAGTGTTATTTTTGGGTGAACCCCCAATGAACATGTGAACTGCCCCAATGAATAACTAGATTGCCGAAAGTTAACTAACTTCTCACATAGTATAAGGCCAACTTCAGCACGAACAACGTGAATTGCCGAACAAAAAATATTTTTCCCAACATTTTTGTGAACTTCCCGAACGAACGAACAGAACTTCCCGATTCATAAGTACTCCTTGTGTGAGGAAGTGAACTTCTCGACAAACGACAAGCTTCCCACAAGCTGAGAAATTAACTTCTCATCTGTATCACTAATTTTTGCAACTCTTTGACGAATGTTTTTATTCCAAATGTGTGGAATGTCGCTAATGATATGACGACAGGGTTGAGAACTAACTGTCCACGTGTCAACTGCCGCGGGATGGGGGTGGAGCCTTGGAGGTGAACTAGCAAATTGGCTTGGCAAAAAATGAACCATCATGAGGCAACTAGCAGACATCCTGCAACAAAATATGTGAACTTCTCGCAAAGCAGAAACTACACAAAAATAAACAGGGATAGAAAATCAAACATCGACAATCTGCGGAGCATTCTCATTGTAGATGGTGGGTGTTGCAACATGTGGTAGGAGAGTGATCCTGCTCCACACTCCGCCCTGCTAGCTGTGGCCATGGACATCGGTTAGGGGACGTCATCGTGTGTGGAGCGAATTTAAAAGTTGTGCATGGGCGTCCGTGTGCTTGATGATCACCAGCCTGCCGAGGAGAGCAGAGGAGGGGGACTCGCCTAATGGACCTTTCTGACCATACCAAGGTGGAAGACCTCCTCTAGCCGAAGCAGTGCCGTAGTCGAACATCCTTGGCTGCCTTTGACCGAGGAGAAGGTGGCGGCGCGGGGTGGCTGGTCGAGGCTAGGTGTGGCGGCGGCGCGGTTCCTATGTGGCTGCACGGGAAGGTGGATTGGATTGGAGGGTAGATAGGGCTGATGCAAAACTATGGCGATGAGGTGTGATGGGGAGGGGAGGGTGTGGCGGCGCGGTGGCCTTGGGGTGATAGGGGCACAATGCTGGGAAGATGGGTCTAGTGCGGCGTTTTTTCTTTTAGTTTAGGGCGGTGGGGTTTGCTCCTGCAGTATTTGTTACTTTTGAGTGGGTTTGGCTGATCTAGGAGGGTTGGTTGTAGAATATTTCATCTACAGTTCTCAAGGGGTGGTTGTAGAATGGACCACGTTACACATGTATATAATCACCTTTTATTATGCTTTAAATCACTGGTAATTATTGTGATCACTATCCAACCTATGTAATAGACATATATATCACAATCTTATGATTAATTGATCCTATATTTTGGAAATATATTCTCGTTTGCCCAAAATTTGGGATTATTCTTTTTGAGAAAAAAATAAGTACCAACAACACAACCATTTAGACAATGCATGCAAGAACGAAAAAAATTCGGAGTAACGCACCAGCGATCTGCTAGTTTGTACTAATATTTTATTTCCACTGCACAATAACTAATATAATGTTTTTACTTCCACTGCACACTAACTGAGATACTGTTTCACAGAGATCTACTTGATATCTTGGACAAGATGATTAGACGTAAGATGTGTCCGAAAGACCTTACAGTTGACAACCTATATCTGAAGACTGTGAATGGTCAACCTCAACTTAAAGTATTCTTCGATGATGGTAATTTCTTTTTTGCACTCTCCTAAGATAGTGCGTCTCTAAAATCTATACAAACACTATAATTTTATTCTACAAATAAAAAAATATTGGGTTATGTTGTGCAAAATTTTGTTTTGTGAGGTTATTTATAAGCATATTTTAATTTAGATATAATGTTGCATATTTGCTTACACGAAAATGTGCATATGTTCGTAGGACCATCTGAATCAGATAGGATTTTCTTTTGGAAAAAGAAGACATTTTTAAGTTCCGGAAATATAGGAAAATTGATCTTGCATGTAGATGGTGAATACAAGTATGTGCACCCAAAATTTTAAAACTTCAACATTAACATATTTGACCTTTATGTTTTTTATAGGTTGCATACAAAATTATCCGCTAAGAGTGTTTCTTAATATCAACTTGTTATTGTCTAATTTAATTTA
Source organism: Aegilops umbellulata (assembly GCA_032464435.1). Taxonomy (NCBI): domain Eukaryota; kingdom Viridiplantae; phylum Streptophyta; class Magnoliopsida; order Poales; family Poaceae; genus Aegilops; species Aegilops umbellulata. The sequence continues at coordinate 69,119,335 of CP136060.1, read as the reverse complement.
TCGCTCCTGGCCACATCTGTCTGATTCACCAACTCCACTAATTCGCAGTTGAGGATCTCAGGGGTAAGACTCAAAAGTATATGGAAAAACTATATGAGAAACTATGTGCGGAGATAAAGAAAATTATGACAGACGACGTTTTGATACAAATGCACACAGGGACCAGGGCGTACTGTGATTTCATTGAGAAACATGGTCCTGACTTCATTGGCAAAAATTTGGCAAAAGTTGCCAAGTTTTATCCCATTGAGTGGGATGATGAAGACAAGAGCAAGTATCTCATTGACATATTCTCATCAACTCGAGATTGTAGTGCGGCTCTTAATGCTTGTGGAATAAGATGGCCAAGAAATGAGTCTGAAGATGACATGTGTCAGGAGCTGAAAACACTAAAAGAAATGTTGGAAAGAGCGAACATAGATAACAACAAAAGGAAGGCGGCGCTGAAACTTCAAGGAGCCGAGGGTAGAGCTGCGGCCAACAAGATCAGGGAATACACATGGAACTGTGATATTGACTATCCAAATGATCTTGTCAGGCTCGTGAGGAACCTATGGAAGCATTTCTCCACGTACCCTCACTACATTAAGGTAACTAATTCTCCATCTAGCTTGCATGCCAAACAAGGTGTTAATATTGATTAACCATTTGGTTAACTGCAGACGCACCTTGGGGGTAGCCAAACTGCTGTTTTGCGCAAGTTCGAGCAGTGGTGCCCTGATGCCTGGACGTTGATCTACAACACCGTGGGCCAACCATGTATGTTGTCTTTCCTGTTTAGATTTAAACTCCTTTCTCTCGTCATGTATGTTTTTATTTTTCATTGTGCTGCTACGCATGCTTACATGGTCTTGTGTTGGGTGCTACTTAGCTCATACCACACCATGTGGTTTCTGAAAGGCGTATGTGGCCAGAGTAGAGCTGGTTTGTTGGGTCAAATATTGGCATCCTACAGTCTCCCCATAGGTCCATGCTCAGTTGGTGTTCACAGCAGAAATTGCTAGTCCTGTGTGGTCTGACCATAATAAGTCCATGGCCATACCATGTAATGCAGACAATGGAAACTGGTTTGTAGGAGTACTTTGTAGCATGGTGAATAAATTGTTGCTGCATGAATATCTCTCAAATCAATAGCAGGGACAAAGAGTTCAGTGCCTCCATGTCAAATGTCCTGACCTAGTACATTCTCAATAAATGCTCTTGGCATTTGAAGCAGTGGTGGTATGGCCAGAGAGTAGAATCAGGCGGTCAACCAGGCATCATGCTGTGACTTGTGAGCAGGGCACCTTTTGGTCAAGTGAGCTAGTTGTGCTTGCTACTGTAAACTCTGCCCAAGTAACTAGCTAGTACTAGGAGATTATGATGCACTTGACATCCGGGGTGTCCTTTGTTCCAAAATTTTAAATAAATCAATCAATCAATCATAAAGCTTGTTTGATCTGTATATATATGGTTATAAATACTCTAGATGAATTTCTCGGAGGATCTGCTTTACATGCATTGGTTTGACATGTTTTGCAGGAAGCAAGGAGACTGGCGGTGGTGGAGGCAGGGCAAGGAGATTGCAAGCAAGGAGGAGGAGTCTGGAAGCAAGGAGGAGGAGTCTGGAAGCAATGTTTTTGGGAATTCAGTAGCATGGAAGTGACGAGAGCACTGGATATTTTTTGAACGGTGCAAAACGCTGGTTGGTAAACTGCGCGTAAGAAACCAAACGAAAGATTTGGCGGTGCAAAACACCTGATCTTTTTGTAAGATGAAAAACTGCGCTGGGAGTGTAATTTTTTGGTTGGGAGCGCTGCAAGTGTAATTTTCTGGATGGGAGCGCTGGAAGTGTAATTTTTTGGATGGGCGCGCTGGAAGTGTGCGTGCGTGCGTATGAGACCAAAAGAAAGATTTGGCTGAATACCGCGCCAGCCCAGCTGGGAGGGTTTGAGACCAAACGGATGATTTGGCAGCCGGCCGGATTCTGTAAACAAATGCTACGAGTAGGAACCAAAAACATGGATTTGGTCTTGCTTTATTCTGTTCTTGTACTAGTGTATTGTGAGGTTAATTTGGCTTCCCCGGCCGGAAGAAACAGGGGGATCCCAACCAAAATTTCCGAAAAATCGACGAAAACTCCAACCATAAACACCATGAGAGAAGAGGAACGACAAGAAGATCCAAACCTAGTAGGGGATTAGAAGGATGGATGAGATGAGATGGCCGATCGAGCATCTCATCTCCTCGGCTGCGTCCACCTCGATGGATCGGCCGTCTCATCGATCTCCTCGGCTGCGATCGATCGCCCGCGCGGCACCACCATCGTCCGTCCCCCCTTCCGATTCCGATCACCCATCAGGGTGCTTCTCCCCCCTCGTGAGATGCGGCGGCCGCTGTTTGTGGCCGCTGATGATGTAGTATTGCCCACGGCCACGGCCACGCGTTAGGAGAGGAGGACGCGTGCAGGCTCGCTGGGATGTGGCGTGGCGTGGCGGCGGCACACCCCACCAGTGGTATTGTGGTATACACATCGACCGCATCTACTAGTACTAGCGCTTCCTCGCACGGCAAGGTTGCTATAGCTTGCCCGTGTTGTTTTCTGGGTTGTTGGCTAACTAAAAGATCTAGTAATTTTTTTATATATACTGCTAAAAAGACTCATTTATGTTCTAGGACTCTTTCTTTTTTTTCCTTTTGACGAAAATAAAAAGATCTCTAGCATTCCTCTAGAACCAGAGGAACAAGATCTCTCTGACGCCGGATATCTTGGAGTAGAACCGCACGCAACGGAGAGGAAGAAGCCGCTTGGTCGGGCATGCATGCAGGGATCTCCTTGTGGAGATGTAGCAACTCCGCTGACCTGGTTGCGCCGCACCCGATGACCACAACATGACCCCAACAATCTTCATGCAAGCCAGATGATTTTTATTTAAACCAGGGTCCATGTTTTCGACATATTTCATTAAACAAAAGCAACCGGACCCTAACCTAGTATAAATCTTCGCGGGGGCATGTTCTTCAAGCTCCTGTTGTTCCCCGCGTCCATGTTCGGCGGCCGTGAGCCTCGGGAAGTGAAGCTGCGGTCGCCGGCGAAGAAGAGTAAGAAATGGAACACGAACTGGCCCACATATGGGACGGGAGACACCGCCGTCTCCCATGTCCTACTCTTCCTCGTTGGAGTCTGTGGGCTGGGTGTCGCTAGTGGAGGTGAGGTTCGACATGGAAGGGTTTGCCTCGTGGTTGTAGCGACGCCAATGAAGCAGCTGTCGGGGTTCCCGTCCGCAACCGCTAGTGTCGCCTCCGTGTCCGACGCCACCAGGCGAGCGTTGCGTGCAGCCTCCCAGAGCGTTCGCTGCACCTCGATGAAGTTTGGGTTCTCCACAGCCATGGCCCTCACAGCCTTCTCGCTCACGAACTCACCGTAGATCTAGCCCTTCGTGAACCGGTGACGCGGGAGGAGGACGCGGTTGTAGCGCTGCTCCTCCTGCGCCTTACAAAACATCGACACTAGCAGCGGCGCCGACTGCTTCTCCGCCATGACGGCGTCAAAGTGCGTTTGCGCCTGCTCCATGGTGACTCTGTCATCCGCCCATGCAGGGGCGTCACCATGACAGTGTCAAAGTGCTGCGCATGCAAGGGCATCGCCTCTTCGTCAGAGTATTCCTCCATCGTTGGGTCATCGTCACTCACCTCTGCGAGCTCGCTAGCATGCCTGCCTATATCCTCCGCGCACGACGACTCCATCATCCACCCATGCAGGGGCATCACCATGACAGTGTCAAAGTGTTGCGCATGCAAGGGCATCGCCTCTTCGTCAGAGTATTCCTCCATCGTTGGGTCATCGTCACTCACCTCAGCGAGCTTGCCGGCAAGCCTGCCTATATCCTCCGCGCACGACAACTCTATCATCCGCCCGCAAGGCTGGCCACCTCGTACTACTACTCCGTCGAGAGGTTGTTCCACATCGCTCTAGAGTTCGCGGTAATGGAGAAGGTGGTGCACGACGGAGAGGTCATGCACGGAGGAGGATTGGAAGCGGACTGCAGATGGTGACGAGCGAGGCCACATTTAAATAGCGAGCGTCAGTCAGGTGAAGTGGCGGACTGTGTCGGTACGGATGCTAGAGTGGGTTTCTTGCCCGCCGAACCTGTTTAATGTCGGCTAGCGAGCGGACGGGGCGGCCGGTTTGAATGTGGTAGATAGTTGTCCCGTCCCTTCTAGTCACGTCGCTTTGGCATTGAACATCGCGAAAATTGGAAAGCGGCGCTCTGGACCGACACGCTACTTCAATGTCAGCTCCGGTGAAAGGTTGCACCCGCTTTGGGCCGGCATAATGCGGTGCTGGTGCTCTGAACCGACCTGAATGTGCCGCATACGCTTCGCGCAGGGATGGGCACGGGTGCCGTAAAGATTTTTGGGTAGGTCCGGGATGACAAACACGTATGTGACAGCGGTCCGGACTCCCACAAAGTTCCCGATTTGCGTCAGGTTTATGTGATTTCAGTCATCCAGATTTGTTCTTAGACCGATGGGTGCCGTGTTTGATGGCAAACTAGATGGAGTGGGCTTGTGGAATTTGCAGTGTGAGGCCGTTCTCGTCGACAGCCCGTGTGGCAACAAGCTACTATGAGGAGGGGTGAGGTCGGGGTCACAAGATTGTACTAGTAGTCAGCGCTTCAACATGTCCATGGTTTGTCGTGATCTCTTTGTTGATGTGCGACGGATGGTCTGGCTTGGCAATCGCTCACAACACCTGGCTATCATATTCCTCCTTCGTGGCTCGCCTTTGGACTCGGAGTTGCGACACATGCGGTCAAAACTCGTGTGCTTGTTGTGGTGAGTGCTTCATTATTGTTCATTCATGCGGAAGTCGGAGTTGCTTGCCTGGAGAAAAGTGACGACAAAGACATTTTACAGACAAACCTGTCGTGTGGACCAACATGGGCAGCCTCATCGGCCAAAGGTGCCCTATATGAACGTGTTGCTGCCGTTTTCGTCCGGTTTGTCACAATTAAGTGAATAATTTACTTATTTTTTGCAAGGCTAAAGGGATTTCATTGCTCAACTTGCTCAACTTGGATGGAGATGCTCCATACAGACTTATAGCATTTTGGTTCCTATTAATATGAGCAATTAAGCTATCCCTCTTACCAAGAAGTTTCCTCACTTCACTCACCAAACATTGCATTCATCGATTTGTCTGTGGACTGTGACTGAATGAAATCCACGGCGACTTTGCAATCCAGCTCAACATCGATTGGAAGAGTAGACCATTGCAGTGCAAAATTGAGCCCCTCCAGGCATGCCACTAGCTCAGCTTGCAATGGACTCACACAGTGCAAGAGATTTCTGCACGGTGAGAAGACTATCCCGCCGGTACTATCACGGAGGATCATCCCCACACTGGCCTCGCTTGCCTCCTTGATGTAGGCACCATCTACATTGAGCTTCATTTGGCCATGTAAAGCCAGTCCATCTAGCAGCCAGGGTAGCATCAGACTTCTCATGCAATATCTCTAGTGGGCGTCCATCTACATCAATTGGTGTCTTTTCTTTTAACTGAACAACTTCACGAATTCCCAGTTCACCCTATCATATGCTTTTGATAGGTCCAACTTGTATGCGCAAAAACTACTTACAGGGTCCTTCTCCGGCTTAATGCCGTGGATACATTCAAAAGGAACGTAAGCATTATCAGTAATTAACCTTCCAGGTACATAGGCACTTTGCTCTGGTGCCACAACATCATCCAATAAGGGTCTTAGACAGTTTACTAGGCATTTTGAGATTACCTTGTAGACCATATTACATAAGCTGATATGACGAAACTTAGTGAACCTAGTGGGGTTAGGCACCTTCGGAATAAGCACAATGGGTGTGGATTAATTCACTTTGGCATAATACCTGACTCAAAAAAAAACACGACAGCCCCAATAACCTCCTACTTCAATATGCCCAAGTGTTGCTGAAAAAACCTCGCATGGAAGCCTTCCGGTCCTAGCGCCTTAATTTAAGGACCTGATTCGAAACAGTGCATTGCTAATCTCCTTATGACTGAAAAGAGCACGATTTATCATTCATATCCGGCAGTGGCGGAGCTAGCCGAAAGTCACTGGAGGGTGAAACGTAAATCGTCAGTATTTGGGGGGTGCCAAATGTTTTAAAAATTCTAATCTAAGTCTCCCCAAAAAAAATCTTCAGAAATTGATCTAAGGCGGGGGGGGGGGGCAGCGGCCCCTGGGCCCAACATAGCTTCGTCGTTGATATCTGGACTTATTTTTTGCTTGGAATAGGTGCATGATCTCTTCTGGATAGATATTTGGATCGGAGTGAACATATTCTCAAAGTACTCTTTTGCCATGTTCATCATAACACTCTGATCCTGCTGCAATGCCCCCATTGATATCTGTTAGGACTTTGATTCTATTTTTCCTAGCATGCCAAACAACCTTGCGATGGATTTTTTTTTGCATTTTTGTCCCCCTCCTTTAACCAATCAATGCGAGACGGTTGAAGCCACATCATTTCCTCCTTGTAAAGCAGTTCATTCATGGCGTCCATCTCTTTTCGCAATTCCGTGCGACCAGTCCCACATGGCTTCATTAAAATCTCCAACAAGCATCCATGGCAAGGTTACTCTGGCTGTGCAAGCGCGGCATTGCATCCCACACTTGGTGTCTATTTTCCGCGCGTGGTTTGTCATAAACAATGGTGATATGCCAGGGAGGCTCACTAGCCCGAAACAGGGACATACACATCAATCCATAATTTACTTCTTTTATATCTGATAATAATAATAATAACCTTCTTAGTTCTTCATACTTTTATTAATCTTTTTCCATGCATTCTTACGTAATTGGGCGTCTATTTTGTTCCGTTTTCCCCGTTCAGGAGGAAGCGTTCTTATGTATCGGTACGATGCCGGGGTCGACCCGATCTTCTCCATCACACGATCTCCTTCTTCCTCTCTACCATGAGCACGGTGCGCTACCGCAGCAGACCCGATCTCCTTCCTCTTCTTCGATCCAACCCGATCTCCTTCTTCTTTGATCCAATCCTTTTGCTTTTGATCCAATGCGTCATGTGCCCGTAATTGTCTCCGACACAAACTACACATCTACTTCCTGCATGCGCCCATGGGGTGTTCGGCAGGGACTTCTTTGGCCATTCCACAAGTCGGTGTATGCACAGATAAATACACACCTACTCCCTCGACCGAAGCCCCAGCATAGTTTGTGTCGTTCTGTTCGTGGTCGACGTTGTTGTCTTGCGTCTCATCGTGTTTCGGTGCCGGTGATGGCAGTTGGCTACCAATGGGGCTATGTCGATTCCTTCTTCCGTTTCGATTATCGTTCCTTCCTCCGATTCCGTCACGGCGGCATGAGCAGCGGCGTCGCCAGAAGAAGGTTGTCCAGGAGCAGGCCAGAGAGCCTGCGACGCCAGGTCAAACACTTTTTGTCCCAATGCCTCCATCTCGGGTTTTTTTTTTGAGAAACCGCCCTCTAAGGCACTTTATTCAGTTCTGAATCGGTTTACATCAGATTGCACTAAGGCAATCAAAGAGACAGGGAATACATCATAAGAAATGACATCCGAGGCACCTCTAAGGCCCTCCTGGGCACACCAAATGAGCAGCTTGGTTTGCCTCTCTCCTTACATAATTGATGCATAGCTCCTGAAAATTTTGGAGATATGTTTTGATTTCGCTGATGACTGGGCTTCCCATCGATCTGCACGTCGTCGCCACCCATTCCTCCGTGACAGTTTGGCAGTCCATTTCGACAGTAACCCGCGTCCAACCCTTCTCCATAGCTAGACGCACAGCCTCTCTAACTCCTAGCAGTTCAGCCACATAAGGATCAGTCACCCCTCTCAACTTATGACTTCTGGCTAGCACTAGTCCTCCATAATCTCTTGCCACAAGCCCAACAGCTGAAGTTCCAGCATTCACATCGACGGCAGCATCTGTGTTGATTTTCACACAGCCAGGCTCTGGCGGTGTCCATACCACACTTCTCCCCTGCTGAGGATCAGAAAGATCGGCCGGAATATATAGGTCCTGAATAAGTTCTTTTACTAGAACCATCAACCGACCAGGCTGGTACTTAACCTCCTCATGGGTATACTTGTTCCTGCTCGACCATATTGCCCACATAACTGTGATAATGATGGCCGCTCTGTCTTTGCTCACAAACCCGACATCTAGCAAATCCCTCGACCAAGTGACGGGGTGTAGCCGGGGCAGCTTGAAGTCGAAGAAGCTCTCCGCTTCCCTCCATCTCGCTGAGCCTCTAAACCCTCGTCTCCTGGCAGGCCCTCGCGCTCCACCTTCCGGCATCCGCAACTTCCTGAGACTAAGATACCACGATGAAGAAGGCGCCGCTACAATCCTCGACCGTGTGAACCTTGTCCTTGTCGGATGTGCCAACGATCTTGGAGCCGTCCAGTCTAATCTCTTCTCACACGTTGTCTAAGTAGGCCGGCCGCCAGCCTGAAGCACCTCGGTGGTCAGCGGAGCTCTGCTCATGACTGTAAAACTGACTTCCCCTAAAAGCTCAAACTGATGGGGAAAGGTGGGCTACGCAATTATACACTTTCTCTCCCCCTCATGTGGGACTGCCTCAGGCGTAAACATGGACCGAAGGTGAGCTATAATTTAATTGTGTCAACCTGGTCTTGAACGAACTCAAGACCTCTTGACTCCGACACCACGTAAAACTACACACATAAATCACTTCACCCAAAAGTTTAAACTGATGGAGACAAACGAGCTATGTAATTATACTTCAACAAGGACGCGTCGACCTCATGCATGGTACCGGTGAAAATGTCGACAGCCGAACGTACAACAATGTGATGGCTTGCGTGTGTATCATGTAACCATGTGGACAGCCAACTAGGATAAAAGAAAGGCTGCAGAACAACGGCTGGCCAAACCGTCGTCTTCAATGTGAAGCGGCACGCTCTACAGCGACATGAATGCGGGCAGCTGACGCCAAGCGAAAGCACGCGCGGGCGAGGAAGGAGGGGTTTGGATGGGCCAGGATGGTCAGAATCGGACACTGGAGCGGTCCGGACTCTTGTAAAAAACCTACATTTATCTCCGATTTGCGAGAGAAAATATGTCCCGATCACGTCGCGGACCAATACAGTCCCGCATTGGATGACTTCTGCGGGGCGGACTCACACGAGAGATTTGAGGGTCGGGCGCTGGAGATGCCCTTAAGAGCAACTCTAGCAGACAACGTACGACGCCGGAGAGAAGCCGAACGCTCAATCCTCCTCGCCGGAGCTGCAGAGATCGACGTACTTCTCCGACTGCTCCTTGCGGATGCGGCGCCACTCGTCCGCCTTCTCGTTGATGGCGACGTTGTCGGCGACCGTCTGCCGCCACTCGAGGGCTTCGAGCTCCTCGGCGTGGCGCCGGCGCTCCTCCTCCTCGCGCACGCTTCGCTCGGCGATGGCGGCGGCGACGGCGTCGAACTCCGCGACGTAGTCCTCGGGCCCGATGACTCCGCGGCGGCCGAGCGGAGCGGGCTCCTCCTTCACTGGGACGAAGGCGAACGGCGCCGGCGGCTCCGGTTCCTCCTCCTCGTCCGACCACTCCCTCTTCACGGGGAGGAAGGCCGCGGCGGCGGAGGAGGAGGATCCGGCGTACGAAGAACGCGTGGAGGAGAACGACGCGCGCCGGCGGTCGTACTCCACCATCTCGCGGTGGTCGAAGCTCGCCGGCGGCGAAAGCCCGCGGATGGTCCACTTCCTCGCGCCGTCGGACCGGACGCGCCGCTCGCGCTCCGGGTCCCTCTCCCAGTCGGATCTGCTGCCGGAGCCGCGTCCGGAGCTCCACATTCGCCCCCACATGGTGGCTGGAGGCAGGGCGGAGGGTCGCCGGCGGCGAGAAATTGAGAGAGGAGAAAGGGGAATCGGGTGGCTCACGACGGCGGGGGATAGGGTTTGGACCCACAAAAGGATCGCGGAACCGCACTTATATGCGGGGGGGGGGGGTTGCGGGCTGCGGCAAAAGTTTTTGTGGGCCGGGCGTATGCGGTGTCTGTTCTGGCCGCAAAATTGGCCCCAACCCGCGTACTCGCCGGAATTTTTGCGTGCCGGGCGTTTTGCGGGGTCTACTAGAGTTGCTCTAACCAAGCTTTGTTTTTCCAATTTGTGCGAGTTGTATATAGTACTCGATGTAGAGCATAGAGCATGCATGTGAATGTGGTGTCGGCCATGCTCTAGCCCGAGTCACGGGACACCGTTTGCGTCCTTGAACCGCTGGGCTGGGCACATCCACATCGGCCAGCACAAAGCTAGCTAGCATGATGGGAGGCTAGCCTCCTAGGCAGGGTGGGTGAAGACTGAAGAGACAGGACAGGGCCGCGCGTGGGGAAGCGCGCGCACGCCGACGCCGGAGTGGACGCGACGGCGAGCGACGTAGTATATGTATATCCCAGAAAATGCGGCAACCGCTCTTGTGGTAGATTTTCTTCGTCTGCTTCGGGCAGGTGCACTCAGCCCGTTGGCCTGGTTCAGGCTGCCGAGAGAAACGAGCTTGCCGTACGTACTCCCTGGAGCCGGTCCACCGTGACCGTCGTAGCGTGGCGAGAACGAGGGGCACCGTTGGTCCGGTCAACCAGCTCCGACGAACGCCGTACAAGCCAGTTTTCTACTGGCTCCGCCTCTGCACCCCACGTTCTGCTCCCGTGACCCCGTCCGTCAAGGGGCCTGCGGCGTGGCGTACTACTCGGTACTGTACTCGTCCGTGTCTGTCCTGCTCTCTCCCACGCTTCACGGTCAACCAGGCCGTTCTCCAGCTCTCGACCCGTTCGGCGGCCGGCTGCTGCCCTGCCAAGTGGCAAACATCAACGTGCAGTGACCGCACCTCATCGAAGTAAAAGCTCTCTTGAATATTTGAGGAATTTCCTACCTTATTAAGTTTAGTTCAGAAAAAAAAACAGCGAATAAATCATGAATAACAAAAATAATAGCGATGACAGCCAAAGCAAGCGACGGGTTGTGGAAGCTAGTGATGCGATCGAGATTATACTCCCTTAGTTTCTTTTTGTCTGCATATAAGGTTTGATCAAAGTCAAACTTCGTAAAATTTGACTAGTTTTATATTAAAAAATATAAACATTGACAATATGAAATCAACATTATCAGATGCACCATGAAATTTATTTTCATACTATATAGTTCTAGTGTTGTAGATGTTCATGTTTTTTAATATAAATTTGGTCAAACTTTGTGTAGTTTGACTTTGATCAAATCTTATATGCGGAGTAAAAAGAAACGGAGGGAGTAAGAAACAAGCGTCATATTAATATGGATTTGCTACTATCGGTGAACCAAAGGCTAACTTTAACGGAGAGGATAAGATGACATACGGAGCAGCGGGAGAGGATGCAGGTGTGCCGTTCGTCGAGTCACGAGGAGGTGGTCGATATACTACCTGGCCAAACCTCGGGCCGGGCCTAGCCAAGCCCGAGGCAAAAAACCTAGGCTCGGGCCCGGCCATTGGGCCTGCTTTTTTGGGCCCAAGCCTGACCCGAACGTGTAAAAGCCCGCCGTGCCTCTTCAAAAAAACGCAAAAACAACGGGCCCAGGCCCAGCCCGGCCTGGTCATCGGGCCTCGGGCCGGGCCCCTTCAGAAAAACGCAAAAACGACGGGCCCAGACCCGGTCATCGGGCTCAAAATCTAGGCCCGAGCCCAGCCCGGGAGCAGTGTCGGGCCGGGCCTCCCATGGCCAGGACTAGTGGTCGACATCTGGGATGTCGCCGTTCGCAAACACGATGAATAAAGATCCAGCGGTCACGCAAGGGCGTTCCACAAAAACCTGATCATCCCTCCCCTGCACCACACCACCTGCCATGCATGAATGAGTCACGTGAGCCTCTAGGATTAACTACGAATCATTTACAATATTCTGAGATATTAAATGGGTCAAGCTCAATAATTCCAACGAGTTCTCTTCATCTGTATCGCTTGGTGCATAAAAGTGACGTCACCTCATCAAAGCAAACACCAACATTCTTATAAAGAGGAACATTCTCCCTTGTTAAAGTTGCTAATGTAGAAGAAGGCGACTTGATTGTATGTAATTTTCATATATTGTCATTTTCTTGTAGTTATTGTCCATCTCTTTGATGATGATTTTGGTCTCGCTGACTGGCATCAACCGTATTATATGGTGCGCATCCGAGGATGCAAAGTCTAGGAGGTATAATTTTTTTTGAAAAATACGTACGGGTGTCACACTTGTCATTTGCAAACATATGCCTCCATATACCTTCTAGTCTTCATTTGGAGAGTAGACCACATTGTATCGAATCCAAATTTTTATAATAGATTTAGCACCTCCGTATCACCATTTAGTCAGCATGCCCCTTCGGTTTTAGAGGACCTGGTCCTCCCAAACCGCCATTTATAAAAGAAAATCATACTACCTCTGTCCATGTGTACAAGGCCACCTCATAATTTGGGTCCATATTTTAACCATCGATTTGACTAACGAAGTACTACATGTCACTTGTCTAGAAAATATATCATTCAAAACTTCTCTCAACTACAAATGTTTCAATTGTTCCATTGGTAGCTTACCAAGCCAGACGGTCTTTTCTCCCATAGTGATATCCATATATTTTTCTCCCAAACAATAAGTGCGAGACGAGTGGCATGAAGCAATCCGGCCCCGACGTTTTTTACTACTAACCTTGTCATTCAAAAAGAAAATCCAAAAAATAATGGCCAAAGTTAGCTGTCGATCACAAGATGATTTTTTTTTTGCGATGGCATTGCGGGGTGGCATTGTATTCGTGGACGAAGAAAGTACGATTTTTTTTCATTTAATCGAGAGGCTGCTCAAAACATAAATTTCGTCAGCACGTATCCAATATCATGGGGAAAGAACATTTCCACATTTCTAGGAAACTTAGACGGAGAAACAGTAATTGATAAATTAAATTTTGTCAATGAGACGATGTATGCGCATGTGGATTTTTTAACAGAGTACATACGCAAACACTCATACATATGCACATCCTTATGCACACATACACATACTCTACACTTATGAGCACCTTCAAGAGATTGAGTCGGCACAAAAAAAAAGAGATTGAGTCGGCACATTATCTTGATCAGCAGGGGAATCCTTTTGTACGGGTACGAAGAGAACACTCATAGTATGTTCACCAGGAAAAAACTTTCAGAAAAATGGAATGGCGTAAGAAATCCAGTCCACGGCATCGACGACGGATGGAGCCGTGGATTTAATCCGTCATTTTTCTCTTCTTTGGAAAAATTCCCACTGACCGACGGATCGATCGATCGGCGCGTTTGTGCAGCACACCACGGTAAAAAAGATCTCCTCCAACTGGTTGAGCCGAACCATCCCCCTTCCCCTCTCCCCCACCCTCTCTCCCGCACCGCACCCGCACCCGCACCCAGACCTAGCCACCACCATGTCAGCGGCGCCGCCGCCGCCGCCACGCCGGCCGCCGGACGAGGTCCCCCTCCGCCTTCCGTCCGATGGCCCAGTACGCCTCCTCCGCGCCTCCATGGCCCGCAAGACCTGGAGCCACAAGCGTCTCGCGCCGGGGATTCCGACGCCGCCTCCACCAGCTCCACCCGGCACCCCCCGTGCTCGGGTTCCTTCCTTCACAACCGGGCTGACGAGCGCAGCCCCTGCTTCATCCCCACCGCCGCCTCGTCCTTCTCCCTCGTCGCCCCGGACCGCGGCTCCTGGCGGGCCCTCGGCTGCCGCCACGGCCGCGCACCTCTTCCTCTCAAGGACGGGTGCGACCTCCTCGACTGCCTCGCGGGTCCTTTCCGCGTGGCCTTCCTCTTCGCCGTCGAGGAAGGCGCCGACAACGACGCGTATGCTCGACGGAGACTGGCGGCCGGGGCGAGCTGACCTCGATGCGCTGCCAAGGTGAGTTCTCGATGGAATTCGCAGAACATCCCAGCGTTCTCGTTGGCAGGTCCATGTCCACGGGTCGTGGATCATGACCTGGGAAGGCGGGACATGACTCTGTTCGGCCCACCAGACAAGCACTACAAGCACGGATGCTATCAAGGATGGGGATTTTGTCAACGCCTTTGAATGCGCCAGCCACAACCTCAAGATCAGGTCAGGGATCTACTCTTGCACGCCTCGCCTATTGGGAGCCACACACACCCTTTTCATTGTCCAAACAACATCTGTATGGATGGGCGTAGTTGGTTACTCCTTAGACCAGCCTTGGTTTCTATTTGTCCATAGTTGCTTTGGGCTATTGATTTTTGCAGTTTAGGAGATGAAGTGTAGAGCAGTATTAGATGTTCTACAACGAGGTGGTTGCCAAGTGGTGTTTGTCTTTCTTTTGTTCGGTGTCAAGCCTGATTGTGTGTGTGTTGGCGTTCGAGGGGTTCAGTGTGGGTCGAATTAGTGTTATTGTCTTTCGCTAGCAATACTTTAGAGTTAGGACCTGTCATCTTTTGGCATGATACGTGTATTCTGATGAACATTCAATCAAAGTGCAGTTATTGGAGTAAATAGATGTTATCCTTTTTGGGAAGAGTTATATGCCTCTGTTGTTGCCAGTTATAAAATGCGCCGTTTATTTGTATGGTACCTTGTAACTGTACTAAATAATTTGTGCAAACACTAGCCCGTTGTTAGAACGGAACATAGCACCTTTGGTCATTAAAACGGACGATTGAACAATTGTAGCTGTGCCACAAAACTTTCATGGCCTCATGTTGTTTCTAACCTTAAAATTGTAGACTGAAGATTTACACCTTTGTTTTCACCTAGGGCTCCTTGTTATGGAGAAGGTGCTCTCGAGGGTGCTAGCATGCTCAACAAACATGGATGTGCCTTGCTATCCAAAGATTCTCCTAGTGATGTTCCTAAGAGGGCACCAAATGAAGAATCGGCGAAGGGTACAACCCGCAAAGATGATGCTGGGAACCTTTGACCTCTGATAGCAACGTTGATGGTGCTTCACCTTCAGAGAAGGTGAGTCCGAATAATGTACTGTATATTTTTTACTTTCTTGAGATCATTGTCGGTGCCAGGACTGCACCATTGTGTGGTGAAATGTGTGAATTCCACTGAGCTTTGCATTGTTCATTAGGTTCTGTATGATTTTTCACTGGTATGGGGTGATTTGTCAAAGAAGTGGCATTGCAATATCCCCTAGACAGTCATATTACCCACATAGAACATGTTCATGTGCTTCTGTATGTGCGAAGTAACAGTCTTGTGTGGGACCTGGAACTCAATAGAACTTATCTCTTGAATTTACATCATCATTCTTTAAGGGGCCATTTAATTTTGGGTTTAAAACCTGTCTAGCAAGTGGCTGGGTGTTGGATGGATTGGCCAAGCGCACAGCTAAAAAGGGAAATTTGCTGTCCATGACGACCCATACATACTAAAAGTAGTGTCACCTGGTCTCCGCACCACACTGCCTTTTTTTTCCCGAGAGTACACAAAATGCATACCATATTTATATGGGAGGCAGCAAAGTGTGTTACAAGAATAGCCTCTTCACATTGCAACCAATGCCACAGGTCAACACCACACCACAAGCCTAAGAAGCTACTTTGTCACAAAATTTTGTAAACACACTGCTCCAGCAGCCATCCAAGTCTGGAGTTCATCACGAATGTGAATCACAAGGGCCGGATGGATCACTGCTGTTTCCAAAGTTTCCAAGCAATGAGGATGACCACCGAGTCGAATTCCTTCTTGATGATCTTCGGTAAGGGTTTTCTAAATCTCAACCACAACTCCTCAAGGTAATCATCAGTAGCCAGGATGGCCACCTGGATCCTAAACTCCGTGAAGCATCTGTGGCTGGATTCCCAGAGTGTTGCGCTAATTAAGTATGGTCCAGGTGGCTCAGTGTCGTTTCCTTCTGTCCTTTGATGCCTTATTTCACATCACAGATTATTAGTGTTTTCCTGCAATGTTTTTTATGGCAGTCAGGCGAGGCAAGGGGGGGGGGGGGGCTCACCGGATCTGCCCGAGAGGAGGGGGAGAAGCTGTCGGAGAGGAGGGGGAGAAACTGCAGGAGAGGAGGGTGGGGTGAATCTAATCTGCAGCTCCAGCTGCCGCCAAAGGTCCAGAGAGGAGATCCCTCGCGTGGACTGAAACGCGAGAGGGGTTCGATCTCTCTTCCGCGCCAACAGTTCCCACCCTTTTCTTCCCACGCTGGACTCTGTTTCCCGCCTGAAGCCCCAGTCCCTGCCTGAGGCGTCTTGATTTATCTAAGGCGGGCAGAATGGCGCCTAGGCTGATGACTTGGACGCCCTAAGAGTTAAAGTGGACGCCTTAGACACATGACTAAGGCAAGGCCGTCGCCTTGTGACCAGGGAGCGCCCTGACGCTTAGGCGTCGCCTAAGCGACACCTTAGGGACGCCTTAAAAACCATGTTTTTCTGTCTCCTTCCAATCTTTCTTTTGTCAACTGCATATTTCACCCTATGGAGAATTTTGCCTCCTCCCCCCCTAAAGAATTGCAGTAAAAAAAGGTTATTCTGGTAGTAGAATTCAAATCCTGTTCCATTTCCAAACAGAAAAACAACTACTCCCTCCGTCTGGTAATACTTGTCGGAGAAATGGACGTATCTAGACATATTTAGTTCTAGATACATCCATTTTTATCCATTTATGCGACAAATGATTTCGGAGGGAGGGAGTAGGTAACTGGTTCTTAACCTAGACCCTCCCCATGCAAGAAATAGCTGCATGTTTTTCATGGGTATGTAGCACAACAAAAAAAAATTCTGCAACTAGAGGAACAACATGCATGACGTATGTTGACAAAATGAGAAACGGAAAGCAAGTTTGAAAGATGAAATATAAGCAAGTTTTTTTTTTCTCTCGAATACACATGAGGCCTCTGTATAATTGCATTAAGGAGAAAGAAAATATTTACAAGGAAAACCTGACACACCCCACTCACCCCACTGCTAGAACAGAGAAACCACGTGCCTGTTACAAAAACAAAATGACCTGAGCTACCTCAAAAACTACCATTAGGTGGCAGCAGCTAACAGCTGCACCAAGCCCCTTGCTCCGGCCATGCATTAGAGGTGTCCTTCCTCCAAAATTCGTCTAAGCACCAGCTAGGCACTCGATGTAGCACCATTAAACACACAGTCATTTGATGCTTCCACAACATCCATGCCCGCATGTGATCAGTGAGTTAAGCCCCTGTTTGAAGTTTCCCGGAGTCAAAGAATTGATTCTCAGCCACCAAGCACAGAACACATCATTCTTGGCATGTGGTGAGGAGTCTGGTAAACCGGAGCAATAGAATATGATGCACCAAACTTGTTTAGAGAAGACACAGTTTGTCAAAATGTGTTAGATTGTCTCTGTCTCTTGATTACAAAGACGTCATTGGCTCAGGTGGGGCAGACCCTTTCGTGCTAATCTGTCGGCAGTCTAGCAACTATTGTGCGCTGCTGACCAGAGGGAAAACTGACACTTCTTTGTCGCCCGAGACTTCCAGATAAGCTTCCATGGCTGAAAATAAACAGCCCATGGAATAAGGCCTTATAGGCCGAACTGGTTGAGAACTGTCCGGACTCTCTGAATTTCCGTGTTCATCTTGCACATCCGGTGGCAGCTGCACAACCGAGATCAACTCCCAAATGTGCAAGAACTCAGCCAGGGCTGCGACCATGAGGTCGCCAACAATGTCCTGCATCCACCTATTGTCCAAAAGAGCCTCCTTCGTGGTCCACTTGTCCACTCTTCGATTAGGGATTACCGGCTAACTGAGTCATGAACATGTATAGAGAAAGCAGCCCATGACTTATCCGGTTGTGTCTTGGGCAGCCATAACCATCACATCCTCTGTGCCAATCCTAAGGATTTTAGATCATGGATACCAAGCACCCCCGAGCTCTTTAAGGTGACAAACTTTAGGCTAGGCAACCAAGCAATGTCCACCATTTGCCTCTTTTCTACCTCTCCAAGGAAGCCCCGCCTAATTTTTTAAATCTCTTTGATGGTGCACGGGGGTAGATCAAGGGAAATAGTAAGACAGACCACGTGGAGGTCATGGCATGTTCCACTTGGACCAATCTAAAATCCCCGATTCATGAGGTCAGCATTCCATCCCGGCATAAGATCGGCAATACGGTCAATGAAGGGCTCCACTTGTGCCTTGGCTAATTTCCTTCAGGAGAGGGGAACACTGAGATATTTGAAGGGGGAACTCCTTGATTTCACAAGGCATGAGCTGCTGCACCAAATTAATGTTTTCCTCGGAGGATTGGATGGGAGTGACACTGCTCATCTGAATGTTAGTTTTCAGACCTGATGAAGCAACACCAAAAACACGGAGAATCTCCAAAATAAGATCAATGTCTGAGGCAACCAGTCTCAAGAACAAGATCACATCATCTGCATAGAGAGAAACTCAATGCCGGTGTGGGCGAGGGCAAGTGGTTGCAGGAGACCAGCATCACTTTCTCTCGAATGATAGCATTTAGGACAGAATAACAGACAACATAGGGGAGAGAGGCCCGTTTGGTGCTGAAGTTCTTCTCTGGGCATCCCATTTAGCAAAACTGTAGTAAATGAAGTATAGAGTAAGGCACTGATCAGGTGACACCAGATAGGCCAAAAACCCTGGTGTTGTGCATTACCTTCAAAAGAAACAACCAAGAAACCAAATCGAACGCCTTGGCATGTTCCAACTTAAGAAGAATGCGAGGGAGTTTCCTTTGATGAAGGTATCTCCCTGTTTGCTGCACTAGCGTAAATATAACCAAGTTGTTCATCACATAGCAGAATAAACATGTATGATTTGTCGATTTCGGACAGCATGCAAGCATTCAGTAGTAAACTTCCACACGTTGCATATGTACTCTATAAAAACCTAAAAGATCACATTGTCGTCACACAAAGCTCCGGATGCACTTTTTAACCATGACTGTTGCTCATTTTCTGTTGCAAGTGGAATGGACCTAAGGATGGAGAGAAACAGCAGTATATGCTAGGGAAACGAAATCTTGCTTGAAGTTTGCGATGCCTCAGACAACTGATCAAGCCATTGGTTAAATTCATATGTATTAATGAACATAATCCAAACATAAAACCGTCTCTTAAACCTCCTCTATGATAATTAACTAGACAGATAAATTTATAGGCAACTTAATATGAAATAGTACTCATATTTACAAATTATTAGCTATCTAAACCCAGTGGCGAGTGTGCTGAACTACAGTTAGGAAAATTAATGGTATTGCTAGTCAACATGTATGTACTGGTACAAAATATTATAATGGGATGTGTTTTTCATTCATATGCCTAGAAAGTAGAAACCACGAAGTTGGTAACCAATGCTATCAAGGAAGGGGACTTTGTCAACACCTTTTGGATCAGTAAATCAGGCACATAAGCAGCTGTCCGACGAGGGAACCAATCCTATCAAGGAAGGGGACTTTGTCAACACCTTTGAATGCGTCAGCCACGACCTCAAGATCAGGTTACGGCTCTACTGTTGAACGCCTCACCTATTCCGTGGCACTCAAACATTTGTATGGATGGCATTGTCGAAAGAAACTTCTCTTTAGTTTGGTACTCTTTAGGACCAGCCTTGGTTTCTATGCGTCCTCAGTTGCTTTGGGCTTTTGAGTTTTGTAGTTTGGGAGATGAGTTTAGAACAGTATTAGATGTTCTAAGACGAGGCGGTTGCCAAGCAGTGTTTATCTTTCTTTTGTTCGGGGGTGAGCCTGATTGTGTGTGTTGGCGTTTGAAGGGTTCAATGAGTCAAATTAGTGTTAGTGTTGTTCTATTGCAATACTTGAGAGTTAGGACCTGTTATATTTTGGCATGATATTTGTATTGTGGTAAGCATTCAATCAAAGCGCAATTATCGGAGTAAATAGATATTATCCTATTTGAGAGGAGTTATATGCCTCTGGTGCTGCTAGTTGTAAAATGTGCCATTTATTTGTATGGTACCTTGTAACTGTACCAAATAATTTGTGCAAACACTAGCTAGTTATTAGAACAGAACTCAACAGAACATAGTTAGCAGCTTGGGTCATTAAAACGGATGATGGAATAACTGTAGCTGCGCCACAAAATTTTCATGGCCTTATCTAACTAGTAAAGGTTGCTGCTCTACCCGGCCATAGGAGGCACTTGCGCTCGTTTCACCATCGTGGACCGTTAGATCCTTTTACTGTTGTACATTTTGACTGTGTGGCGTCTCCTTAGCCATCCGATCTTGTTCACGTTTGCACAGCCTCCAGGGGTAGATGACCGGTGGACCCTTTTACGTCCTTTTCATCACTATCCAGAGTTGAATAGATCTTCTACTGTTGTACATTTTGACTGCCTGGCATCTCCTTGGCCATCCGTTCTCGTTCACGTTTGCACAGCCTCCAGGGTAGATGACTGGCGTACCCTTTTATTCACTATACAGAGAGTTGAGTAGCTTCCTCGGTCACTTAGATATTTTCACAGTGAGAAACCGCGGTGGCGACCAATCCCTTTCCTTTGTCGAGCCCTGCGCCCCCTCCCCGTTGTCCTCTGCCTCCCCTGCTCTAGAAACCCGGTGCTCCCCTCCCCACATTCGCCTTCCCTGCACCGCGCCGTGCGGTCTGCCTCGTCCTCCATATTCTCCTGCAATCGATTTTAGCTATTTGCCTGGTTTAGGTGGAGGATCTGCCTGCTGCGTGCTGTTTGCCTGGTTTTAGTTTTTATGTTTTGTTTTTGCGCAGATTGATTGATGAAGGAAACACATGAAAAAGAGGAAAAGAGCAGCTAAATGATTGATGGGGCATGTGACTTATCCCTGTTGGTTCTCCTTTCGGCAAATTAAACCAATAATCGATTGAGAGTATGCTGGATGTGAGAGTTAATGAAGAAGATCACTCATGCTGTTGAAAGTACACAAGCAGTCACTGTTAAGGTCTACCGAAAAACATGTAGGTGAGGCCCTTCATGTACATCACCTTTCTCTTTCTTTCTCCTTTTTTTTACCTTGATTCAGTCTGTAACGAGAGTGCTTATTTAGATTGTGCACATTGAGCAGAATTGATATATCTCTGCGTTTCATATCATTTTGCTTTGCCCTTCTCTTGCACCAACGAAAGAAATCTTTGTTTATAAACTTGCGATTTTGGTATTGTTTTCTGAAGGCAGACCACAGATTTTCATGGTCATGCACATTTAGTGTTGTTGCCGCTTCTCTGTTCCAAAAAGACCCCATTTTCACTGAATAATAAATTGTTTTCCCTTATTACCTTTATGCTTTTCTCTCTCTTTTCCATTCCAAAAATAGATTTTATTTTGAACAAACGGCAAAAAGGTTTTGCTTTATTCTTGCAAGGATAGAGAGTATTTTCTTCAGATCGCCCTCTATCAAACTTGTGAGCATCTTTTTTTTAACTACAGTTCAGTTTGTATGTTCCTATACTTCCCTTATCCCTAGCCTCTCACGGACCTATGTGAGTTTTCCCTTTACAGATATGTTTGGGAGCCTTTGTTGTAACCAACAAATTGTTCCTCAGAAATTTATATTTAGTTCTGGTGATTAAATATAAAGCAATGCCTCTTGAAGTAGTTCCTCAGAATCTTCTACAGGACATATGTTTTTGACGAAGTCTACATGACATATGACTGAGACAAGACTCATGCCATAAGGTTCTCCAAAATCCTTTGTTCAAGCAGAAAAATCCTTTTACACAACAACCTCATTTTTCTCCAGTTTGGGGATGGCAACACTTCTACTCACAATGGTGCTGCATGCTGGAAGTACTCATTATCCTGTTGGCTCTACTCTGGTGAGTTCTCCCCTATTGCCCTCTTTGATTATTTGCCTCCATGTGCCGAACCTGACCCCCCTTCAAAGTTTATCATGGTTTTAGTGGTAGTATGACTGGTTTACATTTTGTAATTTTCATGTTCGCTAGAAAGTGTTTGCTATGAAATTGAGATTATTGAGACGAATGTTGTTGTATAAGGTCACACATGTTTCTTACCTTTATAATTGGGTGATCAACTAATGGCCTTCGTTATATGGTGCGCTTCGATCCTCCCCCAAGGAATAAAGTCTGCATCATCTATTTTGGTTTATTTAAATCCTTGCCAAATATTTTCTTTTGAGGAAAATCCTTGCAGAATGTTAATGCCATCATATGCTCTAATTCTCTGGTAGGCTGATTCGACGTGCTTATTTGACAATTCAACCGTTACTTACTAATAGTTCTTGGTACGGATGGCGTATGTAGCTATTGGGAATGTCTACTTAATCTGTGGTCATCGGCAGTTATTAGTAACATCTTGCATGATTATGTTGTTGCTAATAAAAAAGAACAGTCAGTTCCAGACAATATAAGGCAACTGAGATATGGTTTTGACTGTGTCATGTTTCTAGCGTACTATAGGTTGATAGCATGCTTCTAAGTTCTACATAGTTATTCTAATTGATTGTCTCTTTAAGTGTTGATGTAGGTGGATGTTGTTTGTGTAGATATTACATTTTGCTGGCATGATTTTGACATTCTTCAAAAGCCTTTATGTCATCCGGGATGCTGTTTGGCTTGACATTCTTCAAAATTAGGGACTTTAATTTTAAGTTGGCTGATCAACCAACATGCAATTATTGTAGTATATCTATACTAACAATATCAGTTGCCCATTGTAAATTATTGGAGTGGCTGATGTTGTGCTGGTTGTTGGCAAGAAGGTTAGGATTAGGCACTAACTGTTTTCCTATGTTCATTGTTTGTGTGCTTATCTAATGGCATTTTGAGAATCTCATGTCCCTGTCATGGTATGTTCATCGATCTCCTGTGTACTTATCTAAGCATTTGTTTCCTTTCGGGCCAATAATGTAATAATCTATGTGCAAGACTACAAGTACTCATCACATATATAATGGTTACAAATACCCACATCATTCTCAGTTCTAATTGACTTATTGCGCCATGGGCGCAACGGGTCATCTAGTGTTATTTATAACCTTGAAATTATAGGCTGAAAAATGTACGCCTTTGTTTTCACCTAGGGTTCCATATTATGGAGAAGGTGTTCTGGATGGTCCTAACAAGCTCATAAACATAGATGTGTCTTGCTACCCTCCGGGTGATGTTCCTAAGACGGGAACCAAATGAAGAATCGGTGAAGGGTACAACCAATAAAGATGATGCCGGGAACTTGACGACCTCTGATAGCAATGCTATCGGTGCTCCACCTCCGGAGAAAGGTTAGTTTGAATAATGTACTGTATCCCATTGTTCCTTTCTTGAGACCATTGCCGGTACCAGGACTGCACCATTGTGGTGAAATGTGTGATTTCCGCTGAGGTTTGGATTGTAGGTTTTGTATGAATTTTCACTGGTATGGAATGATTTCTCAAAGAAGTTGTCGAACTAACTGAACCCAGAATTTAACGTGACATTGCAATTCCCCTTAGTCATATTACACACATAAAACAATAGTCATTACTCCTGTATGTGCAGAGTAACAGTCTTGTTTGGACTTGGAACTCAATAGAACTTATCTCTTGAATTTACATCATCATTCTCTATGGGGCCATTTAATTTTGGATTTAAGACCCATCTAGCAAGCGGCTGGGTGCTGGATGGATCGGCCGAGCCACAGCTAAAAAAGGCTGCCCGTGATGACCCACACATACTAAAAGTAGGGTCACCTGGTCCCCGGCACGCCACCAACTTGCAACCCAGCGTGTTGCGCTAATTAAATATGGTCCAGGTGGCTCAGGGTTGTTTCCCTCTGTCCTCCGATGCCTTAATTGGGATGCAGAGATTAGTAGAATTTTCCTGTATCCTTCCTATCTTTCTCTCTTCATCTGTGTATCTCACCCCATGGAGAATTTGACAAAAGCAGCTAACTGAATGAGTACCAGATTTGGTTATCGCCTAAAATTCAAATCCTCTTCCATCTTAACTGGTTCTTAACTTAATCCCCTCCCCAAGCAAGAAATAGTTGCATGTTTTCTACAGGTGGTTGAAAGATACTAGTAGCTGAGTACTTCACAAATCTTCTGTGTCATGCAGCTCTTTTGTTGGGTTATCTTGAGATCATAATTATTTTAAATGTACATGACTGACACGTTGTTTAAGGTCCACGTTCTCATATATCCTTGTTCTTTATGATGCTGTAGCATGTGGAAGATCATTTCCTTTGTTCTCTGAATTACATGCACTTTGATGAACAAAAAGTATGATTGGTGTTCCTGGTGAAAATGAGTGAAGCTAGAAGATGCAATGAGAAGGAACTTGCCAAGACTATTTGAAGAACAGCCTGAACTCCTGCATGAGGGTAACATTTTTATTTTGTGTAATGACCTAGTAATTATGATAACATGAACTCATTGTTTGCAATGTAACCTAGTAAATGCTTTTAGGAACTAGAGTTCATGTGGACTGGAAACTACTTAGCATCCTTCAATGAATCAAAGAGAGCATTATGCATTTTTCTTCAGTGAATGATTCACTTTATTCAGTATCATTGCGTGCTTTTTTATCATAAAATCTTCATGATTTATAATTAGATTATTAGTTGGATAAACCATTGTGGTAGAGCTGCCTTATTGCTTTCTGAAAATATGCTGCATAATCGGTAATATGAGGAGTCATCCTGTTACGGACAGGTATCAGGGGCAGCACTATAGCTGCAGGCCCAAATCTGCACACAGTCCGTAACCACACCAACAGCTGTGCCGTAGGCAGGCACATGGCAAATCCTTGGTGGCCAAGAAGTCCTAATTATCCCTAGGAAATATACCGATTCACTTTATTCAGTATCATTGCGTGCTTTTTTATCATAAAATCTTCATGATCTATAATTAGATTATTAGTTGGATAAACCATTGTGGTAGAGCTGCCTTATTGCTTTCTGAAAATATGCTGCATAATCGGTAATATGAGGAGTCATCCTGTTACGGACAGGTATCAGGGGCAGCACTATAGCTGCAGGCCCAAATCTGCACACAGTCCGTAACCACACCAACAGCTGTGCCGTAGGCAGGCACATGGCCAATCCTTGGTGGCCAAGAAGTCCTAATTTATCCCTAGGAAATATACCTCTATTAGGACTCTTTCCAATATTTGGTTTGCTCTCCAACTTGTGTGATCACTCTGATCTATAATAAGGGAGGATAGGTTGTATTAGGGTTATCAATCAAGAAACAGAGAGAATTGTCCCAAACTGGGAGTTCAGAGCGTACAGTGTCGCGGCTGGGGACGAGTCCCTACGTGCGCCTGAGGGCGAACCTCACCATCCCGTCCATTCCCACCTCCAACTCCACACACGCAACGTCTTGGTATCAGATAGGACCTTCCTTGGCCGCCCACCACCAACAGCCACCATGGCCGACCCTGTCACCACCGAAAACCTGGAATTGTCGGTGTCCAAATCCCCCCCCCCCCCCCTCCTCTACCTGACCTCAAACCGGTACCTGAGCTGGAATGATGTCGCAACATTGATCCATGGGTGCAAGGAGAAAAAACCACAGTTAGAGAAACAACGTGCATGACAAAGCAAGTTTGAAAGATGAAATATAACCAAGTTTTTGCTTGAATACGCATGAGACCTCGGTAGCATTGCATTAGATCATCAGGGATCAAACATCCCCGGTTCCATTTCATATATATGAAATAAACCAGGTCTCACATCATTCAGCCCATACAAATAACAGTAAAAGTAAAAGACCTGGGGAGTTTGCGATACAGATTTATTACATATCTGAACAACAAAAGGAGTGGGAGTGGGAGGAACAGAGAGGGCGGAAAAGAGAACATGGTTTTACAAACGGCACTGCATCAACCCCGGATCACGTGGATTGCATCTTAATCTGATGGATGCACTCGCAGGAATCCCTTTGTCGCATACCCACCGTGATCAGCTCCCAGCAAAGAAGCCCAAAGAAGCCCTCCAGGAAAGTTCATCAAGCATGTTCTTGTAGTTAGTCAACCTATATCCAGCAGCAATAACCTGAGCAGATCCCTCTGGTGTGATGCATATGCCTCCAGCATTGGACATTCCTGGTTTTTGAATAGAACTCTCCAGATTTGGATGTTCCTCAGAACCAGATGCCAGACCTGCTCCAGATTCAACCAGGTGCTACGATTAAAAACAATCTCATTTCTAAATAGCCATAAACACCACAGGAGTGCAGGAGAGATTACGTTAAAAACTCATGCTTCTTTTTGCACAACCATTTTGATGCCAAAGATTCAAAATCACAGATTCTTATAACAAATAGGCAGAGTCAAAGAAAAGATGTTTCACAGGTTCAATTTCCTTACAATGACTGCATTCTAGTGGCTTTGGATTCCCCATTCTCCTCAAGTTATCCCTAGTCAAAATTTTGTTTTGTGAAAACAGCCATAGGAAGAACTGAATCCTGGTAGGGATTTTAAGAGACCAAACAGCAGAAAAATATTTACAAGGAAGACCTAACACACAGCAAATCACCCCACTACTAGACCAGGGAAAAACGCGCCTGTTACAAAAATGAAACGACCTAAGCTACCTCAAAAACGACCATTAGGTGGCAGCAGCTAACAGCTGTGCCAAGCCCTTTACTCCTCCCAAATTTGTCTGAGCACCAGCTCGAGACTTGGTGTAGCGCCATTAAACACACAGTCATTCTGATGCTTCCACAACATCCAGGCCCCCAAAGTGGTCAGCGATTTAAGCCCCTAATTGTTTCCCGGAGTCAAAGAATTGATTCTCAGCCACCAAGCACAGAACACATTATCCTCGGCACGTGGTGAGAAGTCTGGTAGACTAGAGCAACAGAAGAGGATGCACCAAACTTGTCTAGAGAAGACACATTTTGTTAAAATGTGTTGGATCGTCTATGGCTCTTGATCACAAAGAGGGCGTTGGCTTAGGTAGGGCAAACCCCTTCATGCCTATCTATGGACAACCCAACATCTATTCTGCGCTACCAACCGGAGGAAAAGCTGACACTTCTTTGGCGCCCAAGACATCCCAATAAGCAACTTCCATGGCTCAAAATAAACAGCCCCATGGAATAAGGCCTTATAGGCCGAACTGGTTGAGAATTGGCCGAACGCTATGAACTTGCAGCGATGTTCATCTTGCACATCTGGTTGCAGGTGCAAAACCGAGATCGACTACCAAATGTCTAAGAACTCAGCCAGGCCCGTGATTGTGAGGTCGCCAACAATGTCTTGAATCCACTGATTGTCCAAAAGAGCCTCTTAGTGGTGTTCATCTTGCACACCGGTCGCTTCGCAGCTGCACAACCGAGATCAACCCCCAAATGTCTAAGAACTCAGCTAGGGATGCGACTATGAGGTCGCCAACAATGTCCCGAATCCATCAACTGCCCAAAAGAGCCTCTTTCATGATCCGCTTGTCTGCTCTTTGCTTATGGACTAGTGCAAAAAGACCGGGGGCCAAGCCGCAATTGATCTCCCTTCTAGCCTAGTTATCGGCCCAGAATAAAGTAGATTACCATCACACACAATCATCATCATGGTGATTGAGAGGAAGGTCCTATCTAAGTCATGAACATGTGTAGGGAAGCAACCCATGGCTTATCCTGTTGTGTCTTGGCCAGCCATAACCATCACAAGGATTTTAGATCATGGATACCAAGTACTCCGAGCTCTTTAAGTGTTAGTAATCCTTGCAACAGTCAATCAATAAGTCAATATTTTCCTTAGGTAGTAAGCTAGTGAGTCAAGTCTGTGTCTTAGGCTACAAGTCTGTGGGTCAAGTCAAGTTGTCAAGTAGAACTTGGGAGCCGTTCCACCTAAGTTCTCCCAACTCGCCCTTTCCATGGAGACCCTCGACATCTTTGAGTTACTGTGGAGGAGGTCACAAGTCGGCTGAAGGTGGCAGAGGACCGTCTCGAGTTGCAGGGGCCTTCGCGTGAGCATGGTAGACTTCTCCTCACCGAGCAGCAGTGGTTGGAGAAGATGAAGGTGTGCCAAGGGAGCAACTCCTCTAGGCCTGCGCGCGGCTGTGCACAAGAACGACGACGACCTTAGCGGAAGAAGGGTGGAGAAGGTGGCGACGATTGCCTGACATCCAGGGATGGCCAACATGATGACACATGCCGCAGTTGTGGGTACCATGACCATTGGGCAAAGGAGTGCAGACAGCCTAGGGGAAATAGAGGGCTCTCCTGGCAAAAGCAGAGCGATGAGGAGCTTCTGCTCCAGCCCCATCCATGGAGATGTGGGGCAACACCACTCTAGCCCCACCATGGAGGTGTGGGACGACATCACTCTAGCCCCAGCTATAGTGGTGCATAATAGCACCACTCTTCACATCAATGAGCTGAAGGTGAAAGCCTACCTCGGTAAAAGCAGTGAAGATGAGCAAATCACGGGCTGGCACCTTGACACCAGCGCCACAAACCATATGATGGGCCACAGTCTTTGCTAAAATTGGCCGAACTGTCGCTGACACCATCAAATTTAGCGATGGCTCTGACGTTGAAATCAAGGGCATGGACCAATGTTTTCGAGTCGATGAGTCGACGGGTCGCTCGGAGGGGGCGACTCTAGACTAGTCGTGACTAGTCTAGACTCACGGTCGACGAGTCGACATGGCGACGAGTCGACGTGACTTAAGCAACAGGCAGTCAGGGGAGGAGCACAAGTGCACAACAGCAGCAGCAACTAGGGGAGGAGGGGAGGAGCACACCACCAGCAGCAGTAACCAGGGCCAACTGAGAGATGGGCCACTAGTTATGCACTTCCCTGTGGCCCAAAAGCCCATCTAGTAGCTATATACTCCTCCCGTGACCTAATCCACCATCCACACTCCCTCCCTCACCACAGCCGCCACACATTCTGCTGCTACTCTCTTGCCACCAGTCAACCACTCCTCCCAGCGATGGATCTCTCAACTCCTCCCCAGCAGCTCTCTTGCCATTGCTCCTCCTCCCAGCCCGCTCCTCTTGCCGCTGCAGCTTCAGCAGCAGCAGCAGCAGCAGCGAGGCAGCACGGCGGCGGAAGAGTGCTCCAGATCCGGCGCTGCCTCGAGTCGTTCGACCCAAAAACCGCGACTAGTCGTGACTAGTCGCGCGAGTCGCTCGACTCATCCCAGTAGTCGAGTCGAGAGGCTGAGTCGGCCCTGGAACTGCGACTCGTCGACTAGTTGACGACTAGTCGCGACTAGTCGAGCGACTCGAAATCCATGGCATGGACACCATCATCTTTGCTGGCAAGAACGGCGAACACAAGGCCCTTGGCATTGTCTACTACATCCCACGATTGAAGAACATCATTAGCATTGATCAGCTTGATGAGAGTTATGCATGTGTGGTGATCCGAAGAGGTGTGCTTCGAATTTGGGATCAGCAAGGTCGGCCGGCTCCTTGTTCTAGTCAAAGCATGGCCGGAATCGCCTTTACCTCCTACATCTTCACGTGGTGCGACCAATATGTGTCTCTTTGCACACCATGATGACACCATTTGGCAGTGGCATGAGAGGTATGGACAACTCAATTTTGACACGTTGGAGATGGGACGCCTCGCCATGACATGCGTGTTGCCACGGCTGGGTCATGTGGAGTAGCTCTACAACACTTGTGTCATCATCAAGCATCGTCGTGGTGCATTTCCTCAACAAGCAAGGTACCGCGTGCAAGAGCTACTTGAGCTTGTCCATGGCGACATATGCAGTCCTGTTTCGCCTGCCACACCTGGAGGGCGGCGCTACTTCTTGCTGTTGGTGTCCCACTCGCTACATGTAGGTGATGCTCCTGGCTGCCAAGAATAGTGCATCTGATGCCGTCAAAAGGATCCAGGCAGGAGCAAAAGCTTAGAGCGGATGCAAACTGCACGTGTTCTGCACAGAAAATGGCGGCGAGTTTACCTCGATGAAGTTTGCTACCTATTGTGCTGATGAAGGCATCCAATGCCACTTCTCTGCACCTTATGTTTCGTAGTAGAATGGTGTTGTTGAGAGGTGGAACCTGATGGTGGTGGCAATGGCGTGTGCTCTATTAAAACAGAGGAGCATGCCGGCTGAATTTTGGGGGGGAGGCTGTGAGCACTATTGGTTGTCTTCCTGCTCAACCTTGCTCCCACCAAATACCTTGCAGGAAATTAAAGACGCCTTATGAGGCGTTGCACGGCCACAAGCCGGCTGTCCACTACCTTCGGACCCTTGGGTGCCTGGCGTATGTCAAAGAACACAGGAACCTGCGTAAGCTTGATGGCCGTAGCTCCCTCGCTGTGTTCATCGGCTATGAGGAAGGTGTGAAGCCGCATCTATTGCTGGACCCTATGACGAGGCGCATCCGCATCGCCCGAGACGCCATCTTCGATGAGAGCGTGGCTGGGATTGGGCATCAGACAACGACGCACACTCGGGCGGCGACATCGATGTCCAGTACATCTATTGTCACCCAGCTATGCGTCCAGCTCAAGGGGAGCTGAGCCTGTGTCAACAGGACATGGTACTTGGGGTACTTCACCTGCCGCAGCACCATAACTTGCATCAGCCCAAGCAACTCCAGAATTTGTCACACCACTAGCAGATGATGATGATCGACCTGATGTTGCTCACAGCGACACACCAGTTTGCTGTCGCACCATCGAGGATTTGATTGGAGGAGAAGAACCACTGCCCAGACTTGCATCGTGCAACCTTGATGCCGAGCTACACCTATCCAGCACGGGGAGACATGCTCGTTTGCAAAAGCTGAGAGAGATGAGGCATGGCAAGCAAAACATGACATGTGAGCTTGTCGATCTACCACATGGGCATGGTTATCAAGCACAGAGCACACCTGGTCGCACGAGGTTTCATTCATCATGTCGGCATTGACTTTGATGAAGTCCTTGCGCCCGTGGCTCACATGGAATCCATCGGCCGCTGCTTGCTTTGGCTGCCTAGGAGGAGTGGTCTGTCCACCACATGGATGTAAAATCAGCCTCCCTTAATGGAGAACTGAAGGAGGAGGTCTACGTGAAGCAGCCGCCTGGTTTCATGTTCACCGGAGAAGGAAAAATCTTGCAACTGCGTAAGGCCTTCTATGGCCTTTGGTAGGCGCCACGAGCATGGAACGCGAAGCTTGGCTGCACGCTCAAGGATATTTGTCTCAAACAGAGCGAGCACGAGCACGCCGTCTACCGGCGCATCACCGACGACGAAATCCTGCTAATTGGAGTCTATGTAGATGATTTGATCATGACTGGTTCATCCAAGGGAGCAGTGAAGAGCTTCAAGGACGAGATGAGAGCAAAATTCCAGATGAGTGACTTTGGACTATTGTCATTCTATGTTGGAATCGAGTTCAGCAAGACGGCGATGGCATCGGCCTATGTCAGGCACATTCTGCGTCTCACATCCTAAAACATGGAGGAATGGAAGGTTGCAACCCAGTTCACACTCCGATGGAGGAGCGACTCAAACTGAGCCATGAGTGCACAACAGAAAAGGTGGATGCCACAGAGTATCGGATCGTTGGCAGTCTCTGCTACCTTGTCCACACACGGTCGGATCTAGCATTTGCCATTGGGTTCGTAAGTCGCTTCGTGGAGCAACATACAGAGAAACATATGATGGCAGTGAAGCGCATCCTTCGATATGTCGCTGGTACCAACCACTATGATCTAGGCTATAGCGACAATGACCTTGTCCACAGTTAGAAGGCTGAAGAGACACGACTGGTTGGCTGTAGCGACAATGAGCTTGCCGGTGACATTAACACCAGGAAGAGCACAAGTGGCACGATGTTCTTCCTTGGTAGCAGTTTGGTGAGCCGGCAGTCACTCAAGCATCGAGTGATGGCCCTGTCCTCCTATGAGGCAGTGTATGTGGCTGCCACATTTGCCGCAACAGAAGTACTTTGGAAGCCAAAGATTGCTGGTGGGATGGGGTTTTGAAACTTGGAGTTTCTCAATTTAGCCTTGCTTGGGAAGCACGACTGGAAGCTCATAACAAGCCCGGAGTGATGAGGAAAAAAAAAATCCCATGTCAGATTTGTTTGGCTACTTCTAGATGCTTCCACTCTAGTGTAGTATGTCTTTTATTTTCTTTTCTACCCTACCTACTGTTTTCTAGAGTCTTCTAGTTGTGAGTAGCTATGAGTTGAATGGTGAAACTTAAATAATGCTTTCTAGAGTATTCTAGCTATAAGTAGAAGTATGTGAAGGCTTCCCAAAGCCCTATAAATAAAGGTCATCACCTCTACTTTGGAACCATACTATGTACACCCACTACCTATAATAGAACTTGGTGTTCTTATCTAAGATCTTGGAGTAGATCTTGTGCTCTAGGAGTTCTGGATTGGCCTACATTCTCCTCTAGAGCGATATCTAGTGCAACACGTTGAAGTTGTTCCTTCAACACTTGTGCTGGACACATTGTAGCAGCAAGGTGGAGTTGCTCCTCCACAATCTTGTGCTGCTTCAGGTGGTATCAGAGCCATGTTGATCCATACAAGTTCTTGCTGTTCTCTTTGAGAGCAAGCTGCAGCAAGCAATGGAGTAATTGGAGAAGAGGATGGATGCCGCAGAACAACAAATCAAAGAGCTGCGTGAAGATCATAATCAGAGATTTGATCAGCCGGTTGAGATGATATGAAAGGGTGTTCCCCTGCTGCCAATGAAGGAGATTCATCTAAAGAAAAGGGGATGTTCAACAAAGGAGAGGTAATCTTGGAGCAAGACCACCAGAACAACGTGTTGTTCAATGTGCTTCAAGAAGGCCAATTTATGTTGAAGCTTTTGAAGGTGAAGAATATGATGATGCCCTTGAAGAACCTGATCTCTATGCATATCGGAAAGTACCCAACCCTACATATGCAAGAGATACATACAAGGTGAAAGCTGAGATCCCAACGTTTAATTGATATGTTGATATTGAAGGGTGCCTAGATTGGTTATGTGAAGTGGAGACTTTCTTTGTTGAGGTCATGGAGGTTTTGGAAGATCGTAGAGTTCCTTTGGTCACATACAAGCTGAAAGGTGGGGCTGGTGCATGGTGGCACCGTGTTCAAGAAGAGCGCAGACTGAGGGGAGAACCTTGTGTAAGAACTTGGCGGCAAATGAAAAGCCTTTTGAAAGGGAGATTTTTACCCGTTGATTATGACCAGATCCTATTTATCAAATTCCTTGTGCTCAAGGAAATAGGACTGTTTCAGATTATACGGAGGAGTTTCTAAGGCTACAAGTGAGGTGCAACCTTGCTGAAACTGAAGATCAACGAGTTGCAAGGTACGTCAATGGTCTCAATGATGCTATTCAAGTTTGATTGATATGCAACAAATCTGGTCCATTGATCAAGCACGAGCTCTAGCCTTAAAGGCCGAGAGGTTTGTGAGGACAAGAAATACAACTAAGGCTCCCATATCCTCATACTGAAGGCTCGTCTAGGGACCACACTAATAGAGTGGAAGAAAAGACCACTCCATCAAAGGCAAAACAAACAATCCCGAAGCAAACTAGAGGCAAGGGTAAGGCAAATGAAGGCCCAAAGTGTTATAAATGTGGTAAAGAGGGACACATCCAACGATTGCCCATTAAGAAAATTTGTTAACACTGCTATTCATGATGGTGAAGACGATGAGGAAAAATATGAATCTGAAGATGTAGAGGGACATGAGGTTTGTCAAGGAGAAGGTGAAGAGGTGGTATGTGTGATTTAGCGTCTCCTATGTTCCACACGACAACCTGACGACACAAAATTGAATAAAATATTGGAGAGCAAATGCACAGTGAATGGCAAGGTATGCAAATTAGTGATTGATAGTTGAAGTTGCGAGAATCTTATCTCCCAGAAGTTGGTGAACCATTTAATTCTTGAGACTCATGATCATCCAAACCCCTACACTATTGGGTGGATCAAGAAAGGAGTGAATATGAGGATCACCAAACAATGCAACATACTACTTTCTTTGGGAAAGCATTATTGCTCAAACGTGTTGCGTGACGTAGTTTATATAGATGCTAGCCATGTTCTTCTTGGGAGACCTTGGCAATTTGATGTGGATACTACACACAAGGGCGAGGAAAATTCTTACTCTTTCATTTGGAACAAGAGAAAGATCATTATTCTACCAAACAAAACTGAAGATCTCTAAGGAGGAGGGGAAAACTGTTAACTATCTCCCATACCTCTCATGAGTTTATGGAACACTTGAAGGAGGCAGATTTATGTGCTGCACTTGTTGTAAAAGGAGAAGAGCACCTAACTGTGAAATTCCCACGAAGGTAAGTGGTTTATTGGCAGAATTTCAGAACATACTTGGAGAGCCACAAGACCTGCCACCGATGAGAGGAATTCAACATAGAATTGGCTTAATTCCGGGAGCAAGTCTTCCTAATCTTCCACACTATCTAATGTGCCCCAAAGAGCATTATATATTGAAGGAGAAAGTGGAGGAATTCTTGCGAAAGGGGCACATCCGAGAAAGTATTAGCCCATGTGTTGTACAAGCCCTGCTCGCACCCAAGAAAGATGGTTCTTGGCGCATGTTTACGGATATTTGAGCCATTAACAAGATCATCGTAAGGTATACATTCCCTATTTGTCACGACCGGTTTTCCAATAAAAATGTTTATTGAGAGACTGATCTTTTGAGTCCAGTATGAGGAAAATCCTCCTTACTGGTAGACAAAATTCGTGATACAGTAAGCCAGTAGCATATGATATATTACAAGGTCGAGCTAAGGCCAACAAATTATTACAAGCACGCCAATAATTATACATAATGGCGGATATGACACAATGGTGTGGTGGCATACTACTGACTCGAGATAAAAGTGGTGGTGGATTATCACAGTGGAGAGGATATCACGACTCCTAAACTGGTAGCTCATCGAGCGTCGAGGTGAGGCTCGATGAATTTATTCGGGTAGCGGAAGCGGATATAATACAGTAACCAAATCCAGGATCACTCGAGACTGACTGGGACTCCTCTAGGCGTCGGACTCGCTATCGAACTCTTCATCCATGAGATCGCCTTCGTCAACATCTGGCCAAATCAACAAGCCAGGTGAGTACTTTAAAAGTACTCGCAAGACAGTTCGGACATAAGATATAACAAATGCATGCATGAATGCGTCATGAGTAATTATTAATGCACATTCAATTTAATAAATATTGGCACAACATGATAAATAAAAGGGAGTCGGGTGGTAGTCTTCCCGAAATCCCAACAAAATAACTGAAAAACCGATCAGGTGTCTGGAGCGACGCCTCGAAAGGTGAACAAATAATTAATCATGCCGCAGTCGGGCGTCTAAGCGACACCACGTAAAGGGCTTATATTGAAAAGTAAATGACATGCGTGCCACAGTCGGACGTCGGAGCGACATCGCAGAAAGGGCTTATATCAAAAGTAAATAACAAACATGCCACAGTCGGACGTCTTAGCGACATCTCAGAAAGGGCGTATATCGAAAGTAAATAATAAGCGTGCCACAGTCGGACGTCTGAGCGACGTCACAGAAAGGGCTTATATCGAAAGTAAATAACAATCGTGCCACAGTCGGACGTCTGAGCGACATCACAGAAAGGGCTTATATCAAAAGTAAAGAACAAGTGTGCCACAGTCGGACGTCTAAGCGACATCGCAGAAAGGGCTTATATTTCCTAATTCATATCTGATAAGTTCACAAAGATATAATACTCATAAGAAACATTCAACACGCAATAAATAACGGGTTAGTCCATCCACAGGAATAAACATTTAACCGGACTTAACTGCACTTGTTTTTTTTTTGTCACTGAGACTGACATTTGACAAGATAAGTTGATTACAGTTCTTGGACATGGATAAGATGATTCAAGGATTTTTGACTCTGCAGAGTTTGTACTAATTTACCCACAGCCAACGGATTTCCGTAGTCACGAAGGACTAGTTCCGTTTACGGTATTTCGGAAGAAAACACATCTAACCAGTACACACCCATCCCACCTCACGATGCCAGGAATCACCCTAGACAGCGTTCAAGAAAAACTTTGAGACGGGGAGATCACAATCTCGAATAGCATGGGATCAAATTTATATACGCGCGCTCTAAGGGGTGCCCCCCTCTCGGTCCCAACCGGAAACACCCATGCCCCTTGACCGGATGACTGGCTTTAATCCAGGGCCATGGAACCATCATCACGGCCTCTCGATTTGGTGTGTACCAGGAAAGCGGTTTGCAACTTACTAAGCCATATTCCTTGCGGAAAACATGTGGTAGTACAGGAAGGGAAAACGGATGGAAACTAGACTGATTCATGTTGACACTAGAGTCAAATAGTCTGGCATAAGACTGGCATGCTACAGCACTGCCATCTTACCCATTCTCATGCCAACACATGGCCATGCAAACTCACATCCAACAACTTATGGATTTTCGAAACTCACCTGCCTCAACTTTGCATGTAATATGACATTCATCGATATGCTCATAAACATGCCATGAAACTACTTAATGCAAACATGCCAATGACACTCATCATATCAAAAGTTCAAACATGCTTGCCTGGTTCAGAGTAGTCGGAGCCTAGCTCGGTGAAGTTCGTGGTGCCGTCACCTCCTTCGGTATCTAAGGTATAAGAAACACACGCACTAACGTAAATACCGTGAGGTGCACAAAAGAAATCCCAAATATTTTTCAAATAAATCTGATAAAAAACTAGACAAAATTTTAAAGAGGACAGAAAAAGTATCAATAAAAAATCCTTCTCTGTTTAAAAGTTATAAGGGTTTTAATCCAGGGACCTTTCTGTAATGAAACAGAAACTTCTCAGGGGGCTGAGCAGAAAAGTTCAGAAAATGGTTCAGACTGGAAAGCGTATTTGCCAGAATACGCTTTTAGAAAATGGTTCGTTTAATAGAACAGAGAGGCTGACAGGCGGGTCCCACCCGTCAGGTTTGAAAATTCAAACGGGGAGGAAGAGCTCGTCGGGGCCCGAGAGCTGCGGTGGTCGCCGGCGGCGATCCACGGCGAGGCAGGGGGATCGGGTGGTACCTCCGAGCTCAGCGTGTCCTTCCGCGTCGGTGGGTGGTGGTGGTGGTCGCCGGCGAGCTCTACGTCGACGGCGGCCCTTGCTCCGGCGGACGGCGGCTCGGGTGGAGCGAGATCTCGTCGGGGAGGGCTGCGAAGGTCAAATTGACGCTGGGGTTAGCTCTCTGGGTGCTAGAGGAGGCTATTGACGAGATTTGGGCGCCGGGGACGGCCTCACCGAAGCGGTTCGAGCTGGTGGCCGAGGCGGATCGGGGCGGCCGGAGTTGGGGGAGGAGACCTCCTCGAGGTCCTCCTGGTGGCTTGGCGGGGTCCTGGAGAGGTGCAGTGATGGTGTGTGCTCGTGAGTGAGCTCGGGGCCCCTTTTTGTAGGCGATCCGAGGCGGTGGCCGTGAACGGAGTTCTCCGGCGAAGGTTACGGCGGCGCAGAGCTTGGTCGGGGAAGTTTAGGGAGTTGGGCGTCAACGTGGAGGTCCACCGGTTCCATTTAGGCGCTAAACGAGCTTGGATTAGGAGCCATGGGTGGATTCGACGGAACGGGGCGGCGCGTGCCCGTCGGCGGCAGAGGGTGCGCCCTGTGCTTGCCGG
The DNA here is from genome assembly GCA_032464435.1 of Aegilops umbellulata. Classification (NCBI taxonomy): domain Eukaryota; kingdom Viridiplantae; phylum Streptophyta; class Magnoliopsida; order Poales; family Poaceae; genus Aegilops; species Aegilops umbellulata. The sequence continues at coordinate 69,081,825 of CP136060.1, read as the reverse complement.
GCCACGGCGACGGTGCTGCGGGGTGTGCTGGCGTGCATGAGGCCACGCGGAGGGCAAGGGAGCGTTGGGCGGCGCCGAACGGCGTTGCGAGCTGGCACGGGCTCTCGCTGGCCGCCACGGGTGGCTTTGCCTCCGCAGAAGCTGCCAACTCCGGCGATGCTCGCCGCCGCCGACACCTGTGCCCGTCCAATGGGGCGTGCAGTGCTCTGGCCAGGGAGAGGCCGTGTGCAACGCGCCAGGGTGTACTGGTGATGGATGACAAGCCACTGATGAAAAACGACACTGACTGAATTCTGAAACTCTGAATTTTCTGAAAGTCTACAGAAACAGTGCCGGCCAAGTGTTCGACGAAATGATTTTGGCATGTGGGGAATTTTCCTTGACCTGATTTTTGGTGGGGTGGCCTCTCATTGCATCTGGGGGCTGCCTGAATTTTGGTAGAATTTTTGGAGAAGAGAAGATATGAATTTCACCAAATTTGGCAAATCTGGTCCAAACTTGCAGAGGCTGAAACTTGAAAATTTTGAAAAGAAGAAGAGTGGATCTTGATGGATCTAGGTTGGGGGTGCTAAGGACTATCCAGAGGAGTTGGTTTGAGATCAAAACTCAAAGGAAATTAGGTACTTCCTTTGTAAATCATCTAGGCTTAAAATAATTGACATAATTGTTTTGGGAAGAAAAATAAATGAAATAAAATCCAAAAATGGTTTGGACTTGTTGGGACAGAAAGTTTTAGATTGCCCCAAAGTTGAGGGAGGGGTTTTGGGATGATTTACCACAAGAGACATGGTAAAACCATGGGTGGTTTCAAAATAAGAGAAGCCCCAGAACTCATAGGATTTCTTCTTAAAAGAAAAAATAAATAAGATCCAAAAATATATTTGAGAAGGGAATAATCAGAAGAAAGTTTTTCATAATTCAAACACCAGAGTTGAAGAAGATACAAAATAAAATAAAATCCTTGCCAGGAAAAAATTTTTGAGAGAGAGTTTTTGGAAGGATTTAAATGACCTTCAAAACCAACAAAGTTTTTGTTGAAAATTAAATAAAATTTTTGGAGTGTCACACTATTCCCCGTCAGGGTGATATGTTGGATCAACTTAATGGAGCAAGAGTGTTCACAAGGCTAGATTTAAGAAGTGGATATCATCAAATCCGTATCAGGCCCGGGGTTGAATGGAAAACTGCCTTCAAGACAAACGAAGGGTTGTTAATCCATATCGAACCTGGGGATGAATGGAAAACCGCCTTTATGATAAAGGAAGTTTTATTTGAATGGCTAGTCATGCCATTTGTACTCTCAAATGCACCTAGTACTTTTATGCATTTGATGAATCAAGTCCTTCGACCCTTCTTATCCTACTTTGTTGTGGTCTATTTTGATGAAGCAAGGATGACGATGAACACTTTGATCACATTCGGAAGGTGCTAGAAGTACCAAGGGAAAATGAGCTCTACGTCAACTTGAACAAATGTGTTTTCCTGCGAACACAACTTCTTTTCCAAGGATTCGTCATAACATGTGACGGTATTCGTGTTGATGATTCCAAGGTTGAAGCAATCCGAGAATGGCCAACTCCAAAGATCATTTCTGAGGTACAAGTTTTGTGAAGAATTTCGGCACTATAATGGCACCAACTACCGAGTGCCTGAAGAAAGGAAGTTCCAATGGACAGAAGTGGTTGAAGCTAGTTCCAATGAGATCAAGCAAAAACTCTCACAAGCTTCTGTCTTGGTTCTACCTGATTTCAACAAGACTTGTGAGTTGGAGTGTGATGCAAGTGGAGTAGGCGCCGGAGTTGTTCTATCTCAAGAAAGGAAGCCCATTGCTTTCTTTAGTGAGAAGTTAAACGAAGCTAGGCAGAAATGGAGTACCTATCAACAAGAATTGCATGCTGTTTCAGAGGTTTGCAAACTTGGGAAGTCTATTTGCTGCCTAAAGAGTTCATTTTTGATAGTGATCATCAACCCTTGAAGCATTTTAGATATCGAAAGCATGTTGACCACACATGCTAGCAAGATGGGCAGCATATCTGAAGAGGTTTAACTATCTCATCGTGCGTAAATTCGGGACAACTAACCGAGTGGCCGATGCTTTCAGTCTTCGTGCATGCTCTTGACTTCTTTTGAGGTTGAACTTCCAGGTATGGATCAAAAGGAGTTGTATGAGGATGATGAATACTTTGGCCATGTATGGGTTAAGGCCATGTTTGGGTTAAGCACATCAGGGGCCAGCCATTAGGTGACGACTATTTGGTGCAGGATGGCTATATCTTTAGAAATGATCGTCTGTGCATCCGTGCGTGACAAACTAATTAGAGAACTCCATTCAAGTGATCTTAGTGGCCATGTTGGACCGGACAAGACTATCGCTAACATGGAAGCTTGCTACTTTTGGCCACAACTAAAGAGAGATACTGTTTGTTCAGCGATGCCCTATATGTCAAACCTGCAAAGGCCAAGTCCAGAACACAGGTTATACATGCCTTTGCATGTTTTTGTCGCTCCATGGGAGGACATCTCTATACACTTCGTCTTGGGTTTGCCAAGAACGAGACGAGGGAGTGATGCTGTGTTTGTGGTCGTGGACAGTTCTCTAAGATGGCTCATTTCGTCCCATGCCGCAAGACAATGGATGCTCATCATGTGGCAAATCTATTCTTTCGAGAAGTGGCCAGACTTCATGGAGTACCAAGGGCCATCTCTCAGACCGTGATAGCAAGTTTCTTGTTGCATTTTGGCTCACTTTGTGGAAGCAATTCAACACTGAATTAAAAAATTTCAGCACTGCTCATCCACAAATAGATGGACAAATGGAAGCGGTGAACAAGCTTTTGGGTAATCTGATCCATTGCATTTGTGGAGAAAGAAAGGGACAATGGGATCTGGCTTTATCTCTTGCAGAGTTCCCCCACAATAATTCCAAGCATAGATCCACAGGAAGAAGCTCTTTTCCCATTGTCTTCACTAATGTTCCAACACATGTAGTGGACCTGGTGAAGCTACCATCAAGGGGAAACTCAAAATCAGCATTGTCCTTTGTTGATAATTACACCGAGTTATTTGAAGAGATTCTTGGTGTTTTGGAAGCACAAAATTAGAAATATAAATAACTTACTGACTGCAAAAGGAGGCCGAAATCATTCCCAGACGGTGATAAGGTGATGGTATACCTCCGAAAAGAGAGGCTACCTTTAGGTGTTAAAGGGAAACTTAGGCAGCGAAGGTATGGGCCCTTCTCTATCGCGAGGAAGATAAATGATAATGCTGATGTGATAGATCCTCCAAGCGACATGGGTATATCCAACACTTTCAATGTCGCGGACTTGACTCTCTACCATCCAGAACAAGCGCTCTATGAAGATAAACTCGAGGGCGAGTTCCAAGCTACCAGGGGAGAATGATGAGGAACACTAGATGAGGAAAAAAAATCGTATGTCAGATTTGTTTGGCTACTTCTAGATGCTTCCACTCTAAAGTATATCTTTTCTTTTCGTTTTGTTTCTACCCTACTGTTTTCTAGAGTCTTCTAGTTGTGAGTAGCTATGAGTAGAATGGTGAAACTTAAAAATAATGTTTCCTAGAGTATTTATGTGAAGGCTTCCCAAAGCCCTATAAATAGAGGTCCTCACCTCTACTTTGGAACCAGACTATGTACCCCCACTACCTATAATAGAACTTGGTGTTCTTATCTAAGATCTTGGAGTAGATCTTGTGCTCTAGGAGTTCTAGATTGAACTCCTGCTGCCATATGGGCCTACATTCGCCTCTAGAGCGATATCTAGTGCAACACATTGAAGTTGTTCCTTCAACACTTGTGTTGTACACATTGTAGCAGCAAGGTGGAGCTACTCCTCCACAACCTTGTGTTGCTTCACGGAGTCCCTTTGTGCATGCATTTTGGAAGGCAAATATTTTCATCCACTGAGTTCATGGATGCTACTATTCCCAGGTGTGCTTCTGCCACTTGGCGAGCAATCGTGGCTGGAAGACAACAGTTGATGACTGGTTTGATAAAAAAAAATCAGAGATTGTTCCTCGGTCTCTATTTGGCACGACAATTGGATACCAGGAATTCGTTATGTACGACCATCTATTCACATTGGACCTGCAAGCCTATCTTCGGTCTTTGAATTGATCGATGCTGTGAAGGTCGATGAAATTTTTATAGCCCGAAAAGTAGATGCAATCTTGAATATTCTGCTGAAGCTAGGGGAATGGAAGGATTCTTAGGCATCTACACTGAAATTTGCGTACCGTTCTCTAGTGATTCACAACGAGCATTTAGCTTTATAGGAAGGGACGGTTACAAAAACTGCAAAGAAGCAGAAACATGTGTGGACAAGACTTTGGAAGCTGAAAGTTGTGCCGGAAGTGCGTGTGTTCTGGTGGCGGGTGTTACTCGGTATTTTACCGGCTGAGAGCACTCTTAAGCATAGACACATTGCGGAATTGGCACGGCGTAGTCTGCCTTGATGCAGACGAGGATATGATTAATGCAATAATAAAATGCACTTGTGCAAAAATATTTTGGAGGGAGGCTAGGGAATGGCTTCATATAAAGCTTCCGGAGCTCCATACAGTAACTTTGTCAAGGGATATATCGGTGACCTGAAATTTGATGAGATCGTGCAAAAATTATCATGGTTATGTCGGCTATCTCCAAGAACAATATCACTCATGATAAGGCAAGTTTGGACCCGGTGCATTCGATGAAAATGACCAGGGAGGCCCTGTCGCTGTTGGAATTACATGGGGAGCACGCGAGAATCTTGCCAGGTCATGGATGGAGACCTGTTGAGTTTGATTGCATAAAGATTAACTCCGATGGAGGAATATCTATGGATGCACGGCTGGGTGGAGTAGGGGCACGTTGCCCTATCGTCCTCAGCCTGCATGGGTGCTTGGTGTAAGCCTATTCAGGGTGTCACTAGTCCACTTGTTGTGAAGGCAATATCTCTTCGTGAAGGTGTGGTCTTTGCTAAGCTTCGAGGCTTTGCGCGAGTAGAGGTGGAAACTGGCAGTTTGAAGTGGTCAATCTCTGGAACTCGCGCCGTTTCTTTGTGCTTGCTAATAGCGCTGTTATTAGACATTGAAGGGCCAACGTCTAGTTTTACCTCTTTTGCTATTCATCATGTAAAGAGACATGTCAACGTTCCGACCCACCTATGTGCGAAGTGCTTGCACACTAGAGGTGACGATGCGTTGGATGGACTCCCCCTGAGTTTTTGGTTACTAGCCTCATGGTTGACAGTGTCCGAGCCCCTTTGATTTAATAAAGCCCTTTAGTTCCCTGCAAAAAGGGTGAGAAGCTGTGCAGTCGAGCTAATGGTGGACAAGCAGTCCTTCTTGGCGTTGGCCAAGAACCCAGTCTTCTATGGACAAACACATCGACTTGGATACCATTTTATAAAGGACTGTTTGGAGGATGGGAGTGTCAATGCCAACTACATCAGCACCACAGACCAACTCGTTGACATTCTAATTCCATGAGTGGCGTGCTAGGATTGGGATGGTTCAAATCAATTCAAGTTTGATTTGCAAGGATTAGGAGGAGAATTGTTAGAGTAATCCTTGCAGCAGTCCGTCAATAAGTTAAGTCTTTTCCTTACGTAGTAAGCTAGTGAGTCAACTCTGTGTCTTAGGCTACAAGTCTGTGAGTCATGTCAAGATGTCATAGGCCTCATTAGCTGCATCTATCGCAACCAGAAACCGAGTCCCTAATCAGAACCTGTGCAAGTTACTACTAACATTACGGCGACAAACTTTAGGCCCGGCAACCAAACAATGTCCACCATTTGCCTCTTTTCTACCTCTCCAAGATGGGGCGGAGCCAGGAGTTAACCATGGGGGGTGGGGTGGGGGGGGGGGCAGGGGGGCAAGTGATGACATTGCTCTGGAAGTGTACTATATCCGAATATCAAGTCAAAATATAATATCATATCATTATAGCTTTGGAAATAACATTACATAGATATACATTATTTAACCAATTACATAGATAAGCAAACCAACATGTGTTTGGCAATAAAAGAAAGCTATTTTTTGCTAACATAGATGTAATACTGCCAACGGGTTCGATCTGAATTATTTGGCACAAGACAGATTAAAGAATGAGCAATTGACATGAAAGAGCAATCTATTAAGTTATTTTCTTTCTTTGGATTAGCAAGGTAAAGCTAAACTGGAACGAAAGGGGTAGATCAGATTAGAGTATGCATATATAGCACATCATGCATCTTGACAAATATCTCGACTGTGAAGAGAGGTCGGGGTAGACCGAAGTTGACATGGAAGGAGTCCGTAAAGATAGATATGAAGGATTGGAATATCACTAAAGAACTAGCCATGGATAGGGGTGCGTGGAAGCTTGCTATCCATGTGCCAGAACCATGAGTTGGTCACGAGATCTTATGGGTTTCACCTCTAGCCTACCCCAACTTGTTTTGGACTAAAGGCTTTCTTGTTGTTGTATGAAGCATTATCTCCAGTCCACAAAGCAGCCCACAAAGCATTTGTTGCTTCTCTTTAGTCCATGTACCGATTGACTACAAGAAGGTGAAGGAGGTCTCAAAGTGGTGGAGGCCATGGTGGATGAGATGGAGGCTCTGTCTAAGAACAAGACATGGGTACTAACAACCCTTCCAACAGGAAAGAAGTCAGGCAACACTATGAAGCAAAATGCAAAATGAAAGGTTGAAAGGTACAAAGCAAGAATTGTGGCGAGGGGGTACAACCAGAAATATGGCATTGACTACGTTGAGACCTTTGCCCTAGTAGCACCGTGAAGATTTTGATCTCCTGCATAGCAAATTCCAGGTTGCCTTTACACGAGCTCGATGTGAAGAATGTCTTCTTGCATGGGGACTTGCAGGGGGAGGTATACATGGATATTCCACCTAGGTTCTCGACTTCTAAGACTGTTGGCAAGGTATGCAGGCTGAAGAAAGCCCTTTACGGACGAAAGCGGACTCCAAGAGATTGGTTTGACAAGTTTAGACGGGTGATATGTGACATGGGGTATGGACAATGCAATGGTTTATTTTATAGACACTCTAAAGAGAAAAGTGGCCACCATTGTAGTTTACGTTGATGATACCATTATCACCGGTGACGATGACGTAGAGATAACAAGGTTAAAGGGGTGTCTGAGTAAGGCCTTCAAATTTAAAGATCTTGGTCGACTCAAGTATTTCCTTGGTATGGAAGTGGCCAGGTCTCGAGAAGGAATAGCTCTTTCTCAAAGAAATTATACCTTGGACCTCCTCTATGATGTCGGTGGGGTGGCGGTTCTTAGAGATGGGTGTCGGCCCCCCGACGGTGGCGCTAGGTGGTGGCAGCGGGCCTCCTTCCCCTGGCTCTAGGCCGATGGCATGGCTGTGAGTTGGGGCTTGTGCTCGGGCGGATCTGGACAGGGCTCGGGGCGAGCTGGAGTTGCGCTCTGGATAGGTGCGCTTGAGCGATCCGGGAGGCGCCGTGGGCGTTGAGGTCCCTCTCCTCGCGGGTACGGTGGACGTGGGTGGTGGTAGAGGCTGCGGAACGCTTTCGGGCACATCGGCGTCAAGGGCCACGAACATGGCGTTGTGAGAGTGTGCTTGGCGACAGCCGTCGGGAGTCACGAGGTAGTGTATCCCCCGGTGCACCGGGACTGGCTAGAGACGAAGGCGTGGGTGCTTCCTACTGTGGAGGCATCGACCCATACTCCGTGATTCATGCCGGGCTAGGAGTGAAAGGAGCTCCCTTTTACTCCTACCGAGGTGGATGCACCATGACGTGGACGGTTTGTGGAGCCTTGGACATGGATGTCGGGGTGGCGGCCCCGGATGGCGGTCCGCATGGTTGGCTCTCCGGCGGGCACCATGGCGGCGGTGAAGGCATTCCCTCTTGGTCGTGTGGGCGGCGGTAGGTGGTGCAGCGGGTGGCTCGGGAGCGCTCTTTGTCTCTGCCAATGGCGTCGCCCCAATCCGAATCTGGAGTGCTGGGCTCGTCGCACTTGCCCTGGAGACCTCGTCTGGTGACACGGGGAGTTGCCGAGCGGAAGCTCCGCGCTTTGTCACCGATGACGGCGACGCTTGGGGCGTTGTTATCATCTTGAAGACGTCGTCGTGGTGCTCCTCTTCGTGTCCGGGTTTTGGGCGAAAACCTATGTTTGTTCGGGACTCGGCAACGGCGACGCTTAGCGCCGTTCTCCCTCCTGGGGCGTTGTCGTGGAACTTAGGTGTTGTTCTCAGTTCCTCCTGTACTTTATTTCGGTAGCGTAGTCGCGTGCGTGGTGCGTGATCCGGTTAGCCTGGGATCGGCATTGTTGGAGTGCTACCCCATCCCCTTGTATCGTTCGGCCGTGTACTCTGTTTGATTGGTGCTCTATATATAAAGTGGGGCGAAAGCCTATTTCGAGAAAGAGTGTTGGCCGACTAAAATGCGACATGTTCAAAAATTAGGTGTGGCGGATGCGCATGTTGAGATGGATGTGAGGCCACACAAGGAAGGACCAGTTCTGGAATGATGATATACGAGATAGAGTTGGGGCATATTCAGCGCAGGCCTTTGGAAGCTCCAGTGCATAGCGGATGGCTAAAGCGTGTTGATAATGTCAAGAGAGGTATGGTAGATCGAACTTGACATGGGAGGACTCCGTAAAGAGAGATTTGAAGGACTGGAGTATCACCGAAGAACTAGCCATGGACAGGAGTGCATGGAAGCTTCCTATCCATGTGCCAGAGTCATGAGTTGGTTGCGAGATCTTATGGGTTTCACCTCTAGTCTACCCCACCTTGTTTGGGACTAAAGTCTTTGTTGTTGTTGTTGTTGTTGTATGCAGTCAACTGTCTAAATCGTGTGTTTATGTTGCATAGGTTTGCTGCATAGAAGCACTGCAAAAACGTCTTATATTATGGGACAGAGGTAGTACCTTTTTAGCAATCATGTGTTACGCCTCGAGTGTTTGAGCATCTGTTCTTAAGAATCCAGATGGCATGCTTTGATGATGTGTTGATTCAGATGTCTAATTTTGTGCTCTAGATGGTGTACTATCTCTAAGGTAATCTTTTCAATTGCTATTTGCAGGAAAAGGAAGTAAGAAGAGGAGAAAAACTCAGTTTTACTTGCAGATGCTCATTCCTGGAGATATGTAATGAGCAGATTTTGGACTTGCTCAATCCAAATGCAACAAATTTATAAGTAATCATTAAAATGTAGTATCTGCATATAGCTATTTGGTCGTTGCATCTGCCTGCGCGCCGGGGCTCCCCTGCTACGGAGCGCCGCCGCTTAGTCATCCACTTGCTCGAACCCTGACGCCATCAGCATGGACCATCTCCTGCCCACTGCTTACAGAAGCACATTTGTTCTGGGCGGCTGCTACTATCTCTCTCTCAGATACGTGTACAGAAATGTTAAGTTGCTGCTGCTGCTCTACCTCCTCAAAATTCAAAGAATATGCTAACCTACAGTTCTAGAGAGAAGATAGGTCAGTTATCACATTACAAGATATTTGGTAAAGGGGGGCTCAGATCAGATAGATGCAAAGGTGGTTGGTTATAAGGGTACATTCCATTTCCAGCTCCATTATTCATGTTGCTAACCCTCTTTCTTTTTATAACTGTTCATGCTCCTAATTCTCTTTCTTTCTTTTAACCCATTCATGTTGCCGAACTTAGTAAGCTGTGATAAGATGACAAAGTGAAATTTCAAATTACACAAAATGACAGTAGGATGCAAGCATATTACACTTTGATTGTAAATTTGCATTCGGATCAGACCAACTACTAGAAATGTCGAGATGATATCTGCGTGTCCATTTTATTGCATTTATTTTGCCTTCCTCTCCCTAAAATAGTAAGTTGTTTTTAGCAGACCTGGATAAGCATCGGACCATTGTCTTACTTAATTGATCTGCTTTGTGGGACTTCATTAAACCAACTAAGTAAACAGATTTAATTGCTTGCTATTGGAAAAAGAAGAGTGAAGATATTTTTAACTGTTCATGTATTTTCTGTTTTATTTGTACAGAGGCTCATATTCACTCAAACGTTTAATGTTTCCATATAGTCCTTTGTTTTGTTACAGAGAATGTATCATCGTAGTAAAACAAAATAAAATAAAAGTTTGCTTGTGGTTGATGCATTTGTAGAATAATGTCTACTTTATTATAGCAAGACCAAATTAGGTTAGGCTGCATATGTTGCAGTTTTCTGATATAGAATACATTCTACATACCAATAAGGCAATAAGCATGAGGTATACCATTAATTTCATGTTTTTTTTATTACTAAATAAAGGGAGCATCACTGATAATTAAAATTACATGTGGTGTTCTGGTTCAGATTGCAGAGGCCAAACCTGATGTAACCCCATTGTTTTGTCATGGGCAAGTTAAGCTTCTGATGCTACATAGTTGGCATGCAGCAAAATCTAGCAACCATTGGTGCAGTGCCAAATAAAGTAACCACAGCTGGTTTTATCAACAGAGTCATATTTCATAGGCACCCCTTCGCGTAAGTTAAAACAGTTCCTCGGCTTAAGAAACTAGAGTCTTAGCTTCCTAAATTAAATCTTATTAATAGCTCATTTTTTTATTAGAAATTCATGATCCAGGACCATGAGAAACCAATACTTAGTTGTTCAGGAAAGCATTGAGGATATCGTGTAGAGGATAACACGTGCCAAGCGTTATCTAAATCGAGTTGAATTCAGACTTCCAATCGTGGTGTTTTCTTTTGACTGTCTAGGTCGGTCGGTGCCAGTTACTATATAGTAGCTTGCTCTTCCTAACAAAAGTAACACGAATTACTATACCTTGAACTTGGCAACCTTAATATGGAAGTCTGAAACAACATTATCCAACTGCAGGTATGAGTCAGAGGTAGTTTATACTTGTGGAAAGAAAACTCAAGAAGTAACATGGCTATTTTATAACATTATAAAAGGCTTTGCAGCATTCAATCTTAACCTGATGAAAAGGTGCGATTTAAAATGGTAAAGAGTTGCAAAAATGATTGAGGCGTCTGACGAGAGGGCCAAGAAAAATAACGTATAAGCTGTGTAGACAATACATGCACATGGGTAGTTATCTTGAGGGCTTCAGACAAATAGGCCCAGTAGGGATCAAATCTCTTTGGCCGTGCAAACCTTACTGCCTTAGAAACAAGCTTGCTGAGTTTTTTGTCATAGAGGATCCACTTCCAATTCTGTACCTGTTGTTACATCTCTGATTGCCATGTTCTCTATGAAATGAAATCGATTTTCATTGTTGCTTACAAACTTTGTCTAGTTTTATTAGGAACATCACAATTTTCATCAGTAATATATTCAGTAAAACATACATGTATGCATGAAAATTACTTATATATTCCTTGGACAAGATGCTCAGAGTTTTATCAATTTTGTTGATGCTTCCATAAAAACAGGTACAGTTTCTTCTGTTCACATTCTTTGATCTTCAATTTCACCTGATCTTTCTATGCAGAGATATATATTTTGTCGTAGAAGTTGCTATTCCATCAGTTGGCAAGTTAGTGATTTTATTTAGAGGTGATGTTATTTTTGATGCTGACTATTAACTTGACTGTCATACGAGTAATTTCTTGGAAAATCTTGGGTGTCTGCTTAGCTACAGATAAGAGTCATGTATTCCTTGGAACTTTGTGCTCCACTCCTGCAATTATATGCAGAACCAACGGATGGGCTGTTCTCTGCTTTAACCTGAAGTTACTTTTACTTGCAAATGATAGCAAAGATTAGGAGAACAGTTTAAAATGAATCAACACTGTACACCATCTTTAATTTGACGTGTGATTATTTTATTTTCATTTACAGATGACTACTCCCTCCGTTCCTAAATATTTGTCTTTCTAGATATTTCAACAAGTGACTACATCCGGAGCAAAATGAGTGAATCTACACTCTAAAATTAAAATATGTCTATACACATCCATATGTAGTTTGTGTTGAAATCTCTAAAAGGGCTTATATTTTGAAACGGAGGGGGTACATTCCAAAAGCTTTTATTGTGAACAGATTACCCTAAAAATAACAATCAGGATTTTCGTTCAACTTGCTTCTCTGGTGCATCATATTCACCTTATTAATTAGCAGGATTTGAGTCCACATCAAAACTCGCTCCAACCTTTAACCTTTGCTGTTTTTCTCAAGATCAAACCTCATGAACAACTGCCTCTGCCTGCTAGTTCATAGTAATAACTGGATATAAAATGGTTTCAGAAAGCGCGGCCTGGCCAGAATGAACCCGAGGGCATTGACCATGATGCTGATGCTGTTGCTAGGATGGACTTCAGAGGGTTTGGAACGTCGGAGAAGTGCATTCCACTTTAGGTGGGATCTTTTGGTCCAATCCAAGAGATGGCTGTTAGCTCTTTGGTACATGCACTTGGATCTCAGGATGGCGCCAGGCACAACTCTATGATGCGAACCTATTGGAGTGAATAAACTCTGTTGTGATGAACGGTGTTCTTGTTCTAAATTGGCGGTCATCTGAAAACATTTCATCTTTGAGAAGTATGATAGATAACTATCACTCACATGTTTGCCCTGGGTACAAGAAAACAATTGAAGTACTCTGTTTCTCGATACTCCTTTCAACTCTTGCTGGTTCTTTGCCTGAATTGTTTTAAAAAGGATTTCATTTCGAAGCAAGTAGTATCTTCCCTAAATGAACAGTACTTCCTGGAACACAACAGTTTAGTTTTGCCAAAGGGAATGTCCTTATACACAGTAGAGTGTCGTGTGTCGCATCATCATTCACGGGGATAGAAATGAATGTGACTGGTAATGTCTGGGCAAGCAAGCAATGCCTGGTGAATCGGGTGAGGAGGCTGGACAGGAGCAGGACAATGCTCTGGCGGCGTTCTCCTCCGGCTGAGCTGCTAATCTGTGCACATGGCGGCGTGACGTTGTCAGCCATTGCCGTGCTTGGGTCGCCTCCAAACCAGTCTTATGCCTTCGCCAAGGTCCCAGTGGCTTCTCGTCCAAGTCCAACTCAGCCATGTCGAATATGATTTTATCTTTGGTGGTCGTCGGAAACGACGGCTCCAGGCTCTCCTCAAGCAGTGACTGTACGTGGGTGTTGGTCTTGGTAAATCGTGTGCCGCCGCCTAGCTCTTTCTTCGAGCTAATCGAGGCTGACCTTGGCCGGTTGGATCTTGCAGGTCGGTGCTCCGGCGAGATGAATGCCGTGCACGGCCGGCCCCAGCCCTCACGTCTTGGCCTGAGTCATCTGTAAGGAGCAGAGTAGGATTGGGGAATCGGCTATGGTGTAGTTCGAATTCACTCCTCATCCCATCGTCAAATGTGCGGTTATAGGTAAGATACAGTTAAGCTACAATCTGACGGCTCTCGGCCGTTTACCAATTCGCCCAATGACAATGCACACGGCACCCCATCTTTTATAGCTAGCCTAGGACCCAGTCCTTCGGATTGTAACGCTGTGGTGCGGTGCGGTTAAACCTGACAGGTGGGTCTGGGATAGCAGCCTCCTCCTCTGCATCTTGGTTATCAAGGAGTAGTATTAACACTTCCCCCTTCCTTGAACACCAGCTTCTGACAGCGATATGCTGAATTGCCTTGGAGTTTACCTGAATCTTACATATAACCACACTTTTTGCCTTCCGAAGCAGAATGAGGGCTGGTGTTGTACCAATATTCTGCTAGTGACAACCATTGTGCCCACTTCACAAGACAATCATGAGAAACAGCGCAAGTACGCCTCCAAACATTGGTTGACACGTTCAGACTGCCCGTCGGTTTGAGGATGATGTGAAGCTTGTGAAAATGCGGTCATGATCAGTCACCATGGACTCAGGCATGCCATGAAGTTTATGAATATTATCTGTGAAAGCTATTGCCACTATAGAAACTATGAATGAATGTTGTAAGCCAATGAAATGGGTGTACGAGACAACTTATCAACCATCAGCAGGACATAGTTGAAACACCCAGATCATCGCAACCCTTCCATGAAATCCATGGTCAACAATTACCAAAATTGTTTAGGAGCTGGCAAGGGCTCCAATAGTCCAGGATAACGTGCACTATCAGGTTACAGATAACACACTCTTGCACAAACTGTACGACTTGAGCTTGCATGACCTTCCAATAAAACAATTTCTTGATTTTGCACAAGGTGATGGGACCTGAATGGCCACCAATTGGGCTGGAATGGAAGGCTTCGAGTAACTTGCATCTTTGGGAGGTAACCACACTCGTTCTTTGTAGTGAATTAGTCCATCCCGCAAGGGAAGTTTGCCATCACTCTACATTGCGACAACCAAATGCATGAGGTGTTCTTTAGCTTGATCATTATCCTCGTAAATGTCCAGGATCTCCTGCATATCCTATGGAATGGCCTTGTTGAAGAAGAAGAAGAAGAGCTCCTACTCCCGTGTCACACGCGTTAGTTTCCACCACAAATTAAGAAAAATCTAGGAGCGCAAGAACTGGCAGCACATACACTAGGACAGATTTAGGCAATTCAAAAGCACTTTGGGCTTCCGGTGACCAAACAAAGGGCGTGTCCTTGCAAAGAAGATTGGTAAGTCGTTGGCTGCATACTGACACAAAAACTTGCGATAAGACCCTAATAAAGCTAGGAAACCCGCAATTCTTTCAGCTTGCTAGGTCTTGGCAAATTTTGCACAACAGAAACCTTGGATAGATCGGCCTGGACACCCTTCAGATACCATGAACCCCAGATAAGATGTGCCGCACTGTGCGAAAGCACACTTAGATCCCTTCATTTCTCCACTGGTTTTGTTGCAGCAATTGCAACACTTGTTGCGCATGGACTAGGTGCTCTTCGAAGGTTGCACTGTGAATCAGAGTATTGTCAAAGTACACAATTGCGCACTTGCGAAGCACTGCAGCAAGAGTTGTATTCATCATTGATTGAAATGTTACGAGGGATCTAGTTAGCTCGAAAGCCATGATGTTGAATTGATAGTGTCCATTATGGGTATGAAAAGCTTTCTTGTATTCTTCTCCCGGCACCAGGCAGAGTGGTGATATCCGGCACACAAATCGAGCTTAGAAAACCGTGACACACCGACCATCTCATCGTACAATTAGTCTATCACTGTCAGAGGGTACTTGGACTTGGTGGTAATTAGATTTAGGTGACGGTAGTCCACACAAAGGCGCCATGTTTGATCTTTCTTCCTGACCATGATGATAGGGAATGTGAATGCACTGTTGCTGACAGAAATGACCCTTGTGCGCAACATTTCAACAATCTTTGCTTCAGTCTCAGACTTAAGCTCGGGAGTATAGCCAATGGCGGAGCCAGAATCGACTCACGCCCCAGGCGGCCTTGTGGCTACAGTCTGTTACAGTGGTCCTGTATGCTATAGCCTGCTTGGGGCCTGACGCCGCCACTGAATATAGCGATAAGCTCTGATGTGCACTGGTCTAGAACCTTCGATGAGAGGAATATGATGGCTGACTTTCTTGGAGACAATTCATTTAGTTCTGAGAACAGCTGACCAAACTATTCCAAAATGGCATGAATTTCAACCAGAAGTATTTCTTTACTTCCATCCTGCACCCAATGTATTTCCACCACTTTGCAACACTAAATTCTTCTAGTGGGTGACCTTGCAAGCAAACTTATGTTCCTTTATGATCAAAGGACAACCATTTTTGTTCCAAATTTACTCGCATAGTTCCTCTGGCGCCTAGCCAGTCCGTTACAATTTGAGAGGTAAAACCTTGAAATCGGACTTGAATTGTTGGACCAGTTGTAGTCCATTAACAAGATGGAATAATATGGGTGCAGAATAATTGTCTCCCTCCAGCAATCCTAACCTTCTGCTGCGTGGACAATGGCCTTCTACCAGGTAAGTGCCGAGCTAGTCTCGAACTGACAAATGAATGGGAACCGCTTGAGTCTAGCAACATTCAGCTATTGTGTAATCCAACCTGAAGATATCTGTATGAGTGTTTTTATCTGATTGAGTTTCTGCTGACAACACCATCAAATTATATTCACTGTCATCAGACTCAGCTGCTTCTGACGCAGCAAAATTACAGCATCTCCTGCATAAGATGTAGCTGCACAGTAATGTTGCATTTATGATCCTTGCGCCATTTTTCTCCACAGATAAAGCACATACAGACCCTTAGCCCTTTGGTATGCCTTCCGAGTAGCAAGCTTATATGCCACTTTGTTTGCCTCTCTCCTAATCAGCGTGGGCAGTTGTTGTGTGCATGAGAGGGAGCAGATAGAGAGGGGGGGGGGCACAATAAGAAGATGCGACTTGTAGAGAAGAGCAATGAAGAACATCATCGAGTGTCTCGTTGGGGCGTACATCGTCCATTCGTCCTGGACACAAGGAGGACCTGGAGCGGGGCGTATATATCATCCTCCCATGGCTCCATATTCATTCATCATTCAGATTTTCAGAGTATAACCATCAATCGATGATCGCCGACTCTGGCCAGCGTTTGGATGAGCTTGATTGCCTCGATGGATCGATCAATGTACTCTCAACTTATCAGCATCGTGAGATTGGGGGAAAATTTATATGACTAGCTCAATCGAAGACCGTCTCCGGCATGTGTCAAAGTAAGTATGCATCCTTTTACTACCCCTAATTAAGGGGTCAGACCGATTCTAAGCCAATCTCACAAGTTACTGATGATTGTCTATGTGCATCAATGAAGGAACCATGGACTGAAATGCAGTTGGAATCGAGGGAGGATGACTATATCTATACGCATACATGTACACACTTGTAACGAAAACAAGTTACTTTACACCCTTAGTTGGTGGATGTGTTCAGGCATCAATGTTGGGTACGTAGGTTTGTAGGATTGAAGGTAGCAACTAGAAAACAAGCCCATACAATAGATATATCAGTCGAGTCAACCGCATGTAACCTTTAGTCCAAGGTTAGTGAACTACTGTTTGGATGTTTGGAAAAAGGACACTCCGGGATGGCCATAGGCTAGTGAACCATCGTGGATTGTTTGAAGAAAAAGCTATAGGTCCCGCCAATCGGACTGTCGGGTCTAGTTGCGGGGGTATAGAGTTATGTTCATGTGTTCACAAAAGAATATGCAAATACAATATAATATTCATCATGGAATCGGGAAAATCCTGTCTTCCAAATACTTGAAACTATGAAATAAATCAGAAGGTTGTCATCATGGATGCAAAGCTCTACACAGATATATAAAACCAGCTACCTAGGCTTGATTTACAAACTCCCTCAAGGGCTTTTCCAATTGTTTTATCACAACCTCCCATCCTGCATGGGTCGGGTGCATATCGTCCCAATAGAAAAATTTACTTGACTTGTCACACACAGTGTACAGAAGCTCCCCGGATGACTCGTTTTGCTGTCCACAGTAACCCTTCGAATTCAAACTCTCGCAGCACGGCGATAGTTTGCGCTTGAATTGTTTGGACAACTCTGAGCCTTTACCTACATTAGTGCATATGAAATTTACAATGTTCAGATAAAGTATTTCAAGTACACAATCAAACCCATCTAATTAGATTAAGATAATTCTAAAATAATGAGACACTTTTGAATGAATGTAGATACATACCTGCTGCATGATCCACAATATTAGCGAATGCGGTGTACACGTCAATGATGTAGACATTCTTCTTTAATGTCATAACTTGTTTCAGATTATCGTTGTGGATAGATGCACCCAAGTTTCCAAAAATATCACACGAGGTGTAGTTGTTGGTTCGGGTGTGTGATGGCGTGCAACCGATAGGGTGCAAGTTATTGACAAGAACCTTTGTCACCCCAAGCTTCAACAATTGATCCACATTAGTTGCAGTCTCTTTTGTCACCTTTTCAATATAAGCATTAATCTACATTGCATACATGAAAATTATACGTTAGTAAGATTCACAAACGAATTAATTGTTCAAATTAGTGTATGCATATATACATTGTGCGTTGATATGATACTCACATCGTTGGGGCTACCTAGCCCAATGACGCCGGTGCCTGCATAGTCGTTGCCGGAGTAGGCCACGAGCGCTACGGAGCGACTCAGTTGATTCTCCGTGATGGTCCCGTCCTTGACCATCTTCTTGAAAGTGTCAACCTGCTTGGCGAGGGTAGGGATCTCGTGCGATGTACTGTCCAACACGCATGCACCACCGGTAGCAAAGGTCATGCCGGACGGGTCGCAGGTTTTATCTGCCGTGCGGGCATGCGCTGGAGGGGCTTCCTCCAATCCCAGCATTGTTGCTGCAAGTTATCAATAAAACAACGAGTAGGATTGATTGTGATGCACCATAGATTACAACATAACATGAGATTACAATATAACAGAGTACCTTGTTGGGTAATATAACATACTAGTACTTACCTATGAAATCCGACTGGATTTTGTAGTTTGAGAAGCGGCCGGACGGAGTATTCGGCCGCGGAAATCCATCGGCATCGACGTAGTTGGAGCCGTAGGGGTAGGCCCATTGCCGCGACATCTCAGTGACGCGATTGGTCGGAGGGAGGTTCCCGTTGTCAGCAAAGTCATCCCCGAACACAAAGAAGGTGTAGCTCGACGCCTTCTTCTGATGGCCGCCGGTAGGCGCAGGCCGGGCCTCCACACCATTGAGATTCAGAACGAGGAGGAGGATGAGGACGAGGCCGAGGGCGGCCGGAAGAAGCTGTTAAATTGTGATCCAAATTCTAGTACCGGGTTGGACTAGACGTAGTACAACCGGTGTGGGCTTTTGCGTTGGCGTCGACGCGTACGAGTACAACTCGTTTACTTGTCCTACAAGGACTCCTATGTGTTGCCCCTCTTATATACCCCATGTAGTCGCATCTCAGACGGTCCGTCGTCTCGTGCTTGTAATACTCCTCCTCATAGTGATTGCGCCTTCGTGCGTCCGTGGTTTTCTCCCGCAAGGGTTTCCACGTAAAAATCTGTGTGCTCTTTGTCTCGTTTATTTCTCGTTATTATCTAACAAGTGGTATACAGAGCCAAGTTTACATATACGAGATTTGAGATCAGAGTTAGGGTTGCGTCGCGTCCGCCGCCGCTCACGCGATTTATCAGATCGCTTTTTTTTTTCCGACCAAGATCACCGGCCGCTCTTGCAGATTCGACCTGTACCGCAGCCAAATCCGAGACAGACTCCGCTGTGTGGGTTGCTGATTCTTGTGTTAGTCGCCGCGACTCCCGAGAAGACGAAGCCGCTGCGGCGCACGCCTGATCGATTGCTACCCGTACAAAGTATCGCGTCATCATCAACCGAGGCAAAAAGCTGCTAGTACTAGTACTCGCCGGTCAGAAGCAAAGTACTAGTTTAATTCAGCTCAGATCCCCTACGTGAGCTACTTTCACGTGAAGCCATATCAGTTTTGGTCAAGTCTCCTGTTTGCTACATCCACCCAAAGATCATACCAGGTGCTATTTACTCTGTTCTATTTGGTCTGCATATTAAATTCCCTCAAGAATTTTTTCTACGACTTGTACTACTTTGTGCACAGTTTATCTACTCATGACATCCATGAAGTATGATCTTCCGCTGCTGGACCGTGACACAAGGTTTACCCTATGGCAAGTCAAGATGCGGGCGTTGTTGGCACAGTCCGATTATGATGAAGCACTGGATAGTTTTGGGAAGAACCGAATTCAAGATTGGACTGATGAGGAGAAAAGAATTGATTGTAAGGCTTTGTCACAAATTCAACTCCATTTGCATAATAATATTTTGCAGGAAGTTTTGAGCGAGAAAACTGCTGCCGCTCTATGGTTAAAGCTGGAAGGGATTTGCATGACTAAAGATCTCACCAGCAAGATGCATCTGAAGCAAAAATTATTCCTGCACAGGTTACCCGAGGGAGGTAATGTTTTGAAACATATTTCAGAATTTAAGGAGATTATATCCGATCTAGCTGCAATGGAGGTTAAGTATGAAGAGGAAGATACTGCTCTAATGTTACTTTGTTCACTGCCAAGTTCTTATACCAATTTTCGAGACACCATATTATACAGTCGTGATACTCTCACACTTAATGAAGTTTATGAAGCTTTGAACTCTAAGGAGAAGATGAAATTAATGGTGCCTCATGATGGTTCGAGTTCATCCCAAGCCGAGGGATTATCTGTTCGTGGCAGGACAAAGGAAAAGAACTTCAATAATGGAAACAGAGGCAAAAGTAAGAACGGCTACAGGGGCCGGTCGCAATCCAGAGACAAGAAGTATTGCAGGTATTGCAAGAAAGACGGGCATGACATCTCAGAGTGTTTCAAGTTGCAGAACAAGGAAAAGAGGAAAGGTAACAAACAAGGTGAAAATTCTGCTAACGTTGCTCGTGATGATAGTTCCGATGATGCTCTTGTCGTTATTGCTGGATGTGCTGAGACCAATGATGAGTGGGTACTTGACACTGCATGTACTTTTCACATGTGTCCACATAGAGATTGGTTTAATACTTTTGATTCCACTACTTCTGCTGGTTCCGTCTTGGGTTTTGATAATTCACCATGCAAGATTGAAGGCATAGGTTCTATTCGAATCAAGATGTTTGATGGCATAATCAGAACTTTGACAGATGTTCGGTATATTCCGAAGATGAAGAGAAATCTTATTTCTATGAGTGCCCTTGATGCAAAGGGATACAAGTATTCAGGTGGAGATAGTGTTTTGAAAGTCACCAAAGGTTCCCTTATTGTGATGAAAGGTGACTTAAGTTCGACCAATGGTCTTTATTACCTTCGAGGTTCTACCGTTTCAGGTAACGCTACTCCAGCTATTTCAAAGAATTCTGATTGTGATGCTGCTAACCTTTGGCATATGCGTCTTGGACATATGAGTGAACTTGGTTTAGCAGAGTTAAATAAGAGAGGTCTTCTTGATGGATATGAACCTGGTAAATTGAAATTTTGTGAGCATTGTATCTTCGGCAAACACAAGAGGGTGAAGTTCAACACTTCGGTTCATACAACTGAAGGTATTCTTGATTATGTTCATTCTGATTTATGGGGACCATCTCGCAGAAAGTCACTAGGTGGTGCTAGTTACATGCTGACAATTATTGATGATTATTCGAGAAAAGTTTGGCCTTATTTCTTGAAGCATAAATATGAAGCATTCTCAGCTTTTAAGGAGTGGAAGATTATGATTGAAAGACAAACTGAAAAGAAGGTAAAAATACTTCGCACTGATAATGGTATGGAATTCTGTTCTAAGCAATTTAAGAATTATTGCAAGTCTGAAGGCATTGTCAGACATTACACCGTTCCTTATACTCCTCAACAAAACGGTGTTGCTGAGCGTATGAACAGGACCATTATTTTCAGAGCCCGTTGCATGTTGTCCAATGCAGGTTTGCATAGGCGTTTTTGGGCTGAGGCCGCTTCCACTGCTTGTTATCTCATTAACCGTTCACCATCTATTGCTCTTAATAAGAAAACTCCAATTGAGGTATGGTCTGGTTCACCTGCTGATTATTCACAGTTGAGAGTTTTTGGTTGCACTGCTTATGCTCATGTTGATAATGGAAAGTTGGAGCCTAGGGCTGTTAAGTGCATCTTTCTTGGTTATAAGTCTGGTGTTAAAGGTTTTAAATTGTGGAATCCTGAAACCCAGAAGGTTGTTATTAGCAGAAATGTTATCTTTAATGAATCTGCTATGTTACATGATGTTTCATCTACTAATGTTCCCGTTGAGAGTGAACAGCAGCCTATTGTTCAGGAGCCTACTGTTCAGGTGGAGCATGTTATTGATTTAGGTGATACATCTGGTAATGAAATTGTTGATGCACATGATGAACCCGTCGTTAATGATGATAATGTCACTCCCACTCCAAATCAGCCTATTGTTCCACCCAGTTGGAATCTCGCACGTGACAGAGTTAGACGGGGTATTAATAAACCGGACAGGTTAATTGAAGAGTGCAATATTGTTTCTTTTGCTTTATCTGTTGCAGAAGAAATTGAAGGTAATTCTGAGCCTTCTTCATATTCTGAGGCTATTATTTCTAGTGATAGTAATAAGTGGATGACCGCTATGCATGATGAGATGGAATCACTTGAAAAGAATGGCACTTGGGATTTAGTAAGATTACCTAGAGAGAAGAAACCTATTCGTTGCAAGTGGGTTTTCAAGAGGAAAGAAGGTGTTTCTCCTAATGACGAGACAAGATATAAAGCAAGGTTAGTTGCTAAAGGTTACAGTCAGATTCCAGGTATTGACTATAACGAAGTCTTTTCTCCTGTTGTGAAGCATAGCTCTATTCGCACTTTACTCAGTATTGTTGCCATGCATGATCTTGAGCTTGAACAATTGGATGTTAAAACTGCATTCTTACATGGCGAATTAGAAGAGGATATTTATATGGAACAACCTGAAGGTTTTGTTATTCCTGGAAAAGAAAAGCTTGTCTGTAAGTTAAAGAAATCTCTTTATGGATTGAAGCAATCCCTGAGACAGTGGTACAAGAGATTTGACACCTTTATGCTCTCTCAAGGTTTCAAAAGGTCTAATTATGATAGTTGTGTTTATTTGAAAACTGTCAAAGGTTCAACTATTTATTTGCTCCTTTATGTTGATGATATGCTTATTGCTACAAAGAGTATGTCAGAGATTAATGAACTAAAGAGGCAATTGAGTAATGAATTTGAGATGAAGGATTTGGGTGCAGCAAAGAAAATACTTGGCATGGAAATATCCAGAGATAGACCGTCTGGAAAAGTATATCTAAGTCAGAAGGGATATATTGATAAAGTTCTTCGTCGTTTTAATATGCATAATGCCAAGCCAGTAAGTACTCCGTTAGCTGCACACTTCAAATTATCATCAGCTTTATGTCCTAAGTCAGATGCAGATATTGAGTACATGTCTAGAGTTCCCTATTCGAGTGCAGTTGGTTCACTTATGTATGCCATGGTTTGTTCTCGTCCTGATTTATCATATGCATTGAGTGTTGTTAGTAGATACATGGCTAATCCTGGAAAAGAGCATTGGAAAGCAGTTCAGTGGATTTTTAGATACCTGCGAGGTACTTCTAATGCTTACTTACAGTTTGGGAAAACTGGAGATGGACTTGTTGGTTTTGTTGATTCTGATTTTGCTGGTGATTTGGATAAGAGAAGATCACTCACAGGTTATGTTTTCACCATTGGTGGTTGTGCTGTGAGTTGGAGAGCAACTTTGCAGTCTATTGTGGCTTGTTCCACTACTGATGCCGAGTATATGGCTATTTCTGAGGCATGCAAAGAAGCTATCTGGTTGAGAGGTTTGTACACTGAGCTTTGTGGAGACTCATCTTGCCCTACCGTATTTAGTGACAGTCAAAGTGCTATATATCTTACAAAGAATCCAATGTATCATGAGAGGACAAAGCACATTGATGTCAGATTTCACTATATTCGAGATGTTGTTGCTGAAGGTGATTTGAAGGTATGCAAGATAAGTACTCATGATAATCCAGCTGATATGATGACAAAGCCAGTTCCGACCAATAAGTTTGAGCTTTGCTCAGGCTTAGTTGGTATTTCTCACTAGTCCTATGGACTTTGACGCACAAGGTGTTTAATCTGATTTGGATGGAGTTATTCACTTTCTTCGACTACTGGAGGGAATTTGGCTCAAGGTGGAGATTGTTAAATTGTGATCCAAATTCTAGTACCGGGTTGGACTAGACGTAGTACAACCGGTGTGGGCTTTTGCGTTGGCGTCGACGCGTACGAGTACAACTCGTTTACTTGTCCTACAAGGACTCCTATGTGTTGCCCCTCTTATATACCCCATGTAGTCGCACCTCAGACGGTCCGTCGTCTCGTGCTTGTAATACTCCTTCTCATAGTGATTGCACCTTCGTGCGTCCGTGGTTTTCTCCCGCAAGGGTTTCCACGTAAAAATCTGTGTGCTCTTTGTCTCGTTTATTTCTCGTTATTATCTAACAGAAGCTTCATTGATCCCGGCGGCGTGGTGGCGGATCGTTCTACTACCACTGGCCCGAGGATCACGATCACCCAGCCGGCCGCTACTCTTTCGCCAACGAAAAACCAGGAACGCAAAGCGCTTGTCTCTCGTCAATATATGGAAGTTGGAACCACGGACCAGCAAAACAAGTCCAAGTCGGGCTAGCGACCTCTACCGGAGTCGGAGCCATAGCACAGTCGGACACGGATTGACGAATACGAGTATATATACGACTCATGGACGGTACGTCGTTCGCTGTTCGTCTCGCGAGGCCTGCGCATCCTCTGCATGCCCTCCTCCCCGCTGTGCACCGCCGTCAGCTCGTCGGCCGCGCTGCCGGTTGTCCTCGCCCCTCCGCCGGACTGTATTTTCTCCGGTTTTGCTATTAACCTCCGCCCCAGTTGGACTGTTGGAGCCGTCGGCGCGTTACCTTCTGCTCTGTCTGAGGCTTTGTAGCAGCTCAACGTTGGCGGTTGTCACCTTCTCAGTAACTTATACTGTAATGGTCTAACCGTAGAACCGAAGTACGTATTTAACCAGTCATACTTAATGGGAAGATGCTCATAAGAAGCTGTGTTTCTCATGAGGACTTGTTGGTACTAATAAGCATAATTTTCCTCTTACAAAGTAGAACCAAGAACATTTGAATTTAGATCACGAGAACATAATTGTGGGGAATTGCGTTAAAATTGTGTCAAATCAAGAGACTGGATTCCTCTTACATTTCCTCATCTTCCATACATATGTTCCGGAAATGCTAGAATAAGTTCTGAGACTGAATAAGTATGAAACTGAGAGCATCTCCAACAGGCGCAGCAAAACGCGCGCCCGCGCGGTAAAAGCACTTTTTCGCGCGCGCCGGTTGGTTCCGCGCGCTCCAGCGGTGGCGGGAAGTTACCGCGCGCGGGAAGCGTTTGCGCGCGCGCGGGAGAAAGCGGCACGCGGCGCGGTAGATTTGGCGCGCCGCTTCGCGCGCGCCTATAAAATGCCGCGCTCGCCACGCGCACAGCCACAGCCACAGCCAAGCCACGCGCCCTCCCCTCGCGCTTTCGCCGCGCCGCTTCGCGCCACCACCGCGCCACCATGCCGCCGCGCCGCCGGGGTTCGTCGGGCTACCGCGGCGTCCGCGAGCGCCCCAACGGCTGGTATTCCGCCGAGATCCGGTCCGGCGACGTCCGGCTCGGCCTCGGGTCGTTCCGGACCGCATACGAGGCGGCCCGCGCGTACGACGCGGCGGCGTGGCGGTTGGACAGGCCCCGGACGCAGATGAACTTCCGG
Organism: Aegilops umbellulata; assembly: GCA_032464435.1. Lineage (NCBI taxonomy): Eukaryota > Viridiplantae > Streptophyta > Magnoliopsida > Poales > Poaceae > Aegilops > Aegilops umbellulata. Next base: position 69,056,627 of record CP136060.1, on the reverse strand, counting down.
GACATCTTCACGCGCGAGCAGGCGCAGCGCGTCGCCCCTCCGCCGCGTCTCATCACCGACATGGACCGTGCCGGCCACGCTCGGCGCTGCCGCCGCCTTCTCATCGCCGAGGAGGACGAGCGAGCCATGGCGGAGTGGCGCCGTCGCCACCCGGAGGACGTCGCCGACGAGCGTGCCTACTGGGCGGAGAGGACGGCAAGGCGCCGCGCGGAGCGGCTGGACCGGCGTCGGCGGAAGGCATTGGCGAATGCGCAGTCGGATATCGTTGCAGCAGGTGGGGTGTCGTTCTTTACGACAGACGATGAACGTTGGGACGACATGTGGCTCGATACCTCGGACAACACCGACGAGGATGATGATGATGATGATGATAGCGATTTGGAGTAGTTTGTATCTAGTATGCCGTAGTAGTTTCTATCTACATGCACCGTAGTTCTATTTATCTATGTTTTCGAACAATCTATCTAGCTGTACTGATGTAAAATACCTTTGTATCGTTTTTTATCTATGCAATTTACTTTTTATCTATGCAATTTATCTTTATTTTTTTGCTTCCGAAAATGTTATCGCGCGCTGCATTTTAGCGCGCTGCTGGAGCGGCGCGCGCTGCATTTTAGCGCGGCTGCTGGAGCCAGCGCTGCGCGCCGCGCCAAATCAGGCTATGCGCGCGCGGCAAAACCGTTTTTTGCGCGCGGCGCGTCCAGCGTCTGTTGGAGATGCTCTGAACATGATGAAGCGGACGAGCCGCTCCAACTAGGACGACGACGACCCCACCTCCGCGACATCCAGCCTCAACTGCTGCACCATAGCTTGGGCCACCCCTCTGATCTCGTCGAACTCCATGGCCTCCCTCGTCGTCCTCTCAACGACGCCTCTGTCGCAGACGTCCTTCATGTCCGGCCCCGTCCTCCACACGACGCCCACGAAGCGGCTGTTGATCTGCTGGTCAGAAAAGGGCCGGCACACCATTGGCACGCCTTCCACGGCGCACTCCAGCGTCGAGTTCCATCCGGCATGTGTCAAGAAGCAGCCCACCGCCTGGTGCCGCAGCACGTCCCGCTGAGGAGCCCACTCGACGGCTCGTGCCTTGCCACCCTCCACCGCCGGCCTCGACAGCTTCTCGGAGGAGCGCGGAACTGGTCATCTGGACCATGTCCGGCCGGAGCGCCAAGAGGAAGGCGTACCCAGTAGCACCAGGCCGGAGAGGAACTCGGTGAACTGCTCGTGTGTGATCATCGCGCGGCTCCCCAGGCTCACGTACACGACGGACCAGTCCTCGTGGCTGTCTTACCAACCACGCCATGCACCCGTCGTCCTCTCTCCACAGGCTTGGGCTTGCGGCGAACCTTGACCTGGCGTGCAGCGGGCCTATGGCAAACATGTTGCTTGTGCGCGACGCAATGTGGGCGAGCGCTGGCTGCTCCATGGACGCAGCGGTGTTGAGTATGAGCGCACAAGCTTTGCTGGAGCGAGCGGTGACCTCGGCGAGCTTGAGCTTCCGGGGCTTTGAGCTGCAAGGGTGGTTTGTTTGCACACACATGACCTTGGATATACTTTTCTCCACAGCTGTAGCATAGGCCGTTTGCATGTCGAACTCCTTGAGTTGCTTTGCTCGCCACAGATCTCCTGTTGCAAACAGAGGGCGAGTATAATTTTCCTAGCGAGGTGCTACAGATTTGCTCTAACCCAGCTGTTTTTGAATCTTAGGGGTCTGCATCTTCTGACGCTCCAACACAACCTCCTGCACAAGGGCATATTCAGCCGCTAGTACCATACGCTAGGGCAACTGAATTTCAACAGCCGCTCGAATTTCCTCTTTCAGGCCCAACACAAACCGAGTCACCAACATTGTTTCACCGATGTTTGCATCATACAACCGGACTTGATAGACGAGCTGATTGAACATGGTGCAATACTGCTGTACCGAATCATCTTGTTCCAATAACAGTAATTTCCTCGAACAGTTGCGGTGCACATTCACATCGAATCGAATTCCTGCAGTATCGCTGTTCTGAACCTTGGCCAATCGGCGCAAGTGTCGGTATGCTTACATGCTTGGTACCAATGATCAGCGTTACCTTGCAGGTGCAGAGAGGCGGACATGAGCTTGAAGACGTTCGGGATCTGATAGAGCTCGAAGTAGACCTCGCAGTTGTCCAGCCACATGTGGAACCCGTCGCCATCGAAGCGGGGAAACAGGAAACTCCATCTTCGGCATCCACGGCCGCTTGGAGCTCTGCTCGTCAGGAGGACGCGGAGATTACACCACCCTCCCTGAAGCTGCAGAGATCAAACGGGCGATGAAGCTGCAGAGCTGCCTGAACAGTAGACCCTACCTGCACGGCGGTCGGGGACACCGCAAACCACCCTGGTTGCGCCAGCCGGTCTAGATCCGCGTCCTTATTGTTGTTGGACTCCTTGATCGCGCGCGCCACATGAACTTACTCCTGATGGATTTCTCCGATGGAAGTGACCGAGAGATCTACCTTGGCTTGAACTTGATCCAGGCGTTGTACTTGCTCGGAGAACTTCACGTCGAGTCCGTCGAGCCGCGCGCTGATCTTGTCGTCGTTGTCGATGTGCCTACATCATCAGATAGTACAGTACTACTTACTTTTCGCATCTGGATTCACGTCCTATCAGCATTCAAATTCACTGTTTGTCGTTCTAACTACGACATCAATCTTCACCATCCTACTCGCAGCCCAATCATTTTCAAAGCATGTGCGTGCCCTGGCCTTGGACCTGGCCCTCATGGTCTCGGAGCCAATTTATGAGGCCACGGGTCGACCCATTTTTAAAATGCCAATGGCCTTGCTGGCCCGATGGGGATCTCGGGTCGGCCCAAATTCTAGTTGTTATCTAGTAGTATATATCTCATGCAATCAGATATGTTGCAGCTTTTTTTTAGGAAAAGATATGTTACAGCTACGGGTGCATGCATACGCAAGGCCGCGCTCAACACGCGCCTACTGCGCACGCTGTGATCCGTCGGCCTGGCCGCGTCCGCGCACACGACGCGGGCCTCCCAGCAGATCCTACATGCATGCACGTTGTACGTTCAAACGAATTAGCTAGCTACGCCCATGGGCACTTACGCTAACGAATTAACGATTCCACCGCAACAAAACACATGCATGCCCGAGTAACTAGCTGACTCATGCATCGGCCAGGAACACATCCCGGTCAAGATTATTCCTAACAGTGGCAAGCTGGACGAACCAGCCGTACTACGCGAGGAAGTGGAGGCGTTGCCACCTCGGAGGTGGGTCGACCCTGCTGACCCATTGGGTCAGTCGGTGCCGGCTCCACTGACCCAACTATTGTTCGAGGCCGACCCATACGGCCCATTGGCCTTGATTTTTCGGGTCGGGTCAGTGACCCGGTGGGCCGACCCGACCCATTCCCATCCTGACGAGATAGTAGCTCCTTTAGCCTATGGCGCCCCTGCTACCAGGTCGGTCCAATAACACATGTTCCGTGGGTTCAGTGGGAGTGGTTTTAGGACCCTTATGGATCGGTTTTGGAAGCTTCTGTGTTTTTTTCTTATTTTTCTTTGTGTTTTCCCATTGGTTTTTGTCAGGTTTATTATTATTATTATTGGTAATTAATTTTTTGTTTGTTCTTTTTTTATATATTTTTGCATTTTCTTTTTTTGTTTTCTTCAATTTTCAGTGACATGTTGAATTTTTTCAATACACTTTGAACAATTATTATATACATGTTAAATATTTTCAGATAATGTTAAACAATGTTTTATGTACACTATGAATATTTACTGCAAATACATGTTAAAAATTATAAAATGTACAATGGAATTTATATAATGCGTACAAATAATTTTAGAAAATCATTGAACATTTTTCTAAAAATGTCATGAACATTTTTTTGTAAAACATGCGAACATTTCTTAACTGTTTATAAACCATATTTTAAATTGCACAAACAAATTTTATTATTATGTTATGAACCAATTTTTTAATGCGTAATGATTTTTTTTACATTTCATGAACATTAAATGTCACTAAACATATTTTTAAACACGTGATAATCTTTTAGATGTCCCTGACAAATTTTTGAATAATACGAATATTTTTACATTTTTTTACCATAACATGAACAGTTTCAAAATCATGGGAAAAATTGAATGGCACAATCACTTTTTAAAATTTGCCCGGATAAGCTTTTATATTACATGAATAGTTTTAATGCACTATGAATTTTTTAAAATTTCAAGTAAAGGAATTTTAGAAATTTAGTTCAATTAATTTTTAATATATGTATTAATATAAACAAAAGTAAAAAAGAGAAAGAAAAAAGAAATGAACGACCAAAGAAAACTAACTAGCAACTAGCATAGCATTACTGGGCCGGTACATTAGACACTCTGCTTCAGGCGAGTGTCTAATGTCAACCTCTTTGTCCCTGTTAACGGGGTTGGTACGGTGGTCGTTTTCATCATGTCAGGGTGTCTAATAGGTCGTCCCGTTAGACACTCTGCATTACTCGGGTGGTAGTTGTTTACTTGTTTTCATCGTGTCAATCTCTTCTCCTCGTCCCCTTCTTCGGACGATAATCAAATCTCCAGATGGTGGTCACCGGCGTCTTCTCGCATAACCTAACCACAAATTCAAAGTTTTAATGGATCCGGCGATGAGGAGGAAGATTCTCTTTCTTTCTAGAATACGCAGTGTATCTATATCTATACCTATTAGTAAAGGGATTTGATATTCTTGGTCCGTCATGACATTTTGCAGAAAATCCCCTCAACTTTTAGAGAATCAACCCGATCCCAAAAAATGGTTCGCTGTCATTTTCAGCACGTCCCTCTCGCACTCCCATCTCACGCGCATCTATGGGCCGGCCCCTTCATGTTGTACATTAATTGTGGTCCAACTACCCCTGAGAGGAGGGAGGGGAAAAGAGCTGCATGGAATGGGGATCGAACTTGCCACCTTTTGCACAACCCATGAGGTAATTGCAGAAAACCACCACATTGCGACTAGATTTGCAGCAAAATATATGGTCCCTAATTATTTGCAAAAGCCACCTCCTTTGTGGTATTTTTTTTTTCAAAAAACACGGATCGGGTGATTTGGCCCGTTTGATCACTTCTTGACTTAGCAAACAATTAACACCTAGACCCTTAGATGTAGAAAAGAAAAGCAACCAGACCTCCGTTCTTCTGGTGGATATGCAGAGTCTTTTCGCCGCCAACGTCGCCGACCAACGCGTTGGAGTCGATTTGGCTGGGGGCGTCGTGGCTGCTGGGCTCATGCACAAAGTGCACAAAGGGATGCGGGGGCAGAGCGCGCCACGACCAGTCTATGTAGTCGTTGCGGGACTAGCGGAAGGTGTGGGCCTCACCAGGGGCGGAGCCAGGATTCGGACATAGGGGGGGCCAAGCCAAGTTGATAAAAAAATTGTCTAATATGAAAAACTAAGTACCATAATGATGTGTCATTTCTCCGCAATTAACATGTAACTACATTTATATTAGTTTGAATTTTCCCTTACAATTGTCAACAAGGTCAAGGATATTAATAATTTTATCATATGAGAACTTCACTGGTAATTCCTTTATAATGTAGAATATCATGCAATTCAGAAACAAGTCATCTCTCATTTGAACGGGGTTGCTGCACATTAGTGTCATTAACAATATCACTAGGTTGAGAGCACTAAGCAACATACACAAAATTCAAATAATTTTTTACGGTGTTTGGCGGCGCTTTTGTATTCATAACAGCATGGCACATCACACAATCAAAAGACATGAAAATCGAATCGGCATCGTTGATCACACAATTAAATAAAAATTGAATGACAATTTCAACCACATAAGATAGTTTGAGGTGATCCGTAGATAATATAGTTGAGGGTGATTCGTATATTGTATTCACTAGTGCTAAAAGAAAGCAGTGCTAACCTCTGCTAGTTGGCTGGACGGCTTAAGAATTGATGGGTACAGCTGCGGAATAGCCGCCTGATTCAAACTAACTGGAATCCATCTGAATGCTAGCAGGTGAGCAGGAGGCAGGCAGCCGCCAGAGCTAATCGGCTCTCGTGACATGTTAATCACACCAGGAGGGCAGGAGCGGAGGACGGGAAGAGGCCTAGACAATGAATGGGTTTCCTTTCTCACACGTTTATGGGCCTTTTTCGCTTTTCAGTTTTACTCTACGTTTAGGTTAGGGGGGGCCGGTACGTATAATTGCCTAATCTTGTCGCTAATTTCCGCTAGCTCTTGAGACTTCTGTCGATCATTAGGGGGGGCCAGGCCCCTGCTCGCCCCCCCTTGTCTCCGCCACTGCGAGGCACTGTGGTGCGGATGCGTTGACCTGCTCGCGGGCGCCGTCCGCCACCACGACGCACTCGGGCGCGCATGCTGCGCTCACCGGTTCGCTCCTACCCATCTCCTCCTGCCTCCGCCTCCTCCTCGTCTTCGTGTCCGCCCTGCCGGGACTCATGCTCCCCGCCACAACATTCCAGCAGACGGTAGGGCCAGGGCACCGTCGTGCCAGCCGAGCTCGCGCTGCTCTAATGCTTTTTGGATATGAGGGTGTACGTATTAATTGTTTGCTGATTCAGCTCCTTACAATACTACACGCTTAAAATGATCAAACGGCCCAAATTAGTGTTTTCTGAGAAAAGGTTTACCAGTGACTTTTGTAAATAATTAGGGAAGTAGGTATTTTTCCTGTAAACCTAGTTGCAAATTTGATGGTTTTCTGCAATTAACTCTGGTCACATGCATCGATTCCTGCATGTTGCGCGCAGTCACGTCTTCCTTGGTTGGCTACTATTAACCTCTCTACATGCACGATCGTATCGCACTGGTGAGTGTTTTGTTTGACAAAGCAACTACTTTTTTGGTAGTGAAGGAACTGGCGTTGTGATTGCACTGCAATTCTTTCTAAATTTAAATGCACATTAGTTTTGACATATACTCCCTATGTCCCGAATTACTTGTCGCAAAAATGAATAGAAATAAATGTATCTAGAATAAAAAATACGTATAGATACATTAATTTCTGCGATAAGTAATTCAGAATGGAGGGAGTGTGTGCTATTATTTTCTTTTGAGAATTAGGCATATGTGCTAGTCCTATAGACCCATCCACGGTTTTACACTCTCGGCCCGAGGCCCAAACACATCCACGGACTACTCGTTACATCCCCGCCTATGCAACTCTGCAAAGAAAGATGGTAAATCTCCACGCAAGAGCCCCATGCTGCCATGTGCCAAGCTTTGCCTTCGATGGAGAAGCGACATTGAAGACAATGGCATTTCGATGCGTCCATATCCCAGAAGACCAAAATCTCGAGGGTATTGAAATTCTTCTGGAGATGTGGCAGTGTCCCGTGGGATGTGCACCAAGGGAGCAGCAAATCGTTGGTAGTTGGCGTCCAGTCCACCTGCCTCCTTATCGACAAAACCTCTCGCCAGACAGAGCGGGCAAACACACAAGCTAAGGAGACGTGCTCGATGCTCTCCTCTCTCTGGTCGAGCAGAGAGCATGCTGCTTGGTGTGGCAGACACCGCCTTGCCAAGCGATATGGGGTCCAACGCTCATCTTTGAAAGCGAGCCAAGGCCCAAGGGGGAAAAACGACATCAGAGTCCAAACCACCATCGCCGTAAGTTCATGCTGACGACTGAAGAATCGGCAAGCGGATGCCGATATGACCTAGTAGCATCCAGAGGACTCCCATGCCCCGGGCAATGACCGATTTGGGCATGAGGACGAAGGTGGCATGGGCTTCTCCAGAAAACAATTATAATTTATATTTTCTTTTGGAGTTGCGTTGTAAGGAAGATGGCCAGTGGCCTTTGCCATTTTTAATTTTACATATTTTGAATCTCCAGCCAATTTGCACAAGATTTGGTTGCCATTTGCTCAGAAAACTTGAAGACTTTTTACGGTACATCATACTACCGAATTAAGGTGTAGTATTAAGCTGGTCCAACGGTTAATATGGTTCAACTCTAAAATTAGATTGAGGGCAGCTTGGTAATTTCCTATTAGGCTGCCCCACGACCTCGCCTCCTCCTATTTTGCGGTCGTCGCTAGCCCACATTGCATTGTCGTATGCGAGTATCCTCGGCTCTCCTTCCGCGCGCCCTGCCGCCAAGCACGTTGCATGTCGTTGTTCATCGAGTTGTATACACACAAGCCGTTGCATCCACTCACGATTCAGCAGGAGGAGATCATTCACGTGGCTAGTATTCTCGGGCGGGCGGGCCTCTGTAGCCAGGTGGGTGAGAAGGGCGAGCTGGTGGACGAAATGCTGCTCACACGTTGGCGTTGGCGCTTGACTGGTGGTTGTCCGGACTCCGCCTTCATCGACCCTGCGAAGCGGCGCTGCCCAATGCCATGGCTGGGAGAAGCCCAGTTCACCGTCCCTCCCTCAAGCTTCTAGAGCTGCATGCCCCGCGGGAGGGGTGTGGCGAAGGTGATACGTGCGTGACATGGTTGTGTATCCGGCCGGCGGTAGCTTGCGAGCGGGGTTAGCTTTCCTACATCGATGTGTCCTGTGTACGTATGTGGGGTAACTGAGGCACGAATCGATGTGTCCTGTGTACGTACGTGACACACCCGCCGGTGGTCGTTACTCCTGGCGGGATCTAGACTGGCCCCACAGATCAATACTAGTCTTTTCTGCGCACTTTGTCCTCACTCATGCGCACCCGGGAGCAACTTCCCGGTCGGTCACCCATCCTGACACTACTCCAAGCTGAGCACGCTTAACGTTGGAGTTCTGTCTGAATAGGCTCCCGGAAAAGAAGGAATTCCTTATTGATATGATTAGTCTATCATCCCTAATAAGCCAGACCATCACATACACCCCCACTCAGAGGAACCGACGTCCTCGTCGGGCCACAGGAACGTTCCCTCTTGGCACAAACGTCTGTGCTTCCAGTCCGGTACATGTGCCATGTCGGGTGCCACGACGGGTCACAAACGTCATGAACAACATGGCCACACACCTGTCCGCAACCATCCGTGTAACCGCGAGGGTCGGCTCTGATACCAACTTGTAACTCCCTCGATGCGGCTATATCTCCCACGTGTCGAGGCACGACTTAGAGGCATAACCGCATTGAAAGCAATATCGCAAGTGAGGTAATCTTCACACAATCCATGTAATAAATAAAGGGGAAAGATACATAGTTGGCTTACAATCGCCACTTCACACAAGTACATAAATAACATCCATCAAAGAGATTACACTCAAGGTCCGACTACGGTACCAAAATGAAAGAAGACTACCCCAAATGCTAAACAGATCCCCGGATCACCCCAAACTGGGCTCCACTACTGATCATCTGGAAAAGAAACATAGTAACGGCCACGTTCCTCGTCGAACTCCCAAGTGAGCTCGGTCTCAACATCTGTACTGGCATCGTTGGTACCTGCATCTGCTGAGATAGAATCGGTGAGTCACGGGGACTCAGCAATCTCACACCCGCGAGATCAAGACTATTTAAGCTTAAAGGTGGGAAAGGGGTATGTGAGGTGGAGCTGCAGCAAGCGACTAGCGTATATGGTGGCTGCAACGCAAAAGGGAGCGAGAAGAGAAGGCAAAGCACGGTCGAGAAACTAGAAGTGATCAAGAAGTGATCCTGAAATAACCTACGTCAGGCATAACTCCAACAACCGTGTTCACTTCCCAGACCCCGCCGAGAAGAGACCATCACGGTTACACACTCGGTGGATGTGTTTTAGTTAAGGTCAACTTTGGGTTTTTCTACAACCGGACATCAACAAATTCCCATCTGCCTCATAACCGCGGGCACGGCTTTCGAAAGATAATACCCTGCAGGGGTGTTCCAACTTAGCCCATGATAAGCTCTCACGGTCAACGAAGGATATTCCTTCTACCGGGAAGACCCGATCAATCTCGGAATCCCGGACTACAAGACATTTCGACAGCAATAAAACAAGTCCAACAAAGCCGCCCGATTGTGCCGACAAATCCTGATAGGAGCTGCACATATCTCGGTCTCAGGGCACATCCGGATGAGCTGTCCATACAACTAAAACCAAACCTCAAGTTGCCTTGAGGGGGCGCTGCACAGCGCTCTAGTTTGGACCAGCAATCGAAGGAGAACTGGCCCGGGGGGGGGGGGGTAAAATAAAGATGACCCTTGAGTCTGCAGAACCCAAGGGAAAAAGGCTAGGTGGCAAATGGTAAAACCAATGTTGGGCCTTGCTGGAAAAGTCTTATTCAAAGCGAACTATCAAGGGGGTCCCATAAATCACCCAACCGTGTAAGGAACGCAAACTCCGGGAACATAACACCGGTATGACGGAAACTAGGGTGGCAAGAGTGGAACAAAACACCAGGCATAAGGCCGAGCCTTCCACCCTTCACCAAGTATATAGATGCATTAATTAAATAAGCGGTATTGTGATATCCCAACAAGTAAACATGTTCCAACAAGGAACAACAAGTCCATGTTCCAACAAGGAACAAACTTCATCTTCACCTGCAACTAGCAACGCTATAAGAGGGGCTGAGCAAAGCAGTAACATAGCCAAACAACGGTTTGCTAGGACATGGATGGTTAGGGGCTGACATGGCAATATAGGAGGCATGATATAGCAAGTGGTAGGTATCGCAGCATAGGCATAGCAAAAGAGCGAGCAATCTAGCAAGCAAAGATAGAAGTGATTTCGAGGGTATGATCATCTTGCCTGCAAGAGTCTCAGAGTTGTCGAAAGCTTGGACCTCGAAAGCGTTCTCAACGGAATCCTCGTTCACGTACTCGTCTCCCGGCTCTACCCAAGACAAGAGAACAAGCAAAGGAACCAATATCAACCATGATGCAATGCGCAAGCAACATGATGCCAAACATGGCATGATATGCGAGAGATGATATGCAATGCGTATGCATGCTTCGGAAGGACAAGGATGAACAAGGCATAATCTTGGCAAACCAAGCATGCCACTGGATAGATGAGGTGATTTCGGTTGAAATCGATATAAAGATCACCGGAATCGGGTGCACGGTTTGCAAATGGCAAGCAATACAAGAATGACACGAAACTGCCATAAACAGCATGATGCTACTTAGCAAGCAGCAAATAATTAAGCTACTGCACCCAAACATGGCAACAAAGCATATGACAGTAATCTACTCAAGATGCTTGACAAAAGATGAACACTGAGCTACAGCTAAATCACAACATAGCAGGTTCAAACAATCATGGCAAAAGTGCAAACGATAACAAGTTCTCAGACTTAGTGAAATAATCAACATAGCAGAAACTAACATCAGGATGACATGTTCAGAGCAATGAAACAACATGCTACAGGATCAGAACATAGCAGAGTAAGGCATGGAATGAATATACTCAAAGCACTTGACAAAAGTCTCTTACTGAGCATAAGCTAAAAATGATCAGAAAATATGATTACACCCATGTCAAATAAGCAAGTTTCGTTACAGGTTTCAGACTTGGCAGAAAACTGGACATGGCAGAAAACTAATAACGACTAGGCATGTTCGTGAGCTCGATGCACTCACTACAGAGCATTGCATGATAAACTAAGCATACATAAATCAAGAAGACATGGCATAGTAACTAGAAATGGCAATAATAACATCATATCATGCAAGGATCAACTACACCAAGCTTGGCAAAATCGAATAACATGTAAACAATCTGCCAGCAATATTTTTAAGCAAAAGTAGAGCTCGATTGACTCAAGCTATGGCACTCCATAATTGCAAACAAAGGCATTGATGGATAGATAAAATACTCAAGTTCAAAACACCCTTACTGATCATGCTCAAATTATGCATGGATCTCTCAGAAACAACATGAATACATGGCATGAAAATAACAGCAGTCAGGGACTTGCTGAAATCGTCTCTGAAACCAGCAACATCAAGTGACCTAGTTTGCATGCTTGTGATAGTCACCATAAGTATCACAAAAATACATGGCAAAATTCTCTGGAAAGGTAACATGGCATATTACAAAACCCATGTAGGACTTAACTCCATAGGAGGTACACATCAATCATGGCAAAAATGACAAAAGTGCATGTTCAGATAAGATCCAGCCACTGACATCAACTAGCCCTCTTCTAACAGCATTTCGGGCATCAAGGTGACCTCAAATGAAAATGATGCAATGGAACAAAATGATGTACTCTTCGAGGCGAACAATTTGACATATTATACGCGCAAAACGGAGCTACGGATGCAAAGTTATGGCATGACAAACATGGCATGATGATATGAAATTGTGAGGACTTAGAAATATTCGGGTGAGGAAAAAAGTCAACCGTCGGACGCGGTTTTCGAGGATGGCCGAGATCTGGCGGCTGACTCGCCGGAGAAGAAGCCCGAGGCGGCCGGGGTGTCTCCGGTGGCCGGATCCGGGCCGGGATGGCCGGATCTGACGCCGGGAGGCGTGGGGCGCCGGACCCGGCGGAGGAGGCGGCGACGGCGCGGCGTTGGCGGCGAGGTACGGGGCGCCGGAGCGGCGAGGGCGATGCCGGCGGGCGGCGGCGCCGGGAGGAAGCGGAGGGCGGCGGCGGACCTCGGGAGGGCGGCAAACGGCGGAGCACGGGCTCGCGCTCGGGCGCGGGGCCAGCGGGCGAGCGGCGGCGGCGTCCGGGCCCGGGCGGGCCGGCCTCGGGCCCCGGCGGGCCGCGGGCGGCGCGGGGGGAGAGAGAGAGGGGCGCGGGTGAGGTGGCGGCAGCGGATTGGGCGCGGGAGGCGGCTGAGCTGAGGTGGCAGCCTCTGATAGGCCGGAGTGAGGTGGCGGTTGGCGGTGGACGCGTCCGGTGAGGGAGCGGACACGTCCGGCGGCGTGCGGGGAAGATTGCTAGGGTTTCATCTGTCCGAAAAAAATCCGAGGGAGAGCACATATTTATAGCTAGAGGGGGCTAGGAAGCTCCAAATGGAGTGCGGTTTTCGGCCACGCGATCGTGATCGAACGGCGGAGGACATGGGAGTGTCTTAGATGGGTTGTTGGGCTGTTTTGAAGGGGTGTTGGGCTGCAACACACACAAGGCCTTCACGGTTACCCGGTTAACCGTTGGAGTACCAAACAAACTCCGATTGACCCGAAACTTGACAGGCGGTCTACCGGTGCTATACCGAGGCCACATGTCAAACCTCGGTCCAATCCGAGAAAGTTTAATACCCGCTCACGAAGAAATGCAAAAGGGGACACCGGGAGACATAGGAGCGCCGGATTGCAAAACGGACAACGGGAAAGATGCTCGGATTTATGAGACGAACACGTATGCGAATGCGATGCACATGATGACATGAAATGAAATGCAAGACATGACCAAAATGCAAAACGGAGAGAACCCAACCACGGAGGGAATATCATAGCACATAGCCGGAAATGGCAAGAGTTGGATTACAAATATGGCAAGTTACATCTGGGGCGTTACAGGTGGTGCTCCCGACGCCACTGCGTCCAGCAGCTCAGCAACACGCTCAAGTGGCGTGTCCTGGCCGCTCTCCATCAGCCTGCATCTCAGCATCTCCCTTGCCACCGTGAGTGCCACCCGCATGTTTGCTTGCTCCCGCCATGAGTGCGGTGCCGTCGCTGTGGCGTGACTCGCCGCTCTTGCCGCGGCTTGCACTTGCTGCGAGGTGAGGGCGGATGACGCCTGGCCGCGCTGCCCGCGCCCGGCGGAGCTTGGTGGTGCCCGTGCCGCTTGGAGTGTGGGGTCGAGGCCATCGTGGGCAGGCGGCGCCATCCGGGCCGGCCAGGCTGCCCAGCGGTCGGAGCCGGCCCTTGGGTCACCAGACATCGTGGCCGGTGAGCGTCGGAGAGCTGACTGGCGGAGAAGAAGCTCCGGCGCACCCCTACCTGGCGTGCCAAATGTCGGATGTGGGGTTCCGGCAAACCCTTAAGGTTCGAACACTTGGGTGCGCGCGAAGTCTCTCCCTCCTACCGATCTACGCTCTAGCTCGCTAAGATCTCGCGGACGAACTCGAAGAACTCGCAACACAGAAAGACACGAGGTTTATACTGGTTCGGGCCACCGTTGTGGTGTAATACCCTACTCCAGTGTGGTGGTGGTGGATTGCCTCTTGGGCTAATGATGAACAGTACAAGGGAGAACAGCCTCTTGAGGTTGAGGTGTTCTTGTGCTTGAGTGGTTGAGGATGATCTGAACCAGTTCGGGATCCGTTTTCTCTCCTAGTGTGGTGGCTAGTCCTATTTATAGAGGCCCTGGTCCTCTTCCCAAATGTTGAGCGGGAAGGGAGACAACAACGGTGGGCAAATTTGAAGGGGGACGACTAGTACAAGCTATCCTGACAAAAGCGGTTTTTGCCTGCGAAAAGCTCTGGGGTGACGCCGTCTTGGGCTCCACGATGACCTCCGCCTTGCCGTCCTCCGGTCTTGGTCTCGTTGCACCAATATGGCAACCTTTGCCTGTTGCCTCGGTACTCTTCGCCTGCGCTGGCCTCCTTAGCACCAAAGAGGAAATAGAGACGCTACGCGCACTGGCGCCCGCCTGGCACCTGCCTGGTGCCGTTCACGTCACGAGAGCCTCGTGAGGTTTGCCCTGCCTTGATATCTCCGCTCCTCGTGAGCCTGCCTGGCTAGGCCACTCCAAAGAAGGTCTTGCGTCGTCCGCCTCACGAGGTTAGGACCCTCGCGAGGGTCTTGGATGCCTTGTTGATGAAGATGGGCCATACGGCCTACTGGCTTAGCCACGCGGTGGGCCGCAGGCAGGCAAGTCTGGGGACCCCCATTCCCAGAATGCCGACAGAGTAGTGTCCGGCTTCCCATAAATGTTACATTCTTTGGCTTCTGCGCCCAATAATGGCTATCCTCCACGTGTCGATCGAATGTGAGAAGTCGGGGCATTTTTACACTTGCCAACCTAGCCATGTAAGTAAATTGTCTATTAAAGAGATTGGGATTCTCAGATCCAGATCACACCATCCTCCCACAACGAGTATCCGTCGGAGAGCGCCCGGAAAAGTCCATTCCAACATGGCCGGCCATCGCAGCTCCTCCTCTCGCTCTCGTAGCCCTAAGCTAGGCAATTGGAAGAAGTGTTCCATCCCTCATAGCCAATTAATAGAGTTACAGACCCAGGGATTTCTCCCTCCAGCGTATAGGGTTCCTGTTTGAGCCGGGCTTGCCACCTACAATGGCGGGGAGCAAGCGGAGAGCTTTCCCAACCCATCCATGGGGGAGCGGGTATGCCTTGTCCCTTACTTATTAAGGGGGCTCGGATTTCCAATCCATCCGTTCCTCCGTGGGCTCCTGGAGTTCTACGGCCTCCAGCTGCATAACTTTACTCCCGCCTCCATATTGCACATCGCAAGCTACGTCGCCCTTTGCGAGCTGTTTCTGGGCTGCGAAGCTCATTTCGAGCTATGGAAGAGGCTATTCTGCCTCGTACTCCAGACACAGGAGGGGTCAATATATCAAGTGGGCAGAGCCGGTGCATCACCGGGACCGGATACATGTCCGGTACTCCAAAGAAGACATCCGAAGACTGGCCTTCGGAGTGGTTTTATATGGAGGACGTCCCTCTTTCGGGCCCTATTCGGATGGGCCTTCCTGAGTTCGACAATGCTCCCTTGAAGAAACGTCGCAGCTGGCGCCCTCGGAGCCCTTAGGAAGAAGATAACGGGGAAGTCTTTTACCTGATGGGTCGGATACAGACGCTGGCCCAGTCAGGACTGACAGTAATCGAGGTCATGTCAATATGTATAATGCAGGGGGTGCAGCCACTTCAATATCGGGGGCAACCCATGTGGCACTTCAACGAGAAGATGATGCCACCCGCTGCGGTCGTGAGGGACTGAACTCAGTCGCTGCTCTAGCAAAAATTCTGTCCGATTTGTACAAAGGAGAGGAAGAGGAGTTCATCCGCATCAAGCCACGGGATGGATTCTCCATGTACAACCCTCCAAGATGGGTGAGCTGCTACTTTTTACTCCCAACCTTCCCGCATTCTTCGTCATAAGTATTTACCTTGCCATTTCATAACAGAAACTGTGAAAAGCTGTAAGGGAGGTCCACAGCCCGCCTCCACAACTAGAGGACCCTGACCAGGCTCTCGACCCCGGACTGGAAGAAGATCCGGACACATTTGTGGAACTTATTGACAGGAAGTTCTATCAATTAAGCTGCGATGGTACCATGGTGGCCATCATAGCTGATTATCCGGAACTACTCCCTGCATCGCATGTAAGTAAAACCGGAGTCCTAACTCCCAAGAAGGATCCCTTTGTCTGCACTTCACCTACCGCACACATATGGTGTCTTACAGGGAAGGCCCTCGGGACGCCATGCCGAACCCGCAGTGACTCACCAACAAGGGGCACCGAAGCCGGGTAGGCTTAAAAGGAAGGCGGTCAGGACTGAGACGCCGTCGCAGAGGTATGAAAGAGAACGCCGCTCCATGGTGGTCATCTTTTAAAATATAATAACGCCCATGTTTCCTAGTAGGAAGAACGCTCGCCGGACTATATCCGGAGAGGTTGCCAGTCACGCCTCCACCAGTCGGGCTCCAGAGCCGGACTTAGAGGCGGATGCTAACATGGGGCCAACGCCGGATGTTCCTCCTACAGAGGATGCGGATAGGCTATCCGCTACAAATTCCGAAGTTGAGAGCGCCATGAATCACAGGCGTTGCCGGCTGTACTCTGCGACGCTTGTTTCTCCCAAGAGGCGTTTGATGCCTTCAACTCAGGAGACGCGTACATCCGAGCTGCTCAAAATGGTCTTGCCAGAGCCACGGACCAGTATGTAAAGGATATACGGGTAAGAAAATCTAATTATTATGTATATCAGTAGCCCCTGAGACTTGAAACAGTTGGCACGACTGATTTAAGGATCATTGTTTGCATAGGTTCTTACGGAGAAGAATACCCAGTTGTCTCAAGAGCTGGAGGAGTGCAAAGCCCAGCTTCAGGACGCAGTTGCCGCGGTGAAGGAGTCCGAGAAGGCCCCATCTGGTAACACTTGTTTTCATTGCAAAGAATGTCATGTACCAGGTAGTATGCGGCATGCGTGCAAATCTAATAATAGATTCTGCAGATGACTCCGGAGTGAATCCGGAGATCGTGCGAGGGGATGAGCAACATGCTAACCGACAGCTAAAGGCCGGCGAGCGCGTGCTTACACGGGTTAGGCGGGAGAAAAACGAGCTGCAAGACGCCAATACCTGGCTGGGCGTTGAACTGAAAGATGTTCGAGCCCAGCTTGCTGACTCCATAAAGGAGAATAAGAGGCTTCAACGCGCCATTTTCAGTAAGTGCTTGAACGAACTTTTAAAGAGTTTGGCGAAGAAACTGGCTAACAGAGTTATATCTGTAGGTATGCTGACGGGTCGTCCCGCGGAGGAGATGCCCTGGTCTACAGGCGATCTTCTGCCAGAGCTCTCACAACTGCACGAACAAGTACGACAGGTGATGCAGGGCATTGCCCAAGCCTTGTGGCCATCCGCCTCCCTGCCAGGAGGCATGAGAGAGCTTATAAAAGCTCAAGGGAGCGCGGCGGCGCTTCCGATTATGGAAGATATCAGCCTACCGACAAGGTGCAAGGGAAGCCTAGGCCATGGTGAAGATGCGATATACCATGGCTGACCCGAACCACATGGCCGAGGTCGGACCTGTGGGGCCTGATGGGAAAGAGATTCCTGTCAGTTTGGTTTATGACCAGGTAGAATTAGCCGCAAAGTATTCTCAACAGGACTGTAGGCTAGACAGCCTGTTGGACGGTATAGAAGAAGAATTTAGTCAGTCTAAGTGACTATGTACTTCAAGTGACATATATTGTCCCTAGCCGGATTGTAAATCATTTGTCATGGCGAACCCTTTTGCTTCAACCTCCGGACCTGACAGTCCGGAGTGTATCCGAATACCCGCTCAGTTATGTAAAAATCGGGATATGCGTGGAAACTAGGTGTAGGGGTCATAAGTGCTTGAATAGACAAGTACCCAACTAGCTATGTTATATTACATGGATAGTAAGAAACATCTTCCAGGGAGAATAGTTCCGTTAAGGGTTCCTTTCCCTGGGCACGCATGCATTAATGTGCATGTCCGGACTGCGAAAAGAGACGCAGGATATAAACATCTGGGGGCATGTAGTACAATAAATAGAAATCGTCTTTTGTTCACCGACCGAATATTCCCTTAAGAACGCTAGCTTTCGGCTTCACCCAGTCTGAGGTACACATCTGGCTGACCCGGCAGTAACAATCGCATAGGTGCTCCCCTTATGCCCTAGCCGAATTAACAGGAATGTAGGGCATAAACACAAGAGCCAAGCAACCCAGCTTGGCCAAAACTTAAGTCATATCGATGCATATAATGGCGAAAAAAGGTACATGTGAAAAGTAACACATGTGTGGGGCCTAGAGCCCGGGACGTAGCTATATTAAGCTTCTGTATAAGAAGCCCCCAGGTATCGTGAGCGCGGCTAGCGCGTCAAGATTGTGTAGTCAAGACACATTTTAGCCTTTTAAGGCCTTGAAGAAAAAAGGGAAGAAAGAAAGAAAGAAAAGACAGATAAC
This sequence comes from Aegilops umbellulata, assembly GCA_032464435.1. Lineage (NCBI taxonomy): Eukaryota > Viridiplantae > Streptophyta > Magnoliopsida > Poales > Poaceae > Aegilops > Aegilops umbellulata. The sequence goes on along the minus strand of CP136060.1, from coordinate 69,038,098 downwards.
GAATATATAAAAAATTGACAGAGTTAAGGAGACGAACACAGAGTCCGGCACTAGGCGTAGAACCTTCGGAGTCTGGCTGCGTTCCATGGGTTTGGCTCGAGTCAATTGTCCGATGCATCCCGCAGACGGTACACTCGACCGGTCAGAACTTGGTCAATAACGAAGGGACCTTCCCATTTAGGCTTGAGCTTGTTCTTTTTCTTCTCCGGTAGGCGTAGAATGAGTTTGCCAACGTTATAAGTTTTGGCCCGTACTTCTCTGCTTTGATACCTTCAAGCCTGTTGTTGATAGAATGCGGAACGGGATTTTGCCACGTCACGCTCCTCCTCCAGGACGTCCAAACTGTCCTGCTGATCAAGCTCGGCTTCTTTCTCTTCATACATGCGCACTCGAGGTGAGTCATGAATTATGTCGCAGGGCAGTACTGCCTCTGCGTCGTACACCATAAAAAATGGTGTGTATCCGGTAGTGCGATTCGGCGTGGTCCGCAGCCCCCATAGTACGGAGTCGAGCTCCTCTACCCAGTGCGTATCAGATTCCTTCAAGGATCGCACTAATCTGGGTTTAATGCCGCTCATGATAAGACCATTTGCTCGCTCGACTTGACCGTTAGTTTGCGAGTGATAGACAGAAGCTTAATCGAGCTTGATGCCCATGTTCCTGCACCAAAGTTTTGTTGGGGAACGTTGCAGAAAATTAAAATTTTTCCTACGGTTTCACCAAGATCCATCTATGAGTTCATCTAGCAACGAGTATTCAGATTAGATAGCATCTACATACCACTTTGTAGATCGCAACGGAAGCGTTCGAGTGAACGTGGATGAGGTAGTCGTACTTGCCGTGATCCAATTCACCGATGATCTAGTGCCGAACGGACGGCACCTCCGCGTTCAACACACGTACGGAAAGCGTGACGTCTCCTCCTTCTTGATCCAGCAAGGCAAAGGAGAGGTTGGGGAAGAAGGTTCCAGCAGCAGCACGACGGCGTGGTGATGGTGGAACTGCAGTACTCCGGCAGGGCTTCGCCGTGCTCAATGGAGGAGGAGGAGGTGTTGGAGAAGGAGAGGGAGGCGCCAGGGCAATGGGTGGTCAGCCCCCTCTCCCCTCCCTCCTTTATATAACCCCCAAGGGGGGGCGCCTGCCCTAGGAGATGAGATCTCCTAGGGGGGGCGGCGGCCAGGGAAGGGGGGCTTGCCCCCCAAGCAAGGGGGGCGCCCCCTTTAGGGTTTTCCCTCCCCCCAAACCCTAGGCGCATGGGCCCATGGGGGGAAAGGCGCACCAGCCCACTATGGGCTGGTTCCCTCCCTCATACAGCCCATGGGGCCCTCCGGGATAGGTGGCCCCACCCGGTGGACCCCCGGGGACCCTCCGGTGGTCCCGGTACAATACCGATAACCCCGAAACTTGTCCCGATGTTCGTATGATGACTTTCCATATATAAATCTTTACCTCCGGACCATTCCGAAACTCCTCGTGACATCCGGGATCTCATCCGGGACTCCGAACAACATTCGGGTTACTGCACATACATATCCCTACAACCCTAGCGTCACCGAACCTTAAGTGTGTAGACCCTACGGGTTCGGGAGACATGCAGACATGACCGAGACGGCTCTCGGGCAATAACCAACAGCGGGATCTGGATACCCATGTTGGCTCCCACATGCTCCACGATGATCTCATCGGATGAACCACGATGTCAAGGATTCAATTAATCCCGTATACGATTCCCTTTGTCAATCGGTATTTTACTTGCCCGAGATTCGATCGTCGGTATCCCAATACCTCGTTCAATCTCGTTACCGGCAAGTCACTTTTCTCGTACCGTAATGCATGATCCCGTGATCAAACACTTTGATCACATTGAGCTCATTGTGATGATGCATTACCGAGAGGGCCCGGTGATACCTCTCCGTCAAGCGGAGTGACAAATCCCAGTCTCGATCCATGTCAACCCAACAGACACTTTCAGAGATACCCGTAGCATACCTTTATAGTCACCCAGTTACGTTGTGACGTTTGGCACACCCAAAGCACTCCTACGGTATCCGGGAGTTACACGATCTCATGGTCTAAGGAAAGGATACTTGACATTGGAAAACTCTTAGCAAACGAACTATGCGATCTTATGCTATGTTTAGGATTGGGTCTTGTCCATCACATCATTCTCCTAATGATGTGATCCCGTTATCGATGACATCCAATGTCCATAGTCAGGAAACCATGACTATCTTTCGATCAACGTGCTAGTCAACTAGAGGCTCACTAGGGACATATTGTTGTCTGTTATTCACACATGTATTACGATTTCCGGTTAACACAATTATAGCACGAATAAAGACAATTATCATGAATAAGGAAATATAATAATAATGCTTTTATTATTGCCTCTAGGGCATATTTCCAACAGTCTCCCACTTGCACTAGAGTCAATAATCTAGTTACATTGTGATGAATTGAACACCCATAGAGTTCTGGTGCTGATCATGTTTTGCCTTAGGGAGAGGTTTAGTCAACGGATCTGCGACATTCAGATCCGTGTGCACTTTACAAATTTCTATGTCTCCATCTTGAACATTTTCACGAATGGAGTTGAAGCGACGCTTGATGTGCCTGGTCTTCTTGTGAAACCTGGGCTCCTTTGCAAGTGCAATGGCTCCAGTGTTGTCACAGAAGAGCTTGATTGGCCCCGACGCATTGGGTATGACTCCGAGGTCGGTGATGAACTCCTTCACCCAAATTGCTTCATGTGCTGCCTCCGAGGCTGCCATGTACTCCGCTTCACATGTAGATCCCGCCACGACGCTTTGCTTGCAACTGCACCAGCTTACCGCCCCACCATTCAAAATATACACGTATCCGGTTTGTGACTTAGAGTCATCCAGATCTGTGTCGAAGCTAGCGTCGACGTAACCCTTTACGACGAGCTCTTCGTCACCTCCATAAACGAGAAACATTTCCTTAGTCCTTTTCAGGTACTTCAGGATATTCTTGACCGCTGTCCAGTGTTCCTTGCCGGGATTACTTTGGTACCTACCTACCAAACTTACGGCAAGGTTTACATCAGGTCTGGTACACAGCATGGCATACATAATAGAACCTATGGCTGAGGCATAGGGGATGACACTCATCTCTTCTATATCTTCTGCCGTGGTCGGACATTGAGCTGAGCTCAATTTCACACCTTGTAACACAGGTAAGAACCCTTTCTTAGATTGATCCATATTGAACTTCTTCAATATTTTATCAAGGTATGTGCTTTGTGAAAGACCTATGAGGCGTCTCGATCTATCTCTATAGATCTTGATGCCTAATATATAAGCAGCTTCTCCAAGGTCCTTCATTGAAAAACTTTTATTCAAATAGGCCTTAATGCTGTCCAAGAGTTCTATATCATTTCCCATCAAAAGTATGTCGTCTACATATAATATGAGAAATGCTACAGAGCTCCCACTCACTTTCTTGTAAACACAGGCTTCTCCATAAGTCTGTGTAAACCCAAACGCTTTGATCATCTCATCAAAGCGAATGTTCCAACTCCGAGATGCTTGCACCAGCCCATAGATCGAGCGTTGGAGCTTGCACACCTTGTCAGCATTCTTAGGATCGACAAAACCTTCCGGCTGCATCATATACAATTCTTCCTTAAGGAAACCATTAAGGAATGCCGTTTTGACGTCCATTTGCCATATCTCATAATCATAGTATGCGGCAATTGCTAACATGATTCGGACGGACTTCAGCTTCGCTACCGGTGAGAAAGTCTCATCGTAGTCAATTCCTTGAACTTGTCGATAACCCTTAGCGACAAGCCGAGCTTTATAGATGGTCACATTACCATCCGCGTTTGTCTTCTTCTTAAAGATCCATTTATTTTCTATGGCTCGCCGTTCAACGGGCAAGTCAGTCAAAGTCCATACTTCGTTTTCATACATGGATCCTATCTCGGATTTCATGGCTTCCAGCCATTTGTCGGAATCCGGGCCCGCCATTGCTTCCTCATAGTTTGAAGGTTCTCCGTTGTCTAACAACATGATTTCCAAGACAGGGTTGCCGTACCACTCTGGTGCGGAACGTGTCCTTGTGGACCTTCGAATTTCAGTAGGAGCTTGATCAGAAGTATCTTGATCATAATCATTAATTTCCTCTCTAGTCGGTGCAGGCACCTCAGGAACGATTTCTTGAGTTTCGCCATTTTCCGGTTCAAGAGGCAACACTTCATCAAGTTCTACTTTCCTCCCACTTACTTCTTTCGAGAGAAACTCTTTCTCCAGAAAGGATCCATTCTTGGCAACAAAGATCTTGCCTTCGGATCTGAGGTAGAAGGTATACCCAACAGTTTCTTTAGGGTATCCTATGAAGACGCATTTTTCCGACTTGGGTTCGAGCTTTTCAGGTTGAAGTTTCTTCACATAAGCATCGCATCCCCAAACTTTTAGAAATGACAACTTAGGTTTCTTCCCAAACCATAATTCATACGGTGTCGTCTCAACGGATTTCGACGGTGCCCTATTTAAAGTGAATGCAGCAGTCTCTAAAGCATAGCCCCAAAAAGATAGCGGTAAATCGGTAAGAGACATCATAGATCGCACCATATCTAATAGAGTGCGATTACGACGTTCGGACACACCATTACGCTGAGGTGTTCCAGGCGGCGTGAGTTGTGAAACTATTCCACATTTTCTTAAGTGTGTGCCAAATTCGTGACTCAAGTATTCTCCTCCACGATCTGATCGTAGAAACTTGATCTTTCTATCACGTTGATTCTCAACCTCACTCTGAAATTCCTTGAACTTTTCAAAGGTTTCAGACTTGTGTTTCATTAAGTAGATATACCCATATCTACTCAAGTCATCAGTGAGGGTGAGAACATAACGATAGCCACCGTGAGCCTCAACACTCATTGGACCACACACATCGGTATGTATGATTTCCAATAAGCTGGTTGCTCGCTCCATTGTTCCTGAGAACGGAGTCTTGGTCATTTTACCCATGAGGCATGGTTCGCACGTGTCAAATGATTCATAATCAAGAGACTCTAAAAGTCCATCTGCATGGAGCTTCTTCATGCGTTTGACACCTATGTGACCAAGGCGGCAGTGCCACAAATATGTGGGACTATTGTTATCAACTTTAACTCTTTTGGTACTCACACTATGAATATGTGTATCATCACGTACGAGATTCATCAAGAATAAACCATTAACCATCGGAGCATGACCATAAAACATATCTCTCATATAAATAGAACAACCATTATTCTCGGATTTAAATGAGTAGCCATCTCGAATTAAGCGAGATCCGGATACAATGTTCATGCTCAAACTTGGTACTAAATAACAATTATTGAGGTTTAAAACTAATCCCGTAGGTAAATGTAGAGGCAGCGTGCCGACGGCGATCACATTGACCTTGGAACCATTCCCGACGCGCATCGTCACCTCGTCCTTCGCCAGTCTCCGTTTATTCCGCAGCTCCTGCTTTGAGTTACAAATGTGAGCAACTGCACCGGTATCAAATACCCAAGAGCTACTACGAGTACTGGTAAGGTACACATCAATTACATGTATATCACATATACCTTTGGTTTTGCCGGCCTTCTTGTCCGCTAAGTATTTGGGGCAGTTTCGCTTCCAGTGACCACTTCCCTTGCAATAAAAGCACTCAGTTTCGGGCTTGGGTCCATTCTTTGGCTTCTTCCCGGCAACTTGCTTACCGGGCGCGGCAACTTCCTTGCCGTCCTTCTTGAAGTTCTTTTTACCCTTGCCCTTCTTGAACTTAGTGGTTTTATTCACCATCAACACTTGATGCTCCTTCTTGATTTCTACCTCTGCTGATTTCAGCATAGCATACACCTCAGGAATGGTCTTTACCATCCCCTGCATATTGTAGTTCATCACAAAGCTCTTGTAGCTAGGTGGAAGCGACTGGAGGATTCTGTCAATGACCACTTCTTCCGGAAGATTAACTTCCAGTTGAGTCAAGCGGTTGTGCAACCCAGACATTCTGAGTATGTGCTCACTGACAGAGCTATTTTCCTCCATCTTACAGCTAAAGAATTTGTTGGAGATCTCATATCTCTCGACCCGGGCATGAGCTTGGAAAACCATTTTCAGCTCTTCGAACATCTCATATGCTCCATGTCTCTCAAAACGCTTTTGGAGCCCCGGCTCTAGGCTGTAAAGCATGCCGCACTGAACGAGGGAGTAATCATCGCATCGCGATTGCCAAGCGTTCATAACGTCTTGTTGTGCAGGGAGAACAGGTGCGTCACCCAGCGGTGCTCGTAGGACATAATCTTTCTTGGCAGCTATGAGGATGATCCTCAGGTTCCGGACCCAGTCCGTATAGTTGCTACCATCGTCTTTCAGCTTGGTTTTCTCTAGGAACGCGTTGAAGTTGAGGACTACGTTGGCCATTTGATCTACAAGACATATTGTAAAGATTTAGACTAAGTTCATGATAATAAAGTTCATTTAATCAAATTATTTAATGAACTCCCACTTAGATAGACATCCCTCTTCCAGTCATCTAAGTATTACATGATCCGAGTCAACTAGGCCGTGTCCGATCATCACGTGAGACGGACTAGTCAACATCGGTGAACATCTTCATGTTGATCGTATCTTCTATACGACTCATGCTCGACCTTTCGGTCTTCCGTGTTCCGAGGCCATGTCTGTACATGCTAGGCTCGTCAAGTCAACCTAAGTGTTTTGCGTGTGTAAATCTATCTTACACCCGTTGTATGTGAACGTTAGAATCTATCACACCCGATCATCACGTGGTGCTTCGAAACAACGAACTGTCGCAACGGTGCACAATTAGGGTGAACACTTTCTTGAAATTATTATGAGGGATCATCTTATTTACTACCGTCGTTCTAAGTAAACAAGATGCAAAACATGATAAACATCACATGCAATCAAATAATAAACGTGACATGATATGGCCAATATCACATAGCTCCTTCGATCTCCATCTTGGGGCTCCATGATCATCTTGTCACCGACTTGACACCATGATCTTCATCATCATGATCTTCATCATCGTGTCTCCATGAAGTTGCTCGCCAACTATTACTTCTACTACTATGGCTAACGTGTTTAGCAATAAAGTAAAGTAATTTACATGGCGATTCTCAATGACACGCAGGTCATACAAAAAATAAAGACAACTCCTATGGCTCCTGCCGGTTGTCATACTCATCGACATGCAAGTCGTGATTCCTATTACAATAGCATGAACATCTCATACATCACATATAGATCATTCATCATACATCACAACTTTGGCCATATCATATCACATAGCACTTGCTGCAAAAACAAGTTAGACGTCCTCTAATTGTTGTTGCAAGTTTTACGTGGCTGAATTAGGGTTCTAGCAAGAACGTTTTCTTACCTACGTTAAAACCACCACAACGTGATTTGTCAACTTCTATTTACCCTTCATAAGGACCCTTTTCATCGAATCCGCTCCAACTAAAGTAGGAGAGACAGACACCCGCCAGCCACCTTATGCAACTAGTGCATGTTCGTCGGTGGAACCGGTCTCACGTAAGCGTACGTGTAAGGTTGGTCCGGGCCGCTTCATCCCACAATACCGCTGAAACAAGATAAGACTAGTAGCGGCAAGAAGAGTTGACAACATCTACGCCCACAACAAATTGTGTTCTACTCGCGCAAGAAGAACTACGCATAGACCTAGCTCATGATGCCACTGTTGGGGAACGTTGCAGAAAATTAAAATTTTTCCTACGGTTTCACCAAGATACATCTATGAGTTCATCTAGCAACGAGTATTTAGATTAGATAGCATCTACATACCACTTTGTAGATCGCAACGGAAGCGTTCGAGTGAACGTGGATGAGGTAGTCGTACTTGCCGTGATCCAATTCACCGATGATCTAGTGCCGAACGGACGGCACCTCCGCGTTCAACACACGTACGGAAAGCGTGACGTCTCCTCCTTCTTGATCCAGCAAGGCAAAGGAGAGGTTGGGGAAGAAGGTTCCAGCAGCAGCACGACGGCGTGGTGATGGTGGAACTGCAGTACTCCGGCAGGGCTTCGCCGTGCTCAATGGAGGAGGAGGAGGTGTTGGAGAAGGAGAGGGAGGCGCCAGGGCAATGGGTGGTCAGCCCCCTCTCCCCTCCCTCCTTTATATAACCCCCAAGGGGGGGCGCCTGCCCTAGGAGATGAGATCTCCTAGGGGGGGCGGCGGCCAGGGAAGGGGGGCTTGCCCCCCAAGCAAGGGGGGCGCCCCCTTTAGGGTTTTTCCCTCCCCCCAAACCCTAGGCGCATGGGCCCATGGGGGGAAAGGCACACCAGCCCACTATGGGCTGGTTCCCTCCCTCATACAGCCCATGGGCCCCTCTGGGATAGGTGGCCCCACCCGGTGGACCCCCGGGGACCCTCCGGTGGTCCCGGTACAATATCGATAACCCCGAAACTTGTCCCGATGTCCGTATGATGACTTTCCATATATAAATCTTTACCTCCGGACCATTCCGAAACTCCTCGTGACATCCGGGATCTCATCCGGGACTCCGAACAACATTCGGGTTACTGCACATACATATCCCTACAACCCTAGCGTCACCGAACCTTAAGTGTGTAGACCCTACGGGTTCGGGAGACATGCAGACATGACCGAGACGGCTCTCGGGCAATAACCAACAGCGGGATCTGGATACCCATGTTGGCTCCCACATGCTCCACGATGATCTCATCGGATGAACCACGATGTCAAGGATTCAATTAATCCCGTATACGATTCCCTTTGTCAATCGGTATTTTACTTGCCCGAGATTCGATCGTCGGTATCCCAATACCTCGTTCAATCTCGTTACCGGCAAGTCACTTTTCTCGTACCGTAATGCATGATCCCGTGATCAAACACTTTGATCACATTGAGCTCATTGTGATGATGCATTACCGAGAGGGCCCGGTGATACCTCTCCGTCAAGCGGAGTGACAAATCCCAGTCTCGATCCATGTCAACCCAACAGACACTTTCAGAGATACCCGTAGCATACCTTTATAGTCACCCAGTTACGTTGTGACGTTTGGCACACCCAAAGCACTCCTACGGTATCCGGGAGTTACACGATCTCATGGTCTAAGGAAAGGATACTTGACATTGGAAAACTCTTAGCAAACGAACTATGCGATCTTATGCTATGTTTAGGATTGGGTCTTGTCCATCACATCATTCTCCTAATGATGTGATCCCGTTATCGATGACATCCAATGTCCATAGTCAGGAAACCATGACTATCTTTCGATCAACGTGCTAGTCAACTAGAGGCTCACTAGGGACATATTGTTGTCTGTTATTCACACATGTATTACGATTTCCGGTTAACACAATTATAGCACGAATAAAGACAATTATCATGAATAAGGAAATATAATAATAATGCTTTTATTATTGCCTCTAGGGCATATTTCCAACAAGTTTTACCTCGCCGGCTGTAAAGTTCGAGCCGTTATCGGTGATGATGCTATGGGGAACGCCATAACGGTGTACAACCCCGGATATGAAGTCTATCACTGGTCCGGATTTGGCCGTTTTAACTGGTTTGGCTTCTATCCATTTGGTGAATTTATCCACCATGACAAATAAGTATTTTTTCTTACGGCTTCCCCCTTTGAGGGGTCTGACCATATCAAGCCCCCAGACCGCAAAGGACCAAGTAATGGGGATTGTTTGGAGAGCGGTAGGCGGCATATGGCTTTGGTTTGCAAAAAGCTGGCAACCGACGCAACGTTGAACGAGGTCCTGTGCGTTTGCTCGGGTCGTCGGCCAGTAGAAACCTGTATGGAAGGCCTTGCTTACAAGGGCCCGAGCTGCGGCGTGGTGGCCGCCAAGTCCAGCATGAATTTCTGCCAAAAGTTGCCATCCTTCCTCTTCGGAGATGCACCTTTGAAGGACTCCGGTAGCGCTTTTCTTATAAAGCTCTCCCTCATGGACCTTGTAGGCTTTAGACCACCGCACAATGCAGCGCGCCTCGTTTGGGTCCTCAGGTAGTTCCTGCCTAGTTAGGTAGGCCAGGAATGGTTCTCTCCACGGGGCGATGACAGCCATAATCACGTGGGCGGAAGGTGTTATTTCGGTGGCAGATCCTTCGATTACGTCAGAGTGTTCGGTGTCTGGTGTTGTGGCCGGGTCCAGACTATTGTTTTCGGTCTCTCCTTCCCATACCACGGATGGATTAAACAGCCTTTCCAAGAAGGTATTAGGTGGGACAGGGTTGCGCCTAGCGCTGATGCGGGCGAGGATATCCGCTGCCTGATTGTTTTCCCAGACCACATGGTGGAATTCAAGCCCCTCGAACCGAGCTGACATTTTGAGGATGGCATTGCGATAAGCCGTCATTTTTTGATCCTTGGCGTCGAAGTCTCCATTTATTTGAGATATTGCGAGGTTCGAGTTCCCACACACCTCCAGACGTTGAATGCCCATGGAGACTGCCATCCGGAGACCATGTAACAGGGCCTCATATTCTGTTGTGTTGTTGGAGTCTATGTATAGTATTTGGAGTACGTATTGGACTGTAGCTCCGGTGGGGGATGTCAGGATGACGCCAGCCCCAGACCAGCCAGCATTTTAGAGCTGCCAAAGTGCATAATCCAATTGGAGTACGCGCCGTACTCTTTAGGGAGTTCGGCTTCTGTCCATTCGGCGACGAAATCAGCCAGTACTTGTGACTTAATGGCTCGCCGTGGTTTGTATATTATGTCGAACAGGAGGAGCTCAATAACCCATTTAGCAATCCGGTCCGTGGCCTCGCGGTTGTTTATTATGTCGTTGAGTGGTACTTCAGAGGCCACCGTAATTGAACACTCTTAAAAGTAGTGTCATAGTTTCGGGGATGCCATGAACACCGCGTATGCTATCTCTTGATAATGTGGGTACCGTGATTTGCATGGACTGAGGACACTGGATACATACTATACCGGCTTTTGAAGCGGGAACTTATGTCCGTCCATCTCTCGTTCGACGACGAGCACTGTGCTTACAACTTGGTGTGTTGCCGCTATATATAACAACATTGGTTCGCCGACATTTGGCGCGGCCAAGATTCTGTTTGTGTCCAAAACGGCTTTTATTTCTTCTAATCCGGCTGTGGCCGCATCCGTCCACTCGAAGTGTTCGGTGCGTCAAAGAAGGCGATAAAGAGGCAGTGTCTTTTCTCCTAATCGGGAGATGAAGCGGCTTAAGGCAGCCACACATCCAGTTAGTTTCTGGATTTGCTTGAGGTCTGTTGGGATGGCCAACTGTGACAGAGCTCAGATTTTAGCCGGATTTGCTTCGATTCCTCTGTTGGAAACGATGAAGCCTAAGAGCTTTCCGGTGGGCACGCCGAAGATGCATTTTTCTGGATTGAGCTTAATGTCGTATGTTCGGAGATTGTCGAACGTGAGCCTCAAGTCGTCTATTAAGGATTCGACGTGTCTGGTTTTAATGACCACATCGTCTACGTATGCCTCCACTGTTTTGCCAATCTGTGTCTCCAAGCATGTCTGAATCATGTGTTGATAGGTTGCATCGGCGTTTTTGAGCCCGAAAGGCACGGTGTTAAAACAGAAGGGGTCATATGGGGTGATAAATGTCGTTGCGGCTTGATCGGACTCCGCCATCTTAATTTGATGGTATCCGGAGTATGCGTCGAGGAAACACAATGAGTCGTGTCCTGCGGTAGCGTCGATAATTTGATCGATGCAAGGGAGGGGGAAGGGATCCTTGGGGCAAGCCTTATTAAGGTCCTTGAAGTCGGCACATAGGCGCCAGGATTTGTCCTTCTTTGGTACCATCACCAGGTTTGCTAGCCAGTCCGGATGTTTTATTTCTCGAATGAATCCGGCCTCCAGTAACTTGGCTAGCTCCTCTCCCATGGCTTGTCGCTTAGGCTCAGAGAAGCGCCGACGAGTTTGCTTGATCGGCTTGAATCCCTTTAGAATGTTAAGGCTATGCTCGGCCAGCCTACGTGGGTTTCCTGGCATGTCTGAAGGATGCCAGGCAAACATGTCCCAATTCGCGCGCAAGAACTCCCGTAGTGCGGCGTCTACTGTGGGGTTTAACTGTACCCCGATGGATGCTGTTTTTGTAGGGTCCGTTGGATGGACTTGGAATTTGACTATTTCATCTGCTGGTTTAAAAGAGGTGGACTTGGATCTTTTGTCGAGTATCACGTCGTCCCTGTCCACTATGGAGCGCAGTTCAGTTAATTCCTCGGCCACGAGGGCTTCGGATAACGCCTCGAGGGCCAGTGCAGCTGTTTTATTTTCGGCGTGGAGTGCTATGTTCGGATCACTAGCTAGAGTGATGATTCCATTGGGCCTGGGCATTTTGAGCTTCATGTACCCGTAATGGGGTATAGCTTGGAAGACCGTGAATGCCTCCCGCCCTAGAAGGGCGTGGTATCCGCTATTGAACGGGGCCACTTGGAATGTGATTTCTTCGGACCTATAATTCTTCGGCGTGCCGAATACCACATCTAGTGTGATTTTTCCAGCACATCGTGCCTCCCGACTAGGGATGATTCCTCTGAAGGCCGTGCTGCTTTGCTCAATGCGGCTTTTGTCTATTTCAATTTTTCGAAGAGTCTCCTCATAGATGAGGTTTAATCCACTGCCACCGTCCATGAGCACTTTGGTAAGCCGGAAGCCGTCCACAATTGGACTAAGGACCAAAGCGGCTGGTGCTCGGGTTGTTCGGAATTTAGGTTCGTCACTGGCATTGAAGGTGATAGCTGTATCGCTCCATGGATTTATTGTTGCCACATGGCAGACTTAGGCAAGGCTGCGGAGTGCTCGCTTACGCCGATTATTTGAGGCGAAGGTCTCGAAGACTGTCAATAATGTATTGTTATTCCCCACGGGATGGTGCTCTGCGGTATTGTTGATGAGGAGATCCTCACCGCTCTTGGCCACCTGCCGGAGTACCCAACATGCTCTAAGGCTGTGTGTTGGCATGGTATCCAATGTACTGTAAATTTTGCATGGCCCATTAAGCCATCCCTCCAATACGGTTCCATGCCCTGTAGTGGGCTTTTGCTTCTTTGTAATTGGATCGGGTGACTTACGAGAGTACACCCTTTTAGTTCGGACGGGGGGTTTTGTGAGAGCCGGAGGATCCCAAAATTTTGTTTGGGTTTTCCAGGCGCTTTCCATCCCACAGTACTTACGTACTACGGCCGCCAAGTCAGCGAAGTGTGCTATGTCACGGCGACTTATGGCATTGAGGATTCCCCTGTCCGTGCAATTTTTGCAAAAGAATGAAATTGCGTCTTCCTCGCGACAGTCCTTAACCTCGCTCATTACAAGGAGGAATCTGGCCCAATAGTGGTGTACTGTCTCTTGGGGCTCTTGTCTAATGTGGGAAAGATCACTTATATTTGGGTGGGTGGGTAGATTTAGGTCCGAACCCTGAACCAATCTGAGACCCAGGGGCGGATGAGTTTCCGATCTTGGAAGTTCGGGCCCCGGGATGTTGCCCGCTAGGTCTGGCCCGCTGTCTGATTCTAGGTTCAAAGCTTGGGCCATGTCCTCCCGTAGACGGGTATCCGGCTTGGAGAGCTCAGGAATCCGGACATAGTTCGTCCTCAAGATAGAGGAAGAATCGCTGTATTGCTCCTCCGCCACCGCTATCTGATGGGTGACCGGCGGAGAGTTAATCTCCCTTTGGTCGGGTTTAAGCCCAATCCGATCATAGTCCGTAGCGACTCCCAAGGCGGCGATGCGATCCAAGAGCTCGTTCAGGGAGGAGAGCTCCATTGGATCCATCTGCTCAGCGAATCCCGAGCCGACGTGGAGGCGGTTTTTGATGACCCGAGAGGTCATCGTCGGCGCAGCGGCCGAACGGGCGGTCATGATGAAGCCGCCTAGTCGGAGAGTTTGGCCTACAGCCAGGGCTCCCCCGAAGGTGATGTTGGCCTTGACAACAAGACGAGCCATCAAGCCTTATGGTGACGGCACACTGGAACTCTCAATGAAAGCACCGATGTCGGTGTCAAAACCGGTGGATCTCAGGTAGGGGGTCCCGAACTGTACGTCTAAGGCGGATGGTAACAGGAGGCGGGGGACATGATGTTTACCCATGTTCGGGCCCTCTCGATGGAGGTAATACCCTACTTCCTACTTGATTGATCTTGATGATATGAGTATTACAAGAGTTGATCTACCACGAGATCGTAGAGGCTAAACCCTAGAGGCTAGCCTATGGTATGATTGTTGTTCTTGTCCTACGGATTAAACCCTCCGGTTTATATAGACACCGGAGGGGGCTAGGGTTACACAGAGTCGGTTACAAGGGAGGAGATCTACATATCCGTATTGCCAAGCTTGCCTTCCACGCCAAGGAGAGTCCCACCCGGACACGGGACGAAGTCTTAAATCTTATATCTTCATAGTCCAACAGTCCGGCTAAAGTATATAGTCTGGCTGTCCGAGGACCCCCTAATCCAGGACTCCCTCAGCTGCGATTGCCCGCACACAAGTAAAGGGGTACAATAAGGACCCCTACTTTTGTACACCGACAGGAGCCCCCGGGCCTGGGCCACATATAAGCGTGGAGCATTATTGGGCCAGGCCCAGAACGGTGCGCGGGTACGCGTGGCAGAGTTTTACCGCAGTAACTCCCTCGCCAGTTGCGCTTCCCCACGACCTGCGTTGAATGTGTGACGTGGGGGTCGTGCATGGGCGGTTGCTGCACGCTTGCGTCACATCATGGTAAACGGTAAAGAGGCAGCCCGCGCCTTCCCCGTAAAAAGAGCAAAACTGCAGGCGCGCTGCTCATTTACCCCCTGTGCCTTGCCCAATCTCGGAACCGTCGCTCCCTTCTTCTTCCTCAAGCTCTTGCCTTTGCTCGCCACCACCACGCCCTCACTGCTCTTGATCCTCCATCCCCTCTCATTCGCCATGGCGCCCAAGACAGGCAAAGGCAAGGGGGCGGCCAAGGACGTCGGGGAGAAAGAGGCGCCGGAGAGCGAGTTGGGGACGCTGCGGATGCAGCACGCCTACTTCCCCTCGATGGTCGATGTGGTCCATCTCAGGGACTACTTCAGGCCCCTGTGGGGGAGGGAGACGACGGGGCACCCCGCCACGTGCATCGTCCCTGCCGATTTCACCAAGGCCGGCCCAAATCAGTACCCCTTCTTTCTTGACTACTTGTCTTGCGGGCTCTGTCCCCCTTTTCTCTGATTTCTTCAACGACGTCATGTACACCTATGGCTTTCGTCTTCCGGATCTTACGCCGAATGTCGTTGCGTGCATTGCCTTCTTCGCCCATCTCTACAAGGGCTTCGTTGGACCCTAGCTCGGCGCTCTTCCGCCACTACTTCTACCCTCGCATCCAGCCACAGGAGGCGCCATCTCCGGCTGCATCACCTGGATCCTAAGGTCTCGGGAGAAGGGCACGTACGTGGAGGGTGCCCAGAAGGAGAGGTGGGACGAGTGGCGGAGCTGGTGGTGCTGGATCGAGGAGGAGGATCCACAGGAGTTCTGCGGGGTACGCCAGAGTCCGCCGGTCCGCCGCAAGGACTGGAGCGACCTCGACACCAACGACAAGAAGCTCTCGGTCGCCACCACCAGGATCAACCGCCTCACCACGGTCGGGCTCACCCTCAAAATGATCAGGGCTGATTTCATCCGCTGCCGGATTGCCCCACTGCACAATAAGGGGAGGCCGGCCTTGGACTACAGGAACGCGATCGACATCATGAGGCTCCTCCCTGGCTTGAAGCACAACTTCACGATGATGGGGCATGCTCACTTTTTCCAGAGGCTCTTCCAGCTCAAGGTGAGTGACGACGGCAGGGCTGAGAGGACCGGCAGAGCCGAGAAGGCCGAGAAGGCCGGCAAGGCCATCAAGGCGTCTATGTTTGGGTTGACGGCAGGTGTGGTCCCATTGAGCAACAACTCTCGCCAGACCGTCGTCATTGCCATGATGCCATACTTCAACGCACACGGCCTCGATCCGCTCTGGGTTGAGCCGGAAGCGGAGGAGGTGCAGGTGTTCTTCAACAACTTGTCGGAGAATTATGTCTGCGATGAGCCGCTGCTCATCCGTGACACCACCAAGGAGGAGCTGGACTACATCGCCGCTAGGGCGGCAGATTCGGCGCTTGCCAAGGAGGCTGGCAGCACCAGCACCATGGTGGATGAGGCCCCATGCGGCCGCGGAGGAGAAAGAGCCCGCCGGATGGGCGGAGTCTGTTGGGGAGGCCAGCAGCACCGGCACCAGGGCCCCCCTCGTTGAAGACGTGGTCGAGGAGTCGACCAAAGAAGAGGCCGAGGTTGTCAACCACTCGCCCATAGGGAAGAGGCGCGTCCTACGACGGGCCACCTCCGGCGAGCTGGTCTGGCCCGGCAGGACCGTGCAACGGCAACAGCTCCAGGAGCAGCCCGTGCGCCAGACAAGAGCCGCGGCGACAAAGCCCGCGACAGCGAAGAAGGCGGTGAAAACCGCGGTAGCGAAGAAAAAGGCGGTCGCCTCCTCCTCATCCAAACGACGCCGGACCCCATCCCCTTCTCCTTCTCCTTCGGATGGCACCTCGGAGGTTAATTTTGACCTCGGGTCCTTCAGCCCGAAGAGGAAAAGGAGGCTAGTGTAAGAGGTGGCGGAGGACGAGTAAGCGCTTCGCCCTCCAGCATCTCCTAACCCCACGCCTGTGCTATCCTCTTTTAACTTGATGTTATGCTCACAAGAACACGGAGACATTGGCCCAGAGGGTTGTGAAGAGGGCCAGGGCCTCGACAGGCGACAAGCCCCCGGCGAGCACTCCACACATGCCAGAGTTGGTGGTGATCAGCCCGGACGACAGCCCCCGACGCAGCACCCTCTTTAGCCCCCATCGTGAGTTCACTACTCACTTCCCGTCGGTGTGTGTTGGGGCACGATCCCTTGGTGCTGATCTTGCCGGGTTTGCAGGAGGAGAGCGGCAACATGAGGAGCCGCTGAGGGCCAACCCCAACACGCCGCCCCTGTCAACCACGCCGCCCAGAGGGGCGTCCCCGACAAGGGCACCAAGCACCGAGCCCACGTGCACGGAGGAGGAGGAGGTGAACTTGGGCGGCAGTGGCTCCATCCCGGCAACGAACATTGGCGGGGAGGGAAACACTTCTTCCCAGCTTGGCGCGGGTACATGGCCTACCTCATGTCCCTGTCTTTTCTTCTTCTTCTTGAACCTTGATTTTGGCCCCGTCTCATTCTCCTTCTTGGTATCAATACCCTCCCTCGGCGGACCAGGAGGATATTGATACTGTCATCGAGGAGATCGCCAAGGACGCCGAGGCCGAGGTCAACAAGATTGCTGCCGAGGAGGCCGCCAAGACCACCGCTGAGGAGGCCGCCAAGGGGCCTGGCGGGGAGGCCGGCAAGGGGCCTGCCAGGGAGGGAGTGGCTGACAACCAACCTTCCTCCCCTACAGCCCTTGGCCTGGGCAAGTACTTGAAGGTGGGCGACCACCTGTTCGTCCATCTCCCAGGGACGGCGAGCACCAGGGCGCCAACCGAGGGGGAGGTGCTCGACGACGAAGTGCTCGCCACCGCCGGGCTTCAGGTTGTTGATGAACCGAGCGCCGGCGGTGGCGGTTCCCAAGAGGAGCAGCTTCTCCGGGCCATGAGCGTCAACTTCCAAAAGCTCCAGGCACTCCACCATGCCTGCCTAGACAAGGCGAAATCTAGGCTGGCGGCAGCGGACAAGGCGGAGGCGGATCTTGAGGAGCGTGTCGCTCAGACGCAGGCCTAGTTCCGCGAGGCTCGGGAAGAACTAAAGGCTGCCCAGGGTGAGCTGGTTGAGCGCAAACGGGAGCTCATCCTGAAGCAGGCTGACGTTGAGAAGGCCTGGGAGATGGGGAAGGAACATGCCGCCAAGGACGAGGCCGCTCGGCAACAGCACCAGGCTCTGGTGAACTCCTAGGAGGACCTTACCACCCGTGAGGAGGCGCTCGCCGCCACACTCCATGGCAAGGATGAGGAGATCGAGAAGCTCGTCACACAGCGGACCCAGGAGATGGGGCAGAGGCACAAGGAGGCACTCGATGCTCAGGCCTTACTCCATGCCGGCAAGGTGAAGGAGCTGGAGCTGGAGCGGGAGGAGCTGAAGAAGATAGTCTCGGTGCTGACGGAGGAGAGGGATGCGGCAAACCGCACTCTAGCGGATGCGCAGGTCGCCATCTCTGACAAGGGCAAGCTGCTCTCCAAGGCCAACGACTCCATCAACGATCTGAAGTTGAAGTTGGATGGCTTGGAGGGGAAGCTTTCGGAGGCCGGGGCTCGTGAGGAGACCCTGAACAAGGCCCTGGAGGACGAGAAGCGGCTGCGGAGGGATGGCGCCGCCGAGTACGAGGAGTACACGAAGGGCGTAAACCTTTGGATCAGCCGCCTCGTCGACATCGCCGGCAAGATCACCATGAAGCTGGCTGCCATGGGGATGCCGAACATCAGGTACTCCCAGGAGCCGAACGTGAGCCTCAACTCCAGGCTGACCCTGTTCTTCAAGGGCGTCCTCGAAGCCCTGGAGCAATTCCGTTCCAACCGAGCGACCTCTCTGGCCAATGAGGCTCGGAAGCTCTACCGGGCCGCCCTGACCAAGGTCCTCACCAAGGTGGCGTACTGGAACCCCAACGTCAACTTTGCCGACGCGCTGGAGAGCTTGCCGGAGGACGTGGACCTCGTGGCGCTCGAAGAGAGTATCGAGCCCATCATCAGCCGCGTCGACGGAGTCAGGAGGGTGGAGGGCCAGCGCCGAGACTAGGCACCCCATTCCTCATTGCCACTGTGAGTTCATGACCAAGACGATTTTATCTTAAGTTAGAACTGCAGCAACAATTGATGTAATATAACTCTGCAGTACTTTAAGATGAAACATGCTATCTTCCTGTATTGATCTTTCTTTGTACGTATGCACCCTATGCCCAGTAGGATAGGTTCGCTGGCGCGTAAACCCATGCTATTGCGCCTTGAGGATGGATCCTTAGCAGCCTACCAGGGGGCGCTTGCTGCCGGACAAACCACCTTGTCGTTCTTAGCGCGGCTGCTTAAACTGTTAAGCGGACTCAAAACAGAGCAAGGGCATTTCTAATAGCGGGCAGGCCACCTTGCCATCCTTAGCGCGGCCGCTTGAACTGTTGAGTGGACTCCAAACAGAACAAGGTGTTGCCAATAGCGGAAGGGTCCCATTGCGTGCAGGTTTTCCATATAAAGAGCAAGATCTTTCGAGGAGAATAACCTTATATTAGGAAGAATTGTTCAAAGTTGTGCGTGACTTAGCTTTTTGCGGCCACACGGATGGTCGCTACAGCCGCGGAGGGCACCAGAGTGCGGCTGATTGACGTCGCCATCTCTTCTCGGGCCATCGCGACAAGGGAGTCGGTAAGTTGACTCCAAAACCAGATTTTCACAGCTTGCGCTCCCCTACCTGGCGCGCCAAAGATGTCGGTGGGAACGACACCTATGGGATTACGGGGAATCCCTTCTACGGTTGGCGGGCGCGGGGCTGGGGAAAGAGCGGGTTTAGAAGATCAACACAGGGAATTTATCTAGGTTCGGGCCGCAAGTGATGCGTAATACCCTACTCCTGCTAGTTTGTGTTTATCTTGTGATCTTGGACTAGCTACAAAGCGTGCAGGGTCCAAAAAGTCCGAATCCTCCTCGAGTATGCCTCGGGCCTCCTTTTATAGCCAAAGGGGGTCGCCACAGTGGCACACAGGAGGTGGAAAGTTTGTACGGTATACAAGTCTATCGCCTGGCACTGTAGGACAAATGCATTCAATGCACTGCTGACGTGCCCTTTCACTTTATCAGGGGCAGCAAGGAAACTCGTCTCGTCCGCCGCTGCTTTGCCTCGCTCCAACGTGCGTCCAGGCTGACTAGGCGTGCAGCGTCACGCTGGCTGGCTGGCTGGCTGCTCAGTTGGCGCGATGGCAGAGTCTTCACGAAGATCTGCATGCCACCACGCAGGTGCTTGCTGAGTTGGCCTGGAAGCTACACGTCGCCACGCAGGTGCCTGCCTTGTTGGCGGGTTGACTACTGTGTTGGAACGGTGGTGGAGCCTTGGCAGGTGGGGGCCTGGCTGCGGCCCCGCAGATGTCTCCGGCAAGGGTCTTGCCGGTGCCGGGGTCTCGCAGGCGTCCCCGGCAAGCGTCTTGCCGGGGGTTTCCATCTTTTGGTTCTCATCTAGTCTTGCACCTTCTTGGTCTTTACAGAGATCTGCATGCCACCATGCAGGCGCCTCCCGAGCCTTGGTTCCAATGTTGTCGATGGTGTCGGAACTATTAGGCTCAAGGGTGGTGGCTCTACTAGTGTTGGGAAAGTTGCCCCGGCAAGGCTCTTGCCGGGGCTATGTAAGCTGCCCCGGCAAGGCTCCTTCCGGGGAGAGCCCACCTTGTCCCTTCGCTCCTCGCGCCTCTGTCTTGGTGTTGCTCTGGTAGTCTTGTGTCTTTGCTTCCTCTTCTATCCCGCCAAGAGTGGTCGTAGGCGTGTGGCTGCGACTGCCCGCGCACAAGTAAAAGGGTACAAAAAGGACCCCTACTTTTGTACACCAACACTAGTAAAAGTGCTCCTATTGATTTTAATGATATGGCTTTGTCTACTTTGATTGAGCAAAATAGTGATGCCATAGATGTGAATTTTATCTCTCGAAACAATTTCAACAACAATGCTTATAGAGGTAATTTTAATCCTAGGCCTTTTCCTAGTGATTCCTCTAATAATTATGGTAATTCCTATGGAAATCAATCTTATAATAATAATAGGAACACCTTTGATCTTGAGAATAATATTAAAGAATTTATCAATACACAAAAAGTTTTCAACACTTCCATAGAAGAAAAGTTGAGTAAGATTGATGATTTGTTTAGAAGTGTTGATAGAATAGCTCATGATGTGGAAAATCTCAAGATGAAAATTTTTGTGCCTAAAGTAGATGAATCAATTATAGCTCTTTATGTTTCTATGGATGAAAGTAAGAAAAGAACCTCTATGCTTAGAGCTAAAAGTTTAGAAAAAGTGTTTTCTAGTGATTTCTTTCACAAAAGTGATGAAGATCTTAAAATGATTGGTGTTTCTTCTATTGATTCCTTGTTTAGTAAAGTTAAGATTGATGAAAAAAGTGATTGGAGAAGAGTCAACTTTAGGTAGAAGGCGTCCCAATATTTCGGAGGGTGAAAATCTTGTTGAGAAAATTGATGAAAGTGGGTTGGAAGAGGTCAAAAGTTTAGCTAGTGATGTGCCCACTCTTTTGGATTACAAAGACATTAATTATGATAGTTTCTCTTTGGTTGATTGTATTTCTTTGTTGCAATCCATGATAAATTCACCCAATGCTTATAAACAAAATAAGGCTTTTACTAAACATATTGTTCATGCTATGATGGAAGCTCTTGGAGAAAAATTAGAATTAGAAGTTTCAATTCCTAGAAAATTGCATGATGAATGGGAACCTACTATCAAAGTCAAGATCAAAAATTATGAGTGTTTTGCTTTGTGTGACTTGGGTGCTAGTGTTTCTACCATTCCGAAATCTTTATGTGATGTGCTTGGTCTTACTAATCTTGAAGAATGTTCTTTGAATTTGCACTTGGCGGATTCTACTATTGAAAAGCCTATGGGAAGAATAGATGATGTGCTTATTCTTGCAAATAGGAATTATGAGCCCATAGATTTTATTGTTCTTGATATTGATTGCAATCCGTATTGTGCAATTATTCTTGGTAGACCGTTTTTACGCACTATCGATGTCGTGATTGATATGAAAGAAGGCAATATTAAGTTCCAATTTCCTTTGAGGAAGGGTATGGAACACTTTCCTAGAACTAGAATTAAGCCACCTTACAAATCTTATGGATCTCGAACCAAAGATGAAAAAACTTAGATCCTTGCTTTATGCCTAGCTAAGGGCGTAAAACTATAGTGCTTGTTGGGAGGCAACCCAATGAGTAAATTTTATTTTTGCTTTTTGCTTTCTGTTCTTGAGTGTTAACACAATTATGCTACTGTTATGATTGTGTTTTTTGTGTTTTAATTAGTGTTTATGCCAAGTAGAACCGATAGGATCTTCTTGGGTGATAGTTGTTTGATCTTGCTGAAAAAGACAGAAACTTTGCGCTCACGAAATTAATTCTCATTTTTTATCAGAAAGTGATTTTGCCCTGATTCTTTTTGTAGAAGATTAAACAAATTGCTCAGGTATTCCTATTTTTTCAGAATTTTTGGAGTTCCAGAAGTTTTCGTTTAAGTCAGATTGCTATAGACTGTTCTGCTTTGACAGATTCTGTTTTCTTTGTGTTGTGTGCTTATTTTGATGGCTCTATGGTTTTCTTTGATGAGTTTTTGCCATAGAAAAGTTGGAATACAGTAGATATAATACAAAAACAAAATATGAATTTGTTTGATACAATACTTATAGTAGTGGTTTACTTTCTTACACTAACGGATCTCATGGAGGTTTTGTTTAGTTTTGTGTGATTGAAGTTTTCAAGTTTTGGGTTATCTTACGATGGATGAAGGAAGGATAGAAGAGCCTAAGCTTGGGGATGCCCCGGAATCCCAAGCTATTACCCAAGAATGAGCAACCAACTAAGCTTGGGGATGCCCCCGAGTGGCATCCCCGCTTTCTTCCAACAACTATCTGTATTTCACTCGAGGTTATTAGGAAAGCTAGGATAGCGTAGGATATTATTCTACCTTGCCTTGTACTCCAAGATGATCATGTACTCCTATATATATGCCCATGAGGCTCAAGCAATAAAACAACTATTCCACCAAATCCCTCTCTCCCTTCTAACATGGTATCAGTTTCCGGGTTCTAAACCCTAGCCGCCGTCGCTTCCGCACCCGCGCGCCGCCCCCGGGGCTGTCGGCCTCCATGAACGCCACCGGGGGCCGCACCGCCCGTACCTAGGGTTCATCCCCCGGTCGTGTTGACCGGCTGCCTAGAGAGCCTTTTTCCCGAGCCCTTGCTTCGGGTTTTTTCGCTCTCTCGCCTGTCGTTTTGATTGGCGTTTTTCTTTTTGGTTTTCTGATCTATGCTTGATCGGTTTGTGTCGCCCGCCACTGCCGTCGACCCCAGTACGCCTCTACTCTGACACTGGCGCGACCGGCCGGCCTCTTCACCGACCCGGGGCCTCATGCGATGATACATCCATTTTGCATCATGCTTTTATATCGATATTTATTGCATTATGGGCTGTTATTACACATTATGTCACAATACTTATGCCTTTTCTCTCTTATTTTACAAGGTTTACATGAATAGGGAGAATGCCGGCAGCTGGAATTCTGGGCTAGAAAAGGAGCAAATATTAGAGACCTATTCTGCACAACTCCAAAAGTCCTGAAACTCCACGAAAGTCAGTTTTGGAATATATTAAAAATATTGGGTGAAGAAAGCACCAGAGGGGGGCCACCCACCGTCCACGAGGGTGGAGGGCGCGCCCTAACCCCCTGGGCGCGCCCCTGCCTCGTGGGCCACCTGGAAGCCCCCGGATGCCCAGCTTATGGTATAAGGTGTATTTTGCCCTGGAAAAAATAAGAAGGAAGCTTTCGGGATGAAGCGCCGCCGTCTTGAGGCAGAACCTGGCGAAACCAATCTAGGGCTCCGGCGGAACTGTTCTGCCGGGGAAACATCCCCTCCAGGAGGGGGTAATCGTCATCATCGTTATCACGATCGATCCTCTCATCAGGAGGGGGTCAATCTCCATCAACATCTTCACCAGCACCATCTCCTCTCAAACCCTAGTTCATCTCTTGTATCCGATCTTTATCACAAAACCTCAGATTAGTACCTGTGGGTTGCTAGTAGTGTTGATTACTCCTTGTAGTTGATGCTAGTTGGTTTATTCGGTGGAAGATTATATGTTCAGATCCTTTATGCACATTAATACCCCTCTGATTATGAACATGAATATGATTTGTGAGTAGTTACGTTTGATGAGGACACAAACCTGGGGTAGGGTAATTGGCCTGACCTATACGTCCTACCTAAGGTCCTTGTCCTAAGAACAAAGAAGTTCAAGAATCAGAAGAAGGGATCTAACAACGGTGTCGAGTGAAGTCCACTCGACCTACGATTCACTCGGGGACCTCTCTTATCTAGGTCACTCGACCATAAAACCACTCGACATATAAGAAGACCTAAAGGCGCTCTAAGCAGCAACGGTCGAGCATTTACTCATATATTTAATGATCATTTGTAGCACTTCATTACAGGCGTTACCTGTAACGCCACCTCTTTATGTACATTGAATCCTATGTAACGGAGGGGAGCTGGGGTCCTGGCACACTCTATATAAGCCACCCCCCTCCTCTGAGACAAGGGTTCGCACCCCCTGTAACTCACACGCTCATAATCCAGTCGACCGCCTCCGAGCTCCGAGACGTAAGGCTATTACTTCCTCTGAGAAGGGCCTGAACTCGTAAAACTTGCGTGTACAACTCCTCCATAGCTAGGACCTTGCCTCTACATCACCTACCCCCTATTCTACTGTCAGACTTAGAACCATGACAACGTTTGTTCCTGAGGACATGGGATAAGTCTTGTTATAAGTAGTCATGTGAATTTGGTATTCGTTTGATATTTTGATGAGATGTATGTTGTCTTTCCTCTAGTGGTGTTATGTGAACGTCGACTACATGACACTTCACAATTGTTTGGGCCTAGGGGAAGGAATTGGGAAGTAATAAGTAGATGATGGGTTGCTAGAGTGACAGAAGCTTAAACCCTAGTTTATGCGTTGCTTCGTAAGGGGCTGATTTGGATCCATATGTTTCATGCTATGGTTAGGTTTACCTTAATTCTTCTATCATAGTTGCGGATGCTTGCGAGGGAGGTTCATGCTATGGTTAGGTTTACCTTTTTTGGTGCCATTGCCAGGGATTCATGCTATGGTTAGGTTTACCTACCCCCTATTCTACTGTCAGACTTAGAACCACGACAGTTGGCACCCACCATGGGACAGGTGTCTGAGCGACTTGTTGGAGAAGTTGCAATTTTTCCGATCCCCTTCATCATGGTTTCAGGCGGAGGTTTGGCAGAGGGCTGCGAGATCCGTCTCGACGCACTCGTGTTTGTCGCCGACGACTCCGCTTGGCTTCAGGAGGCTCCACTCGACGTCAACGCACTCCCCGTACATGGGGCAACGCACTTTCGCGCATTCGTCCGCGGCGTCCTCCTGCGGCAGCCGTCGACCCAGTATCAGTCGGCTCCTATGGCGTCCTCCCTCCCTGTCGCCCGCCGGCGCAAGCGTTCCGATCAATCAAGGCTTCAGCGGTGGGTGAGGCATGCGGTGGCACGCCAGTCGGCCACCCCCCAAGTCGCGGCGATCGAGCCCGATGAAACTCTCTACGGCCTGTTCGACCTGTCGACTGGCTCTGCAGAGACTGCATCCGAGTACGTCAACAGTGATCCCGCAGCGGAGGTCCTGATGGTCGATGGACCTTGCAGTCCTCCTGGCTTCCGTTGCATGTCCATGAGGAGTACCTCCCCGAGCCCCTCTCTTCACAGCAGAGAGAAGAACTTCGCCGCCGGAACATGGATGCACTTCACACTCCTATCTTGGAGAAACCCCCGAGGCCTGGGCCTTGGAGGACGCGCGCCTGGCCAAACTGGCTGAGCGCACTCGACTGGAGAACCTCCAGCACGCACTCGATGAGCATGCGCGTCAGCGGGTTCCAGAATCCAGTCGACGTCAACTCTTTCCACCTCCGACTCAGGTATATCAAACTCCGATCCAGAATCTTACAGCCGCAACTCGAATAGCAGAGTCAATTCAGCCCTCCCAGTCGGAAGCTGGCAGAGGCCTAATGAAGATCAGAGCCTTACTCCAGGCAGCGGGAGAACAGAACACAGCTGTGTCACAGTCGCGGAATAGGATCCATAGCAGGTCCGTTATGGCAGATACAATCCACTTGGCTCACAGCCCAAGATCGCCCCCGAGGCGCGAGGGACGTGGAGACTGGCGTGATCAGTACAGAAATCGTGAGCAGTATGATCACCGACTCGATCACAACGATCGTCGTCGGGTTCCCACGCCTCCCCCAAGGAGTGGGTCATATGTGCCTCGACAGCATGATGACAGGCGCCCTCACAACGGTGGGCGAAGAATTCCAGTCGACCCCAGGGAGCCAGGCTTTGATGCGAGATTTACCAGAGCTCACAGAGAAGGCCACGATAGAGATTTACCAGCAAGCAGTAGAGTGCATGTCTCAGGTCCAGAGTGCTTCAGCAGAGCCATCAGGGCCGCAGTGCTTCCTCCCAACTTCAGGTTGGCGACTGGAGTCAGTAATTTCACTAGGGAGTCCAAGCCTGACACTTGGCTTGAGCACAACCGAGTGGCTGTTCAGATTGGTGGTGGCAATGATGAAGTGGCCATGAAACACCTTCCTCTGATGTTGGAGGGCTCGGCCAGAGCATGGCTGAATCAATTAGCACCCAGCAGCATTTACAGTTGGGAAGATCTTGCTCGAGTGTTTGTCAGAACTTTTGAAGGAACATGCAAGCGGCCATCAGGGTTGACAGAGCTGCAATCTTGCATGCAGAAGCCGAATGAAACTTTGAGGGATTATATCCAGAGATGGATCACATTGCATCACACTGTGGAGAATGTGCCTGATCACCAAGCAGTTTGTGCCTTCAAGGAAGGCGTCAAATATCGAGAGTTGAATCTGAAGTCCGATCGGACCGGAGATATGTCTCTCAGTCGGATGATGGAGATTGCCACCAAATATGCCAATGGTGAAGAGGAAGATCGGCTCCGGAGTGGCAAGCACAAAACAGTCGCCCATGAAACCGAAGGAGGAAACTCTAGTCGGAAGCAGAAGCGCAAAGCCGAGCCAGCGGCTCCTGGAGAAACCTTAGCCGTGACTCAAGGAAAATTCAATGGGAAGCCCAAAGGGCCATGGAACCCCAAGAAAATAAAAGACCGAGATGGAAATGATGTGTTGGATTTGCCATGCCACATCCACACAAAGAAAGATGAGGAGGGAAAAATCATTTACCCGAAGCATACCACTCGGCAGTGTCGGCTCCTGGTCCAGCAATTCCGAGAGAAACAACCCAAAGAGAAGGAAAAAGAGTCAGACAAAGTTGAGGACAAGGAGGAAAGTGACGATGGTTACCCTCACGTCAATTCCACTCTGATGATTTTTGCTGATGTTGAGAGAAAAAGTCGAATGAAAGTCATTAACAGAGAAGTGAACATGGTCGCTCCGGCGACACCCAGTTATTTGAAATGGTCTCAGACTGCTATCACATTTGACCAGTCCGATCACCCGACGCACATAGCCACCCCCGGGAGGCAAGCATTGGTGGTCGGCCCAGTCGTCGAAGGCACTCGACTGACTAAAGTTCTGATGGATGGTGGCAGTGGCCTGAATATTCTGTATGCAGAGACGATGAAAGGGATGGGCATTTTGATGTCCAGACTCGGTGAAAGCAATATGAGTTTCCATGGAGTCATTCCAGGCAAGAAGGCTGAATCACTCGGCCAGATTGCTCTTGAGGTGGTTTTCTGTGATTCCAAGAATTACCGCAAAGAAAAGTTGACATTTGAAGTTGTGGATTTCCAGAGTGCTTATCACGCCATTCTGGGCAGGCCAGCTTATGCACGTTTTATGGCTCGACCATGCTATGTGTACCTCAAATTGAAGATGCCTGGTCCTAAGGGTGTGATCACTATCACTGGCAATAGAAAGAAGGCAGAAGAGTGCTTCCAGAAGGGCTCGAAGATCGCCGATGCGCAGATGGCAGTCGTGGAATTGCAGGAGTATCAGAAAAATGCAGATCCGAGTGATTTGCTGCGAGCTAAGAAGCCTGCCACGGATTCAGCATTTCAGTCATCCGGTGAAATGAAACCGATTCATATTCACCCGACCGATCCCAATGCTGCTCCGACTCACATTTCAACAACACTTGACTCCAAATAGGAAGAAGCGCTCATCCAGTTCCTCCGTGAGAACTGTGACATCTTTGCATGGAAACCCTCTGACATGACAGGTGTTCCCAGGGGACTGGCTGAGCATCATTTGCGAGTCGACCCAAAAGTGAAACCGGTCAAAGAACATCTTCGACGGTCCGCCATATAGAAGAGAAAGGCAATCGGTGAAGAAGTGGCTCGGCTTCTGGCAGCTGAGTTTATTCGAGAGATTTACCACTCCGAGTGGTTAGCTAATGTTGTCATGGTCCCTAAGAAGGACGACTCACTTCGCATGTGCATTGACTTCAAGCATATCAATTGGGCCTGCCCGAAGGATCACTTCCCTCTCCCTCGCATCGATCAAATAGTTGACTCGACTGTGGGGTGTGAGCGTTTGTCCTTTTTGGACGCTTATTCCAGGTATCATCAGATCCGTCTGTATGGACCCGATGAGATTAAAGCAGCTTTCATCACTCCATTCGGGTGCTTCTGTTATGTCACCATGCCATTCGGCCTGAAGAACGCTGGAGCCACATTCATGCGGATGATTCAGATGTGTTTACTCACTCAAATCAGTCGGAATGTGGAAGCGTACATGGATGACATTGTGGTCAAGTCAGGTAAAGGCTCCGACCTACTAGCTGACCTCGCTGAAACTTTTGCCAACCTCAGAAGGTATGATATCAAGCTTAACCCATCAAAGTGCACATTCGGAGTTCCAGGAGGAAAATTACTCGGTTTTCTCGTTTCCGAACGAGGGATCGATGCTAACCCTGAGAAAGTGGGTGCCATACTCCGGATGAAACGCCCCGTGCGTGTGCATGATGTCCAAAAGCTTACTGGTTGCTTGGCCGCACTAGTCGATTCATTTCTCGACTCGGTGAGAAGGCACTGCCTCTCTACCGACTGATGAAGAAGTCACATAAGTTCGAGTGGACTCCTGAAGCTGATGCAGCGTTTGCAGAGCTAAAAGCTCTGCTTTCCACCCAGCCGGTGCTTGCTGCTCCAGTCAGCAAAGAGTCGTTACTGCTTTATATTGCAGCCACTGGACAGGTCGTCAGTACAGTACTTACGGTCGAGCGGGAAGAAGAAGGAAAAGCCTATAAAGTTCAGCGCCCAGTGTATTATGTTTCTGAAGTTTTAACTCCATCAAAGCAAAGATATCCTCATTATCAGAAGCTTGTTTATGGGATTTATATGACCACGAAGAAGGTTGCACATTACTTCTCTGATAACTCAATTACAGTCGTCAGCGACGCTCCATTGTCAGAGATTCTGCACAACAGAGACGCAACTGGTCGAGTGGCAAAGTGGGCGATTGAACTCCTTCCCTTAGATATCAAGTTTGAGGCAAAGAAAGCTATCAAGTCCCAAGCAATAGCAGATTTCCTCACCGAGTGGATTGAACAACAACTGCCGACTCAAGTTCACTCAGAGCACTGGACCATGTTCTTTGATGGTTCCAAGATGCTGAATGGTTCTGGTGCTGGGGCGGTACTGGTATCCCCCTGAGGAGACAAGCTCAGATACGTCCTCCAGATTCACTTTGGTTCCTCTAATAATGAAGCAGAATATGAAGCACTCTTATATGGGTTACGTATGGCCATTTCACTCGGCGTCCATTGCCTCATGGTTTACGGCGACTCGGATTTGGTGGTCAATCAAGTGATGAAGGAGTGGGACGTTAGAAGCCCAGCTATGACTGGCTACTGCCATGCGGTGAGGAAGTTGGAAAAGAAGTTTGAGGGTTAGAGCTCCATCATATACCCTGACTAAAAAATCAAGCAGCCGATGATTTGGCAAAGATAGGTTCCAAGAGAGAAGCCATTCCCAGCAATGTATTTTTGGAACACATTCACACACCGTCAGTTCAGGGAGATCCTTTCACTGAAGAACCCCCGCAGCCTAAGAGCGCCACAGATCCGACTGAAGTTGAGGTCCCAGCCATGGTCGACCTAATCATGGAGGTTCTGGTCATCACTCCTGACTGGACAGTGCCATACATTGCGTACATCCTTAGGAAGGAACTCCCAGAGGATGAAGAAGAGGCTCGACAGGTTGTCCGTTGATCCCAAGCTTTTGTTGTGATAAGAGGACAACTGTTCAGGGAAAGCGCGACTGGAGTCAGTCAGAAATGCATAACGCCAGAAGAAGGTCGAATGATCCTCAACGACATCCACTCGGGGACCTGTGGTCACCATGCGTCCTCTCGGGCCATTGTGGCTAAAGCATACCGAGCCGGATTTTATTGGCCACGAGCAAATGAAATGGCGAAAGATATAG